>OW388292.1:55958470-58451689 GCA_936450465.1 Gibbula magus | reverse complement strand
CCACAGAGGTTAGTCCCTACAGTTTTCCGACTGACCGCTGTGGGAATGTTCAGATGTGGTTATGATGAGACCATGGCCTTGGCGTAGGGGGACCTTTTTAACATTTTACTGCCATTGCCATATTTGTTTTTAATTATTAGCCGGTGTTAGGCCTTTCATACCTAAATTTGGCAACCCTTTTCAAGAGACCTTTCAGATATTGTCAAAAGTTTCCCACTTTTTCTTACACCTTGAACCTGGAAACATTTTTCGAACCCTTTGAGCTTGGAAATAACTATTTATTGGTCGATGATGAGCCTTTGATATTTTACATGTCCATCCCTTCAGATGACACAATATTTCACTGAACAAGTCATATTGTTAACTTGTGACATTGATTTTAGCCTAGGAAGCATTTTCCGCAAGAACTTCATGTAAGGTGGCATGGAATTTCAAGGATGGTGTATATGTGTATAAAACAAAACCTACAAAGCTAACATACAGTTAGTAAATAAAATAACCTTATATTATACTTTCTTGATAATTGATAACTTTGCAGCTTCTTCATATGTGTGCATGTATATGATGCATGAAAGTCAAAATGTACAAAGTAAAACTTAATATGTATGACATGTGGTGATTAGGCTGTACAAGCGGTCATATATGTAGTGTATAGTCAGTGGGAGTGCCGACAACTGACAATCCCCATTCAGTCCTTGCAATGTACATGACGTTTATATGGTGTATAGGCTGTGCGAGTGACCGACAGCCGACAGCCAACAATCCGCATTCAGCCCTTGCAATGTACATGACGTATATGTGGTGTATAGGCTGTGCGGGTGACCGACAGGCGACAGCCGACAATCCGCATTCAGTCCTTGTAGTGTACATGTACATGTATATGTGGTGTATAGGCTGTGGAGTGACCGATAGCCGACAGCCGACAATCCGCATTCAGTCCTTGTAATGTACATGTATATGGGCTGGGTGTGTAGGCTGCGAAAGTAACCGACAGCCGACAGCCGATAGCCGACAGCCGACAGCCGACAATGCTGTTCTATTCAGAGAAACACATGTATGTGTGGTGTATTGTCCGTGCGATAGCCGGCAGCCGACAATCTAGTTCTATTTATTTAGTCAGTGAGAGTGGACGAAAGTGTAAAAAATATGGTTTAAATATATTACTTTACAACTGCCAACTGTTTAATATACAAATAAGTGTAAAATCCTCGTCTTTGACATGTTGTCACATCAGTGATTAATTACTTCAGTCATGTTGAGAATATGACAGCATTTAAGCGTTAATAAATAACTTAATATGCAGACATTACAGACATAGAGAATACATTTTTATTTATTTATTACTCGCCCAACATGTACAAAATAAGATATCAGATTTAAGCTTGTAATCAGGGGTATTAGACAGTTACAACTGCGTCATGAATATGAATATATATTTCCTTTATGACTGTCAATACCTGCGCTTTATAAATAGCCTACAGCTGCATGTGTACGACAAATATATTACAGGCGTATGAATTATGATTACCACTGCCATTTTAATGTTTATTCAAAGTAAAGAATTACGATTGGAAAGAGTAACAGACATATATGATTTCAACAACTAACAGAACATGTGTAATGAAATAAAATGGGGTGTAAATAACAGTAGGTCACACACTTTCACTTGGTGAGTCAATCGCCTTCAAGATGCATTATTATTTCGGAAATAAGTTAGAAAGTTCAACGCATTGAAACAAATAGCCAGAAATCGAACTCGCTTACGGTAATAACAACACATTATTATTGTTGCTAATAAGTCTCAAAATATATGGATTACATCGTTTAGGGCATAACGTATATTTAACAGTCATTTTACGACATGCCGCATAACGTAACCTATATTCGAGGCAAATATGTTACTATATGTGTTAATCGAATGACATACGCATCTCAAGTCAGTTACAAATTTAAATCACCTGGTATCATCAACTGATAAATAGAGGTTATTATATGAGTGTCTATGTCATACTATGTTTATGACACGAGTGCCTGAATATTAGTATTTCCCGAGCGAGAGAGAGTGAGACACCGATATTCAGGCACGAGTGTCGTAAACATAATATGGCATAGACACGAATATAATATTCTGTTTATTACCGAAGTCGTAAAATTAACTAAATCACGCTAAAATCCACTTTCAACCTTAGGCTGGCGACCCGCCGTCACGCATTTAGAACGCAACGTCATAGACGAAACGTGACGTCATAGCATTGTTTATGACGTCACGTCACCATGACAAAGTGATATGTTGCCCTAGGGCATCGTATGAAAAATATGAACCCCGATATGATTGCCCTCGTAGGTAATAATTATTCTTTCACTATCATATGTACATACCAAGGAGACAGCTGTATTCTAACTTAGAGAACTTGAGAAAACATTATGCTTATACCAGTAGATATGATTACATTAACGTGTGACGTTAAAGTCATCATGTAATATTAGAATTAAATCTTAAACTCTACCTTGATTCGCTTAAATTAATTTTTGGAAAATCTAACAGATTTCTTTGCACAAATAATTATATGGCATTACTTCTAAACTGAACTTTCCTACACTCTCCTGTTTAAGAAAATGCCGTTTTAGAAAAAGTGCAACAGATTATTTCATTTTCCTTGGTTTCAGGATCACCCTTCTTGTGGGAGGCATTACTGCACTGAATGCATGATTCAGACGAGATCCAAGATAGTGCCCGTACTTGAAGTTTTCTTTGGTGAGATATTTTGTTGAAAACTGTTTCTCTCTCCCCAAATTAAACACATGAATATATATTTTGAAGCAAACAGCCTTTATTTTTGTTTACTTTAGTATGTCCGTTCTGTGTCCACAAAATAAAGGCTGTTTGCTTGTCTTTTGGCCTAGTAAAGAGTAATGGGCTTTTAAACTGGGTCATTTGAACTGAGATGAAATTAAAATTTAGGGTGCTTATACTACTGCTAGTATTTAGATCTTTGAAAAGATTATACCTTTATAAATTACCCAATCGATTTTTTTTATTTTATGGTTTATTTTAAAGAAATATCTTTTGAGTTTGAATGATTAGTAGAGAATACAACCGAAGTTTCTCCTAATTTCAAATAAATAACACTTTGTTATTTTGTTCTACAAGGAATATAAGTAGATTATTTTCAGTTAAAAAATTCCCTGAACATTCATATTCATCCCCGATCCCTAAATATATGATAGTCACTTGTTACAAATGCAACTGGATCAACGGCTTTAAACCATTGAAGGAACCGAGCTTCACGTCACAACTAAATGCACAGTAGTTATACGACCTTTTGAATATTACCACCAAATTGGTCTTTTTGTCTGTTGTAAATAAGTTTCAAAAATACATATTTGTTTTACAATATCTGGTTCTCGATTAGCAATCATTTCTTTCAACTTTATATCGTCACACCACTGAACCGACTATCATAAACTCTGTTATTTATGGCATCAGTCAGTACTTCTCGAAGAAATAACACAAAGTTACTCCAACAACAAACTGGGTGTTCGTTAAAGGTTAATGTGTCTCAAGTAAGTGTATAACAGTGTTTGGATGGCAAGACATACATGATTAATTTTCAAGAACAGTGTAAATCTAGAAATATGAAAAATAAAATCCAAATGAAGGGTAATGTATTTATTTGTTGTGAATATATACATTGTAGTATCAAGTAGTATTATCATTAAGGTTATCTACAGCTCTCAGTAGTATTATAAAATTGTATAATTGCAATTCCTGTATTCCTGTGGTTCGCTTGTTCCAGTCGATGTTCACCACAATCAAAAAAAATCTCTTGAAATGACAGATTATTACTTGCTCGCTTTATATAATATTCTTTTGAAATTATAACTGCATTTGACTTATATTTCAGATACGTTGAAGCCAACCATTTCTTCTGCACTATCATTTGGTACGTATGTATGCAATTGAAATTTTTATGTTTTTTTTTAAATTGGTTGCTAAATATTTCTGAAATTTGAGATTCATCCCTAACAAAAAGGTAACACTTCTGGAGGTAAACTTCGTTATTGTCAATAAAATGATGTTTCAGGTAATGAAAATATGTACACATGTATGTTCGTGTGTATGAGAGTGTGTGTCTTCAGACGCGGAGATAACAACTTATATATAATGGTGATAACATCCAATCCTACAGTAAGAAACATTATGGTATACAAACATATACAGCCCGCAAATTATATAATTGATAATAATTTATGTTAATTGGAAGTACAATGCTGATATGTTTTAAACATATTTTAGTCCAATTTCAATTGGTGGGGATGGCAAACCAGTAACGGGCCTATCTATATGCCGTTCCCCTATATGATGTGTAAATCAAATCAATGCGGATATTAAAGGCGCTGTAGCACGTTATTCTTACTAAACTAAAGTGATCTCACGATAGAGTAAAAAAGTGTTACCAATGGCTAAATAATACTCCTCAATCAATAAAGAGAGTTCTAAAACGAAATTACATGTTTTGGTTAAGCCATGCGAGTACATTTCCCTTCGAGTGGCCATTTAATGTGTTCACAATAAAATGACGGCTCGAAGGTAGTTCATGTGATCTGACTGATAAAGCGACACCTAAACACTCAGAGTAAAACATATTTACAGCACCATGATGTCTGAACTCTCATTTTCGCATCAAACCTACACATCTTCCTCTCACACTGGAGAGTTTCACACCGCTGTAGTATAATACGTTGGACAACTGTCTTCAAGTACGGATAACAATTTTCTATGGACACGGTTTATTGGGTCGTGTAATGAGATGTTTTACCCTCTAAGTAACAATTTTGTATAGAAACTTTAATAATAAATGGACAATGTGAAATGTTTTTCAAAAAGAAGTGCTACATCGCCTTTAATTTGAGAACAAAAATCGGGATTCACTTGTCTGTATTTATTGTTTCCTCTCTTCGAAACTATGTAGTTTCCTAAAATGTCCTCAGTCAGTTGTTTTTTCATGGATAAATAAAGCAAATAACCGTTCATTTACTTACCGTCGAAATTAATGCCTATATTTGTTTACAGAAACTCGATTGAACTTTAAACATCTCCCAGGGATACCGCCGTGCAGGCAATCAGGTGAAGAGGGAAATGTTATCGAGCGTAACCCAAAAGACCACTGTAAACTGAGAAGTGTTCAAACCTTCAACTATAACCAGTCATATGCATGGCTTCTCAGTGTAGTTCCGAATAATGGTAGTCGTTATTTCTTTAATGACATGTGTTTTTCCTTCTACAAAAATCACCGTGAACATGGATTATTTTACATGAGTTATCAGAAATATTATTATTACCGAAATATGAGGTCATCCCGGGAGAAATTGACAAATTCGTCTCATGCAAGACTGAAACTAGTCCTGCACAAGAACGTCCTGAAGGTAACAGACCTGGACAGTGGTGTTGACTTGAGTCCGCTAACAATAAAGAAAAACATTAATGGGTTCCATGCTGTAATAGAGTTGTATCGACAGTTTAATCAAAAACTTATAATCAACGAGGGAAACAGTCAGCCTAAGAGGACAACATGAACATTGTATGTCGTTTGAAAGGACAATATTGCTTGTTGAATCTTTTCCAACTTGTCGAATGGCAATTAACTGAATTACTTCTTCAGTCTGGAATATTTACCAAATTGAATGTATTATGAATTATTCTATTACATTATATGGATTGTTAGTTGTTTTCCTTCAAATAAAATTTAGTAAAACTTACAATCACTACTTTTGCTTAATATATGTTAACATATACATCTGCCTACTCTAACAATACAGTTCCCAATTGCAAGAACACTCTTATAAAAGGTTATATTGGACACATTTTCGAATTTGAATATATTGAGGCATAGATTCTATACAGCCTAAATCGCTACATATTATTAATATCGTCTCATCATGATAATTACTCATGCACGGAATCGAAGAAAACTATAATATAATGAGAGTAATTGGTAACTATTACCTATTACATTGGTTGGCTAGACCTGATGTGCTTATCTGGAACAAACATTCGTCAGAATGGTATACATATGTAGTTAAAACTTACAATGACCTCTTAAATGGAAAAATGCAATTGCATATAAGGTCCCATAATAAGGGCACTGACTCCGTAGTAAATATTGTAGATTTCATACTTCGTGACACTGAAAATCTATTTTCGTTTACCTTTCAAGTTGTAGAAGTCTTAGACAGCTGGACGGTTGTTGACCTTTCCTTTGGCAAAAAAAACCTGCGGGATTGTGTTCTCAACTCTCAACTCTCAACATTCTTGTATAGATTATTATTTGCAGTCTGATGATCATCCTCGGTTACCCATGGTTTTGCGGGTAATTTGAGTACAGATTTCTCTGATGAAATTTCCATTGTGTGATATAGTGGAGAGTAACGGGGCATAATACAAATCATGAGTAACCGAGGAATTTTGATGATCTGCAGAGCAAATGGATTTATAGCATCGGAATCCGCATGCTAGGTTATCTTCGCAACCTTTGTTCACAGTGAGTCTTGAACATATTTCAGCATTTCAATAATCACTTGAACTACTCAAGCCCAAGCCAGCCGATCACAACAAATCTGAGTATCTTAAGAAAACTGTAGTCAACCTCAGCGACAAGGAACTCACACAAGCCCAGATTAGCGTACTATCCAGAGGACTAAAGTTTGTTCCAACCCAGCCCCCACGCAACCATGATGACTTCATCGTTAACATAGAAAAGGGCCTCCAGCAACTGGCACCAGGTGGCAACGTCGATTTCCTTCGTCACCAGATAGCGGACATACTACACAAGTCCAGCTCCAAACCACAACAACCGAACATCACCAAAGAAGAGAAGCAAGCCCTCACCGATCTACGCAGAGATGATTCCATCACCGTAGTTCCTGCTGACAAGGGGAAGGCTACCGTGGTCCTCAACACGCCCGACTTTGAGACCATGGTCAGCAAAATCATGGACGACACCACTACATACCAGAAGATGAAGAAAGACCCCACCCAGAAGCTCCAGAGACAACACAAGGCTCACCTGAAGCAACAACGTAAAAACTATGAGATCACCCACGACCTCCACCAGAAACTCAGTGTCCCTCGTCCACAAGCTCCATACGCACGTGCCACGGTTAAGATCCACAAAGACCCACCTAAATGCAGAATCCTTGTGTGTTCCAGAGACACGGTATTTTATAACACTGCCCAACACCTCACCAAAGTGTTGGCCTCACTTGGTAAAACTGCTGACTCTTACATCTCAGACTCTGCTGAATTTTCTGTAAGCTTAAATGTGTTACTGATCCAGGTAAAATTGTTAGTTATGATGTTGTTGATCTCTTTATCAGTGTTCCTATTAACGAAACCCTGCACATCCTTCGCTCCCGCATTGACAACCTTGACACCCCCCTCGACACCAACCTCACTACTGACTCTATCATTAAGCTCATATCTAACTCCATCACTTCCACCTCCTGGGGTATTGACCTTTACGAGCAAATCCATGATCTACCCATGGGGTCTCCTGTTTCACACATCCTCTCTGAAATCTATATGACCTCCTTTGAACAGCATGCCCTCAGCTTCTCACTCATCAAACCAACCTGCTGGTTCAGGAAGGTTGACGACACCTTTGTCATACTCCCTCAAATAACGACCCCCTTGCCCTCCTCCAACACCTTAACCAACAGCACCCTCGCATCCAATTCACCATTGAAACTGAAACCAACTCACAACTTCCCTTCCTTGACGTCCTAGTCAACCGCACCGGCATCATCTCCACCCTAACCCGCCGTGACATCAACCTATCCTCTGCCACCCCTGATTCTGAACTTAAACACCTCCGGCATGTCTTCACCCAACTTAACAACTACCCAACAAAACTTGTTGACCGTGTCATCAACTGCACCCTAAACCCACCACCCAAACCCACTACTAGCAAGCCTACCCCTGCCCCTATTCGCATCCCACTACCCTACATTGGCAAAGCATCACACCACATCAATCGTCTACTCAAGCAACAAGTAGGCATAGACACTTATTTTTCCTCGGCCACCCCACTCAAAACCATCATCAAGGCTAATGGTAGGAAATATGCCCAAAACAACAACAACCTAAAGGAGTTGTTTACAACATTAGCTGCGACTGCGGCAGCAACTACATTGAGGAAACATCAAGACCGCTCAACATACGCATCAAAGAACACAAAACATCAACAACCAAGGGAGACGAAAAATCAGCCATTTCGGAACACATCACCAAATTTCCACAACACAACATCCATTGGGACACTGTCAAAACACTCACAAACAACAAACATGACTACACTCACAGGCGTTTAGCTGAAGCCGTGCATATTGTTAGACATAAGCCCTCTATGAATAGGGATCAAGGCTATTTCATCCCATCAGCTTACAACCGCTTAATCCACAAATGATTAATCTACTCACTCTGGCTTCCACCTCCACCACTAATTGGTACCTCATCCTGCCTTTGTCCTGTCATCCGCCAAAGCCAAGACAAGCAGATGCAGAGAAATAAACAACGTTTACACACTGACTGCTTTGTTGTATTTGGGTGTTCATTTTTCATACTACTAAACTTAATTTGTCTATTGTAATGATCGCACAGGTGTTCATGACACATACCGGGTGTGTGTCATGATAGGAGAGAACATATTGTTATAAGTTACTTTTCTTAAATATCTATTTTTCAAATGAGGTAAGGTGAAAGCCCGCAACGCCAAGTGCACTGCAGTGAAACATGCTAGCAGCGGCTGGAACTAGCGAACCATGGGTGGTACTGCGCTGAAATGCAGTGTAGCATTGCACCCAAACCTTCTCTACTGCAGACAAAGTTGCCGTCCCCCTGGCGGGATTCGAACCCCGGACCTCTTGATCCGAAGCCGAACGAGCTAACCACTGAGCTATCCCGCCCCCGAATGCAAGTGATGATAATTCGTAAAAATAGAGAATCTCACCCAAGTGTCTTCTGATATCTAATATATCAACACGAGTTCATTCAAGTTACAAATATCCGAGGCTTGCCGAGGATATTTTTACTGTAATCAACCAGTGTTGATATATTTGATATCAGAAGACACGAGTGTGAGATTTTATTTATCATTCAAAATCATTCTTCAACAATTATTAGCTAAAGAATGAACACAAAACTGCCAACAGTGATCTCAGTGAGGTCATAGCATTGTGACGTCATCAGCATTATGGCGTCATAGCATTGTTACGTCATCAACTTTGTGACGTCATAACTTTGTTAGCAGTGTTCTCAGTGATGCCAAAGGCTTGTGATGTAATTAACTGATGATGTAATAAGATTATGACGATTTGATTGTAGCGATATCTACAATGTAGATATCGCTTGTAGATATCGCTTGATCTCACACAAGCTATATCTATTGCGGGAAGCAGTTTTGGATGATAATAGCATTTCTCAATACAAAATACTTTCGATCGAACCTGCAACCATCTGGTGCGAGAAAACACGATCTCGTGACAACAATACATGTCACAGATTGCAGAAATAGTCACAATAATGTTGCAGGCAAAATGCCTATAATTTACATATTTACAAAACATTGAAAAACATATTAAAACAACCAGCGTCAAAATCAGCAATAAATGACAGGCAGACTTGCAGCCGAGACGATCAATGAACACGTGCTACGGAGAAAGTTATCGAACTGACTTGAGATTACATCGCGGATTTGAAGGGTCACAGTGAAGGTCACCTGACAATACCTTGTCGGGGTAGCACCCAGATCGATGCACGAGGTACGAGTGTTCTGTTCGATCTGATCAAATTGAGATTGTATAAAACCTTTAATAGTAAAGGTGAGGTGATTGAAGGTTTAATGCTGCTTTCTCGAGTATTTCACTTTTAACACGGCTGCTGGTGCACATGTATTACTGCAGAGAGAAAACCCGCAACACAATTTCAGTTATGCATTGAGGTGAAACATGTGAGCACCGACCGGAATTAGCAACTCATGGGCTGACATCCAGCGTACCTATATGTAGCATTGGACCCGAAACTTACTACATGTATGACACTATGGTCTGGTCAATAGTTGAGTATGGAGCTGCAATCTAAGGGTCAGTACAATGTGCCAGCTGTGAACGGCTTACAATAACCGAGCCATGTGCTTCTATATGGGATTTTGTAAATACGCGCCTAATGCCGCCCTGGTTGGGGATATGGGATGGAATCCACCGTGTGTGAGACAATGGAAAAGTGTCATAAAGTTCTATAAGCGTTTAAGTTCAACGGCCCATGAACGATTTCTATCTACACTATTTACTTGGACTAATACTAACGCAGAACGCAATAAACGTAACTGGAATAAGCGTGTTCATGACAAAGTGAGGAGCTTATACCTGCAACATTTCATCCAAATCAACAACTTCCACATCTGTTTTATAACATCCACAGTATGTTCACAACTGCAGGAGAGTTTTAGAGCCACCAGGCTCACCGATGTACAGAGGACACACAGAAGGAAAAGCGTAGGAGGAAATAGGTCACGACTTACAATTAAGAATTACAAGAGCGACATATGTGTTGAACCCTACATCGTGAATTCCATGCCAAGAAGTAACCGAATGCCTTAGCAAAGTTCAGAAGCCGAGTAACACCAATTCATATTGAAACTGGTTGATACTCTAATACCCCTATTGAACATGTTTTTACTGCAAGAATGAAGTTGAAGACGAAGTCCATGTTTTATTATACTATCCCATTTATAATGATAAACGTCTTAATCTTTTAAGTAAATGATTAGATTATTGTTGTACTTTTAATGGTTTTACAGATCTACAGACAGTTTCATCTTAGCCAATCCGGATATTGCTTTTTATTCTGCCAAAACCTGCAAGTTTTTATTTATTGCAGAAGCGGAGACAAGTTGTATACTGCAACCAGTAACTGCACTGTTTAATAGCATATACATGTATATTTATAAATATTTTTACCTTTTCTTTTTATATTTATATTGTATTATTTGTAACTGAAGTTTTGTTATTTTATTGTAATGAGGTTTTACATTATTAAAATGTGACGAATAGTCTTTCACTTTTTAATCTAATATGGTGTACATATTTTATCAAATAGTCTTTCGTAACCCTGATCGGGTGGCTCACTGTTCTTAATGGTATATGTATATGTGCTTATCTTATATGTATATTGTGAGGTGAGACTTTAATACATTATCTGTCTGTCTGTAAAACAACTCTCAACTTCTGAGCTCCTGGTGGGATTCGAAATCCAGGCGAAAGCGCTAACCACTAACGCTATTCCTCCCCGTTAATAATTAGATGGTCATTAATTTTAGGGCAAACTGTATATGGTGCGATATTATCACACATTAATTTAGCAATATTCATAATAGTAATTGCCGTTTCAAGAATTTAAACCACGAATTGATTTTTTAAAACATTTAATAAAGAAAAAACCTTCTCAACACCAAACATTGACGGCTAGATATGAATAAACATTCCTGTGAATAGATAAATATAAAACTAGATATAGATAAAATAAGTACGCCGACACACATATTTTCGGGGGCGGGATAGCGCAGTGGTTAGCGCGTTCGGCTTCGGATCAAGAGGTCCGGGGTTCGAATCCCGCAAGGGGCACAGCAATCTTGTCTGCAGTAGTGAATTGTTCTACACGCAGTAAGGTTTTGGTGCAATACTACACTGAATTTCAGCGTAGTACCACCCATGGTTGGCTAGTTCCAGCCGAAGCTTGCAAGTTTCACCGCAATGAATAGCCACATGACGTCGAGGGCTTTCTCCCTGCCGTAATACTAGCAGCCGTGATATAAGTGAAATACTCTTGAAAGCGGCGTTAAACCCCAACTCACCTCACCATACACATATTTTCGTCATAATTCAGAGCGACCTGCGCTTGTCATGTGTGTGTATATGTGGAGTCGAACAGAAGACGGGGAACATTCACTCACATCAAGGATACTTTGATTAGTTTTTCGTTTTCACGTTGTTGAAGATGTGTTGACGTTTCTGTAGCTGTTGTAAGCATTTAAGTGAAATCTATAAAATTATTTCTAAGGATCTTCACATTTTACCCGTTGGTATAAAGTTATCAAATATACTTCTGACTGATGCTATTTCAAAATATCAAACATTAATATGCGTTTGAGTTTAATCTAATGTGATTAAAAGTCATGAAGATTTGCTTTGTAAAATATCATCAAAAGGATCTGTAATATACTGAGCGGAACTAGAAACCTGACACTCATATATTTTTATCGTAATTGTTTTCGGGGAAGAAATAAGTCGAATCTTGTGTTTTATAATGTATGATAGAGGTGTACCCGATGATGCTGCACGGACGGGGCGGGTGGCAACGCGTAAATTAACGCATTACACATCAAGGACGTAAAACATGATAATCATGTGCACAGGGTCACGTGATCAACACAGGTAACGCGTATGCCCTCAAATCAAATCGCACGTGTACTGTGTAACAGGAAAACACATTAAACTTAACGGAAAAACAGTTTTGACTGAATGCCAGGCCTCACAAATACAGAACGTGAGCGTGCTATTGGTAGGCTGCACACCGGACAATCCGTTGCGGAAGTTGCCCGCGCATTTCGATGCAGTCGATAGACAATTCCTGAGCTCAGAACCCGTGTGCAACAGACAGGGGTGATTGCGGATCGTCTGAGGCCAGGACGTCTGCGTGTGACGTCATTCCGAGAGGATGGACAAATCAGGTTACGTCATCTCAGTAATCGATTCGAGACGGCTGCGTCCACAACCAAACACTTGTTCAGAGGTCGGGTGTCACCATCCACTATCAGGAATCGACTGCGGGCTGCTGGTCTGCGAGCCAGGAGGCCCTACACAGGACCCATTTTGACGCCATTTCACCGTCACAAACGTCTGATATAGACCCGACAACACGCAAGATGGAATCAGAATTGCTGGAATAACGTTGTCTTTAGTGACAGGTCAAATTGCGCACTTAGGTTTGCTGATGGCGGGGTACGAGTGTGGCGTAGAACACGAGAACGATATGAACAGTGTTGTGTTCGGGAGGTGGACAGATTTGGCGGCGGCACCGTCATGGTTTGGGGATCTTTCTGTTCCAATGGTCGTTCCCGATTGGTTGTCGTGCAGGTCAACCTTACTGCCGCACAATACAGGGACTAAGTTTTGACACCGGTCCTGATACCGTTCATGCAAAAACATGGTCCAGGGCTGAGTTTTCAAAAACATGATAATGCCACACCGCACACATCGATTTTGACGTGCAATTTCTTGCGTAACGCCTGTATCGACGTCATGGAGTGGCCATCTCGTTCGCCAGACCTCAATCACATAGAACACATCTGGGATGAATTGGGAAGACGATTGAGGCAGCAAATCAACCCATCCCAGACTCTGCAAGCTCTTGGACAGGAACTGGTCAACCAATGGCGGGGACTTCCGGTGCGGGTCTTCATGGGAGTTCTGCGGTCGATGTGACGACGTTGTGTGGCTGTGGTGGCTGTACGAGACGGTCAAAAGCGTTATTGACTTCAGAATGTGCCATGATCTGATGATGTGAAGTTAATTTTGTGGGGTCACGTGACATCAAGCGGTATTACGTAATAAAGTGATCCAGAAATCTACTCGTGTCAATCTGTATTTCTTCTCAAATGAGCAATCAGATCTGTGATGTCGATCTTCTCTTGTCATCGATGTCGTTGTGGCCTTACAGAGTTAATTGAATAGGTTTACGCTCTTATACTAGCTTCGTGTCCTTGAATTGTGTCGCGTAAACAAGATGTCAAACTAAATATTTCCCATCTCTAGCAAAATTATAATATTATATTGTTATCGCTGTCACTAGGAATTTATTGTATTGAATATTAGTTTGTCGTGTCTGTATTTTAAGCCATTATGGCCTCAAGTATCTATATGTAGAGGGCGTTCTGATGTTATCATTATATGAGTGTTTAAACTTGTTCAGGCACGTACATTGTACCTACATGTAAACGCTTTCAACATAGAATACACTGTCGGCCAACAGAAACGCCTACCATATATCCTATCAGATTTAGTCAAAACTATAAAGAACAGTTTAGCAATATTATAACATTATGAAGTTGCACCATTTCTGCCTAATATATTTGAATGGCAGAAGTTGTTATGTCACAAAAGAATGGCGATTGATGAAATGAGACAACAGAAAATGTTCAGTTGTCGATCAGTGCTTGGTCAGAAAACCATTTGAAACAGAATTTCATATAGCCACGGGCAACAATACAGACACGCATTCGCATTAAAGTGGTGATGACGCTACAGATGTACGTGGGCACGGTGCGCAAGAGAACCAACCGGAAATGGCGGTCTTCATTGGGCGCGGTTTTCATGAATGTTATTGACTCGAATCATAGTTGTTCAAGCTTTCAGTGGACATTCATATTAATTATTGTTTCATCGTAACGTTGAGACCACCATTAATGATATTTCATAAATTAGTTCGTCTTTAATTTTAAAGAAATCATGTAGGCGTTCTTTTGGCCGACGGGTTAGACAAAGCAGTGGTAAGTAGTACGACTCGTACCTCGTTTTACAAACAATCGTAAATTCAGCTGTAACATATATTTCAATAATTGATACAATCGACTGCAACTACTACATACGATTGTAACCATTTTGTGGAACCACACCAAGATACTATAAAATGTTTCTAATACTATTTGGATAAAACTTTATATTTTCAGAATAATTTGTTCTTGTCAAATTAAATCCGACCATGTTGAAAACCGTCTTCAGCTATCACACATGACGTTTACTTTAATAAATTGAATATATAGTTATGTGTGCATAGTCATGTGTAGTGAAATAGTAACATGAAATAACTACGTTATAAGAGTCACTTGTTATGTCCATACTACACTCAAATCATGTGACATCACAACACAATGTGTTTAACCCGGGTGTTATAAGTTGGCAGTTACATTTACACGTACATGTACCTGCGCTTGATTTGCGAACTAGTTCCCAATCAAACGCAACCTTCTCATATCGGGGTCTCCCACCCATTGTCGGATATTGAGCGAAACACTCCACGTTAATTCATCCGATACACATTATGCGATGACCATAACTGAAAATCCAATAAGCAATTAACTGTAACTGATGTGGCCACCTACAACTCGAGTAATCATGACTTCCGGTACTTAGAAGCTGAGTAATAGTCCTGTGCAATGACGTTTGAAACATACAGAAGCAAAGCAAAGCACCATCGAGATAAATAACCATCATATATTGATTTTTAACGTACATTGACTCTGTGACATCATGCGAGACAATGTTATTAGTCCGTACAGGAAGTCGCAGCAATGTATCAGAAAGATTGTTCCTCCAATATCGGAAAAAGAATAAAAGCATAGAAATATAGCCTGACATATGAATCGCATTTGCCATCATTATTAAAGGTATTGAACAAAGTGCACTCCATATACAAATTCCTATCGGCGTATATATTATTTATATTTGATGACGTGGAAAATATACGTATCGACAGGTATACCAATACAAGTACGTAAAGTGTAATGTACACATACAAATGGAGACATTGTCTCTGTAGACCGTTACACGTTTATTAATACACTGTGTTTGTTTATTTATAATCCACATTGGCCAATTTGTCAGCTAAAAACATTAAACCTTTATAGTGATGTTGTTCTTGAAAATAAAATCGAAAAGACAACGAATAGGTTTCTATGTTGTAAGTTATGTATGTCCCTAATATCGGTCTACTGACTAATCATTTCGCTCTATACTGTCTACAATCTATAATCCCCGTATGAACAGGTGAACAAAAATGTATCTCAGGTTCCTAGTTCCTTTTCCTATGGTACTTATATAGAACCCGCTAATCACCAAACGTATAATTTATAACACTATCTTGCCAAATAATATGTTTACAACATTTCTGTTTTAAAATTTTAGTTAAGCCGAAGAAAACGAAAATAGATTTTCGTGGCGCGACCCCAAAGGCACAAGCTTTAAACTTAATAATCCCTTATAGGCTAAAAAGTCGAGGCGTTTTAGCTCTGGAAAAGATGAAATGAATATAATTTTTGGTCGGAGCCACAGAGTCATCATATTTACAATTTTAACCAATATGTAGTCTGCACACACTATTTCAGCTTTCTTGGTCTTTTCGTTTTGGAGAAGAAGTGAGAAGTTTTAAGGTCGTTGGCCTTATGTTACAGGTACATGTATGTCATAATCCCATTGAGCCTTTCAGGACTGATGAGCGTAACAATCAAATAGGCATTATGAATAGCTCCAATTGAAATTACCCTTTTCAGTGCATGTACAAATATGTCGTTTGGTAGTTAAAATATTATATTGGATTTGTAATGTGAGAAACGATCACACACACAGAGTTTTTCCCAGTTGAATTCATTCATCGTATATTAAATATATAATTAAAATAAACGAAGATAAGTGCATTTAATGACATAAGTAGCGAAGATCCAAGGATATAATTCTGTTATAATGTTTAAAACAATATGGCTTTGATCACAGGGGCGTATATCGTGTAATATATAGTAATAGAGTAGGTGTTTCAACACGAGACACGCCTCTGTAAGTGGGATGGTGGCAAGAATGAATACTGAATGTATATTTAAGAAATTGTTCTTCATACCACGGGAACATGTACAGAATATCGGTGAATGTTACCCAACGCAGTGTATACGTATGTCAGGCCTCTGTCATTCACAATGAATCAAATCTTCTTTTCATATATATGTTCATGGAACAAGAAGTAAGGCATATAACAATAATGGGTTTATTAATATAGCGTACCTCAAGACTGGATGCGTGTTGACGGCCCTACTTTCATGTACGTGGATATGGTAATTTAATTACTTGTAACCAACAATAGTTTCATGTATTATAGTTTCAAGACAAAGTTAATCACATTGCAGTTACTATGCTCACTACGTGGTTTTAAACAATAATTATAAAAATTACGTTACATTTGAATTATAAAGCTTAATCTCCTTAAAGGTACATCCATTGTGTTGTGTGGGGTCACATGTGCCAACCGTTATAAATTGTGTTATTTTATCGAGAAATACTTATTTTTGCCGAAATTGTCGTTTTGATGATAGTCGACTCAGAATACCGGCGATATAAAGGTAAAAGTATCGATTTCTGATTGAAAAACAGATAATGCACAGAGTGTGGCGTGCGTTAATTTGTCAAACGCTATTTTCGAAACGAATTTACAACAGACAAAAAGACAAATTTTGGTTGATGATGTTGAATAGGTCTGTACATGTACATGTGGCGTGTAGTTTCGGTTTCTGCAAATGTATAATGACGTTGTTCGATTTTATTTGGAAATTAGTAAATATGATATATTTGACGATTGGGGATGGATATGCAACTTAGGTGAGTCTCAACACAAATCAGCATATATCGTATGTTGGCACGTATAAAAGCAAAATGAATTTTTATGAAACACAATGGATGCATCTTTAATCATTGCTTTTGATAATGAAATGCCTGTCTTAAACACAAATAACAGCAGCTACATTAGTGTTAAGCTCTCAATTTAGTTTCTAAATTGAAGTATTATCGGTCTTTAGATATTGACTTACATTAATTAACTGCATACATGGGCATTGGAAGCATTCGTGATAATCTGGATTGACACCAAAGCCTCACGGTTATGTATGATATTATGAATTAATAATTAATAATCAGTATCATTGGAGTGGTGCCACATAAAGCACGTTATTGTTGGGTCAATCAATATGTTATGATCTGAAAGAACACTAGATATCGGAGAAAACATCAAGCTCACGAGATCACAATTCTTTGACGTCGTTAAGTGAACCACCTCACGGCATTGCACGTTGGCGGGTTGTGTATATGTGATATAAGTGTTTTACACCTGTAGGTGTATGTCATTGATCATTGTGGATTCTTTGGATTCTAAATAAGAACAAAACCATCACGACTTTGTTTTACATAATCAATCATCCAGGCTGGTATATGTGTAACGTTATCATCTGGAGTTTGTTGTCACAAGATATGACTTCTATATCAGGTATTAGAAATAAGAATTATTTAAAGGAAAAACTGATATTGACAAAGGGTTTTGGTTGTTACAAATTGACGGTTGATGTCCCTGTAAAAACTGCATACCCTTCTTATGTATACCTATGCACATGTCAATTTCCATTTCAGTAAGCATCGGTTGACAAAGAGTTGTGCAAATTCAACGCATACTTATTGTTGTGCAAATCCATACCTTTACGACAGTATGAGTAATGCACACAATTTCTCTAAGTCTATGTTTTTTAAATAGCTTGTTTTGTCATTATTTCAGCTCTGTAGAGTTACTGGTTCTTGAGGAATGTCGAAATAGCGAAACGTTTACGGACGGACGGACGCCATGCCACATAAGCCAATCGGGCCTTTCAGATGAGATGAGCTAAAGAAAAAAATGACCTTGAGAGATGAATGAACTCTTATTCACTCCAAAATTATTTTGAAACACATCTCCATTGGAAAATCATATGTCACAGATTTCTCACTTCTGACTGAAAACAACATTTACTTTATCCTGATTGCCAGGAACAATTTTGTAAAACAAATTGATGTCCGGATATTGTAAGTACGTCACTTATAATGTCCGTCATGAATGGCATAATTAGTGTGCAATATGTTAAATCGAGACGTGAAATACGCGTAGACTTTGTAACAGACTATCTTCGTACTGACAGAAGATCCTTAGTGATATTATACCATCATTGACCCCACACATAGCACATGTGAGACAAACACTTGTATTTTAAGCTTTGATAACTCGATTTTTAAGCTGTTTGGCGTTTTGTCAAGTGATATTTATGAGAATATTTTGAATTAAATTTCAAAAATAAATGTTGAACTGTTTACATTACTTTACTTTCTTTTATAATGTTAGGAGCTTGATTTTAGATGGTACATACGTGTACATGTGTGCCTTCCATGTCATTGTTTTCAACAACACATCGACATATTTACTTATTCGTGTCGATCTTCTTCACAATAGAACGCCTCTTTGTTTTCCAAATTGATAGTAATCATTCAGCAGACGTTGAATGATAATGAATTCATTGAACCAAACATTATTTTATTTGTCTTGCATGTGTTAAACATTTGATTAGTTAAGAGGTGAGATAATTTGCTGAGTAACGCAACTTTCAAGAGTATCTCTTTTGTACCACAGCTGCTAGTATTATAGCAGGGAGACAGCCAGCACCATTATAGTGGACAATGTATTGCTGTGAAACCTGCGAACATCGGTGTTTCTCGTGGGTGTTACCAACAAGCTGACACACGTTTAGAGTTCATACAAATGTTCTCAGGACTGTCAAGAAAAACAAAAGGAGTAAAAGTATTGCCAGTGTTGGCACGAGTATTAAAGTAACAATGTGTACCTGCGTCCTTCTCCGAATACCTTGTCAGCCTATTGTCCTTTGAAGAGGCATTTGTTGCCACCCTTTAGGTAAAACAACTTCTATATGTTCATCGTGCTTGCACTTGACCAACTTGTGATGACCACATCCTTCTCCAAAGCGTTTAAATTGAAAATCAGCAGATTATTAGCGGCTAAGGAAGTGCCACATTTACCTCATATTGCAGGAAGAGGGTTACAGCCCTGGAACTGCGATGCCTGGCATTGTCGTCCATAAAAAGAGGCCATTCTAGAGTAGCCAGTGCGTAGGTAGTTTTGAATATGAGGTACCACAAACGGATCCAGATATCCCGGATGTACATGGGACTGTTAAACTTTCCTTGTACTGTCACCAGTGCTTACTTACAGTCATGGGGAAACACTCCACACCATACACAACTGAACCACCTCCATATGCCACAGTAGATATGGTGTTCCAATGTACGTAGGAATTGCTTCTTTGTCTCCAGAAACATCCAACTGTTTTCGCTCCAATAAATTCGCACTTAGGTCTGTACGTTGCAGCTCTCATGTGGTCGAGTCCATTCCAGACAACAGAAGATCAGTCTTTTGACTTTGCTTCTGAATGGTGTGTTTGTGGACGGGGTCCTTTGATGTAGCCATAACTGCTTCAAAAGAAAACTTGTTGCAAAAGATTCTCTCGTAAACAGAGGTGACATGATAGGTCTTTGATACTTCATGCACAAAGGCATCCGTCCTCATGAGACCTTTTACTCGGGTCATAATGTTTTTCATGGTCACCTTGACATAGCCACATGTTGCATTCCCCCGACAAGTTGGCACTGGCTAGCGATATAAGCATTTAATACCTTACAAACTCATCCACGTGGCGTATTATTACTTATCGTTGACATTTTAATTCCAACTAATTTCATATCAAGGGGCACCAATGCTTAACAAACACATCTTGTCTTGTTATTAGATAATTTCATCCAAACCAGATTATATCCGGGATCATGTGTGGTAAACAAATACGTCTTGTTTTAAATAGGAAATATCTGGTTTACGTTTTTGAACAAACATTTACAACAATTCATTTCTATAATAAGTCTATATTACGGAAGGAATCATTTAATTTCATTTACTGCCTTTAAACAAACACGTCTCACCTTATGTTGAAAATCGACTACCTCTGTCACTACAAAAACGAGGCTAAGACATTCCAAAAGAATCTTAAAGGACCGTTATCGAAAGTGAAGACATGAAGTGAGAATTGCCTTACTTTAGTCTGTGGATACATCTGTGGTTTGTTCCTCACATATGTGGTTTAATGTGTCCAAGAAACCAAAGACTCGTACAATTTATGAATACAATAGTCCATCAATATAAATTTACAACCAACCCATCAATATCGGATGATACGTTTATAAGCAACCCGTCATCTACTACCTCATGTCACTACCCTCACCAATAACGTTGTTGCGTCTTACATTAATCATACTTGACATACAAACGATCAGGTAACGAAACGGCTAAAATTGCCTTTGCCAAGCTTCCACAATATGTCAGACACACTTCCTCTTGTTTGGGATGAATGACGCAAATTCAGCCCACCAGCAGACAACAGTAAATACAAGGTCCGTGCAGCTGCTTTCTGTTGTCTGAATCTAGTGTCTCCATAAGGAGTTAATGTTCCCTGGATGGATACTTGAAGCTACTGTGCTGTATTGGCATACGTCCAGGCCTACAAAACCCATTTTTGCAGATATAGAAGGACGTGTTTACTAAATATATAGACAGAGTAGCTGATAATATTATGTTTCCATATTTTAATAATGTAAAGTAACTATATACAGTAACCTATACTTTATGTGTATTGTTTGGTTTTAATTACATTATATATTTTTAAATTTATATTTACATGTTTATCAATCAGTTTTCTTTCCGAACAGTATACCACATTTCACATATGTTTCTTATCTATTTACATTCTATAACTGTTTTAAAATTGGCATTAAAGAAGCAAGTGTCTTGCTGACAGAGTTAATCTATCAAGTGATCGTTTCTCAAACATGCATCATGTCCTTTCTTTTAGAGATCGTTACATCAAAGTTACTGCGAATCAGCAATGAGTTATACATTGTGTTTGTAGGTTTATACCGGTTTTAGTGTATACAAGTTCGGATCCTGTTTTAGGTAGTCGAGTCTCTATGAGATTGGGCGTACATGTACTGATGTCAACAAGAAATTGACACACAAAAATCAACAATCAACACACAAAACAATAAAACACACTTTAGTCAATAAACATTGTGGAAAAACTGTAAGAATGAAAAATATGCTTTTAAGTTGAGAATCACAAAATGCATAAACACAAAGGCATATAAACTGATGAGACACAGCAACAACAAAAAACTCACAAACATATTATGCCGAGATTATGTACATTGCAAAGAGAATGGCAAAACATCACCCCTAACGTCAATTCGACGTTTGACAACGACGATACGTCGTGGTGTCCAGGCATGCATTGACGTCTAAGGAGTACATACTCGTTATTAACTCTAGCCGGAGAGACCACCATAATGGTGTGTGAAAGATGAATTGTGATTTGTTTGTTGTCCCAGCTTCTCAAGACACTTAAATTGTTGACCCCATTTGACTTTGCCATATTAACATGCCGATTTGTCACGATGTTTTGCAATGGAATTACCAAAGTTAACAAAGTCAAGATAATTGTATATTTGTTTTAAAAATCATTCAAAATTTCAGTGCGCTAACCAACAGCATCAGCAAGTAGCTGCAGTGTCCTGTGCACAAAATGAATCTTGATGTGTCAGTGTGTGACCTACCGACGCGCCTCGTCGATCGCACTAGCATTTTGGCAGTTCTTGAGGGCTGAGCATACGGTATTAGGTACATTAATAGGTACTTATTGTCATAAACAAAGGAAACAACCCCACCTCACAAATAATTACCGTTAAAGTGCGAAAGATACTGTTATGCAGCAATCCGAATCAACCCGGCAACGCAGCTTCAAAAACGTTGAAACTAGAGTTACTTCCCTTGTTCTAGCAACGTAACCAAATTATTTATGAGAGCTTTAGATAGATGCTTATGAACTGATTGAAAATATCTCCATGAACAAGAAACCAGGGACCAACTGTTGATTTTTGAAAGATTCGCGCACATGTGTTTTTAAATTGTTTTAATTAAGAACTATTTTAGGCACTTCACAGCCGATGTCGTGACCATCACTTTGATGTACCGTCTGTGATATTACTCTGCTAAAACTAGGTCAATTCTCTTTCCACTTTTACTACAAAAACACGCTTATTTTAATAATGACATTTATGATAAAGAGATTATTAACCTCGTGTGTTTCCGTATCATCAATATCATATATTTGGAATAAAAAATAATGTATTATGCTCGCCAGAGGCTCGCATAATACAATTTTATTGTACAAAATTAAATGGCAAAACAGGATCGTGTTTACATCATAACCATCTATTGTTGTCAAAGTACATTATGACGTCATATATATATGTATTTACAGTAATATGGAACGAATAAATATTATACACATGGAAATTGGTTTAGCAACACACGTTCCGATTTGAAAGACGACAATATGTCAGGAAAACAGTTAGTGATTTTTGGTAGAACAATCATATATAGCAGTGTTGAAATGAAAAGTCACTCATATAACGTTTCACTGTCTTTTGCATAACGCCTTTTATAATAATTTGGTATTTTGGTGTCAAAATCCAAGTTCCATTATGAAATGGAATGAAAGTCAATATTTGTTGCTGTAATATTCTTTCAAGTGATGTGATTACTTTTTACTAACTGAAGTTTTAACAAAAGTCAATCGTTAAAGCAGTATGCACCTTCAAACTCACAAACTCTTGAAGCTGACAATTTCAATAAACTTAATGAACAAATATGGTCACTACTTACGGTATTGGTTATCTAAAGCGAGAAGAAGTGTTTGATAAGGAGATTGAACTCAAATTACCTAAAATTTATTCACATACCAAATGGTTGTAGGCTTTTTCTCAATTATCGTTAAAAAGGGACTGGAAGTTTAATGTTTGTCTAGTTTCTTATCATGCATGATAAAAGATGTTTTGGTGTGTGAATGTCTTGGTATCAAAAATGTTGTTTGCATTAAATCAATTCTAAAGTTAGAAGTGTAGTTTCTCTTCTGAGA
The DNA here is from genome assembly GCA_936450465.1 of Gibbula magus. Lineage (NCBI taxonomy): Eukaryota > Metazoa > Mollusca > Gastropoda > Trochida > Trochidae > Gibbula > Gibbula magus. Next base: position 58,427,984 of record OW388292.1, on the reverse strand, counting down.
CAATAGTTATTTTTGTAAAAAAATGTCCCTAATATGTTCATACATTTTTCATATAGTGGATTTTTATGTTAATGAATGAGTCGCTAAATAACCAATTGTTATGTCTGGGGTGATAAAATCATTAAGTTTATCCCAATCCCAGAGCACCACATTTCACAAACTAGGGTGTTCCTTACTTAATTTCAAAGTATATATTTATGATATAAATATGCCATAACTGCTGATACATAATGAAGGTCTTGAAAGTGGCAGACCGTATTTCTGTACCCGACCCGATCTGAAACCGTGACTTATTTTTAACATTCAATATTGGATTCTATCCTCAATGAAACTAGTGTCACTAAAAAAATCTGATTTGTATTTGAAATGTAGGGAAGTAGTGTCATGTCATGTCTGGAAGATGTCAACACAAACTGCTAATCATTTTATCCGGAAGCAGAGTATTATATAAATTCATTATAAGCCTATTCTTGAGTCATTCGACAAACATATTTGAGGATTTATACATTGAAAAGATATACTAACTTATTATCGCATTGAAAAGGGTTCTGATTCTTCAATTCCCGATATATGTTCATCGAACGCGTTATAGATTGTCCCCCTTTTACAGTATCTATGTGTGTACATGTACCATAACCCTGGTATAGATTCCCCCTCTTACAGTGTATATTTATTTAAATCAAACCCGGTAAAAAATTTCCTTTTCATAGTGTGTTTATGAATGTCAAAACAAATATTAAACTTTGGTATGTTTCAAACCCGTTGGATCTTCAACCCCCTCTGGTGTCCCCAATAACCCCTACACTCTCAATTCAACTACACTTATTTGGATCAAAAAGTGTAGGGGAAATTGGGGGGGGGGGGGGGGGGGGAACTAAATGAATACATTTTAATATTAAAACATTTTTTAAATTATTTAAATCTGATAGATAAACATAAACATGCAAAAGGAATTATGACATGTCAAAAACAAATTTTAGATAATGTGAGCAAAGAAGCGATAAGCTGACAGTCATGTTGATAGCATATAAATAGACAACAAATGGTGCTTACTTTCACTATTACAAAATCATAGCCTGTGCTTATTGTCCACATCAAATCGAACTTAGAACCCAGTAATTAACCAAGCCAGTTTGCTAATTGGGTAAGTCCACTTGTGAGCAGGGTAGAAGTGTAGGGGTATTGAGAAAACAAGCACTGACCAAGTGTAGTTGAAATGGGGTGTAGGGGAATTGAGAGGGATGGGGAAATGGGTGTGAACCCCCCTTCTCCCCACAGCACGTGCTTCAAGTCAGGGTATGAGTGCGTTCTGAAGACCTAATCCCATCAGATTAGACGTAGTGACCGTCCTAACATGGTGTCTCCCCCCCCCCCCCCCCCCCCCCAAAAAAAAGGAAAAAGAAAATGTTCACAGTTTAAATGTTCCTTTATCAATTAAATCACTGAATTTCAGCGTAGTGCCACCCATGGTTCGCTAGTTCCAGCCGATGCTCGCAGGTCTCACCACAATTCATAGCCACATGGCGTTGCGGGTTTTCTCCCTGCCGTAATACCATCAGGTAAGCGAAATAAGCGAAATAAGCGAAATAATCGAAATAATCTTGAAAGCGGCGTTAAACCCCAACCCAATTATATATGAGATAACCCGACTTCTAAATTAATAAAATCACCCCAACTCGGACTTACCAGCTATTTTAAACCTGAGCATCGGCATCATCCCTTGAACCCCTCGAGCGTTTTTTTTCTCAAGATTAAAATGTTATTCGGCTAAATGTGAGAAAATATCATTGCTCCTGACATCAGACATTGTTGTTGATTTTACATTCTATTGTCCGATAAATGTTCCTTATTATTTATTGACTGATAACGCGCTAATTTCCACTTAGTTGCGCTGGTCCTCAGTTCACGAAAGTTTGCCAAGGGTATCCAGTATATGAACAACAATCTTAGTTTAGATTTAAATAACACGTCCCTAGTTTAGTTCAACATACCTATTAAGGTATCTTTTTACTGCCAGTAGCTATAGGTGCGGATTGGTACGACCACGCTAATCACTCGGAGCAGGATATCCGTTCACGCTGATAACTCAATACATAGTTGCTGAACGTGAATACGATATCAGAGTATATTTTCATGCTTTATCGTGTTTGGGTGGATGGAAATAAATTTGAGACGTTTTGTTGTAACTTTCTATAGGGTTCAATAACAGTGTCACGCATGCTTCCCAATGTATAAACAAAATCAATACGTGATGGGAAAGTATCTTGATGTAGTTCGACACGCCTTATGTCGGGATCGAAGCCCATTGAATATACATATGATGCTAATGATTACAGGAAGTCAGTGTGACTGGGTAAGTAATTTGCAAAGCTACAAATACTTAGTATATTGAATGTCATAGTCATCTATGGTTTGGTTGAGAGGTTAATGTACCAATCAAATATTTTCAAGGTATTATGATCTTCACGGTTCTATTATAATTATGAATATGTATGTTGATGTACTGTTTGACAACCTATGTATAACGGAATTATTGTTTGGAGGGAGGTTCATTTTAATTTTTCAAAAATTCTAAAATCACTCTGTTATAGACAGTATGTAACTCTAAGTTTCCATGAAAGCGAAGGAACAACTCTTTATTACAACTCGTCGTTCCTCAATTTCCATAACATCTTCTTGTTCAATACAAACGATCCAAATGCATGCGATCCAAAAGTATATTTATATGTCAATTTTCAATGAAAAATTCGCATCACTGCCTGTGACTACTAAGCGATATAGATCGTTGTTTTGCCTGCAACTGTTTCGTAATCGTCATCGATACTGAAAATATATATATACATGTATGGTTACTATGTTTCTACATCTGACCCATTTACTTAATTCGATTAATAATTCTGTTAAACAATCTAACAGACATTTCTTACTATCTACCAACTTCCAAATGCAAGGCATAACTCTTGCCAGTCTCCATTACTGGCTGATTTAGGCCTTGCAGTATTTCCTTAAGAAATCTGTGCTTAGAAATCCAGGGCCAAGCGAGGGAAATACCGCAAGGCTTAAATCAGCGAGTAATGCAGACTGGCAAGAGTTATGCCTTGCGTTTGGAAGTTGACTATCTACATAAATAATAAATAAATAAAATAGTAAACATTATGAGTTGTACAGTTTTGGATTGTTTATATCTCTTATTGATCACAAAGGTTTCGCAGGTGATTTTCATTTTAACAATGTTATCCAAAATATATATATATATATATATATTTAGATATGTCTCCGAACAATCTCTTTAGAAAACGGGCACACTTGAAACATTTGAAAGATTTACTGTGTATCTGGATTTAGCAAATTGAAAATATTCTGCATTTATCCAACACATTTTTTTACACTGACAATAGTAAATACTGTATTATTTCAAATTTAAACCAAATCAATGTGTTTTTAATTTGACCATGTTTAAGAAAAATTACATTCGTGAACTGAAACTTACATAGATAATATCTGATATTCTCTTTTCATGTTTGATATATAGTCACCCAACTCCCAAACCCCCCAGGAATACAAATATAAATGAGAATATGCTGACATAGAAATACATCAAGTACGTAATGGGCGACAAATTATTTTCCTCGTACATGTACAAGATGAATAAATCCTAATCAACGATTACAAAAAGGATATTTTTCTATTCAAATCACTCAGAAAAAAGATGATTAAATAGTGTTTCAACAAAGGTATTCTTGAAATGTCGACCATGTCCTGCCCTACCTTTGTTACTTTTAATTTATTAAAAAATAAAAACAATAAATGTCAGTTTCACTAAGTTGAGAAAGCTCAACATTTATTTGGATAGCATTTACAATGTCATTTATGATATTACTGCAAATAGAGTAGAAAGTGCATGTTCAACATTAACGAACGAATATCAATAGATGTACATTAGACTTTATATCTAGTCTATGACAAATTGGATTAAACTCACGCTTCCTCACTAACAGAGCATTGTAATCAATAGGCAGTGAGGGCAAACTTGAAAATATGGAAAGTAGAAAGAAGGAAATATGATTGCATTAACGTTGGGCAAGGAAAACCGAAATTTTATGTTCTGCCGTTATTTTCACCTGATCTCCTCTGATTCATTCACGACAACATGTTTAAATACATTACGCCAATCAATATAGTGTGTAAATGTAACGCATTTGTTCTAATACAAGCTGATGCATTTTGGATTTATCTATTAAAAAGTATATTTGTTGTAACTTTTTACTGATTTATCATGGCATGATTTATGTGAATGATTATGTGAAATAATATAAGTCAGAAGTATATATATTTTGCATATAAAGGGATTGCCTTTGGGATAATAAACGATACACACAACTTAGAGGTATAACACTATGTTGCCTAATGAGTATCGATGTAAGTAATTCCATGAAGTGGATTATAAGTAGGTAAATGTACAACGTACATTTGTTAAATGTTTAGTACGTGTTTTAATAATTATGCATACAAATGAGTAAGCTATTTACAGGGATTCGTTCATTAGACGAATTTGAACGTAACCTTTACATGTTCAAACCGATGCTCGTAGGTTTCATCTCAATGCATATGTACCATATGGCTGCGAGCTTTCTCCCTGCAACGATACTGACAGCCGTGATATAAGTGAAATACACATGAAAACCTCACCTCACCTCACCTCACCTCACCTCACCTCACCTCACCTCACGTGTTCTCTAGACAGTTATTGATATTGTACAGCTGTGTAGGTATGTGACAGTCTGCATATCTGACACTGTAACATCTGTGGAGCCTATACTCATCCAGCCTTTTTCCAGAGTTTTTATATGATTTTTTGTTCAAAATTACTTTCGTTATACATTCGTTATACATGTATCATTCTGAATAAATTGTGTTCTTTTCTGTCCATGTACCATTCTGGGTTAACTCATGCTAGCGAATGACGCAGGTTTCACTATAATCTGTAGCCATGTTCATGTTGCTCGCTTTCTTTATGATTTATGAATTTCTACAACAATACAATTGATTGCAATTGAACCCAAAATTCACCTCCACTTAAAGGCGCTGTAGCACTATTTTCTTACTGAAATAACATGCTCTCACAAAAATAGGAATAAGTGTTACCAATGGCTAAATAATACTCCTGAATCAATAAAAACAAAAGTTCTAAATTATGAATATAGATGGTTCGGTTAAACCATGCGAATCCATATTCCATCGAGTGGTCATTTTAATGGACGCTCGAAGGTAGTTCAAGTGATCTGACTGATGTAGCGATACATAAACACTCAGAGTAGGGTTGTAAATATTGTACATTGATGGAATGATCAACCATATTGCTGCCTGAACTCTCAAATTCGCATGAGACCTACACATCTACCTCTCACATTGAGAGTGTTAGAGGAGGGAGGCGCAAGAGAGTGAGTAAGCGAACTTTGTTGAATTAGTATGCCAGTTTCATCAACAGTCTAAGATGTTGGCCATAGGTCAAAACGCATGAGTAAGTCCAATGCATTGCCGTATTAACCTTGTGGAATTTCTCCCTGAAATAGTACTGACCACGTTGATATGTAAATGAAAGGCTTTTAACCCCCAATAACTTCACTCTATCTCACCTCACCTCACCTCGCCTCACCTCACTTCAATTCGCCTAATCTTAGGTTTATGATGATATTAGAGTACATTAATACTCAGGAAATTCAACATGTTGTTATACATTCAGAAATATTCATGGATTAAAAGGTGAATCGTACCTTTTCCAACAGCAAATACAAACTGTGTAGATGTAGATTTGGACAGAATAATCTGACTTTTTCAAACATAACGTTGAAAGTACAAATAGGTGAACATGACCATTTGAAGTATCATCGTGTTCTTGTAGATTCATTAACTTTTCATTAGAAAGCACAAGGTTCGTACATCTGGCCGGCTGACTAAATGTTGATGTTGTAAATACGTACTTTGTAAATCTCATCTTTTCAAATATTATATTATCTAGGACTGGATGTGCGAACACATCATATTCATAGAGATAATACAGCGCCATTGTCAATTGTATGATTAAACAAACAAATAAAGGAATAAGGTCATATTCTGCAGCTGTCGGTTTATTGATTCATATTGCCCTTGTAGTTACAAATTAGTTGAACCGACATACAGTGGACACCATTCCGAAATTATAAATATATTGTTTTTATATACAATCTTTAACTTTTCTTCTAAACTATATAGTATTATATTACATTTGAAATTCAGAAATCTGACGATCACATGTCAGTACACATGTTATATAATAAGAATAAGATGTATGTATGTGTATTCTCATTGGTATATAACTTTATATTAGAACATTTTCCTCTTAGAAAGACTTATTTTGTAAATATCTTCGCTTCTACTGTTTTACTCTTATATTCTCTGGCGTGTTCACCACATACACTATTCAAATTTCCGAAAGTCTAAAGTTCAATTAGCACCTAGTTAACGTAGATATGTTGTATACATGGACTCATTGAATCAATAATGTAACAACCAATACCACAAAAACGCATCACCACAAGTGTTTTCCCATGTTATTATTGTGTTATTTATCGTAATTAGATTGAAGAACAAACCGCAGGCAGTAATTAAATGACAAGATAGAATTCGATGCAAACATAAAAAAGAACCAAGCAGAGAAGCATTGATTGGCCAAGCCTGCAGTGAGGCCTGCCCCTCGTCACAGATGTGAAACACACTGAAGTCAGCCAATCAGTAACGGTAACGCAGTGCTGGGGTTGGTACAGGGGCATAAGTACTCCTACGGAGTGACATATCGGGATGGGCAGCCGCTAGTAAACTCTTCGGTCTCAGTGTGATAAGGATAGAGGAGGAAAATGTGATCCATTCTACTTAAAAGGAGCAGACACACAGATCAATATACCTTTCTACGGAACGCTGCTTTACATGATACATGTTCACTTGTCCGGGATAAATATGTGTTCATTTGGAGACTAGAGTGAACTTTCCGACCCATAATCCTGTTTGAACATTGACAATATTTAACCAGAAGTTTAAAAAGTTGGTCTTTATTGATGGTAATTATCACCGTGGATGTTTTGTGACTTTTGTGAAAGATTTACATGGATTACCCCAAACTTTCTTCCTGATCGTGGATTCTCACAACGAATACGTACTGGAGGTGTTCTCTGATCTAGCAAGATGAACAACTCCACTGATGACTACGTTTACGACTATGAAGCGTCCGTGGACACTGTCCCTCTCCCCGAGCTTATCCCTGTGGCCACTGCCTACAGTCTCATGCTACTCCTGGGTATGCTGGGCAATGTCCTCGTCATATTCTCCATATCCAGGTACCGTCGTATGAAGAACATAACCAACACCTTTCTACTCAGTCTCGCATCCGCGGACCTTCTACTAGTCGTCATATGTATACCTGTTAAGGTGAGTGTCGTTAGATGTATACCTGTTAAGGTGAGTGTCGTTAGATGTATACCTGTTAAGGTGAGTGTCGTTATATGTATACCTGTTAAGGTGAGTGTCGTTATATGCATACCATTTAAAGTAAGTGTCGTCATTTATATATATGTTAAGTCGGGTGTTGGCATGTGTATATCCGTAAAGGTGATTGTGGTCATCAATTGATACACGCATGTTGGAATCTGGATTTATGCGTTCGGCTTCGGTCTTGGGTTCGAACCTCGACAGGTCAATTTTATCTAATGTTATAAACGTCCAGTAAAAATGATGCGATGCTATGTCACTGAGTTACAACCTATGGTTCTCTAGTCCAAATCATCTCATGATTTATATTTAAAAAAGAGTAGCTATGACATGATGGATAACTTCATAGATAGTAACATAGACGGATATATGTTATAAGAGAACTCAAAGTTGCATCATCATCCTTATCATCATTTTCAACAAGCACATGCAATTAAATATATTTAAATACACACATAATGGTGTTTGGCTTCAGTAGGAGGTTAATAGTTAATATATAAAAATGTGAATCAATAATGTATACATGAACTTCCTTTCTCATTATTTTTATATTCAACTTTACTCATTAGTGGCAGTCGTGGTAATTTATAATAGGATGGTTACATTCACATATTGTCTTGATTATATAACGTAATGGATATATTCACAAATTGCACAAACTATCAACTATCAAATTATTTATTTGAACACAATCACTGACAAGTATCATCGATTGATAGTTAAGCTGTACAGAGTGTAAGCAGCTGATTCTCGCAGGTTCTCTTCTTCTTCTTTTTTATAACGGTTGAATAATCACAGTTTGAATCGTTATCTTATTGACTTATTGATTATCAGATGTTAGAATTTGGATTTGTATATGAAAGAACATTAGAATACCTCAAATTGAATAGTGAAATTGTATAATATGAAAATATTGAGTATAAATTTAATAAATGATAAAACTTCCTGAAAGTATTCGTATTAAATCGACCAGGTTATAAATCAGTTATAAATATTTATTATATAGCAAAAATTGCCTTATTGGTTATGATATTAATTTAGGTAGTCAATATTTTACATACAGTATCCACCCGATGTGATTATATGTCATCATTGGACGATGGATTATTTCAAATAGGTATTGATGAGGTCTTGAAGATGAGACCAGTATTGCACGTTCGGTATGCATTTTCTAAAATACAGGGGCGGGATAGCGCAGTGGTTAGCGCGTTCGGCTTCGGATCAAGAGGTCCGGGGTTCGAATCACGCCAGGGGCACGGCAACTTTGTCTGCAGTAGATAACTGTTCTACACGCAGTAAGGTTTGGGTGCAATGCTACACTGAATTTCAGCGTAGTACCACCCATGGTTCGCTAGTTCCAGCCGATGCTCGCAGGTTTTACCGCAATGCATAGCCATATGGCGTTGCGGGCTTTCTTCCTGTCATAATACTAGCAGCCGAGATATAAGTGAAATACTCTTGAAAGCGGTCTTAAACCCCAACTCACCTCACCTAAAATACATTTCAGTAGACGGAGAATTTGGCATCGATCAATATTTACTTCATAATATACAATGACTTCAAAATCAGCATATCAGCTCAATTATGATATGTTATTGAACCTTAAAATCTATACACATTATTGTCTTGTCGGATACATGACTTTCAAGCTTGTTTGAAATGTTGTTCATCCAATTTCAACTACTTTAAAGTTTTGGTTCATGTTCATTAAGGTAGTTCGTCTATACATAAACGATGCAAAATACCCTATACAAATGGCTGTTGATATATGAAACGATTTTCAGATCTATAAAGGTAATTAGGCTGGAGTGACACTCCTCTTCACACGGCGTCCTGCACTCCGATATATTGAATAAAGATAAGTCGATTTACACCCAATGACCACTTATTAAACTGACCAATACACACAAAAGACTGACCAGGAACAATCAGGACTCGTCATGTTCTTAAAGGCACTGCAGCAGGTTGTTCTTACTGAAATTATGTGCTCTCACAACAAGTTAATAAATGTTACCGATGGCTAAATAATAATCCTGAATCAATAAAAAGAGTTCGAAAACGAATATACATGGTTCGGTTAAACAATGCGAGTCCATTTCCCATCAAGTGGCTGTTTTAAGATGTTATCATTTTAATGGCCGCTCAAAGGTACTTCAAGTGGTGTCACTTGTGTAGCGATACTTAAACGCTCAGAGTAGAGTTTTAAATATGGTATAGTGATAGAATGGTCAAACATCCTGCTGTCTGAACTATCAAAATCACATGAGACCTAAAAATCTACCTCGCACAATGAAGAATGTCAACAAAATTTCGCTTCATACGCCACTACATTTTCAACCAATACGGATAACGGTTTTCTATTGATACGGCTTATCGGTTCGTGTAATGTTGTGATGTTTTCCCTCTTAAGTAACAATAATTAGTGTATACACTTTTTAAAAAATTGGCAATTTAAAAAAAAAAGTGTGCAAATAGCTTGCTACATCGCCATGTGCATGTCCCCTTTTACCGTAGTTACACGTTAGTTGCCTCAGTGACGAGCAGTGTATTAAGATGAGTCGTTTTTTTATAATACGGGTTGAGTGTTGAGTTGGATAGGTTAGTTTGTTCAGATTAACGTGAACATTTCCCTCAGATAATCAGAAATAACACATCTTGACCGATATTTGAATATCGGTAAACACGATATTCGTGGTATCTGAGAAACACAAGCTTGATGGACTAAACTTTTATTTTAATGGAGACCTAAATTGCTGTAAATAATCATACACTGGCAGGCGGTCACACATTTTATACACCGTATATTGACATGGTTATATTGAAGTTATGTAAATTTCAATACATTGAGATTGCGTATTATGATTACAAATCAGTATAACATAAGGATACATACAGTTGTATTATGACATCGCGATATAAACATACAAGCTGAAGTGAAAAAAAAATTAAACTAGTTGTACCTTTTTATTATGTGCCTACGTTGTCTTGCAGCCCCCGATGATCAATCTGATTTCTTCATTTCGTATCTAGTTCGTCATCTGCCATTGATGTCTGGTCCAAATGTGGAAACTGCATGAGGCACGAGGCATGTAGATCAATACTTCTCTATGTGCTCTGATAGGAACTGACAGCATGTAATGTATTCCATATATGCAATCTGGCGATTGTGCAGATGCATTTGGAAGTGAATTAAAGGTCACCTAGCCATGAAATGAGATTAGGAAGAAAATGGGATATCTGTGATCATTTTATACTGGGATTAAGCAATGGGTCTTAATACAGTAATATGTGAGTTGTATATTGTTTCATACAAATGATGGAGATGATAATAAATAATGATGAGCATACTGATGAGGAATACTGTCCATGCACAGATCTCAAACAGTTCAACCATATCTTAGTAGGTGGGTGAGGTGATTTTGGGTTTAAAGGATAGATGAAATGACATATGGTCAAATCGGATTCATTAAAATGGGACGTCAATTTGACAATTTCTCGATTTTGAATTTCTGAAATCGGTCCATAAATTACTTATATACGGCTTTTTAAAAAACCGCCTGATTTAGCCCCGGCGACCAGAATGAAAGTCTGCGGGGGTGTGACCCGTGAAGGGATGACTTCTGTGACGTATGTGGAGGAATTTGATTTTCAGCGATAGTCACAATTCAACGTAATTTCGCAACATTTTGATTGTTAATTTCACAAAGATACCTTCAATAAACCAACTTAAATTTCCCATATATCGAATGTTTAGATATCCAACTAGGTAATTCCGCAGATGACAATTACACAATTATTACATAAACATGTCTTTTTGGCGATGTAATACACCTCATAAATTCATTTAGCGGCAGTGATAATCATCATTAATTATTTAACGAGACACCGGCGGAGTAGCTATCTAGCCGCCCCGCCTCTCGCTTATCACAGTCACGCCTCAGTGAGCATTTTCAAAAGGATTCGCCGAACAAATTGCGATAGTGTTAAAATGGGTGAATTAAAATCGTCTTAATTATTAATTGCAAGTGTATATTGTCTCGATTTTATGCTCAATTGATTCCGATATACAATATACGCAGAGGTAATCATCTGTCATTCTTGAGAAAAAGTATTTAATTTCAATTACGGTTGCTAGGTAGACAGTCAGCAACCTAAGTACCGACTTGCATTGCTGTGACACTAGCGAACCATAGGTACTACTGATAATTTAGTGTAGCACTGCACCAAAAACCTTTTACTGCATATTAAACAGTGTTCCATAGCAGACAAAATTGTCCAGCCCGTGGTGGAATTCGAACCCGGACGTCTTGATTTGACACCGAACGCCGAACCTCTGCGCTGCCCAAGCTCCAAATTTCTTAGAGAGTATATTTTCTATGTCATAAAATATACTACTGACATTTCATGTTATGATTGATTGATCGTGGATCTCATACTTAATCTCAACCAACGTTCCATGTGAGGGCTCAACCAATTACCTAATCAGACATGTTACAATAATCGGTTCGTAACGAAGTGTTACGAATCATCTAGGGTATATCACAACCTGCAGATTGTGAGCTCACAATCTAGGAATATTTCACCGTTCCTAGATTGTTTAAACAATCTGCAGATTGTTCGACCAACACAATCTGAGGATGATCACAATCTAGGAATTTGTTTGTAAGGCTATCTAACAGACTGTACGAGTCGATTCCTAGATTGTGAAGGGTTCTCAAATAGTTTTTCTATCTTCTCTACATATTAAAGGGGTCGATCCCTAGATTGTGAGGAACTTCCATCTCGTTTCTCTATCTTATCTACCGACACCGAATGGTGAAACATTCCTAGATTGTTCGAACAATCTGCAGAATGATGATTCCTTGATTGCATGGAACATAGACACTGTTCAAAGAGGATGTGGGTTAATATCGGTAATATTATTTCTCCATCTGTGAATTAACGTAACTCAGCATTGTTTATATCATATATATATAAATACAAGTTCACAATCACAAGTGGATTAGTTTATAATATACAAATTATGTTTGCGTTACGTAAAATAGTTTATCTATTAAAGAATAAACGTATAGGAAATTAAGAGCCAAACATATGTCAAATTCATGATCCTAGATGCTTGAAGAGAACTATCATTTGCAATTGTCTTGGCATTGTAGAAGGTAGATGCAATTAGTATGTGCTAAAACGTGCTAAAATGGATACAATTCAACAATAAATCACCAACATTAGTCTGTATGATGATCTATATTTCATTAATCATACACAAAACAATCTTTAATAATTTATTGTTTATCTGCAAAACTAAAAACTCCTAAACTTTAACTTCTTCGTTGATTATCACAGCATGATTGCAGCTGTATGAACCTATTTAATAAACCGATACAATCAGTTACAGAAATAGAACGCATGTCGTTTAATCCATCACCGGTAAACATTTTTATGATGGATTCTATCACAGTTGGTTACGCACAGCCTCCCAGTGAAGGAATCATAACCATGTTTACAGCTTTATGTGGCTCTGAGATTGGATATGCCAATCAGTGCCTACCACACAAGATGTGTTTCATCCAAAACGAAGCCTCGGCGATTTATTTTGGCTTTATACCAGTTAAACACCCACTGCAAACTGACAGAGACAATCACGGTGTTCTATTCCGGATCAGTTAACCATGAGATGGCAGAGACTTGTTGCAAAATAACAAAAAGTGATTAATTATCAATAGTAAAAGGAATCATGCATGGACGGATATTGGCTTATTTCCGGTTACAGTTTCAATAATTGAGAGATATTCTGTCAGTGGTAAAGAATATGAAAGTAAGTGATCGTTATAAGGTCAAGAAGTATGTCCAAGGAACAAAACGAAGTTAAGCTATTAAGCTGCATGAGCTACGCGAGTTAACAGAGTCAGACAATATGGATTTTTTTATACATGTAATCACCCCCACTTACAGGTCCTGGAAAGTCTGATTTCGATGTCAAATCTGCTTGATGTGATCTCATCGTGATCTTATTATTTCTCGAGAAAAGATTCAGCTTGTTAGTGATATTGAGGCATCCCAAGCTTCACAGAGACACAGATGGAGAGAGATTCTGTCAAGGGAATTATCCTTGCCTTAGGCATTCACATAGGAAGATAACAGTTTTTGTAGTAATTGTACCATGTTTTTCTCTCTCGCTTCTTTCTATCTGTCCTTAATTAGAAATTTACAAAGGAATCAGAGTGCAAAGATGGCATAATGATGGTAATCAATAACGAAGCGCCCCATCAACGTGTTCAGTGAAATCTAATACCCTGATATCCAGGACAACACGTCGAGAGTATTTGTCAAATTTAAAAATTAAAAAAAACCCACATTGTATGCAGATAACACAATAGGCATCCATTTTAGACAAATACAAAGTTGAAATGACCTGTATCGCTAAGTCATGTCAAGGAGTTAAAACCAAAGCCATGTTTCATTCTCAGCACACAGTTCAATGTAATTAAAACGGATGTTCACTGCCACCTCTTGGTTTTGCAGCTTGCAGCTTTCTTCTCCTTTACATGGACATTCGGGGAGTTTCTGTGTAAAGGCGTCCACTACTTGCAGAACGTGTCAGCGATATGTTCCGTCTTCACACTTACAGCCATGAGTATGGAAAGGTAACACTGAAGTGCTCTACATTTTGAGAAGTAGATATAGGATATTCATTATGTTTTAAACGTTTTTTATATTCACTATTAGATTCACATTAAAATAAAATATTACACAACACCAGCCTACATCAGTTTCGTTCAGGTGATTATCTAAGAAGGTATCTTCGCTTCATCAGATGATCGAACTATGTTATATGTCTTTTTAAGTAGCAGAATTCTTCAAAGTTTCATTGTGAACACTGTTAAACACATCCTATAACGTTGCGTTGCTTGTTATAGAGCTACCCCTTGTCATTCTTAATATGACTTCATATGTTGTAGTTTGTATGATGTTTATCGTTTTGAGGGTGAGAAAAAATAAGTTTACTATAGTGATATTGACATCTTTCCCTGATTGAGAAAACACGGCCTTCCATAACTTTGCAAAACATAAATGTTGTAATTAGAATAACGAAAGGATTATAGGTCACATAGATCGGTTCGATAGCCTCTTCATAAGAGGTGAACGCAAATTGACAATCAATGAACAAATGCCATTCTTTATTGACAGTTTAATGGTTTGTTGGGATATGGTAACAATTAGCATGATATTTCTATTAGGGGTATTGGCGAGGTATGTATAAAGCTGTATATTATAGCAGAAACAAGTTCATAACGGTGCATATAAAGGTTAAATGACATACGCCGTTTGATAACATATGGGAAGGTAAATATCAGAGACAATATATGAATGAAACAATTCATCAAGTTTGTTGATCTATTTGGACAGGTACTACGCAATTATCTTTCCCATGAGAGCCAAGTTTACCTGCACGGTTGGTAAAGCGTGTCGGGCGATAGCCATTCTTTGGATAGTATCAGCTCTGCTTGCGGTCCCGATTCTCTTTCAACGGGTAAGTAATCATTGATTTGTGTACATGATCTAATCGATTATTTGCATTAAACATACCAGACAGCGTTCAACTTCAATAATATTTATGCTAACGTTCATATAATAGTACTTCGATTCGGTGAAGTTTAGATTAAGATATAGAAAAATATTAAATCTAAAAAGAAAATAAACATCTCAAAATATCATTATAACTGTTCATTGATTATACGTGATGGAAACACCGTCCTTGGTGTTTATGAAACGGCATCATAAAATCCATTCAATATCTGTAGACCAGCAGAGATTCCAGGCAAAGCTAAGTCATAATCACAAAACATCACTCTAAATGTGTGGGCAATTTTGTTATTTAAAATCTATATTGTTGTTCATGCATGAAGAAGATTCTTTCAAAACGCAACATTGTAATCTGTTAAAATCTGTATCATTAGCAACGTAATGGTATACGAAAGTAATAAGATTAATGGAGCCAAATGTCCGTTAAAGGCGCTGCAGCCCATTTTTTTTACATATAATTTTTTCTCAAATTGTTCATTTATTATTAAAGTTTATGCAATATATTGTTACATTAGAGGATAAACATATCAATACAAGACCCGATAAGCCATATACATAGAAAACCGCTGTATGTCTTGGTGGAAAATGGTGCGACGAATAAAGACAAACTTTTGTGAAACTCATCAGTGTGAGAGGTAGATTTGTAGTTATATGCGATTTAGAGAGTTCAGACGGCAAGATGGTTGACCATTACATCACTGTACCATTTAAAACTCTACCGAGTGTTTAGGTATCGCTACATCAGTTAGATCACTTGAACTACCTTCGAGCGGCCATTTTAATACGTACACGTTACAATGGCTGCTTGATGGGAAATGGACTCGAATGGCTATGTACATTCGTTTTCGAACTCTTTTTATTGATTCAGGAAAGTTAAATTATGCCCCTTGTCTTAGAACGTTTGGGTTTCACAAATCAGACTTACAGTTCCTGTGTTCTGAATTCAAAACCCCCCACAGTTTTGGATCAATCTGTAACGCTAAACATGCTTTATATCTACATCACTGATACTCATGTACTATTTAAATGTTTTTTTGTAGAGTTATGGCCCTTGACTTATAGCTCGTTGCTTTCCTATTTCAGATTGATAGTACTTGTGTTCTGAAATGAGCTCCTGCCACAATTTGTTACCAATGTGTGGATGGTGTTCTGTTTGATGTCGATGACTTTTATTGTTTTTATTGAAGTACTGTAAGCTGGTAATATCATGTTTGGTGTTATGTGATTTCCTACACTAGTTTCATGTGCATAAATTACCTGAAAACAGGTACTGTCTTCACAACCTTGATGTAACTGTTGACTATAGTTTTGATGTGTCCTACAATCATAAGACGAACAGTTCAAATGCTATATTGATTGTTCTCAGAAACGGACTGTGCTACCATTCAACATTGATTCCCCTATGTTTGACTATTGATAGTGATATTTAACTTGATAATGCCCATTTTAACCTCGAGCAAGCTCTCATACGCTGCCAAGATCAACATTCCAAGACGTGTCACCGATGTATTGAAGAATTTCAATATATCACCTGTTAAGAGTATGATTTCTGTCATACAAATATTGACCCTATGCCATTTGCATTCCAGATTCACAAGGAGGTTGGGGTGTTCCGCAAAGGCTATTGGTGCGTGAAGGATTGGGAACATTCCCTCTACAGTCAGATATACGAGTTGTTCATGCTGTGTATCATGTTGATCATACCAGTAGGCATCATGACATTTGCCTATGTCAGCATCTGTGTAGAACTCTGGATCATGAGTACCAAGAGATGTGCGATGAGAAGCGGCATGTAAGTAGCATATTTGAAGGTTGGGTACTCACACCGATTTATCAGGTCTTCTGAAAAAACTCTCAGGAACAAATGCAGAGACGTTTCGCAAATCTTAGCAACGTACACTTGTGAGAATATAATTAGCGAGATCCCTTTTAATAGTTTTAATCCTCGAAAATGCTTCAAGGTTTGTGTTCTTGTGTTTTCAATTGTGTACCACGAAGGCCATACAAACCAATTATTATCAATTGATCATCTCATTTTGAGACACTAACGCATCGTTTAATAATCGCAATTACATTGTTAAGGACACGGACAAACATCGAAAAGTACCAGTGTCGGTTAACACAGTGCAACCAAGCCAAAGGCCAAACAATTTGTTTCTGGTTTCCGCCCGCATCAATTTCAAACCCACGCCTCAAGTCTTTTTTTCCTAGTTTGTTTTAACAAAAGAAAGGGGCACATAACTCTAATTATTTAGCCTCAGAAAACATTGAATATCGAAAATGGTGTGTAGGGGTTAAACTATTGACCATTTGGAATATCAACACAAATTTAAGAGGGTTTATGCTTTTGTTTTAAAATTAATTGTCTAAATTTTTTTTTTTTTAACTGATAAGTAGTTTGTATACAATGGAAATTATCTCTTCATTCGAACAAAAAATGTCTTTAAAAAAATCGCGTCATCGCATCATTTTTGTAAAGCGGTAAAGACTAGAATAATGTTTTGTTTGTGTTTGGGCCTAACACGTTTAAATGCAAACAGACGCTCATGAATCACAGTTGGTGTGAAGGCAAAGTATGGCACCATTTGAAAAAGGATAGCATGGCATTAGTTTGTAGAACACTATCATTACATTTTGTATCACCATTTCGAACGTTAAGCACTCTTTCCCTTGGAAACAAGGAAGATAAACACACAAAATTACTCTTTTTGTGTTTTTATGTCATGAAATTATCACAACTGTTATTATAATTTTTAGGCAAATATCTTCATGTAAGGATTCAACGACTCCGGACAATAGCCCTTACAGAGTTACATCTGAGAAGACCCCGGTTGTAAAGAAACTAAAATTCTCTACAGATGATGACGCGACAAGGAAACAGGTACGTATAACTTAATTCTATTTTTCAACTAGCATATTACTGGTACCTAATTATTACATAGCATGTACATTGTATGTAGCGATATGAATGTTTATTGAAACTGTACATATTATTGAATTCGGTAGTATTGAATATATGAAATATTACTTACAAGTTAAACTTTCATTTATTTAAAGAAAAAGGAAACGGTTTGATAACCCCCACGTTTTTAATTTGTAATGCCCACGAACATTAATTTTCTGTTCCATCTTTAACTAACAGCTATTTATAAAAGACAACTTACATAGTTGGTTGTTTCATGACCGAACAATTAATAAAAATGTGTACATGTACCACACATTTCCCGTTGTTGTAAATGTGTGATATTATATACAACACCGACTTTCTGAATCTTTCAAATTAAGTTATCTATTTCAGATTATCAAGATGCTTGTGGCTGTGATACTGATCTTTGTGCTTTGTTGGGCTCCCATCCTAATCAGCAACGTCATGACAGCATTTAACGTTTTGGAAAGTCTCAACTATGGATATTTAAAGCCCATGCGTCAAACATTTTATCTTCTTGCATATGCAAATAGTGTTATGAACCCTTTCATTTATGGATTTATGTCCAAACACTTCAGACAGACATTTTATCATGCTCTCTGTACGTGCGTGAAAGGGCGAGATTTTGCAAGAAGTCGTTTTCTGAGACAGAACTCCCAGTCGAGGTCTACATGCAGACCAGGCGTGCAGTTGACAACGCTGGAATCCCCGTACGGTGCATGTAAGCCGGAGTTTGTTTAAAACACTCAGTGATGAACAAGACTAAGCAGCAAAACCAAAAGTATTCCCCGTTTCAACAGAGTACTCCAAAGTATCCAACATTACCTACACCATGAGTGATATTGTACAACACTGTTATCTACACATTCTGAGGCTACACCTGATATTAATCATTGCATCGTTGTGTAAACCAAATATTGTTATCCAAATGATATGAGCAATCACTAGATTTTGTTTATTATAAAACTCCTGGACAAAAGAAGTATACCATACACATATGCCTAAATAATCTTTGTATAATGTACCCAGAAGACCACTAAACTAAATGTTTAATTTGTGGATTATATGCTCTTTTTAGGATAAACAACCCGTTTGAGAATCAATTAACAAGGGCGAAAGGAACATTCTAAGATTCGACAAAACATTTTTGAAAGTGCGGTTTCCAAAACCCTATGTGTTCTGACAGCAAAAAAATAAAGAGAAAAAAAGACCATATTCTGATGAGTGAAATTGTGTAATTTTCTTTATAAAATATATGTTTATCTAATACAATTATAAATAACTTAATAATAAACTGGCGTCTGCAATTTGTTATCAAAATGGTATAGTTTGTTTGTCCCGTAGTTTTCATGTGTATATCTATGGAAGAGATACATGTATTTCTAGATTTGATTATATTTAAATTTCAATACTAAGGTCATAATATGCCTTTCCATACACAGCATGCTAGTTTTGTTTACTTTCAGTTAATAATATCGTCACAAGGTCCATACAGAGTAGAAAAAGTATCAAACTCATTACACATGTGCTTTTTTCTTATGTTTACATTTATATATTCATTTCGGTAATGTTCAGTTTTAAAATGCAGAGTTATTTTTGCTACTCAGATCATACTATTTACAATAAACACAATGTGTCGTAATTCATAATTTTGTCTTCAGTGTAAGAAGTACAAACACGTATTTTAGCTCATTGAGTTCATTTCTTATAGTTATATAATATTTGTTATTAACAGTATACGTGACATACACATTGATTTTGGTGACATTGAACTCTCTTCTGATGATATACATGTATGTAAATAGTACATTCTTGCAATTTCTGTAATTATAATCTATGTCCTGTAAAATGTTGGAAGATGTGAAGAAATAAAGGTATTGTTCTCTGAAACATTGTCAATTAGCATATTAACTATATATTATACACTTAATACTATTACTATATGCATAAACTTGAGTTAACGGAAGAACAGTTTATCACATTAAATTTTATATGCAGTACCTCACACACTAGTTTGAACTATAGACAAGTTACAAAATCCGAAAAAAAGCAAAATGCGATATCATATCCACAGAATTTAAAAATAAATTCCAAAACGTTCATTATTTCACATTATTAGCGGGATGTAGAGACACGAATAATTGCCATTTTGTAATCAATCAGCACAGGCACAGACGTGGCAGACTAAAATCACATACACACGTTAGTTTGGCAATGAAGTATACATTATAACTTACAAACGTATATAGGTGTTCTACTTACGTAACACATGTACATGAACCTCGTTATTAAACAAGTGATAAAACTTACGAGAATAGAACACCTATAGAACTGAAGTGTTTAACACATGTACACGAACCTCGTTTTTAAACATGTGTTCAAATTTACGAGAATAGAACACCTATAGAACTGAAGTGTTTAACACATGTACATGAACCTCGTTATTAAACCAATGTCAAAACTTATAGAGAATAGAAGAGAATATATAGAGAATAGAACATTTGTTGTTAAATCCATCACCGGCTCCCAATGAAGAAATCATAACCATATAAACAGCTTTAAGTAGTTCTGAGATTGAATGTCAGTCAGCGTCTACCAAATGTGTGTTTTCATGCCAAGTGAAGTTTCAGCGAATGTTTGTGTCTTTCTATCACAGACAGTCCCACTTCAAACTGACAGAGACAATGGCAATGTCTTATTCTGTATCAGTTAGCCGTTTGATAGTTGAACTAGTTAATGATTAATAATAAACAACACATGAAATCGGACATAGATGGACATTGGCTTATTTCCGGTTCCATTTTGAATACTTGAAAGTATCTAGTCCTTGTAAGATCAAGAACGATGACTTCGAAAGAAAGCGTAGTTCAGTGATAAACTATGTGTATTACGTGTCAGACAATATAGATCGGTTTAGATGTAATCAACTCGACTCTAGGCTCTGGTATGATATCGATGTCAAATCCCCTTGAAGTTGATTTTGATCTTCTTATATTGCGAGAAAAAATTCTGCTTTTTAGTGATATTGAGGTTTCCTAAGCCGTTCAAGACACGGACAGAGCGAGTTTTCGGCAAGGGAATTATCCCTGCACATCCTCCCACGCCGATGTCTCTAATCAGATAATAACAAGCGAATCGGTGTAGAGAATCAGATATATCAGAGTGATGGGGAATCTACAGAGAAGCGTTATTTTAACTTGTAAACTAGGATTAATTGGAATTATCCCTATCAGTCTTCTTGGTAATTGTAACACGTTTTTCTCTCCTAAGGTTTTCTATCTGTCGTTAATTAGAATTTTACAGAAAATCAGAAAGAAAGAAATCAGAATGCAGTGATATCAGAATGATGGTTATCTACAAAGTAAAGTCCTTTGCAGCTGCCAGATTTTTCCTCCTTCACGTTGACATTCGGAGAGTTTCAGGAGAAAGGTGTCCATTAATTACTAAATGGGTTTACGACATGCTCTGTTTTATCTTTACAGTTATGCGTCAATTTTTAAAAAGTGTAAATCTCAAGGAGAGAAATTCCAAATAACATTTGCTCTCACTTTTTTGTGATTATGTTCTATTAGCTTGTATGAAGACATTAGAATTTTCATTTTATTTATCATTTCAATCAGGCTACAAAATATAGTTTTTGACGTTAGTACAGGCACCTTTGTTTGCTTTTCGTACTACAAACGTACTACATGCTACAAACCTTTATTTATGAGAATATCATTGATTTTTGTGAATAGAAGATATATATCTTTATTATTTTTGACAAACTGAAAGAGTAACAATATTTTATATTTTCAGAAAATAGCCTGGACATGAAAGTTACACTTTTTGTAAATTGACTCTTATAAGTATGGAAAGGTAACTGTAAAGTTCTGTATATTTTGAAAAGTAAAACTCATAATTCATAATTCATAATATACATATAGGAAAATATTGTCCTCAAATATTTGTTATTCAAATGAGTAGGTACAGTCATATTCAGTCATAACAATGTGGATATGTTCATAAACTAATGATTTTCTTTGTTGAACGAAAAGCACACATTAAAGATTGTTTAACACGTAGAATAAATATATTATTTAATGGTAACCATTTTCCTGTGAACTTGTTTTTTTCATTCCGGCAATATATCCCTTAACTGGATCTTTTTTAAAGCAATTTTTTTTAGAGGGAGTGGTTCATTTCTAATACAACCAGTGAACATTCAAAATGGTAGAAGCAAATATTACATAACAAAATTACAAATATATAATTGGTCTTATCGGTTTTCATTCAAGAGCTAGGTATTTAAGTGTACCAAGATGATTGTAATATCTTTTTTACGGTTAAATAGCAAAATGAATGTGCGATATATTCATTTAGTCTTTATCATGATTTTAAATCATAAGAAAAAAAATACTGCAGCTGTATGTAAACTATTCTCTGATTGACAAATCGCAGTCTTCCACCATTAAATGCTACTACTAAAATAACGAAGGGATACTACGACATTGAGTTGTATTTGATATAATCTTTTAAAACAGATTCACACGTTTACAATCAATGATGATATACCACTTTTTATTGACACTTAAGCGATCTCTTGTCATACTGGTAGCAATTAGAAATGATAGTTCAAATAGATATATTGGGAAGTAAATCTATAGAACAAATCTGTATATTGCAGCAATAACAAGTTCATAAAAGTGCATTTAACGATTAAATGCCATATGCCCTTTTCAACATAAAGGAAAGTAAATGCCAGATTGAAGATATGAATGACACAATTCATCAATCGTGTTGATCTATTTGGACAGGTACTATGCTAGTATCTTTCCCATGAGAGCCAAGTTTACTTGCACAGATGCTAAAGCGTGTCGGTCATAGCGATTCTTTGGATAGTATCAGCTTTATATTTTAGCCGACCCGATTCACGACTGAGTAGAATTGATGTACTCAGGCTTATTTAATGTAGTTTAATACAAGTGTCTGATTTCCTCTTTAATAACAAGTATACTGGTTTTATATTCTTCATATTGTAACATGCAGAATGCCTTATTGAAACATTGTCCTTGATGGTTTTAAAACGGCAAAATGAAACCTTATTGATACCAGTTCCACACACAAGTCTAACAAAACAATTTAAAACTTTATATCACTGTTTACCAGGGATAGATCAAAGCAGGTGTGATGGTAAATTTAAAACCTTTAATTTTTGTCCTCTTTGATGATTAGTGTATTGATGTAATTGTCAATATACACGTACTAAGGTAAATAAAGTTTACACTGTCGGCCAAAAGAAACGCCTACTTGATTTTCCTTAAAATGAAAGATGAAATAATTTCTAAAATATAATCAATGGTGGTCTGATGTTCAATGGTTATGCTGAAACAATAATTAATATGAAAGTTTATTGACATCGTGGAAAACTGTGATTCGAGTCAATAACTTTCATGACAATCACGTCCAATGACGACTGCTATTTCTGGTTGATTTACTTGCACATGTAGCGTCATCACCACTTTAATGCGAATGCGTACCTGCATTGTTGCTAGTAGTTGTTTGAAAATATGTTTCAAATCACGCACTGATCAACAACTGAACAATTATGTTGTCTCAATTCAACAATGGCCATTCTTTTGTAACATGACAACTTCTGAAATTCAAATATATTAGGCAGAAATGGTGCAACTTTCTAATGCTATAATATTGCTAAACTGTTATAATGGTTTTTAAGAAATCTGATAAGATATCTGATAGGCGTTTCTTTTGGCCGACAATGTAGATTTATTTGTTAAAATTAACTTTTTTAAAATAACTATAACACGAAAATGATAAGTTAGTTTAACCACAGTTAAACTATACATTAAAAAGGAATTCGAAATTGTACATACATGCTTTTTATCAAATAAACAATGAATGAATATTGTCATATTCTCTTTCTGCATTATTAATGAAAAATACATCCAGTGAAGTTAATACTGAAAACGGACCCGTAATAGAATAAACTCTCATAAAATATATATATTCTTCATTTTTTTGTCAACTTCTTGTAATAGAATATGTTCTAAAAAAATAGTTTGTCACAATCGTGATGTAAATATCCACTATATTTCGAGATATACTAATCAATCATGAGATGGGCATTTCAAAAATCGTTATATTGATTGTTCTCAGAAACCGAATGTCCTGTCATTCAATATTGAATGCCATGACCTGTTTTGGTTATTTATAGTAATATGTGGCAAAGACAGATCCTGCGTTTGACAGATAATCGGTTGGAATTGGAAGACGATCAAATGTCAGAGAACTTTTAGAAATCAGCAAATGTTTTTAATTTCAGCAAAACAATTTAAGTTATCTTAATGGACGCTTGAGAGTCTATTTGCTGTACATGGTGAAAGATCGTAATATGTTGGACATGTTGGAGAACAATGCTTTGTAAATTACATTAGATTTTTTTTCAGGAATTTCTGACGTATTGGAATTAGAATAAAGATAGTCACGTCATATTTCTGTGACATAACATTAATTGTTTTAATCTTGTAAAACGGTTGTATATAAAAGCTTCCTTCACAAATGTTTACAAAACACGAATACAGATTACATATATCTGTATAACTGCATGCATATGCCGATTATAAGGTCAATGATAACACTTGACCACAAAATAAAGTGAACATAATCACTATAAACATGTATACATATATTCATATCAATTGTTCATAAGTCTTAAGTATTTATTTTTCAAACCTGATATGTCCATGTAATTGCAAAAAAATGACGCCTTTAGAAATATCGTCGTTTTGGAATCTCCTTGACTACTAGGTGAGATAGGAGATTAAATATATTAACTAAATCACTAATGCCTCAAAAAATTAGTCCAAGACTGTCCATTATTTCGACAATATCTTGTATCTTGTAACTCATTGTCTATATACGAGGGGCGTTCAATAAGTGTTGCAACTTCAATATAAAACCAACTCGCGTAGTCAATTTTTTACTTTTATTTTTCAATATAGTTACCCTTCACCTCAATACACTTATTTCATTTCTCTTTAAGACTTTTGAATGTCGCTTTTGTAGAAGTCTTCCGTTTGCCCCCCTAACCACGCCTCTGTGGCAGCTTTGACGTCTTCGTCATCCCGGAAGTGCCTTCCACGTAGGGCGGATTTCAGGTTTCTGAACAGGAAGTAGTCACTGGGGGCTAGGTCTGGGCTGTAGGGTGGGTGGTTAAGCTGTTCGAATCCACAATCACGTATAGCGGCCTGTGCAACTATTGACTTGTGGACTGGAGCGTTGTCATGCAAAATCAGAACACCACGTGTCAAAATTCCACTGCGTTTCTGTCATTTTGTCTTTCGCAATTCTTACATTAGGTTGGCATAATATTGACCATTCATTGTAGTTTTGGTTGGCAAGTAATCAATTAATAATATGCTTTTTGCATCCCAAACGATTGTCGCCATAACCTTGCCAGCTGATGGGTTGAGTGCGAAACTTCAGGGGAGGCGGTGAACTCGGGTGCTTCCATTGCTTGGATTCCAGTTTAGTTTCCGGGTCCCAGTGGTGGATCCAGGTTTCGTCACCGGTCACCAGACGAGACAAAAACCTGGCTTCATCCGCATTAAACCGATCCAGGAGCTCCATGCAACTTTCGGTTCTTTTCTGGCGATCTTGTGCTGTGAGGTTTCTGGGTACCCATCTTGCAGATACCTTGGACATACCAAGATGGTCATGAATTATTTTTTCAACACTTCCAACTGATATCTGGAATTCCAAAGACAGTTCAGAAACTTTAACACGGCGGTCAGCTAAAATTCGTCTTTCGATAGCGTCAATAACTTCCGGTCGGGTGACTTCAGATGGCCTGCCTGACCGTGGGTCATCGTCTAAGGACTCCCTGCCCCGCTTGAACTGAAGAGACCAGCGACAAACTGTTGAAAAGTTAGGAGCATCCTTACCCATCACATTACACATACGATTATGTATTTCTGTAGCTTTGCATCCCTCTTTAGTAAGGAACTTGATCACAGCGCGTTGTTCATGTTTGAGAGAATCCATGATTATGGAGACCCCTAGGTCAGCGCAGCTATTATATCTAAATAATTGTTATGTCTAGAAATTGTTTTGACATGTGTCAATGTTATGTTTATACTATAGTAACACCTGCTATAAGCTGACACTGTTTATGTAAACACCAATGCCCCGCTTGCAACACTTATTGAACGCCCCTCGTATCTTATAATAATTGTACATACATTCCAAACATTATGTTCAAAGTCATTTTGAAACAGTGGCTTCGTCAATCCCATGTATGGTTAAACATACGTTACATTCATATTTGTATTAATCTGAAATTTTATTTTAAAGACATCATACCATATCTAACATATAGCTAAACGTAACTATAACATATAACTAACATTATCATTTGAGTAGTGTTTACTATAAGTTGATAATATTGTCACAAGGCCACTACAGAGTGGCAACAGTTGACTATATTGCTATGTCTCTCCAAACATGTATGAACATTCATTAGTAAGCTGTTTGGAAGCACATAGACCACTGACAGAACCTAACGCCAGGTGAGATTAGGGTTAGCGACGGTAACTGCTTTTATTGTGAACATCTCATTTGTGTGACATTTCCCATGGAGTACCAGGAAGTAATACAATGTGGTAAAATCAACGGAACTACTTACTTCTGGCAGTTCCTGTTCCACTTAGACCTCTCTGTCGGTGGCAACCATTCATAAAAGTGTTTTGTTCATTATCGATATCAGGAATTTTGTGGGTGAAAGAGTCCTGAAATCTGATACACGGACACTTTTTGACAAGGTTACATAAAACATTTCAACGAGAAAGACATCAGCAATAAGCTAAAGGTTTCATTGAATAAACTGTGGTTTGATGTGATAGCTTGATTGTTTGAATTTACCAAATTAATTTTGTACAGTAAATTCAAAGTTCATTATCTTATTTACTAAGCCCGAGAAATTGACAGGACTAAATCAGAAAAAAATGATAATCATAATAAACATAGGTCATAGACTCAAGCAATTTTAGTTTGACAAAGTCGGTCACATATTACATATTATTATACATTTTCAAATATAAAGTCTTCTTTTAACAAAATACAGTCTTCATTTTACCACGTGATAAGCCTGTACTATAGACAATACTATAAATGCACAGACCACAAACGCATTACTTTTGCATTGTGGGTCAGGAAAAGTATTGCAGCTTATATTTTTTTAAAAAAAAAACATGACACAGTCCTGAAAAGAGTCACACCAACAATCTTATACACCATAAGTTTAAAGGTATTTACACATTACATATTGCGAAATTATCGGAAAACATTCTAAGGAATTGAAGAAAGGAAAAGACATTGACACTTACTTTTCTCCGTTTTTGGGAAGAAGTGGTGTGACCTGCGACTGTGTTGAGAGAATGGTGAACATTGCATGTTAGGTTTTATGCCATTTCATTTCGGATGTTTAAGGTTAATATGTTGAAGTTAAAAAGTAGTTACACGCAATTTTATGTTGTAGCCAGTTCTCAGGGAGCAATTGCACTTCTCACTTCAAATACAGTTCATCATAAAGTGAACTGGCATGAGGCATGTGAATCAATATGTCTGTATCTGCTCTGACAGGAACCGCCAACTTGAAATGCATTCCACATATGCGATTTGCTGGCTTCGCAAATATATATCGAAGGGAATTACATGTCACCTGTCCATGATATGAACTTGGGCAGATGATTAGATGTTTGGGTTCAACAAAACGCCCTCTTAGTTCTTTCTCAATCAACATCTACCAAAACATGTTTATATCCCAAAATAAGCCCAGTAATTTATTGAGCCCTTTTTGTAAACGTCAGTGCAAACTGACAGATCCACTCTCCCTTCCTGATCCGTCAACCATGTGATGGTAGAAACCAAACGGCAAAATAGCTAATATTGATTTATTATTAGTAGTAATTGGAATTACACACAACCTGATAATTGGTCTTTTCCTTTTTATTCGGATATTTTAAAGTTATTCTCTTAATGGTACAATGTACATGTGTATAACTCATTGGTAAGTTTAAATTGAGCTTTTCAAGAATGTGATCCTTGGAGGAAGTTATTTGGCAACTAGCTACGCGTTAACCAAGTCAGACAATATGGATTTTTCATGTGATCACATCCACTTAATGGGCTCAGGAAAGTCTGATGTCGAATCTCCTTGAAATGATCCCGTCTTGATCCTGTTATGTCTCTAGAAAAGATTTAGCTTGTTAGTGATATTGAGGTATCCCAAGCTTCACAAAGACACAGATGCAGATCTTCTGTCATGTTAATTAACGCAGCCTTAAGTAATCACTTCCAATGTTCATTTCATTCCATTTCAGTTGAAACATGTCTTTCTCTGACACGCTTTATAAGCAGCTGTTAATCAGACGCATACAAAAGGATTCAACATACAGTGATACCAAGTGATGTTAATCAATACCACAGTAACCTATTAACATGTATACACCTTTCTCATATGTTTTTTTACGAAGGCAAATATCACAACCCTAAGACAATATTGTATTGTATTGTACTGGTCATACATGTAATTGTGTTATAGAGAACTGTTTTACATGAAATTTCAGCGCAGTACACTCCCTAGTTAGCTAATTCCAGTTGGTATTCCCAGGTTTCATCGCAATGCATAACCACAATCAATTTGTGATTTTACTAGCAACCGTGATATACGTGAAATGCACTTGAAAACACCCTTAAAACTTACCTTTTAAAATTGTCTAAGAAATATGTTACTGTGTTACATGCCAACAAGCAAAATCCCTGAAATATTCAGAGCTACATTTCTTGAAGTTGCAGCAACATTCTACTTTACATGGAATATTCTGAGAGGGTCTATGTAAAAGCGTCGACTGCTTGCAGGACTTGACAGCGATATTGTTTGGTCTTCACAATGGCAGCCATGTGTGGGAAGGTGAGAGTGAACTCACGTTACCTAAATGTACATTTGATCACTAATGTAGTTACACGTCTTAATGTATCTCTAATACAAGCCTAGTTTATGAAGTTTTAATGAATTTATATTGCTTTTTTTCGTGTGTTAGCAGCAAATAACATACAGTTGTACGTTGCATTTTGTGTCACTTTAAAATGTTGTGAAATACCTTTGTGTAAGGATTCAACATCACTGGAGAGTAGCCCATAAAAAAGTTGTAGCCAAAGGAGTAAAGACACTTTTACCGATAACACATTGTAATATCCAAAGTGTGTCTTTGCG
This sequence comes from Gibbula magus, assembly GCA_936450465.1. NCBI lineage: Eukaryota > Metazoa > Mollusca > Gastropoda > Trochida > Trochidae > Gibbula > Gibbula magus. Next base: position 58,398,681 of record OW388292.1, on the reverse strand, counting down.
TTGTTTTCATCAACACATTGGATCCATTAATTACCTTACCGTAACAATGGTTATTATATCGAACAAATATATAGTGGCATGGGTCCTGTCAACAACTCGCTACCTTTTTAATCCTAGTGATGCGATTACAACCTTCCCTAACAGCTGCATCATGAAGCTTATATAACTTGTCTGGGTCTTCTACATTGTTAGGGGGCTCAGATTGTCTGGGCCCCATTAATTGTGTACTTGGTGTCATATGAAAGGCTGCAATAAGTTTGTTGTGTTACTTATCTTGTCTATCAAGCAAGGGGTAGTACCGTGTTAGAGAAAAAACACAAGAAGTTATGTGTTGAATATAATTTGCTTAGATATATGTTATACCCCACTTCCAGTGTCGTTTCTATGTTTTCCTTTGTTATAAGTGTAGGTGTATATTAACACTTTTCTGATACATCTAATCGTTTTTGAAGAACTGTGTCATTAATTGTGGAGTAGGTTTAAATCTGCTCAATTATATAAAATATATACTTGTACGAGTTAATTTTAACAAAAGATAAACACAACCAAATGGTAAATATACCATTTTTAATGAAAACATACTCATCGGTTACAAGGTAGACATAATATACTTATCATATGCCCTAGGCACAGATCAAACCTTATGTTCGAAAGTATGATTAACATCGAATTTATATAAAGTGTGACTCCACCGAATAAAAATAAACGCTTTCTGTAAAACACGTTAATATGACAACTTTATAGATATTATTAGAAATCAATGTGAATGTCGAATACTTTGTATCCATATAAAAACAACCTCAAAACATTTTTTTAAATGTTCACAGTTTGTTATTGCAGTAAATGCCAAATAAATCATCTGAATAAGTAAACTTACTATTTCATTTAGTTAGCTTACTAAATCATTAAGTAAGCTTACTAAATCATTTAGTAAGCTTATCAATTCATTTCGTCAGCTTTCTAATTCATTTAGTAAGCTTACTAATTCAAAAGGAATTAGTAAGCTTACTAATTCGATTTAGTAAGCTTACTAATTCGATTTAGTAAACATACTAATTCGATTTAGTAAGCTTACTAATTCGAATAAGTACTTACTAAATAGCAACTAAAGTCCCGTTTGGCACCCCATACATAATGGTGTTGCTGGCTTTCTTACTGTAATGATATTAGCCGACGTGAAATACAGGTAAGTGAAAGTAAAGTTAAACCCCAAATCGCCTTACTTCACCTGACCTCATATAACATGGACCTCTACATTATCCACAATACATATTAAGACAATATATCCTTTACTACTAAATTACATGATGATCGATCAGATCGTGGGAGACAAATGAATACTTGGTACATGTGCATGGATATGAAATATTGACCTCTATCGTGATGTGGTTACTATATATTTAAATGTTTATGTTGGAGTCGTTCACATGTATGAAGAAAAAAATCAAAATCATTTTTCAAGTTTTTGTCACAACGAGTTTGACTGTTTCAATCAACGTCTACCAGAAACAGATGCGTTCCTTTCAAAATGTAGTCTCAGAAATGTGTTTGAGAAATTGTCAAGGAGAACTGACGGAGGCAATAACACTGTCCTAGTATGGATCAATTAACCATGTGAGCGTAGGCCCTCGCTGCAAAATAGCTAAACTGGTTAATTATAAACAGCACATTGAAGTAGACGTAGGCGGAATTTGACTTATATCCGCTTTCATCATTATCCTACTGGAGGTAATCTAGATCTGTCAGTAGTGAACACGTTTGAAGTATGCGATCCTTGTTATTCATATAACACCAGAAGTTGAAAACCTGAAAGAGAGGTGTCCTAATTCTGATATAGTCGAGAAGTCAAGGCAACCACAATGGATTTCTTTTTTGTTGAAACCACCACTTGATAGGCTCAGGGAGTCTTAATTTAACAAATCTTCTTGATGCGATCCATCTAGATCTTGTTATTTGAGAAATTAGTTTGCTTATTAGGGATATGAGGGTAATCAGAGCATAACCACTATACAGCTAGGAATATATACTGTCATGGGAATAATACATGCTTTAGGCATTCATTTTCAATAGTGACAGATTTAGGAGAATCATACCATGTTTTCTCTCCTATTTTAGCAGCTGTAATCTGGTTTTTAGACATTGGATCAAAACACAAAGATATTAAGGACATACCCTACCGAGAAATAAACACATTGAGATTTTTCTGAAATTTGGCACATATGTACAACTAAGTGTGCTGATTTAAAAAATCAAATAAAAAATGGGGGTCACCATGCTCGTTTTGAGTAAAAATGTGTCAAAAACTGAAAATAAAAAAATCTCATTTTTTCCAGCAAAATGACGGGTTGTACACAATGTTACCAATATCAGGAAATTTTTCTGTATAGTTGCAAATCATTAAAACTTCATATAGATCTGCTTCATCAAAGTTGTCTTGACAGGTATTGTACTGCTATACACAATGTTGACACAGGTACATGTAAAGAGAACTGGAACAGTATTCCTGATTCAGAACTTCGAGGGAAATAAAATGGGCAGCGTTTACAGTGAAGTTGCATCATGATCTGAAACAATCAATGTCCTCATGTATTTAAAATCAGAGAAGTTTTAAAGATCTTTACAAAATCACAGCTATTATTCTGCATAAACACAATTAATTAGTTGGGTAAATATTGAATTTTTAAATAAATAAGAGATTACTAGCTGTAATCACAAATATGTCTCTGAAATAGGAATTTATTGTTAATCTTATTTTGTTATTGTAGAGTAATTAAGAATATTTGACAAACATTTTCAGAATGGCTGGAATTGAACTGTGGACACACAGGTATTATCTTCAATGTGATTTGATCCTCTTTGGGTCTTCATCCTGATTTCATACAGATTATACTTTTGATTTGATATTACTTCTAGCTTAATATAATCCTTATTTAAACATGTAAGTTAAGGAAAATAACACCTTCATTATCACATTCCAGCAAAGGTTTAATTTATTCTTATTCATTAGAAAAAATCTAGACACTGGACAAAGTCAAAGTTTAATGAATTTGATCACAAATGAGCAATGTATATTAAACTTGTGACTGATTATTCAATACTATAGAAACTACAAGATTATATGTGATTGAGTGAAATGTGTGTTTGCCTTTTTTTAGTTTTCTTTCTCCTTTCAATAAAATCTCTGTTATGAGTAAATATATATTGATGTCCTAACATGTATCCATTTAACTTGATCTCATGAACTTTAAACTATCTGACTGGAGACACAATAATAGAATTTGGATTTTCAAACTGTTTGAAATATCTTCATTTGCTTCTCAGTTAAGAAGGGTAAAATAATGTTTAGGTGAACTTTTATTTAGGATTAACTGAATATTACTTTTACTAACAATATCATTTAAATTCATAAATGGATGTGCTTTTCGGTAACTGATGTGCATCATTAAATGGTTTGATTAATATACTACAGAACTACCTACATGTATGTGCATATAGCTAGTATCAAATTCAAAATTGTATCATTTCATATTTCTGACATGTTGTAATATGGAAATGAATGAATATAATTCTTTTTTCTAAATCAGTTGTCATATGTTAGAATTTAAAAACAAATAAATATGTACTTAAGTTTCCGCATATCTTGAGATAAATAGCTAATAGTAATACAAAAAGGTACAAATCTAACCCTTATCTCTCCCCTTATGTTTTTTCTCAAAAAGGCATTTCCCTTCAGAAAACTCCATGGCTGCAAATTTTATAAAACAAGTCTCCAAATTCATTGTGTTCTGCAAAAATAAAATAAAAAATGTTTATCACTGATGGATGAATATAATTGAAAACATAATACATTTATTTATGTTTATGTTTATGTATTTATGTTTATAATCTGCATTGAAAACAAATTAAAATGCTTTCAAAACTTGTTTAAATGAGTTGATTTACAACATATATTGCAAAAATAATGTTGACACTTGTGAGAAGGAACTTAAAGTCTATTTGCCCATGCTTTCTCACAACATGTTAACAATTAATAATTTGAAGCTGATCGAGGACGTTGCCTACCTGAAACGAATTCCCCTTATGGGATGCTGTTGTGCCCTGAATTGTAATAAAAATCGCAAATTGTAATACCTGCCGTGAATTGTAATAAAATTTGCCCTGAATTGTTTTCAGAAATGACGTTTATACCAACAATTCAAATAGAAACTGTTTTCTATTACAAAAACATCTTTAAAAAACTATTTAATCATCAAACATTTTCATTTACGAAGGGATATTTCAGTCTGAGACGAGTTTATTACAATTTGAGGCAAGCGATAGATTGTTGGCACCCTTGCCCTGAATTGTAATAAAGTTTTCAGAAATCACTTTTATACCAACAATTCCAACAGAAAGTGATTTCTATTACAAAAACATCTTTAAAAAACTATTTAAACATCAAACATAATCATTTACAAAGGGTTATTTCAGTCTGAGACGAGTTTATTACAATTTGAGGCAAGCAATTCATTTTTGGCACCCTTGCCCTGAATTGTAATAAAGTTTTCAGAAATCACTTTTATACCAACAATTCCAACAGAAAGTGATTTCTATTACAAAAACATCTTTAAAAAACCTATTTAAACATCGAATATTATCATTTACAAAGGGTTATTTCAGTCTGAGACGAGTTTATTACAATTTGAGGCAAGCGATAGATTTTTGGCACCCTTGCCCTGAATTGTAATAAAGTTTTCAGAAATCACGTTTATACCAACAATTCCAATAGAAACTGTTTTCTATTACAAAAACATCTTTAAAAAACTATTTAACCATCAAACATTTTCATTTACGAAGGATTTTTTTCAGTCTGAGACGAGTTTATTACAATTTGAGGCAAGCGATAGATTTTTGGCACCCTTGCCCTGAATTGTAATAAAGCTTTCAGAAATCACTTTTATAACAACAATTCCAACAGAAAGTGATTTCTATTACAAAAACATCTTTAAAAAACTATTTAACCATCAAACTTTTTCATTTTCGAAGGGTTTTTTTCAGTCTGAGACGAGTTTATTACAATTTGAGGCAAGCTATAGATTGTTGGCACCCTTGCCCTGAATTGTAATAAAGTTTTCAGAAATCACTTTTATACCAACAATTCCAACAGAAAGTGATTTCTATTACAAAAACATCTTTAAAAAACTATTTAAACATCAAACATAATCATTTACAAAGGGTTATTTCAGTCTGAGACGAGTTTATTACAATTTGAGGCAAGCGATTCATTTTTGGCACCCTTGCCCTGAATTGTAATAAAGTTTTCAGAAAACACTTTTATACCAACAATTCCAACAGAAAGTGATTTCTATTACAAAAACATCTTTAAAAAACTATTTAAACATCGAACAATATCATTTACAAAGGGTTATTTCAGTCTGAGACGAGTTTATTACAATTTGAGGCAAGCGATAGATTTTTGGCACCCTTGCCCTGAATTGTAATAAAGTTTTCAGAAATCACCTTTATACCAATAATTCCAACAGAAACTGTTTCCTATTACACAATATTTTCTGAAAAACCTATTTAAAGATCATACATTATAATATAGAAAGTAATGTTTCAACTTGCATCAAGTTTATTACAATTTGAGGCAAGCGATAGATTTTTGGCACCCTTGCCCTGAATTGTAATAAAGTTTTCAGAAATCACGTTTATACCAACAATTCCTATAGAAACTGTTTTCTATTACAAAAACATCTTTAAAAAACTATTTAAACATCAAACATTATCATTTACAAAGGGTTATTTCAGTCTGAGACGAGTTTATTACAATTTGAGGCAAGCGATTCATTTTTGGCACCCTTGCCCTGAATTGTAATAAAGTTTTCAGAAATCACTTTTATACCAACAATTCCAACAGAAAGTGATTTCTATTACAAAAACATCTTTAAAAATCTATTTAACCATCAAACATTTTCATTTACGAAGGGTTTTTTTCAGTCTGAGACGAGTTTATTAAAATTTGTGGCAAGCGATAGATTTTTGGCACCCTTGCCCTGAATTGTAATAAAGTTTTCAGTAATCACTTTTATACCAACAATTCCAACAGAAACTCTTTTCTATTGCCAAAACATTTTTAAAGAACTATTTAAACATCAAACATTTTCATTTACAAAGGATAATTTCAGTCTGAGACGAGTTTATTACAATTTGAGGCAAGCGATTCATTTTTGGCACCCTTGCCCTGAATTGTAATAAAGTTTTCAGAAATCACCTTTATACCAACAATTCCAACAGAAACTGTTTCCTATCACACAATATTTTCTGAAAAACCTATTTAAAGATCATACATTATAATATAGAAAGTAATGTTTCAACTTGCAACAAGTTTATTACAATTTGAGGCAAGCGATAGATTTTTGGCACCCTTGCCCTGAATTGTAATAAAGTTTTCAGAAATCACGTTTATACCAACAATTCCTATAGAAACTGTTTTCTATTACAAAAACATCTTTAAAAAACTATTTAAACATCAAACATTATCATTTACAAAGGGTTATTTCAGTCTGAGACGAGTTTATTACAATTTGAGGCAAGCGATTCATTTTTGGCACCCTTGCCCTGAATTGTAATAAAGTTTTCAGAAATCACTTTTATACCAATAATTCCAACAGAAACTGTTTCCTATTACACAATATTTTCTGAAAAACCTATTTAAAGATCATACATTATAATATAGAAAGTAATGTTTCAACTTGCAACAAGTTTATTACAATTTGAGGCAAGCGATAGATTTTTGGCACCCTTGCCCTGAATTGTAATAAAGTTTTCAGAAATCACTTTTATACCAACAATTCCAATAGAAACTGTTTTCTATTTCAAAAACATCTTTAAAAAACTATTTAAACACCAAACATTATCATTTACAAAGGGTTGTTTCAGTCTGAGACACGTTTATTACAATTTGAGGCAAGCTATCCATTTTTTTACCCCTTTGCCCTGAATTGTAATAAAGTTTTCAGAAATCATTTTTTAACCAACAATTCTAACAGAAACTGTTTTCTATTACAAAAAACATTCTTCAAAAACTGTTTAAACATCATACATAATATTTTTTAAATAGTTATCTCAACTTGTGACGATTTTATTATGATTTGAGTTAAGTTGTACATTTTTGCACACTTACCTTGAATTGTAAGAAAGGTTTCAATAATCACTATTTAAAAAAACTGTTTTTAAATAAACCGTTTTCCTTTACAAACCATTCTTTTAAAAAAACTATTTAAACATCACACATTATATTTTTAAAACAGTTATTTCATACCATACTAATTTTACGATGTTCGGAGAACAAAATTCACAACTTCAAATACAACTCCAAATGTGAAAGCCTGGCAGAACTCTTTCATACTTCTCCTTTGATATCAGCTTGTGGACGCATATCATAACTACCAGCGTTACCAAATACGGAATTAAACATGCTTGAGTTGTTTTAAAAAAAATCGGAGATGCCTTGTTTATATACAATAAATATGATTTATGTACGGGGTTATATCCCAAATGAAGCAAATGGATTAGATGTCAGTTAAAGAGGTTCCTTATCATTGTTTCTGAGCATCCTCAATTGTCACAATAGGCTGTAGATTTTACAAGCGCTTCCAACAGAACTGATCTCGCACTTCAAATAGGCCTTGTAGCCACATAGCTTTGTAGCCTTAGTGTACACTTTCAGTAACAGTGTTCGTCATACACATTACAAACTGAAATAACGTTCTAAAAATATGATAATAAAATCATTGTATTATTATTGTGAAATATAGTATTTGTTTTATGATAAAGAGATATATAGAGGATACTGAACGACCTTGTATTTAATACCATTTTTATTAAACGAGTTAATGATTTTGTATAAAACGAGCGAAAACTATTGTTCCCGCAAGTCCGATACCATTGTGATGACGTTACTCCAATTGTGAAGTCATAACCGCGAACTATTGTGACGTCATATACGCGGCGGTATTACACTAGTATAATATTGCCGTATAAATATTACACTGCAGTATCTTACACAGGCGAGTAATAAAGTTTGTTATTTTGCTGTATACTTAATTTAAGGGGAAATGGTAGTACATATTGAGTAAGAGTTATCTCCCTAATGTTCCCCTGTTGTAAACAGTTTAGAACTTTTTCGTGTGAGAGTCCTCACATGTAATTTGAGAAATACAGAAATTGAGAAAAGAAAGTCAATGCAGTTAATCTATTCAACAGGAATGTGAAATATATGTCGACTTAAGATTAAAATCTACATTATGGATATCTTTGATGTAATCAATGTGAAATGAGAACTATTGAATAGCCTATGAACTGAAATATGACAGGCCGCTAAAGTTTTAAGTATTATGATCCGTAATAATAAAAAAAATAAAAGATTTAATTTCATTTCACAGTTCGCAGACGATACATCGCTGACATTAGAGGATCAGAATCATGCCTACAGAGTACACTACAAACATTAACACAATATGCATCTTTTTCGGGCTTGAACATAAATACAAGCAAAACGCAAAAAAAAAATTCTTTTGATAAGCTCTTTAAAACATTCAAACAAACTTTTATGCAAAAACTACAAGTTAGACTGGTCTAAAAAAGAATTTACTATCCTTGGCATAACCTATACTCACAACCTGGCAGAAATGGTAGAAAGAAATTACAAAGATAAACTGAAAAAAAAATAAAAATAACAATGAACCAATGGCTCGGTAGAGACATTACTCCACTTGGAAGGACAACTGTATTAAAAAGTCTTATCCTGCTAAAGTTAAATTAGATTTCTAGTGCACTACCTAACCCAAATGAAAATATGATTAAGGATATTGAAAAGTTGTGCTTTAACTTCATATGGAAAGGAAAACAAGATAAAATAAAGCGTAAAATAATAACCAGAAATTACAATGAAGGAGGCTTTAGAGTACCAGCTATACGTAACATTTTATTTTCACAAAAGAGAAGCTGGGTGAGAAGACTGTTCAATGCTGATGACAAATCAAAACTTAAGAAACTGTTTAACTTAAATGTACCCAGAACATACAATGATTTTTATCAGTATGACGAAACATCAATTATCAAAAATGTCATTACTCCAAAAACTAATGCATTTTGGAAAGATGTATTATTTGCATTTATTTATATGCTTTATAACAAAAAGGATATACTGCAGACACCCCATCAGCTATCCTTTCACAACTAATAAGCAGAAATGCTAATATTAAAATAAACAACAAGACAATTAATAACAGAAGTATGATATCGTTAAAAGTGGAAAAAACTTTCTCGTATATGAAGACTTGATTCAAATGTATAAATGTAGAATAAACTTTCTAGATTATGCAGGTATTGTTCATTCAATTAAGACATATCTTAAAAAAGAAAACGTCAAAATAAATAAAAAAAATCTAGACTCTCGATTCCTTCCGTATTCAATTGAAGACATTGTCACCAATAAAAAAAGGATGCCGAGTTTTCTAATGTATATTACAAAAACATCAAGTCATGAACATAACTGTAAACACAAAGGAAAATGGGATGAAGACCTTGGCTGCTCAATAAGCGAAACTGAATGGATAAACATACACAAAGTACCCTTCAAATCGAACCTAAATTCAAAACTTAAATGGTTTCAATATTTAATTGTGCATAGAATCCTTCCAACAAATGATCTTTTACACAAGATGAAAATAAAAGAGACAAATAAATGTAACTTTTGTGAAAAGGAAACCGAAACTACAACACTTCTATTTTTCGATTGTCATTATGTCACTAGTATTTGGAACAGCATCAAAGAGTGGGTAGAAGAAATTACAAATGCAACGATTGAGCTTACGTAACGGAATATACGTTTGGAATATCCAGAAAATAGAAACAAAGTATTGAATATGATTATAGTCATCGCGAAATATAACATCTTTAAATCGAGGCATATTGGAATAAAACCAAGCTTCAATTACATCAAGCAAGATCTCCAAAACGCATACAATATTGATAAATACAATGCATATTCAACATGTAGCTACACAAAATTCATGAAATTCTGGTCAATTTGTCATTTACTATTTCAAAATGATTAAAGTTTATTTCTGTATTGATACATCCTTGCTCCCCTGCAGCTAGATACTCACTAGCTGTTGTTTACCTTTCGAAACCAAAAGAAGGATATGATGCTTTTATGTTTTTAAACTGAAACCTGTTAAATATAATCACTTATCTTATCTTTGATACCACTTTATCGTTTTCTGTCAATTGTAAACAGATCGGAAAACAATTGTGCAAATCATTATTCAATGTATAGGCCAGCCAGTGTGGCAATATGTGCTACAAAAATAAAGAAATAAAACAATAACAAAAAATCAAAGGAATATTAAAAAAAATATATTTCATGAAGAAATACGAAACTAAGCTGAATGCTATTAAATGCTATAACGTAATTTGATACGATGATCTCATGTCGACCAGTGTATCAGTGTGTCCAGTTATGTTGTAGAAATACATACTTCAAAATACTGATACGCTGGTCGACATGAGCTCATCGTATGAGACATCGATTATTCAAGTCAAATTCATCTGGTGTTTATCCTTTCCTTATGTATAACCTTACTTCACACGAGAAGCACCTATTCTGTTATTAACAATATGCTCATTCAGATGAACATAAACCTTATTAAGTCAAGTGTGTTGTTAATGGAATTTATGCACGGATAGAAACGTTTCTAGAAAGTAAGGACATTTGTACTCTTTTTATATACTTTTGTTAAAAGCATTCGAAGATTAATGAAGCATATCTAAAGCTATTAACTATTAACTATTTAGCTGTTGAAATAAAAAATAATGAGTTACACAAACTTAAATACATGAAACGACGTCCAACTCTTTAATGAAGTTTCACAGATTTCCCATTTTAGCCATATCTTACACGGGTTTTTTAGTTTTATTTTATCACTGGACATTTCATTTCAACCAATTTACACAGCATCACATTAGGCTGTGATAAATGAATACAAAATTAAGCATCCCTACAATTGAAACGTAAAAGTAATTCTGTTAAAATCTTTAGATAAATTGACTGAATTTAGCACTCATCACATTAAAATAGTATGTTTTGTGAGTTACTTATTTCATACATATAAAACAATTCTCACTGACATGTTGAAGGTTACAAAATTAATATCGCACATGTGCCGAGACGAAGCGATAACATAAGATTCCAAATTTAAAGAAAACAATATTGCCATCTTTTTCATTTCACGAATCGAACCATATTTATCATCAATAATAAGTTACTAACCAAGTTTCATCCTTTTTTTTCAATAATGATATTCCAAATGCTATATTATAAAAATACATTAAGATTATTAGTTCAATTAGTTAGTCAATCTTTGATGTAAAATTGGATCAGTACAAGACTGTGTGTATATTTTAGGAAACTTAAATTAAGTATTCAGAAAATTTCCTGATTTCATTTGTTATTGGCATGTTTATTATTATTAGGGGAGAGAGAAAACTAGTTTTAGTTTATTCGAGTGTCACGCAGTTTACCATAAAGCACCAGGATACAAATAAAACACGTTTGGTAAAACTGCCCGTCCATGATCGATCTATGAGACACGTGAAATCATTAAAACATATATATTAACCAAATTAGGAAGTCTGGAAAACCTATTGTTTTGATCGTGTTGTTTTTAGGCTAAAGTCATGAATACATGTACCTATAATTCTTATTGTGTTGTTTTTTGTTTTGTCTAACTTTATTCAATATTTGACCTGTTCTTTGCAGAGCATTCCCGCTCAACGACCGGCCCGATTTACATGAAGTTTTCAGGGATCTTTTCTGGTGACTAAAACTGATTTTGTGTCGAGCACGATTTTTTTTTATTTTCGACTTCTTTCGGGAGTTATTTCATCTAGAAGGAAAAACTTCAAACCTCAATATATCGCAAACTAGTCTCGATAATGTCATAAAACCATTACCAAAACATACTCCGCTGATTACACTCAAAGTGGTTTTCGGCCATTAATTTGTTTTGTGTGAATTCAAACAAAGGAAAATAAACTTGTGTGTACTTTCGCGGTTTATAGGGTCACATTCCTTTTTAATAACAGCAATACATACAGCTATGTTTGATAGTTCTTGTTGAAGCTGAATAACTGAGTTTTAACGTTACATCTTATGAAGACTGAATTTCGACTTTAAACGGTGAGAATTCCAATAAGACACTAAATATTTCTGTTTAGGATCTATAAAAGGGTTGAATCCTTAATTAGCTTGCAAACATATGTATATCATTAAATGGTGTGAAAAGGTTCGAAAGTTCCAAACAGAGATGAAGCTATATTATCCTGGCATACAATGAGCTCCCTCTACCCCTAGAGATGACACGCTGCCACGCAACGCGTGAAAACTAAACTGACAACTGATCTCTGTAAACTATTATAAGTTTGAATAAAACATCACTATAATGAAGTAGCCACTGTATGTTAAGTTTCTAAGGGCAACAACAGAGAGTGAATAGTTGAGACAGAACATCTACAAATACCATGGGCATACTTTAAGGAGAGGGTCCCATTTCTACATAAGTTGAACAACTGAGGAATGAATAAATCAACAACAGGAAAGTTGAAAGGACTATTTTAAAAACATAATGTTTGATGTTTGAATATTTCTTTTTAGAACAACTTCGTTTGGAACAGTTGGATTTAAAATGATTTCAGAAAACTTTAGGGCAAAGGTGCCTAAAATATATCACAAAATAATTCGTCTCAAGTTCCAATAATTATTAAAAAAATATATTGAATGATGTTTCAATAGTTTTTATTAAAAAAAAATATTAGTTTAAAAATATCTTATCTGTATCGCTGACCTCAAATTGTAAATAAATCATCTCAAGTTGAAACAACTTTTTTAAAAGTATAATGTATGATGTTAAAATATTTTTTAATAAAATGTTTGAGTAAAAGAAAACAGCTTTTGTTAGAATTCTTGGTTTTAAAAAAATTCCTTGGAACTATATTACAATTTAGGGCAAGGGTGCCAAAAATGTATTGATTACCTCAAATTGTAATAAATTTGTCTCAGACTGAAACAACCTTTTGTAAAATATAATGTGTGATGTTAAAATAGTTTTTTTAATAATGTTTTTTTGTAATAGAAAACAGTTTCTGTTAGAATTGTTGGTTTAAAATTGATTTCTGGAAACTTTATTACAATTCAGGGCAATGGGGTCAAAAACTTAAAGCTTGACTCATATTGTAATAAACTCGTCTCAGACTGAAATAACCCTTTGTAAATGAAAATGTTTGATGTTTAAATAGTTTTTTAAAGATGTTTTTGAAATAGAAAACAGTTTGTATTGGAATTATTGGTATAAAAGGGATTTCTGAAAACTTTATTACAATTCAGGGCAAGGGTGCCAAAAATGTATTGCTTGCCTCAAATTGTAATAAACATGTCTCAGACTGAAACAACCCTTTGTTAATGATAATGTATGACGTTTAACTAGTTTTTAAAAACGTATTTTTGTAATAGAAAACAGTCTCTGTTTGAATTGTTAGTAGAAAACTGATTTCTGAAAACTTTATTACAATTCAGGGCAAGGGTGCCAAAAATCTATCGCTTGCCTCAAATTGTAATAAACTTGTTGCAAGTTGAAACATTACTTTCTATATTATAAAGTATGATCTTTAAATAGGTTTTTTTAAATGTTTATGTAATAGGAAACAGTTTCTGTTGGAATTGTTGGTATAAAAGTGATTTCTGAAAACTTTATTACAATTCAGGGCAAGGGTGCCAAAAATCTATCGCTTGCCTCAAATTGTAATAAACTTGTTGCAAGTTGAAACATTACTTTCTATATTATAATGTATCATCTTTAAATAGGTTTTTAAGAATTTGTTTGTAATAGGAAACAGTTTCTGTTGGAATTGTTGGTATAAAAGTGATTTCTGAAAACTTTATTACAATTCAGGGCAAGGGTGCCAAAAATCTATCGCTTGCCTCAAATTGTAATAAACTCGTCTCAGACTGAAATAACCCTTTGTAAATGAAAATGTTTGATGTTTAAATAGTTTTTTAAAGATGATTTTGTAATAGAAATCACTTTCTGTTGGAATTGTTGGTATAAAAGTGATTTCTGAAAACTTATTTACAATTCAAGGCAAGGGTGCCAAAAATCTATCGCTTGCCTCAAATTGTAATAAACTCGTCTCAGATTGAAATAACCCTTTGTAAATGAAAATGTTTGATGATTAAATAGTTTTTTAAAGATGTTTTTGAAATAGAAAACAGTTTCTATTGGAATTGTTGTTTTAAAAGTGTTTTCTGAAAATTTTATTACAATTCAGGGCAAATTTTATTACAATTCACGTCAGGTATTACAATTTGCGATTTTTATTACAATTCAGGGCACAACAGATGCCTTGTTTTCGTCGACAAAGTCCGGTCAGAGAAAGGAATTGACTTTCGTGAATCCAAAATAATGTTTCACTCATATTCTTTCCATGTTGTCGATATAGTCCGGCAGCCAAACCCCGATTTTTCACCCTAGGTGGGAAAGTGCGTCCATAGAAAATGTTTTTACAGAAATTGAATCTTGTGGGTATTTACTTTAGGAAACTGAATGATGACACTTTGTCATCATTGAGCATTTTGAATAATTGATGTTTTTTAATTAGATAGGGTACACTCGTGATTTCAGTTATCCAGACACATCAAGTAATTATATTTTAGTGTTCACAAAAATTAAATAAAATTAAGGCAGTTATATATCAATTATTGTCTATTAGTATTATGAAAATAAATACACTTTATAAACTTTTTTGTTTGAGAAAAAGCGAAAGGCCAAAATGTTGATAGTGTGTCTGGATAAACGAGGTTTTCTGAGCAAATTTTTTTTTTTACAGTAAAAGTGGATTTAGTAGTGTAATAATTCACTTTTGATTATAATTACGATTATTGAATCATAATCAAAAGAAATAGTGATAAAGTTTCAATGAGTGTTTATATTTGTTTTACTTTAGCCAAATTCTGAAATAGGCCTTTGTGTAACAATGTCACTTCTTGTTGTGAGACAATGGTGATTTTTGACGATGTTATGATGTTTTTAAAAAAATACAATTTACCATTTTTATTTTGTATTGAATGGAATTTTTTATTCGCCAAGCAACACATTATTCACAAAGAGTTAATTTGCAAAAGACAAAAACAGGAAATAGTCAATTTCAAAGTTTAGACCCAAGATTCGAACACGAAGCAGGCACTGAAATTGGGCAATTTGAAGGTTAAGTTATTGGTTGACAAGAGTAGTCTCCCTAGAAGAAAAAAACTAGAATGTTTTTCAAACGTTAAGCGTATACCTGCAATGACCTGAAAAGTGACATAAAAAATGTCTACGTGCACATTTTCAAACCCTTATTCAGATAATACTAATGGTCTAGGCGAGACGTTGCAACACATTTTTGAATCAGGGACATATATAAAACACCTTGTTATTTCATATTTCATGTTAGGTCATATGAATCTATTTATACATAACACATAACAGCAAAGACAAGGATAACAGAGACAACGAAAACTACAAACAAAAACAGTTGTATTGAACAGCTCGACACCAAGTTAACCATCAGCTACGTCTATTTTATCTTCACTAACAAGATCCACGGACTTCCAATAGGCTCACAACTATCTTCCCTAATAACAGAGATTTTCATGACATCCTTCCAAGAACGAGCACCCTCTTATGCACTTTTTCAATAGCTTTATTGATTCAACAAGGTTGATGGCACCTTCACCACTATAGCCATCATCTCCTACACAATCTCAACGCCAAGCATCCAAGAATCAGGTTGACCATGAAAACAGAAACTAACCACCATCTCCCATCTCAGATGTCTCCTTGCAAACTACTGGGTATGTTGATAATATATGTCTATCGTCAATACACACACTGACCAGTACACACAATACTGTTTATGTTATCATCCACTAATCAAGCATAGCCACACTCACAAGACGTAATAAAGCCATCTGTCAAGCTGACGCCCACAATAAAGAACCAAAACATCGAAATGACACATTTACCCCACTCAATGGATATCCAGCAAGCTTAGTCATCAAGACAAACGTGAAAACACTCACCTAAGAGTTACCACCCAGCCTTAACCGAGAAATACGAGTAACTATTCCCTAAATACATCGGCTATCTCAGCTACAAGATCGCCTGCCTCATCAAGAACAAACTCAGCATTGATGTTACATTGTCATGTGCAAGATCCTCAAGCAGCTACTCAGAGCCAACAGCAGTGGAACCAGCACTACAAGAGGATGCATCTTCAAAATTCCATGCCATTGTGGACAAGATTACATCAGAGAAATGCTGCAACACAAGGATCAAGGAACATAAAGTGTATGTCAATACACTTGACCAGAAATCCTCCCTATCTGAGCATACTCTGAACAAGGATCACACTATAAAGTGGGGGGCTACCACAGTCTTTTCAACAAATAACAACTAGCGCCAAAGAAAACTCCAATAAGCGATTGACATTATAAGGGAACAACTTGCAAAAAACCGCAACCAAAGCATCTTCCTAACATGTACTTGGGGATTCACTCATCTATATTCTGTCGGAGGCAAATCCCAGGAGCACCCACCCTACCATCCATTCACTCTTGTCAGAGCTTATCCGAGGAGTCTACACACGTCAGAACCATTCACTGCCTAACCACTTCACACCCCGGCCACAATCACTGACCTCTCGTTATACTCTAAATGACCATGTCTTCTGCATTTCACATCCAATCAACTGCTTTTACCAATTTGTAATACTGTTGTTCAATCACTACTTCAATAAATCCCACAGGCCATTGCTGATTTAACAATCAACTATTAATGCTCCTCATGTTTGTATCACAAATCATCAATGTATACCACTCTCATCTTAAAACTTAATTTAATCTGTCTGATTGAGTTTTCTGGCCATTGGTTTCTTTACTACATAAATGTATACCATTTTGTTATTTCTTACATTTCACCTGATGATGGATGAGTATATAATCCGAAACGTCTTGTATTTTCACATTAAAGACGTTGTTATCCAGAAAATCTCCTTGTTCTAAGTAATCATAACTATGTTGGGTTACATGGCGGTCTTTTTTCCAGAATGTGTCAATAGTAAACATATACTAACTGATACTTTATGATTATTTCTTTTGATTATGAATCAATAATCGTAATTATAATCAAAAGTAACTGATTACACCATTAAATCTAAATTTACTGTAAGAAAATCAAATTTGCTCATAAAACCTCGTTTATCCAGACACATTATCAACATTTTGGCCTTTCGTTTTTCTCAAACAAAAAAGTTTATAAAGTGTACTTTTTTTCATAATACTAATCGACAACAATTGATATTTAACTGCCTCAATTCTTTTCAATTTTGTGAACACTTAAATATAATTACTTGATGTGTCTGGATAACGGAAATCACGAGTATACTCTCTATGGACGCACTTTCCCCGTCACAAGGGTTAGCTGCCGGACTAATATATATATATCCTTATGCAGTATATTCTATACTGGTTTCCAAAATGTTTATAAATGGATCAGCCTAACGGGTGCGATCCAAAAATTGCGTATCACAGGAATATTCACTTCCAAAAAAATCTTACCTTGGTTAGAAGAATGCAAACACCCCGACCAACAAAACATACGGAATTGGTCACAACTACATGTAGATGCATGCATAAAATGCACATTTATGTCTATCATCAATACACCTCCATACTTTAATAATTCGGCTAAAATGGCATCCCATAAAGCTGACGACGTCACAATGATGACCTCATGAAGGTCACAGCTAAAGGTTGTAAGCTTGTTAAACTAATCCTCAATCAATTATGTTTAATTGTTGGTGTTGACACATGTCATTATTCTGTCTTGAAAACAAATGGTATTTTCCATTGAAACAGCCAAAGAAAAATCCCAAAATGAAACGCCCAAAGGCACAGTTGGTTGTTCTGCTTCATAAATGAAATTATCAGTTACATTTCGATGGAAACGACCGAAAGTAAAATTCCAAGAAGCTGCAAATCTCAAATGGCACATCCACATGGTGATTGTTCCAGAACCTAAAATGTGGTTGACCTACATATAAACTTATGGTTTCTTCTGGTACCATTGCCTATTATAAATAACAATACAACTTTATTGTCCTCATTACAACTCAGCCACAGTGCAGCGCCATTTCAATCGTTGTTCTATCCTTTTAATGCTGAGCCCCAAGCAAGGAAGAAGCAACTCCCATCTTTTAACGTTTTTGGTATGACGCGCACGGGAATCGAACCCCGACCTTCCCGCTGATGAGCGGACGCTCTACCAACTGAGCTACATCCCCGGTTATTAGGGATCAGGAAAACGGTCAAAGATATAAATCCAGGGGATATACAAACTTCAAAATGCATACCTACGCATGGTTATTGTCAATTGACTCATTCAATTATTTGTTATAAGTTTTGAGTCCTATGCCTGAAAATAAGTTATCAGTTGCGTTTCCATGGAAACGGTTACACATGAATAACACACATACACATACGGCGGAATATGGGAACAGTTTTTAATCATGAACAAATATTGGTTACAGTTGTTGTATGCCATGTGCGGATCTATCCCATCCTAAAGACCTTTTTCATCAAATTCAGTGTTATCAACAAATTAAATTTCTTCATCAAAATTGTTTTTGTCATCCAACTCATTTTCTTTGTGAAGCTTTTCCCATCAGATTAATGTGTTCATCAAAATAATTGTTTTGTTCAAACTGTTAATGTCTCAAACGTTTTGCAATCCCATCTTAGAATGGGATATCAAAACTTGAAATAGCTGGTATTTATCAAGAGTTGGGATAGTCCTAAAAGCTTTCCCATCTTAAAGGGGCAGTAGCACGTTTTTTCGCTCAAATAAGTTGATGACATGTTTTTGAATAATAATGTCCCTAATGGTAAAACATCCTTCTCTTTGAAGAAAATCAATTTAAAAATGAGTCTTCATGGTTCCATTGAGCCATGGGCATCATTTTTGTCATTAAAAATAATAAAATGTGTTCACAATAAAATGGCCGCCATGCAATTTTTGCTTTATACGCAACACCGTTATAACCCCTTCGGATAATTGGTTTGTGTAATAAGATGTTTTACCCTCTAAAGTAAGTATAAATGACATAAACTATCATTATAAATGGGAAATTTGAAAAAAATAAATTTGCAAAAAAAGTGCTACTGCCCCTTTAAGATGCGATCCGTAGGATACACGATCACCAACAAGTAAATTTTATTTAAAGTCAATTAATCCCATTATAAAGGAAATAAGCAAATTGTTTCCTCGTAATTCTAATACCTTTAATTTCGTTTTGCCTGTATGTATAAATATTTAAGATTTTATCCAGCATGTTCTCGATGCTACTGTAGAAAACGTGTCATTCTAATTCTAATGTACAACAACTTTTTGATATACTTTAAAACTTTAAATTACCTGTCTGCAAACACAGCGATTCCATTAGCTTAAATAATTATTCACTAATAGGTAAATGTTTTGGGACAACATGCATCCTAATATTACCAAACACCATTATATTCTAGCGATGCCATTCAGATGAAAGGTTTACAACTGGATCATGCAGCTTATGTCACCCGTCTGGGTCTCTTACATTTTAAGGGACATACTTCTCTCTATATCTGGATCCAAGTAATTATGTATTAGTGCCCGTGAATATCGCGGTATCCCCCTTGTGCCCCCTAACGCCGATACAGAAAGTGAAACCAATTAAGTAGATAAAGCACATCAAAATGTTGTTTGTGGATAATCGTGTGTCATTAGCAGTGCTATGAAACATCAGATCAAAGCTTTGGTCTAAAAGTGTGAGTAAAGCAGAATAAGTCTTACCAATTTGTGTTTCCTGTTTTTAATATATAATGTATAATATTAATGACATATTTTACTGAAATGAAAATTACCTTCTTTAAAAATGATATTATACAAACAACTCAATTTGGGTATAAATTGTCAACTTCCAAAAAAGTGTGTATGTTGTCCATAAAACGCACATCCGAATGTTGATTAAATTGCCAAAACTCATTACCAAAATACTTGTTGAATTAAATTTGTTGCTCAGTAATTCGGAATTATTCTGTACAACTAATTAAGTTAGATTTTCTTCAGAGCATTACGATGTCTGTGATATTCATATTCGTGATGTGCTTGTCACCAATCCTAATCAGTAACGACATGGCGAACTATGGTTCACGTATTTATAATATCTTTCATAAAATAGTGTCGTGAACCCTTTCACTAAGGGGGCTTCATTTTGTTCCGATTATGACAGAAATTTAATCTTTATATCCGGTACTCAAAAGGCCTCAGGCCTGTAGTACATTGCATATATACATTTGCTTCTTTAAAATCATTCATGAAGCAATATGTTGTCTATGTACAAATGCGTAGAAAAAATACATGGAGAGGTTTTCAATTTCTAGGATATTTGAACTGTTTAACAGTAACGAAAATTTATAATTATTTGGATGGATATACTATTTACCCTTTATACATTTCTTTCGAAAGTTACTGTAGAAAGGACACACGAGAAGGAAATGATACTCGTCTTCAATCACACTCGAAAGGCATACTTTACACGTTCTTTGTTCTCTATGTATATTTACATATCTACCTGTCTCAAATAAAGGTTCGTGGGATGAGCTACGGAACCGTGCTAGTCTTATTCTCTACTTTTTAACATTTAAACAAGATAGATATAATTCTATATGGATATCACTTTTGAACATTGGGTACGTGTCACATTTGCTTGAGAGAGATAATTTCGCATGCTAATTTTGCAAAAAGTCATTGACTAAGAGATTTCATGAATTACGGATATATTCCATGTTCTTGGTTGTACCAAATATTTCCAAATCCGGTCGTAAATAAAAGTTGTGTTATGTCTGTTACCCAGTTTTTATGTCCATTTTTATCCTATAAAAATCATCATATTGTAGCATTTCTTTGGTATGCGATAGGATGGCATGTATAATAACTTTATCCAATACAGAATTACTTTACAATATGAGTATATGTATAAAGGAACTTCGATTTTGTACTGTTTTGGCCCGATTTTGGTCAACAGCCAATCATCGCCTTAGATAGTTATGTTACAGGCATAAGAGGATATGATGTCATGGAAATGTCGGACAGTCGGAATGTTTCTCTATGCGAATTAAGGCTCGAGTGTAATATTGGGTTAATAATAACAGAATTCGTCTAAGCCATGAATTGGCAACAATAGATAATATTTCAAATTGCTTATACATACGAAGGCAAAGGTAATGGGAACGGAACATCACTGCTGTGCAACTAAGTCTGCGACTGTTGTGTGAAACAAATTAAGGGAACCAGCAAAGACCTTCTTGAGGAAATTAGTCAGTTAATGTCTTACCAGACATGACCAGATCTAGAGGTGTAAGTCTTGCTTGTGATTAATTCAATATATTCTGATCCATTCTCCACACGACGTTGATTTGAGTTTAAATCCGGGTTGAGAGCAGGTCGTGCCCCAGTTTGGATATATGTTGGCATCGATCTTCTAAACGACCCATGACAGTGTTGGCAATGTGTTTACAGATGGGTTTATATCAATATCGCAGCCAGTGTTACGTCAATTCATCATGAAGGGTCATTATACATAAACGCCAGTGCCATAAATGATCAACCCGGAGTCAATAGATTGTACTGTCGATTATGTTTTTATTGGTAAAATCTTCATGATGTCGAGTGAAGCCTAGGAATATCAATTACATCTGAATCACCTCACCGACGTACTTCCATAAAATCAGTCGTCATTTACTATAATGGTAAATGTATTGATTGTCATCGACATATTTTTATAAATTCAATGGTCATTTACTATGATGGTATTGAATGCAAGGGCAACTCTCCCAATCATATTTAAAGATGATTAACTAACACAATGTACAATAGAATTATAAATCAAATACTGAAAGTTATCAAATATCATGAATTACACATTATTGAAATAGAATAAATATTATATGCCACGCAATATAATTATGATAAGTTTATTAATTAACATACAGTAAACCGTTTGACCAAAACACAAGGAAGAACCAATAGCATTAGACACAAGTAAAACAAGTTTGGCAATCTTATAAATTTTTCAATCGGATAATAGCAATGACGTTGATGGGTGTCTTGAGTAAATACCATACGATATAGCAACATAATAAAGTATCATAGGAAGTTTCTGTGAAACGCTATGATAACTTTTTACTGTCTTAAACTGACTGTCCACATAGACGTGAACAATCCTTTATGTGCAGATTGTGGAAGGCTAATGACTACGAGAGTTCTCTTACATGGTATAAGAACCGTTCACAGGATGCAACCGTCTGGCTGACGTCCTGGCGCTTGTAGTGTTCACATTTACTTCTCCAAGTTAGTATGTCTCTTTGGAAAACCACGGACTATCTAGTATTGATTCAATTGATTGTCTATCCTTGAGAAGATTCGATAAGAAGAACAAAGAGTCTCTTTGACGTCAAAAGGGCAACTATAAAATATTTTGTCACAGCCATGGACATAAGTAGTGCATGCGTAAATACATTCGTTAATCATTAAAACTTAACGAAAATAACTATTTATTAAACACGAGAAGATGAAATTAGAGCCCAAATTTCAAATTAATTAACAGAATGGTATCAAGGCTATTTGAAGATGTAACTAATGAGCTACAGTTCTCTTGTAGGTGAACTACTTCTCGGATGACAGGATTTGATAGACATCCTGGTGTGATCTGACTGATTATATAAGATTCGTGACGAAATTTATTTCATCTTAATGTAGAAGTTGATTCATTAATCACAACTCAAGATCAAATGTTAAAAGCTTTCTATAAAACACCGTTAATATTACAGCAAAACCGTTTCAAGCTAAATGAAGTGAAGTCGCACTATCTGCAGATAGCTTAAAGTATTTAATCAGCTCTTTCATCTCATCTTCCAGCAGGTTTGTACAGAGATGTAATCAATGATGGTGGCCTATCGTTATTAAGACACTCTCAAACCTTTATGACATTTTTCTTGCTTTCATAGGTTGATTTAAATGCAATACCTTTCGGAAGTGTATCCCCAAAAGGTCACCGAAATCAAATCGACCCTGAATCTTCTCTAAACTAACGTTAGTGTAAGATATCACTGGTATCCAGTGAATTACTTGAAATATCACGCTCACTAGCTTTATATACAAGATGACATTCTGTAGTTCTCCTGTAACCATGAGAGCAATTTCAAGGCGACCAAATTCAAACAGCCCCTTGAGAAGCGATTTATAAGATATGAAGATAAACCGGTTGACAATATGACAAGGTCTTGTTGTTATCTTGCAATGAAGACAACTGTTACAAAATGTGTGGGATTATTAGCTTACTATGTGAACCTATATTCAAAATATGAAATTTATCAAGAAGGTAGTTCTTTAGTAATTTCATTCTGTACGTAAGTATGTCGGACCTGTGCTGCCGAATACTACATCCCAGCTCCACACTAAACGTAGGGTGGTCGATAATTTACCTATTTAACGCTACCAACCCAAATGTATATGTCTGACAGTTTTCGAAATAGTTGACCAAATACCATTAAACAGTATCAGTCATTATTTTCAAATAAAATAAAGCAATTGACAATGATTGTCAAGGGTGACACCAACATATTTTTGCAACTTTCAGTAATACAGTGAGTGCAAATATGGTCTTATTAAATGGACAATATTGTTTATAGCAATTATTTAAGTCAATCTGTCATTTTGAAAAAAAACGTTGATTGATATTTAATGTTTTACTAATGTCACATTTTACGCACAAGTTTCTCCATCATGAATGCTGCTTTCATTTCTCATTTTGTATAATCAAAGGCATATATAATCTAGGAACGACACGTGAGTAGATTTCATGATTCAGAATTTATTGTATTAATGCACACAAAATAACATTCTAAATTGTCTGAAATATCAAAATGTGTTTAATGAATTGATTACATAATGACCAGGTTGCTGTCCATTTAGGACATAGATGTATGTTTGAATTCAATGAAGACCCCTTTGTGTTTCATTCAAATACTAACACTCAAAAGAATCATGTTGGTTGCTTTACCTCAACTTGGCTTTTAAGAGCGTGTTCATGCCAAGCACGGCGGCTGCAGGTCGATTGTGAATTAATTTTCTGTCTCTTCACAGTATTAGTGTCTCCGCACGTTGGCAAGTAACTGGTAAAGTGGTTGTTCTTATTAGAGTGTTACATTTATAAGCATCCTTTCTACTTTTCCTGAAGATACGATTCTGGATGTAATTGATACGATTACAATAAATGTGAACAACTACAGATCTGATAAAACAATACATAAGTGCACCAAGGCATGATGACAACAACATTAATACTATTCCTCTGGCAAGAGTAAGATGGTCATATGTTTTACAAACTCGCTTTAGATTTGAACTCGTTGTTTTAATGTTCCTAGTTTCAAATAGCGTTTCACTGACTGGCATTATATACATGTACATCCTCTTGATATGTGTTAGTGTAACTTGAGGCTGAAAAAGGTCGAAAGAATGGTAATATACCTGACATAATTTGTCATGATCTATTATAGATAATTCTATAAAAAGTACTTTATTCAGGTCCCTCGAGAATTACTTCAGCTGTTGATGTACGGATGTACGATGTAGATCCTAGGATTTAATCCCACAAGAGTCTCGTCAACAAGTTTGAGTGCAAGGCTTGACTGAATTTCAGTTCAGTACTTTCAGTCGATCCTATCAGGTTTTCCCGTATTGTGTTGTAACAGGGATGATGAGGGTTTTCCAGTAAGTAAGCCTATTTATGTGTCAAAGTCAATGTGAAGATATAGTATCAAAGGTGATTGATACAGAAACACGTTGAAATGGGATAAGTTCATCCATATACGTCAAGCAAATGTACAAATCTGAAAATGGAGCAAACTTTGAGGATCAACTCAAAGTAATATGAAATAGACTTTACTCCCCTGTTTCACATTCTTTGCTGTATCCTTGAATATCAAACCTAAATCTTATGAACTACTACTGACCAAAACCTGCAGTAGGTTCTGTAGCAATTTAGAAGTTGTTAAATCACAAATGGTGATGATAATGATTGCTTTATCGTATAAAATACAGATAGACAAACTGAATGCTTTACTATTCACAATCACACCACAGACAGACACAGGGTTACTCAAATGAATCCTCTTTGATCGAGCTGCTGATGAAACAAACTCTTGTATTCAGTTGGATCGACAATTTCAATTAATTTCCCAACAGAGCCAAATGCCACTGCTGAGGTGATAATCCGTTAATCTATGCTGGGTCATAAAGTCACCACTGTGTCCAATCACGTGAATCACTATATACTACCTCTGTGATTGTTTTGTGACTAGTCAATTGACCAGTTTTACTATTATACCCATACTCGTTCGTGTAGGTTTATGCAACATGATTATACAATGTATGTTAACTAAATATATAAATGATAAACTAAAGAATAAGTGTGAATGAGTGTGATGTTGTATTCCAATTCAGTGCTTTGATCACAATCATCTGATATTTGTCGAACAGTTACGACATTTGAAAGTTCTTACTGATGCTCTTCCTTTTTCATTGTAATTTAACCAATTAAATTAAATGCTGACAGTCTTTAATGTGGGATTCTGCGTAAGCTAATTACTAAATACTCGTATACTACTAATGAAAACTCAATATATAAAATGTAACCGGATGTAAGTAATACTGAGGAAGTTAATAAAGTAAATAAAACAGGAAGATGAAGGAGAAAGTAACCGACAGTTATTAAATTTTCACATTCAAGAAGTTGTTATTTCGAAAATCGTCCAGTTCTTATGCGAATGTCGATCTTTCAAGCATGATGTAATGTTACCCGAAACTAAACCCTAATGGCTCTAATGGCTCTTTTGCATTCTCATTAATTAATGTATTTGGGTTTAAGAAATCATGCCTTTGTCTAATGCTTGACTAGGATTATGATGGGTGTGTGTAGTTTAAAGGTATGAAATGACACACAGTTTACATCTGGTAACATGAGCGTTTATTACCAAATTGATTTCATATGTGTAGTTTCAATAACAATTATAATTGTGTTGTAATAAAATTGTTCGAACTCTTCTTAACAGCACCAGGCAATTGTGAAGGCAACTTCAACTTGTAAATAACACATATTTGGTTATACTGATTACTATCCTTTTGAAATATGTCAAATGTATATTTAGTAAATGTGTAGTATTGATGCCATGATTACGATTTGTGGCAAAGGGGACAATTCTATGTTTGTGAATGTAACAAATTGTATTCTATCTTTCTTTCGTTTTTAGTTCCGAAATCTTCAGAAGGATATAAGATACATGAATACTTTTAATCCGATGTTGAAGAAGGTTGACACTTATAGATTCTCTTTGTGTGCAGTGGGATATCATTTTTATTATATGACGAGCAGTGAAATACTGAGATTTATCAGTGAAATAAACTGTATATCAAGCTACAGTGAAAATAACTTATATTTTAACTGCGAACGGTGATATAATTTGACGTCATAAAACAATGGTCTCGCGCAGCGATTTGGCTTATGACGTCACAGTGTTACTGTGGTGACGGGCTGTTCCTTGCGGCCGCTTGTCGTGAAAACGACCCTTTTCGGACGTAATTACATGGATAATATCATATGATAAATAGAATATCCGTCAATTCTTGACAAATACCATACCAAATAAAATAAAATACCAAATACTCGTGAGGTAGAAAAGTTATATATTTTCACTCGTGGCTGCGCCACTCGTGAAAATATAACCTTTCTACCTCTCTCGATGAGATAAACATGGTATTAGTCAAGAAAAGACAGATATCCTCTATATATCACAACGAGTGAAATTGTCAGTGGACGTTGCCACGAGTGTACATTTTGACTTTTTCCCGTCACAAGTTTAAAAATTAAGGATTTTATACTTAAACAAAAACAATAGTCCAGTCTTTGAGAGGGCATTTAGAAAATATTAAAACATTATGTCAAAATATATAAACAAATTCTATTGACAAATATCAAATATATACAATATAATTAAATATATTTCGGCTTGGAACAGTACACGATTTAATGAATAGAACAACAAGATACAGGGTCAATATGTTTATTATCTTCCATATAATAGTCGAAGGGTAATTTAAACAAGACATTTTGAAAATCTAGAGTTGTTTTTGACTATTTTGTCTTTGTTTTAAGAGAGTTAGTGATTACACGAATTCAAGTCATGAACCTTTATTATATTCCAACATCAAGCCTGTAATCTGTGGCAATTACTCCTGATATGTGACAAATCGAGACTAATAGGGTAATGTATACTTGTTTACCAATACAAGAAACTCTTTGTGTTATCACTTCCTGCCATTGACATCTCATGTTGTTCTGAAAGTGGCGTCCATATCCGTCAAAGGTGTGAAGTGTTTCAATCGAGAGGATCGCCCTGTTGGAGAAACAGCTGTTCTGAGGCTTGATAATTTGTTATCGAAGCTAATGACCTCATCGTGAATTGGTTGTGTTGTTAACCTGATAACTATACAATGGTGAAAGATAAAACTCGCTGAGCATACTTCCGTTGGTACGTTTTGATATATTGCAAAGCTATCACAGCTGATGCATAGCCACAATCAATTTGTGATAATACCAGCAACCTTGATATAAATGTAAGTGAAATGCACTTGAAAACACCCTTAAAACTTACCTTTTATAATTGTCCAATGAATATGTAACTGTGTTACATGCCAACAAGTAAAATCACTGAAATATTCAGAGCTACATTTCTTGAAGTTGCAGCGACATTCTACTTCACATGGTATATGCGAGAGTTTCTATGTAAAAGCGTCGACTGATTGCAGAACTTGACAACGATATTGTTTGTCTTCACACTGACAGCCATGCATGGTAAGGTGAGAGTGAACTCATGTAACCTACATGTACATTTGTTCAATAATGAAGTTACACATCTTCATTTATCTCTAATACAAGCATAGTTTATGAAGTTTTAATGAATTTATATTGTTTTTTTTTCGTAGCATACACTTGAAGGTTGCATTTTGTGTCACTTTGTGAAATGTTGAAATGTCATGTTGTGAAATACCTTTGTGTAAGGATTCAACATCCCTGGAAAGTAGCCCATAAAAAGTTGTAGTCCAAGAAGTAAAGACACTTTTATCGATTATGTAATGTCCAAAGTGTGTCTTTGCGTTGTTTCCATCAACACATTGGATCCACTAATTACCTTACCGTAACAATGGTTATTATATCGAACAAATAGATAGTGGCATCGGTCCTGTCAACAACTCGCTACCTTTTTAATCCTAGTGATGCGGTTAAAGCCTTCCCTAACAGCTGCATCATGAAGCTTATATAACTTGTCTAGGTCTTCTACATTGTTAGGGGGCTCAGATTGTCTGGACCCCCTTACTTGTGTACTTAGTGCCATATGAAAGGCTGCAATAAGTTTGTTGTGTTACTTATCTTGTCTATCAAGCAAGTTGGTAGTACCGAAACACAAGAAGTTATGTGCTTAGATTTATATTATACCCCACTTCCAGTGTCGTTTCTATGTTTTCCTTTGTTGTAAGTGTAGGTGTATAAATCGATACATTAACACTTTTCTGATACATCTAAACGTTTTTGAAGAACTGTCATTCATTGTGGAGTAGGTTTCAATCTGCTCAATTATATAAAACATATACTTGTATGAGTTAATATGAACAAAATATCAACACAACCAAATGGTAAATATACCATTTTTAATATAAAAACACACTCGTCGGTTACAAAGTAATGTCGACATAATATACTTATTATATGCCCTAGGCACATATCAAATCTTATGCTTGAAAGTATGATTAACATCGAATTTATATAAAGTGTGACTCCACCGAATAAAAATAAACGCTTTCTGTAAAACACGTTAATATGACAACTTAATAGATATTATTGGAAATCAATGTGAATGTCGAATGCTTTGTATCCATATAAAAACAACCTCAAAACATGTTTTTAAATGTTCACAGTTTGTTATTGCAGTAAATGCCTAATAAATCAGCTGAATAAGTAAGCTTACTAATTCATTTAGTAAGCTTATTAATTCATTTCGTCAGCTTTCTAATTCATTTAGTAAGCTTACTAATTCAAAACGAATTAGTAAGCTTACTAATTCGATTTAGTAAGCTTACTAATTCGACTTAGTAAGCTTACTAATTCGAATTACTACTTACTAAATAACGACTAAAGTCCCGTTTGGCACTCAATACATAATGGTGTTGCTGGCTTTCTTACTGTAATAATATTAGCCGACGTGAAATACAGGTATGTGAAAGTAAAGTTAAACCCTAAATCGCCTTACTTCACCTGACCTCATATAATATGGACCTCTACATTATCCACAAAACATATTAAGACAATATATCCTTAAATACTACATTACATGATGATCGATCAGATTGTGGAAGACAAATGAATACTTGGTACATGTGTATGAATATGAAATATTGACCTCTATCGGGATGTGGTTACTATAGTTTTAACTGTTTACGTGGGAGTCGTTGACATGTAAGTAGAAAAAAATCAAAATCATTTTTCAAGTTTTTGTCACAACAAAGTTGACTGTTTCAATCAACGTCTACCAGAAACAGATGCGTTCCTTTCAAAATGTAGTCTCAGAAATGTGTTTGAGAAACTGTCAAGGAGAACTGACAGTGGAAATAACACTCTCCTAGTATGGATCAATTAACCATGTGATCGTAGGCCCTCGCTGCAAAATAGCTAAACTGATTAATTATAAACAGCACATGGAAGTAGACGTAGGCGGATATTGACTTATATCCGTTTTCATCATTATCCTACTGGAGGTAATCTAGATCTGTCAGTAGTGAACACGTTTGAAGTATGCGATCCTTGTTATTCATATAACACCAGAAGTTGAACACACTGGAAGAGACTTGTCCTAATCTTGACATAGTCGAGAAGTCAAGGCAGGCACAATTAATTTCTGTTGTGTTGTAACCACCACTTGATAGGCTCAGGAAAGTCTTAGTTTAACAAATCTTTTTGATGCGATCCATCTAGATCTTGTTATTTGAGAAATGAGTTTGCTTATTAGGGATATTAGGGTAAGCAAAGCATAACCAAGATAAAGCTAGGACGATATAATGTCATGGGAATAATCCCTGCTTTAGGCATTGGCATACCATGTATGTTTTCTCTCCCAAATTAGCAGTCTGTAATCTGGATTTTAGACATTGGATCAAAACACAAAGATTTTACCGTGATTTCACCCATATCACAGGAATATTCACTTGCAAAATAATCTTACATTGGTTATATAAATGCAAACACCACAACCAACAAAACATACGGAATTGGTCACAACTCACACAATGAGCAACTAGATGTATGCAGAAAATGCCAAGCAAGGAAGAAGCAACTCCCATCTTTAACGTCTTTTGGTATGACGCACCCGGAAATAGAACCCCGACCTTCCCGTTGATGAGCAGACGCTCTACCAACTGAGCTCCATCCCCGGTTATGAGGGATATGAAGAAAACAGTCAAAGATATACATACTGGGATATACATACTTCAAAATGCATACCTACACATGGTTATTGTATATTGACTCATTCATTTAGGTGTTATAAGTTTTGAGTTCTATGCCTGAAAATAAGTTATCAGTTGCGTTTCCATGGAAACGGTTACACATGAATAACACACATACACATACAGCGGAATATGGGGACAGTTTTTAATCCTGGAACAAAATTAGTTACAGTTGTTGTATACCATGTGCGGATCTATGCCGTCTTAAAGACTGTTTTCATCAAATTCAGTTTTTTCAACAAATTAAATTTCTTCATCAAAATTGTTTTTGTCATCCAACTCATTTTCTTTGTGAAGCTTTTCCCATCAGATTAATGTGTTCATAAACATAATTGTTTTGATCAAACAAACTGTTAATGTCTCAAATGTTTTGCAATCCCATCTTAGAATGGGATATCAGAACTTGAAATAGCTGGTATTTATCCACAGATGGGATAGATCCGTACTTAGGATACACGATCAGCAACAAGTAAAATTTAATTAAAAACAATTAATCCCATTATATAGGTAATAAGAACAGTTTTCCCTCATAATTCCAATACCTTTAATTTATTTTGCCTGTATGTATAAATATTTAAGATTTTATCCAGCATGCTATCGATGTTACCGTAGAAAAACTGTAACTGAAACGTGTCATTCTAATTCTAATGTACAACAACTTTTTTATATACTTTAAAACTTTAAATTACCTGTCTGCATACACAGCAATTCCTAAGCTTAAATAATTATTCACTAATAGGTAAATGTTTTGGGACAACATGCATCCTAATATTACCAAACACCATTATATTCTAGCGATGCCATTCAGATGAAAGGTTTACAACTGGATCACGCAGCTTATGTCACCCGTTTGGGTCTCTTACATTCTTAGGAACATACTTCTCTCTATGTCTGGATCCCATTAATTATGCATTAGTGCCCGTGAATATCGCGGTATCCTCCTAGTGCTGTGTCTCTCTAACGCCGATACAGAAAGTGAATCCGCTTAAGTAGATAAAGCACATCAAAATGTTGTTTGTGGATAATCGTGTGTTATTAGCAGTGCTATGAAACATCAGATCAAAGCTTTGGTCTAAAAGGGTGAGTAAAGCAGAATAAGTCTTACCAATTTGTGTTTCCTGTTTTTAATATATAATGTATAATATTAATGACATATTTTACTGAAATGAAAATTACCTTCTTTAAAAATGATATTATACAAACAACGCAATTTAGGTATAAATTGTCAACTTTCAAAAAAAGTTTGCGTGTAGTCCATAAAACGCACATCCGAGTGTTGATCAAATTGCCAAAACTCATTACCAATACATGTTGAATTAAATTTTCTCGCTAATTCGGAATTATTCTGTGCAACTTATTAAGTTAGATTTTCTTTAGAGCATCACGATGTTTGCGGCTGTGATATTCATATTCGTGATGTGCTTGTCTCCAATCCTAATCAGTAACGACATGGCGATTTAGAGAGTTTCATCTATGGTTCACGTATTTATAATATCTAAAATAGTGTCGTGAACCCTTTCACTAAGGGGGCTTCACTCTGTTCCGATTATGACAGAAATTTAATCTGTATATCCGATTCTCAAAAGGCCTCAGGCCTGTAGTACATTGCATATATACATTTGCTTCTTTAAAATCGTTCATGAAACAATACATGTATGTTGTCTATGTACAAATGCGTAGAAAATATACATGGACAGGTTTTCAATTTCTAGGATATTTGTACTGTTTAACAGTAACGAAAACTAATACTTATTTCGATGGATATACTATTTACCCTTTATATATTTCTTTCGAATGTTACTGTAGAAAGGTCAAACCAGAAGGGAATGATACTCGTCTTCAATCACATTCGAAAGGCATACTGTACACGTTCTGTGTTCTCTATGTATATTTACATATCTACCTGTCTCAAATAAAAGTTCGTGGGAGGAGCATCGGAACCGTGCTAGTCTTATTCTATACTTTTTAACATTTATACAAGATAGATATAATTCGATATGGATATCGCTTTTGAACATAAGGTACGTGTCACTTTTTTTCTTGAGAGAGATAATTTTGCATGCCAATTTTGCAAAAAGATATCTTTTAGTCTTTAAGTATAGGATTTCATGAATTACGGATATATTCCATGTTCTTGGTTGTGCCAAATATTTCCAAATCCGGTCGTAAATAAAAGTTGTGTTATGTCTGTTACCCAGTTTTTATGTCCATTTGTATCACATAAAAGCATCATATTGTGGCATTTCTTTGATATTCGATAGGATGGCATGTATAATAACTTTATCCAATACAGAATTAGTTTGCAATATGAGTATATGTATAAAGGAACTTCAATTTTGTACTGATGTGGCCCGATTTTGGTCAACAGCCAATCATCGCCTTAGGCAGAATAGGATATGATGTCAACAGCCAATCATCGCCTTAGATTTTTATGCTACAGGCAGAATAGGATACGATGTCATGGACATGTCGGACAGTCGCAATGTGTATATACGCGAATTAAAGCTCGAATGTAATATTGGGTTAATAATAACAGAATTCGTCTAAGCCATTAATTGGTAACACTAGATATTATTCGATTTTCAGTGGTGAAATACGGCATTCATCGGTTAAAATAAAACATGTTATTCTACTCAGTGAAATAACACTTTCAATCATATGACGTCATCGTAACAATAGGATGACGTCATAGGATGGCCGTGGAAAGGAAGGCGATCTCGGAGGCTCCGTTTACAAAATGAACGTCATTTACCAACTATATGCATGGTTTGCTAAATCTAATAAATAGAACATTTGACATGTCTCGTCGAATACCATGTATATCTCATCTCGTGAAGAAGAAATAACATATTTACACTCGTGGCTGCGCCACTCGTGAAAATATACATTTCTACTTCACTAGATAAGATATACATGGTATTCGACGAGAAATGTCAAATATCCTCTATATATTTCAAATTATCTGTACATACGAAGGCAAAGGGAACATCACTGCTGTGCAAGTGAGTCTGCGACTGTTGTGTGACACAAACTAAGGGAACCAGCAAAGACCTTCTTGAGGAAATTAGTCAGTTCAGGTCTTACCAGACTTGACCAGATCTAGAGGTGAAAGCCTTGCTTGTGATAGATTCAATATATTCTGATCCATCCTCCACACGACGTTGATTTGGGTTTAAATCCGGGTTGAGAGCAGGTCGTGCCACAGTTTGGATATACGTTGGCATCGATCTGCTCAACGACCCATGGCAGTGTTGGCAATGTGTTTACATACTGAAAGGTTGCTTCCGTGACTTTCCAGATGGGTCTATGTCAATATCACAGCCAGTGTTACGTCAATTCATCATGAAGGGTCATTATACATAAACGCCAGTGTCATTAATGATCACCCCAGTGGGTCAATAGATTGTACTGTTGATTATGTTTTTATTGGTAAAATCTTCATGATGTCGATTGAAGCTTAGGAATATCAATTACATCTGAATAACGTCACCGACGTACTTCCATAAATTCAGTCGTCATATCCATTCACTATGATGCTACATGTATTGATTGTCATCGACATACTTCTATAAATTCAATGATCGTTTACTATGATGGTATTGAATGAAAGGGTAACTATCCCAATCAAATTTAAAGATGATTAACTAACACAACGTACAATATAGTTATAAACAAGTGTTTGCCACTTACATGGCAATGTCCCCCGCCGTTAACATTGAGTTTAGTAAGACACATCATTTGGTCAAGTGTCATAATCACCTTGAAAACAAGGTCAAGGTCACCAAAATCGACTGGTGTCTGCGTCATCCCCCAATGTAGACTGACACCAACTTTGACAATTTTGGGTGCTTGGGTTCATGAGATATTGTGTTAAAAAGAGTTCAAAAAGTGGTCAAAGCAGTGTGGTGATCTTGGAAATAAGGTAACGGTCATCAAAATCGACTGGTGCCTGCGTAAGCCGCCAATATAGACTGTCAGCAAATATTAAGCCATTATGTCTAACCGGTCATGAGATACCATGTTAACAAGAGACATAAAGTGGTCGAAGTGTCGTGGTGACCTTGAAAATATGGTCAAGGTCACCAAAATCGACTGGTGTCTGCGTCATCTCCCAATGTAGCCTGGCACCAAATTTGAAGACTTTGGGTCCATCCCGTCATGATATATCGCGTTAACAAGAGTTCGAACAGTGGTCAAAGTGTCGCGGTGACCTTGAAAATAAGGTCACAGTCACCAAAATCGACTGGTGTCTGCGTCTTTCCCCAATGTAGGCCGACACGAAATTTGAAAATTCTTAATACAACGCTTCAAGAGATATCGCGTTAACAAGAGTTTGAAAACTGGTCATCCCCCAATGTAGTCTGGCACCAAATTTGAAGACTTTGGATAAAACGCTTCATGAGATATCGCGTTAACAAGAAATGTGACGTACAGACGGACGGACGGACGAACGTACAGACGCCACTGAATACATAATCCCATCCCCCGTTCCACGTTGCGGCGGGGGACAATCAAATACTGAAAGTTATCAAAAATCATTGATTACACATTATTGAAATAGAATAAAAACTATATGCCCAGAATATAATTATGATTTATTAATGAACATACAGTAAACTGTTTGACCAAAACACAAGGAAGAACCAATAGCATTAGACACAAGTAAAACGAGTTTGGCAATCTTTTGAGGAAATACCATACGATATAGCAACATAATATAAGTATCATAGGAATTTTCTGTGAAACACTATGATGACTCTTTACTGTCTTTACTGACCACCACGACTGTATAGACGTGAACAATCCTTTATGTGCTGATTGTGGAAGGCTATTGACTACGAGAGTCTTACATGGTATAAGTACCGTTCACAGGATGCAACCGTCTGGCTGACGTCCTGAGGCTTGTCGTGTTCACATTTACTTCTCCTAGTTATTATGTCCCTTTGGAAAAAAACGGACTATCTAGTATTGATTCAATTGATTGTCAATCCTTGAGAAGATTCGATAAGAAGAACAAAGAGTCTATTTGACCGTCAAAATGGTAACTATAAAATATTTTGTCAATTATTTGTGGAACAGCCATGGACATAAGTAGAGCATGCGTAAATACATTCGTTAATCATTAAAACTTAACGAAAATAACTATTTATTAAACACGAGGAGATGAAATTAGAGCCCACATTTCAACTTAATTAACAGAATGGTATCAAGGCTATTTGAAGATGTAACTAATGAGCTACAGTTCTCTTGTAGGTGAACTACTTCTCGGATGACAGGATTTGATAGACATCCTGGTGTGATCTGACTGTATATATAAGATTCGTGACGAAATTTATTTCATCTTAATGTAGAAGTTGATTCATTAATCACAACTCAAGATCAAATGTTAAAAGCTTTCTATAAAACACGGTTAATATTACAGCAAAACCGTTTCAAGCTAAATGAAGTGAAGTCGCACTATCTGCAGATAGCTTAAAGTGTTTAATCATCTCTTTCATCTCATCTTCCAGCAGGTGTGTACAGAGATGTAATCAATTATGGTGGCCTATCGTTATTAAGACACTCTCAAACCTTTATGACCCTTTTTCTGGCTTTCATACATTGATTTAAATGCAATACCTTTCGGACGTGTATCCCCAAAGGTCACCGAAATCAAATCGACCCTGAATTTTCTCTAAACTAACGTTAGTGTAAGATATCACTGGTATCCAGTGAATTACTTGAAATATCACGCTCACTAGCTTAATATACAAGATGACATTCTGTAGTTCTACTGTAACCATGAGAGCAATTTCAAGGCAACCAAATTCAAACAGCCCCTTGAGAAGCGATGTATAAGATATGAAGATAACCCGGTTGACAATATGACAAGGTCTTGTTGTTATCTTGCAATAAAGACAACTGTTACAAAATGTGTGGGATTATTAGCTTACTATGTGAACCTATATTCAAAATATGAAATTTATCAAGAGGGTAGTTCTTTAGTTATTTCATTCTGTACGTAAGTATGTCGGACATGTGCTGCCGAATACTACATCCCAACTCCACACTAAACGTAGGGTGGTCGATAATTTACCTATTTAACGCTACCAACCCAAATGTATATGTCTGACAATTTTCGAAATAGTTGACCAAATACCATTAAACAGTATCAGTCATTATTTTCAAATGAAATAAAGCAATTGACAATGATTGTCACGGGTGACACCAACATATTTTTGCAACTTTCAGTAATACAGTGAGTGCAAATATGGTCTTATTAAATGGACAATATTGTTTATAGCAATTATTTAAATCAATCTGTCATTTTGAAAACAAACGTTGATTGATATTTCATGTTTTACTAACTGTCACATTTTACGCACAAGTACCTTAATTTCTCCATCATGAATGCTGCTTTCATTTCTCATTTTGTATAATCAAAGGCATATATAATCTAGGAACTACACGTGAGAAGAGTTCATGATTCAGAACTTATTGTATTTATGCACACAAAATAACATTCTAAATTGTCTGAAATACCAAAATGTGTTTAATGAATTGATTATATAATGATCAGGTTGCTGTCCGTTTAGGACATAGATGTATGTTTGGATTTAATGAAGATCCCTTCATGTTTCATTCAAAATCTGACACTCAAGAGAATCAAGTTGATTGCTTTAACTCAACCTGGCTTTTAAGAGCATGTTCATGCCAAGCACGGCTGCAGGTCGATTGTGAATACATTTTCTGTCTCTTCACAGTATTAGTGTCTCCACACGTTAGCAAGTAACTGGTAAAACGGTTGTTCTTATTAGAGTGTTACATTTATAAGCATCCTTTGTACTTTTCCAGTAGACACGATTCTGGATGTAATGGATACGATTAAACTAAATGTGAACAACTACAGATCTGATAAAACAATACATAAGTGCACCAATGGCATGATGACAACAACATTAATAATATTCCTCTGGCAAGAGTAAGAGAGTCATATGTTTTACAAACTTGCTTTAGATTTGAACTCGTTGTTTTCATGTACCCAGTTTCAAAAAGTGTTTCACTGACTGGCATTATATACATGTACATCCTCTTGATATGTGTTATTGTAACTTTAGGCTGAAAAGGTCGAAATAATGGTAATATACCTGACATAATTTGTCATGATCTATTATACACAATTCTATTAAAAGTACTCTATTAAGGTCTTTCTTGAATTACTTCAGCTGTTGATGTACGGATGTACGACATAAATCCTAGGATATAAAGGGGCAGTAGCACGTTTTTGCTCAAATTAGTCGATGAAATGTATTTAAAAATTATTTCACCAAACGTAAAACACCCTTCTCTCTTAAAAAAATTAAGTTAAAAATGAGTATACGTGCCTCAGTAAAGCCATGGGGATCGTTTTTGTCATTCGAAATAATAAAATGTGTTCACAATAAAATGGCCGCCATGCAAGTTTTGCTTTATACGCAACACCATTATCACCACTACGGATAATTCGTTTGTGTTATAGGATGTGTTATCCTCTATAGTACATTTAAATGGCACAAACAATCATTATAAATAGAAAATTTGAAAAAATAGATTTTGTAAAAAACCTGCTACAGCCCCTTTAATCCCACAATGGTCTCGTCAACAAGTTTGAGTGCAATGCTTGACTGAATTTCAGTTCAGTACTCTCAGTCGATCCTATCAGGTTTTCCCGCATTGTGTTGTAACAGGGATGTTGAGGGTTTTCCAGTAAGTAAGCCTACTTATTTGTCAAAGTCAATGTGAAGATAAAGTATCAAAGATTATTGATACGGAAACACGTTGAAATGAGATAAGTTCATCCATATACGTCAAGCAAATGTACAAATCTGAAAATGGAGCAAACTTTGAGGATCAACTCAAAGTAATATGAAATAGACTTTACTCCCCTGTTTTAAAATACTTTGCTGTATCCTTCAATAGCAAACCTAAATCTTATGCACTACTACTGACCAAAACCTGCAGCAGGTTCTGTAGCAATTTAGAAGTTGTTAAATCACAAATGGTGATGATAATAATGGTTTTATCGTATACAATACAGATAGACAAACCGATTGCTTTACTATTCACAATCACACCACAGACAGACACAGGGTTACTCAAATGAATCCTCCTTGATCAAGCTGCTGATGAAACAAAGTCCTGTATCCACTTGGATCGACAATTTCAAATAATTTCCCAACAGAGCCAAATGCCACTGCTGAGGTGATAATCCGTTAATCTATGCTGGGTCATAAAGTCACCACTGTGTCCAATCACGTGAATAACTATATACTATCTCTGTGATTGTTTCGTGACTAGTCAATTGACCAGTTTTACTATTATACCCATACTCGTTTGTGTAGGTTTATGCAACATGATTATACAATGTATGTTAACTAAATACATAAATGATAAACTAAAGAATAAGTGTGAATGAGTGTGATGTTGTATTCCAATTCAGTGCTTTGATCACACTCATCTGATATTTGTTGAACAGTTACGACATCATGATCTTTCAGATTCATTTGCCTACAAGCATTTTAAATCATTATTACACGTAGAAAGCTATCTATCATTATCTATATCTCCCTATTTAAAATCCCTTTTAGCAAAATTCAGGTGCAGTAATTTTGGGTTAGGTATGGAAACAGGAAGATACAACAATATACCAATGGCTGACAGAGTGTGTATTTACTGTAAAGTAGACAATATTAACTGTGTTGAAGATGAAATCCACATTCTTTTTTATTGTAAACTGTATGAACATGCTAGAAATAAGTTTATTGCTCCATTGCTGTACAATACATCAAACACACAAAATTTAATATATATTCTTAGCAGTAAAGATAAAGGTATTATCATGAATGTTGTTAACTTTCTTAATTGTGTATGTAAAACTAGAGCTGCATTTGTAAATTCATAAACCTGTTATCTTTTATGTGCGCTTGTTTCAAATTTGTAATGTAATTGTATTTTGGGCCTTTGGCCTTTATACTGAATAAAATGTCTGTCTGTCTGTCTGTCTGTCTGTCTGTCTGTAATTTAACCAATTAAATTAAATGCTGACAGTCTTTAATGTGGGATTCTGCGTAAGCTAATTACTAAATACTCGTATACTACTAATGAAAACTAAATATATAAAATTTAACCGGATGCAAGTAATACTGAGGAAGTTAATAAAGTATATAAAAACAGGAAGATGAAGGAGAAAGTAACCGACATTCAAGAAGTTGTCATTTCGAAAATCGTCCAGTTCTTATGCGAATGTCGATCTTTCAAGCATGATGTAATGTTACCCGAAACTAAACCCTAATGGCTCTAATGGCTCTTTTGCATTCTCATTAATTAATGTATTTGGGTTTGAGATATCATGCCTTTGTCTAATGCTTGACTAGGATTATGATGGGTGTGTGTAGTTTAAAGGTATGAAATGACACACAGTTTACATCTGGTAACATGAGCGTTTATTACCAAATTGATTTCATATGTGTAGTTTCAATAACAATTATAATTGTGTTGTAATAAAATTGTTCGAACTCTTCTTAACAGCACCAGGCAATTGTAATTGCATCGGTGACTGACACACTTAGCATAATCAATTATTATGAGAAACATTGATAAAACAAATATATATTGAACCTTTTGTTTATTAAATGTTTTCATCAATTGTTTACAAGACATCTTTTCAGGTCAGACAATATCACATTACTTGAAAGCGATTGAACACAACTTCTCAAATTTGAACATGGTGGAAATGATAAATAGGCTATTAATATTCAGTTGAACCTTAAACATTACATCTTTCCAGTTGCTTTGATAGATGTTTATTTCTAAACTTTGAAGGGACCGAATGTTTAGTCTGTGCAGTATTTATGTATTTCACATGAGACTGAATGGATACCCTCATTTTATCTTCCTAAAATCAATAAAGTTCTGTGTTAATGATTTGCGGTTGGTAAATAACACATATTTGTTTATACTGATTACTATCCTTTTGAAATATGTCAAATGTATATTTAGTAAATGTGTAGTATTGATGCCATGATTACGATTTGTGGCAAAGGGGACAACACTATGTTTGTGAATGTAACAAATTGTATTCTATCTTTCTTTCGTTTTTAGTTCCGAAATCTTCAGAAGGATATAAGATACATGAATACTTTTAATCCGATGTTGAAGAAGGTTGACACTTATAGATTCTCTTTGTATGCAGTGGGATATCATTTTTATTATATGACGAGCAGTGAAATACTGGGATTTATCAGTGAAATAAACTGTATATCAAGCTACAGTGAAAATAACTTATATTTTCACTGCGAACGGTGACTGATATAATTTGACGTCATAAAACAATGGTCTCGCGCGGCGATTTGGCTTATGACGTCACAGTGTTACTGTGGTGAAGGGCTGTTCCTTGCGGCCGCTTGGCGTGAAAACGACCCTTTTCGGACGTAATTACATGGATAATATCATATGATAAATAGAATATCCGTCAATTCTTGACAAATACCATACCAAATAAAATAAAATACCAAATACTCGTGAGGTAGAATAGTTATATATTTTCACTCGTGGCTGCGCCACTCGTAAAAATATAACCTTTCTACCTCTCTCGATGAGATAAACATGGTATTAGTCAAGAAAAGACAGATATCCTCTATATATCACAACGTGTGAAATTGTCAGTGGACGTTGCCACGAGTGTTCATTTTGACTT
The DNA here is from genome assembly GCA_936450465.1 of Gibbula magus. Taxonomy (NCBI): domain Eukaryota; kingdom Metazoa; phylum Mollusca; class Gastropoda; order Trochida; family Trochidae; genus Gibbula; species Gibbula magus. Next base: position 58,357,179 of record OW388292.1, on the reverse strand, counting down.
TGACTTTGAAGGATTTTATACTTAAACAAAAACAATAGTCCAGTCTTTGAGCGTTTAGAAAATATTAAAACATTATGTCAACATATATAAACAAATTCTATTGACAAATATCAAATATATACAATATAATTAAATATATTTCGGCTTGGAACAGTACACGATTTAATGAATAGAACAACAAGATACAGGGTCAATATGTTTATTATCTTCCATATAATAGTCGAAGGTTAATTTAAACAAGACATTTTGAAAATCTAGAGTTGTTTTTGCCTATTTTGTCTTTGTTTTAAGAGAGCTAGTGATTACACGAATTCAAGTCATGAACCTTTATTATATTCAAACATCAAGCCTGTAACCTGTGGCAAATACTCCTGATATGTGACAAATCGAGACTAATAGGGTAATGTATACTTGTTTTCCAATACAAGAAACTCTTTGTGTTATCACTTCCTGCCAGTGACATCTCATGTTGTTCTGAAAGTGGCGTCCATATCCGTCAAAGGGGTTAAGTGTTTCAATCGAGAGGATTGCCCTGTTGGAGAAACAGCTGTTCTGAGGCTTGATAATTTGTTATCAAAGCTAATGACCTCATCGTGAATTGGTTGTATTGTTAACCTGATAACTATACAATGGTGAAAGATAAAACTCGCTGAGCATACTTCCGTTGGTACTTTTTGATATATTGCAAAGCTATCACAGCTGATGCATAGCCACAATCAATTTGTGATAATACCAGCAACCTTGATATCAATGTAAGTGAAATGCACTTGAAAACACCCTTAAAACTTGCCAACAAGTAAAATCACTGAAATATTCAGAGCTACATTTCTTGAGGTTGCAGCGACATTCTACTTCACATGGTATATGCGAGAGTTTCTATGTAAAAGCGTCGACTGCTTGTAGAACTTGACAACGATATTGTTTGTCTTCACACTGACAGCCATGTATGGTAAGGTGAGAGTGAACTCATGTAACCTACATATACATTTGTTCAATAATGTAGTTACACATCTTCATTTATCTCTAATACAAGCATAGTTTATGAAGTTTTTATGAATTTGTATTGTTTGTTTTCGTAGCATACACTTGAAGGTTGCATGTTGTGTCACTTTGTGAAATGTTGAAATGTCATGTTGTGAAATACCTTTATGTAAGGATTCAACATCCCTGGAAAGTAGCCCATAACAAGTTGTAGTCCAAGAAGTAAAGACACTTTGATCGATAATGTAATGTCCAAAGTGTGTCTTTGCATTGTTTTCATCAACACATTGGATCCACTAATTACCTTACCGTAACAATGGTTATTATATCGAACAAATAGATAGTGGCATGGGTCCTGTCAACAACTCGCTACCTTTTTAATCCTAGTGATGCGGTTAAAGCCTTCCCTAACAGCTGCATCATGAAGCTTATATAACTTGTCTGGGTCTTCTACATTGTTAGGAGGCTCAGATTGTCTGGACCCCATTACTTGTGTCCTTAGTGCCATATGAAAGGCTGCAATAAGTTTGTTGTGTTACTTATCTTGTCTATCAAGCAAGTTGGTAGTACCGAAACACAAGAAGTTATGTGCTTAGATTTATATTATACCCAACTTCCAGTGTCGTTTCTATGTTTTCCTTTGTTGTAAGTGTAGGTGTATAAATCGATACATTAACACTTTTCTGATGCATCTAAACGTTTTTGAAGAACTGTCATTCATTGTGGAGTAGGTTTCAATCTGCTCCATTATATAAAACATATACTTGTATGAGTTAATATGAACAAAAGATCAACACAACCAAATGGTAAATATACCATTTTTAATATAAAAACACACTCGTCGGTTACAAGGTAATGTCGACATAATATACATATTATATGCCCTAGGCACATATCAAATCTTATGCTTGAAAGTATGATTAACATCGAATTTATATAAAGTGTGACTCCACCAAATAAAAATAAACGCTTTCTGTAAAACACGTTAATATGACAACTTTATAGATATTATTAGAAATCAATGTGAATGTCGAATGCTTTGTATCCATATAAAAACAACCTCAAAACATTTTTTAAAATGTTCACAGTTTGTTATTGCAGTAAATGCCTAATAAATCAGCTGAATAAGTAAGCTTACTAATTCATTTAGTAAGCTTATCAATTCATTTCGTCAGCTTTCTAATTCATTTAGTAAGCTTACTAATTCAAAACGAATTAGTAAGCTTACTAATTCGATTTAGTAAACGTACTAATTCGATTTAGTAAGCTTACTAATTCGAATTACTACTTACTAAATAGCGACTAAAGTCCCGTTTGGCACCCCATACATAATGCTGTTGCTGGCTTTCTTACTGTAATGATATTAGCCGACGTGAAATACAGGTATGTGAAACTGAAGTTGAACCCCAAATCGCCTTACTTCACCTGACCTCGTATAATATGGACCTCTACATTATCCACAATACATATTAAGACAATATATCCTTAAATACTACATTACATGATGATCGATCAGCTTGTGGAAGACAAATGAATACTTGGTACATGTGCATGAATATGGAATATTGACCTCTATGGGGATGTGGTTACGATAGATTTAAATGTTTACGTGGGTGTCGTTCACATGTAAGTAGAAAAAAATCAGAATCATTTTTCAAGTTTTTGTCACAATGAGGTTGACTGTTTCAATCAACGTCTACCAGAAACAGATGCGTTCCTTTCAAAATGTAGTCTCAGAAATGTGTTTGAGAAACTGTCAAGGAGAACTGACAGAGGCAATGACACTCTCCTAGTATGGACCAATTAACCATGTGATTGTAGGCCCTCGCTGCAAAATAGCTAAACTGATTAATTATAAACAGCACATGGAAGTAGACGTAGGCGGATATTGACTTATATCCGTTTTCATCATTATCCTACTGGAGGTAATCTAGATCTGTCAGTAGTGAACACGTTTGAAGTATGCGATCCTTGTTATTCATATAACACCAGAAGTTGAACACACTGAAAGAGACTTGTCCTAATCTTGACATAGTCGAGAAGTCAAGGCAGGCACAATGAATTTCTGTTGTGTTGTAACCACCACTTGATAGGCTCAGGAAAGTCTTAGTTTAACAAATCTTTTTGATGCGATCCATCTAGATCTTGTTATTGGAGAAATGAGTTTGCTTATTAGGGATATGAGGGTAAGCAAAGCATAACCAAGATAAAGCTAGGAAGATATAATGTCATGGGAATAATCCCTGCCTTAGGCATTGGCATACCATGTATGTTTTCTCTCCCAAATTAGCAGTCTGTAATCTGGATTTTAGACATTGGATCAAAACACAAAGATATTACCGTGATTTCACCCTTATCACAGGAATATTCACTTGCAAACTAATCTTACATTGGTTATATAAATGCAAACACCCCAACCAACAAAACATACGGAATTGGTCACAACTCACACAATGAGCAACTAGATGTATGCAGAAAATGCCAAGCAAGGAAGAAGCAACTCCCATATTTTAACGTCTTTTGGTATGACGCACCCGGGAATAGAACCCCGACCTTCCCGTTGATGAGCAGACGCTCTACCAACTGAGCCCCATCCCCGGTTATTATGGATATGAGGAAAACAGTCAAAGATATACATACTGGAATATACATACTTCAAAATGCATACCTACACATGGTTATTGTATAATGACTCATTCATTTAGGTGTTATAAGTTTTGAGTTCTATGCCTGTAAATAAGTTATCAGTTGCGTTTCCATGGAAACGGTTACACATGAATAACACACATACACATACAGCGGAATATGGGGAAAGTTTTTAATCCTGGAACAAAATTGGTTACAGTTGTTGTATACCATGTGCGGATCTATCCCATCTTAAAGACATTGTTTCATCAAACCAAATTTTTTGATCAAATTCAGTTTTTTTCAACAAATTAAATTTGTTAACCAAATTTTTTTTTTCATCCAACTCATTTTCTTTGTGAAGCTTTTCCTGTCAGATTTATGTGTTCATCAACATAATTGTTTCGATTAAACTGTTAATGGGATATCAAAACTTGAAATAGCTGGTATTTATCCACATTTGAGATAGTGCTAAAAGCTATCCCATCATAAGATGGGATAGATCCATACTGAGGATACACGATGAGCAAAAAGTGAAATTTAATTAAAATCAATTTATCATATTATAAAGGAAATAAGCCAATTGTTTCCTCATAATGCCAATACCTTTAATTTCTTTTTGCCTGTGTGTATAAATATTTAAGATTTTATCCAGCATGTTCCCGATGCTACTGTAGAAAAAACTGTAACTGAAACGTGTCATTCTAATTCTAATGTATAACAACTGTTTGATATACTTTAACACTTTAAATTACCTGTCTGTAACACAGGGATTCCATTAGCTTAAATAATTGTTCACTAATAGGTAAATGTTTTGGGACAACATGCATCCTAATATTACCAAACACCATTATATTCTAGCGATGCCATTCAGATGAAAATGCAGCTTATGTCATCCGTCTTGGTCTCTTACATTTTAGGGACATACTTCTCTTTATGGCTGGATCCCATTAATTATGTATTAGTGTCTCTTGAATATCGCGGTATCCCTCTTGTGCTGTGTCTCTCTAACGCCGATACAGAAAGTGAAACCGCTTAAGTAGATAAAGCACATCAAAATGTTGTTTGTGGATAATCGTGTGTCATTAGCAGTGCTATGAAACATCTGATCAAAGCTTTGGTCTAAAAGTGTGAGTAAAGCAGAATAAGTCTTACCAATTTGTGTTTCCTGTTTTTAATATATAATGTATAATATTAATGACATATTTTACTGAAATGAAAATTACCTTCTTTGAAAATGAACAACGCAATTTGGGTATAAATTGTCAACTTACAAAAAAGTTGTGTTGTGTTGTCCATAAAACGCACATCCGAATGTTGATTACATTGCCAAAACTCATTACCAATACATGTTGAATTAAATTTGTTGCTCACTAATTCGGAATTATTTTGTACAACTGATTAAATTAGATTTTTTTCAGAGCATCACGATGTTTGGGACTGTGATATTCATATTCGTAATGTGCTTGTCTCCAATCCTACATTGTAATCAGTAACAACATGGCGATTTGGAGAGTTTGAACTATGGTTCACGTATTTTTAATATCTTTCATAAAATAGTGTCGTGAACGCTTTCACTAAGGGGGCTTCATTTTGTTCCGACTATGACAGAAATTCAATCAATAATTATATCCGGTACTCAAAAGGCCTCAGGCCTGTAGTACATTGCATATATACTGTGCTGATTGTGGAAGGCTTATGACTACGAGAGTTCTCTTACATAGTATAAGTACCGTTCACAGGATGCAACCGTCTGGCTGACGTCCTGGCACTTGTAGTGTTCACATTTACTTCTCCTAGTTATTATGTCCCATGGACTGTCTAATATTGATTCAATAGATTGTCAATCCTTGAGGAGAACAAAGAGTCTCTTTACCGTCAAAATGCCAACTATAAAATATTTTCTCAATTATTTGTGGAACAGTCATTGACATAAGTAGTGCATGCGTAAATACATTCGTTAATCATTAAAAGTTAACGGAAATAACTATATTTTAAACGCGAGAAGATGAACTTAGAGACCACATTTCAACTTAATTAACAGAATGATATCAAGGCTATTTGAAGATGTCACAAGCAGACAGAGTCGGCCATATCCCCCGCCATGTAGGAATTTTGAATATATTTATGCATTTTGAATATATAATGCATTTTCTTTCTTGAAAATTGTGATAGTTCTAACCTAAACACGTTGATAGTCTGATTGAACTCAGTTTTACGATTTCCAGTGTGTCCTAGAAATAAATGTTTTTGCCCATGCCAAGATTCATTGACCTTGGAGTTAAGGTCTGGAAACAACATTTTAAGATGTTTTTCCATTGAAACAGCCACAAACAAGTTTAAAACTTGAAAAGGCACAGTGACCAACCATATTTGTTCTATCGAGTTTCATCGAGCTTGGTCTTCTTGCCTTGAGTTATGTTTCGGAAACAACAACATTCTTAGATGCATTTCCAAGGAAACGGCAAAGCAAAAGATCAAAGAAGTAGAAAACTAACACAAAGACACAATGACAAGGTTCATTGAGGTTGGTCTCATGTGTTTGAGTTATAGTTTGGAAAACAAATTCAAAGATGAGTATTAATGGAAAACTTGGAAACGGCAAAATCAATTCGATGCAGTTGAAAACGCAAAAAGGTACAATGACACATGATGATTGTTCCATATTCTAAGTTGTACTGTAAATAATTGAAATGTATGGGGATACGTATCCTATCACGACCCCAATATTGGTATATGTATTGTATCGCCACCGCTCTGTATCATTACACCTCTAGACGTCGCTCAGGAAGAATATTGAATAGTTTTGAAGTTTGAGGCCGGAATATAGAACCAGGAAGAGGGAAAACATCTAGACTACTTGGTTGATACCTGTACAAAATTTCAGCAAAATATATTGAATAGTTTTGAAGTTTGAGGCCGGATAATAGTTTTCCCTCTTCTTGGTTCTAAGTCCAGACTGTTTGTATTCGTAACAACAACAACAAATATATCCTCAAATTTCTATATAGCAAAAGGCACATCTAAACTACTTGGTTGATACCTGTACAAAGTTTCAGCAAAATATATTGAATAGTTTTGAAGTTTTAGGCCGGAATGGAAAAGCCCGGACGCACAGACGGACAGACAGACGGACAGACGGACGGAGCTCATTTCTATATCCACGCCATCTTCATTGTGGCGGGGGATAACTAATGACCTACATTTCTCTTGCAGGTGAACTACTTCTCTGATGACAGGATTTGATAGACTTCCTGGTGTGATCTGACTGATTTTATAAGATTCGTGACGAAATTTATCATCTTAATGTAGAAGTCTTAGTTGATTCATTAATCACAACTCAAGATCAAATGTTAAAAGCTTTCTATAAAACACCGTTAATATTATAGCAAAACAGTTTCAAGCTAAATGAAGTGAAGTCGCACTATCTGCAGATAGCTTAAAGTGTTTAATCATCTCTTTCATCTCATCTTCCAGCAGGTTTGTACAGAGATGTAATCAATGATGGTGGCCTATCGTTATTAAGACACTCTCAAACCGTTATGACATGTTTTTCTGGCTTGATACGTTGATTTAAATGCAAAACCTTTCGGACATGTATCCCCAAAGGTCACCGAAATCAAATGGACCCTGAATCTTCTCTAAACTAACGTCAGTGTAAGATATGACTGGTATCCAGTGAATTAGTTGAAATATCATGCTCACTAGCTTAATATACAAGATGACATGCTGTAGTTCTCTGTCACCACGAGAGCAATTTCAAGGCGACCAAACTCAAACAGCCCCTTGAGAAGCGATGTGTAAGATATGAAGATAATCCGGGTTCTTGAAATATTCTGCTGACAATGAAACTATGACAAAGTCTTGTTGTTATCTTGCAATGAAGACAACTGTTACAAACATTGTGGGATTATTAGCTTACTATGGTTAACCTATATTCAAAATATGAAATTTATCAAGAGGGTATATAGTTCTTGAGTTATTTCATTCTGTACGTAAGTATGTCGGACATGTGCTGCCGCATACCACATCCCAGCTCCACACTAAACGTAGGGTGGTCGATAATTTACCTATTTACCAACCCAAATTTATATGTCTGACAGTATATGACAAATAAATTGAGAATCTGAGAAACTGTCACCTTACTAAACCAAATACCATTAATCAGTGACAGTCATTATTTTCAAATATATATATATATATATATATATAGCAATTGACAATGATTGTCAAAGGTGACACCAACATATTTATAATTGCACCTTTAAGTAATAAAGTGAGTGTAAATATGGTCAACCATCTTAGTCCAATGTTAAGTATCTTAACTCACTTTGTTACCGCATCACTCTGTTCATTGTTAACTGTGCATTATATATATATATATATATATATGCCTACAACCACCATTTTGTCCATCAGCTTGATAAAGACACAAGAATCTGTGTCGAAAAGTCGCATATCATGAATAAAGAAGTTGTTATCCATATACTTTTCAAATTTCATTCCAATTCTAAAATGCCTCTCAAAGAAGCTAAATATGGTCTTATTATTAAATGGACATTATTGTTTATGGGAATTATTTAAATCAATCTCTTCATTTTTAAAAAACGTTGATTGATATTTCATGTTTTACTAACTGTCACATTTTACGCACAAGTACCTTAAATTCTCCATCATGAATGCTGCTTTCATTTCTCATTTTGTATAATCAAAGGCATATATAATCTAGGAACGACACGTGAGAAGAGTTCATGATTCAGAAATTATTGTATTAATGCACACAAAATAACGTTCTAAATTGTCTGAAATACCAGAATGTGTTTAATGAATTGATTGCATAATGACCAGGTTGCTGTCCGTTTAGGACATAAATGGATGTTTGGATTTAATGAAGATCCCTTCATGTTTCATTCAAAATCTGACACTCAAGAGAATCAAGTTGATTGCTTTAACTCAACTTGGCTTTTAAGAGCTTTTTCCTGCCAAGCACAGCGGCTGCAGGTCGATTGTGAATACATTTTCTGTCTCTTCACAGTATTAGTGTCTCCGCACGTTAGCAAGTAACTGGTAAAACGGTTGTTCTTATTAGAGTGTTACTTTTGATTAGCATCCTTTGTACTTTTCCTGAAGACAGGATTCTGGATGTAATTGATACGATTAAAATAAATGTGAACAACTACAGATCTGATAAAACAATACATAAGTGCACCAAGGGCATGATGACAACAACATTAATAATATTCCTCTGGCAAGAGTAAGAGAGTCATATGTTTTACAAACTTGCTTTAGATTTGGACTCGTTGTTTTAATGTACCTAGTTTCAGATAGTGTTTCAGTGACTGGCATTATATACATGTACATCCTCTTTATATGTGTTATTGTAACTTTAGGTTGAAAAAGGTCGAAAGAATGGTAATATACCTGGCATAATTTGTCATGATCTATTATACACAATTCTATAAAAGTACGCTATTCAGGTCTCTCGAGAATTACTTCAGCTGTTGATGTACGGATGTACGATGTAAATCCTAGGATATAAAGGGGCAGTAGCACGTTTTTGCTCAAATTAGTCGATGAAATGTATTTGAAAAATAATTTCACCAAATGTAAAACACCCTTCTCTCTTAAAAAAATCAATTTAAAAATGAGTATACGTGCCTCAGTAAAGCCATGGGGATCGTTTTTGTCATTCGAAATAATAAAATGTGTTCACAATAAAATGGCCGCCATGCAAGTTTTGCTTTATACGCAACACCATTATCACCACTATGGATAATTCGTTTGTGTTCTGGGATGTTTTATCCTCTAAAGTACATTTAAATGGCACAAACAATCATTATAAATAGGAAATTTGAAAAAAATAGATTTTGTAAAAAACCTGCTACAGCCCCTTTAATCCCACAATGGTCTCGTCAACAAGTTTGAGTGTAATGCTTGACTGAATTTCAGTGTATTACTCTCAGTCGATCCTATCAGGTTTTCCCGCATAGTGTTGTAACAGGGATGTTGAGGGTTTTCCAGTAAGTAAGCCTACTTATTTGTCAAAGTCAATGTGAAGATATAGTATCAAAGGTTATTGATACGGAAACACGTTGAAATGAGATAAGTTCATCCATATACGTCAAGCAAATGTTCAAATCTGAAAATGGAGCAAACTTTAAAGATCAACTCAAAGTAATATGAAATAGACTTTACTCCCCTGTTTCACATACTTTGCTGTATCCTTCAATAGCAAACCTAAATCTTATGCACTACTACTGACCAAAACCTGCAGCAGGTTCCTTAGCAATTTAGAAGTTGTTAAATCACAAATGGTGATGATTATAATTGTTTTATCGTATAAAATACAGATAGACAAACCGAATGCTTTACTATTCACAATCACCCCACATACAGACACAGGGTTACTCAAATGAATCCTCCTTGATCAAGCTGGTGATGAAACAAAGTCCTGTATCCACTTGGATCGACAAATTCAATTAATTTCCCAACAGAGCCAAATGCCACTGCTGAGGTGATAATCCGTTAATCTATGCTGGGTCATGAAGTCACCACTGTGTCCAATCACGTGAATCACTATATACTACCTCTGTGATTGTTTCGTGACTAGTAAATTGACCAGTTTTACTATTATACCCAAACTCGTTTGTGTAGGTTTATGCAACATGATTATACAATGTATGTTAACTAAATACATAAATGATAAACTAAAGAATAAGTGTGAATGAGTGTGATGTTGTATTCCAATTCAGTTCACACTCATCTGATATTTGTTGAACAGTTACGACATCATGATCTTTCAGATTCATTTGCCTACAAGCATTTTAAATCATTATTACACGTAGAAAGCTATCTATCATTATCTATATCTCCCTATTTAAAATCCCTTTTAGCAAAATTCAGGTGCAGTAATTTTGGGTTAGGTATAGAAACAGGAAGATACAACAATATACCAATGGCTGACAGAGTGTGTATTTACTGTAAAGTAGACACTATTAACTGTGTTGAAGATGAAATGCACATTCTTTTTTATTGTAAACTGTATGAACATGCTAGAAATAAGTTTATTGCTCCATTGCTGTACAATACATCAAACACACACAATTTAATATATATTCTTAGCAGTAAAGTTAAAGGTATTATCATGAATGTTGTTAACTTTCTTAATTGTGTATGTAAAACTAGAGCTGGATTTGTAAATTCATAAACCTGTTATCTTTTATGTGCGCTTGTTTCAAATTTGTAATGTAATTGTATTTTGGGCCTTTGGCCTTTATACTGAATAAAATGTCTGTCTGTCTGTCTGTCTGTCTGTCTGTAATTTAACCAATTAAATTAAATGCTGACAGTCTTTAATGTGGGATTCTGCGTAAGCTAATTACTAAATACTCGTATACTACTAATGAAAACTAAATATATAAAATTTAACCGGATGCAAGTTATACTGAGGAAGTTAATAAAGTATATAAAAACAGGAAGATGAAGGAGAAAGTAACCGACAGTTATTAAATTTTCACATTCAAGAAGTTGTTATTTCGAAAATCGTCCAGTTCTTATGCGAATGTCGATCTTTCAAGCATGATGTAATGTTACCCGAAACTAAACCCTAATGGCTCTAATGGCTCTTTTGCATTCTCATTAATTAATGTTTTTGGGTTTAAGAAATCATGCCTTTGTCTAATGCTTGACTAGGATTATGATGGGTGTGTGTAGTTTAAAGGTATGAAATGACACACAGTTTACATCTGGTAACATGAGCGTTTATTACCAAATTGATTTCATATGTGTAGTTTCAATAACAATTATAATTGTGTTGTAATAAAATTGTTCGAACTCTTCTTAACAGCACCAGGCAATTGTAATTGCATCGGTGACTGACACACTTAGCATAATCAATTATTATGAGAAACATTGAGAAAACAAATATATATTGAACCTTTTGTTTATTAAATGTTTTCATCAATTGTTTACAAGACATCTTTTCAGGTCAGACAATATCACATTACTTGAAAGCGATTGAACACAACTTCTCAAATTTGAACATGGTGGAAATGATAAATAAGCTATCAATATTCAGTTAAACCTTAAACATTACATCTTTCCAGTTGCTTTGATAGATGTTTATTTCTAAACTTTGAAGGGACCGAATGTTTATTCTGTGCAGTCTTTATGTATTTCACATGAGACTGAATGGATACCATCATTTTATCTTCCTAAAATCAATAAAGTTCTGTGTTAATGATTTGCGGTTGGTAAATAACACATATTTGGTTATACTGATTACTATCCTTTTGAAATATGTCAAATGTATATTTAGTAAATGTGTAGTATTGATGCCATGATTACGATTTGTGGCAAAGGGGACAACACTATGTTTGTGAATGTAACAAATTGTATTCTATCTTTCTTTCGTTTTTAGTTCCGAAATCTTCAGAAGGATATAAGATACATGAATACTTTTAATCCGATGTTGAAGAAGGTTGACACTTATAGATTCTCTTTGTGTGCAGTGGGATATCATTTTTATTATATGACAAGCAGTGAAATACTGGGATTTATCAGTGAAATAAACTGTATATCAAGCTACAGTGCAAATAATAAATATATTTTCACTGCGAACGGTGACTGATATAATTTGACGTCATAAAACAATGGTCTCGCGCGGCGATTTGGCTTATGACGTCACAGTGTTACTGTGGTGACGGGCTGTTCCTTGCGGCCGCTTGGCGTGAAAACGACCCTTTTCGGACGTAATTACATGGATAATATCATATGATAAATAGAATATCCGTCAATTCTTGACAAATACCATACCAAATAAAATAAAATACCAAATACTCGTGAGGTAGAATAGTTATATATTTTCACTCGTGGCTGCGCCACTCGTGAAAATATAACCTTTCTACCTCTCTCGATGAGATAAACATGGTATTAGTCAAGAAAAGACAGATATCCTCTATATATCACAACGAGTGAAATTGTCAGTGGACGTTGCCACGAGTGTACATTTGGACTTTGACTTTGAAGGATTTTATACTTAAACCAAAACAATAGTCCAGTCTTTGAGAGGGCGTTTAGAAAATATTAAAACATTATGTCAAAATATATAAACAAATTCTATTGACAAATATCAAATATATACAATATAATTAAATATATTTCGGCTTGGAACAGTACATGATTTAATGAATAGAACAACAAGATACAGGGTCAATATGTTTATTATCTTCCATATAATAGTCGAAGGTTAATTTAAACAAGACATTTTGAAAATCTAGAGTTGTTTTTGCCTATTTTGTCTTTGTTTTAAGAGAGCTAGTGATTACACGAATTCAAGTCATGAACCTTTACTATATTCCAACATCAAGCCTGTAATCTGTGGCAATTACTCCTGATATGTGACAAATCGAGACTAATAGGGTAATGTATACTTGTTTTCCAATACAAGAAACTCTTTGTGTTATCACTTCCTGCCAGTGACATCTCATGTTGTTCTGAAAGTGGCGTCCATATCCGTCAAAGGGGTTAAGTGTTTCAATCGAGAGGATCGCCCTGTTGGAGAAACAGCTGTTCTGAGGCTCGATACTTTGTTATCGAAGCTAATGACCTCATCGTGAATTGGTTGTGTTGTTAACCTGATAACTATACAATGGTGAAAGATAAAACTCGCTGAGCATACTTCCGTTGGTACTTTTTGATACATTCCAAAGCTATCACAGCTGATGCATAGCCACAATCAATTTGTGATAATACCAGCAACCTTGATATACATGTAAGTGAAATGCACTTGAAAACACCCTTAAAACTTACCTTTTATAATTGTCCAATGAATATGTAACTGTGTTACATGCCAACAAGTAAAATCACTGAAATATTCAGAGCTACATTTCTTGAAGTTGCAGCGACATTCTACTTCACATGGTATATGCGAGAGTTTCTATTTAAAAGCGTCGACTGCTTGCAGAACTTGACAGCGACAGTGTTTGTCTTCACACTGACAGCCATGTATGGGAAGGTGGGAGTGAACTCATGTAACCTACATGTACATTTGATCAATAATGTAGTTACACATCTTCAATTATCTCTTATACAAGCATAGTTTATGAAAATCTAATGAATTTATATTGCTTTTTTTCGTAGCATACACCTGTACGTTGCATTTTGTGTCACTTTGTGAAATGTTGAAATGTCATGTTGTGAAATACCTTTGTGTAAGGATTCAACATCCCTGGAAAGTAGCCCATAAAAAGTTTTAGTCCAAGAAGTAAAGACACTTTTATCGATAACACATGTAATGTCCAAAGTGTGTCTTTGCATTGTTTTCATCAACACATTGGATCCACTAATTACCTTACCGTAACAATGGTTATTATATCGAACAAATAGATAGTGGCATGGGTCCTGTCAACAACTCGCTATCTTTTTAATCCTAGTGATGCGGTTAAAGCCTTCCCTAACAGCTGCATCATGAAGCTTACATAACTTGTCTGGGTCTTCTACATTGTTAGGGGGATCAGATTGTCTGGACCCCATTACTTGTGTACTTAGTGCCATATGAAAGGCTGCAATAAGTTTGTTGTGTTACTTATCTTGTCTATCAAGCAAGTGGGTAGTTTCGTGTTAGAGAAAAAAACACAAGAACTTATGTGATGCATATAGTTTGCTTAGATTTATGTTATACTCCACTTCCAGTGTAGTTTGCATGTTTTCCTTTGGTTTAAGTGTAGGTGTATTAACCGATACATTTACACTTTTCTGATACATCTAAACGTTTGAAGAACTGTGTCATCAATTGTTGAGAAGGTTTCAATCTGCTCAATTATATAAAACATATACTTGTACGAGTTAATATGAACAAAAGATAAACACAACCAAATGGTAAATGTACCATTTTTAATAAGAAAACACACTCGTCGGTTACAAGGTAATGTCGACATAATATACTTATTATATGCCCTAGTCACAGATCAAATATTATGCTTGAAAGTATGATTAACATCGAATTTATATAAAGTATGACTCCATCGAATAAAAATAAACGCTTTCTGTAAAACACGTTAATATGACAACTTTATAGATATTATTGGAAATCAATGTGAATGTCGAATGCTTTGTATCCATATAAAAACAACCTCAAAACATTTTTTAAAAATGTTCACAGTTTGTTATTGCAGTAAATGCCAAATAAATCAGCTGAATAAGTAAGCTTACTAAATCATTAGGCAAGCTTACTAAATCATTTAGTAAGCTTACTAATTCATTTCGTAAGCATACTAATTCAAAACGAATTAGTAAGCTTACTAATTCGATTCAGTAAACGTACTAATTCGATTTAGTAAGCTTACTATTTCGAATTAGTACTTACTAAATAGCGACTTAAGTCCCGTTTGGCACCCCATACATAATGGTGTTGCTGGCTTTCTTACTGTAATGATATTAGCCGACGTGAAATACAGGTATGTGAAAGGAAAGTTAAACCCCAAATCGCCTTACTTCACCTGACCTCATATAATATGGACCTCTACATTATCCACAATACATATTAAGACAATATATCCTTAAATACTACATTACATGATGATCGATCAGCTTGTGGAAGACTAATGAATACTTGGTACATGTGCATGAATATGAAATATTGACCTCTATGGGGATGTGGTTACTATAGATTTAAATGTTTACGTGGGAGTCGTTCACATGTAAGTAGAAACAAATCAGAATCATTTTTCAAGTTTTTGTAACAACAAAGTTGACTGTTTCAATCAACGTCTACCAGAAACAGATGCGTTCCTTTCAAAATGTAGTCTCGGAAATGTGTTTGAGAAACTGTCAAGGAGAACTGACAGAGGCAATGACACTCTCCTAGTATGGACCAATTAACCATGTGATCGTAGGCCCTCGCTGCAAAATAACTAAACTGATTAACTATGAACAGCACATGGAAGTAGACGTAGGCGGATATTGACTTATATCCGTTTTCATCATTATCCTACTGGAGGTAATCTAGATCTGTCAGTAGTGAACACGTTTGAAGTATGCGATCCTTGTTATTCATATAACACCAGAAGTTGAACACACTGAAAGAGACTTGTCCTAATCTTGACATAGTCGAGAAGTCAAGGCAGGCACAATGAATTTCTGTTGTGTTGTAACCACCACTTGATAGGCTCAGGAAAGTCTTAGTTTAACAAATCTTTTTGATGCGATCCATCTAGATCTTGTTATTTGAGAAATGAGTTTGCTTATTAGGGATATGAGGGTAAGCAAAGCATAACCAAGATAAAGCTAGGAAGATATAATGTCATGGGAATAATCCCTGCTTTAGGCATTGGCATACCATGTATGTTTTCTCTCCCAAATTAGCAGTCTGTAATCTGGATTTTAGACATTGGATCAAAACACAAAGATATTACCGTGATTTCACCCATATCACAGGAATATTCACTTGCAAAATAATCTTACATTGGTTATATAAATGCAAACACCCCAACCAACAAAACATACGGAATTGGTCACTACTCACACAATGAGCAACTAGATGTATGCAGAAAATGCCAAGCAAGGAAGAAGCAACTCCCATCTTTTAACGTCTTTTGGTATGACGCACCCGGGAATAGAACCCCGACCTTCCCGTTGATGAGCAGACGCTCTACCAACTGAGCTCCATCCCCGGTTATGAGGGATATGAGGAAAACAGTCAAAGATATACATACTGGGATATACATACTTCAAAATGCATACCTACACATGGTTATTGTATATTGACTCATTCATTTAGGTGTTATAAGTTTTGAGTTCTATGCCTGAAAATAAGTTATCAGTTGCGTTTCCATGGAAACGGTTACACATGAATAACACACATACACATACAGCGGAATATGGGGAAAGTTTTTAATCCTGAAACAAAATTGGTTACAGTTGTTGTATACCATGTACGGATCTATCCCTTTTAAAGACATTTTTTCATCAAACCAAATTTTTTGATCAAATTCAGTTTTTTCAACAAATTAAATTTGTTATCAAAATTTCTTTTTTTCATCCAACACATATTCTTTGTGAAGCTTTTCCTGTCAGATTAATGTGTTCATCAACATAATTGTTTCGATTAAACTGTTAATGGGATATCAAAACTTGAAATAGCTGGTATTTATCCACATTTGAGATAGTGCTAAAAGCTATCTCATCTTAAGATGGGATAGATCCATACTTAGGATACACGATGAGCAACAAGTCAAATTTAATTAAAATCAATTTATCACATTATAAAGGAAATAAGCCAATTGTTTCCTCATAATGCCAATACCTTTAATTTCTTTTTGCCTGTGTGTATAAATATTTAAGATTTTATCCAGCATGTTCCCGATGCTACCGTAGAAAAACTGCAACTGAAACGTGTCATTCTAATTCTAATCTATAACAACTTTTTGATATACTTTAAAACTTTGAATTACCTGTCTGTAACACAGCGATTCCATTAGCTTAAATAATTGATCACTAATAGGTAAATGTTTTGGGACAACATGCATCCTAATATTACCAAACACCATTATATTCTAGCGATGCCATTCAGATGAAAGGTTTACAACTGGATCACGCAGCTTATGTCACCCGTCTGGGTCTCTTACATTTTTAGGGACATACTTCTCTCTATGTCTGGATCCAATTAATTATGTATTAGTGTCTCTTGAATATCGCGGTATCCCCCTTGTGCTGTGTCTCTCTAACGCCGATACAGAAAGTGAAACCGCTTAAGTAGATAAAGCACATCAAAATGTTGTTTGTGGGTAATCGTGTGTTATTAGCAGTGCTATGAAACATCAGATCAAAGCTTTGGTTTAAAAGTGTGAGTAAAGCAGAATAAGTCTTACCAATTTGTGTTTCCTGTTTTTAATATATAATGTATAATATGCATGACATATTTTACAGAAATGAAATTTCCTTATTTAAAAATGATATTATACAAACAACGCAATTTGGGTATAAATTGTCAAATTTCAAAAAAGTTAGCATGTAGTCCATAAACGCACATCCGAATGATCAAATTACCAAAACTCATTACCAATAAATGTTGAATTAAATTAAGTTAGATTTTCTTCGGAGCATCACGAGTTTTGCTGCTGTGATACTCATATTCGTTGTGTGCTTGTCTCCAATCCTAAAATAGTGTCGTGGACCCTTTCACTAAGGGGGCTTCATTTTGTTCCGATTATGACAGAAATTTAATCTTTATATCCGGTACTCAAAAGGCCTCAGGCCTGTAGTACATTGCATATATACATTTGCTTCTTTAAAATCGTTCATGAAACAATATGTTGTATATGTACAAATGAGTAGAAAAAATACATGGACAGGTTTTTAATTTCTAGGATATTTGAACTGTTTAACAGTAACGAAAATTTATAATTATTTGGATGAATATACTATTTACCCTTTATATATTTCTTTCGAATGTTACTGTAGAAAGGACAAACCAGAAGGAAATGATACTCGTCTTCAATCACATTCGAAAGGCATACTTTACACATTGCTTTGTTCTCTATGTATATTTACATATCTACCTGTCTCAATTAAAAGTTCGTGGGATGAGCATCGGAACCGTGCTAGTCTTATTCTGTACTTTTGAACATTTATACAAGATAGATATAATTCGATATGGATATCGCTTTTGAACATTATGTACGTGTCCTTTTTTTTCTTGAGAGAGATAATTTCGCATGCCAATTTTGCAAAAAGATATCTTTTAGTCTTTAGGTAAAGAATTTCATTAATTACAGATATATTCCATGTTCTTGATTGTGCCAAATATTTCCAAATCCGGTCGTAAATAAAAGTTGTTTTATGTCTGTTACCCAGTTTTTATGTCCATTTGTATCATATAAAAGCATCATCATGTAGAATTTCTTTGGTATGCGATAGGATGGCATGTATAATAACTTTATCCAATACAGAATTACTTTACAATATGAGTATATGTATAAAGGAACTTCGATTTTGTACTGATTTGGTCCGATTTTGGTCAACAGCCAATCAATCAATCAATCATCATCAGCCTTAGATATTTATGCTACAGGCAGAATAGGATATGATGTCGTGGACATGTCGGATAGTCGCGATGTGTATCTTTGCGAATTAAGACTCGAATGTAATATTGGGTTAATCATAACAGAATTCGTCTAAGCCATGAATTGGTAACAATATATAATATTTCAAATTATCTGTACATACGAAGACAACGGTAACGAGAACGGAACATCGCTGTTGTGCAACTGAGTCTGTGACTGTTGTGTGACCCACACTAAGGGAACCAGCAAAGACCTTCTTGAGAAAATTAGTCAGTTAATGTCTTACCAGTTCTAGAGGTGTACTCCTTGCTTGTGTTTAATTCAATATATTGTGATCCACTCTCCACACGACGTTGATTTGGGTTTAAATCCGGGTTGAGAGCAGGTCGTTCCCCAGTTTGGATATATGTTGGCATCGATCTTCTCAACGACACATGGTAGTGTTGGCAATGTGTTTACATACTGAAAGGTTGCTTCCGTGACTTTTCAGATGGGTTTATATCAATATCGCAGCCAGTGTTACGTCAATTCATCATGAAGGGTCATTATACATTAACGCCAGTGGCATTAATGATCGCCCCGAAGTGGGTCAATAGATTGTACTGTCGATTATGTTTTTATTGGTAAAATCTTCATGATGTCGAGTGAAGCCTAGGAATATCAATTACATCTGAATCACGTCACCGATGTCCTTCTATAATTGATTGTCATCGACATACTTCTATAAATTCAATGGTCATTTACTATGATGGTATTGAATGCAAGGGCAACTCTCCCACTCATATTTAAAGATGATTTACTAACACAATGTAAAATAGAATTATAAATCAAATACTGAAAGTTACGAAATATAATTGATTACACATTATTGAAATAGAATAAATAGTATATGTCACGAAATATAATTATGATAAGTTTATTAATGAACATACAGTGAACTGTTTGACCAAAACACAAGGAAAACCAATAGCATTAGACACAAGTAAACAAGTTATCTTATAAATTTTTCAGTCGGATAATAGCTAATGACGTTGATGGATGGGAGTCTTGAGTAAATACCATACGATATAGCAACATAATATAAGTATCATAGGCAGTTTCTGTGAAACGCTTTGATGACTCTTTACTGTCTTAAACTGACTGATCACCACGACTGTATAGACGTGAACAATCCTTTATGTGCAGATTGTGGAAGGCTAATGACTACGGGAGTTCTCTTACATGGGTTAAGTACCGTTCACAGGATGCAACCGTCTGGCTGACGTCCTGGCGCTTGTAGTGTTCACATTTAGTTCTCCTAGTTATTATGTCCCTTTGGAAAACCACGGGCTATCTAGTATTGATTCAATTGATTGTCAATCCTTGAGAAGATTCGATAAGAAGAACAAAGAGTCTCTTTGACCGTCAAAATGGTAACTATAAAATATTTTGTCAATTATTTGTGGAACAGCCATGGACATAAGTAGTGCATGCGTAAATATATTCGTTAATCATTAAAAGTTAACGGAAATAACTATTTATTAAACACGAGAAGATGAAATTAGAGTCCACATTTCAACTTAATTAACAGAATGGTATCAAGGCTATTTGAAGATGTAACTTATGAGCTACAGTTCTCTTGTAGGTAAACTACTTCTCGGATGACAGGATTTGATAGACATCCTGGTGTGATCTGACTGATTATATAAGATTCGTGACGAAATTTATTTCATCTTAATGTAGAAGTTGATTCATTAATCACAACTCAAGATCAAATGTTAAAAGCTTTCTATAAAACACCGTTAATATTACAGCAAAACCGTTTCAAGCTAAATGAAGTGAAGTCACACTATCTGCAGATAGCTTAAAGTGTTTAATCATCTCTTTCATCTCATCTTCCAGCAGGTTTGTAGAGAGATGTTATCAATTATGGTGGCCTATCGTTATTAAGACACTCTCAAACCTTTATGACCTTTTTTCTGGCTTTCATACATTGATTTAAATGCAATACCTTTCGGACGTGTATTCCCAAAGGTCACCGAAATCAAATCGACCCTGAATCTTCTCTAAACTAACGTTAACGTAAGATATCACTGGTATCCAGTGAATTACTTGAAATATCACGCTCACTAGCTTAATATACAAGATGACATTCTGTAGTTCTCCTGTAACCATGAGAACAATTTCAAGGCGACCAAATTCAAACAGCCCCTTGAGAAGCGATGTATAAGATATGAAGATAACCCGGTTGACAATATGACAAGGTCTTGTTGATATCTTGCAATGAAGACAACTGTTACAAAATGTGTGGGATTATTAGCTTACTATGTGAACCTATATTCAAAATATGAAATTTATCAAGAGGGTTTTATTTCATTCTTTACGTAAGTATGTCGGACGAGTGCTGCCGAATACTACATCCCAGCTCCACACTAAACGTAGGGTGGTCGATAATTTACCTATTTAACGCTACCAACCCAAATGTATATGTCTGACAGTTTTCGAAATAGTTGACCAAATACCATTAAACAGTATCAGTCATTATTTTCAAATAAAATAAAGCAATTGACAATGATTGTCACGGGTGACACCAAAATATTTACAGTAATACAGTGAGTGCAAATATGGTCTTATTAAATGGACAATATTGTTTATAGCAATTATTTAAATCAATCTGTCATTTTGAAAAAAAACGTTGATTGATATTTCATGTTTTACTAACTGTCACATTTTACGCACAAGTACCTTAATTTCTCTATCATGAATGCTGCTTTCATTTCTCATTTTGTATAATCAAGGCATATATAATCTAGGAACGACACGTGAAAAGAGTATTAATTATATTGTATTAATGCACACAAAATAACATTCTAAATTGTCTGAAATACCAAAATGTGTTTAATGAATTGATTGCCAGGTTGCTGTCCTTTTAGGACATAGATGTTTGTTTGGATTTAATGAAGATCCCTTCATGTTTTATTCAAAAACTGACACTCAAGTGAATCAAGTTGATTGCTTTAACTCAACTTGGCTTTTAAGAGCGTTTTCCTGCCAAGCACGGCGGCTGCAGGTCGATTTATGAATATAGTTTCTGTCTCTTCACAGTATTAGTGTCTCCACACGTTAGCAAGTAACTGGTAAAACGGTTGTTCTTATTAGAGTGTTACATTTATAAGCATCCTTTGTACTTTTCCAGTAGACACGATTCTGGATGTAATGGATACGATTAAACTTAATGTGAACAACTACAGATCTGATAAAACAATACATAAGTGCACCAAGGGCATGATGACAACAACATTAATAATATTCCTCTGGCAAGAGTAAGAGAGTCATATGTTTTACAAACTTGCTTTAGATTTGAACTCGTTGTTTTAATGTACCCAGTTTCAAAAAGTGTTTCACTGACTGGCATTATATACATGTAAATCCTCTTGATATGCGTTATTGTAACTTTAGGTTGAAAAAGGTCGAAAGAATGGTAATATACCTGACATAATTTGTCATGATCTATTATACACAATTCTATGAAAAGTACTCTATTCAGGTCTTTCGTGAATTACTTCAGCTGTTGATGTACGGATGTACGACATAAACCCTGGGATATAAAGGGGCAGTAGCACGTTTTTGCTCAAATTAGTCGATGAAATGTATTTGAAAAATAATATCACCAAACGTAAAACACCCTTCTCTCTTAAAAAAATCAAGTTAAAAATGAGTATAGGTGCCTCAGTAAAGCCATGGGGATCGTTTTTGTCATTCGAAATAATAAAATGTGTTCACAATAAAATGGCCGCCATGCATGTTTTGCTTTATACGCAACACCGTTATCACCACTACGGATAATTCGTTTGTGTTATAGGATGTTTTATCCTCTATAGTACATTTAAATGGCACAAACAATCATTATAAATAGGAAATTTGAGAACATAAATTTTGTAAAAAAAGTGCTACAGCCCCTTTAATCCCACAATGGTCTCGTCAACAAGTTTGAGTGCAATGCTTGACTGAATTTCAGTTCAGTACTCTCAGTCGATCCTATCAGGTTTTCCCGCATTGTGTTGTAACAGGAATGTTGAGGGTTTTCCAGTAAGTAAGCATACTTATTTGTCAAAGTCAATGTGAAGATATAGTATCAAAGATTATTGATACGGAAACACGTTGAAATGAGATAAGTTCATCCATATACGTCAAGCAAATGTACAAATCCGAAAATGGAGCAAACTTTGAGGATCAACTCAAAGTAATATGAATTAGACTTTACTCCCCTGTTTCACATACTTTGCTGTATCCTTCAATAGCAAACCTAAATCTTATGCGATACTACTGACCAAAACCTGCAGCAGGTTCTGTAGCAATTGAGAAGTTGTTAAATCACAAATGGTGATGATAGTAATTGTTTTATCGTATAAAATACAGATAGACAAACCGAATGCTTTACTATTCACAATAACACCACAGACAGACCCAGGGTTACTCAAATGAATCCTCTTTGATCTGGCTACTGATGAAACAAAGTCCTGTATCCACTTGAATCGACAATTTCAATTAATTTCCCAACACAGCCAAGTGCCACTGCTGAGGTGAAAGTCTGTTAATCTCCTCTCTGGGTCATAAAGTCACCACTGTGTCCAATCACATGAATCACTATATACTACCTCTGTGATTGTTTCGTGACTAGCCAAAAGATCAGTTTTACTATTATACCCATACTCGTTTGTGTAGGTTTATGCAACATGATTATACAATGTATGTTAACAAAATATATAAATGATAAACTAAAGAATAAGTGTGAATGATTGTGATGTTGTATTCCAATTCAGTGCTTTGATCACACTCATCTGATATTGTTACGGCATTTGAAAGTTCTTACTGATGCTCTTCCTTTTTAATTGTAATTTAACCAATTAAATAAATGCTGACAGTCTTTAATGTGGGATTCTGCGTAAGCTAATTACTAAATACTTGTATACTACTAATGAAAACTCAATATATAAAATATAACCGGATGCAAGTAATACTGAGGAAGTATATAAAAACAGGAAGATGAAGGAGAAAGTAACCGACAGTTATTAAATTTTCACATTCAAGAAGTTGTTATTTCGAAAATCGTCCAGTTCTTATGCGATATCGATCTTTCAAGCATGATGTAATGTTACCCGAAACTAAACCCTAATGGCTCTAATGGCTCTTTTGCATTCTCATTAATTAATGTATTTGGGTTTAAGAAATCATGCCTTTGTCTAATGCTTGACTAGGATTATGATGGGTGTGTGTAGTTTAAAGGTATGAAACGACACACATTTTACATCTGGTAACATGAGCGTTTATTACCAAATTGATTTCATATGTGTAGTTTCAATAACAATTATAATTGTGTTGTAATAAAATTGTTCGAACTCTTCTTAACAGCACCAGGCAATTGTAATTGCATCGGTGACTGACACACTTAGCATAATCACTTATTATGAGAAACATTGATAAAACAAATATATATTGAACCTTTTGTTTATTAAATGTTTTCATCAATTGTTTACAAGACGTCTTTTCAGGTCAGACAATATCACATTACTTGAAAGCGATTGAACACAACTTCTCAAATTTGAACATGGTGGAAATGATAAATAGGCTATTAATATTCAGTTGAACCTTAAACATTACATCTTTCCACTTGCTTTGATAGATGTTTATTTCTAAACTTTGAAGGGACCGAATGTTTAGTCTGTGCAGTCTTGATGCATTTCACATGAGACTGATTGTGTGCAGTGGGATATCATTTTTATTATATGACGAGCAGTAAAATACTGGGATTTATCAGTGATATAAACTGTATATCAAGCTACAGTGAAAATAACTTATATTTTCACTGCGAACAGTGACTGATATAATTTGACGTCATAAAACAGTGGTCTCACGCGGCGATTTGGCTTATGATGTCACAGTGTTACTGTGGTGACGGGCTGTTCCTTGCGGCCGCTTGGCGTGAAAACGACCCTTTTCGGACGTAATTACATGGATAATATCATATGATAAATAGAATATCCGTCAATTCTTGACAAATACCATACCAAATAAAATAAAATACCAAATACTCGTGAGGTAGAAAAGTTATATATTTCCACTCGTGGCTGCGCTACTCGTGAAAATATAACCTTTCTAACTCTCTCGATGAGATAAACATGGTATTAGTCAAGAAAAGACAGATATCCTCTATATATCACAACGAGTGAAATTGTCAGTGGACGTTGCCACGAGTGTACATTTTAACTTTTTCCCGTCACAAGTTTAAAAATTAAGGATTTTATACTTAAACAAAAACAATAGTCCAGTCTTTGAGAGGGCATTTAGAAAATATTAAAACATTATGTCAAAATATATAAACAAATTCTATTGACAAATATCAAATATATACAATATAATTAAATATATTTCGGCTTGGAACAGTACACGATTTAATGAATAGAACAACAAGATACAGGGTCAATATGTTTATTATCTTCCATATAATAGTCGAAGGGTAATTTAAACAAGATATTTTGAAAATCTAGAGTTATTTTGACTATTTTGTCTTTGTTTTAAGAGAGCTAGTGATTACACGAATTCAAGTCATGAACCTTTATTATATTCCAACATCAAGCCTGTAATCTGTGGCAATTACTCCTGATATGTGACAAATCGAGACTAATAGGGTAATGTATACTTGTTTTCCAATACAAGAAACTCTTTGTGTTATCACTTCCTGCCACTGACATCTCATGTTGTTCTGAAAGTGGCGTCCATATCCGTCAAAGGGGTTAAGTGTTTCAATCGAGAGGATCGCCCTGTTGGAGAAACAGCTGTTCTGAGGCTTGATAATTTGTTATCAAAGCTAATGACCTCAATTGGTTGTGTTGTTAACCTGATAACTATACAATGGTGAAAGATAAAACTCGCTGAGCATATTTCCGTTGGTACTTTTGATATATTGCAAAGCTATCACAGCTGATGCATAGCCACACTCAATTTGTGATAATACCAGCAACCTTGGTATACATGTAAGTGAAATGCACTTGAAAACACCCTTAAAACTTACCTTTTATAATTGTCCAATGAATATGTAACTGTGTTACATGCCAACAAGTAAAATCACTGAAATATTCAGAGCTACATTTCTTGAAGTTGAAGCGACATTCTACTTCACATGGTATATGCGAGAGTTTCTATGTAAAAGCGTCGACTGCTTGCAGAACTTGACAACGATATTGTTTGTCTTCACACTGACAGCCATGTATGGTAAGGTGAGAGTGAACTCATGTAACCTACATGTACATTTGTTCAATAATGAAGTTACACATCTTCATTTATCTATAATACAAGCATAGTTTATGAAGTTTTAATGAATTTATATTGGTTGTTTTCGTAGTATACACTTGAAGGTTGCATTTTGTGTCACTTTGTGAAATGTTGAAATGTCATGTTGTGAAATACCTTTGTGTAAGGATTCAACATTCCTGGAAAGTAGCCCATAAAAAGTTGTAGTCCAAGAAGTAAAGACACTTTTATCGATAATGTAATGTCCAAAGTGTGTCTTTGCGTTGTTTCCATCAACACATTGGATCCACTAATTACCTTACCGTAACAATGGTTATTATATCGAACAAATAGATAGTGGCTTGGGTCCTGTCAACAACTCGCTACCTTTTTAATCCTAGTGATGCGGTTAAAGCCTTCCCTAACAGCTGCATCATGAAGCTTATATAACTTGTCTGGGTCTTCTACATTGTTAGGGGGCTCAGATTGTCTGGACCCCATTACTTGTGTACTTAGTGCCATATGAAAGGCTGCAATAAGTTTGTTGTGTTACTTATCTTGTCTATCAAGCAATTTGGTAGTACCGAAACACAAGAAGTTATTTGCTTAGATTTATATTATACCTCACTTCCAGTGTCGTTTCTATGTTTTCCTTTGTTGTAAGTGTAGGTGTATAAATCGATATATTAACACTTTTCTGATACATCTAAACGTTTTTGAAGAACTGTCATTCATTGTGGAGTAGGTTTCAATCTGCTCAATTATATAAAACATATACTTGTATGAGTTAATATGAACAAAAGATCAACACAACCAAATGGTAAATATACCATTTTTAATATAAAAACACACTCGTCGGTTACAAGGTAATGTCGACATAATATACTTATTATATGCCCTAGGCACATATCAAATCTTATGCTTGAAAGTATGATTAACATCGAATTTATATAAAGTGTGACTCCACAGAATAAAAATAAACGCTTTCTGTAAAACTCGTTAATATGACAACTTTATAGATATTATTAGAAATCAATGTGAATGTCGAATGCTTTATATCCATATAAAAACAACCTTAAAACATTTTTTAAAATTCGATTTAGTAAACGTACTGATTCGATTTAGTAAGCTTACTAATTCGAATTACTACTTACTAAATAACGACTAAAGTCCCGTTTGGCACCCAATACATAATGGTGTTGCTGGCTTTCTTACTGTAATAATATTAGCCGACGTGAAATACAGGTATGTGAAAGTAAAGTTGAACCCCAAATCGCCTTACTTCACCTGACCTCATATAATATGGACCTCTACATTATCCACAATACTTATTAAGACAATATATCCTTAAATACTACATTACGTGATGATCGATCAGATTGTGGAAGACTAATGAATACTTGGTACATGTGTATGAATATGGAATATTGACCTCTATGGGGATGTGGTTACTATAGATTTAAATGTTTACGTGGGAGTCGTTCACATGTAAGTAGAAAAAAAATCAGAATCAGTTTTCAAGTTTTTGTCATAATGAGGTTGACTGTTTCAATCAACGTCTACCAGAAACAGATGCGTTCCTTTCAAAATGTAGTCTCAGAAATGTGTTTGAGAAACTGTCAAGTAGAACTGACAGAGGCAATGACAGTCTCCTAGTATGGATCAATTAACCATGTGATCGTGGGCCCTCGCTGCAGAATAGCTAAACTGATTAATTATAAACAGCACATGGAAGTAGACGTAGGCGGATATTGACTTATATCCGTTTTCATCATTATCTTACTGGAGGTAATCTAGATCTGTCAGTTGTGAACACGTTTGAAGTATGCGCTCCTTTTTATTCATATAACACCAGAAGTTGAACACCCTGAAAGAGACTTGTCCTTATCTTGACATAGTCGAGAAGTCAAGGCAGGCACAATGGATTTCTGTTTTGTTGAAACCACCACTTGATAGGCTCAGGAAGGTCTTAATTTAACAAATCTTTTCGATGCGATACATCTAGATCTTGTTATTTGAGAAATGAGTTTGCTTATTAGGGATATGAGGGTAAGCAAAGCGTAACCAAGATACATATAGGAAGATATACTCTCATCAGCATGATCCCTACTTTAGGTACATTTTCAATAGTGACAGATTTAGGAGAATCATACGATGTTTTCTCTTCCATTTTAGCAGCTGTAATCTGGTTTTAGACATTGGATCAATACACAAAGATATTAACGTGATTACACATCACAGGAATATTCACTTGTAAAACAATCTTACCTTGGTGTTAAGAGAGCAAACACCCCAACCAACAAAACATACAGAATTGGTCACAACTCACAAGATAAGCAACTAGATGTATGTCTATCATCAATACACCTTCATACTTTAATAATTCGGCTAAAATGGCATCTCATAAAGCTAACGACGTCACAATGATGACCTCATGGAGGTCACAGCTAAATGTTGTTTACTAATCCTCAATCAGTTATATGTTTAATGTTTGGTGTTGATACATGGCATTATTCTGTTTTGAAAACAAATGGCATTTTCCATTGAAACAGCTAAAGAGAAATCACAAAATGAAAACCCCAAAGGCACAGTTGGTTGTTCTGCTTCATAAATGAAATTATCAGTTACATTTCGATGGAAAAGAACGAACGTTCAAATCCCAAGAAGCTACAAATCTCAAACGGCACATCCACATGATGATTATTCCACAACCTAAAATTTGGTTGACCAAAACGTTTATTCTGGTACCATTGCCTTAATAAATATTAATAAAACTTTATTGTCATCATTAAAATGCAATCGAACATTCTTGTTGTGTCCTTGGCCCCCGGCAGCCACAGTGCAGCGCCAGTTCAATCGATGTTCTATCCGTTTAATGCTGAGCGCCAAGCAAGGAGGCAGCAACTCCCATCTTTTAACGTCTTTCGGTATGACGCGCCCAGGAATCGAACCCCGAACTTCCCGTTGATGAGGGGACGCTCTACTAACTGAGCTACATCCCCGGTTATTAGGAATCAGGAAAACGGTCAAAGATATAAATCCAGGGATTATACAAAGTTCAAAATGGTTAATGTAATGGTACGCATGGTTAATATAAACTGACTCATTCATTTAGTTGTTTTGAGTTTTGAGTTTTGATTTGATGCCTGAATATAATTTTTCAGTTGCGTTTCCATGGAAACGGTTACACATGAATAACACACATACACATACGGCGGAATATGAGAAAAGTTGTTAAGCCTGAAAAAAGATTGGTTACAGCTGTTCTATACCATGTGCGGATCTATCCCATCTTAAAGAAACTTTTTCATCAAACCAAATTTGATCAAATTCAGTTTTTTCAATAAATTATTTTTTTTCATCAATATTTTTTTTTTCATCCAACTCATTTTCTTTGTGAAGCATTTACCATCAGATTAACGTGTTCATCAACATAATTGTTTTGATCAAATTGTTAATGTCTCAAACATTTTGCAATCCCATCTTAGAATGGGATATCAAAACTTGAAATAGCTGGTATTTATCAAAAGTTGGGATAGTCCTAAAAGCTATCCCATCTTAAAGGGGGAGTAGCACGTTTTTTCCCTCAAATAAGTTGATGACATGCATTTGAATAATAATGTCCCTAATGGTAAAATAACCTTCTCTTTGAAGAAAATCAATTTAAAAATGAGCCTTCATGGTTCAGTTAAGCCATGGGCATCATTTTTGTCATTAAAAATAATAAAATGTGTTCACAATAAAATGGCCGCCATGCAATTTTTGCTTTATACACAACACCGGTATAACCCCTTCGGATAATTGGTTTGTGTAATAAGATGTTTTACCCTCTAAAGTAAGTATAAATGACATGAACTATCATTATAAATGGGAAATTTGAAAAACTAAAATTTGCAAAAAACGTGCTACTGCCCCTTTAAGATGCGATCCGTAGGAAACACGATCACCAACAAGTACATTTTATTTAAAGTCAATTAATCCCATTATAAAGGAAATAAGCAAATTGTTTCCTCGTAATTCCAATACCTTTAATTTATTTTTGCCTGTATGTATAAATATTTAAGATTTTACCCAGCATGCTCTCGATGCTAATGTAGAAAAAACTGTAACTGAAACGTGTCATTCTAATTCTAATGTACAACAACTTTTTGATAAAGTTTAAAACTTTACATTACCTGTCTGCAAACACAGCGATTCCATGAGCTTAAATACTTGTTCACTAATAGGTAAATGTTTTGGGACAACATGCATCCTAATATGACCGAACACCAATATATTCTAGGGATGCCATTCAGATGAAAGGTTTACAACTGGATCACGCAGCTTACGTCACTCGTCTGGGTCTCTTACATTCTTAGGGACATACTTCTCTCTATGTCTGGATCCATTAATTATTAGTGCCCGTGAATATCGCGGTATCCCCTTGTGCTGTGTCTCTCTAACGCCGATACATTTGCTTCTTTAAAATCGTTCATGAAACAATATGTTGTCTATGTACAAATGCGTAGAAAAAATACATGGACAGGTTTTTAATTTCTAGGATATTTGAACTGTTTAACAGTAACGAAAATTTATAATTATTTGGATGGATATACTATTTACCCTTTATATATTTCTTTCGAATGTTACTGTAGAAAGGACAAACCAGAAGGAAATGATACTCGTCTTCAATCACATTCGAAAGGCATTCTTTACACATTTCTTTGTTCTCTATGTATATTTACATATATACTTGTCTCAATTAAAAGTTCGTGGGATGAGCATCGGAACCGTGCTAGTCTTATTCTGTACTTTTGAACATTTATACAAGATAGATATAATTCGATATGGATATCGCTTTTGAACATTATGTACGTGTCACTTTTTTTTCTTGAGAGAGATAAGTTCGCATGCCAATTTTGCAAAAAGATATATTTTAGTCTTTAAGTAAAGGATTTCATGAATTACAGATATATTCCATGTTGTTGGTTGTGCCAAATATTTCCAAATCCGGTCGTAAATAAAAGTTGTTTTATGTCTGTTACCCAGTTTTTATGTCCATTTGTATCATATAAAAGCATCATATTGTAGCATTTCTTTGGTATGCGACAGGATGGCAAGTATAATAACTTTATCCAATACCAAATTACTTCACAATATGAGTATACATGTATGTATAAAGGAACTTCGATTGTGTACTGATGTGTACCGATTTTTGTCAACAGCCAATCATCGCCTTAGATTTTTATGCTACAGGCAGAATAGGATACGGTGTCATGGACTTGTCGGACAGTCGCAATGTGTATCTACGTGAATTAAAGCTCGAATGTAATATTGGGTTAATAATAACAGAATTCGTCTAAGCCATGAATTGGTAACAATAGATAATATTTCAAATTATCTGTACATACGAAGACAAAGGTAACGAGAACGGAACATCACTGTTGTGCAACTGAGTCTGCGACTGTTATGTGACACAAACTAAGGGAACCAGCAAAGACCTCCTTGAGGAAATTAGTCAGTTAATGTCTTACCAGACTTGACTAGATTTAGAGGGGTAAGCCTTGCTTGAGTTTAATTCAATATATTGTGATCCACTCTCTACACGACGTTTATTTGGGTTTAAATCCGTGTTGAGAGCAGGTCGTGCCCCCGTTTGGATATATGTTGGCATCGATCTTCTCAACGACCCGTGGCAGTGTTGGTAATGTATTTACATACTGAAAGGTTGCTTCCGTGACTTTCCAGATTGGTGTATGTCAATATCGCAGCCAGTGTTACGTCAATTCATCATGAAGGGTCATTATACATAAACGCCAGTGTCATTAATGATCACCCCGAAGTGGGTCAATAGATTGTACTGTCGATTATGTGTTTATTGGTAAACTCTTCATGATGTCGAGTGAAGCCTAGGAATATCAATTACATATGAATCACGTCACCGACTTACTTTCATAAATTCAGTCGTCATTTACTATGATGGTACGTGTATTGATTGTCATCGACATACTTCTATAAATTCAATGGTCATTTACTATGATGGCATTGAATGCAAGGGCAACTATCCCAATCATATTTAAAGATGAGTAACTAACACAATGTACACTAGAATTATAAATCAAATACTGAAGTTCTCAAATATCATTGATTACACATTATTGAAATAGAATAAATACTATATGCCACGCAATATATTTATGATAAGTTTATTAACGAACATACAGTAAACTGTTTGACCAAAACACAAGGAAGAACCAATAGCATTAGACAAAAGTAAAACAAGTTTGGCTATCTTTTCAATTTTTCAATCGGATAATAGCAATGACGTTGATGGGAGTCTTGAGTAAATACCATACGACATAGCAAAATAATATAAGTATCATAGGAAGTTTCTGTGAAACGCTATGATGACCCTATACTGTCTTAAACTGACTGACCACCACGACTGTATAGACGTGAACAATCCTTTATGTGCTGATTGTGGAAGGCTTATGACTACGAGAGTCTTACATGGTATAAGTACCATTCACAGGATGCAACCGTCTGGCTGACGTCCCGACGCTTGTAGTGTTCACATTTACTTCTCCTAGTTATTATGTCCCTTTGGAAAACCACGGGCTATTTAGTATTGATTCAATTGATTGTCAATCCTTGAGAAAATTCGATAAGAAGAACAAAGAGTCTCTTTGACCGTCAAAATGGTAACTATAAATATTTTGTAAAGTATTTGTCATGGACATAAGTAGCGCATGCGTAAAAACATTCGTTAATCATTAAAACTTAACGAAAATAACTATTTATTAAACACGAGAAGATGAAATTAGAGCCCATTAACAGAATGGTATCAAGGCTATTTGAAGATGTAACTAATGAGCTACAGTTCTCTTGTAGGTGAACTACTTCTCGGATGACAGGATTTGATAGACATCCTGGTGTGATCTGACTGATTATATAAGATTCGTGACGAAATTTATTTCATCTTAATGTATTAGTTGATTCATTAATCACAACTCAAGATCAAATGTTAAAAGCTTTCTATAAAACATCGTTAATATTACAGCAAAACCGTTTCAAGCTAAATGAAGTGAAGTCGCACTATCTGTAGCTTAAAGTGTTTAATAATCTCTTTCATCTCATCTTCCAGCAGGTTTGTAGAGAGATGTAGTCAATTATGGTGGCCTATCGTTATTAAGACACTCTCAAACCTGCATGACATGTTTTCTGGCTTTGATACGTTGATTTAAATGCAATACCTTTCGGACATGTATCCCCAAAAGTCACCAAAATCGAATCGACCCTGAATCTTCTCTAAACTAACGTTAGTGTAAGATATCACTGGTATCCAGTGAATTACTTGAAATATCACGCTCACTTGCTTAATATACCAGCTGACAGGCTGTAGTTCTCCTGTCACCATGAGAACAATTTCAAGGCGACCAAATTCAAACAACCCTTTGAGAAGCAATGTGTAAGATATGAAGATAATCCGGGTTCTTGAAATGTTCTGTTGACAATGAAAATTTGACAAAGTCTTGTTGTTATCTTGCAATGAAGACAACTGTTACATATTTTGTGGGATTATTAGCTTACTATGGTGAACTTATATTCAAAATATGAAATTTATCAAGAGGGTTGTTCTTGAGTTATTCCATTCTGTACGTAAGTATGTCGGACGTGTGCTGCCGTGTACTACATCCAAGCTTCACACTAAACATCGGTGGTCGATAATTTACCTATTTAACGCTAACAACCCAAATTTATATGTCTGACAGTTTTCGATAAAGAAATTGAGAATCTGAGCAACTGTCACCACACTGAACCAAATACCATTAAACAGTGACAGTCATTATTTTCAAATAAAATATAGCAATTGACAATTTATGTCACAGGTGACATCAACATATTTATAATTGCAACTTTAAGTAATACAGTGAGTGTAAAAATAGTCTTATTAAATGGACAATATTGACAATCTTATATCAGTTATTTCAATCAATCAGTCATTTTAGAAAACGTTGATTGATAGTTCACGTTTTACTATCTGTCACATTTTACGCACAAGTACTTTAATTTCTTCACCATAAATGCTGCTTACATTTTTCATTTTGTATAATCGAAGGGCATATTTCCATATTTAAGCTAGGAACGACAGTGAGTAGATTTCATGATTCAGAATTTATTGTATTAATACACACAAAAGAACGTTCTAAATTGTCTGAAATATCAAAATGTGTTTAATGAATTGATTGTATAATGACCAGGTTGCTGTCCATTTAGGATATAGATGTATGTTTGGATTTAATGAAGATCCCTTCATGTTTCATTCAAAAACTGACACTCAAGAGAATTAACTCAACTTGGCTTTTAAGAGCGTTTTCCTGCCAAGCACGGCGGCTGCAGGTCGATTGTGAATTAATTTTCTGTCTCTTCACAGTATTAGTGTCTCCACAAATTAGCAAGTAAGTGGTAAAACGGTTGTTCTTATTAGAGTGTTACATTTATAAGCATCCTTTGTACTTTTCCAGTAGACACGATTCTGGATGTAATGGATACGATTAAACTAAATGTGAACAACTACAGATCTGATAAAACAATACATAAGTGCACCAAGGGCATGATGACAACAACATTAATACTATTCCTCTGGCAAGAGTAAGAGAGTCATATGTTTTACAAACTCGCTTTAGATTTGAACTCGTTGTTTTAATGTACCTAGTTTCAAATAGTGTTTCACTGACTGGCAGTATATACATGTACATCCTCTTGATATGTGTAATTGTAACTTTAGGCTGAAAAGGTCGAAAGAATGGTAATATACCTGACATAATTTGTCATGATCTAGTATACACAATTCTATATAAAAGAAGTACTCTATTCAGGTCTCTCGAGAATTATTCAGCTGTTGATGTACGGATGTACGATGTAAATCCTAGGATTTTATCCAACAAGGGTCTCAACAGGTTTGAGTGCAATGCTTTACTGAATTTCAGTACATACTAGCATGTTTTCCCGCAATGTGTTGTAACAGAGACGATGAGGGTTTCCAGTGAGTAAGCCTACTTATTTGTCAAAGTCAATGTGAAAATATAGTATCAAAGGTTATTTATACGGAAACACGTTGAAATGAGATAAGTTCAACCATATACGTCAAGCAAATGTACATCTGAAAATGGAGCAAACTTTAAGGATCAACTCAAAGTAATATGAAATAGACTTTACTCCCCTGTTTCACATACTTTGCTGTATCCTTCAATAGCAAACCTAAACCTTATGCACTCCTACTGACCAAAACCTGCAGCAGGTTCTGTAGCATTTGAGAAGTTGTTAAATCACAAATGGTGATGATAGTAATTGTTTTATCGTATAAAATACAGATAGACAGACCGATTGCTTTACTTTTTACAATCACACCACAGACAGACACAGGGTTACTCAAATGAATCCTCTTTGATCAAGCTGCTGATAAAACAAAGTCCTGTACTCAGTTGGATCGACAATTTCAATTAATTTCCCAACACAGCCAAATGCCACTGCTGAGGTGAGTCCGTTAATCTATGCTGGGTCATAAAGTCGCCACGGTGTCCAATCACGTGAATCACTATATATTACCTCTGTGATTGTTTCGTGACTAGTCAATTGACCAGTTTTACTATTATACCCATACTCGTTTGTGTAGGTTTATGCAACATGATTATACAATGTATGTTAACTAAATACATAAATGATAAACTAAAGAATAAGTGTGAATGAGTGTGATGTTGTATTCCAATTCAGTGCTTTGATCATACATTTGTACTTATCTGATATTTGTTGAACAGTTACGACATTTGAAAGTTCGTACCGATGCTCTTCCATTTTAATTGTAATTTAACCAATTAAATTCAATGCTGACAGTGTTTAATGTAGGATTCTGCTGTTAATTACTAAATACTCGTATACTACTAATGAAAACTCAATATATAAAATTTAACCGGATGGAAGTAATTCTGAGGAAGTTAATGAAGTATATAAAAAACAGGAAGATGAAGGGGAAAGTAACCGACAGTTATTATATGTTCACATTCAAGAAGTTGTTATTTAGAAAATCGTCCAGTTCTTATGTAAATGTCGGTCTTACAAGCATGATGTAATGTTACCCTAAACTAAACCCTAATGGTTCTAATGGCTCTTTCGCATCCCATTAATTCATGTATTGTGGTTCAAGACATCATGCCTTTGTCGAATGCTTGACTAGGATTAAGATGGGTGTGTGTAGTTTAAAGGTGTGAAATGACACACAGTTTACATCTGGTAACATGAGCCTTTATTACCAAATTGATTTCATATGTGTAGTTTCAATAACAATTTTAATTGTGTTGTAATGATTGTTCGAACTCTTCTTAACAGCACCAGGCAATTGTAATTGCATCGGTGACTGACACACTTAGCATAATCAATTTTTATGAGAAACATTGATAAAACAAATATATATTGAACCTTCTGTTTATTAAATGTTTTCATCAATTGTTCACAAGACGTCTTTTCAGGTCAGACAATATCACACTACTTGAAAACGATTGAACACAACTTCTCAAATTTGAACATGGTGGAAATGATAAATAGGCTATTAATATTCAGTTGAACATTAAACATTAAATCTTTCCAGTTGCTTTGATATATATTTATTTCTAAACTTTGAAGGGACCGAATGTTTAGTCTGTGCAGTCTTTATGTATTTCACATGAGATTGAAGTGATGCCCTCATTTTATCTTCCTAAAATCAATAAAGTTCAGTGTTAATGATTTGCGGTTGGTAAATAACACATATTTGATTATACTGATTACTATCCTTTTGAAATATGGCACATGTAAATTTAGAAAATTTATAGTATTGATGCCATGATTACGATTTGTGGCAAAGGGGACAACACTATGTTTGAAAATATAACAAATTGTATTTTATATTTCTTTCGTTTTTAGTTCAGAAACATTTATCTTCAGAAGGATATAAAAGACATGAATACTTTAATCCGATGTTGAAAAAGGTTGTCACTTATAGATTCTATTTGTGTACAGTGTGATATCATTTATATCACAACGAGTGAAATTGTCAGTGGACGTTGCCACGAGTGTACATTTTGACTTTTTCCAGTCACAAGTTTAGAAATTTAGGATTTTATACTAAACAAAAACAATAGTACCCCAGTCTTTGAGAGGGCATTTAGAAAATATTAAAACATTATGTCAAAATGTATCGATCTCTGTCCACGAATTTCTATTGACAAATATTGAATATATACAATATGATTAAATATAATTCGGCTTGGAACAGTGCACGACTTAAGGAATAGAACAACAAGATACAGGGTCAATATGTCTATTATCTTCCATATAATAGTCGAAGAGTAATTTATTAATTAAGTATTTCCGTATTGGTCTAGTTACAGGTCCGAGGTCCGTTGTATTGGCCCGAGAGGAAGTCGAGGGCCAATACAGCGGACCGAGGACCTGTAACTCGGCCAATACGGAAATACTTAATTAATGACAATTAATTAATTAACTTCTTTTCATTCTGTTTGCACAACACTAGACATTTTATTTATATTGAAATAATAATTATAAACAAGATTGGTGAAAAAATAACACGGGTCAAAGTTGTGAGCTTCGGGCTT
Organism: Gibbula magus; assembly: GCA_936450465.1. Classification (NCBI taxonomy): domain Eukaryota; kingdom Metazoa; phylum Mollusca; class Gastropoda; order Trochida; family Trochidae; genus Gibbula; species Gibbula magus. The sequence goes on along the minus strand of OW388292.1, from coordinate 58,319,612 downwards.
CCACCGAATGTGCAACTGCGCATGCTCAGACTCATATTGGCCGAGTTGTCTCGTTTTGGCCCAGTTTGTCCCGTTTTGGCCCAGTTTCCCCGTATTGGAACAGTTGGCGAATCATATGGTCTCGGCCGTAAATTCCGTATACGTGCCATAACATTGATAGTTAATTAATAAAATATGATTAAATATAATTCGGCTTGGAAGAGTGCACGATTAATGAATAGAAAAACAGGATTTAGGATCAATATGTCTATTATCTTCCATCTAATAGTCGAAGAGTAGTTTAAACGAGACATTTTGAAAATCTAGATTTGTTTTTGCCTAATTTATCTTTGTTAAAAGAGAGTTAGTGATTACACGAATTCAAGTCATGAACCTTTGATAAATCCCAACATCAAGCCTGTAATCTGTGGCAATTACTCCTGATATGTGACAAATCGAGACTAATGGGGTAATGTATACTTGTTTTCAAATACAAGAAACTCTTTGTGTTATCACTTCCTGCCAGTGACATCTCATGTTGTTCTGAAAGTGGCGTCCATATCCGTCAAAGGGGTTAAATGTTTCAATCGAGAGGATCACCCTTGGAGAAACAGCTGTTCTGATGATTGATAATTTGTTATGCTAAGGACCTCATCGATAATTGGTTGTTTTGTTTACCTCATATCTATACAATGGTGAAAGACAAAATTCGCCGAGCATACTTCCGTTAGATGTTTGATATATATATATATATATATATCACAGCTGACGAAACTTTGACAAGGACAACTATGCTTGACAAGGAGTACCAATTGGCCTGTCACTTTTTCTTTGAACCAGTTTCATAGTTTCGACCGCCCCCTTAAAGGTGCATCCATTTTGTTTCATAAAATTTTATTTGGCTTTAATACGTTCCAACACATCAAATGTGCTGTTTACAATACAAACACATTCACTCAGCTTGCTTATTCATCCCCAATCGCCAAACATATCATAATTACTAGTTTCCAATTAAAATCGAGTAACGTCATTATGCATGTGCAGAAACCGAAAGTGCACGTCCTATTTACATGCACAGTAGTTATATGACCTATTGAACATTATCCATTTAAATTTGTTATTTTGTCTGGTTTAAATCAGATTCCAAAATTACGTTTGACTCAGTGGCGCGCGCCACACGCGGTGCATTGTCCGGTTTTCGATCAGAAATCGATACTTTTACCTTCATATCGTCAATATACTAAGTCGAGAATCATCAAAATGGTAGTTTTCGGTAACACTTGGTACTTCTCGATAAAATAAGACCATTTATGACTTTTGGCATATTTGACCCCCAACAACACAATGGATGTACCTTTAATAATTGATCATCATTTACTTCATCATTTAACAGTCATAGACTATGTCCTTCTCTTTCTGCTTAACGATGAAGGTCATGATTTGTATTCTGTTTAATATGTGGGTTCATAGTTTAGTACACTATGGTTTACGTGAACTATTTAAATCATAAAGCATGTACAGATTTTGAGTATTTGATGATTATACAAAGTCGAATATAGTAAAGCAAATATAATTTCAATCTTCCGGAATTTATAGGGAACTGGCTTTCAAATTCGACAAAAAGTTTAAACACTGCAATTCACATTTCTGTTGAAATAGAATCTTGGCACACATGTATGATTATGGATGTGAATGTGAGTATATCTAAATACATATTCCCAACTTTCCCAACTGGATCAAAAGTATTAATAGAAGGTCAAGTCCAAACATTCACCAATGTACATCTACTGGTTGAGGAAAAGCTGTCGCCATAGGAGCATAACAGTAGTTATTCCTTCTATTTAAAATTCAAGGGTCATGACAACATGGCAGGTGTCAACCCTTTAGACTATAAGTATTGATACAAAGTGGATATTCTGATATAGATTGTTTATAGTAAGACATTGGGTATCCTAAATTTCCTGTGTGCTACACTGAAGTTTAGTGCAATACCACAAATGGATCGCTAGTTCACTGCAATGGATAGCCATACTGGTATTGTGGGCTTCTTTTCCTGCAATAATACTAGCGTGATATGAGTGAACTACTCTTGGAATCAGCGAAAAACACCAGGTAAAGTCACTTCCCCTCATGGGAAATAAAACAGAAAGGTTGCTAGCATCAAGATGATATCCAGTATGTCTGTGCAGCACAGGACGTTGTTTGCCAATATAGGATAATATGGCTCCCAGCATTTCACAAATGTTAAAGAATAGTTTGTAATTTTTCATGACAGCTTTCTTTGATTTTGAGGGTTTAAAAAATGCATGCTGATACGAGTGAAACGTTCTGTGAAACAGGCCATTGATGTAGTGACCAAAAAAAAAATGAAGTTGACAATACCTTCAGCGTTATGTTACAATGTTAAGAATTAAGTTTTACAATGCATTATTTTTCTATTTCTCTCAATCGCACTTACATCATTGTATAATTTTATAAACTTTGGAACTAATAAAATGAAAAAAGGATAAATAAACTTTTTTTAAAATATAAAAACAAAGTTAAATTATGAAAAGTTCAATAGTTCGGCAAATATAATCGCGTGAATACTTAGAACAATGATCCATCATGGTAAGTATATACCTGTCTTCAATATTGGTAGGTAACCTCTAGCTTATCATTATACACATCAAAGACGATACATTATGCTTTTTCACTGAACCTCACAATTTGGTAAACAACAGTGGATTCATAACGTCTATTTCTTGTGGTACTATCTACTGTATGTTTATCGTATTCAGTCCATTCTCGTGTAGTTTACTGCTAACACTAAAGAGCGCAATCATATACACTGTCGACCAAAAGAAACGACTACTTGATTTTCCTTAAAATGAAAGATGATATAATTTATAAACTATAATCAATGGTTGTCTCCACGTTAAGCTGAAATAATAATTAATATGAAAGTTTATTGAAATCGTGGAAAGGATTCGAGTCAATAACATTCATGAATATATCACCCAATGAAGACTGCTATTTCTGATTGATTCACTTGCGCTCAGTAACCACGTACATCTGTAGCATCATCACCGCTGTAATGCGAATGCGTACCTGTATTGTTGTGGTTGTATGAAAATCTGTTTCAAATCCTTTTCCTGATCACGTACTGATCGAAACCTGAACAATTGTGTTGTCCCATTTCAACAATCACCATTCTTATAAATTCTATTGAAATTTAAATATATTATGCAGAAATGGAGCAACTTAGATACCTGGTAGGCGTTCCGTTTGGCCAACAGTGTATATCATAAAGACATCTAATCTACCATAAACATCACTTCATCATGGACTGATCATGGGAAAATGATACAATAAAATATCATTATATTACCATTGGTCTTTTGATCCTTCGCTTTGTAATTCAAACAACCTGCGTCATGACTGAAAAAGAATTCATTCGTAAATGATGTTTATATTATGATAAAAGAGGAACTGATATTACCTGGCCTTGATTAAGAATTTTCTAAAGTTAATCTTTGAACTTCAAATTGACATTATATCATGACTGTTGCCCTACATATGTTTTTCAACATATACTCAATTATAAGATAAATAGTTGCGTTTGTAAAATTTCAGGGATTCATTGTTATTCAACACCCGGAAATTTAGTTTAAAACCAACGGCGTTAGCCGGAGGTTTTATACGCCGAAATGTGCGGGTGTTGAATAACAATGAATCCCTGAAAATGTACAAACTCAACTATTTATCGATATTGTAACATGACCGTTAGTTATCAAGCGTTTTAAAGCGAACTCTCTTTTTGTGTACATATCTTTGAGTGGAAAGGACTTGACGACTGTTCCATTTGTGTACGATGTGTGGTCAAGTCTAAATAAATGTGAATACTCGGCGTAATATGTACATGAGTAATCATTTACACGTATGCCGTCTAAAAATTATCATGAAATTATTGTCTTATGATGATGGCATGCCGTCTATAAAACGTATTCGACGGTATCCCGTCTTAATGATTCAGGGAGAGTTCATTGTGTCAAAATGCTAAAATTAAGACGGCATGCCAGCTTCATATTTAACAAGACGGCATGCTGTCTCATATTTTAAAATATAGCAGCGTGACTCTCTTGAGCTTGCGTGGTTCCTACCGACTGAGATCGAGGTGTGCCAGTTAGAACCCTCGCGCACGTGAATCATAAGGCCGAGATGTTCATGTTTCACGTGCTCGATGGTTCATCTGACTTGAACCATAGCTCAACACTACATCAAACCACAAACAGAATTGACAAATGTTTAGTTTTAATTTCAGTTTTCGTTTGTTTAACATAATAGGGTAAAAGAAACCGTGTCCTTGTTAGAAAAATGTGTCTATATTAGGCAGCTCGCACAAAGCATGAACTAATCGTGATGCATGTTGAACACGTGGAAATGTACAAGTTGGTACTGTCAATGTCAATATCGTCAGCTTACAAAATGTACATACAATAAAAAAAAATATTGTAAAAAATTTGCAATTCCGTATTAAGTCACGTTTATGTTTAGTGTCGTTTATTTATCTATTAAAGTTTATACAATATATTACGTTTAGAGGGTAAAACATCTCATTACCCGACCCAAGCCGTATCAGTAGAAAATGTTTATCCGTATTGATTTATAATGGTGCGATCTGTTTGCTTGGTCTCATGCAATTTGGAGAGGTTAGACAGCAAGATGACAATGCCATCATGCCATAATTCAAAATCCACTCTGAGCGTTTAAGAGCCATCGAGTATTTTAGTGTTTTAAATACAACATTATGTTTTGGAAAACATACTTATGACATCAATCGCTAGAGACAACTACAAAACATATGATAAATAATTTTCATATCACTATCCGATGAAATTTGGTTTTAAAGACAAGTTGGCCTTAGATTAAAACGCGTCAATAGAATTTAACGTCATATTAACAGCCTTTCCTTTTCTGCATAAAAAAGTACCACAGAGTAACAAGGATTTCCTAGGCGTGTTGGCTTATCAATTTCACGAAGCTCGTTTTTTCAACTGATTTCGTCCCTTCTCACACATTACTGAATGTGACAATTGTTATATTATCATGTTTCAAAATACCCTGTGAATATACACATTATTGACTTTTTACCTGTTAAATGGTACTTTATTGTGATTATACCAGCAAACTATGACAGATATAGTATGTATATAATCTCATTGATTATACAATTCAAGCAACGTACCTTGTTGGGTAATACATGTATTTTAATATCTGTAGAAACTACATAATTGAAAGAAATACATGGTAAATAAATAAATAAACGCCAAAAACTGTATTTTAATATTTTCTATTTTAATGGTCTCTTTTATTTGTTTGTTTACATTGTGGGAGTAAACCAAAATGTTTTGCACTTGAAAATAATACACATGATCTATATGTAGACATGAAAACATCTTTATTATTTAAGTGCGAATTCTCTGCTTATTTTTGGTCGAAAAACTAAATCTGCGAAAAATTAATAGTATATATTTCAATACGATTGGTTTTTAGAAATGTCTATTAACATAATCAATGGCTTTTACAGAAATAGCTAAATAAGTCTGAACGCTTGAACTGCTTTCGAATGTTAAGTGTGAACACCTTAAAATGGCCGCTAAGGGAAACATTCGTTTTAAGATTATTTTATTGTTTCAGGGGTCTTATTTCGCAATTGGTAACACTTAAATTTTATGTTTCTTTTCGTGAGAGCATTTTAGAAAGAACAGCGTGCTACAGTTCCTTTAAAGTTACAAAAATAAAACTACTATGCAAACTTATAACCGTTGTGATGAAATAAAATCTAATACTCTTTTCAATTGCTTAGAAATGTCCTTCTCATGTCATCTGGTTGCAGTGTTAGTTCACTCGCCCAGAAACCATCAGATTGCCGGTTCGATCCCACATTTCCCCGAACGTATTTCTGATCAGTGTGAAAGTGCCAATTCATCTGTAATCTAATACAAAAGTTGGATGTCAAATGAGGAAAATTGTAACAGTATTAAAATTTTACATCGAAATATTAACATTTTTGTCTGTTGAAATCGAGTTATTACATAACAACAGTGATCTTTCTCAGTTTAAATTATGTTGGTTCAAAATAGCCTGCATCATTAGCGTTTTGATAGTCAATAGCAACAGTGTAAGAGATGATTCCATTGTGTAGACACGAATACAATTCACCATTGATCATTGATGTTTTTTTGTGATGAAAGCATTCAGTGGTATAGATAATTAACATATATAAATAAAGACATTAACCCACTCTCAGGGATGTCATTCATGTTGTTTTACAACACTCGTGCCAGTAAAATTATGTTTCCCTTACTTTTCCTCGGAAAAAGATGTACAAACATTATGACATCCCCACTTAATATGAATCTCGATTGTTGAGAACTTGGTTCACCACACCATATAAACAATGTTAAGATAGTTTACAATTACCAAAACTAAAATATCATCAAAACTTGTAAAACGAAAATGTAGCTCTTTGCTGACATACTGTCCAAACATACATGGCTCTATAACTGATCAGACCTTACATAATAAAAAAAATTATGTTGAAAACTTACATTTTCCAAATCGACAATTTATAACCCATCGCCGGCCATATTTGCCAAGACGACTGTACACTTATTTGGGGGGGCAACACCAGATCTACAACTTATAATCCCAATATGCCAAGCTGTCGACGAAGAAGACGACTTATGATGACCTGTGGTCCTTGATTGGGGTCACAGAATCAACAAATCTACAATTTATAATTCCAATGGCCAAAGAGTCTAAACACAATATTTCAGATTTCGAACCGTGCAATGTCACCGGCCTTTCTTTCGACGGCATGCCGTCTTTCTAAGACAAAGGATATTAGACGGCATGCCATCTTTATAAGACAATATATATTAGACATTTACTAAAAGAATTGATTCTCCCAATAAAAGAAATGATATACATGTTTTTGCATATCCGTATGCTATAATAGCTTATCTTTGAGTATGCACTCTTTGAGTTAAATCCTTGGCACAGATATTAAGATATTTCGATAAAATCACTACCACTCCTCACTCTGCTTTTCAATGTTTTTGTCATTTTCTCTGGTCTGAAATAGATTACCTATCTTTTTGTAGTTAAGATCGTCAGAGGGAAGGGGGCATTTATTGTTTCCAAAATATTAAGCTTTGTCTGATCCTGTGTTTTCTTTATGCTTGAATGAATGGTTCCTCGTATCTTATCGTGTTTAAGACGGCATGCCGTCGAAAATCAAGGACGGAAAGCCGACGTGTCCCTGACTGATAAGAGAGAAGATATATCGATTACTTTACATTTTGCATTGAAAAATATCTGTGATATTCAATTACAACGAAAGAAATGATATTTCATGGTCAATGAGAGAAATATGAATGTAAAGAACATATACATATTAACAGGAACTTGAACCAAAATAGTTACGAACGGACAAGCACAGGTTACAAAGGAAACATTAAACCATGAGTACAGTCCGTTTGAGACAAAATCTCTCCAGTGACAGGCGACTATCAGTCCTGTTGTCATACAAGTCCACTCTGAGGACTCAGACAGCAGTGAGCAAATATCCGACTCAGAATGACTTTTGATACTATCCCTACTACTATAACAAACATTAAACACGTGCACCTCGCTTACCTGGCTGTTCTCTCATCTGTCAGTACACCCTTGTTATAAATCGTGAACTAGCTAAATAAAATGATAATGGTTGTTAAACAACTTTTTCGTTTTGTTGTCAAAAATTAAAAGAAAACTTTGTAGACTTGACGTTTTAATCCTTATAACTTCGATGTTGTTTCAGATATATTCGATTGTTAGTTTTTGAGTACAATTCACTGGGGAGATTTTGTTTCAAACGGACTGTACTCAGAAAGGCTCCAGGCAGGACTTGATTCTCTTGATTGATCTCTTGATTGAAATCCAACGAGACAAACAAAAGCTGACCCGAAGCAGAGACTTATCATGTCTGAGCATGATTGTAATGAATACTTTCAGGTCTCAAACGAAATTAATTGTACTGATCTTGCTTTGATAAGGTTACATATTCAGAAGAAGACGTAGTATTTTAGACTCAGAATGTGAACAGGGTGACATTTGAGTCATAAACTACAGTAATCTGCTTTGAAACATAAACACACTTCATGTTAATGTCTTAACGTTCCATAGGAAATAAAGCAAACAATATTAAGATGATAGACGCAATTATAATAACGTTCAGAGTGCAGATTCCAGTTTGTCAATACCGTGATCTCTAAATGAATGGTCAGTTCTATATCTAGTAACAGTAAACAGTAGCACGTTTTTTCCCCTCATATACGTTGATGAAATGTATTTGAAAAGTAATGTCAGTTATAGTAAAACATGCTCCTATCTTCGGAACATCAAGTTAAACAATGAGTGTCCATGGTTCGGCCATGGGAATCATTTAAATGGCTGCTATGCAATTTTTGCTTTATACGCAAGACTGGTATGACCACTATGGATAATTTGTGTGTGTAATGAGATGTTTTATGCTCTGAAGTAAATATCTCCATCCCATATATATATGTATATATATATATATATATATATATATATATATAGAGAGAGAGAGAGATATGGTATATATATATATATATATATATATATATATATATATATATATATATATATATGACTTACGTGGAAACGGGAATGTCACGAGAAACTGACATGTAACAATATCGGTATAATTTGTATGTTCTAATACTGTATGTTCTCATACGACAATAATTTCTATTATATTCAGTTCTGATACATATTAGCTGAAAGGACCAACTGACGCTTTATATATTATTTTCAGTGTGGTATTTTCCTTTAATATGTTTTAAATTGCATTATTTATTCAATTACAAGCTAAACATCTGCAGAACTCATTGCAAAAGATGTTCAGTTCAAGAACATTGTCAATATTGAAGAAGCTAAATTTAATATTCAATAGCTCGCCTTCTAGTCACTGGTACCTTCAAAGAAGTCAGATGTGGTTGTTCCTATAACCAGAAGGCATTCCAGGGCATATTGAAAACATGTTTACTAATAACTAACTTGAAATCAATCAAGAATAAAGTGTATTAATATAAATACTATAGACATGGATAAGGTTAGTATCAGGTACTCTTGAGAAAGTTCACAATTGCACTGCACAAATACACATTCCTCAAGAGGATTGGAAGTCATATCCTAAGATTCAGACACAAATCGTACTGACTGTGTTAACAGCTTAATCACTCGGTAAACTATGCTACAATTGCACATTTGGTAATGATGTTAACATGTATTTTAAAGTATTTAAAACATGATTGCTGTTTCATGGTGCCATGTCTGTAACAAGACATCAACATGCTGACACACACTCAAACGTAATGGTACTGATATGCACATGCTTTGCACATTCTGTGACTTCTTTTTAGGACAGTTATGAACTAGATTATGTATTACTTTGTCACCTCATGTTAACGTCTTTACGTTCCATAAAGCAGTACATTGATGGAAACAGAGGTCAAAAGAACGAGAAAAGAACATTTCAACAATGATTGCAACTCATTTTGTGTAACTTAAGTTTGGATTCCATCGAGTTTGCTCTATGGTGAAAGAGATGATTGAACTGTGCTTAAAAACAATATTTAATTAAATGAAGTTTGTTTATGAATGAGTAAGTTTTTAGTTTGCTGGATTGTGATTCCAATGCACAGTGTGTATGTTAATGAAAGTTCCCTGTGCGTGACCTTGTTCCTTTGGGAACAGTTGCCCTAGCCTTGACTACCGAGATAATGGTCGATAAGTACCCTACAAACATTTACAACGAAGATACTCAGCATCAGTACCATAAACATTAATAGTTCAATGCATTAACGTCAAAGGGATGCATATTGATGGTTCAATTGCAAATTATATTGTTAATGTTTTAAGTACATGTTTGATATAATGTTCTCCCGTCAGGACCAGATTCTAATTAGTATGAACTTGACCATTGATAATACAAAATAATACATATAAGTGTATAAGTGATACGTATATTGGATTGGATATTCCTTTAATATGTTTTAAATTGCATTATATATTCAATTACAAGCTTAACATCTGCAGAACTCATTGCAAAAGATTTTCAATTAAAATCAAGTTCAAGAACATTGTCAATATTGAAGAAGCTAAATTTAATATTCAATATCTCGCCTTCTTGTCACTGGTACCTTCAAAGAAATCTGATTTGATTGTGCCTATAACCAGAATGCAATTCCAGGGCATATCGAAAACATGCTAATTAATAATAAACTTGTTAAGTGTATTAATATAAATACTTTAGACCTAGATAAGGTAAGTATCAAGTACTCTTTAGATAGTTCACAATTGTACTGCACACATACAAATTCCTCAAGGGGATTCAAAGTCATATCCTAAGATTCAGACACCAATCGTACCGACTTTGTTAACAGCTCAGTAAATTATGCTACAATTGCACATTGGTAACGATGTAAACATGTATTTTAAAGTTATACAATAGTAATTGCTGTTTCATGGTGTAATGTCAGTAGCAAGACATGAACATGCTGACACACACTCATTACATCACCTGCGGCAAACGTAATGTTACTGATATGCACATGCTTTGCACATTCTGTGACTTCTTTTTAGGACAGTTATGAACTAGATTATGTATTACTTTGTCACCTCATGTTAACGTCTTTACGTTCCATAAAGCAGTACATTGATGGAAACAGAGGTCAAAAGAACGAGAAAAGAACATTTCAACAATGATTGCAACTCATTTTGTGTAACTTAAGTTTGGATTCCATCGAGTTTGCTCTATGGTGAAAGAGATGATTGAACTGTGCTTAAAACCAATATTTAATTAAATGAAGTTTGTTTATGAATGAGTAAGTTTTTAGTTTGCTGGATTGTGATTCCAATGCACAGTGTGTATGTTAATGAAAGTTCCCTGTGCGTGACCTTGTTCCTTTGGGAACAGTTGCCCTAGCCTTGACTACCGAGATAATGGTCGATAAGTACCCTACAAACATTTACAACGAAGATACTCAGCATCAGTACCATAAACATTAATAGTTCAATGCATTAACGTCAAAGGGATGCATATTGATGGTTCAATTGCAAATTATAGTGTTAATGTTTTAAGTACATGTTTGATATAATGTTCTCCCGTCAGGACCAGATTCTAATTAGTATGAACTTGACCATTGATAATACAAAATAATACATATAAGTGTATAAGTGATACGTATATTGGATTGGATATTCCTTTAATATGTTTTAAATTGCATTATATATTCAATTACAAGCTTAACATCTGCAGAACTCATTGCAAAAGATTTTCAATTGAAATCAAGTTCAAGAACATTGTCAATATTGAAGAAGCTAAATTTAATATTCAATATCTCGCCTTCTTGTCACTGGTACCTTCAAAGAAATCTGATTTGATTGTGCCTATAACCAGAATGCAATTCCAGGGCATATCGAAAACATGCTAATTAATAATAAACTTGTTAAGTGTATTGATATAAATACTTTAGACCTAGATAAGGTAAGTATCAAGTACTCTTTAGATAGTTCACAATTGTACTGCACAAATACAAATTCCTCAAGGGGATTCAAAGTCATATCCTAAGATTCAGACACCAATCGTACCGACTTTGTTAACAGCTCAGTAAATTATGCTACAATTGCTCATTGGTAACGATGTAAACATGTATTTTAAAGTTATACAATAGTAATTGCTGTTTCATGGTGTAATGTCAGTAGCAAGACATGAACATGCTGACACACACTCATTACATCACCTGCGGCAAACGTAATGTTACTGATATGCACATGCTTTGCACATTCTGTGACTTCTTTTTAGGACAGTTATGAACTTGATTCCCCGAGTGTTATGCCTTTTATTTTGTCATTATATCAAATAATTATACAATTTGTCATTCGATATGTATTTGTAATATATTTGTCATATTCGTAGAGTTTATTGTAAGAAGGGTTCTTCTACGTTTACTTCAATACTCTGTTGATTCAGCTTTTACACTAAAAAAAATGACCTTTTCCTCTAGCTTTTGATTTGTGTGACGAATGGTTATTGCTTGTCTCGTGCATTGAAGTAATCTTTGTTCAGCAATGTCCTTTAGGGTTAGTAACTGGAACTATACCGCACATACAATGTAAATATGTTCTTCTGGTCAATGTGAGCCTACTTCCGGAAATAAAGTTGTAAGCCCCAGCTAAACTAAGGAATAAGAATAAACTATATGATTTGCCGGTTCTTCAGTACGTTGGTTTTAAGTAGATATCAGGGACCATACCTTGATGACACCTAAGGGGTGAGTTTCACTTTGTCGTGAACTGGTCTAAATAAATGTTGATACAAGTTTTTCTGTGTGCTATATTGTCGACAGTAACACAATAAGGAAATGCTGAAGACATATAATCCTATTGATCTACATGTAATAGCAAAGTTCAGTCAGTGAGGATGCCAAACTTTTCCAATGTGGCATAGAATACTATTATTTCGGAATTATATTTTCAATCCTAGATCTGTTGTTATACAATTTTAAACATGTAAACCGAAACCAGTAGGAACACTTTCATCTCATCTTGCCATAGTATTTATACTCAAACGACCAGGAAACGTCCTAAGTATTCTGATTTTCTATCGTTCTGGAAGGATGTGCAAAAACCAATTATACTAAGGATGAAAACATTAAATTAGCCTTAACCTTAGCCTAAGGGGGCGTTGTCAAAGTTAGCTCTGATGGTCACCCATTGACACATTAAATCTATTCTAGTTGAGGTCATGATTATCTGTCTGAAACATACATAGAGACGTACGCGAATTGCTTTAGGCCACAGAAGCTGGTTATTCTTGGTCACAGCCATTTTAAAAGTGTTGAAAATCACCTCGATATAACTAATGTTACACCTCCATTTTATGCCATCAAGCTTTCATCAAGAAGAAATGTCGATATTGGAAATAGTAAATGAAACACAATGGTTATTTTGCATTGAGCATACTCTGAATTTATCGAAAATAACACATTACCAGTGAGGCTCATTTCATTATTAGTGGTGAACATATATAAATACTTACATATCGTTTATTACAGGATGATGTTTTGTCACACCCAGACCCAGGTTACTGGGACATATTGAATTGGTCCTGTCGTGATGCTAACCAGTTCAGATATAAAAGATGCTTGAAAAAAGGATTGTCTAGTACTTGTAAAAGTTGGTGCAGGCATCTACTTCGTCGCATGGTTGTTGAAAGGAAATAGGTCGTTGAAGAACAGGTTATAATTTATCATATTCGGCTTCAGTCTCTGGAAATGTGGTAACTTAAAATGTTATTGAGAACCTAGTTGGTAATCTAGGACCCACAGTGTCACATCATCGTCGTCATCATATAAACACTTCTATAGCGTCAATTTCTAGTTTGTCACCACTCAAAGGTGCTCAAGAGTACATCTTGATCAGAGTTGCCCAATTGTCCCCTAGGCAATGGCAAAGAGGAGGGTTTTCAATTGAGTTTTGAAAACTGATAGACTGTTTAGTGATCTGATCGTCAGCGGGAGATTGTTCCACATTTTGGGGGCACAGATTTGGAAAGTTCTGTCTTCATATCACTTTGAACTGCTGGTTTGAAAACATAGAAGGTGTTGAGATCTGAGGTTTTTCATTGGTGTGTATTCATGGAGGAGATTGGAAAGGTATGGTGGAGCAAGTCCATGTTATGACTTGAAGACGAGCAGGAGAACTGTTTACTGGCATTTTACAGGTAGCCAAAAGAGGTTCTAAAGGACGGGGCTGATGTAGTCCGACATTTTGCTACAGGAAATAACAAGACTTTTTGCAATCTATTGATTAGACACTGAGGCAGGCCATTGAGTAAAGCATTGCAGTAGTCTAGATTTGAAGTGATGAAGGCGTGGATGGAGGTACAGGTCGTCTGGTGGTCCAACTATCTCCGAATTTTGCCGATTTCGGAGATGATCTCCTGCAGACGCTATGTATGTGCGGTTCCATATTTAGAGCCAAATTGAAAATGACACCAAGGCTTCGGGCTTCTGGCTTGGGAAGAGGGACTGATTTTACAGTCCTCAATCATAAAATCAGGCAGGGTGAGATTGCACTGAGTATGCATCGTGCTGAACATGAGAAGCTCGGGTTTGTCGTCATTGAGCTTTTATAACGCTTGTTTCTGTAACATTTGAAAACAAACCAGTTACCCGTATCTACTACTTGCATGAATGTTATCTGAATGAAATATGTTTAAACATGAATTAATTTTTATATAGTTATAAAATATGATCTAAATATATATATATATAAGAAAGGCTTGTACATGTATGACATTTAATCAATAACATACGCCTTATTATAGTTTTCTAAGAATGATGTTTGTGTTTGTAATACTTTATGATAAATGAAAGACAAGGATATGCCATGAACATCAGAGGGAGTCATCCATTAAACCTATTGTGTGAGAACGTCCACTGATCAGCCTACATGTACATTTGTACAGCAGATGAGGTATTACTTTTGTGTAGTATGTGAAGAACAGTCGGGGTATACATGAATTAGAATGTGTTCTATATCATATGTCAATGCACTTTCAATTAATCACAACAGAATATAGAAGATAGTAGCAACCTCAGTTATAGATGACATATGAGGCACACAAGATTAATGTTTTGTTGTTTATATACCAAATGACAAGATACAAGATAAAATAAGTTCTTACTGACGTATCAAATTGGCGTATGTACTTAGTAATAGCTGTATAGAAAGTGTACTGACAAAATTGTACAACATAAACAAAATGTTCATTCCAAGTGTGTGTTATTTGTGGCAGAGTTAAATCTAACCAATGTATCGTTATATTCTGATTTACATTTATATTGAAGTGATAGTTGAAGTTTCAAATGTCAGACATTAGATATTAATGATTTGGAAACAGCCGACACAAATTGTGCTTAGCAAATTTGATCTGAACGAGAATATCTGCCACTTCTAGTCAGAGACATTCAACTCAATGGCACCAAGAAACGTTGGAATTGACAGGTAATCAACGTATGCCTCTCAAAAGATTCATAGCATCGTTAGATAATTCACATAGCTACATGTATAGTTATAATAAACAACATTTTATACAGTTCTGTCTCATTAGATTGTTAGTTTAACCATTGTAAAATAAGTAGAGATTATTTCTTGGGCCCATACTAGACAATACAATTGTGTATTGTATTATAGGACATCAGCGCCTTTACTATTCCAACATTGTTAAATTTGGGATTACACTTCCTTCAATAGTACAAATTCTTGAAACTTTACGAACCCACCCCCTAAGAGTCAGGCAACTATTGGATTTCAAGGGTCTGTAATGTCTCTGCATCGAACGATAATAAGAGTCAACTTTTGGAAAGGACTGGGTAATGATCATGGCTTATACAAGCTTTTAAATGATACAAAGAATAAATGTGGGTTACTTTTATTTGTCAGCAAAATTCAGTTATATAATGAATGGTTTACCTTGCATATCCCCAGCGCTCCATATCGTTTTCTATACATGTGTCCTCCACTTTATATGTCTATCAACATACATTTACTTTATATTCAACTTCGTAGTTAAGTAAGTAAAGTAAGTCACAGTAAGTTCAATATCTAAACTAGAAACCTAGAATACGAATATGCGGTCTCCTTTTCTGAGTTTTATACACCACATAGTATGAATGCACCAATACATTAGGAATAAATAACTCAATATCAGAATAGTTATCACCAGAGCAAGGTGAACTTGCATAACGGATATATTCCTTCTGATCCATTATTGAAAGGAAGGACAAATGTTGAATTAGTCACTTCGATATTGATGAAATATTTCACTTATATTTCACAAAATAGTACGTCCTCAGTCGAATTTAGTGACTTTGATTCAATAAACAGGGTCAAATAGGAATTTCAACATTTTAACTTATTTTGATTCTGTGTGACCATAAAGAATTTAGGAAACTATAGAAATACCTTTGAAGCAATATTTATAAGAGAATTATTTTTCGTCCATATGTTATCACAAACTAAATTAAGATAAAAGTAAACCTCAAATTCGTTGAATTTTATTTAATCGGTTCCTATTTTAAACTCACATGCTCTAAATACAGTGTGATTAGATTATATAATCATTTTCAACAAACAAAACTTTAAAAATGTAACCCTTGTTTTTTCGCCAGAACACAGAGTTGATATGAGTAGAGAAGTATGGGTAAGACCTCTTCACATTATAAGCCTTGGCGTCGTCCAATAAGCCAGTCTCGAAACCCACATTAGCTATTTAGGTCAATCTATTTACCTTGTGCATCAGTAAATCTCGTTATATTTAAAAAGGCTTCAGTCGGAAGCTGTTTGACATTCTATCATCGATCGAGAGCTTATACGAATATCATTAGTCTCTTGAACCACACCTTTAGTGCCAGAAAATGTGATAAGAACTCGTTTGCTGACATGGTGAGATCAATGCATAAATTTGGTTACTTACACTAGTTCTAGTTTGTACTTGGCAAAACTAAACTTTGGTGTTCATTGTCTGCTTACAGGTACATAAGTTTGGATTTTGTTTGAAAGGGACACGTGTCAATTTCGGGAAATAATACTACTTTTTCAGCAATACTGCTGCTTTAGCATGTCAGACAATTCTGAACACATAATTTGTGTAACTCTATCGGTTGAAGACATCTACTGTTGTTCTACTATTCACTGAATTTCAGCGTACCATGGTTCGCTAGTTCACTGCAATGTCACAATGTTATTGCAGGCTTTCCTCCTGTAATGATATTATCTGCCGTGACATAAGTGAAAAACTCTTGAAAGGTGAGTGAAAACTCTACTCAACGCATCTCCCACGAGATTGGCCTAAACATTTACTAAAATACATATTAAGACACTCTAGCCATAAATAATAAATTGCATGATGATCAGACTGAATGATTAATTGGTACCGAGTCGCAAGAATATCCAATTTAGACCTCCATTGGGATATGGTCACAATAGGTTTGAATGTTTACGTATGTTCACATATGAGTGAAAAAAGTAAAACTCATGTTTAAAGCTATATGTCAAATTGGGGTTGAATGTTTCAATTATCGTCCAGCAAAAACTTATGTTTTTCATCCAAAATGAAGATTCAGAATTGTATTTCTGTCCTTCCGTTACAGAAACTGCCACTGGAAACTACCAATCACACTGTCTTATTCAATGAGCTGTGATCCTGTTCTGTCCTATTCCACCGAGAGATGGTAGAACCTGGTTGCAAAATAGGCTAAAAGATTAAATATAAACATCATATTGATTTAGACGTGGGTGGATATTGATTTATATCCCTTTCTATCACTTTTCTCCTGGAGGTAATCTGTCAGAAGGGAACAAGTTAAAAGTATGCACCCCTTGTCATTTACATATCAGAGTAGTTGAACGATCTAAAAGAGACTTGTCCTATATCTGATATGCGTTCCACATAACGTCAAGAACAAAAAAAGTAAAGGTAGGCACAAATGATTTATGTTGTGTGACTCAGAAAAGTCTTAATTAAACAAATCCTCTTGATTCGATGCCATCTAGATCTTGTTATTTGAGAAATGAGTTTGCTTGTTATGGATATGAGGGTAAGCAAAGCATAACCAAGATACAGCTAGGAACATATACTGTCATCAGAATGATGCCTTCTTTAGGTATAGTTTCAATAATGACAGATTTAAAAGAATCACACATTTTTTTCTCTCCCATTTTTAGAAACAGTAATCAGGTATTTAGATATCAACATCGTTGTAATATCAACTTGCAGAAGAACTGAATGAATGAAAATACTTCAACCAATAAAGATAATTGTCATTCACTAACACAATAAGCAACTGGATGTATGCAGAAGGAAAATTACGTTGTAAGCCTAAGTGATGATAAACGTAAAATGTCAGTCACTCTAAATTGTCATTAAACGGTTAACACATGGAAAATCATCACAATTCTAAATCTAATCCATTAAAACTAGTTGAATCCCTTTGAAGCTTTAAAGTACGTTTCTTCAAATACAGGAATTCCATCAGCTTAAATAATTGTTCACAAATACGGTAAATGTCATGCCATGAAACACCATAATATTCAAGAATTGCATTCAGATTAAAGGTTTACAGCTGTATCATGCTGTTTATTTCACCCATCTGGGTTGTTTTACGTTTTCAGGGACCCACTTCCTTCTATTTCTGGATCCCATGAGTCATATATTTAGTGTCTCGTGAACACTGGAGAATGACCCTTGTGGTATGTCTCATTAACTTCACTATAAAAGGTGTAACCGCTTAAGTAGATAAAGTACATCATAATGTTCTTTGTGGATACTCGTATGATAATGACAGTGTTACAGAACATAAGGTCAAAGCTTTGGTCTAAAAGTAGGAGTAAAGAAGAGTCTGTGCTATTAGTTTAACGTATTTAGTTGTGTTTCTTATTTTAATCCTCCATACTTTATAATGATAATGACGTATTTTGTTTAAATGAAGATTACCTTCTTCGAAAATAATATTATACGAAAATACGCAAATTGACCAAAATTGTCAAATTTCAATAGAGCGTGCATGTAGTCAACATGCAAATATTGATCAAATTGCCAAAATTCATTATCAATACTTGTTGAATTAAATTTGTTGCCTGCTAATTCGGTATTATTTTGTAAAACTAATCAAGTTAGATTTTCTTCAGATCATCACGATGCTTGTGGCTGTATTGGTGATATTTCTTTTGTGCTCGTCTCCAATCCTAATCAGTTGCAATTTGGCAATTTGAAGAGTTTCAGTTTTGGATTTTTAAAGTCAATGGTTCATGTTTTTATATTTTCTTTCATGCAAAAAGAATCCTGATTCATTTTACTAAGGGCGACTTAATTTTTTCCTAATTATGACAAACACGAAACAAAAATTCGATTTTGTACTGATTTTGCCCGATTTGGTTAACAGCCAATTATTGTCTGAGATATTTCTGCTACAGGCAGAAGAGCATATGATGTCATTGACATGTCAGACAGTTGCAATGTGTATCTCTGCGAATGTAGGCTCGATTGAAATTTTGGGTTAATAATGACAAAATTCGTCTAATCAATGAATGGGTAACAATAAATATTATTTCAAAATCGCCTGTACATATGTAGACACTGGTCACAGGATCGGATAGCCCCTTAAACCTAAATTAAGTGCCATTGCGCTATTTGCCGTCATATTATATCATATCGTTGTTCCAATCCAATATAAACTACGTATTGGCGATTGATTTTGCATATTGGTGTTGACACTGCGCACATTGGCGTCCTAGTTGAGAATATTGGTATCCAGTTTAGATTATAGGTGCATTTTGCTGCCCAAAATCGTTACAACACACGACAGGTCACAAGCTTGCAGCACTTATTTCTAAACGAAATAAAAACTCAAAATCAGTCCATAAGAGTTTTATAACATTTGAATTATATTTTGAAATACAGCTTACAGGCGAAATTATTTTATGTCAAATACAGTATTTCACTTCATTTTGAATGTGATGCGGGCACCATTTCAGTCCACAGCAAATTGCATGCCAGATTGGTTGTCTGGCGACGTGGTGCACATAGGAATTTATACGGTAGGTTGTGTGTCTGGGTTTGCTGCCGTGTATGTTGCTGCTTTTGCAGCCTCCTTTCTCTGTACGACGTCGTCCACAAGGTTCAACATGTCGGAATTAGCCCTTTTATACCTGAAATGTAAATAAAACCCATAATTAGTTTAACCATGTAAATGCTATGCTATATTATATCCTCAGAGAATCGTGTATTTTCACATTAAATAAGCTGTTAAATCTTCTTATGTACCACTTCTAAATGCCCTTAACAGACTCATAGAAATGCTGCATTTCTGCAATGGCCTCCGACGACACCCGAGCCGCAAATATCCGCGAGTTTTCGGAGTTTATTCCTTACTGAATCACAGTGAAACTGAGTCTACGATTGTTGTGTGAAAAAAATCAAGAGAACCAGCAAACACCAGACTTACCAGACTTGCCAGGTGTAAGCCTTGCTTGTGTTCAATTCAATATATTGTGATCCATGCTCCACATGACGTTGATTGGGTTTAAATCCGGGTTGACACAAGGTCGTGCCACAGTTTAAATAAACGTTGGCATCGATCTTCTCCGAGGCCTATGGCAGTGCTGGCAATGTTTACTTGTTGAGAAGGTTATTCTTCCGTGACTTTCCAGATGGGTTGATTTCAATAACACAGCCAGTGTTAGGTCAATTCATCATGAGGGGTCATTATACATAAACGCCAGCGCCATTAATGATCACTCCCGATTTGGGTCAATAGACTGTACTATCGAGTCAGTGTTATTGGCAAAACCATCATGATATTGAGTGAAGCATAGGAATATCCACAATATCTGAATCACGTCACCGATATACTTCTATAATTCCAAACGTCATTTAATTCATTAAATGCAGTCGTGATCGCAAGGATAACTCTATGAAACTTATTTAAAGGAGATCAACGTACACAATTTAAATAGAAATAAATCAAGTACTAAAAATAGAAATAAATAGTATATTCCACATGATAGTTAACTTATTTTTGAACATACATTAAATTGACACAAAGATGAACCAATAGCTTTAAACAAGTGAAACACGTTTGGCAATCTTATTAATTTTTCAGTCGGGTAATAACAATGACGTTGATGCGAGTCATGAGTAAATACTATACGATATAGCAACATAATATAAGTATCATAGGCAGTCTCTGTGAAACGTTATGATGACTCTTTACTGTTATAAATTGACTGATCACCACGACTGTATAGACGTGAACAATCCTTTATGTGCAGATTGTGGAAGGCAATGACTACGGGAGTACACTTACATGGTTATCCAAGACCGTCCACAGGATGCAGCAGTCTGACTGACCTCATGGCACTTTCAATGTTCACATTTACATTTACTCGTTAGTATGTCCCGTCGCCTTTGGAAAACCACAGACTGTCTAGTGTTGAATCGATTGATTGACAGTTCTTGAGTTGAGAAGATCCAACAAGAAGAACAAAGATTCTTGTTACCAGTCAAAAGGGCAAACTATAACAATTGCCTTGTTTTGAAACGTTTTGTGTCACGGAGTTTAGTAGTTCGTACTTAAACACATTCGTTAATCATTTAAAGCTATCGGAAATAACTATTTATTAAACACGAGAAGGTGAAATAAGAACCCAGGTGAAATAAGAACCCACGTTTCCATTTAATTAACATAATCCAGGCTATTTGAAGATGACCTACCTTTCTCTTGTAGGTGAACTATTCTCTGATTAGAGGTTTTCATGAACTTCCTGGTTTGATCTCACTCATTATATAACATTAGTGACGAACTTTTTTTCCATCTCAATGTACACGTCTTTGTTTATACATTTATGACTACACAAGATCAAATGTTAAAAGCTTTCTATACAACACCATTATTATTACAGCAAAACCGTTTCAAGCTAACTGAAGTGAAGTCGCACTATCTTCAGATAGCTTAAAGTGTTTTATCAGCTCTTTCATCTCATCTTCCAGCAAGTTTGTACAGATATGGGATTGTGCAAACTTTCAAGTCTGTAATGACTGATGGTGGCCTATCATTATTAAGACACTCTCAGACTTTTATGACTGTTCGTCTGGCTTTGATACGTTGATTAAAATGCAAAAACCTCACTGACATGTACATTTTTTTGTATCCCCAAATGTGAAATAAATGATTTATTGACGATTAACTTGTTTCACTAAAATCGGAGAGATGTTTCATACATGTACAGAAGGCCTAATCATGCATCTTATTTATTAGTATCAGTAAGATGTCGTTGTCACTAGGATGATATTATTCTTGCCGCAAATTGTCACTTCAAAATAAAAGAAATAATAGGAAGGTCACCAAAATCAACTTGACCCTGAATCTTCCACCAGAAGAACGATGGTGAAAGCTATGAAGGGAATCCAGTGAATTGTACTTGAGACATCACGCTCACTATCTTTATATACAAGTTCACATACCATAGTTTCCTAGGAGAAGCAATGTGTATGATATGAAGAGAATCAAGTGAATGGTTCTTTACAATAAAATCTCGTTGCTAAGTTACAATGAAGATCAAGGTCACTAAACTATAACATTAGCTCACAATGGTTAACCTATAAGCAAAATATGATATTAATTTAGTGATATTTCTTGAGTTATTTCATTCCGTACACACGTTTGACGGAGGCGTGCTGCCAAATTACTAAATCCCTACTTCACCTAAAGGTAGGGAAGGCGATAATTAAGCTAGTTATTAACCCAGATTAATGTATGTGTCTGCCTCTTTTCAATAAACAAATTGAGGATATGAGAACTTGTCACTACATTGAAACAATTACCATTAAACAAGTGAATGCCATTATTTTCCAATAACATATAGCCATTGACATTGTTTGTCACAGGTGACCAATATTTTAACCTTCAACTGTAAATAATAGCGAATGTAACATGACTGCAAACATGTGGACTTATTAAATCGAAAATATTGTTTCTTATTTATAATTCACAGACAATTTTCCAGGTTGCATTTTAAAAGCAGGTTTTATGACATTGTTAAACCATGATGTATATATTGTGTCTGTATATCTACATGATAGTCTATTACACATCCTCATTCCGGTATTCCAATGTGACTACCACTTTAAAGCACTGTAGTCTCTCAGTTTGTCAAATAGTGAATCAAAAAATGATGCTGCCTACCCAGTCGCATGCATCAATTGATCATTTAAGGTGAAAATAATCCGATATAAATCTGTAAAGTATCAAATTATGTTAACACTACATGAAACAGTTTGCAATTGAAGAATACTAACTAATTCAATCTGTCATTTTGAAAAAAAGTTGATTTATATTTCATGTATTACTAACATTCGAGTTGTTAGCGGAATTAGGGTACCACCTTTCAAAAGGAATTCAGGTTTTGAAATCAACTGTGAAATAAAGACTTTCTGGAATTTCAAAACATTAATGCTTAAACGGATTTGATCACATTCCTGTTAAACCTGTGTAAACATAATTTGAATACCAATGTGAGATTGGTTTGCCTTTTAACCGTATGTGTTCAAGTAGCCCCTTGATGTTTTTGTGCGTTAGAATACTGATGTTACTGATTGTTCTGATAAGACAACAAACCAGTTCAAACAATATTTCGAATGTGTGTGTGTGTCCATGTTTCCTCTATCAAACTAACCATGATAACCTCAATAGAAATAATGTTGGTCATGCTGATAGGTACGTTTCATTACAAGAAACTTTGTTGTATTTTACTGTGCTACTTGATGTAATAGAGTAAGGAAATGTTTTTAATTATTGAGTCCTTTAACTGGACACCAATAGGTTTTGCCTACATTGTATGTCCGTTCTGGGTATTCATGTAATTGTTTTATGGTATCCGAAGCATGGTTGCGGGCTAATTAAACAGGCACAGATAATATAAATGTTTGCATCTTAATGATTCTAACATGCAATATTTTGCATATGGTTATTGTCTTCTCTTTGACTGCAGTTACCCACGGATGAGTTTTAACCAAAATTATTTATTTTGAAAATACGATTTGCCGTCGAAATTGACAACCGATTGGGAAAATATTTGTAAAAATGTAAATGTTTCTGTAAATGCAAAACAAAGACTTTATGTTCAATATACATGTTGACGTTCAAAAGACCTGGGAGTGACAGATTGGAAGTGGCAGTGACAGTGACAGTTCATTACACAACTCAAAATTTATTTAGGAAAAAGAATAAAAAGACACTTCAGTTTTATTCAAACATACTTAGAAGTATTGGTCATGTCCGATTCTTGACTTTTTGATAATTTGAACAGGAGGTTAAACATATAAACGTCTTTTTCGGATATAAAATATCCATAGCAATCCATTTACATGTATATGTACATACTTTCAGTGATGTTTTTATCAAAGCCAACGTGTAGATAAAAGATCAAAGGTTATATATATATAACACATTGAACATGAGATAAGTTCATCCATATATGTCAGGCAAAAGTATAAACCTGAAAATGGATCATCTGAGGATCAAAGAAAAGTAACATGAAATAGACTTTTCTCTCCTGTTTCACAAACTTTTCTGAATCCTTGAATATCAAACTGTGTAAACCAACATCTTATGTACTACCATTGATCAAACCTGAAGCAGGTTTTGTAGCAATAAAGAAGTTGTTAAATCAGAAATTGTTATGCTAATAATTGTTTTATTGTATTGAATTCAGATAGACATGCAAAATGCCTTACTTTTCAGAGTCAACCTACAGAACGACAGATAGTTACTATTATGAAAAGTGATATGGAATGACGTTTACTCCCCTGTTTCACATACTTTGCTGAATCCATTGGATACCAAACTTTGTAAAACAAATTCATTAGCATCTGTAGAATGTATCTTACTATTCACAATCACATCAAGGAAAGACCGGGAATTACTATAATGAATGTTCGCTGGGTCATAAAGTCACCACAATGTCCAATCACGTGAATCACTATATATTACATCTATGATTATTTCTTGACCAGGGCATTGATCAGTTTTGCTATAAGACATCGGCCACATACTCGTTTGTGTAGGTTTATACAATATTATATAAAGTAATTAAATAATAAACTAATAATACCAAGAGTGGTGTGTTATTCAAATTAATTACTTTGATAATACTTTTCTGGTATGTTCAACAGTAACAACATATTTGAAAGGTCATACACTTGCACCAATGGTCTTCCTTTTCCAAAAATAGCCTTATGCTGTGTGGTTGGCAAATGCAACATTTACCATGGCGTCTCTGATTGCACAATTAACTTCCAATGCAACCAGGATCAGGATTCTCTATTTCTAGACGAAAATTAAGCCTAATGGAACAGAGGTAACAGTCGGAAATTTGAAAGGAGTAGCCTTTGTGTGAAGAGAATAACAGCAAATAATTTGCACAAGCATCTTCAGATTTAACGGGTATTTACTATTTGGGAAAATCTCGTAATATGATCCAATTCAAATGAATTAAAGCGGTATGAACATTTGTCGGTTAATGTTCCATTGCAGACACTTTAGCATCCCGCAAACGTTACGCAAACGCAAACGCAAACGAAAAATACCTACTATTTAATCGTTTGCACACTATAGACGGATATGTAAAAAGTCACAATCACGAAAATAAATTGTGTTCTACAGTGTCATTGTCAATGCTTTAGATTTTAAACCAATTAACAATAGTCATAATGTCACCAAACAGTTGCGACTACAAATATGCTCAAAATACTCCGGGATAATTTTGAGATAAAGGAAAACGTTTTTGTAAATCATCATTGAGAAAAGCAAACATCGAAAGATCTGAAATGTTTGGTGGTCAGCAAATTTGTTTTAAACACCACCACATTACGACACTGAAATCAAAATGAAACATTTTATTTCACCCTGGCACTTCCATTCAGCTAATAGATCAAGATCACACTTGCAGTTCTCAATATATACTTTATATAAATAATTGCTGACCGATCAAGTAAATTGATAGTTATGGCTTTTTGTTAATAGATCACTAAACGTGTCAGTATCAGGAAGTCATCCAGACCACTGCTTTCTATGGTCAATACGCGAACAAGATTGAAAGTGGACTCCAATTACCTTTTGCCTTTGCAAATCTTGTATTAAATTCTTAGCATCCGTTTAAAGGTGCATCCATTGTGTTTCATAACATTTTATTTGGCTTTAATACGTTCCAACACACCATATGTGCTGTTTACAATACAAACAAATTCACTCAGCTTGCATATTCATCCCCAATCGCCAAACATATCATAATCACTAGTTTCCAATTAAAATCGAGCAACATCATTATGCATGTGCAGAAACCGAAAGTGCACGTCCTATGTATATGCACAGTAGTTATATGACCTATTGAACATTATCAACCAAAATATGTTAGTTTGCCTGGTTTAAATAAGATTCCAAAATTACGTTTGACTCATTGGCGCACGCCACACGTGGTGCATTGTCCGGTTTTCGATCAGAAATCGATACTTTTACCTTCATATCGTCAATATACTAAGTCGATTATCATCAAAATGGTAGTTTTCGGTAACAGTTGGTACTTCTCGATAAAATAAGACCATTTATAACGTTTGGCATATTTGACCCCCAACAACACAATGGATGTACCTTTAAACGACTGTGGCCACTTATCAGTTTTCGCCTGTACAATTTCATCATCGGGTTTGAAGACGTCATGACTTTTATGTTTTATTATCTCTTATCAGTAAAATATGATTTTATTCTGAAAGTGGCGCAAATATCCGTCAAACGGATAAAGTGTTATATTCGGGAGGATCGCCTTGTAGTAGGAGAAACAGCTTTATAAGTCGTTGTCAAAGATTATAACCTCATCGAGTCCAGTGTTGGGGAAAGCTTTAGGTCAAGGGCTAATGAGTTTCACAAGCAATATGGGAGAAGGATCTTTGCCTAAATAGCTTTAACTTGAAGGGAGGTACTACCAAAAGGTGTTCAGTGATGTAACTAGGTGTCTGGCCATGAAGGGATTTATAAGTGAGAAGCGAGTACCTTGAACTGGGTTCTAGCTAGTATGACCTGTACAGTAAGGAATCCAGATATAAGAGAGAAGATAAATCGATTACTGTACCTTTTGCATATATATATATATTATTTACTATACCATCGTTGATATTCACTATATGCCATATTATCCTATATGGCTATCTTCGACAAATTATTACACAATAAGGGTAGAGTTACTCACCTTCTCTGTCCCTATCACCCGATAGGTGGCAAAAACCCGGATTATCATTCTTCCTTATGTCAGCAAGCTATTCAGACATGTGATGATAGCTCTCCCGTCTTCGACTTAAAGTTTGTTTTCTCTGTTGAGTGTTTTGGCAGTTCTGTGTCAGGTTATCTCTGTAGTCTGTTCCTCGCGGAATAGACTACTTGGGGTAATTCACATTTCTGTTTGACTGAGCTGACAGCTAGCTGACTCAATGTCAGTGCAGTTGTCTATTTCAGCACGGACTTTGCGGGTGCGTCTCTTGGGGACTTGGGTCGGTTGTCAGCCGGGCGTTGGATTTCTCTCTTGTTTGCCATATTGTAGTCTTTGTTTGTTTCACCTGAGCTGATTCATTGGATTAAGTTGCCTGTCCTTTTGCGGTGTGGCGCGAAACGGGAGTGGATATAGTCGCGCCTAGCGCTTGATCCCTTGCTATACCGCTAATCCCCACCATAACTCTTGGAGCGGGCATACAACCTGCGGTATTACTGTTGACTTGTGTCTTGTCTCCATGCCCCTGGCTGGCGGGATGGGACTGTGGTAACAAGTGGATATCCCGCTATACCGCATACCGCCTGATTTGTCTTTGTCCGTAACGTTGGTAACGAGTTGGGACTCAGCTATACCTCTGGGCTCGTGTAGCACTTGGATTCCTTTGGTTTCCATACCGCCAGCTGCCGGGAGGGGACTTAATTGTTGGATAGGGTCCTCATTGGACTGGATAACCAGCGGACATACAGCGCTTCTTGCATGCCGCCGGTCTTGCCGCTTGAGTGTAGCAGGTTTGATTGGATATCCTGTGGGCTTCCTGCCCCTCTTGCTTAGTGCTTACCGTCTCTCTTCGCTATGTATCTGGACGATGGGTTAATTCACAACAGATCCCCATCTGTTCTGGAGGCTCAACAAGACTTTGTAATAGCGTTGTTCAGGCGGTTGGGATGGCTGGAAACCAACGTACTGGCGGGAGTGGACAGCTATATGTGGACGCCTCCACCCACGGATGCCACATCACCGTTTTAGAACTAGATGCGATAAGACTTGCAATCAGCCATTGGTTGGACCGCCTACAGGGGCAAGTCCTGTGCGTCCATACGGACAGCGCGGCGGCAGCTTGGGCCATAAACAAGCCAGACTCGACCAAAGCAAACTCTCTTCTTCAACTGGTGATTGAGCTGTTTCAATTAGTAGACAGTCTCGAACTCTCTATTCGTTCAGTGCACATCCCGGGAGCCAAGAACGTCCTTGCGGATGCTTTGTCTCTCCCGGACAGGCCTCCATCAACTGAGTGGATGCTGCACCCGAGAGTGTTCGAGAGTCTATGTTTGAGGTTCTGGAAACCTCACATAGATCTCTTTGCAACGTGGCCCAATCATCAGTTGCTGACATATGTGTTATCTGTACTGGACCCAACAGCGTGTGCGATAAGTTGGGAGCGGATGGTCGCTTACGCTTAACTTATGTGGTGCCAAAGATACAGGAAACATGCATTCTCCAACTCCTGTTGGTAGCACTGTTATGGCCAGCCAGGGCCTGGTATGTTCCCCTCCGGAGGGCATGCCGCCTAGATCCAATTCCTCTCCCTCTGAGGTGGAACCTTCTGTCGAGCAAAACAAGCGGGTGGGTTCACGAGAACCACCGGACTCTTCAGTTTCACGCTTGGTTTGTCTCCAAAGGAATCTGACAGGAGCAGGATTCTCAGAATCCGTTGCTGACCCGGTAGCGACCTCGCAGAGGACCTCCACAAGGAAGTTGTACGACTTTCAGTGGGAGTCTTTTGTGACCTTCTGTAGGGAGAAGGGATATGACGTGCAGACAGTCACGGTCCCCCAGGTAGCCGACTACATAGTACACTTGAGGCAGAAGAGGTGGCTAAAGGCCTCCTCTTTTAACACCAACCTAGCGGCGATCATGTCTGTCTTGCGGAAGCGCGACCCTCAGATCTATGTGTCGATTCTGAAAGAATTGATCAGGACTTACCAGAATTAATTTATGTGGATGGGCGGCAAAAACTTAGGCCCCCAGAGTGGGACTTGGCGGTGGTTATTACCCACCTCAAGTCAGACCACTACGAACCGTTGGCAGAAACGACTGTTCTCCGTCTCACCAAAAAAACGGCTTTTCTTGTGGCCATGGGTTCCGCAGCCAGGATTTCAGAGCTTCAAACTCTCCAGGCGGACCTCTTATGTTTCAATGTGAGAGACGGGGAATCGGCCACTCTGGGACTAGCGCCTGACTTTATTTCCAAGAATCAGACCGCAGACGAGAGGGGTAAAACCTTCTCATTACCATCCATTTCCGGTACGATCAACCCCACAGACGAGGAGAACCGTCTCCTCTGTCCGGTGAGGGCACTGAGTATCTACACCGAGAGAACCAGGACACTACGGCAGGGGAGACGGAGGTTGTTCCTTCCTCATTCCCAGACCAACTTTTATCATTGCTGCACACTTCAATCTGTAAGTTATTCATAATTTCAACAGTAGGTCTAATTCGGACATATGGCCCCATGATAGCCTGAACTAATATATTCAGGCGTTTATTTTTTTGTCCAAGTGGCCTCCAGTCCGTTATAACAACAGACATCACGTTGAATGGTGTAATGAAATTTCTGAAAGTATAACTTTATTGAGTAGTTTCCGAGCTAAGGTTTACCAGAAGACGGGTACATGTAATCACAAAATAACATGCACATGAACTATGAATTTCCAAACATATTTTTGAAGATAAGTTTGCCCCAAATTGAAGGGATGATATAAATTCATTTGTACCTCAAAATTCAAATCCTTACATAGATATTTACATTTCGTATGCTAATGATATTTTCTTACAGAACAAGTTATGTTATGGTCATGTATAATAGAAATAGCCTTAATGTAGTATATTTTATTTTCAGATGTTCTATTTCATGAAAAACGTGAGAGGTTGCCAAAAAGTGGCCTAATAGTAGGCTCATAGAGTCATGGGCAAATGGTTATTGTTTATATCAAAAGTGATGATACTGAGTAGGTACCTTTTTGTTTCTAATTAAGTGATTTTAATTCTATGGTAGCAGATGCATTTTTCATATTAGTCCTTGTAATGTTCATCTACAGCTGTTCAAGTTGATATTTATTATTATTTTGCTCACATTTATGAGCAGAGGTGCTAAAATGACATCTTGTTACAGCTATTTAGGTTGATGGTAATGTTATTTCTTCGACAATATATCTCTATCTTGGAACCTGAATTTAAGTGTTCAAAAGACAATAGCCATCCCTGCAAATATGAAATATGTTTTTGAGTAAAACAAAAAAAATGTCTTTAAAACTCTCGTCTTTTAGACAAAGTCTTAAATTAAACGTTTGCCGATAAACACGAAAATGACCTCTATTTTGGTCTGAAATGTCGTGCTAAAATGTCGCTATCGCGTGCTTCTCTCTATACAGAGTAAGCTGCATACAAGCACTTCCTGCCGAAGCCAGCTATTATATATTTACGTGCCTATTTGCACGCTCATCTAAACCATTGTGACAATGACACTAGCATTGTGACGTCATAACGGTTGATCACTATGACGTCATGCAGTGCCAACTGCATTCGGTAAAAACAGCCGCATAAAAGAAGGCATCAAACAAATCTTACTAGTTAAAAACATTGTATTTACTTGAAACTAATTCATATTGAGTTATTCGTGACCAATGCGGTATACACATTTTAGGAAATGACAATGACACATGTCAAACCTGAGTAAGGCCCACACATATAAGAGAAAAAGAAAAGTTAAATCTTGAGTTGGACTGAATCCAGAAAATATGATGTATCATTTCGCGGTGATTCGCCGCATGTAATTTGAGGGTATTCATTGTCATTCAACATAAGGAAATCAACCAATCAGTATCAAGGATACGCTGAAGTCATGTTACAATAATCTCAAAATGTGAACATAGGTGACGAAGCAATGACGTCTCAGAGTAATAATGAATAATAATGAAGTTTTTGATGACATGATGTTGATGATGTCAAAATTCTGTTGCATCACCGTGCGTTTTTTTGTCGGTACGTTTTTTGGGGAGGCCACGTTTCTGAAAGACGTGGGGAGGATTGAGAAACTCAGGGAGGTAGCAAAATCAACGCACGTTGCATGCAAGGTGTAAGTACGTTTCCCGCACGAAATGCATTGCCGTGATCTGCTACGTGCATCGTACGTTGCGCACATGGTAAGTACGTTGTAAGTGCTTAGAATGTTCTTAACTTTGCGTGTGACGTACGATTGCCACGTTATAGGACGGGTACACGCACAATGTCCTTAAGCGGCTGTCACAACCTGTCAGCTGCATGCTGTCTACGACAAAAACGTGGGGTAAATTGGGGAATTCGTGCGTCCTTGGTACCGACGCCGTACCGATTTTGGACAAATTTGGAGCACGCAGACTTGTCGTAGAACTTTTAGTGCATGCAGAACTTTCGCTGCGTGCAGTCTACGAACGAGCTGCGAATTTTCCTCCGTACGATCGACGTGCGTGCCCTGTACGACAACCTCACACACAATGCACCAACATTGTGCGTTTTTTTCAAGCTTACCCACTCACACTTTCTCTACGAACGACGCACGTTGCACGTGCGTACAACGTGTATTGTACGTGCGTAGTTTGTGTTTACTCGGCATGTCCAAAGTTTAACTATCAAATAATTAAAGAAAACTCACGTCGATCGTACCGAGTAAGCACATACAACGTACCGAGTAAGCACGTACAACGCACGTTTTGGGCACCTTTTTTAGGATATATAAAGCCGAGCCAACGGACGATTGCCATCATTTAAAGAGAACATGCCGCCAAAAAAAACCCAGCAGCCCAACGAGCCGCGGATGAGAGGGCCAGAGAGGACGAGGAGAGGGTAAGAGAGGACACAGACAATGACGCCAGAGAGTCAGATGCAGAGGAGGGTGCTCCTGGGGGATCGGAGTCTCATGAAGAAGGGGGTGGGTCAAAGACCACGTGTTCGTTTTCATTACAAACGGAGGGGCGTCTGGTTGAATTCTTCTCGGTCAACCCCTGTTTTTATGACAAGTCTGACGCCAATTATGTGAACCAACAACGGAAGGACAAACTCCTGGACCAGCTGGCCACAGAACTTCAAACAACCAGTAAGTACCCTCATTTTGCCATTTAGATTTTATTTCTGAAGAAATATGCGTGCTTCCATGTCAATCTCATTCAAATCATATCTTTGATTCGTTCAGTAGGTTAAGCTTACTTGGGTTGTAACTCATCTAAGATCTGACGGAACCCCTTTGAGAGTCGTGTTCCTACTTTCACATTCGCTTTCCATAGCATTATCATGCTTTCAGAATTCTAGGATATATCATGTACCATGAATAAGTTGAGCTATTGGTATTGTCAAACATTTAGTGTTATTTCTTTATGTTTCATAGGAGAACAGATCCAGGGCTGGTTCAAAAACATGCGGAGTTCAGTGGGAAAGCTGTTCAAGACAAAGTCCGGCCAGGCCACCCAACCACTGACAGCAAGGAAGAAATGGCAAGTGGAGAATTTCGCCTTCCTGAAGTCCCATATCGTCCCACGCACATACACTGTAGAGACCACATCGGTAAGGACTTTGTACAGAGTAACTGCATGGATATACATTTCTAGTTTATAAAAATGACGATCAATTATGGTAACAATTAACCATTCAATTATTGTAAATTTAAGATAGGAAATTTAATGTGTGAAACCTATTTTCTCTTTCAGCTTGAGGAGACGGGGTAGCATAGCGAGGATGAGGGGTCCCTACACTCCCCTACCCCCAGGCCAGCATCTCCATCTCCTACTATCTCTGTGGCCGGTCGCAGAACCAAGCCTCCGGTCAGCAAGAAGTCGAAGATCGACGACCTTCTCATGAAGTTTTTGGATAGGCCCAGGCCCGACGAGGTCCTAAGTAAACAGGTAATTCATGCCAATACTATTGGTTTGAAATGTTCACTTTGCAAATTTTTGCAATTGTTCTGTGCTCTATTTAGATTGCACATTGCTTTAGTTAAAATCACAGTCAATCAGATGTACTGTTTGTAGAAAAGATGTGTATAATGATTTTATACAGAACTACAATATTTATGTATATGTCATATGCCCTTACTTTCCTGTATGTTTACAGTTGGAGACATTTGCTGCTGCCACTGCCCCTGCACCCCAACAACCAGACGAGCGCAGAGCATTTAGCCAGTGAATTGCGGCCAGGATGTCGGATATCCCCCACGACAGGTGGGACGACTTCCAATTGGATGCTATGCGACTGGTGCAGAACTACAGCAAGAGTCGACCCTGCCATGACACAACTCTACCTCCAATTGTACAGCCCACACCAAGACCAGTTCAGCAACAGTGGGGGACCTACACCCAGGTGCAGCATCCTTCGCAACAGGGGTTCCAGCAGGCAAGCTCCTCCTCTCAGCCCCCAAACCAACTCTTTGACGCACCCGTGCACTCACCCGCCGTTCGACAGAGTCAAATGAGCTTTGATATTTTGTTATGCTAAATGTGCATATTTTAGCACAGTGCTGTTAATGACTAATTGAGAATATTTGATGAAACTAGACATTACGTAATAGAAGAAGATAAAACTTAACATAGTTTTAGCCTAAAAAATGACACTTACATAATATTTTTGGAATTAGTTTTATTATAATTACTTCCATCATTTTCTCTTCTCCAGCTTGGTACACCTCGGTCGCAATCTGTTCCTCCGCTCCTGGATTCACCAATCACTGGCAGTGGTCTTACGGGTATGTTTATGAAGCAGTTAACCAAAGATACCAGCCAAGTAGCAGCATTGCAGACAGCCAGTCCATCACTTACCCAGAAGGACTCTGATGACGAGTGAGACAGCTCCCCAGACTTACACGGACTCCTTCCTGTGTGGACATGGGGTTGTATGTTTGACTGTTGGCCAGTGTGGATTTTGTGTACAACAGTGATATTTCCCTTCCGCACTTTATTTTCGAATGCTCTTGTATTACTGGGTGTAATAAAGAACTTATTTGCTTTAAGAGCGTTTGTGTTTCTTGATTTGTACTTGAACAAATGTCTGATTCAAAGATCATATGGCGCATGCGGAAAAATGATAACCAGTCAGTCGATGTGCACCACACAATCTGATTAAAATCATATATTTAATTCGTTCCATAGGTTAAGTATACTGGCGGAATCCCATAGAGAGCCGTGTCCACTATCAGAAATTTCAAATCTGAAAGCATGATCTTAGATGCGATATTAGTTGAATGACAACTCAAGTAAGCTTAACCTACGGAACGAATCAAAGATGAGATTTGTTTGGCATCACACACACACACACACACTGTAAACAAAATGCAGTAATTGTTGTAAAAAGGACAGGAATTTCTGTTGAATAGGATTGACGTTAAGGGTGGTTTTAATTGAGAATACACAATAAACTTCTACATGTATATTCACAGTTAACAGCATGCAGTCATCAATATCATAAGTCAACAGTTCATGCGCTCAAACAACGAGATCTTGCCATGGGAGACTGCCAAGTGGGGAACTGTAATAGTCTGCCAAATAGTTTCTCAGGGTTTTCCCTTCTCTTGAGGCCCGTTGGCCGACCATCTGATTGGGTTCGGTCATCTGTACATCATCTCTCCAGGCCCCGGGGACAACGTTGCCATACTCATCCTCGCGGTCCATATTAAGGCCCTGCATTCTGGGCTGGCGCTTTCGCAGCCAATTGTGAAGAGTGAGACAGGCCAACACAATGCGTATCACCTTGTCAGGCTCTATCTGCAGGGTGGTGAGTAGGCAACGCCAATGCTGAGCCAATATCCCGAAACCATTCTCCACAATGCGACTAGCCCGGGAGGTGCGATAGTTCATCACCCTATCTTTGTGGGTCATGGCACGACGACTGTACGGCTTCATGAGCCACTTTCGTAGGGGGAAGGCATCGTCGCCAATGATGAAGTAAGGAAAGTCCCGATCGTCGCCTGGAAGTGGATCCGGTGCTGGTAATCCAATGGAGTTGTCCTCCAGTGCCCCTCGGAGGGTGGACTGGTTGAACACGCCTGCATCTGAGGAGGAGCCGTTGGCCCAGACCTTGCACCACACGAATGAATAGTTAGCATCCACGATGGCCAGGAGCGCCACAGAAAAGAAGGCTTTATAATTGTAGTAGAGAGAGCCACTTTTCTTGGGCTTTCTTATGGCGATGTGCTTCCCATCGATCGCGCCACAACAGTGGTGAAAATTCCATCGGGTGCCGAACTGGCTGGCCACAGCTTTCCACTCTTCCTCTGTGGAGGGCATGGTGAACATCTCCTCCTTATATTCCTCGTAGATGGCGATGCAAACCTCCGGCACGAATAAGGATATGGTGTTGTGTGCAACCCTGAAGTCGTAGGATAGGGACCGTTAGCTGTTTCCCGTCGCTAAGAAGCGAATGGTGATGGCAAGCTTCAGACCAGGCTCCAGAGGGCGGGGACTCCTGAAACATAAAATGTGAGAATATTATCATGCAAATGCAAACCAAACCCAAACAATTGTTGTGACAGAAATGAAGACACGTACCTTGGCACTGGCAACGTGAGTGTTGCATGCTGATTTGTCAGTTGAACTGGGGAAGTGCCGAGTAAGCACGGACGACACACTGGCAACGCACTTGCAACGTGCGCAGAACGCACTTGCTTAGTGTGTCGTCCGTGGAGTATGTGTCCATGTGAAAAACTTAAAACACGCACAGAGTCCATCCGTTGTATGCACAGTGTCCTTAGAGTGCAACCACGGAAGTCGTACTTGTGAAAAATACGCAGTCGCACGCAGCAAAAGTTCTGCATGCACTAAAACCGCTGCGTGCTCCCAAAACCGTACGGTGTCGGTACTTACAACGTACGGTACTTACAACGTACGGCAATCCAAATCTACCACAATAAGTCAATGAAAACATGTTTCACCATGTTGATGAATTCATTGGAAAGAGTCAACGGTTCAATTAAAACATATTCATATATATAATGTATTTGTCATAGCAATGATATTTGTCATTGTATAATGCGTTAATGATTTATATTACATGTTTACCCACTGAAACTATGCCTTTCCTTCATTTGTAGAGTTTTAAATTCTCGTCTGAATGTGTTATGTATTTTAGCCTTGTCAATGATTTGTCGATTTTGTTGAGAGGGCTTCAATAAGTTATAACTTTTGCCTAATCCGTTGAATAAAATACGTTTCAATCAATCAATCGTCAGCAAACAAAGGGAAATATTATTCTTGATATATCATAATAAATATTCCAAGTGCATCTTTGGACAATGGTATGAACCAACTCCTTAATGTACATGATGGTGCCAAAACTAACTTATTTATGTGTAAGTCTTACCCGGTAATGTGAAAATTTTAAATACACAATAGAGAACTACAATTGTTAATATATCATCATGTCCTTCCATTATTTCAGCTACAATCAGCTATAGACTATTAGTGTTCCTAAACCAGCACAATTATAAACTCAATATGCATGTAAATTTCCTAATCCTTAGTAATGATAATAATTTAAGTCGATTCAGAATAACCGATTAGATTACATTATAGAATGTACAAAGAGTAGGTAAATAATAATTGGTATAATTGAAAGTATTTGAATGTATTTCTTTAGTTTGAAACAGGTGCAATTTTAAGACTTTCAATATATTTGTGAACGTAGTATATTTCGATAGCATACACGATGAAAGTAATATTTCCTCCAATTAAATCATATACCAACAATAATGTAACTGCGACAGCATTCGTATGTTTGTGATATTGGAAAGTCCGTATTAAAAACCATTAATTAAGATAGGCTTCATGAAATGCAGTAAGCACAATGTATGTATAGTGAGACAGTATTTAGTCAAAATATAGGAAATGATTTGACTTGAAATGATTTGAGTTTTAGTTAACGTCGATTTCAAAAGTTTTCAAAGTTCATGTCAATTAGTCAAATCTTATTTTGGAATCTTATTTCCAACAAACAAAAAGCAAATATGAGTTAATAATTTTGAATAGATCATATCACTATTGCGCATGTAAGTGGCCGGAAGTGTAGTTTCGATTTCTGTACATGCATAATGATGTTGCTAAATATTATTGGAAACTAGGAAATATGTTATATTTTGCGATTGGGATGAACATGCAAGGTGAGTGAAAACAATTGTACGTAAACAGCACAGATGGTGAGTTGCAACATAAAATGTTATGAAACATATGGATGCATGTTTAAGATCTCAGTGAGATAATCATTGTTAAAATGCCTATCTTGACGCAACTTGTTTCTCCCATTTTGTGTAGTGTCAAACTGAACATGGTTACCCCACTCAGCTCTCTGAACAGTTCCAGAAAGAAGGCGTATTTCAATATAACTTTCTAGATTATACATGTGATAGACTGTGCGTATTCATAAACGCTGCAATCCTGTTGGTCCGAGTTGCGTTAACGTGTTGTAGGAGTCCATGTGAAAACAGTCAAAACACGTCTCTTGATACGATTACAGTGATTATTCTTGAAACGTGTCCTTTCCCCGCATCTTTATTCATTAAAATGTAAACATCTTGTCATTATAACGTCATGTCCGTGGTGTATTGTATTTGTTACAGTTTAAATGTAAATTGGGAAAGTTAACGTGGTTTCAATATAAATTTGAAATGATACGTTTGTTTAAAACAAACCTCAATAATGTTGCTGTCTCGCGATACAAAGGCATATTGTTGCTTGGTTTTGACATTATAATAAATACACAAAATTAATGTGTAACTAATTACCTTTACAGTAAAATGCTAATGTGCAAACCTACGGGAAACGTCAACGGAATTGTCAAAGGGGCGATAATTTTGATATTTTAACGCTCTTCACTAAATAGGTTTACTAAACAATGGAACATGATATCTCTGACTGCATATTTCAACGGCCATACATCATCCAAAAAATTAAAATAAATATATTCGGATTTACCATTGTCTGAATATATACATTGAAAATTAGACATTGACATTTTAGTACAACATTCATTATTTGAATTCATTGTCATGAACGTTTTCTTTTCAGTCAACATTTTATAAACCTGATTTAGTTTGAGCACAATCCGCTATTTATTCTTTTAAACTAATCTTAACAGTAGTAGTTCATATTTATTTTATATTTATGTTCAGGGAATGAATTTTCATTTGCCATTTTCATTTGTTTTGTGTCACCTAATGTCACATGATCTGTGTCGGAAAGAGAATATAAAAGACACTGCGTGATTTTTGTCTAAAAGCTGCAAATAGTTATTTTTCATGATTTATTTTAATAAAATATTTTTAAAAAACACTTAGTTAACCTACTTTTAGCTTTTTTTAGGTGAAACGTACATGTCATCGTGTTGCCCGGTCCCTATTTGTAAAATAAGCCTCCAATTAAAGTCTGTTTGATTTTATCGATTATTTAAACAAAATATAATATCTAAACTGAATATGTTAACTTGTAAACACCGTGAGAAGATAAATACAAGCCAGTCGTATAGGATATATGCCAGGAAAGAAAACAGAGTCACACAAATGAAACATCAGTTAGCAATGAGCATTCATCAGAATACATAAATAAGCATATGGTTAGGGCTTATTAAGAAAGGTTGACTTATCAGCACGTGTACTTTGTTCATAACTCTTAATCTAACACATTTAAAACTTTGTCGTTTTTAAATATTGTCTTGATATTAGAACTGGATGTGGAAATAACATTTGTTAATGACTTTTGTAGGAACGTCGGGTTTAATTTCAACAATTCAGAACGTTGTATTGACGTCGTGTTTCAACGTTCTATTGCATAAGAAGTTCGAATAAAAGGCTCTTATGACGTTGTGCTAAACTTAACCTAACCTAATATAACAAATGCACAACGTTGGATTGACGTTAGAATTTGACATTGGAATACAACGTCGGCTTTAAACCTGACCATTCACAAGGTTTTCTTGACGTTGACGTTTGTGTTTCATTGTTGTATTCACGTTAGAATACAACGTCCACATGACGTTGTAAGAGCGTTGGGTTTTAACTCTGACCAATTCACAGCGTTGTAAATACGTTGTATTTTAACGTTGTATTTACATTTGAATGAGACGTTATAAAACAACGTTCTAATGACGCTGTAGGAACGTTTGATTTTAACCGAACCTATTCACAACGTTGTATTGACGTTGTGTTTCAACGTTGTATTTATGTTAGAATTAGACGTTAATATACAACGTACGTTGTTAGAACGTTGGTTTTTAACCTACCCAATGTACACCGTTGTATTGGCGTTGTGTTTCAACGTTGTAATGACGTTTGAATAAGACGTTCATATGACGTTGTAGGAACGTTGGTTTTCAAATTTACCAATCAACAACGTTGTAATGACGTTGTGTTTCAACGTTGTATTGACGTTAGAATGACACGTAATCATACAACGTTCTAATGACGTTGTAGGAACGTTGGTTTTTAATTGAACCTATTCACAACGTTGTATTGACGTTGTGTTTCAACGTTGTATTTTCGTTAGAATTGGACGTTAGTATTCAACGTCCTAATTACGTTGTAAGAACGTTGGTTCTTAACCTAACCAATGTACAAAGTTGTATTGACGTTGTGTTTCAACGTTGTTTTGACGTTAGAATAAGACTTTAGAATACAACGTCCATAAGACGTTGTAGGAACGTTGGTTTTTTTACCTAACCAAGTAACAACGTTCGATTAACGTTATTTTGTGACGTTGTCTGGACGTTACATGAAACGTTGGCTCTCCAACGTTGTAGCAACGTCATAATAACGTAAAAAAAAAACGTAACAAAAACAACAACGTTGCTCTACGTTGTCTGTTTGCTGGGATAGTCCACTGCCCTTCTCTGAAGACAAATGGTGATCAACATAATCATGTAATAAGACCACAGAATCAATAAGTATAAATGAATTAATACAACAGCCTAAACTCGACACTGGCTCTCTCTTTATTAGCCACGTGTGTGTCCAAGCGAAACTAATAGATTGATCCTTCGTAAAACACTCTCCAACATCATAGTACAATATTCTTTCAGACAGGACTCTTGTCCATCTATCAATACCGCATCCTATACTAGTAA
Organism: Gibbula magus; assembly: GCA_936450465.1. NCBI lineage: Eukaryota > Metazoa > Mollusca > Gastropoda > Trochida > Trochidae > Gibbula > Gibbula magus. The sequence goes on along the minus strand of OW388292.1, from coordinate 58,279,568 downwards.
CGTTAACGTTCCTCTTATTTATTCAAAATACTCGTGTGTAGCATTTTAATTTATCAATAACTATAACCGTAAATATGCTTATAGATATTCCCAAATTTGAGACAAAAATTAATAATAGTTTTCTTCTATAATTTATATCAGAAATATTCAAAATTCATACGCAAATTAGAAAGACCTTCGTTCCGTCAAAGACTGAGATATTTGGTATTAAATCCATCGTAGAGTTTTGATAAGAATATTCAAATGAGTATAACTGTTTGAAATTCGATTTGTTTTCTCTTTTCAACCGTAACATTGGCAATAGGTTGATTTAAGTTTGACGACCGACTTTAACTGGGGAGTAATACATTGAATCAAAAGATCAATAATATTTCATCAATAATATGTAAACGAAATAAAGTGTTTCCAAAAGCTTTTAAAAATTTTAAAAAATCGATTATAGACAGTCTGGTAGAGTAAATACGCTTAGTCTTAGTTGGTTTCATTGGACAGTCTTTACGTAATTATTTTTAAATGTAGAAAAGAAGGATTGGCAGATTTCGTTTGTTTTATTTTACCGCTTATGACTTTTTGAAATAAGGACACACTATCAACCATAAATTGCTTTACATATCTGTATCTTCAATTTAACACACAGTTCATTGAGGTAATTTGCGCAAAATAATATCAGCAACGTGTGATTGTATATAGCTGTGCACTCGCTATTTCTGTTCTGCTATTTAGCTCGACGTGGGTGTAATAATAATAACAATAGTCCATTTGGTTAACGCTTCATGTACTCCAATGCATAAGCATGCTCAGATCGCACACCTTTTATTATTATGCTGAAATTGTACTTTTTGTGCGCTACTTAGTGCATGTTTCCTGTGTTAAGGTACCCATTTTCACAGTGAATGAAATGTGGATAAAATGACTTGCCCAAGGATGAGACCCCGGTCATAAATTGTTGGTATCTCCACCGGATTTAAACCCAGGCCTTTGGCGTGAGAGGCCAGCATGCGATCCAACAATACATCACTGTACGTTTACATAAGTGAGTGAGGTCATGTCACTATAGTGTTTTACTCTGTGGTAATACTATTTAGCCATGATAATTCACGTCAAATCCTAAACACATTTGTCTTAAAATATTGGAAATGTTAAAATGAATAATAGTAAAAACCTAAAGGGTTTAAGAATTAATGAGTCATTGTTGTTGAACATATCATTTACATTGTGTGAAATGTAAGAAATGTTTTAATTTCAATGATATCAATAGTTGAATATCTCTTAAAATATAATACAGATATACGTCATATATGCCTTTAGTGTCAGTGTATAATATAATGGTTTGTATCTCTAACGTATATCATGACTGTAAGAGTAATGGAATCGAATGCATACATCTTACCAATGATTCAAGTTTCTGTTTGCTATTTTCAAATGGTAGAGCTAATGTACATTGTTGTTTAAAGGGAAATATTAAATACATGATTCTCAACAATGTTAATCAAATATTCACAAACAGATTTTTTTAAAAACAACATAATTTATTGTGTACAATAATATTTTATTACTTTAATAATACAACGAGTTTAAAACATTCAATACGAAATAATAACATCATAAATTGACTGTTTAAAGGACAACGACACACAACAGAGATAATCATGTCATATAGGTTTACCTGCATTATCTTCCCACAGAGGTTGCTCCATTCAGTTTTCTGATCTTTACCTCTGTTATAAAAGGGCGGATTTGAATCTAGTTGTGCCAATGACATTGCTATTTGTTAAGCTGAACGTAGGATGAACGTTTTTATGTTTAATCTGTTTTCTCCGATGTATGCTGTTTGCATTTTTGAAAACAATTGATCATAAATATGCTGATATATAGAAGACTAAATCAGAGACAGAAAAGTATTTGTAGTTTTGATATTTTATTTTATATTATAGACATATTTAAAGGATAAGCTAATTAGAAAGACCCTTTACAGTCAACTGCTACGATGTGAAATGTATTGTCATTGTATAGGACGCGGGGATACAGTATGAGGTACCCCCTTTCCCCTAGGGCATGTTGCTAAAACTGAGATATATTTCCTAATATAACGGAGGTTAGGATTTGAAATCTGAATTCTACACAGATTACATCACAACATATCCACAGCTTATGAGAGCAATTATGGCGTAGGATTTGAAAGTGCATGCCATACACTTACCTAAAGGAAGTGTGAAAAAGATTGACATTATTTCAATATACATATATTACAACACATGTCTGTATGAAGGAATTGTTCTAAATAGTTCATGTTATGTTATCGCCTGTCTTGCCTCGTTGTTCAATTTGATGGAAACAGTTACTGAAATCTACACAAGACATAAACTTCCCAACACAACGGTTGATATTAAATATAAGAGAGTCTCGCAGCCAAGTAACTGTTAACATCCCAGTATATATAGTTTTTATGACAAGGATTTTGTGTCCAGCTTTGAATTCTGCAATAACTACTTGCTCTCTGCACGCAATGATCAATTTGTTTCGCTTTTCATGAAATGTTAAATCCGTCATATCTTTGAACTGATGGCGGAGCTTTTTTGGTTCAGAAGGTGAAATATGTGGATTCGGCGGAACTATGAACAAGGAGTCCTCCTGAAGACAGATTACTCCTCCACTGTAGAAGCAGAAGCTTGGACCTTTCCATCTGGCAATGAAAGGTTATTGAGAGAATCATTACATGTAAAAGTTTCTGAAAACTGATTGAAAACTGACATCGTCAATTGTATTGGGTTTAGTTCTAGAAAAAAGTAAGATATTTCGAGTAGATTTTAGCAAAAACTTTGGAGAAAAGATATATGAATTACTTTAATTCTATAAAAGAAAACAATAATATTTCGAGTAGGTTAAAACATATTTTAACATGAACGAGAAATGATATCCAGACAAAATGAGGCAAAATGTTATAATTATGGCTAAGTAAAAAAAATATATGCATTACTAATTTATTACATGTTTATTCTTGAACCGACAGAAAGCCTTAAATTTATTGTAAAATTGTTATTGATAATTGCATGATAAGGCGCCATTTTTTTTTAGAATTTTTTAAAATGTTCCATCATAATGATAGTTTATGTCATTTATATTTACTTTAGAAGGTAAAACATCTTTTTACACAAACCAAGTATCCGTAGTGGTAATAACGGTGCTGTGTAAAAAGCCAAAATTGCATGGCGGCTATTTTCTTGTGTAAATTTTATCATTTCGAATTACAAAACGATTCCCATGGCTTTATTGAGCCATGTACATCCATTTTTAGCTTGATTTTCCGAATAGAGAAGGGTGTTTCTATTGGTGAAATTATTTTTCAAATACGTTTCATCGACTTATTTGAGCAAACAAAACGTGCTTCTGCCCCTTTAATTTCGACATAGAATAAAGAAGTTGTGTATCCGTCAAATTGTTCTTCATTCTTCATCACTTTCTGGATTGCCCATCAAAAAAATTTTGTATATGATATGATGTATAAGTATATGGTAGTATATATGACCGTTAAAAAGCTTTAAAGACGCTGTAGCTGTATTTTGTTTTCTCAAATTTGCCATATACTTTATAGTTTAAACAATATATTGTTATGTTAGAGGGTAAGACATCGCGTTACACGATCCGATAAGCCTGCATCCATAGAAAAAGGTTATCCCTATTGAAATAAAATGGTGCGACACATAAAGCGACAGTGGTTTGGAACTCTTCAGTGAGAGAGGTAGATTTGTAGGCCATTTGAGAGTTCAGACAACAAGATAATTGACCATTCTATCATGGTTCCATATTCAAAACTCTACTTTGAGTGTTTACAAAAATATAAATTCGTTGTAGAACTATTTTTATTGATTCGGGAGTATTATTTAGCCATTGGTAAGACTTATTTACCTTTTCATGATATACATTTTTTCATTAAGAAAAACGTGCTAGAGCAACTTTAATGTATATATTGGTATCTATAGAAGTAGAGTTGACTGAGCCATCATGTGTTATGCAATCCAGTATAGTTATGCACTGAACGATTATATTAAACAAAATGATATTATTAATTCAATCGTTCACGGTAGATCTCATCCTCGGTTACCCATGGTTTTATATATGCTCCGTTACTCTCCACTATATCACCCATGGGAAACCTTATCAGAAGAATCTGTACTCAAATTACCCGCCCTGCAGCCTGTCGGGTCGTGTAATAGGATGTTGTACCCTCTAACGTAACACAATATTGTATAATCTTTAATAATAAATGGCAAATCTGAGAAAACATAATGTGCTAATAATTATAATTATTTGAAACAAACTGTAACAGTTTATTCGAAAACTATCACTAACGAAATGGACACTAAGGGAGCAGTAACGGAAAGACACTATTCCCTCCATAATATTTCAAGTGAACAATACTTTATTTTGAAAATCAAGACGGAACTTCGAAATTACATGATTTAATCAGACTAACATAATTATATTTATTATGAAAAATACAAACACAAGATGCTTAGGTGTCTCCACAACTCGTGGATACGTAGGAGATAACCCTACTATGTCCTACGTAGGAGATACTAAGTCCTACGTAGGAGATACTATCACCTACGTAGGAGATACTTACTCCTACGTTGGAGATACTATCTCCTACGAAGGAGATATTGTTACTATATCCTACGTAAGAGATACTAAGTCCTACGTAGGAGATACTATGTCCTACGTAGGATATACTAAGTCCTACGTAGGAATTACTAAGTCCTACATAGGAGATACTATATCCTAAATGGGAGATACTAAGTCCTACGTAGGAGATACTATGTCCTACGTAGAAGATACTAAGTCCTACGTAGGAGATAGTTTGACAAAAAAAACTTTCACCGTGACACTAATACGCTTCCGTACAAATGAGATGAAGCCCTTTAGAGCCCGGTAATCAACAGTGTTGATGATCTTCTAAAGATTGTTTTTCAGGACAATTTGACAAGATTGGAAGTTTTCCTAGTACAGTAAACCTCCACCTGAAGGAAGATGCGACGCAATATATCGACCCACCACAAAAGTTGTCCATACACATGAGAGACATGAGAGACTCAAACAGGAGTTGGATAAGATGGACAATCAATCTGTGATCAGGAAGGTTGAAGAACACACTGATTGGTGTTCCAGTCTCGCATTTTCAACAAGGCAGATGGAGGTTTACACGTATGCTTAGATGCTGCTAAGCTGAACAAGCCACTCAAACGATACCATCACAAGATTCCTACTGTTGAAGAGATGATTCACAAGCTCAACAAAAAGTTTTCTCAAAACTGGACGCATTCAGAACACCGTTTGGGAGGTACTGTTTTGAGAGACTTCCATTTGTCCTTTCTGTGTCTCAGAACCTATTTCAGCAACGAATGAATCCTTGAACAGTGTGATGGAGCAAATGGCATCACTGACGATGTTGTGGTACATGGGCGCACAGAAGAAGAACATGACTAACACTTGCTACAGCTCATGAAGGTAGCCAGTAAGAACAGTCTCATGTTCAACTCCAAAAAGTGCTTCATCAAACGGAACCAGATCTCATTCTTTGGCATGGTGTACGACGGATGTACATCCCGACCCAAAGAAGGTAGACAGCATCCAGGGCATGCAAACACCCAACAACACGAAGGAACTGCAAGACTGTATTGGTCTTATCCAGTATCTTTCTCTCTTCATACCTAACCTGGCTGAGAAGGCAGCGACACTCAGACAACTTTTAAAGAAAGATCTTCCCTTTGTGTGGGATGAAACTTATGAGAAAAGCTTTGAAACGCTGAAGGCTCTGATAAATGCTGATGCAACACTTCAGTACTATGATACAACCTCACCAGTCGTTCTACAGGATGATGCCAGTCAGAAGGGTTTAGGGGCAGCACTCTTACAGCCAAACCAGAGAGGAGAGGAGAGACCAATTGCGTCGCTTCGAAGTCCTTAACTGACACAGAAACAAGATACACTAATATCGAGTGCTTTGGTGTTGAGCGATTCGAAACCTATGTCTATGGAAGAAGCTTCGACATTGTTACAGAACACAAACCATTGATCATGATCCTGAAGAAGAACATCACTTCAGCACTTCCAAGGATACACCTTCACTATCGAATACAGACCTTGAAAACCACTTACCTTACCAGATTGAGTCGTCTTCCAAATCCTGAAAACCAGCAAGCCATTGACCTTGACGTGACGAAGACCATGTTCAGTTCTCCACACAGAAGATATCAGATGTACAGAACCAAACCAGGGCAGACTCAGTGCTCCACCAGCTCACAGGGATGATTATTCAAGGATGGCCTGACACCTTGAAAGAAATACCAACAGATGTCCGGGAATACCGGAGTTTCCGTGATGAGTTGTCAGTAGAAAATGGTATTCTGTTAAAAGGTGAACGTGTGATAATTCCAAAACCGCTTCAGAAAGAAATCTTACAGCAGCTACACACTGGACATCTTGGTCGAGATATGACTATCATGCGAGCAAGACAATCTGTGTACTGGCACAGAATCAACGGGGAAGTAGACCTAATGTGTAAACAGTGCTGCATTTGTCAAACGTTTTCAGCGGATACAGCAACACGAGAGTCTACACCAGCATGAAGTGCCAACCAAACCATGGGACTATTTAGGGACAGACTTGTTCTCGTTGGATGGCTATAACTAGCTTGTTATTGCGGACTGTTACAGCAAGTACATGGAAGTGCGAAAGCTTCCAGATCGATGTCCAAGCTCCAAGGTCGTTGCCATATCTAAGCAAGTATTTGCAGTACATGGCATACCATCCTCAGTGATGTCTGATAATGGTCCTCATTACAACAGTGCAGAGTACCAGACATTTGCATTGGAATGGGGCTTCCAGCACGTGACTTCCTCCCCACACTACCCGAGGTCCAATGGATTTGTTGAGTGACAAATCCAAACAATCAAGAACACCATCAAGAAGGCAAAGTGAGGCAATGAAGATATTGATTTGGCTTTGTTGTCTCTCAGAACAATACCAATCGATCACACGTTACCCAATCCTACTGAACTACTATTCAATAGGAAGGTAAAGGACACACTGCCTGTCCACACCAGCAATAAATCTCGGGGTCGAGATGGTGTCATCAATTGTCTGAATGAGAGGCAGACCTCGCACAAAATCAACCATGATAGATGTACTAGAGATCTCCCACCACTGTATAAAGACAAAACTTCCTTGTTCAGGACCAGAACAGCAAAAGGGGGTTTAGCATTTTCTCGAGCAGTTTCTAGTATTATCTTTTGATACTCCCTGAAGGAGTATATTTGACATTGGAAATATGACGTCAGCGAGACTTCTGTTGTCACAGACAAAACTATTGTTTTATGTTGTGATGTTTTCTTTCATGTTGTGTTAAGAGACATTGTCTATAGTGTGTTGCAGTGCGTACATAACCGTTGTGTGTGTGACAAGGGTACGCAAACAGACATTTACCTCTATATACCCATATCTAACCTGTGTGTTCTGGGATGCGATTTCTCAGAAATACGTGGGCATAAGTATTTACGTCCAAAAGAATGACGATGAACTAATAAGTGTTGATAAATCGGGAGATTTATCTTTCCACCAGGAGCATATCGCCAGTGATAAAATTATACAAAAAGACAGAAATAAACATTTCACGTTATATGATTACAAAAGTATTATTTTATGATCATTTCATGTTATATGATTTCAAATGTATTAATGTATATACATATATAAATTGTGTGTCATTTTAATGTTATACATATATAATCATGGTTGGTGAATATTGTCTCTATAGACGAGATAAAACGCTCTCATCTGACGTCAGCATACCCCACATAGTTTTTATGTTAGTAAGCGTTGTTGGAAGATGCAGCGATTCAAGAGTCATTACCATAAAAAGAGTTCCTATAGATAGATATTATTTTAACCAATCAGAGCTATAGATTCACCTAGAGTTGAGATGGATAAAGTGAACGGTCGACCCTGGCAGAGGGACTTGGGCGCTGGACTCTGTGTGAATACAACTGTCTCTATGTAAGGTGTATCTGAATACAAGGATGAAGAATGAACTGCTGTCTTGTGTTGTTCTTTGGTCAAGATTGTCATTCTGCTGGACATCACGCTACATCGCCACAACATCCTATGTCCAGCATATATCTAGGTATAGATTAAGTTCGTTCAGCTATCAGGTTGTACATTTATTTTTTCAAATCTTTAAAACAGTTGTAAAACTTCTTTTTTATCATAATTCTAAAGTGTAAGGCTTAAACGAATTCTGTGAAAAGGGGGATGTAACAGTATCTTATTCTTCAAGGAACAATTTGATGTGACACCGTGTTGCGTGCATGTTTCGGGCTTCACCGGTCTGACACGATGTTGTCATGTACTCTAAAGAATAAACTAGTTCTATCCATCTACAACCTCCTTAAATCTTATTCAAAAGGTTCATAAGGAAGGCATATGTATCCCCATGTCTGTGTACGTTTTACAAATGTTATTTAATTTCAAAACCCTTACACTATTTTACACAGCTTTTTGTTTTTGTTGAAAGGGCTCAGAGACATCACTGAATGGACCAAGATCGCTAAGTTGATAAATAAGGCTAGGAGAACCAACCAGATATACGATCGACCGCAATGGTCATTTACTTTTACGCCATCACCATTTTGCGGATAAAAGCAAACGTAATCTGCAGTTGGTATTTAATTTAGCATCGCGCTTTGGTTGAATCGTATGCGAGGTCAGTCTTAGAAGGATGCATTGTGGTTGGGCCTCCAATGAGACTTTCTAGTGTGTTCTCAAGTGAGCGGGTGTACACCGATTAGGGCTGAGTATGTAGAGACCACAGGGGCAACATATATTGACTGACTTGCGACTTGAGTACAAAGATGGGTTTTGCTAACAATTGAGATTGGTTGCGACTACATCCGAATTGTACGACATTGAAAACCTTTTACAAGACAAATATGTATCGATTTCTCTAAGTCCCTTCCCGAAGTTTTGTTTAGTCTGAAAACTACTGGTGACACTAAAAGCGATGTATTTTGACTCGGTGGAAATTGTATTGGTCCTTGTCCTGCAGATTGAAGCTGTAGCACGACTGAAATACGAAGCAGCTTCGGTACGATTAAATGTGAGTATTTCATTGACATTTATGCTATCGTATTGTGACATCTTCCGCGACCCCCCAACGAGTTGGACAAGTCACATACGTTGTGCGAGTGTGGAGAGTTACACTCGACAACAAAATGATAATGTTTGAGAATGGTCAGGATCACTGGCGTAACCGCGATTGAGAGTTATTTTTCAGTCGTACGTCCATTAAATAGCTGTCGTATTAAATACTTTACGTTACTAAATGAATGCAGGGGAAAGGCATACCGAAGACAGAAAAGTTAGCTATCATTTTCACTGGATTTTTCGGCTGACCATGTGCATCTTTTAACTGATAGCGGCCAGTCATTTAAACATATCCAGTACCGTAACCATTTTACTCTCTTTAATGATGTCTTAAATGCAATTGATAATAGCCTTCCATTTCTCTGTCTTCTTCTTACCTCGTTTGGGTGCCCGATGACGTTCTGTATATAAATTGACATAAATAAATATTAATATATCAAATTATCCATTGTTTGAAAAGGATTATAATTTGGTAATGGAGGACTCAGAAACACATACGTGTCTGTCAATAGATGGAGAGTAGTTTGATGGGAACAGCTTTTGCGCAGAATGTTTTACTTACTTACTTGTTACAGGTGAACAACATCTGTACAATATTCATATGTTTTTTATAACCCCGCTACGAAGTAGTCGGGGGTATATAGCGGTCAGCACGTCCGTGCGTCCGTCCGGTTTTTGTTCCGCTCATAATTCTGAAACCTGTTGCTCAAATTTTATGAAACTTGATATGTACAATCACCATGATGTGTACATCTGCCTTTTGTATGTTTCATACCCTCATTTGCATAATTTATGCACATTTTCTCCGTTTTTCGACTTTGCCATTCACAGTTGTTGTTCCACTTATAACTCAAATACTAATTGTTCAAATGTCTTGTAACTTGATAAATATAATCATCACGATGTGTACATCTGCCTTTCGTATGTTTCATACCCTCATTTGCATAATTTATGCAAATTTTCTCCGTTTTGGACTTTAACATTCACCCTTTTTGTTCCACTCATAACTCAGACACTAATTGTTCAAATGTTAAGAAACCACTGATGTGTACATCTGCCATTTTTATATTTCATACCCTCATTTGCATATCTGTATGTTTCATACCCTCATTTGCATATTTAATGCCATTTTTCAAAATTTTCGACTTTTACTTCTAAAACATGCTTATAAGTGTAATACTTACTCTGCTATAATAATACTTATATATAATGATCTGTTCATAGACAAGTTTAAACATTGATGCCCTTTGCTTTTTTCAAACATTTCTCTTTGACCGATGTTAAAAGCGAGGGGTATCATGAGTGAGCTAATTCTATTGTTTTTATAGCTGATGGTAGTTTCATGTGAAGATCGTTCGTACAGTATTTGTACTTACTTGTTACAGGCGAAGCAGTTAAATATGAACAGCTATTGTACAGTGTTTGTATTGCTTGTTACAGGTGAGTTCAATTTGAACAACATCTGTAAACTATTCATATTGTTTTATACAGGGTAGGACAGTTTAAAGTGAACGGCTATTGTACACTGTTTATACTTATTTGTTACAGGTGAAGGTATTTCATAGTGAATAGTGTGAACCAAATCTATACAGCGTATATATTTACTTGTAATATGTAACGGTAGTGAAATATAAATAACATTTGTACAGTTTTCGTACTTACTTGTCACAGGTGCGGGGTATCCTCAATGGTTTCCAAGGCAAAATAAACGGATCTCCAAATATAGAGAATTGGAAACTATCGCCTGAAGTCACAAGGCCAAGTAGTTCTCGTCCTTTGTCATTATTTACTTTAAACAGTTGATGAAATCTCTTCTCAGAAACACAACATTTGAATCTGTATAAAGGTACATTGAGCATTTTCCATGACGTTTCATTGAAGAATCTGAATACCCTGATGGAGCAGGAACACTTAGAAGACTCTGTATTTCTCACCAGTATGTAGAGTATTCTGTCATGGGTTACACTTCCAGCAATGGACAAGACCTCGTTGGATTCTAGGCTGTTTGATTTGGGTGAAGGTCTGGATTTCTTCATTCCAGATCTAGATTTTCTTTGTTGGCGATGTTTGAGAAGTCCTGTTTAAGTTAAAGATAACAATAGGTATAACCTCATCCAAATTGTTATACGTCCTCCTACATTCAGGTATACATGGCAAAGTCCAACGCCTATTACAGAATATGTTCGCCAATGTGAGAGCGTCTGTAAAAATCGGCAGATCACAAATGAGTGATGTATTTCACACATATGCTGGTGTTAGACAAGGTTGCATACTTTCACCAATTCTTTTCTTATTATATGTTGAAGAACTTGTTAAGGAAATATTAGCTAATGATTCAAGAGGTCAAGTCAAGTCAAGTCAAGTGATTTTATTTGTCTATAGGCCACAGGCCCGTATACAACATATATACATATTTACATACATGTACAATGAATAGTTCCATTTGATTACAATGCATACAACATGCAACAGTACGTAATAGGTATTATAATACCTTAATGTAATGACAAATAATTTGATCTTTGTTCATAGGCGTGGTATACATATTTACAAAGGTTTCTCAAGAGTAGTTCATTATTGGTAGTTAACAGTGATTTCAGTTTATGCTTGTTAGGATGTTGACAATACACCGGTGGTAAATATTTTAATCTAAGACATTTGTAAACATTAATATTACATATAAATAAGAAGTGATTCTCGTCTTCTATTCCTAAATTGCATAATGGGCAGTTGCGTTCAGTTACATCTATATTTTGCCATGAGGTCTATTTATAAACGAAAATATCAGAGATCTTTCAATATTGCTATTCGCAGATGATGTCGTTCTTTTAGCCGACTCTGTGGTCCAATTACAGCGTAAAATAGATACCCTAAATGAGTATTGTTTGAAATGTGGCCTTCAGATAAATATAAGTAAAACGATTGTAATGTTTTTTAAAAATGGAGGCAAGATTTCTAATTGTGAAAGATGGTATCTAAATGGACAAAACTAGAAGTGGTTTCATATTATAAATATTTGGGTATCATTTTCTCTTGCAGAAATATATTTTCTAGAGCCTGTGAAGCTTTATCTATGCAAGCTGAACGAGCTTTACATATCATTAAGCGCTTCATTAGTAAATATAAAGAACTGCCAGTTAACGCAGCATTCAAGATGTTTGACGGGAAAATCCAACCGATTTTGCTGTACGGCTCCGAGATATGTGGCATTAACATTAACACAAATAGTGAACAAGTACATTCGAAGTTCTGCAAGTTCTTGTTACGTGTTAGCTACAGAACTGCGAACAAAGTTGTTTTATCTGAATGTGGGCGCTTCCCATTATTTATTAATGCTCGCTGTCGGGTCATTTCAAACTGGCTAAGATTGATGAAACAGCCAACTACACGATACTCAAGGAAGTAGTTATGAAATGCTTAATCCATAGTCATGACGTCACTCTATTGTGTTTTCAGTTTATTATTATTTAGGAATCAACTGTTCATTGACTGGCCCAGTCAGGAGGGTTGTTGTGTTTAGACATTTTCAGTAATGGGTAATCGAGTAAATTTTCGAGACTGATGTATTTTAGTGTATTGAATAGGATCTTAATATAATTCTCAACTAAAAAAGTTAATTTTTGTAATGCATGAACCTGGATTCGAACATGCAACACTTCGCTTGGTAGTCAGCGCTTCTAACCATTAGGCCACAAGACGCTGTTAGAAACCTTAGGATTGTTTGTCAGTGAGAATCCAACGTTCTATTCAAGGCACGGAAGGCATGGAAAGGTAGAGTTTCAGCTGTCAGTCACTTCGCTTCGCGTGGAAGTTTTGCGCTGCACGTGCGTGGAAGAATCCATTTCATGAGGGCCGCAGCTACCATATCCGATGAATGAGCACCGAAATTTGCCAAATAATTGATTTTGGTATTCTAAAAAAAATTAGCAGTGGGACAAAAAATTCCCTTATGTCCTTCGGGGCTCGTTGATAATTTTTAACGAATCCACAGATACTCATGCATTCTCCATTACTTAAAACATTAGACGATACTGATGATACTAATTGGGTTTCTTTCGTTAGAACTATCCTATTTACTCATGGCTTTGGACATGTATGGCTGGCTCAAAATGTAAATACCACTTCATTCAAGTGTTTAAGCAGAGATGCAAAGATATATACCAGCAAGCCTGTTATTATGAAATAACGTCATCAACTTGTGTCATAACCTCATCCCATTTAAAATGTTTCTTTAACTTCTCAAATGTCTATTCTCTATTCATTTGGGGGATCGATAAACACACATTTTACAGATAGATAGTCTACAAATATTTCCACTAAAATTTATTTTATTTTATTTTGTTGTTACTGAATAATACTTAGTTGTTGTTACTGAGTAATAGATAGAGGACGAGTAGCAGTAAATTATCGGGATATAAATGTACGGGTTTGAGATAATTGGGCGAGGCGCCAGCCGAGTCCAATTTTACCCTCTCCAGCCGTGCATTAATTTAAGAAATAAAGTTTGCTGTACCCCTATGTGTTTTGTAATAAAGTATAGTTTTGCCCTGAACTATTATAACTAAAGTTAGGGTATTATAGTCAATCTGAGTGCTTTGACGTAATAATAGTTTAGGGCAAAACTATACTTTATTACAAAACACATTGGGGTACAGCGAACTTTATTTCCTTTCTAAAATGCCAAATGACCACATACAGGTAAAATTCAGCTTCCAATGATTTGGAAATTCAAATATTGTTTACATTCTTTTGAACAGGGCCAACGGAAGGCTATTCAACGTGCACAACCCACCCCCTCAGATAGACTAAGATCACGTGACTGACATTCCAAAAAGAATTGTGGGTAGAGCTTGATCAAGTCTAAGCGTGGTGGCGGAACATAATTGTCTAATTCAAATGTTTGCTGCTATCATAAAAGTTAATGTTCATTGTCCCACTGCTAATTTTGACCGACTGCAGAAGTTGCAAACCATGGAAAGGAGTACACGCTCTTTTGTTTGCGATGTAAGAGTTCAGACGGCTGAGGCGAATGGATGTTACGTTACTATGGGCCTACTTGATCAAGAGGGAGCGGTGTGAAACAGCGGGAACGTCAATCAATTGTTACGTCATCAAAATAAATATACCTTTATTGTCTGATAAAGTACGTTTTTATTGTTCTAACCGCTAGGCATCTTAGAAATTCCGATAATGTACTGCTACGAGTTCTCTATATATTTTAGAGCACGGTCAAATGCTTGAGTCATGAACAAAATTTCTTAAAATGAATATATTTCAAATGAATTGTCAATATATTTGGGAAACATTCTCTCGAACATGCAAAACATTGACATTTTTCATTTTCATATGCAAATGTTAGGGACATTGACGTCATCATCGGTACTGTGAGCACTGAATTTCTTAAATTGTACGAGGTGCATGAGGCGTACATTTTATATAAAACGTACGAGTCGTGCTAAAGCATAAGCGTCGCGCTTGACTCACGAGCATACACGATAAGCACGTTTTTATTCAGAAACATTGAGCACTAATACATTTCATTACCTATAAAGACTGGGTTGTTTTTAGAATGAATCAGTTCACACAATGGCTTCATCATGGACAGTCCAAGGACAATAACACTATTCATTCAGGAAAAGTAACTTTACTTTTTACGCCTTACCTTTTAAAATGTGTATTTTAAAAATTCAATACTAATTTTCATTAAATTGGTTTATTTATTATCAGTTACTGTTTTTGTATTTCAAATGTTTTCCCATCATGTTGAGCTGTTTGTTAAGCTGTATTTATCAAGTTATGAGTTGGTAATATGCTAATGTGTATCATATCTATATTGCATATAAAGTATTTCAGGTTACTGCAGCAACGGAATTGTGCTCAAACTGTCTATGGGAAGGGATTTAGTATGTAACGTCGTACTGGACTTCGCTCGGACACAGTGTTACAATACAAGGTTTCGGTGAGACAACCCTGCAGCATCAATCCTCTTACACTCCAAAAAGGTAAACACTTTTATGTCACTTTCTTCCTTTCGGAAAGGGAACACAGCAATTCAATTGTCACTGTAATAAGTGAGGTCTTTGAAGGGCATTTAGAAGTTGTATACAAAAGAACAGGAAGATTTTCTGGATAACAACTTCTTTAATGTGAAAACACACGACGTTTCGGAGTGCATACTCACTCCTTCATCATCAGAGAGTACGCACTCCGAAACGTCGTGTATGTTCACATTAAAGAAGTTGTTATCCAGAAAATCTTCCTGTTATTGTAATAAGTGATTACTTGTGAATTATCGATATGAATAAAACAATCAAATGGCATTGTTTGTTGTTTTTAATAAAAGTCTGTGAACCAGTTTTATGAGCATGATGACCGAATGCAACCAGACAAGTGTACATCTGTCGGACTATCATTATACTCCATGTGGCCACAATACAATCATATGATTGGACTGTGCTAAAACTTCTGAAAGTCCACGGTCATTGGTTAGCAACGATGTGAGTTCACAGCGAGGTAAGTTAAGCTCTATACATTTGGGTGATCGATAAACACACATTTTACAGATAGATAGTCTACAAATATTTCCACTTAAATTTATTTCATTTTATTATGTTGTTATTGCACTTATCTAAAAAGTAAAATTGCTGTTAAAGACTTGTCGAATACAATTAAACATGTAAACTCAATTGTCGTACCTTTCTTTCTTTGCCGTCTTCCTCTCGGTAGCGACACATTTGCTTTGTCATGATTCACCAAAACATGTTCCTTTCTTGTATTCACGACGGTTCTTGGCAAGACCTGTTACATTGGACAAATACAATGATCAAAGAAAAAACAAATCATCAATGAACATATGATATGAATCACTACCAAAATATATGTAATGATACACAATATGGAATTTGAAACTTTTGCGTTGTGGGTTACAATATTTCTTACAACAGATTACAAAAGCATGTTGGGATTATCATGTTTCACAAGAGAAATTTACAAGCTCACGTGTACAATACTCACTTTGATGATGCATTCAGGCTGATCCTCCTTGTACTCAATTTGTAAATTTCCACAGGAACTCTTGACTAATTCTCTGCACATCCTGACTGCATAGGGTTTTCCGGTTAAGGAAATTGCCCATGTACAGCTCACATAGACCACACATAGACCCAACATCGTGAATAGAAGAAGAACGTGCATCTTTGTAGAAATGGCCACAGCTCTCATCTTGGGCTTAATAATCAGAATAGAAATGGGTTCTGTATTTAAACATATTATTTATTTAATGTGTCTGAAGATCAATATTATAACTCTTCCCATTTTACTGTTTAGTATCTAATTAGCTTGAAGGAGACGCTTACATTACAGCATGAAATGTCAAGTGAATAGTAGACAGACTGAATAGTTTATCACATGTAATAAACTTCCAGTAAAATTGTCAAACTAATCTCTCAAAATACATCGTTAAATTAAAATGACTCTAATTGTCTAAGGAGGTTCAGATAGGCAAATAATATATTATGATTATTTAAATTACGATTATAATGAATTCCTTAATGACTCCGTAAATAAACCCAGACATTATATTAGATATATTGATATTAATATCAAATATAAACTTTTCAAAAGATTGATTAATAACTTTTAGAAATCGAAGTGTCCTACAGCATTTGCCAAGCGAATGAAGTGGTAAAACAAGTGATTAAAACACGGCAAAAAACTATCACAATTCCGTTCAATCTGCCCACAGCATTTTGATAAATGCTACTGATATAGAGGTTGGGTCAGGGCTGGTATTGCTCATATCTGCTGTTACTTTCCTTTTTAAGAACGATGTTTTGTGAGCAGTAAAATATGGATAAATATTTAAAAAATGACAAGTTCAACAATGATTGTTTCACAATTTTGTCAAAATTTAGTCTATAGTTTTTAAAGCATCTTCTTGTTTATTGAGCCATTCATGTATGAATGACCAGTATAATAAATATCAACAAAATCAATAGATAACAGATCATGCGATGTTATACCAAAAACTATTTGGGTTAGAATTATAAGAGATTATAAGATGAAACTGTTTTTATTTCCTTAAAGGGGCCACCGGCTCATTTTACAACGTCATTGATCATGATAGGTGTACAAAGAATGAAGCGCCGTAAAATAACACATTATGCTAATTACAGATATTAAGGAAGTTTGAGCGTTTCTTGCCAGCTAAAAATACAAATTTGGCTAACTTCTGAACAAGAGAAGTATTACATGATGACATTAGTTGTATAAATTTAAACATAGTTGGAGAAGAAATATAATATTTAGGGAGTAGGCTCCGACGAAGATTACTATAAAACATCACTAATTAAATAATTTTCACATTTGATTTCACTTTTAATAAATTTGTATAACTTGAGTTAAGAGAGGCTTGAAACATTTCGAAGAAAATCTGGTTATCAATAGCAATACACCTATCTTTACACCTTGAACTAAAACTGTTAATACATCCTATAACTTGATTAATCCACACATCACCGAACCGTAACTTAACAGCATCTTCTTTACATTTAATGGCCAACATTTCGTTCCAGCTTCTGCGAAACTATATTGATAAGCATAAGCCTTTCTTAGAAGGGGGACAGAAGTTAGCGGCGGATTGGTTATTCGTTTTTCGTTATTCAAATAACTAATAACTGAACCAGCAGCGGATTGGTGGATTCGTATTTCACATCTCATATACACTCCATTCATTATTTGGATAATTGATAATTGAACCAACAATGGGTTCGCGGATTCAAATAACTAATAACTGAACCAGCTGCGGATTCGAGAGCAAGTTCACGTCAGAGTTTGAATACCGCTTTGACATCGTTCATTTTCCAGTGCGAACACACAAACTGACATTCAATTCTAATAATTTCTCACGTTATTTTTCGTGATTACCTGTTTGATGAAACCTGTGTCACTCATCATGCTGAGTGAAGCGTAATAAAATCTAATCTTTCAGGGACATGAGATCAGAGTTATCTGTCCTTTGGGCGAAACGGTTTTATCAGTGGTTTGAGCCAAATGAAAGGAAGTAACTTGTGTTATCCGTGTAAGAGTCAACTATTTCAGTTACGTATCCATTGTTTTGTATGTTACACAGTGAAAATAAACGATCAAAATGTTTTTCATATATCATTAAATAATCAATGATATAATTACTATTTTTTACAGAATGCTACATAACTTTTGGTGGCCCCAAAATGTGGGCCCACTAATCTTGCTACCTATTAGAACCGGTGTAAGATTGAAAACGTACCCACATTGAAAATACACCCCGCGGGTACTTTTCCAACGTTGAATTATGACCCAGGGTCACTTTCGAACACCTAAGGTATTTTTCCAAAGTCGAATAGTTACCCGACTGTGTAATTATTCAACGTTGAAAAAAGACCCGAGGCGTTGAAAAGTGACCACGGGTCATTATTCAACGTTGAAAACGTACCCGCCAGGTATGTTTTCAATCTTACAGCGGCAGCAAGTGGGCCCTCATTTGCCGATTTGGTTGTTGTATGGTGATTTCGAATATTAAAGGTCCATCCATTGTGTTGTTGGGGGTCAAATATGACAAGCGGTATAAATGGTCATATTTCATCGAGAAGTACCAACTGTTAACGAAAACTACCATTTTGATGATACTCGACTTAGTATATTGACGATATGAAGGTAAAAGTATCGATTTCTGATCGAAAACTGTACAATGCACCGCGTGTGGCGGCCGCCAATGAGTCAAACGTAATTTTAGAATCTTAAAATAACAAATTTTGGTTAATAATGTTCAATAGGTCATATAACTTCTGTGCATGTAAATAGGACGTGGACTTTCGGTTTCTGCACATGCATAATGATGTTAGTTGATTTTAATTGGAAATTAGTAATTATGATATGTTTGCCGATTGGGGATAAATTTGCAATTTGTTTGTATTGTAAACAGCACATATGGTGTTTTGGAACGTATTGAAGCCAAATAGAATGTTATGAAACACAATGGATGTACCTTTAATTAATGCAATTATTAAAGTCTAGAAATATGTGCATGTAATGCACTGTGATGTTCCCTGCTCCAACTTTCAATCCAACCTAATCATCTTACCCGAATTTACCACTTACGCCAATCCAAAAGAAGACACTCCAAAAAGGCTAATCTATTAAAAATGTAGAAGAAATGAACTTGTTTCCATATTTGGGGTTCCTTTCTTAACCTCTTAGTTCAAATTATTTTACTTGTCTGACCTCTCAGTTCGAAATATTTCCATGGAAACCAGAACATAATATTAGATATACTTGCCATTTAGATAGTGAAGAAATATAACATGGTTATATTTGGTATATAAGGTAGTGATATCCCAAATATAACCATGTTACAGAACATAATAGTGCCATTAGCAGATCACCTGACATGGCCTTGTAATATCCATGGTCAGCAACATTTTTCAGTGCAGGTGCACAATTGCTGCACATTTTCTGCATGGTCCTTTCGATCTTTCTAATTCAAATGGTGTAGACTAAAATCCCCATATCATGACAGAAAATGATAAAAAATAAGTGATAATTCTTCTCTTCTTCTATAGTTATTTCATAGTTATATATAGCATACTTATGGGGGTTCTTTACCATTGCTTCTGAGCATCCTCAGTTATCAGATTAAGAAAAACCTTGTAGTCGCAGGCACAATAGATACTTAAATAACTGTATAGAAATATGATAATAAAATCATTGTATTATAATTGTGAAACATAGTATTTGTTTTATTATAAAGAAATATATTTTGTTAGTTTGCTTTGTAATCGAGGTTAAAGGGGTTTGTAACAATTGCCCACGCACATCTTCAATTGTCAGATTTTCGCTCTCAGAACTTAATAAACTGACTTGCAAAAGAAACGCCACCAAAATACAAAAGGTTATTAATGTTCGAGGAACGAAGCTGATCGATTGAAAACACTTTAAACATGTCTTATTAATATAACCTGTACATTCCTTGTACGCAAATGCACATTTTCTTCGTAATTTTCGAGAAAAATGAACTTATTGGTTAAAACTTTCAGATTGTGTACAAAGTTAACCAAAGGAAATTTGGGTACAAAACATCAACAGAATGGAGGTTTTGCATTAAAATATCCGATTGCAAGCAACGAACCTTAGTTTTTTTAAAGTGCTACAGAAAAAGAGAGAACAATTTGCATCCTGCAGGTTGGAGCGACGCTTAACCAAGTTGCCTAATCATGGATTGCACCAAGTGTACAATAGCCAGACTCGCTAAATTTTACAGACCAACTGGCAGCAGTACGTACAAGCCACGGAGTGGAAAACCATATTATCCACGCCGTAGAAAGACTGATCTGCTGACTTGTCACCCATTGAAACAACTTTTGCAATTCCAACCTCGGCCATTAACAATAGAGACTTGGCCTTTTCCTCATGTGTTTGTAAGCCTTCTTACACCGTTAAGTTTAAAATATCGTTATTCTATTCAATGTTTTAAAAAACCCGATGATCGAAAACTGCACAATTGACCCTTTACGTCACGTCAATTAATGGTTATTTTTACTGAAATACCCTTCCAAATATATGTTTTTTCGATTAATAATATTATAATATGCGTTTGTTTGATTTGGGACCAAAAATGGTTTGGTTGCGTTTCTTTTGGAAGTCAGTTTAGCTTTGGTCAATTTTTCATCAACACTGTGTTGTAAGATCAAATTGCCTTTGGATACTAATAAGGAAAGGTAATGGCATTATGGCTGTGTGAAATATTTTATGTTTTATGGTAACACAAAATTCTGCTCTTCAACCTTATATAACTTAATAATGTAATAAAAATTTAAATTTTCCACTGAAGAGTTATCTCCCTTTGCCAATACTTTTCATACAAAAATTATTTTCAGCATTATATTACTCAAAACATAGCTCCCTGACATATATTTTTTAATTTCTATTATTCTTCAGTGGCGAGTTTTCCACAAGTTATATCATGTTTGAATTATTTTTCATTCATTTTTATTCTTGGACAGGACTTTTGAAGTTATTTCTGCAGAATCCATTGTTCACATTATATTTTATTGTATAAGGTTAATGAAAAAATAACATAAACATTTTAGAAATCACTTTTATATTCTAATAACATTACATTCATGAAAGAAAACAACAATATAGCTCTAGCTCTGAATGGGTATCATTATTTTTTAAAAAGTGACTTTAACAAATTAAAATAAAACAGGTTTGCCATTGTGTAGACATAACCACAAAAAAACATTATTTTGCTCCAAAAAAGATCCGTAACATGCACTTTTTCTTTTTGAATCTCGAATGATACATATTCAGCTTGTATTTGCCATTTTTCAGCAATTTTTCATTTATTTTGATTATTGTTGGGAACCTCTTCAAGGGGAAACGGTCATGCATGTATAATAAGAGTTATCTCCCTTGCAAGTTAAAATTGACAATTTCCCAAGGTTTTTAAAAAAAATATTATTCAAGTTAGACTTGATACATATGTCCACCCCCCCCCCCCCCCCCCCCCCCCCCCCCTACATTTGAAGCTCATATTAAACACACAAAAAACTACAGAAATGGATATAGCATATGTTCTTCCATGGAAGATAGCATTTTCTCGAGATTTTTAAATTGGTAAGGAACCTTAACCTTAACCTTAAGTGTGAGAACTTTAACACAAAGCCTGAACATTCGAGAGGATATTCCCGTTTACACATATACGTTATTAATACATGATTAAGACAGTCAAATTGAAAGATACTAATGAAGGTAATATTGGGACGACTTCATAGTTCACAATTTGATAAACATAAGCGCACAATTGTTGAGAAATAGAAACAATGAGAACTGAAGCCATTCATCGGCGCTGCGAGTGGGGAAAACTTTCCTACAGCATAACAGAAAATGTTCAAGCAGCTGTTCACAATCTGAGTCATGACAACTGTTACCGGTACTCATTTTGGAGTCACTCGCTAAAACGTCTGTACACAACACGTCAGCGTTCTAGAGCTTTAGAGAAGAAGTTGAAAATAGCTTTTAGGTCATTGACCCCTGTGACCTACATTTTTAGTCAGAGGGTCACCATATCTGCAATTTAGAATCCGCATTTATCAATGATTCAGTAGACAACATTTCAGCTTTCTAGAGCTGTTTGTACTGAAGAAGAAGATAAACATAGTTTTAGGTCATGACCCTTGTGGCCCATGTTTTGGGTAACAGCGTCACCAAATCTCAAATTTAGAATATTGGCAAATTTTGTTTGACCATCAGTTCTTAGTTTTCAAGTCTCGACTTCTCTTTCTCAACAACCATTTCTTAAAGCACATGTTAGAAGAACTCACATCAAACATGATTTCAGCTCTCTAGATCTAGAGCCTAGAGCCTAGAGGACAAAAATGAACAAACTTTAGTCTTCATGTAACAATGATATTATCCTGAAATTTTAGCGTCCTATATCTTCTTGTTTTGGAGTAGTTGTTAAAAGGTTTCAGTCAAAAAGCTTGCCACGCCCATATGAGGGTTTCAGACCAAAGTTAATAAATTTGATAAACCTGTTAATCTGAAAATGTTCGTTTCTTATAGCTACAGCTTTCGGAGAACTACTCGTTCAAAGGTTGTACTGAACATGCCTGCCCGCCCAAATTAAGGGGACGTCAAGACCAAATAGACACACTTTGATCCACAAACTGCTAGTTACCTCCCCACAAAACGTCAGCTTTGGGGTGCAGTGGTTCTGGGGGACAAGTCGAAAATGTGAAAGGTTTGCGGACGATGACCCAATGATGTATGTCTATCTTGCCTGATGAGCTAAACATCCTTGGTAGATTATCATCTAAAGGACTAATATGTAAATTAGAAAATGCAATATGTGGAATTAAATAAATACATATGACTCAATTTATTTTTAAATTGACAATATACTGTAAAATTCCAAACATTTTTATGCTCACTAAATGTCACCCATTAAACGGTCGGTGTAAATCTTACATTTTCTGTCCAGTATCCACTTGCTTCAAAGATGTCTTCTTGAAACTTGGGCCAAACAAGCGATATCCTCATGATATTTGTTGACGCCATCCATCAACAGTGTGTCCATATTGCCTGTGGTTGTATTTGAACCCAAGTCTTTAAGTCTGCTAGCAACTGAAATATAAATTGAAGTTGTTGCAAATCTGATTGTATGATAGGAAACAAATTACCTTAGTGTTAATGTGTCTCTTGTAAATCAAAGAAATAAATTGAAAATATACTAGAAATTGGCACTGTAGATCATTAGGCTCATCGGGACTTCAGTGTATTATTATCTAATGTTGAAGATCTAAGCAATCTCAACAAAATTAACAAGAAAAATAAAGGTTTAAGGTCATGACCTCCGACACCTAGATTTGGGGTCACATCGTCAGACTCACGCCATCTACAATTTTGAATCCCAATTGGCCAAGGAATTTCAGCTTTCTAGAGCTTTTTTGGTACTGAAGAAGATATGATCCATATATATATATATATATATATATATATATATTATATAATCAATTTAAAACAATGGTATGAAGTTGCAGATGTTTTTGCATGTGATTTTGATGAATATTATTACTCCAAAATGATATAAAGTGTAATCTGTTTGCCAAAATACATGATTTCTGGACAGAGTTATTTTACATATTATACAATTATGTTAGCACAGGCTTATTGCCTAAAACCTGCAGGCATGTATCTATCATATATCATCAGCATGTATTTTGTCAAAGTTACAAATTTGCCTCATGCTGTGACAAACAGTAGCCAAGGATCTAACTTACCCAGGGATCACCCTGGAGCAGAGTGTCAAATAATCTCCCCTTTGCCTTACACAATGGGATATTGAGATAAAGTAATGGGATATGTATAAATAATAACAATCATGTAACATGTTTGCAATGGGATTTTCTCCCCTCGTCAGTATTGAATATTGGATATATTGGTACATCAATGAGTAAATATCCACAAATCCCTGCTTACCCTGCTTACCCTCATTTGGTGAATAGACCTGTAGTCACAATGCTAGGCAAACATATGGAAATGTAGTCACGATCCCGCTTGCATCCATCAGATCCCCATAATTCTCTGAAGTATACATGTAGACATAAATAGTTAAACAATATCCAACACTTGTCAGTATTTTAATTTATGCAACTTAATTAAAACGATGTTGTACATATTTCTAAGATAAGATAATGAACTTACTTGATCACTATCACTGAAATCCTAGAATTAGCATCAACAGGAGGAATGAATTTGATAATTTGTTACTTAATGAACTGTATAATATACTACATTGGGTATGTTCTCTATTCGCCTACAGTCATGTCATTGTGACTGGTCTGTTGATTACCAAGTCTTAAAGTCTTATTGCAAAGTCCTAAGATAGACTAGCATCACTCCTATGAAGTCAACGTGAATTCATCTAGATGAATTAATTAACATTTATTTGTAACTTTTAATTCCTGAAATTCCTGACATTACGGCAAATACTCTTCATCTATCTATTGTTACACATCTGTTAATCATGTTACATTCATATCATTCAATGTCACAGGTGTTAATGATGTTGCAAGTTGTTCTCACGGCCAAAATATGAATTATGTACAGTATTACAGTACAGTATGTGTATCCTGAAAATAGTTTTTAATATGTTATAATTATTTATTTTCTTTTTTTCTTTGATAATTTCATATCTCTAATTTCATCAACAGGGAAATTCCCGAGTTCATCCTGATTCTAGGTCACGACTCTCGGTGTTCTGAGAAAAAAAAAAACATGGATTTATACCAAAATACAATATATTTGAGCAATTACATGTTAACACTCTCAGTCTGGGTGTACACCATGAACCATAACGTAAACATGTAACTTCATGAACCGTAGGTGCAGCCATCTTGGATTATACGACACCTAGCGGACATGGGAGACAACAAGGGTTTAAAATTGTGAATGTCCCAATAATTACTTTTTTGCAGAAAGCGGAGTAGCTTTAAAACTTGTTTCGAGTCTCACTGAGAAGTCCCAATAATTCACCATTGTGTATATGTGTATATACATGACCCAACTATACCTCTACTGCAATTGTTCTTTGACATTATGATTTCCATCAGCAACTCATGACCCAAAGGCCACACAGAATTGAGGAGGTGGACATGGGATGAAAACAAACGAACCTTCCCATCCCCTTTGAGGTGAAGGATCTCCAGAGTCGAGTGAGTAGCAGCTTTATTCTTTGGTGTGGTAATGTATATAATAACTGACCAAAATAATCCATTTCTAAAACATTGGTTATCACCTCTCAAATTTGTTTCGTGATTGGTTGAGAAGTGTCCCAATAATTTAACATTATACACATGTTATATAACTATCAATGTCCCAATAATTACTTTTTTGCAGAAAGCTGAGTAGCTCTAAAACTTGTTTCGAGTCTCACCGAGAAGTCCCAATAATTCACCATTTTGTATGTGTGTATATACATGACCCAACTATACCTCTACTGCAATGGTTATTTGACATTATGATTTCCATAAGCAGTTGATGACCCGAAGGCCACATATAATTGAGGACGTGGACATGGGATGGAAGCAAACGAACCTCCCCATCCTCTTTGAGGTGAATGTACTCAAGAGTCGAGTGAGTAGCAGCTTTATTCTTTGATATACTATACCTCTACTGCAATGGTTCTTTGACATTATGATTTTCATCAGCAGCTGATGACACAAAGGCCACACAGAATTGAGGAGGTGTGTCTGAAAGACTGTTGCTGAATATCCACATCTCAAATTTCCAGAGAGAATTACTTTAACATCAATGCGGAAATATACTCAAAGGAAAACAATTCTGTAAACGGTTCGTATGAAAAGATTTTGTGATAATTAAACAATCTCTAATATTCATATCAAAAAGCTAAATTTCTAGACAATGCCTTTTTAGCTCATCAGGCCTGAAAAGACAGATGGGCTTATGGCATGGGCCGGCGTACGGCGTCCGACATCTGTCGTCCATCGGATTATTTGGATTAAAGGTCTTTACGAGAGCTTTCTTAAGCAACTTTCATTATATTTGTATCATAGAAATTAAACAAGATAGAACTTATTTTATGTTTTTGCTATTTAACTCAATGAACTGTATATTCTCCATACTAGTTATACTAGGAACTTGGGGTAATATGAGCCTATCTGTTATATAACGGTCAGTGCAGTCCACCAGCCTCAGCATTGGGAGGCTCAGTGTATAAAAGGGCTATGGTTCATTGGGTTTTGGTCAAGCCTTTTCCATTTATAAGTAGGATTCCTTAATACAGTATACTCACTTGAAAATGGATTTGTATTGTTTCTCTCCAAATGTTATACCATTTTGTTTGATGATATGGGGAATATATATATTCTATTTTAATTTCAAACATTTAAGAAATTTACCATTTTTACACATTTTTTTTAGATATTAAGCAAGATAGAACTTAGTTTATTACAACATACGTAAGTCACTATCAAGCAGGATAGCTAAAGTGCCCATGGTTCTATTATTACTACTTTGAGTGAAACAAAACCCATTACTGAAATCTTGTTTAGATATATCTTTTGAAGCAGTTATACTTACATAATATGAATCTCTTATTCTTATTTAAACAGTTGTTAAGGGGGCTGTAGCACGTTCTTTGCAAATTTTATTTTTAAAAATTTCCCATTTATAATGATAGTTGATGTGATTTATATTTACTTTAGAGGTTAAAACATCTTATTACACAAACTAATTATCCGTAGTGGTAATAACAGTGTTGCATATAAAGCAAAAATTGCATGGCGGCCTTTTTGAACACATTTTATTATTTATAATTTCAAAAAATGATTCCCATGGCTTAACCACACCATTTACATTCATTTTTTAACTTGATTTTCCGAAGGGAATGTTGTTTGATACTTGAAAAATAAATTAATCTTTTGGCTAGAAGTATAATCTGATATAGTATCTTATTGTGTGAGCACAATCCAAACATTATTATGAGTCTTGTAAGGGTAATACTACCTTGAAGATGAGTATTTAGGAAATATTCTACATTATGCCAGAGCAATTTCTGATGAGCTACAGAGCTCATGGCTCTATTTTTTGTGACAAGAGGATGTTGACTATGTTCACTTCATCAGCATGGAAGTGTAGCCTTGCACAAGAAAATCCAAGAGTATCCATAAAATTATTTCTCTATTTTTGCTATCTTTTCTTATGTATTCTATTTGAAAATTCGACATGTTGATTACTTAACATACTGACTTGTGTGTTCCTTATGTTAAATTAGTAAGCAAAACCTCATGTATAATATATCATGTATATCATGTACATTAGAATGGTTTATACCTATGGTTATATTACATATAAAAGTGTCTCTGATATCAACTATATCAATACAATTTGAAGTAACAAATACCACATGCTTGCACTGGGTATTTTTACTTTAATCAACGAGTGTTGCTAATATATTTGATTTTGGAAACAACGAAAGTAACTTCCGGTGAGGTAGAAACGTCATTTCACAATGAGCGTTATGTTACGTCAGTTTGGTGAAAAGCCGAAAACAAAATATCCATCGTCCACACGACATTACTGTTGTGTTTCTAGTAACTACAGAGGTATAATCGTCGACGGCAAGCGTGTTTCTCTTCACCGATTTCCTGCAGACAAGAAATTAGAAGCGAAATGGCCATATATATCTAAGTAGGACCCAACATATTTCGATCTCGAATCAACTAAATTTATGGTCAAAGGGTGAACAATCCTTCCATCGTATTCACATGTACAACACTACTATGGTGGGTCGCAGTTATGTAAATACTTCGGTTTATGATCAATACATATAGCCAAATTTCTTATTGGGTCGTACATATATACACGTCTATAATCTGTATATATTGGGTCGTATATACATAACTACATAATCTTACATATTGGGTCTCATTGATGTTATTGGGTCGTATATATATATATATCTAAGTAGTACCCAAAATAAATACTTTGGTATATGATCAATACATGTACATATATCTTATTGGGTCGTACATATATACTATGCTTCCATGTACCTGTTGTTTCAAGTCACTCGAATGAATCATTATGATGGATTAATTTCCAAAATAAAGTTGAAATCAGTGGTAATAGCAGTAGTGTATGATGTTACCCATACCTTTTCAAGTTACTATTATTCCTATTTTTACTTAAACCACCTTTTTACATGAAGATCGACACTTGTCCTACCCATTCACAAACAGTTTAATCTTAGCAATTACATTTCATAGCTTATCAATCCTTAGGTGTGAAGACACCTCTCTCTTTAAGTAAAATAATGACGTCAAACTTTAACAGTCGGGGGTATTAGAGAGCTACGCTCACTTTTTTGCTAGTTATATATATATATATATATGATATTCCATTACGATGAAAGTAATGATAATATAAATGTATAATGGTCAATGACAACAATATGAATATGAAGAACACATACATATTACCAAGAGCTTCATCCAAAAGAGCCATGAACTCTGTGACAGTAAAATGACAGTAAATAGACAACCAGAGGTTACAAAGGAAACAATAAAACATATGTACTTTTTCAGACATGAATTCTTTTGATTGAAATCCGACAAGACAGACGTAAGATGACCCGAAGCAGTGACTTAACATGTTTGAGCATGATCAGTAATGAATACTATCAGATCTCAAACGGAAATATTTGTACGGATCTTGAGTTGATAATGTTACATATTCAGAAAACGACAGTATTTTACACTGAGAATGTGAACACAGTGACATGTAAGTCATAAACCATTGTAATCTGATTTTAAATATTAAAAACACTTTGAGAATATGTTGACGTCTTAACGTTTTAATATTCCATAAAACAGTAAAGTATTGGAAACAAATGTCAGTGAACGAAACAGAACACTTCAACCATAGTTTCAACTCATCTTGTGTTAGTTATGTTCGGATTCCATCTAGTTTTCACTCTCGTGAAAGAATTGATTGAACTATGCTTAAAATATATCAATATGTGATCAGTTTAATTCAGTGTGTCTATCGATAAAAGAACGATTTTCTTCGTGTTGATTCAAATACACAGTTTGTATGCCAATGAAAGTGTCCTATGCGGGACATTGATCCTTAGGGAACAGTTGCCCTAGCCTTGACTACCGAGATAATGGTCGATAAGTACCCTACAATCATTTAACAGCGAACTTAGTCAGCATCAGTACAATAAACATTAACAGCTCATTGCATTAGCGTCAAACGGCTGCATATTGGTGTTTCAAATGCAAGGTATATTGTTCATGGATTAATCAAATGTTTGAAATAATTGTCTCCCACCGGGACGCATTCTAGTTAATATGAAGATGATCAATGTATAGGATTCACAGGATGTCTGTACTACTTACAAATTAACAATGTTTCTCTTATCGAGCCCAGTCAGAATATATAGTGTGTGTCTGCGTTGTAAGACACATTAAGTTAACTCATACCTGAGTTTTGATTAAGAATATTTAGATGTAGATTTTGTTTCTTGAGTTGATTGATCTTACCTTTACCACTGTTAAATGGTAATTTGTTAATGCATCACAATGTTCATACTTCACAATGTTCTTTAATTAAATGTGTATGATATAATGTGAGTAAACTCATAAATAGATGTAAAAGAGTTATCTGCCACCATAGTTCGCTACTTGGAAACATGTCTGAACAAGGACATCGTAGTCACGTTAAGATATTGAAGCCAGCGATCCCTCAAAACAATTACAGACTGTTTTAGATATTATAGTTTGCCATTGATCATCATCAGTTTTGTAACATAAACATGTCAAGATATGATTTGATATTTCCTTTTGGTGATATTTCCTTTGAAAATAGTTTAGTTATTGAACAGTAACACAATATGTTAAAATACGGTCATAGGGAAAAGTGCAAAAGTTGTTGTGATGCCTGAATGTGAAATTAATAAGAAAGAGGACAACCGAATACAACGAGTTCCCAACTAACATACTAACACGTGCATTTGAATGTTTCGTAATACACAATACAACAACTTCTGTGATAGCCTATATAGATGTTTGTAGGTAATGAGTTAAAAAGTTTCCCAAATGCTCACCACATCGCCCCCTTACATTTCATTTGATGTCTCAACAGTAGTGATCACCAATAACACATTAGTCTTCCTAAGAGCTAAGATTCGTTGCTTCGTTATACTGATTGATCAGAATGAAAACATCCGGTTTCACATCAGGCCTTCTGATGTGAGAGAAACCATACAAACGAGCTATTTATGGTTAATGGTCGTTCATTATAGAAGTAGAAATAATGATGGTAAATGCTTTCAAGAAGTATTCATAATCAGATGGCCATGGAACCTCTTTCACATTCTGATTTTCTAAAGTATATTTTGGATGGATAAGTAAAAGCCTGTCATATTAAGGATGCCCAATTTGTTAACATTGAATTAGTATCACCTTAGCCTAAAGGGGATTTTTAAAAGTAACTCTATTGGTCACACATTGACACATTTAATCTATTCTAGTCGATGCCATGATTATCAGTCCTAAACATACATACAGACATACACGAATTGCTTTAGGCTACAGAAGCTCGTTACTTTTGGTCGCAGCAAGTATTACCAGTCACCCGATATAACTCATGGTACACATCCATCTTATGCCATTAAGCAGTCAGAAAGCAGAACTGTCGACATTGGAACTAGTAAAAGAAACACTTGGAATATTTTGGAGTGAGCTTACTATGAATTACATCACCATACCAATGAGGCTAATTTCATTATTAATGTTTAACATACAACAATACATTTCAAGATATTCCTTAATAAATAAATATTAATTGCTTTTTGCGTGGACCTGATTCTCTGAACACCGTCATAAAAAAAATCAGTTTATACCTGCATAAACTTAATTTCGTGACGTTACACCATGTGTAGCTACGCCCCCGTGTTGTGAGGTTCATGGCCAGTTACGGTGTGGGTTTTCTTTGGCTGATGAGTGAGTTGTAGGCGGGGTTAATAATCCAATGACATTTTGATGGACTCTTGTCTCCTTCATGTGTTTGAGTTTTGAATTCATAGGCGTAAATACTGCAGCTGTAATTGTTACAAATTTATATATTCTGAGCAATGAAACCTTTTGAAAACATCAAGTATGTATATATTTATTATAAGAATTAACTCCAAAATGTATTAAGGTCATAAAGGTATGAAGGTATAAACTTAAAAACAACTGTGCAAACTTGATGTCAATCCGTCTAGCATTTTGCACTCCGTGTTTTACCTTTTTAATTTTGAAGTCAATTCTTAACAAGATGATATTGTGTCACACCCAGACAGGTCACTGGGACGTATGACATTGGCCCTGAGGTGATGCCAACCAGTTCAGATATAAAAAGGGTGCTTGATAATAGGATTGTCTAGTATTTTCATCACATGGTTGTTAAAAGGGTGTAATTCGTTAATTGGTTAGTTATTAGTTATTATAAGAATAATCAACTAGTTGCGAGGAATTACGGATTATCTGCGCGCATCTAAATAGTTTATTACTAACGCTCTTCAGCGAGATTCTTAACATTCAAAACATTGAATATAATGTAGTTTACTTGATATTAACAGAAATAAGCAGAATTGCTTGAGACTAACCAAAAAGTAACGTTTTTAAGTTGCTTATATCAATTCTAACTAAACATATCGTTTTTATTTTAATCCATTAAAACTTGATACACTTTAAAATATGAAATTACCTTTCTACTAAAACAGGGATTCCATTAGATTAATACATGTACTTATGCACACATTGTGATAAAGGGTATGGGACAAAACACCTTTATATTCTAGCGACACCATTCAGATTACAGGGTTACAGCTGTATCATGCAGCTTATGTTACCTGTCTGGGTCTTTTACATTTTAAGGGACACACTTTTCGATGTCTCGATCCCATCAATCATGTACTTAGTGTCTCGTGAACATTGCAGAATGCCCCTTGTGTTATGTCTCTGTTACATCAGTACAGAGTTGAAATATGCTTAAGTAGATAACGCACATCAACATGTTATTTGTGGATAATCGTGTTATAAGAGCACTGTTATAAAACATTAGATCAAAGTTTAGGTCTTAAAGTGTGAGTAAAATAGAATCTGTGCTATAAGTTTTACCAACATGTCTAGTTTTGCTTCTTATTTTTATCCTCCATACTATATACTAATAAAGACGTATTTTACTTAAACGATGATTAACTTCTTGGAAAATAAATGTATACGAAGATACGCAAATTGGCTATAAATTGTCAACTTTCAAAAGAGGCTGCGTGCAGTCCAACAAACGCACATCCGAATATTGATCAAACTGCCAAAACTCAATACCAATACAAACAATAAATGTGTTGCTCGCTAATTCGGAATTATTTGTAAAACTAATTAAGTAATATTTTCTTCAGAGCATAACAAGGCCTGTGGCTTTGATACTGATACGTGTGTTGTGCTTGTATCCAATCCTAATCAGTAACGTAATGATCATGACTTTGGAGTGTTTCAACTATGGCATTTTAAAGTCAATGGTTCACGTTTATATAATAAATTGCGAGCCCTTTTACTAAGTGCGTCTTCATTTTGTTCCGGTTATGACAACACGAAACAGAAATTCGATTTCGAGATATTAATGCTACAGGCAGAAGAGGATATGCTGTCATTGACGGTCGCACTGTGTATCTAAGTGATTGTAACGTTGGGTTAATACTTACAGAATCCGTCTAAGCGATCAATAGGTAACAATAAATACTATTTCAAAATTGTCTATACAAAAGTAGACAAAGGTTACGCGTTCGGATTATCACTGTTGTGCAACTGAGTCTGCGAATGTTGTGTGACACAAAATAAGGGAAGCAGAGACGACCTTCTTATTTGGAAATTAGCCAGTTAATGTCTTACATGACTTGAGGTCTAGAGGTGTAAGCCTTGCTTGAGTTTAATTTAATATATTGTGATCCACTCCACACGAGATTGATTGGGTTTAAATCCGGGTTGAGAGCAGGTCGTGCCACAGTTTGGATAAACGTTGGCATCGATCTTCTCCAAGACCCATGGCAGTGTTGGCGATGTGTTTATATACCTAAAAGGTTGATTCCGTGATTTTACAGATGGCTTGATATCAATATCCCAGCCAGTGTTATGTCAGTTCATCATTAAGGGTCACTATACATAAAGGCCAGTGTCATTAATGATCACTCCAAATGCGTATCATGGATCGTACTGTCGATTGTGTGTGATTGGCAAAACCATATTGATGTTGAGTAAAGCAAAGGAATATCACGGACCTCTGAATTATGTCACCGATATGATGTTATAAATTCAATGGCCATGCCATTTATGACGATGGTATTGATTGTCACCAATAAGCTTTTATAAATTCAAAGGCCAGTCATTATGAACGTATTGATTGCAAGGGTAACACTTTCAGTAGTATTTAAAGAAGATTAACTACAACAATGAACATTAGAATTAAAAATCAAATACTGAAAGTTGCTAAATACCATAGACTACACAATAAAGAGAGCAAATGCCACGTAATTTTATGGTACTAATCTTATTGATGAACTTAAAGTAAATTGCTTGACCACAACACAACGATGAACGCAAAGGATTACACAAGTTAAACAAATTTGACAATCTTATTATTTTTTCAATCAGGTAATATAGCAAGGACATTAATGGAAGTCTGAGTAAATACCATACAATATACATGGAGCACCATAACACAGGAAGTTACTTTGAAACGTTATGATGATCATTTACTGTCATAAACTAACTGATGACCACGCCTGTATAGACGTGCACAATCTGTTATGTGCTGATTGTGGATGTGTAATGACTACCTAGTAGATTGTTGTCCAAGTACCGTCCACAGTCCTGGCGCTTTTAGTTTTCACATTTACGTTTCCTAGTTATTATATCATGTGGCCTTTAGAAACCATGGACTTCATATTCTTGATTTAATTGATTGACACACATTGAGGTAAGATGATTCGATAAGAAGAACAAAGAGTTTCTTTGGCCGTCTAAATGCTAGCTATAATAAAATGGTGAAAATGTGTGAAACAGTCATGGACATTAGTAGTGCATGCTTAAACACATTCGTTAATCATTAAAAGTTAAACGGAAATAACTATTTATTGAACATGAGGAGATGAAATAAGAGCACATGTTTCAATTTAATTAACAGAGTAGCGTCCAGGCTATTTAAAGATCTAACTAATGATCTTCCTTTCTCTTGTAGGTGAACTATTCTCAGATTACAGGTTTTCATGGACCTCCTGGTTTGATCTCACTGATTATATAAAATTGGTGACGGGTTTTATTTCCTTAATGCGCACGTCTTTGTTGATACATTAGTCACAACTCAAGATCAAATGTTAAAAGCTTTCTACCATTAATATTACAGCAAAACCGTTTCAAGAGATCTGAAGTGAAGTCGCACTATCCGCAGATAGCTTAAAGTGTTTAATCATCTCTATCATCTCATCTTCCAGCAGGTTTGTAGAGAGATGGGCTTAATTACTGACGTGGCCTATCATTATCAACACATTCTTGGACTTTTATGACATTTTTTGTGTGGCTTTAATACGTTGATTAAAATTCGTAAACCGCACTGGCATGGATTACAAAATTACAAATATATGACAATTCCCATGTTTTGATAAAATCTAAGAAGGTTTTCATACATGAAGAATCCATAATCATACGTTCCATTCACTATTAGAGTAATAAGCCACTGCCAAAGAATTCAAAGTTCTGCTGTGAACATGAGAATAATTACAAGGCGACCAAATCAGCCCGTTCCTTTCCCTAGAAGAAGTTTTGTGGAGCATATGATGAAAATCAAGTGAATTGTTCTTGAATTCCATTGTATGTGTGTACTGACGGACGTATGTTGCCGAATATTATATCCCTGCTTTGTGCCAAATGCAACAAGTAACTCAAACATATTTTTAAATGCCACTTTAAATAATACACTATGTGTCAAATTATTGTTAAAAGTAGCTCTTCATAGAAGACATCCTTCAGACGTTGTAAAGACCACGTTGTATTTGAAAGCTGGACTTAAATTATTGTAAAACCATGCTGTGCATATATGTATATATTTGTTTGTACACCAATATTATATTATATTACACTTCATCATTCCGATATTCCAATTTGATTACCACTTCAAAGCAAATGTAGTCTCTCACTATTTCGAATAGCGAATCTAAAAATGATTGATTCCTAGCAATCCGCATTTATTAAAAAATAATCCGACATTCATGTTATCACTACACATGTACATGTTACCATTTGCGATTGAGGAATAGCCGACGCTCTCGATGATTAGTTGCAAGCATTTACACCTTAATCAATCTGTCATTTTGTAAAAAAGTTGATTGATATTTCATGTATCACTAACAGTCATGTTGTATGGGAAAGTACCCTCATTCCTCCATCATGAATGCTGCATGCGTTTCCATTTCGTCTTATTAAAGGGCATTGATATAGAAGATTCTCCCGATTCTGAATGTATGGCTTTAATGGTACATTCTAACTTGTCTCAAATATTATAAGTGTTTAATGAATTGCAATGAATTGCATAATAGCCAGGTTCTGTTGTCCATTTAAGAGATATTTTTGGTTTCAATTGGGAAACCCTTTGCGTTTCATTCAAATATTGACAGAGAAGAAAATCAGGTTGGTGGCTTTAACTCAACTGGGCTTTTAATAGCGTGTTCATGCCATGCACGCTGACTGCAGGTCGATTGTGATAAAGCATTGTGATTTAAGTGGTTCTCTTCACAGTATTAGTGTCTCCACAAGTTTAAAATTAACAAATAAATGATAAAACTGTCGTTTTTAAGTATCCTTTGTAATGTTCATGAAGACACGATTCTGCATATTAGTGATACTATTGTCTTTTAAACAACTAGAGATCTGAAAAAGATGGGAAACAACATTTATACTGCATCATTGTTCTCTTAGACGTCGGTATTTATGCAAACATTTGGCACGTGCAGAGTGAACAATCCCAATCATTCTGTTTTTCGTCTTTAATTGCTTGCACGAAATTTACCGAAATTATGCAATAATGACTGTTACTAATCCACAGAATGCGTTTTGGTGAATATTTTCTGCATATTTGAAAATTTATAGCAGTCTCTATGAATTGCAAAATCTTAATTAAAAGTGATAACTTTCTTTTGTCGATGAGTTTATATATCATAAATGTCATATTGATTTCGTTAGGTGAAATTCCTTTTTGTTCATTCATTGTTTACCTTAATATACAATGCACGTTTTTGTATGATGAACATGTTTTACAGGGTTCTTCATAAAGCCATACAATGGCATTTTATAGTTCTCACAAACTAAGCATGGTAAACCTCGATAGAAAAAATGTTGGTTGTGCTATTAATCACGTTTCTTTACAGAAAATATTGGTGTATTTCACTGTGGCCTTATGTTGCCTGGCATGATAGAGTACAGAACGTTTTCCCTTATTAAATCCTTCGACGGGACGCAGATCAGTTTCCCTTCATTGTATGTTCATCTTGGGTCAGTCTGATTAAAATCGACCTTGTTCCGAGGAATAACATTTGCAAAATAGTATATCTACCGGGATACGAACAGGTTCTGTAGATTCCTCCCCACAAGGTCTGACAACTCCCCGTATAGGCGCGTGTTCCGAACCAGTTTAGCGCAGCCAAAACCCAGGCAAATAGCTGACCAATCACATCATAAGTATTAAACGGTCGCTGCTTTGAAAGCATTCGGAACAGACAAAAGGATAGCTGTTTGGAGTTATCTGCCCCTAGCTTCTCGCACCGAAAGCTTTTGTTGGACGTCTTGTGATTGGTTTACTGAATTTCGTCAGAACATGGGAGTCTACGGACTGTTACCAGACGGTTTGGCGTGAAAACCTCCGAACGATATGAGTTCGTATCCCGGTAGATGCACAATTTTGCAATTTTTTCCCGCGGAATACCTTCGGTTTTAATCAGACTGTTCATCTTGGGTAATCGTTTAATTGTGTTATGGTATCCGTAGCATGGTTGCTGAGTAATTAAACTGGCAAACATAATATAAATGTTGGTATCTTCATGAATCTATTCAGCACTGTTTTCATTATAGTGTGTATATGGTTATTGTCTTGTATTAACTGCAGTTAACCTCGGAAGAGTATAAACCCAAATGATTTAGTTTGAAAATACGATTTATCGTCGATATGAAAAAACCATTAGGAAAACGTCCTTTGGTCACTTTAGGTGGATATTGTCGTTAATGAAAAACAAATATTTGATTTACAATATACATTTTGATGTTTGAAAGACCTGAACATGACAGATGAGCAGTGGCAGTGACAGTTCATAACCCAAACCTTGTATACATATAGGAATGAAAATAAAAATACATTTTTATTCAAAACGTACTCAGAAGAATTAGGCATGTACGATGTTTGACATTTTGTAAAATTGAGCAGGAGGTTAAACATATAAACGTCATATCAGTTATATTGAATTCATCATATGTTAGTAAGCCGACTTATTTATCAAAGTCAATATCAAGATAAAAGATCAAAGGTTATTGTTGAACATTAGATAAGTTCATCAATATACGCCAAGAAAAAAATACAAATCTGAAAATGGATCTTATATCTGAGGATCAAGGACAAGTAATATGAAATAGACTGTATTCCCCTGCTTCACATACTTTGCTGAATCCGAAAAGCAAGATTTTCTTGATAACAACTTCCTAAATGTGAAAATCCGCGACGTTTTGGAGGATATGATCAGGTGAAATGTAAGGAAATAACAAAACGTGATACATTTATACAGCAAACAAAATAATGGTGAAGAAGGGCAAACATGGAGATTAATATGCATTGGTATTGGTAGTTTGGTATTATTTGCTGTCTAAATGCCCTTCAAAGATTTGCTCAATCCGTTGAAAATCAAACTTTGTAAACCAAAATATTATGTAATACCACTGATCAAACCTGAAGCAATCGAGAATTTGTTAAATCAGAGATGGTGAGGATAATATTATTGTATCGATAAAATAGAGATAAACAGACAAACAACCTTATTATTCACAGTCATACACACAGAAAGACAGTGAGTTACTATCATGAATCCTCCTTGATCAGGCTGCTGATGAAACAAAGTCCTGTATCCACTTGAATCGACAATTTCAATTAAATTCCCAACAGAGCAAAATACCAATGCTGAGGTGAAAGTCCGTTAATCTACGCTGGGTCATAAAGCCACCACTGTCCAATCAAGTGAATCACTATATATATTGCATCTGTGATTGTTTCTTGAAGAACCCATTTGACAGGTTTACTATTATAGGTATACTCGTTTGTGTAGGTTTATGATTGCATATGTACATGGTAGGTAAATTATTATATGGTAACTAAAGAAAAAGAGTTATGTTTTATTTTCAATTCAGTACTTTAATCGTACTTATCTGATATGTTGCAACATATTTGAAAGGTCGTACATTTGTACCTATGCTCTTCCTTTTTTTTTATTGAAACCAATTACCCAATTAAACTTACGTGCAAAAGAAACGTCCCCACATTTTGAAAACAGTATAAAATGAAATATTGATGTCGGAGAAAGTAGATTTTGAATGTATTTGGTAGCCACATGTTTTGTATAGAAGTATTCACAATTTCATACATCATAGTATGCTTCTTTATTTTTACATCTGTTCAAATACACATGGGGTGCTAAAATCGCTATTTAAAGATGTTTTTGGACCACAATATATGGTATTTTAGTTTAAAACATTGAACAAGTAGAAATTTAATTAATTAAATATATCCTCGACATTAATAACCTTCTTTGATTTAAATTTGTTGACGCGTCATTACTGTAGGACGTCACAAATTAAAGCAAGCCAAAACTGGCTTTTTGAGGCTTCTATCTCGTCTAGTTAAGGTGATTACAAAACGACCATTTCTTAAAACTTGTGGTTCTCAGAGTTATGAATAGATAATGTTTTGAAAATTCATATTTAGTGTTGTTGGATTCTGAAGACATGATGTAACGCTGTTTCAGTCGCATTTATCGCCCGTCGATTGAAATATCTTGTATTTATATGGGGACGTTTCTTTTGCACGCGAGTTTATATACAATGCTGAGAGTGTTTTTGTAGAATTCCGTAGGCTGGTGTACCCTTTAACAGAGTGTCGGTTTGACACTAGTTTGTATTTGCTAGCAGGAAATTCGAAATGTTCTTCGTACTATATTGTGAAATTATGTGAAAAGGAGTTACTGAAGTTATTCTTTGATTTTCTCACGAATACATTTTTAAATTGTATTTGCTTTTAGCTTATACTAAATATGTATACATTACGTGTGAATTCAGTATACGGGAGGAAGAAACACTGAACAGGTTGATGAAGTGTTTGAAAGGCATTTAGAATTGGCAAGTGAGTATATACTCTGACACGTCTTGTATTAAGTTGTTATCCAGAAAATCTTCCTGTTCTTATGTAAATGTCGGTCATACAAAAATGATGTAATGTAACCCGAAACTTGATTATGTTATTATTACTCTATTGTATTCCCATTCATGCAACCGAATACTTTCATAGGATTATGACGGGAGATTGTAGATTAAGTAGAATGTAAGAAAATACACACAGTTTACATCTGGTAACATGGGTGTGTATTACCTTTTTCTTTACTTATGTACAGTACAATAATAATTAAAATGGTGCTGTACTGACATTGTTTGAAATGTTCTTAACAACACCAGATAATTGAAATTGCATCAATGACTGACAAACTTACCATAACTAACTAATACTTATGAGAATTTTTTCAACATAGATAAATTATTTTATGATATGATATGAAATATCAACATAAAATTCTATTATCATACCCAAATAACTTTCTAGGAGGTCAACTCTATCTTTAGACACCTTGTATCAAGTCTAGCAGGGGCAGTAACTCTAATTTTCTTCCTCTTTCCCATGTGTTCAGACAGTCAAGACGTACAGAACAAATGCAGGGTATTCGAACCATTGTTTGCATGTTTTAGTCGTTAGGATGCCACGCAATCAGAAAGCTAGAGCCATTTCATCAGATTCAGGTGCTAAAGTGACCCTGAAGACGACGAGAGATGGGTGAAAACGTAGGAGTTTGTCTCAATCGGACAGCGGTGAAGCAGACGACACAGCTTGCATTTCAGTGCCAGTGCGTAAAACGGCTCGTCAGACTCGTCGCGACAGGCACAGATGTCTGGATTGTAGGCTCATCATATGTCAACTTGGCAATGAAAAATGCGGACCGATTAAGATTTGGACGGATTCATAATTTTGACAAGCTGGGAGTCCGGGTGAAGTGGTTGGACAAGAGGGGCATGCGATGGACCGATCTCCTGCCAGGACAGAAGCATGCATCCTTCACATAGGGTCTTATGGCCGTGGAAGTGTACATGGTCTTGACTTTTCACAAAAAATAGAGCCATGGGCTCTGTAGCTCATCAGGGTATATTTTTTTATGTTCAAGCTGGATATCAATTGTTCTACAGATAAGTATAATCCCTTGACATGCCATGGACACCAAAATTGTTCAGTGTCACAGGACAAAAAGTGGTGGAATCCATTTGCCGGATCCTTCGGGTTCTCCCAAATATTGGTGGATCCTGAGAAGATGACTCTTCTAATTCAAATGGTGTCACTAAAACATATTTCCCAAATCGTAGATGTAGACAACTAACACACAAAGCCATAAGATATATAATGACCCATTCCCTCTACAAGTTAAACCAAGCCTCCTCCCAAACCAGCCCTAGGTGGACTCTTAGTAGTCCTGTCCCATGACTGTATGCAAAATAAGAGCCTTTAATAAAGTTTGGTCTAACGAGCATCTGGTCTTGCTCTTCAGTACAGTGCTCTGTGGAACATGAAATCATTACATAACATGAAGCTCTGATTACCACAGCCACTGCAATCTTGGTCACCCAGGTCAGCTCTTATTACGCTACAGGACAGTTTGAGTGGAATTGGGGAATTTGCAAAGGCTAAAGAGTCTGCACACGTTTTCACCTTTCAGGTATATTTGCAGAAGAAGATGAAAATAGGTTTTTAGGTCATGGCCTGTAAGGCCCTTATCTGGGGCCACAGAGTCACAAAATCAACAGTTTAGAATCCCCATTACCCAAGGAGTCTGCACACAACTTTTCATCTCTCTAGACCTTTTGGAAGTGGAGAAGAAGATGAAAATAAGCTTTGAAGGTTGTGACCCCTGTGACTCCATTTGGGGTCATGGGGTCACAAAATCTACAATTGAGAATCCTCATTAGCCAAGGAATCTGCACACAACTTTTCTGCTCTCTAGAACTTTTGGAGAAGAAGATGAAAATAGGTTTTTAAGGTTATGACCCCTGTGACCCCATTTGGGGAAGTCAAGAACAGTGATGAATTAAATCTTCAAATGCGTTTTTATTTGTAGAGGATTTTATCTCTGGCCTCAAAGATAGGTCAGAGGGGTAAGGACCTTCAGACCTATTTCATCTTTTAAAGTGCTTCCTCTCACCTAGATTTTGACATTTTGAATTAGTTAATGTAGCCTATATAAAGCCTGATGAGATACAGAGCCAGTTGCTCTATTTATTTATTATCCCGATCGGAGTGTGTCACTAAGCTGGTAAGCTTTCAAGGGCGAGTTTCTTACTGCATTGTGAAGAAGAAGAAGAAGAAGGGTTTAGTTTGTATAGAGGCCGTGAGACCCATCACACAACATGGTAGAAAGGTTAATTAGAGTTACCTTCAACATACAGGCGCAGAATATACATATTCCAAGAATGTTACAACATTATTGATAATATTTATGTCCGATGATGTACATAGACTGTGGAGGGAGTAAAAACATCTATCAATAGTTTTAGGTATTAAATGCTGACACATGTACTCATAGCGTTTACAGATATAGACAACATGGATTTCATCTTCAATACTTTTACAATGTTTACATAATACATTATCATGACAAGTGGCAACGCCTCGTCTTACATTTTTAATACCTAGTGAACAACATCCTGATCTAAACATTGTGAACATTCTCTTTGATCTATTGCTTATGCTTGGTACATATGTATTGGAATTATATAAAATGATAGCGAAGGAACATCAGGGAAGAATGCCACACTTGTCTTGAACAATTACTTATTCGCTCAGTAAACATACATAAGTACATCTCTATGTCACCGACATCTTGTTAAAGTTAAACAACAATTCACTGACATGGCGAGTCCAAGTGGGACGCTTCCTGAAGTTAATAGATAACCAAAATTGATAAGATTGATATGGATATCGATGTTGTTTTTGACGAATTTTACATAATATACATTTCTCAGTGGTACCCTCCCGCATTCCCCATATGCAACAGCATTATAAGATCTGTAGCTTATCTGTAGCAAATAGTTGCAAAAACGATAAATAATTTCAATACTTCTCTTTTCTTAAAACCCCATATTTCAGCCTCATATGTCAGAATTGGAACATTGTTTTTATGAAAAATATGAAAACCTTCAGACATTGTAGTTTTGACTATAATTGGTTTTCATAATTATCTTCAGTGTTGGCATTTCGGATCCTTTCATTGAATTCGCTCAATCAAAATACTCTGGATTATGGAGGATGACCATTGAATAAAGCTGACAAGTCTGGTTGTCTTGTTACAGTTTCAGTGAGAAATATATCCTGTTTTAGTTGTTTTTAACCCTTAGCCATGTAGCTTCACCGGTCATTTTCAGTAACAGTGTCATACATGTGCCTTGGAATTTTAATTGTATCTATATGAATAGGATCATCAAAATCAATCAATTGTTTACAACTTATCAACATACACTTTGTTTTATGATACAAACAAAATAAATTCTATAATCTATTTAAAGTGAAACATGGTATTTAAGTAGTACTCAGTCAAGCTTTGCAGTTATCTCCCTTTGGATAAATTTGAACCAATATCTTAGTTTGTTAAAGATGCTATTACATAGTATGAAGAACTCCCTTTTTTTCTTTCGTTGTATTGATTTATATATTAAAGTATATGGTTCTTCAAAATTTTGGAGTTAATTTTCTTTATACATGCATACTTCACTTTTACTTTAACCTTATTAATCAATTTGGAAAAAACTTGTATTTCTTTGATAATAATAATAATAATAATAATAATGATAACACTTTATTGTCCTCATAACAATGAATTGGGAAATTCGATTTGTGCCAGTGGCACCCGGCAGCCACAGTGCAGCGCCAGTTCAAGCGTTGTTCTATCCTTATAATGCTGAGCGCCAACCAAGGAAGCAACAACTCCCATCTTTTAACGTCTTTTGGTATGACGCGGTCGGGAATCGAACCCCGACCTACCGGGTGAAGAGCAGACGCTCTACCAACATCTCCTGAATTGATACTCTTTAAGTTTAGATCAAAATTAAAAAAAACACCAAATATTGCTAATTTTTTTAATTTCTAATTGTGAAGAACATACAAAGTTGATGATATTCAATTAAGGTGAACACAAGCGAGCAATTGCTATGTGTTCCTGATATTAGACAGCTCGAGACTCTTGGAGTAATCTATACTAGCCTTCCGATACGAAAACCCTTTGTGTTATCACTTCCTGCCAGTGACATCTCATGTCGTTCTGAAAGCGTACCCATATCCGTCAAACGGTTTAAGTGTTTTATTCGGGATCGCCCTGTTGGAGAAACAGCTGTTCTAAGGCTTGATAAGTCGTTGTCAAAGATAATGACCTCATAGCCAATTGGCTGTTATGTTTGCCTGGTAACTATTAAATGGTGAGAGACGCAAGTCGACGGGCATACATCCTCTGGTAGGTTTGTGATACTTTGCAAGACTGAAGTAATAGCAATTTGCAACTCATGTCAGTAGCCTTTCTGAACTGACGGAACATGTCTGACTGTGAGGTCATTTCTTGACAAGAACCACCATTTGACCTGTCCCTTTTACCTACATATATTACTAAACTATTTGTAATATGGAATATAGTTTCATTCTTCTAAGGTTTATTTCCCTTAATAATTATTATTTATTTATTTACTGAACCATTAAACAGGCCTGGACTAT
This sequence comes from Gibbula magus, assembly GCA_936450465.1. NCBI lineage: Eukaryota > Metazoa > Mollusca > Gastropoda > Trochida > Trochidae > Gibbula > Gibbula magus. Next base: position 58,235,165 of record OW388292.1, on the reverse strand, counting down.
GTCCGTTTCTTTTTGCTTGAAGCTGAATGTCCTGACCTTTTTCTGTTAAATATTTAGGTGAACAGCTTGTACGTACAATGTAAACGTGAAATCTTATATCTATATCTTATATCTATAAATTATATAGGAAAGAATAGAATAAATAGATAATATCGTATGTATAGATTTAGTCTGTTTGATCATTATACATAATAAATATGAATCAAATCTTAAGGGATCGATAGGGACTTGTTTATATTTCGAAATGAATAAATATATCATTCATATTTTAAATTCAGAAATTCAAATATCCTCATTTTTGTCCAGTATATTACAAGGGCAAGAGTATTAATTTTAATATTTTCAAAGATACCAGAATGAAAATACTCTTGTTAATTTTGAAAGCAAGTATGCTACTTGTACACTTACAATTATATTATAGTGAAGTGGGAATTTTATGACTGAGGCTATATCAAAACTATAAATTCAGCCTTTAAAATACAAAATTCCATTTTAAAATCCCCCCCCCCCCCCCCCCCCCCCCCCCCCAAAAAAAAAACAAAACAATACAATCAGACCATATCCCCCGCCAAATTGGGAGGTTTAAAACTCTTTGTTGTGGCAAGACCTAACAAACTGGAAATTCATTAATTTTATAAATACACGATTAAAATGGTTAAAATTAACACAGACAATTGTAGTAACATTTCAAATTCCCTGTAAAATACAGGTGACTCTTCATGCGTGTTGGTGGTATTGAATTGCTGTAATAATTAAAGGCTGTTTCACACTCATCGATCAATTCTCTCCTTTGTGATGTCATCATTTACATCTGCATCATAATGGAATGTGTGTCTGCATATATTGATCCATAACTAAACATCATTCAAGTATCTCTCCTGAGATCATTTGTGTCCTCAAATTTCTCACTTTTGAAAATACAAATCAATAAATGTATCTCTGTGTAGATTCATATGACCACAGCACCACACTCTATTTAAATGTTTTTTTTTTTTTCAAAGAACCAATACATTTCATGGTACATCTGTCAACTGAAATTGCGTTTCACTTGTCAATAACTTATTTATTTACGTATCAAGATATATATTTAAATGTTAATTCCCAAAACTGCCGATTAACAATAACAGTCCATCAAAACGAAAGGAAGGTTACTCTTGTTCTACCTCTAAACTAGGCGCTGTCTAATGTATGTGTATCATATAGCGCAAACAAGCTCTAAAGCCGGTTTTATCGTGGCCATTGTTTACTGCATTTTGACATCTGTTCAAACTTATTTCAGTGTTGATAACCAGGGGAATTATTATTAAAACATATAAAGATGGGAATTGTCAGTGAATATTTTGACAAAAATCCTTGAGCGACATTTGATACAGACCATGTGCTTATTCAGTTATTGAATTTGAAGACAGAAATCTGAAAGTGTTTCTATTTCTATTTAGAACAACAAATTCAGGGCAGGAACATTGTTTTGTCAATTAATCACAATTAAAATCAATACTAAGCTTTCTTGCTTACAAAAAACTTCAAACAGTAAATGCACTTTAAACAATATATCAACTTATATTGAGTGAACTAATATTCAAGATTGAAGTTGAATGTCATTATGTTTACAGCCAAATTATAACATTTTATGATTTATAATTGGCAAGATCAGGTGGATATTACATACGTTATGAAAGCTTTTGCCAACCAGAAGATTATATTGGTGATGAAAGATAAATTGACTGGCAACATAACCAATGACTAATTAAACACCTACGATATGAAGACACTGAATTTTAATAAACGTTAAAAGTATGAAATACTCTTAATTGTTTTTCATTTAGTAATGTTACTCCTCATTTTTTATTTTGATGAGTGAAATACTCTTTGGTGAAAATAATTATCTGGAGCTCTGGCTACTTGATCCATAATACCCATTAAACAAACAAACAAAGGTTAAAATGGAAACCGTAAACCACATGTACTGTGGAAGCTTCAGGGCACATATTCGTTTGATCGAAATCTGACAGGACAGCGATAAGATGACCCGAAGCAGAGACTTAACATGTTTGAGCACGATTTGTAATGAATACTACCAGGTCTCCAACGGAATTAATTGTACTGATCTTGATTTGATAAGGTTACAGATTCAGATGAAGTCATGATATTTTACCTTGAGAATGTGAATACACTGATATATGAGTCATAAACCATAGTAATCAGATTTGAAAAATAAAAAACAACACCTCACGTTAACGTCTTAATGTTTTGATAATATTCCATAAAGCAGTACAGTACTGGAAACAGAAGTCAAAGGAACGAGATGAGAACATTGCAACCATGGTTGAAACTCATTTTGTGTTAGTTAACTAGTTTGAACTCTGGTGAGGGAGACTGTGCTTAAAATCAATATTAAATCAAATTCAGTTTGTCTATGAATAAGTACGTTTTTAGTTTGCTGGCTTGTGATTCCAATGCACAGTGTGTATGCTAATGAAAGTGCCCTGTGCGTGACATTGATCCTTTGGGAATAGTTGCCCTAGCCTTGGCTACCGAGATAATGGTCGATAAGTACCCTACAATCATTTAACAACGAAGATACTCAGCATCAGTAAAATAAACATTAACACCTCAATGCATTAACGTCAAACGGCTGCATATTGGTGTTTCAAATGCAAAGTATATTGTTCATTGATTAAACAAATGTTTGAAATAATTGTCTTCCACCGGGACGCATTCTAATTAATATAAAAATGATCAATGTATAGGATTCCTAGAAGGTTTGTAGCATTTACAAACAGGGAATCTAACGTGTATGTCTTTGAAAGACACATATGTTAAATTATTCCTGAGATTTTATTTAGAAGGTTTTTTTTTTCTCTCGAGTTCACGCATATTTCTTTTACCACTGTTTAAAGGTTATTTGTTCATACATCTCAATGTCCATGTTTCACAATGTTCTATAAGCAAGCAGTTGTCACTAAGGTGACATGATCCCCCGCCGCAAATTAATACTTCAAAATTGATCAATAGATTAAAAGATTTAGTTGCCGCCGTATTTAGCCAATGATTATACGTTTGCCATTGAGTTTACGTCCAAAGTTTAGTTTAGTAAGTGACAATTCAAACATAAATTAATTATTTCAAAGAATGAAATACATCCCAACGAGAACTCTTATCTGATGCATGTTTACAGTAGTGATCATGATTGAGGAAAGCGTCATTTTCAGTGGGACATGTTCCTAAAATTGCATTATATCTTCAAGAGAAACATCTGCTGAACAAATTGCTATAGATTTTCCATTTAAAATTAAGTTCAAGAACCTTGTCAATATTGAAGAAGCTATAATTAAGTTTCAATATGTTGCCTGAGGTCTCTGAAAACTTCAAAGAAGTCAGATTGGGTTGTTTTGTTCGTATAACCAGAAGGCGAGTCCAGATCGAGCATATCGTAAACATGTCAATTAACAAGTGCATTTGAAGTCAATCTTAAATAGTGTGTATGATCATGAATTCAACAGACATGGACAGGGCACGGTGACAATGCATTATGTACCCTTTATATTTTGATTATTTGGGATCATACTAGTATAGAGTGTTTAACATTTTCGCGTTGAGTCCCGTGTGGGATTCGAACCCATATCCAAAGAGTCTGGCACCACTTGCCAGCTCTGACTATCCAAATAGTTAAAACCACTCATTAAAGAATGTAACGATGTAACATTTAATAATTATAATTTATGACCTGTATAAGTAACAAAAATGATTGTTGTTTCATATTCTTACGTAACAAGACATAAACATCCTGACGCTTAGGGGGCGGGATAGCGCAGTGGTTAGCGCGATCGGCTTCGGATCAAGAGGTCCGGGGTTCGAATCCCGCCAGGGGCACGACAACTTTGTCTGCAGTAGAGAACTGTTCTACACGCAGTAAGGTTTGGGTGCAATGCTACACTGAATTTCAGTGCAGTACCACCCATGGTTCGCTAGTTCCAGCCGTTGCTCGCGGGTTTCACCTCCCTGCCGTAATACTAGCAGCCGCGATATAAGTGAAATACTCTTGAAAGCGGCGTTAAACCCCAACTCACCTCACCTCCTGACGCTTACTCGCTTTACAAGTTTACATTTGTAATATATGGAGTGTGAACAATATAAATGTAAGCAAATACTGTAGCACGCACTGTTGTGAAAACTGGATAAATCAGAACTTGCGCCTATGATTTTATCGTGTAATTTATAATAATAATAATTGCTTACTAATATTGCGCCTTTTCCACACCCTAAGGTATGCTCAAAACACTACAAATATTACCCCGAGGGAATATTTACATTATTTATCTACGTGTATCGTATACTAGATTAATAATATTGCAGTGACAAGTACGTAGAGCAATCATTATTCCGTATCGGTATATTTCATTGTCATATATATGTTAGGTGAGATAGCTTTTGGAGATCGAGCAACCAGTGCTTGATTCCGACGTAGGCAGATTACATACCTCTCCCATCCATTTTTGGATAGATCTTCCTTTAAAACATAAGCTATCACTTTATGCAAAATGACAGTTGCAACAAGAAAGTAATTTAGTATTTCTATTATCAAAAAGCAACATATTCTAAAACTTGACGATCTGAATATGACGATCCTTTAACAGAATCTGCAAACAAAACAGATACCAATACTACTTTCATCTGGTGGGTAAATCTTGTGGAGCACACTTTTTGATAACGATTTGAATTTTTTTACAATATACAAATGAAATTCATATAACATCGCCATGTTACTCTACATCTAGTTATTTACCAAATTGCAAAAACATTTATTGCGCGAATTTAAAAAAAAGCAGATATACTCTGGAGGAAAAAGTTCTTTTTACAATTTAACTTCCAGAATAGATCTTGAAAAATGTAATGCAGAGATTAATACAGCTTAGGAAGTAGGACAGTATTCTTGTGTGGCATAAATTTATAACTAATTAGTAATAAAGGATTTATTAAAGAATAAAGCTCCACACTCATTTTTCAATAAATTGCCCACGTTGGCGGAGGTTATAATCGTGGTCTTCTTGCATTATTTGTAATATCCTTTTGAAAATTCATAATGTTAAATTATTTATTAGTAGAGGTTAGTGTTAAGGGCTGATTTTAGTTTATGTCACTAACATGAAGATTCATCTTTACATTCACAATGCAAATATACTTTCAGCTCCATGATAGTTATTGAATGGCTATTATTTGTTTTGTGCATTAAATACATATTTATTTAGAAATGTTCTTGCGGATTATTAACTGGAACTATAAATCACTTAAATGTTTTCTTTAGGGACACGTGAAATACTTCCGGAAATTAAATATGATTGGCCCGTTCCTCAGTTGGTGTTTTAAAGTGTCGGGACTGTACCTCAATGAAACCTGAGGGATAAGTTCCACTTACTCAAATGTCGATTTGAATAAATGGTGATCCATGATTATTTTCCACGTCGTATTTAATGGGCATGGTATGTGGCTGTAAATGACGAACATAACACACTTCATTGCTAATTCCGAAAGTCTAGGGCATCGTTTGTACAAAGAAGCAAGAAAGAAACGGCCTGGTTTTGTGTGACCTGCGAGAATGACTGGTTTAATGTATCTATCTTATAATGTTGTTAGCAATCAAACTATTTGTTTACACCATTTCTTTCCAAATATATATTGAATAATTATATTATATGAATATTGATTTCACATTAAAACTTATGTGAGAAAAATGAACTATTTACAATAAATATTTTACGAATAAACTTAATTAGGTAAGCGTGAATCATGAAAAATAAAACTGGACCTCTAAAGATTAAGTCCCTACTATAATGTTATTAACTATTTCCACATTGGCCCAGTTACAGGTAATACAACGCGGTCAATAAGGACATACTTAATGAAAGACAATATTATGAATTAACCTCTTGTTACCTGAATATGTTATGAAATGTTAGAAAGAAAATTAGTCCTCACAGGTACTGTACAAGCACATATATATTTATATCAATGTTTCTAAAACATCAACCTCTATGGTAGCTTATGCATTTGTTCGTAGGTAATGAGTTATTTTTCTTAATTTTCCTTATCTTTACCTTGTTATACGTTGTCCCAATGCTCACCGCACATGATGTCTCAACAGTAGTGACAAAATGTACATTAGTCTTGCTTAGAGTTCTTTGCTGCGTTATCCTGATTAATCAGAATGAAAACATCCGGTTTCTCATCGATCCTTCTGATGTGAGAGAAAGCTGCAAACGAGCTATTTATGGTTAATGTTTGGTCATTAATGAAGTTGAAATATTGATGATGAATGCTTTCATACTCAAATGGCCAGACACGTCTTTCACATTCCGATTTTGTAAATTATGTTCTGGACGGAAGTGCAAAAGCCCATCATACTAAGGATGATCTTAGCCCCCATTTGATAACATTAAATTAGGATCAACTTAGCTAAGGGGTGTTTGTAAAATTAAGCTCTGTTGGTCACACATTCACACATTGAATCTATTCTAGTCGATGTCATGATTATCTGTCTGAAACATACATAGAGACTTACAAGATTTGCTTTAGGCTACAGAAGCTGGTTATTCTTGGTCACAGTCATTTTAAAGTTTTACCAATAAGCCCGATATATCTTATTTTGCACCTACATTTCATGCCATCAGACTTTCAGAAATGTCGACATTGGGAAAACTAAGTGAAACACTTGGGTTAATTTTATTTGAGCTTACTCTGACTAATTACTCTGACTAATTACTTCACCACTGAAGCTTGTTTCATTATTTATGGTGAACATACATAAATACATTTCAAGACATTCCTTACAGGATGATGTTGTGTCACACTCGGACAGGTCACAGGGACATATGAAATTGATCCCGACGTGATGTTGAGCAGATATAAAATGGTGCCAGATAAAAGGATTGTCTATTATTGACATACATTATTTTTTTAAGAAGAAATTACTGTTGCCGAAAATTACCATTTTAATGATATTAAACTCAGTGACGATATAAAGGTATCAGTAGTGATTTCTTATCGAAAACTGAACAATGCAGCAAGATTGACACGCATCAACAAGTCAAACATAATTTTGGAAACTTACAACGGACAAAAATACATTTCGGTTGATAGTGTTTGATATAATTACTATGCATATAAATGGGACGTTTTTTTCGATTTCTGCACATGTACATAATGATGTTGCTCGATTGTCATGGGAAACTAGTATTTATGATATATGTGGCGATTGGAAATGTAAGTGACATTATTTGAACTGAAATCAATACACAGGGTGTTTTGAGACGTATTAAAGCCAAATAAAAAAAATATTCAACAAAATGGACGCCTATTAAACGTTTTCAAGTAACATGTTTACAAAACTTAAAATAATAGGAACAAGGTTTTTCATCTGCTTGATACAAGTATATAATCATTTAAAAATAATCTAAAATTAGTGTGGAGTGTGATTGGCGTCCTTCATCATCTGACCCATTATGGAAAGGAAGGAAAGACCTCTATAAGTCACGTCGTTATTGACGATATATTTAATTGACCATAACACGTCTTCACAGTCGGATTTTGTGATTGTGACTGAATAAATAGGGCAAATAGGAATATCAACAGTTTAACTTGATTTTAGAGAATTATATTTATAAAAAATATTCATAATAGTATTATATTACGTCCATATGTTATCACAGGCCAACTTACTAATTCAGTTAGAAATAAACCTCAGAAGTATGAATTATATTACTCGATTCCTATTTTAGAAAACAGCTTACATTGCCAAAACATACAATTTAGTGCGATTGGATTGTGTAATCTTTTTGAAAACAATGTCTTTAAACATACAGCCATTTTGTGCACGTCTGTTGAACAGAGCGTTGATTTCTATTTAGTTGGCCCTTTTAGTGCGGGTAAGACCTCTTCACAATATAAACCTTGGCATCGCCCAGTAAGCCGGTTCCCAAACCCACATTAGATATTTAGGTCAATCCATTTACCTTTTGCTTCAGTAAATCTCGTTATGTTTAAAAAGGCTTCAGTCGGAAGCTGTTTGACATTCCAACATCGATCGAGAGCTTATAAGTCTCTCATTAGGGTGTCTGTTGAACCGGCCTCTTGAACCATCCCTTTTGTGCCAGAAAATTGGATAAGAACTCGTTGCTGCTATGGTGAGATCAATGTATAAATGATGTTTCTCACACTCATTATATTTGGTTCAAACGAAACTAAACTGTGGTGTCAATTGTCTGCTTACAGGTACATATATAATTGGGAATTTGCAGGATAGTGACAAATGCTGTTGTCTAGTTCAGGATTACTATATCTTTAGCATTCATGTTATGAACAGACAATATAAGTATTTGTTTCAATGTAATAATGCTTTTGAAGATTGATGTTTTATAATATTTTGAAATGACATGTGTAATGTTGGGTGACGCTGTCAATTTGTTGTGATCTTTCAACAAATTTGAGTTTGGTAAAGTGTGATCTTGACATCCATTGCAATAGATTGCATAGCGATATTCGTCGATTGCTTTAAACTGACAGGTTAAAATTATGGAAATACTACAAGTTGCTTGAAATGATCTTGGAAAGAATTATAGTGTTGCAAATATTGTATAGCTGGATCACCTTATTTGGGGCAAAGGTAAATGACAGCTTTTGTCATAACAAAACTCCAGATGTGTTCCCATATTTAAAGAAATATAATTTAGAAACAATTGTTCACTGGTTTTTAAGCCATAACTAGGTCATTATTAGTATAAAACCTCCTAGATAGTTTTACATTCACGACATAACACGTAAACATTTCGACATATGTGTTTGCATATCTTTATCAGAAAACATAATTCATATATGAAAAAACAGCATCAGCTGACACGACAACAACAATTATCCAACATTATCCTCATTCCATAAATCACAGACTAACACTATTTATGTCCTTCATTTGAATGAAACTGTGTTTTGAAGTGTAATTTCTGATTGCCTTATTTGATGGGTAGATTGGGTATCACATAACAAACCATAGTGGATAACCAGAATCAGTGAAAAAGATGGCATGGCATACTTCCTTCACAGAATCAAAAGACATTAATACCAAATTAATACCAAATTCATTAAGGATATATTATAAGAAATAATTCGTTACACAAACAACACTTGAAAATACATATTCCAACTTTGAAATGTTCAAAATGTTGGATCGAAAACAGGTTGTTTTTCTGCTGATGCAACACTTACACAAAGCATTTGGAGTTATTTGTTTTAAAAATTTTAACTATATTAACTGTTCAATTACGCATGTTTTTAAAAATTAGTTAAGACAGAATGTGTAAATGAGTATTTGACAAGTGCATTAACGTCATACATCACACTGTATCATTAAAAATGAGATGAAAGTCTCTCCAAATAACAACAGGGTAAAATTCTCTTGAATCAGTAAAATAACATTTATGACTTATCCGATTCCGCAGATTCTCTTAAAAAGAGCTATTCCTGTCTATCCTAAATATATCGTTCAATCGGTGATCAGTGATCTCTTATGTGATATAACTAGCTCGAATAAAAAGTTCCGCCTTATTTCTACATGTATTTTCCTGAAATACTTCGATGAACCTAATTTGCATGTAAATGTTGCGTACAATAGTTTAAACGTTCCTGTTGGACAAAACTGAATATGTCAAACAAAGCAATACTGAAAAAAGGTGATGTCATTTCTCCTAAATCATTATTCAAACTCATAGAAGAGAACCCTCTGCCACTTTCACCCCACACATCCCTTAATTGTTCTGTGCTAGCGTAGAGGCACAATGTATACCTGAACTTCAAAGTGCGCTGTGATACGCTAGAACAGGAAAAATAAGGACATGCACCAAGGTGTACACTAGCCAGTGATCGAAACTGGTGTAATTATAACTTCGATCTCTCGAAAATAAATTGAATGAATTAATCGAATTTGCATTAATTATGAAATTGTGATGTCACTTTAGTTTGAATTTGTAGTGTAATTTTATAGAAAATTCATATAGTTTGTGATTATTCGAATATGCCATACAACTTCAAAATGAAATCCGATTTCAGAACGTGCTGGGTGATCAGCTATATATGTACACTATTGTACCCATTGATTAAGCTAAAGATCCTCAAACCAACTTGATGACATTCGCACGTGACCGTAATCAAAAGTCCTGCGTGTTCTTGCCAATCAGTGGATTAGCATATTCTTGTTTACTCATTTAAACATTTCTGACATCTGGAAGTACAACGTCGTCATCTATCTTGACATGACACTCACAATACAGTTCACTTGATCATTGTCCGGAGGTTCTAGTAGCTCTAAACAACCACGGTTCTTTGATATGGTATCTGTATAAACCCATATCTAAAGAAAACTTTATGAATTTGAAATCCGAACGTGGAAAATACTTCACCGTAATAGTTATATTGCAATATCAAATTAGTGTAATACTGCTGAAAGTATGACGACAGAATAGTGTGCAGTTGTGATGTCACAATGCTTGTACCGCCCTCACAATGGTACATGAATCGCGGAAATTTTAGTTTCAGCACACTGACGAATAGTAAAGAGAATAATAAATTGCCTTCAACATGATACCATTTCTATTTAATTCATGAATCTTTATGTATCAAACTCGCTTTCGCTCGTTTAATACGAAATCATTAACTCGTTTGATAAAAAGGTTTAAATGGAAGGGGCTTAGTATTCCCTTTAAGAAAAAGTGACTCGAAACAGCTGTCAATGGTAACAAAGAAAGTAATCTGAATTATGTAAATGTTTTCAAAATCCGATGTCGATTTTCTGAGGTCAAATTAGGAAAACTAAATGGTCAAGTGAAAACTGTTTCTCTCATAATGTATAATGATAAGGCATCTCTTACATTAATCAACAAATGATAACCCTCCATACTTATCAAAGCAGGAACTGTTGATGCTATTATTTCAAGGCCGTTTAATGACAGGAATCAGTGTATATTCAAACGTAGTGTGAACATTTACAAAATAAAAACAAGGCTGTCATTAAAAAGTGAAACTGATAACATCGTGTATTACTTTTGACTTGGCATTTAAAATATTGAGATACTGTGTGTTTTGCTGTTACTCACAATCAAATTAAATTCACACAGAAAGGTTGCTTAACATTGCATGTATTGAATTGCTGTGGAAAATGTAGGAATAATCTAAAAACTTCAAATTCATATTATACTCGACATTTGCTAAAAGTCAGGAAACCTGAAATTGAATTGAAAGGTATGGTAATTATGGTATTAAATATTAAACACAGATGATGCCTTTACTTCCACACTGAGGGAATATTAGATAAATCGAACTGGAATGACAGAAAACGAAATACGTTGATTTAGTGATAGCATAATTGGTTTCGTCATCTTGGTATGTGCGACTCTCACAAACAAACAGAAGTAGTTAATCCACCTGATCACCAACATGTTTTCAGCGATATGAAGGATGTTATCCCCAGAGCAATTTAAAAAAAAGAATTGCTTGAAATATGGACATCATGTTGTTTTTTTGTATTAATACATGCATCTACTTGTAAAACAATGAATAATTTATTCACCTGATTAACCTAAGATTAGATGCTACTGGGGCCGACATATTTTGATGAGAAGATATTGAACATAACTGTTTGTCTTGACAAATAACATGTTTCTCATCTCGTCGATATAAAACACTGTTCACTGTATCTCTTAGGGGATTACCATTACATTATTGAGAAATAATATTGATCCTGATATTTTTGAAATTGTATTCCATTAGTGATCATTATCCTCGGTAATAAGACTTCATATTGCGATTATGAATTGGCCCTCTTATTGGTTGGTTGTTTCAGTAGCTTTGACAATATCACCAGAAAAAGATTGTTGTTGCTTACACATGTAACTGCGATAATTATGCTGATCACAATTTAATACTTACACACACCACGTATACCTTCATTTCAGTATTTCATAATGCCATTTACTTTTAAATTCATCAAACCAATTCTAAAAACCAACATTTAAAACGAAAGAAAATTACAACTCTTATAAAGATAAATCTGGCATGTGAAAATAGTGATAAATGTAATCATAATGCTGCACCAAATAACTACAAATATTATTCACAAAGTATGTTGATAAAGTGCATATGTTGCTATTAATGGTTATGTGACAGAAGCAACATTGACATACATTGTAAATACTATAATAACGAAGCGCACACTGCTATCTGAGGCTAACTAATGTAATTATATACAGATTGTTGGTTGCTTCCAGTTACTTAAACCCTCTTTCGTGGTTGGTGTCACGCCGATAATGAGATTATTACTTCATGCACCAAAATATCTGTTGAAGGCAGAGTAATCTATGAATGAGATCAATCTTCCCGAGTGATTACTTCACTTTCTGTCTACTCATAATTGACAGAAACACAAACGTTTTGTTTTCTACTAAAAATCTACAATACGTATGTATACACAATGTATTTGTAGAAGATGACGTGAAAGGCCTTTATAATGCATGTATATTCTTTGTGCACGTTTGAACGTAAATGTTGCTCCATAAAACTCGCAGCTAAATCAAACTAGCCTGTGCTCATATTTGAAGCAGAACGCCAAAACAATCATACATAATTTCCCATGAGATCATTGCAAAACACATATTATTGTCAAACAAATTAAATAAAAGATTAATTGCTCTCAGTCAATCTGTGACAAGAGGACATTACCCATTGCCTTCACCTGCGGTTTATATGATTTTGTCAGATGGCCTGCATGTGCTGTACCCAATTATAATCTGCAGGCCTCTCCTGATGGTAGTTTGTCAAGTTCTTAATGACAGCTGTATACATGTCGTATTTCTGTTATTTTAGAAACAAGATCATAAGAATTTTCTATTTGTCGATATTAGATGGTAAACAGGCACCATCTTTAAATTGTTAAACATTCCTTAATCAGTTTACCATATCCTTCAAATCACGTGTTTTGGAGATTGTTCCTTATGAGATTTTAAGTTGCTCTAAATGCAAATATCATTTATTGTCTCTGGATATATAAGTCATTTTAACATATGTAAAGCCGGTGTATTCAGCATTGTATAAACTCCTAAACTTAAGTAAAACAAATTTATGTCACTGGTACTTAATAAAATAAATCTGAAGTTTTACCTTTGCAATTACAACATTGCAGCAGAGTTGAATATTGTAAACGTGTTTATTTGTAATTCTCTCCCAACAAACGTTTTGTTTGATAAAACATTAGTATATGTAAAAGTTGACATACACTTGCAAACGATCCACAATTTCATTTTATAGCTCAACTATTTTATTTAATCATATTACATTTGTTATAAATTGACCATAATCCATTTCCAAAACACAGGTTTTAAAATTGGAGATATGCGATTTATTTAAAGAATACTGCTTTATCTGGGAGAGATATTTCAAAATTTTTTAAAAACTTTAATGATTTCCTAATCATTACATTTTTTTTTATTTTCATATTTATTTATTGTTTACATTAATTCGGTACGATAGCAGTGGACATAAACACGTGACCTATGTGCGACGCACACGTTACAGTGACCTAAAACCATACAGACAATAAGAAAGGTACATGCTTAGTTAAATAGTATAGTATTTTGGCAACAGTGCATATAAACAAAACACACATATGCGACATACAGGTTACAGTGGCCTAAAGTCATACAGACAATTAGATACATACATGTTAATTGTGTTTTACAGAAAGTGAAAATAAATCATTAGAATTTAATAAAGGCATCATTTTCACCAGAAACTAAATAGATTTATTGCTGTTCTGTCGATGTTATTCCTGCTTAATGTGACTTAATACATACTTTAATATTTGGAATATTCATTTATTGCTGTTTTTGAATATTATGTCTTTAACAAGCAAAATAATAGCGTTAATGGGATTGTTATTTATTCCTTTGATTCCGATCATTTTCTTTGAAATTGTAAATTTTAAAGTGATTTCAGCGGTTTCTAGCCATTTTTCTAAACGTTTCCAAATAATTAATATCGGATCACGATACCAAAACATGTCTTCTATAGTTTTGTTACAAAACCTGCAAATTGGTGATTCTGAATCTTTATCCCGAATAGGTAAACTGCAGATCATTGATAAATGTAACACATTTTGTATACCATGATTTGTACATATTCGGTTTTCCATCTAATTATTCCTCAGAGACTGAGTAACAAATTCGCCTTCCGAAATCTTCGTTGTTTTACACTGAGTATGCCAATAGAACATCCTTCCTGAAAGCATCAGTCATTTGAATTAATTGATTTCTAATGTTTTTATCCCCCATGCTCAGGTTAAAGAACTAATGCACCTCGTTTAACTTTTTCCAGCTTACCCCTCCAAATGTAATGAAAACATTTCTTCTGAATCTTTTCAAGTGTGTGTTTTGCTCGGTCTGGCAGTGACGAAAATAAATGATTTAATTTTGGGAGTAAGACAGATTTTAAGATACTATTTCTGCCTAAATGGGTGAGGCTGATAAAACCTTAATAATTAGTTGACAATTATTTCTTTCACTATATTAAGCTTACACCACGTCTTCTTCAAAGTGAACCACTGTTTAATGCTTTGGAAATGACATCGATATGCAGGTAAATGGAATATTGGCAGAGTTTATTTCTATAACAGTTTTTATTAAAATTGATAAAATTATTTAGATAACATATTTATTGTTAAAGGGGCAGCAGCACGTTTTTTTGCTCAAATAATTTGATGAAATGTATTTGAAAAATTCAAAAATTATGTCACTTATAGTAAAACACACTTCTCTTTTAGGAAATCACGTTAAAAATGGGTATACATGGTTCGGTGAAGCCAGAGAATCGTTTTTGTAATTTGAAATAATAAAATATGTTCACATTAAAATGACCGCCATGCATGTTTTGCTTTATACGCAACGCCGTTATTACCACTGCGAATGATTGGTTTGTGTAATAAGATGTTTTACCCTCTATAGTAAATATAAATGAAAATGTAAAGGACGTGCTTTCGCCCATTTAAAATGAAAATCATCATAATCTATTAAATTAATAAATTAACTAAATAATAAGTAGTTATTGTCTGGCAAAGGGAACACACCATTGTAATTACTATTTGAACGCAAAATGCAAGTTTGCATGAAGTCAATGTAGAAAGATAAAATTAGGTTAATGTAAAAATGTAAAAGGTATAATCGCAAACATTCCCGAAACTCATTTAGGTACAGAACATTCGGCAGTTGCCTGATAGCAGTAGAACTGTCTTATCGATATGTTAACTGCGGCAGACATGTCCATAAATACAACCGGGAGGGTTCAAAAGAGACTTCTGGTTATTTTACCATTTTGTAATTACACAACATAATCAGCATTGACGGGGACTAACAGCAACTAACTGCAGAAGTCTCCATTACACAATAATGAATGGGTCATAAACAGAATTATAACTAAATGTGTATACTCCTTTATTAGTAAATGTCTGCTTAAATACTTAACACGATAATCACAACCATTAAGTACACCGTTTTCAAAACAAAACATAACGGCTTGAAACCAAATTTAACCAACATTAAACATGACATTAAGAAAACATACAATATCGACAAATAAAACGCTTATTCTACTTGCAGCAACTCCAAATTCATGAAATTATGGTCAACTTGTCATTTATTATTTGACTAATTAAAAACATCATTCTATCTTTACCTTTGTTCCTTCTTTACTTGAAAACCCTCAAAAATTGTAACACAAAACGGAGGGTTGAATTGATTGCTTAGAATTCATGTGTGTTATTGTAATATGTTGTACTCATAATGTCACTTGTAAATTGTTATGTGCATGTACCACAAAAAGAAATAAAACAACAAAAAAGTAAATGTCTGGTGATAGTCTATATAATAATCAGAACATGTTATTCACAAATGGTGTTTTCAAATCTCACCAAGATACACTGTAAAAACCAACAATTGAGATATAATCCCATTGGCTTCAATTTCCCAGGCACATCCTAATAGGGAACTGTCTACTTGAGCATATAGAAGGAGTATATGCAGGCATGTACCGTGATTAATGGTAAGTGATTTCATAATGCTCCTAGTACATTAGTTGATGGTCATTCAGCAACTGATAAGTTTATGTTTATAAAGCATAAGTATCTCCTACAATCTGATATCTGACATTATATTTGAAAGTGTATCAGAACTTTGAAGGTGAATGTTGTACAGGTAAGAAAATGTGTGAGATACTAAATTTCTTTTTAAATAACAATTTAAACTTTATCATCCAAAACTGTGTTCCACAGGAGATATCGTTTGTGGGAGGTCAAGCGATATCTCCTAGGAGATGTTCTTTTGGCAGTAGATTTTGCACAATGTCCTCTCGCCGTCAACTACATGACATCACAATGCATTTAATCGATTAATGACATCACAAACGTAAGACGTCATAAACATGATGACGTCACAATGCTATGACCTCACCGCACTGGAAGTCAAATGGCAAAGATGTGCTCAGACATTTTTTTCACTGAAACGTAATAAGAATGATTTTGGATGATAAATAGAATCTCACCCTCGTGTCTTCTGATATCAAATATATGAACACTCGTTGATAAAAGTAAAAATATCCTCGGCAAGCCTCGGTTATTTGTAACTTTTATCAACTCGTGTTGATATATTTGATATCAGAAGACACTTTGGTGAGATTCTCTATTTATCGACGGCAATATCATTACAGGGCTTAATCATGTAAGTGAACTACAGAATTAACATCAATAGGCAATCCGAGTTAGCCAAATATATGGTCATACACAGATTATTCTAACGAGTTCAACCACAGATTATAGATCTTTTTTCAACATGATTATTTGTCCCATTCCGAAATCTCATTTTAATGATTCTTTCGAAAAGAAATACAAGAAATCTTGGCTTTGTATTCGATACAAAATTATGTTGGACCGGAGTGAAATAAATCAATCATGAATTATTTTCCTCAAAAATACAAATAGTATTTAAATCATATTAACCAATCTGTTGCCACTAATAAGACAGGACATCGTTGACTTCTATCCTGTAAGTGTGAAACACACGCTGTTAACTGGGGCGGATTAATGTAATTATAAAGAGATTGCAGATTGCATCCAGACAGTTTCATCTGTTCACGCCAATTATTAAATTCCTACTTCATGTATCAAAGAAGCTTTTGAATGTTGAGAAATGAATCCAGAGTGATTACTTCATTTCCTACATTTAAACAATAAACACTATTACCAAAAACTATTTTCTACTTAAAATCGATATCTACAATAGATATACGATATTTTTACACGATGAGGTGAAATGCGTTATGTTTGTGAACGAGTGTGCACTCTCTAGGCACTTTTGAACTTTAATATGTAAGTTGCAGACAGTTGTCAAATAATGTCTCAACGAGATTGAACAAAACGCTAAAAATGATAATACATTTGTTTCTCACGTGAAAATTGCATGACAAATAAATTGCACCCAGTCAATCCGTGACACAAGGAAATTATCCATATACATTTTCTCTACGATTTATGCCATTTTGATGTCGATTTTTCAAATGTTATGCATGCGATTGACGATGTTTGAAAGTTATGTTTACTGATGAGAAATGTGTACAT
The DNA here is from genome assembly GCA_936450465.1 of Gibbula magus. Taxonomy (NCBI): domain Eukaryota; kingdom Metazoa; phylum Mollusca; class Gastropoda; order Trochida; family Trochidae; genus Gibbula; species Gibbula magus. The sequence continues at coordinate 58,217,467 of OW388292.1, read as the reverse complement.
TTCTGTATTATGTTAGAAGCAAGAATAGTTGAATTTTCATCTTTCGTTATCAGTTAAATAAGAGGACATGCGTCATCTGTCAATTTCTTACATTCTAACATACATGTATCCTTCATGGTTTCCTAACAAGAATTTAAGTTGGTTTAGATAAGAATACTATTTTTTCTGTTTATACACAAATGTATATGCATTGGTGTTTCCCGTTAGGTACAAAACAATGAAAATCTGTATTGTATATTGAAGGACTTCATTTTAAAATCAAATGCATTTTACAATAATACCTCCGTACAATAGGGGCTGTGGATCAAATAATAAACTAGATGAAAGGCACCACCACCATCTACCACAATAGCTTCTGGAGGAGTAGTCGGAAATATAATAATTTTATGGACCAAGCCTGACAGACGACAGAAGGACTGATGAGCTAAACATTAAAAACACAAAAGTAAGGGCATTTAAAATTAACCAGTATTTTTTAATCATTTACAAGACTAAATACTAGAAATGTTTTCTTTTTTCTCATCGTAGTAGTTATATTTGTTAGTTCGTCTTTGGTACAATTTGCCTGTCAATTAAAAGTTACGATTCCGACCTACGCTCATGGCAAAGAAACTTCCCAGTCAAATGAAGCAGACATGCCGCTTTTTAATCACTACCTTTGATATTTTATGATTATAGACATAGGTAGAACAGATCAAACATGATTGAAAACGAAACTGTGGTTACATATTATATAACATTTGGCTTGACATTCAAAATATTGAGATATTCTGTATGTGACTCAAAATCAAATTAAATTCACGCGAAAACGGTGTTTGATCGTTCATGTAATGAATTGATGTCACAATTGTAGGAATAAATCTAAAACCTTCAAGTTCATATTATGCTCGACATTTTCTAGAAGCCACAAATCCTGAAAGTGACAGGTACATCAATTATGGTGTCAAATATTAAACAAAGATAATGTCTTTATTTATGAATTGAAGGAATATAAATTACATAAATGAAATCACACATAACTGAAATGAAATGACAGAAAAATAAATAAGCTGATTTAGTGATAGCATAATTGATTTTGTCATCTTGTTATGTGTGACTGTCATAAACATGGAGAAATGGTTGATCCACCTGATCACGAGCATGTTTTGAGCGATATAAAATGACTTTATCCCGCAGAGGAAATGTTAAGGAAGGCCCTGCTTGATATATATATATATATATATATATATATATATATATATATATATATATATATATATATATATATATATATATATATATACATTTGAGTGTCTTTATTAATCGATGCATCTAATTGTAAAAAAAATAGTTTGAATAACAGAACTTACAACATTAGTTTCCTCACCTAACTATTCTTTGATCATTGCTTAATACATGCTGTAGACAGGTATTGAGAATATTGGTCTTTATTTGACAAATACCATATTTCCCAGAAAATAGCTCACAATTCCTTACTGCACTTAAAGGGGCAGTAGCACGTGTTTTCGCTCAAATATGTCGATGAAATGTATTTGAATAATAATGTCCAATGACCAACAGTAAACACCCTCCTCTCTTCGAAAAATCAAGTTAAAAATATGTCTATGCGGTTCGGTAAAGCCTTGGGAATCGTTTTTGTCATTCAAAATAATAATGTGTTCACAATAAAATGGCCGCCATGCAATTTTTGTTTTATATGCAACAGTGTTATAACCACTACGAATACTTGATTTATGTAGTAAGAGGTTTACCCTCTAAAGTACATGTAAATTTAACTGACATAAACTATTATTATGAAAATTATGCCAAAAACGTCCACAGCCCCTTTAAAATGTAAAAATTTCGGAAGTGCAGTATCGACAAATTTACATAACATTTCAGTAATGAGGTAAATATGGTATTCGACGAAAAGAGTACTAGTAAATATATTATATTTCAAACATTGATATCACCTTGGTAGTTGTAAACTTGGACTGACAAATGACATACATAAAACACTGTATACTGTTTGTATACAAAGTACATCAGAATAACCACTAACATACATGTAGTTTGAGTATAAGAGTAGACTGATAGTCAGATAAATGATCATCATCTTCCATTCCTTATGGGATAGTCATTATAATATTACGGTAAAAAAATAAATATCTGGATATTTGGAATTGAATTTCATTACCAACAAGTTTCTTGTGAAATTAGATTTCATAAGCGATGATGAAAGGTTAAAGGGGTTGTAGCATGTTTTTTTTACAAATTTATTTTTTCAAATTTCCAATTTATAATGATAGTTGATGTCATTTAATCTTACTTTAGAGGGTAAAACATCTTATTACACAAACCAATTGTCCGTAGCGGTAATGACGATGTTGCGTATAAAGCAAAAATAGCATGGCGGCCATTATATTGTGAACACATTTTATTATTTTGAACGACAAAAACGAAGAAGAGAGAAGAGCGTTTTACTATTCGTGATATTATTTTTCCAATACATGTCATCGACTTATTTCAGCCAAAAAACATGCTACTGCTCCTTTAAGGTTCACTCCTGTTGGTTGCTTGTTTCAGCAACTTTGCCGTTATTATGCAAGATAGTCTGACTGAGGCATCCTCTTGTAAATGCGATAACTAGAATCATTAGGTTTAGATAAGGATCATTGGGTTATGCTGGTCGTCATTCATTATTTAGACATCCAAATTGTACATTTGATATCAGTATTTCACAATGAAAGATACTGTTAAATATATTGAAACCATCCATATATTTATATAAAAGCCAAGCAACTCTAATAAAGATAAATCGTCTATCTAACAATAGTGATGAATGGAATCATACAGCTGCAGCAGGGATCATAAACATAAAAACAAAATTGATATTTTGATTAATTGAATATTTGTGTAATCACGTAAAATTACGTTTGGGATATAAATGTCGAATGTTACTGATATAATCAATGAAGGGTGAAAATGAATAACGTACCACCTACTACATGGTCTATGGCGAGTTTGGTAGATTGCCACTTGTAAATATTATTAAATGCAGAATGGTATGTTTTTGTGGCAAAATTCTAACTGGTAGATCATCAAAATTGTGCCTTCTGGTTTATAAATTGTTATTTAATGATTTTATGTTCGGCAAATGTTCATATAAATGGTCATGTTATACCAAACGATTTGTTGATGATCATGGACTGAGTTTTGTTTGGAAATCACAAAATTTCAAAAAATTCCATTTGGCTAAAATCTTTAGTTAAAAGCAAATTAAAAGATATTTTTCAGCAAAATTGGTTTTCAGCAATTGAAAATTCTTCCAAAGCAACTATATACAATATCTTTAAAAATCCATCTCTCCATTTTGAACAATACCTACATTTTTTTAATTACAATAACTTGTTAAGATTTTGAACAGCTAATCACGTTCTGCCAATCGAGACCGGTAGATGGAAAACTATCCCAGTTCATGAAAGAAAATGTACTCTTTGTAATTTAAACGATCTTGGGGACGAATTTCATTGTTTATTTGTTTGTCCTATATTACAATCAGAAAGAGAAAACTATATTCACAAATAGTATTACAATAGGCCAAACATGTACAAAATTAATAGTTTATTTAATTCTAATAAGCTAGGAACTTTAAGAAAACTCCCACATTTTTGTAAAATCATTATGTCTTTGTTCAAGAAATAAATTTTATAATCATTTACCTTTACTGAAAACATCAGTTGTACATATCTAGTATAATAATAATAATAATAATAATAATAATACTTTATTGCCTTTTCAGGAATTTGTTTTACATCAACACAGAGCTTGAACAATCATATGCAATATTTATGTACACGCATTTAATTCTTTTCACATTTATTTAATAGACATATTGTGTTTGGAACAAAAGATGTACGGGCTCTCTTAGTTTTCAAAACTGGAACTTTGTAGCGGCGGCCTGAAGGGAGAAGGTGATATTCTGAATGAAGGTAATGTGTCGGGTCAGATATGATTTTGACAGCTTGATTTACGATTTGCCGCTCATATATATCAGTTAAACACTCGAACTTGACACCGGCAATCTTACTCGCAACGTTCACAATTTTGTTAACTTTACATTTAAGATGAACTGAGAGAGACCCGTACCAACAATGGAATGAAAATGTTAATATGCTTTGAATAAAAGCTGTATAAAAGGTTGACATGACGGAGGGGTTTACATCGAAAGATCTGAGTTTTCGCATTAGATGAAGACGTTGCTTACATTTGTTATACAGGGCTTCAATGATGGAATTCCAGTTCAATTTAGAATCAATGTAGGTTCCCAAATATTTATATTCCGACACAGTCTCAACACATTCACCATTTATCATGACTGGAAGCATTTGTGATAGTATATTGTATATTGTATCAATGTACATGTATATATGTACATGTACCTCTTATGCTGCTGAATAAAGTTCAGTTCAATTCAGCCAAACAAGGTAAAGATAAGAACAGGAAGACCTTCTGGATAACAATTGTTTTAATGTGAAAATACACGACGTTTCGGAGTATATGCTCACTCCTTCATCAGGTGGAATGTAAGGAAACAACAAGATGTGATACATGTATATAGCAAACAAATAAAGCAATCCAGAACATCTTCCCGTTCTTATGTATACCACTTCTAAATGCCCTTCCAAGACCAGGTAAACATTATAAATTATCAGATGAAATGCCATTGATATTCTATTGGATGCATCAACACGCGAGGCTACCAGCTGTAAACTGTAAGTAAATCAATATCACGTTTCTGGTTATAACGTTTCACTACATCCAACTGGGATGTAACTGCAGCGGTTTTTGTTTTCCAGGCTCACCTTTACAATGAACTGCCTAGTCGTAGCACATATTAAGATTATATGTAGAAATGTATCGTGACGCAATATGTCCTTTGAAGACGATTGATGTTCCGGGTAACCGACTGTGTGATATACTAAATAAATTACCATAATCTTAAATAACAGTCGTACCTTCTTTAAGCCCCAGTCACACTTATGTTAATTTACGTAGTTTAACCTAGTTCACTGAACGTTGCCACAAAACATCTAACTTGATTGAATTTTGTGCATTTTTAAAAAAAACTACTTTAACGTTTCATTACAACATGGTTCACTACTTGTACCTAGTTAGGCGTGGTTTATCGTAGTTCAAGGTAATTATACTTACTTAAGAGTAGTTAGACGTATAGGAACTTACTTTAAAGTCAATGCATCAATTACAAACCTACCAAAATTTAAATGTGTTGATAGACAGTCGTACTAACACCTAGTCTTCTGTTCTGAAACGTTCTTCATCTTAAATGATAATAACGTAGTTTACTGTAGTATAACGTATTATTAATTAACTATCAATGTTATGGTACTTATATGACATTAACGGCCTAGACCATATGATTCGACAGCTGGGCCAATACGGGAAAACTGGGCCAATACGGGAAAACTGGGCCAATACGAGACAAACTGGGCCAATATGAGTCGGAGCATTCGCAGTTGCACATTTGTTGAAATCCCGAAGCTTTCGCTTCACAACTTTGACCCTTGCTATTTGTTTTCCAATCTCTTTTTAAATTACTATTTCAATATAAATGAGATGTTTAGTGATGCGCAAATAGAATGAAAAGAAGATAATTAATAAAATTGTCATTTATTAAGTATTTCCGTATTGGCCGAGTTACAGGTCCTCGGTCCGTTGTATTGGCCCTCGACTTCTTCTCGGACCTGTAACTGGGCCAATACGGAAACACTTATTTAATAACATTATAGTCAAACGTAGTACGACGTACTAACATGTATTTAAACGTAGTAAAACGGACTTGATTTTTGTTTAACTACAATGAACTAAGTTAAAATTTTCAATTCACTACGTCCAAGTACATTCAACTACGTTTCTTAAAACGTAGTTAAAACTTGCGAAACTATGAGCATGTTCAAAAGTTAAATCACAAACTACGTTTATCTCACGTCTATGTCTACATTTTGAAACGGATAACCAAGGTTAACTACGGATTACTAGGCTTAAGTACAGTTAACTACGTTAAGCTACGTTCCGCACCACTACGTTAATTAACGTAAGTGTGACTGGGGCTTAACATGGAATAACTGAATCAGTATAATGGTTACCGATATTTCATTTGTCAGGGAACTAGAGCGTTATCATAAATAAACATTTCCATATGAATACAAGCATGCCAAAGATATGTTTGTACACAGATTATCCTGACAAGCTCAGAGATATGCTATGGATCTTTTCCACATGATGCTGAGTCTTAATACGAAATCACATTTAAATGACTCATTCGAAAAGAAAAACAAACTAATGTGTTAGCTTCGTGTTGGATAAAAACAAGTCTTTGGAACTGGGGTCAACTAAATCAATCTTGTCTTGTTTTCCTTATTAATGCAAATTCACGAATTATTATGATAAGGTGCACCTGAGACATGCCTTCCACATGCACACACTCTTGACTTGTTATGATATAGACATTGTAGATTGCTTCCTTATATATAGTTAAATCCTTTTTCGTGTTACATAAAACGTTTCTACATAAAATCGACATTTACAACACATATCATATTTGTAAACGAAAATGAGAAATGGATTTTTTGTTTTGAATTAGTGTACATTCTCTGTGCACTTTTGAACTTTGATATTGCAATATGTTTTAGTTGTCAGATATTTTCAGAATAAAATTGAAATAGCAGAATTTCAAAAATAAGTATAAATTAGTTCTTACGAAATTGCAAAACACATTATATTTTTGAAACAATTATACATTTGAAACTGAGTTGCACTCAGTAAATCCGTGACAAAGTGAAAGTCTTCATTGCCTTTCCCTGCTGATTATATATTTTTAATGTCAATTTTGTCAGAAGTCATGCATGTGTTGCACTCAATTTTAAATCTGCAGGCACGTTCAAGATGGTGTTTGTCAACTTCTTTTTGAGGGTTGATAGTTGTTTTCATTTGTATTGTTTGTCAAGTTATTTAAGAAGTTATTTAAGATGGGTATTCTGCTTTATCAACAACGTTTTCAGTTAACATTATATTAGGAAGGTTTATCATAAGAGATAAATATTTCATTTGAAAGTAATTGTTGTACTAGATTGTGGGATATACTAAACATTATATTACTAAAAACAGTTAAACAAAATTTATGGGGAAAACTGAATCATGATACTACTTATTTACATTTGATTTGTCAGGTGACTAGAGCGTATCATCAATAAGCATTACCTTCAACAAATTTCCAGAGAAATGGTTGTAGACAAATTATTCCAACGAACTCAGGATATTTTTCCACATGATGTTGTGTCTAATTCCATAATCTAATCTAAAAGACTCATTCGAAATGAAACATCAACATATTCTGGTATGTGTGTTTCATAGAAAAACCTGTTTGACATGAGTCAACTAAAATAGTCTTTTTAATGTACTAATATTCACGAATTATTTTAGAAAATGGTATCTGTTGCCACTGAATGGGGCTTACGTTGCCGAAGTGCGGAACACATACTGTTTGCTAACGGTAGGTAATCTAATTATATAGAGATTGTAGATCGCTTCCAGATAGTTAACTGTTGTTTCGTTTCCTACCTTTTAAGTAATTACACCAAAAGTATGTTTTCTACTTACAATCGGCATCTACAATACATTTTATTTTACACAATAATGTGAAATGGAGTATTCGTTTTGAATGCGTGTAACTCTCTGTGCTGTTTTGAACTGTCAATATTTCCGAAGAAAAGTTGAACAAATACTAATTGAAGAAAAATGCCAAAAATAACTTTAAATGACAGGACAAATTAAATCTAGTTGCACTCAGTCAATCATTGACAAGATGAAATTACAATTTCCCTTTCTCGATGGTTTATGATATGTTAACGTCAGTTTTGTCAGATGTCATGCATGTGGTGTGCCCAATTATAAATCTACAGAAGTTTTCCTAGTGGAAATTGTCAATTTCTTTTTTATAGTTGACAGTTTTATACTCTTCTTTTCTGTGTTATTTTAGAAACAAGAAGAGATGACTTTTCTACTTTCCGGTGTCAGTCAGATCAGAGGACAGCCATAATCTTTCTTACATTCCAACATAGTCCCCGCCTTATGAAGATGGTTTACCTGATACGTTAGTTAAAGTAAGATTACTATTTATTAATACTATTTATTGTTTGTGGATATGTTTATCATTTTACCATACAGAGTATGTAAAGCCGATATATTGATCATATTGATAGTTTTAAAATACATCCATCCGTTTATGTTATAGGAAGCACTATATCATTTTTGGATAACATTTTAATACACCCATTTCAAAATGAACACAACCAAACTAAAATACCATAGTTTAAAGACGAATTGGGTTCCATTCTCATATCATATGAAGATTTAATCAATTGTTGTAATATTCTATTCTTCTGCGCATAGATTGAAATTATGTCCACCAAAACAGTATCGAAGCTCCTAAAATTAAGTAACATTTAATAACCCTGGAACTTTAAACATAAATTCGTAATGCAGTTAACTAACTTGGGATACGATGTTGCAGCAGATGTGATGTCTCTTTAATGTGCGAACTTGTCATCATCTACCGTCAAAAGGATTACATGACAATACATTTAGAAAATTGACACCTACGCACAGATCAATCAAATTTCAAAGCTAAACTGCGTATTTTTATCATATTAAACGTGTTATAACATGAGCATTTCTGATCACAGTTGTTAAAGTAAGAGATATGTGACTTATTTACAATAACACTTAACTGTATATGAGGAACAATGTAGTAAGTTGAAAAAACAAGAATGGTTTCTTGTTCATTAATACAACGTATTTTTAGTAAAATATAATCTTCAGTTAATTCAGTTTACACTACGTCTTCTTCTAACTGATCCCTTATTCAAATGCCTTAAATATGATCGATGTATATTATATTTTATAATGGAATGGATCAGCTCTTTTCATTAAAACATATAAGTTTTTAATTTCAATGATATTTGTTAGACTACAAGAGCATCTAATTGTTATAATGAATAGTGTAATAAGTGCAAGTGAAGTGCAAATTAACTATGAGGAATTAATGAGTAGGTAGTGATTGCTTGGAAATGGGAACAAATCACTTAAACAATCTATTAAACGCAAAACGCAAGTTTGTTTGAAGTCCGGGTAAAAATCAAAGATTTAGGTTATTGGATTAACTTAGCGGGCGTGTTAGGGGCATTTACTAACTGGTACCAGTTTTGCTGTTTACAGTTTGCATTCAAATGAGTTCAAGTAATTTTATAAGAAGTGTGCTTATGTAGCAAATTTTACTACAGTAAATCAATCCCATTAAAACCATATTTGAAACCGAAACCGTTGCAACACACAGAGGATGTACATATTGAGATCAATATGACATTAAATAAACATTGACAGAAGAGCACATGAAGTCGATCAAAGTAAAGGTCAAAGAGAATACAATTGCACTTGTTTCACTAAAAGAAACATTTACACAACTCATACCTGTGTTTATCTTCAAACGGACGTGCCACATCTAAGCATAGATTACAGCGATCTACAGGCATTTACCGTGACTAACAGTATGTAACTTCACAGCGCTTCATCACACACTTATGTAAAGGCCATTAACCAGCTGATATATGATAACAAGCATTGGTTAGTTAATGTCTGCTGGTGATACAATCTTTTATCACCAGAAACTGTTTATTCACTCACAGCATTTAAGAGCGTTATAGAACACAGTTTACTATCAAGGGGCCTTTGTGTACCTCAGTTGTTGTGTAACACAGATATAGAAACTGATCCTACTTTAACCGTAACATTGTGAAAAGAGTGTGCGGAGGCAGTTTTACCAAATCGTAATGAATATACAATGTACTTCTGTATCTACCTTAACAAACTGATTAACAGTTTGTATTAATTGTTGATTACAATAGTTGATTTGCACTGAAATGTACATATTAATGTTTAAATCTGTGTCTAAAAGGGCATCGCCATGAAATTGAGTATTTCAAAATGTTTTCACTTGTTTGATAAGACATTTAACTCAATTTTGTGGAGGGGGATAGAGGCAAAAACTTGAAACAATATAATCATCTTTTCTTGTTGTTTACCAGGAGTCAAGGGAGATGTTTATTACATGAAGACGAATCTTTTTGATCTTCAAAGACAGACATGTGGCAGAAAATCATCTTTTATTATTTTGAAGTACATGAACTTTACTTATTGTTTTTCAAAATCAGTTTATAAGTTCACAAATGTCAACCACGGATCTGTTGGCATTGTCATTTAATCAGAGTATGTTTACGATGGTACAGAGAAGCAAGTCCGTCAAATCAACCTGAAGTCAAATAGACATAGAATAATACACTGCGTTAAACGAAATATCATCATAATTCAAAATGATGAAATCGTCGAATCATGATATAATATTCCTATTGACGTGGCATACATACATGTCATTCAATCGCCTAGACACTAATAAAGTTAAAAATGGGCGTATTATAATATCATCATGTGTTTTACAGATATAATAAAGTTCTGTTTTGCGTATGTTTAGAAGTGATGTGTGTACATATATAGAACATCATACTTGTACATTTGGATTGTTTGTATTGAACGAGAAGATGTCATGGAAGCGGAGGAATAAAGAGTTTGAAGAACGAGTTGTTCCTCCGCTTCCATGACAGTTTCGACAGTTGCATGGACGGTTGCTTGTTATCTTAATTCGTCAACCCAATAGAGCTTTAAACGAAATTTTCTTCTGTATGTAAACATAATTAAACCATCAAATTTGCAAAGAATTAAAAATAAGAATTCAAACAACATTCAGGCTTACGTCCGTCGTCATTCTTTCGAATGACGTAACCATTGTTATGACGTCACAATAATAAATTGTTGTGACGTCACAATGACGCAGCATCACTAGCGAAGCTTTCGGCAATGCTTTAAATTCACCTTATACTTTACGCTTTTGTGCCTTGTTCATGATAATTTGACTAACATGTTCTCTGCTTGTGCTGTTAATATTAGGTCTAAATCCAAACTGATACTTTAATCAACTGCAAAATTACTAGCAATGTTATTAAAACATAAATTCCGAAAATTTAATTGGGGAAACATTGAAAAGTACGGAAATTTCAGAGAAGTGCCGAAGTGAGAGAAAGTAGAACCGTCAGCCGTGCAATACGGAATCCACCGTGCAATATGGAAATCGACGACGGAAACCGTACTGCACCCCTGAATTACTATATTAAGTTTACATTGGTATATGATAAAATGGATCCCCCCTACCTCCTCCCTTCCTTTGATGTATGCATAGGTAAATGAAATAGAACCCCCCCCCCCCCCCCCCCCCCCGCCACACACACACACGCTCTATATATATTACATAGTTTTATTACATATATATATATATATATTTACTTGAGATCTTCTTCAGTTTTTTTCATATATATATTTAATATACTTACAATAACAATTCGACACACACTTTTATGCTAAGAATATTAATAATGCATTGAACTTTAAAAGGTTAAACAAAAAACAACTGAGATAAGAATGCCAAGGCCAGTCCCAGTTTTTGTTGTGCTTACCTAATAAAATGTCCTCTTTCAATAACTATTTATAAAACCTGCTCATTGAAATGTCCAGTTATAAAGTAAATGACCTGCTTGATGCAGGGACGTATTGAATATTGAATTGAATCGTTACGCTTTCTGTTTTAAATGTCAAAATCAGCAATAATGTGTACATCTCAAGCTGTCAGATTGCATCGATTGCAACTAATGGGAAACTCTTCCTTTCGAGTTGAATTACTGGAATTATGGAGTATTGATTCCGTTGATAATATAACGAGATATTTTGTAAATCCATACATAATCTGTGCATTTTATGATTAGAGAATGCAATGAATTATTGGCTGTAAACATGGACATAAAGTCATGCATATTAGTGGGTGTTTGTGGCCTAACCTGATATTCGCGGACATTTTAAGGTTGACATCAACTATGCAATGTAGTTTCATTATCAACTCTTGATGTTTCGATATACGTGTGCAAGTAATAACTGATTAAGTAATACTAATGAGATATTGTGAGGATGTTATACATAGAATTGAAAGTTAAAATGCTTCCTTTGAATAAAGATCATTGTTGTAGATTATAAGGTTGACATCAACTATGCAATGTAGTTTCATTATCAACTCTTGATGTTTCGATATACGTGTGCAAGTAATAACTGATTAAGTAATACTAATGAGATATTGTGAGGATGTTATACATAGAATTGAAAGTTAAAATGCTTCCTTTGAATAAAGATCATTGTTGTAGATTATAGGGGTTTAAATCACTTCGTGAGAAGTTAGGTTTGGAAAATATCACAATTTATGTGCGGAAATGCTTGAATGTAATTTATAAAATGTGTAACTATGTGCAGTTATGAAGCATGTACATAAAGGAAGATAATCTGAATGAATGAAATAAACTTCCTAAACGACTACGTCAATTGGCAACACATGATTTTCATACAAATGCCTGGAATCTAATTTGTTTGTTGCTAACAAAATATGGTTATAAACGATAAAAAATTGCGAATTGCATTTTACAATATATTCCTATAAACCGAATAAAATATAATTTGACTTTCAATATCATATAGTTAAAATGTACTCCGTATGTGGTAAATGAAGGTTTTGTATGATTTTTAAACGACCATATATTTTCTGAAGCACATGAATGAAATAAAACATGTTTTGAACAGCAAAATGTAATGTAATCTTAAATCCGCGTTTGCATGAAATAAGCAGTTGTTTTTCTCTAAGAAGTACCCTTTTGTTATTCACTCAACCTTGCAGACTCACCAATTTGCTTTTGAGAGTTTTTTAATGTCATTTGACCGCGAGCATTTTTCAAACTATACATTTACAGTTATAAGTAACAATAAAATATTTCCAAATGTTAACACATACTTTCACATAGGTTGATGATGAGATCAAACATAACACGATGCTTGAGGAACAACAAGTTATTGCCTGGAGGGAATCCTGCTTAATACATTGAAATAAATACTTACTACATAACACTAACTTTGACAGGTGACTAATTTTCGAGATATCTTAATTTGGTATAAAGCATGGTTTATTTCAACACTTGGCTTGATAAAATTAATGTTGGTCAAAATATCTGTGTTTTACATTTTAAAAACGTTAACGCCTCCTTATCTTTTCGATTTATGTGTTCTTACAACATTACTCTTGAAAGCAAATCCCCATTCACAGCAATGTAATATGAGAGAGTGGATTTCTTTCAACACTACAATACATTATAGTTACTACATTCCAAACCTATCCTTTCCATACACTTGGGAAATAATACAAATATAAATGAACATGAGCATCCATTCTGATCATGTTCATCTGAAGTCTTTGCGTTTGTAGTTATCCCTTAAGAGTATAACACAGCAGAAATACATCGGTTTTGCTGTACCAGCAGAGCTATTCCAGTGACACTGTAATTATATTGTTCTTTGCCTCTAATATCTTCTTTTGTTTGAGCATTAATTCTCTCGTTAACGTTATTTGTTAAGAATGAGATACCATCAAACCTTTCTTTCAACAGGCTTACTTGTGCCATGGTGGAATAGTAAACTGTGAATTATGTGAGTGTTTTGGGATAATTCATGTGACATAATGGCTCTGAAATGAGAATGACTTAAACCAGAGAAACACTTCATGTGATGTATACAAGGTACCTTTCAACAGAAAGTAGACACCTAAACATTAAACAGCGTATTTTGCTCGGTTTGATACATACATGTATGTCTTCTCTTACCTATCCCTTCTTATCAACAGTGAGCGCTCTCCTACCAGCAAAGAAACGTCTCCATATTGTGAATATCAAAGTTAGTTTAGTTGGCTTCTGAAGATATACATGTAACGTAATTCTGTTTCAGTCGGGTTTATGCCTTATGAGTTGAAATACATGCTACTTTTGCATGTTGGTGTTTCTTTGCTGTTGAGTGTATATGTGGTGTATTTGTTTGTGGGAAAAGGAGCATCCAACAGTGCCATTATGGTCTAAGCGTATAGGATATCTAACGAATGTCCCCCTTTGTGTCGACCCTTTGTGTCGAGCCTTAGCGAGAGACAAACCAAAATAATTTCATGAGGGACATCAACTTGATATGAAAGGGGAATTTGTTATGTATCATATTGTTTGTATTACCATATTATATTTATATTTCTGTTGTCCCTATAAAGGGACGGGACAGCGGAGTAATATTAACCCTGTCATAGCATCCTAGTTAATATTGCGATGTTACATATTCACACTTTTAAAATCAAACCCTTCTATACTTCGTGATAGTCGGTATGGTGAAACCTGTATCATTAGTCATTCTGCACGCAGTATAAAATTTCCCTGGTCGAGGACAGGAGCTGAGAAGTATCCGTTCTTTGAGTAACGTCGTTTCTCTTCGTCAAAATATGTGAACATTTTAAACAAACCATCTTAAATGAAAGTTTAAAATTATTATTACTCCTGAAATGTCTTTCCTTTCGTTCCATTGAGTACAAATTACTTTGTATGCTACATATTACATTGTTTTTTCATCAAGAGATTGAGAATGGCGTTTCGTCATTCAGAACAGAAGGCTGAGAGTGAGAGCAGTCGAAGGTTATTGCTTGTGTATATTAGCTCTACTCTTGTCATAATATATCTGTTTATGTTTTATTCATTCAAAGCACTTATTTTGGTGAGTACGATTTCAAGAATTAACTGTAGAATGAGATAAATAATAATTGGTGTAATTTCATGAATGAATTCACTTTCCTTTTATACATGAATAAAATAGTCAAGGCTGTGTCAAAGTTCTTCGTCAGCCAATCAAATTACTTAAAGGTGTTGTGACAGATATGTATCTTACACTTTACGAAGTACCAAGTGGGTAATACAATAGCAATTTGCCTTAGATTAGAAGGCATTAAAGGAGAATATTTGTAAAGATTTATATTTTGTTATAGTAAAATATACTTTAAAAAACATATTCCCCCGAAAATAATATGGAAAGCCGTTTTTAATTACTAATTACGCGATATAACAACCGCGCCTACTGTTGCCTGTGCGCGTATGCATATTTGCCGGTTGCCTTCGGCAGGTTTAGGCTGTGACGTCAGAGATGCTCTACGGCCCGCTTTAGGTCCTTAGCGCAGTGAAAGGGAAGGCATTAAAGTAGATGAAGAATCGGTTGAATACGTAGAATTCGGGTAGTTTCGGACTTGATATGGTATATTGTGCAGCGTTGGTGTGCAGTAATTCATCAAAGTCTGGACAGAAGTTTAAATATTTTTAATGTTCAAGTGAAAATACGGATGCAGCGCGGCGAAAGGTTTGGATAGTTCCAAAGAGGAAAGAAGGACCGAAAACCGAAAAACTTAGTACACAGTTGTATAATTATTTGTCATTGGCTAATAACTGTATTAGATTAATTTCAATTTAATATGGCCAACGTGGCAGCTCAAATGGCATTGTCAGACACACACACAATATTTCCTGGTTATAAATCATTTGAAAACTATAGTGATATTCAACGCTAAAATGATATCTGTCGCCTATATTACACCCCCACCACCCCACTAACTAAATTCTAAATCTTTCCCCAACTTTTGAACCCTTCCTACGTCTATGTTGGATCCTGTTTTTTTTAATATATTTACTAAAAATGCATTTCCACTGATTGTATATGTTCACAATATCATAACAAATGATTATTGCAAAAATAATAAGTTTCAGTGTTCAATCCTTGTGGGTGCTTGGTTTGTGTACTTGTGATAAGAGAACACGTAACAGTCTAGCAACTCAAGTTCAAATTATTACTTGAGAAAATATATTAGAGAACTTTAGAAATTCTTAATATTGTTTTTCAAATTCTCTTTGTAGGATAATCTCCTTCTTGCACGCGATGAACTTCGAAATCTATCTGACTTTTCGATTTGCATTATAATTAGGGCGACAAAGTCAAACCAATGTTGTCAGATTTAAATTAATGTCATTTATTTAGTTTACATCTATTACATATTAATTGACATATTTTAGAAATTCTCTATTCATATATTAAAAGAGTTGGAATCCAATTTTCTTAGGCAGAAATTAAACACGCATGAACGCATAGTAAAATTACTTTGACTAACATTTGTATATTACTACCATAGGCAATATTGCATATGTGCACTGTAAAATTCGCCGTATAAACAGGGCTTTACACTACATTATTACAGGCTTCTAATATCGCGAGTTCCTTATTATCGTGTTTGTCCGGTTTTCGTGACTACCAAATCTCTCACATAGCTATCTATAGATCTTACTGTCTATCTTACTTGATTACGATTGAATGTGGTTTGTACGTTAGATCTAAATAATAATAATATTTAATATCAATACGTTTTTAAAGCAAACATGATTTAAATTATCGAGAATCAAGATGGTTCATTTTGTCCTATGCAACTTGTTACTTCAGCGGTACAGTATATATACGAATAAAGCAGTATAATTTGTAGTAACATATTTTAATTAACTAAATATAAGTTGTTGACACCCATGTTATCTATATGTAGACAATAACTATTTAATGTACGGCATAATCCACTTATTGTGAAATTGTAACGTTAGAGTTTGCCAGTCCCTACGTAACGAATCTGTATTTCCAACTCTCTCAGTGTTTTCTTCTGAAAGCTCATCCTCACTTGATTCCTGGTGTTCAACTAAATGTTGATTCACAATAGGTTCATACTGATAAGAACGGATGTTATTTATGTCAGATGGTTGAAAATCAACGCTGCCATCGCTATTCGAGAAAGCCATAACAACACTACGAACGTAGAAAATACACTGGCTCAGCGCGCGGGAGAGCATCTTTGACATCATATCACGTGACTGCTCCCAGCCTGATTAACTCTCGGGGATTTCCGGAAAACGACTCGCACCGAAAACGTTTTTTCAACGTTTCTACATAAAATGTCGCATTTTAATAAAAATTTGGCACACTTTGTCTTAAACAATACTGTTAAACATGTTAAAACAAAGTTTTTCTCCAATATTCTCCTTTAAACCTAACGGTTAAACAAGTTCAAAGTTTATTTGGCATCATGCATACATTCAGGTGTCATGGAATTATCCCATAACTACAAAGAGTAGCAGTTCAGAATTCTAAAGTCAGGGTCACCTTGTCCGCTCTAATCCTATTTTCATTTGTCTATTTTGCACGAAATTATTGCATTTTCTATTTTTCATTTCATATTATTAAGAAGCGAAGTGTTCATTACGACTGATGTCTGGATGTCCTTATCTACATACGACGTACATGTATATGACTAATAAAAACCGGACAGATAAAGGCAATCAACATGTATGTAGTTGTCTTGACGCATACAGTTGATGATGACCGTTTACCAAACAAGAAAGAAAATCAGATTTATTCATAACAACACCATTTAAGTGAAAACCGGCTTTAATAAGATGGAAGAGATAGGACATCACAGTTGATCGGTAAACCAATAGAGGAGTACCACGCGGGTTATAATAGAGAAGAGTGGGGGGCAACGACTGTATTGAAGTAGGGGATTCAGATGAAGTAGTGTTTTGTTTGGTAAGATTCGTACCAATCAACGCTAATCTTACATGTATGCATTCCACTTCTAAATATGAGTGAATGCCCGTCAAAGACGTAACATAAAGTGTGTAATGATAAAAGTGTTATAGAAACACTGAGGCCTTTTATATCACAGCTATAATAATTAACTCCCACACGGTAATTGTGATTGCCAAGGGAGTTCCTACTAAAACAGTTGTGTTTATTGTGGTCAATATTTTCTTTCAAAACATTTTCTGAAAAAAACATAATTTCCTATGACATGGTGAGCAAAAGGTCAACGGATCTTTTCTTGTATAAGGAGGTTATTACTTGCTATGACACGCTGACAAAAGGTTTGAAAGAGAAGTCTTAAATATAAGTTTGCTTGAGAGTATTTCAGAATAAGAAATTATTTTTTGTTTAAATATGAAAACAATATGAAGTCAATTGGGTGTGTAGATTACATTTACCATTTCGTAATCCACCACTTATAAACATTTTTGATATTCAATGCGAATGATTAAGGGAAACGTTCTCTCCAGGTGTGTTTTTATGGTTTGGTTTTGTGTTATTAACTCGATAATTACATTAATCATTATTTTATTTCATATATTCAACGAAAACCTCACCTGAAGTGATTCACACTGTTATCCACAATTTAAAATCTGAAATTACCATTGAGAAATGACATATTTACTATTGATAAGAGACAAATGTGATATCCTGTTCTATCAATATGTATGCTATTTTATTTACTCATGTTATTCACTGGCTTACATGATGACTCCGAATAAGATAATTAAGTAAGACATGAAATATACAATACAAAATATATAACGATAGTCATTTCATCTGTTTCTGAGACAAGTGACTGAAGGCAAAACACTTGTTACTACGTTAGAGACACTTTCTGCTATCACTTCCCGTCGAAGGGTCCTATTTGCAGCTACATTTAAAGATTGCTGGTGGATTTGTCCGTTTACATGAATGAAATTTGTCCCAAAGTTGAACGTCTCCTGTAGTATTCTGATAAAGTTAGATTTTGCAGACATACGCGTCATTACTCTTGACACTATCACCTGTTTATGGCCATAAGCTAAAGGATCTGATCGTTTCCACGTTCACGTTGTGAAGACTACTGTCAGATCAGAACTGAAACATAAGATCAATAGTTGCTTTTGTAGATTGTTACATTCATTGCGATTCAATACTCGAACTATCTTTGCGCACATACTTCTTAGACTCACACGTGTAAAACACACTTGTAAAATCCTAGCATTCACGTACACTATCATCATTATGCACATTGCCGCACAGAAGTACTCATGACTCTACAGTATTCACCACTTTTTTTGTTAAATGTATCGTTAACATGTATACCGCCAAAATAAAACACTTTAAATTTCACCTTGGCCGCTGTACAGCGACGCTAACGTGGACTAGTTGATAGCATTATCATTTGTGAATATTATTCATAATGCTAGTAATTTGTGATTTAGATACATATTCACTATTTAGAAACCAACACCTGTTTAATTAGCGCAGATCGCGAATATCAATCTTTATTCGGGCACATCTAGTCAATATAATGTAACATTTCACCTTGATTTAAACTGCGAGATTCCATTATCGATCATCTGAGGAGTTAACTGTTTCTCATTTATCATTTCCATGTGTTTCAGTAATGTTGAGATAACATGGCAATTCCGTGCTAACATTTGACCCAAACTATTGCTTACCTAGAAACTTTAAATTACAAAATGAAGTCTACTGAAAAAATGAAAATGAAGAAAATGGAACGCGGGGACAACAAGTCATGACAACGCTCTTGTAATCTAAGACGTATTGGATACATCCCAGGAGAATAATCACTGATTACGTGTATGACCGGTTGTTGTTTTGTCTATTGCGTAGTAGAGCAGTGTAGAGTAGATAGATTACAGCGCGTAACATTCTCATAATTATAGGAGGTAACCAATCAAAAATCCCCTTTTTTGTACCATCTTGCAATTAAATATTTTGTTCCGTTATGACTGGTTTTAAATTGTACAACACAAGTAGCTTTTTAACTATCGCTAGGTTTAAGAAGAATTGATAAAGATGAAGGTTATGTTGATTGAATATCAAAGATGAGATGCTTTGAGGATGAGGAGCATAATCTAATGTCTACCTAACATAACCGTGTTTTTTTTGTACAATCTTCTGTGCATGCTGATTAGAGAGAAGTCAAAGAGTCCTCCATGTTCAGCAAATTGCAGCAACTCAAATTAATTCTTCTCAGTCTCAGAAGACTGTGTCACAAGACAAACAATTACACTACAACAGACTCGAATCCTTGATTATAGGAGTTGTGATGAACACGTATTGGCTTAAGCTGAAGAAAAGAGAATTGGATGATTTCAAGGATGAAATTGTGCTGAGACTGTAAAACGATAGTCTCCGGTGTAATATGTTCAAATGAAATATTAATGAGAGTCATTTAGAAGTTATTAGGAATTAATCAATTTATCTGGGATTTTAGTTTCTTCAGACGTCACACAGTCTGTGTAAAATTTACATGTATGTATATTTTTAAAACTTGGCAAAACATCTGTATGTTTTGTAACCTTTACCAGAAAACGCCTGTAAACGGGAATAACAAGTTACCATATGACTGTTGGTACTAGTCATGGTGTATTTGCTTTTTTTATACATTGTTGATGTGTTTGTCAAAATAAACACTTAAAGGGGAAGTAACACTGTAGTTTGTTGTCTTTTAAATAAATGTCGATATTCAGCACCTGTGCACATTTGTCTACACTCATCGCCCTCACTTAGCCAATGCGACAAACCAGTTTTGAGTGTATCAATGTCTTTATCTCCTTATACCTGTTTGGCTGAACTACGTAAAATTAGCAAGGAAACGGCCCAGTTCTCTTTCGACGACCAACTTAAATCACGTCACGAAATGTTAATGTAAACTGATACGTGCATTATTGTAATATCAAAATTATGAACCTGGTTATTTTCAAACCTATTGTTAATAATGAATTCTTGCCCTTCATTGATTTGACAGAATTGGGAATTATTACACTTTCCATACTTTTATATTGTGTACGAAAGTGTTTAACTTATCATTAAAACCTTTGTTTGGTGTACTGGCTATTAAGTCATCAACACAAGCATTATGAATTCATGCTAGTATTGTCGCGGACACTTGTTTTTACAACATACTCTTATTTTATTTGGAGGTTGACATCATGATAATGACTTTAGTTGAGCGGTGTTACATCACCATGTAAACCACTTATCTATTCCCCACAATCAGTGGGAATTGTCACGAGACAAACTTAAAGATAATGACCATTCACTACAGCCGAATATAATAAACTAAACAATTGAAGAAGTATTCGTACAAGTTGTAATCACATGCCAAATGGCTCAATTGTCCTTAATGCTCTCCGCGAAGTACACACTCATTTTCTCGATTCATGGCAAATCAGTGAGAATAAACAATTGCAAAGGTAAAGGTATCAAAAGGGAGGTATTAAGGGTTTAAGTAAATGAAAGAACTACTTTAAATATCTTCCTGGAACGCAGTGTTATTACGGAAATTCTTAATCGTTCACCAATGTTTACCATGATACATTGTAAGCCCCTTGCTATTCTATTAATATAAGAATACAGTAATGGAAACAGGGTTGACATAATGATATTCTGTTTTTTCTATGTTTATCCTAACGAGAGTGTCTCCCGGTAATATACCCTAGATTTATGAAAGGCACTTTATTGTTAGGAGTTTAATGCGTGTAGATGGATATCAGTCTTCATAATTTCAATACTGTCTTCTTTGCAGACAAAAAGTTGGCAAGTCTTTTTGTTCTCCTTAGATTACCAGACAAAGGATGTCAGGCTTTTGTTCGATAATAGCGTGTTGTCAAATTGATGTCATTAAGGATGCCAAAATATCGATTTGTCTGGGGAAAGAACGTTGAGTATCTACTTCATGTTTATGATCAATCGTTCCCGCTTTTAAAAATAGAAAATAAGATTAAGTTCTTCTTAATAACTATCTGTGATTAAAAGTATTGATAATACATGACATATGTAAAACACACTAACTCTTACAAAGATGAAACGATCCTTATGGTTTTAATCATTATTGTTTTTCTACGAATGTGTGCCTCATTTCGATAAATAATACATAACCAAGAATTAAAGTTGAAACATATTAGTTATGACACAATTATCATTCACATTGTTACGTGCAGTTGAAAATGATGTCAATATTATTGGAAAAAAATAAGAATATGACAGATCTTGTCAACAATGTGAAGAATATTTCGGAGCAGGTACATGTAGGTGTAATTTTGATTGTAAATTTGTTTTTATACCTACAAGTGATGCCTGGAATATTTTCCCTGTAACATATTAACATTTGGACCAGATATTCAATGCTGAGCTAGATGTGTCTAAGGTTGTAACAACATTTAATCATTTAAATTGTCTTCAAATGTATATACTCATTTGCATTAACGAAACAAACAAGTCTCTATGCTTCTTAATATTCATAATGTATATGTATATGATATATATTCAATACGTCAGTAATGCTAAGTAGTAAACTATATTGACTCGAAGGCAAACTGACATTTTTAATGAATGTGGGAGGTGTTCATTGAAGTCGTAATTCTTTGAATATAGTAAAGTATAAAGGGTGGTTGTATGTTTGCAAAAACTGCGAACAAGTGAGCACGCGTGTACCGTGTTTGACAATGGGACATTTAGACAGGATAGAAAGTGGTAGTTTTTCAGGAATTAAACTAGTTGACGATGTGCAATTTGCTGGTATTCTGTACTGTCACTGTAGGCTACTCCAACACTCAATAGATATCAAGGACACATTAAATGCAGAGTGAGATATTGAGCATACGGTTGAATTAACCAAGTTATATACTTATATATTTGTAGTAACAGGTGAATGAATATAAGATATTCATTTTTCATTGAAATACATTTATAATAAGACTTTCGAACTTACAATGTACATTACACGATCATTTAAAAGTTATTAAATTAATCGCAATGCATTTCAGATTTATGACTATTTTTTGGTCTACTTAGACTAATATATTTGTTTGTCTAATCTCATTTATGTTTGAATAAAACTATTAGTAAAAGGAGTTTTACATTGATATACGTTACCATTGTTGACATAGTTTCTAATCAATTCACGATTGTAGAATACACTGATTGAATGTCATAGATTTTACCTTCTGTTGATGAATAAGCCTAGCATATTGGCCACAATAACAATTCAACTGTTCTTTTACAATTTCAAACATGCACGCATAGATCTTATTGATCTTATTATCCAGCCGATCCAAATCCTAACTCTAACGTTAATGTATGCATTTAGACATTCCGCTCTGTATTCCAATGCTTATGAACATATCAGAGTGATAAAATATAGTTGTTAATTTGAAATGGTTGAATTCAGAAACATTTTAATGATTTCATAAACAATTACTACTATTTTACTATTTAATATTCACTCTTATAACATTACGAAGAATTACAATACTATTCTTTTGAACATAAGTGAAAGTTACACTTTATTATCTTATCAAGGTTTCGTACAGTCAAGGTGCTATACAATCTGTAAAATTATAATGTACATCCTATAACATGACTGTACAGTGGATAACATTAGCCAAGTACAATGTACACCTGCAGCAACATAAGGTGACCAAAGTTCAACGTGTTGTCCTGTATTATGACTTTATCTTTCTATTTCAAATGACATATCTGACATCGGGAACAGGGTGTAAATCAATAATATAAAGTGATCAATTAGCTTTAATGTATATGCCGAAAGGTTCCATGAATCGAATAACTTGAACTAGAACCAGTCCAATACCTTGGCCAAGTGTTCATTGCATTGCCAATTATATTTCGAACGGAAGTAAATTTTTGCTTGTTAATACCCTTAAAGAGAAAACCCAGATGTTCCCTTGTTGAAAGGATTAAATAGTGTCAGAATAATGTATCATTACCGTTTGTCAACCTGCTTAATGTATATTTTATGAAAAGCGCCTGCATTTGTGGACAGAATAACTAAAGATTTTTCTCTTTAGAACTGAAGACATTATCGGACACAAATTGCCATGTATGCACATCAGAAAGTGTCAACACATTATCTGACACAAATTGCAAGCCATGTATGCACATCAGCGTCAGATCTTTCTTTCTTTCCAATTACATGTTTTATTCAATGCAGTTTCTTGTCATTTGCACAGGTACATCTCATAATTCAAAAACAATTCTTTTTATTGTTGCGATTGTTTTTCTGAGGGCAATTCTACCTGTAGATAGATTATGACTGTAAAACAATTACTTTTGATTTGGATTTTACCATTTACCATTTCAGGTAATTGAAACGCATTTGCAAAGTTTAATTTAAAACATCTGTAGGTTATTGATTGGGTACATTCAGATATGATTTATTGCGTTGACGGTTTATCGCAGAGATTTATTGATGAAATATGTCAATTATGAATTATTATTAACCTTTTTACAGATTGACATTTAGAAATTCAAAAAATCCTTACCGTGTTTCTGCAATGTCAAGACACAATATATTCTGAAGTTTAAACTGCTTGATAGTTTATTTTGAGTTTAATATACAAGGACTCGAGGATTTTACTTTAAATTAAAATGTAATGAAATAGTTTGAGAGTTAAATGATATAAGAAACATAATTAACATTAGCTGAGAAAAGGAAATATAAAAGGATACTTTAAATAAAGTTTAGCAAAGTTTATCAATAAAATAAAATCAAATATACACAAAAACATACAGAGTACAAAATACAACATCTTGATCATACGCCCTCATCAATTTGTTCATCAAACAATTGTTGCTATAAAGGTCTTAGGTGAGTCTGGGTGAGTTTAGGTCAAACGCCAATTCCACTTATATCACGGCTGTTATTATTATCATAGGGAAACGCGCACAAAGCCATGGTGGTTATGCATTGCGGTGAAGCCTGCGAGCATTGGCTGGAACTAGCGAATCATGGGTGGAACTGTGCTGAAATTCAGAACAGCGTTGCACCCAAACCTTATTGCATGTAGAAGAGTTCTCTAATGTTCTATCCCGCACCTTGAGATCTCAGATCATGGTCAGACAATTATGTTTGATGAAGTTATATACGCCCTTTCTTCAGAGCAAATCATTCGGAGACATCTGTTTAGGAATCAAGAAAGATGTGTAACATTTGACAATCCATGTGATCAGAGTCGATACAGACACAGGACGCTGAAGGCAATATCAATCTAACTACTCCAAGAATCCTCTCGTTTATCACAAGCTGTCACTGACTTCCTGTGTGGTTGTCAATGTGGCGGCTATATCATTCGAAGTAACAAGTTGGATTTTGACGAGGAATTTTCTCTTGATCTGAATGGAGTCAGGAGATGAATATCACCAGACATTTAACACTAGCTCTCTCCTTTGATATTGATGTATTGACTAAATTGACTACAATGATCATGCAGCAATACACAAGTATGTAAACGTAAATCAAGATCACAACGGTATAACATATAATGTATGACTTCATATTTGAAGTGATGCATTGTTATTGTTTGGATTGTTTAATTATCTTTTTTTTAATTTGTGGTCAGTTTTGATTGTTTTAGGCATTAAAGGCCGAATACGATTCCCAACATTTATTTTTACATGCGAACACATTTTAAAATTCACTTTCTTTTTTAAATGATCTGAGGCGTAATGATAATGCTAGCCAAAAATGTTATCAAGACAAATTCGTAGGTCACGTGGTTTAGCCGGCCTTTTGATTTTCCATGCACCTTTGAACTTTTATAATACTTACTTTTTGCACAGTGAACTTTCGGTCGGGTGACTTTATTCACTATTCAAGGGGTAATAAATCCAGAACCCGGACTCACAATTGCATGGACATTCAGGGTTACTAGACAAATATACTGACTGTTATTGGGCTCAGGGAATCCAGGTTTTATAGTAGTGTAGCTGATGCAAATACACTAATGGAGCACGATTGACTTGGTGGACACAGCGTTACTTAGTAGCGAGTTTAATTTACAGTCGTCCTTGTCATAGCATTATGTAGGATTACTGATGCCATTCTCTATTTGAAATAGGAGCGCTATATATCCACTACGGCGTGAGTTGGAGTATATATTACTGCAGTTTGAGTAGTAACGGCTCGTATGTTTGGCTGTAGATAGAGGATTAGATAACTCCACGTCCGGACCTGTTGGGCACGTGGAGCATTCCGTAGCGAGTTTTGATAAGCAGAAGTCATAGCTCTGAATTGATAGTCCTTATCCTTCCAATAGGTGTCTTTTAGAACAGTCAGGTGTGTCATGAAAATTGACATAAGATTTGTTTCTAACATGTTTTCAATCTTAATGAAATAAACATTCGAAAGAAAATAAATAAGTGTAGTAAGATTTGATCATTCTTTCACTATTTTGGCAAAATGTAGTTTCCAATTTGAATAATTCATTTAAACTGTTAACTGAAACCATGTTTTATTCTAATGATCACCGGTGACATTATGCTATAAAGTTGTTTTTTCCCATTCACATTAATATTTCATATCGTATGTTATGAATGAGGACATTTTAAAAGAGCGCTATCAAGCTGAATATTGTTTGGTGTAAATTCGGCTCTATATTTCAGTAACATTCTTAATGAGGATTTAGAAACTCTCTAAAACGTACAAGTGCATCACATCAAGGCAATCATGCAGAAAGGGTTGCCAGTTTTCATTGTCGTGTCTTCTATCACATTCTCTGGTTTGATCTTTCTATGGGAATATTAGTTCACTGATCCGTGAACATGTTTGATATATTTCCTTTAATAATTAATATATGATATCGTCTTTCCTTTGTTCATGAATGTATTGTTTGCACGTGGAATGCAGATGTTTAAGTTTAAGTTGTTAAAATAGTTTTGTCAGATTATAGCATCATTCAAGATTGTTTAAGCTACCACGGAGTTGTCGATATATGTTATCATTCCAAACATCTCACATTGCTCAATGATTTGGGAAAACCTGTTCGTGGAAATAAATCCACCATTCTGAACAGTTAGTAGTAGCTATTTAAGAATTGAATGTCAATTTGAGTGTTTGCACTGGAAAATGACCGATGTCAAAGCGGGATTCAAACTCCCGTGAACGAGGCGAGCTGCTGTCACCTCGTCAACAGTCTGAAAAGAAATATTTCATTACCACGACTGCTCAAATCCGAATCCCGTTATTTCATAATGGTTAGATTGCGAGTATTTGCTTATAGATTACATAATTTGTGTTCAGCCAGCGACCGTGAATGTTTTCGGTTATAGAATAGGCCTTGTGACTCGCTAAGCTTAACAGCAAAGAGTTATGCGCGATCTTTTATTGAAATGTTTTATTTATTTTAACAATTAGGGAGGTAGTATGATATTGTGTTTCTGTTATTCAGTCAAATTAGTCGGTAAATTGTAACCGTTGGATATTCGAGTATGAACTGTTTTCCATGAGTTCCTGGTAATGAACCTTGAAATTTTGATCACATGATCGTGCTCTAAACCAACCAACGTTCGGGAATGAATGGTGTTTCGTTTATGCAAAATATTGATACATGTAGCATCAGTGTTAAACTGTCGCATGTTGGTATTGTGCACTCCGCTATAAGTTATTATTGTTTAGAACTAATCTTTACTGCATCGTTTGAACAGTTATTCTGAATGCGAGGTTAATCAATGGGGGAAATGGTCGATTGAATTTTAGATTGGATTCCCAAATTCTTTCTCAGTAGGTATTGATTGTTCATTTATCAAAGATTGGTGAATTTGTACAAATTGAGTACACAAAGGAACAACTTCACCTAATATGTTGCCATAATTGTATTAGGGCCACAAGGCAGTGCTGAGAGGAGATTGGTTCAGAACACGAGGATACATTGTGGGACAAAACCAAGCCTGTCTAGCACATCAGCCCCTAATTGCACAACAAGTAAATGAATACAACTGAGTAATGAACCCTCGCGTCTTTGCACATATGACACGCTATTATCAATGTTACCCAAATGTTTATTTGTCGTGTAATAAACATTTGGCAACATGCACTTTATAGTTAAGTAGGTGCAAAAACAAGGATGAATTGATCATGTAGTTACAAATAATGTCGTACATTTCTGAAGCAAATTGATTTGCATGTAGAATTGTTCTCTATAGCAGACAAAGCGACCGAATCCTGATCCGAAGCCGAAAGCTACAACTGCACTATCACGCCCCAGGACATATTGAGAAGATATCGTTGACTTTTAAAGAATATTGAATGATGAATGTTTCGATATTTGTGAATTATGCCTCATCAATGGGAACTGATTGTTAGCACTGGTTACATGGGTAACGAGAGGGAAGGACATTTCTTTTGAATTACAATTTGTATAATCGTTATGTTTCTTCACGGATAAATTTTCTTGAAAGTTCAATTTTTATAAACCATGTCATGTTACGGGAATTATACACGAGGCACGTGGTATCTGTATTCGGACATGTACAGTGCATGTTACAACACAATCAAATGAAAAATGAAGTAGTTCGTTAGCGATCTGACAGTATTCTTAACATTAAGCTTCTAATCTAATCGTTGAATTTGTTCTGCCTGTCTTGTCTTTAGTTTTGAATTTCCAAGGGGGAATGAAGTGATAAAACAAATTAGACAATTATCTATATCTATAAAGCACAAACCCTCTGAAATATGTTTTACTATTCAAAATAGTCAATAATCTCACCCCAACACTCCATCTCAACAGAAACGAGTGACATTTTATATATCCAATGTTTTCTGAACCTTAAAATTATAGTTATCTGCCCCATACTTTTGTCAAAACCTTGAATGTGTATAACACGTGTCACAACTTTTCTCTTCACGTTATACATTTCCATTTTATTTTATGTAACTATGATTACTTACATGTATTTATATATCATTCGTAGTGTTTTATGTGTCAGAACACAAACTTGCTACTGTATCGAGCGTCTACAAGTTTTGCTAATTTAGTATCTTGTTTTCATGTATCTTTATTTCCAAGACTGTCTTACTTTAGCAAGGACATGTAAATAAATCATTTTCAACAGGTTCTCAGAGAGCCGTCTGCCAAGTCTATCAAGAAGGAATATTGAACAAAATGACAAACTGGGCAATAATGACATTAGATAAGTAATTTGCCTTCCTGCTTGTCATCAACTTAACCAACTCTCACAATCAGTTGCTATTATCATGAAGCATAATTAATGATTACAGTAAGTTTTCATCGTCGATGAGTTTCCAGACAGCCGTTTTTCTAATTTGTTCAATGGCAACAGTATATTTCACATTATTTTCTGGTTTTACTTTAGTTCTATTTACATTAATATGAATTATTACAAAACGTAATTCCTATTGTTTCACACTGACTTGATGAAATATTGGTAGTTTATATACTTAGAATATCCAAGACACGAGTGTTATGGTTTCTCTGGATAATCTAAGAGATTATAAATCACAAGCATGATTGTCATTTACTTGCAATACGTCGTATCATTATCTGCATAGAGATATAGTAGATATGAGATCTGAATTCCACCTTGATGTACATCTGTCTTAACCATAGTAAATGGTGTCATTAGACAAATTGATGTTATTTTCTCCACTGGTCAGACATTAACGAAAATGAAATAGTAACAACCTTTAAATGAATTGTAGTTCATGTTTATATAGATTATTTCGCTGAGACAAGACTTGTCATTTACTTTCAATACATGTTATATTCATATATATAGCAGCATACCACCTTTACCAATAAAAAAAATTCATCGCAGTGTTAAATACACAATTTATGTTAACCCTTGAAAGGAATTGGAATTTTTTTTTTGAAAACAGAATACTATGTAAGTCAGTAAATTTCAAACCTCAGTATCTGTTAAATGTTTATTTAACAAGCAAAAAGGTTAGTGTGGCTCACTGATATCCCCAACTGTTAAAGTTTGACAATTTTATTTTACTTATAGAGGGAGGTGTCTGCACACCTAAGCATTAATAAGCTATGAAATGTAGTTGCTAAGATAAAGTGTTTGTGAAAAGGGTAGGACAATAAGTTTTAGTCCAAAATTAAAATATTTGCCAAAAATTCACCAAAACATGTTTAATTTCGCGCTGTACCTCTCCTAGTCGTGATGAAGACGTGTTCCAAATTTGAAATGGATGAGATAAATAGTTTTTCTGTAATCGATCGGGCATTCTAGCTCCAAATATGATTAAGTTGAAAAATAAAAATAATCGCCAAAAATTAAAAAAAATCACCAAATCATGTTTAATTTCCCACTGCACCTTTCTAGTGGTGAAGAAGACATATGCTAAATTTGAAAAGGATGAGATGACAATTTTTCTGTAAACGATCGGACAGAAAATGTCTTCGTACTTGTTACTGTTATCAATAATATCATAAATATTGATCAAGAATACATTCAAACCAAATAACATGATACTGTCGTACATCACTGTTTGATATCATAAATAAATGTAGGACGTCAACATGTCAGTGGTTTGGCACATTGCTAATGCTGTCTCCGAGACAGTAACACGTGATCGGACTGCATGGTGACTTTTCGACCTAGCCTAGATTAATGGCATTTCTCGTCAGCAGTTGGATGTCGTTCTGTGAGCTCTTAATTTGGGAATTAATTGAAAATGCCAATCCTCTTGAATAAAGGGGTTCATTTCATCAACAAAACAGCGAGACCGATGCATAAACCAAGTTTTTGTTTTTCCTATTGGTGTGTGATGTGAATAGTCAGTTATCACCCTGAAAGTTATGAGGTTTAGTTTGTTTATATTTGAAAACAACAATGAAGTTTCCTGACAATTTATTCCAATATCTAACTAGACCACGGAGTAGAAATACTGATTCACGTATACAAATCACAGTTATGCATATAAAAGCTCATTTTGAAAATTAATTACAAACATTAAAGAATATGTTAAACCTGTGATAATTATTATATAATTATATAACAGAAAGTAAATTTATTTGATACGAGTATGATTCTACTTTCTTTCAAGAAAGAATAATTCTTAATTTCCAGTGTGCAAATTTGAATGAGAATGTGGAGTGTGTTTCCGACAAATATCTTTACTTTCCAAGTGCTTTTATTATAGGGATAACGTTGTTTTTCAGAAGCCTGAGGTCTTCAATTAACTGACCGACGAATGAGAGCAGTTGAAGAAGACCGAGGGATTCTGCAAATGATAATGCCCTGAAAAACAACGTTACCCCTATTGCAGCTCAAATGAATGGGATTTGTTCTTTTGTACCGGAATTCTTCAACAAGTTTTAATTACAGTTGTATATGAGCAAAACAGCAAACACCGCACCGTATTACCGACGAGAACCAGTGTGACCTCACAAGTGAAAAATGACTTCATAGTTTTTTGCCTTTCACGGCTGTTGAAACCGAACGGAATGTCAGCCGTTGATCGGGAAAACGAAAGTAGTCTATATGTAATGATTATCATACTGATGTATATTCGTGATTTATTATGTAACCAATCAGTGAAATAATGAAAATCAACGAATCATTACATATTTAGCAAGTTTAGGATGAATGTGTACTTAAGCTACCTAAATCTAACATTGAAGGTCTACCGGAGGTCTTCTTTATGTTGTTTACTTAAACTTAAACTGTCACATCGTGTTTATGATATTATTTGGCAAAATTACGTGTCTTTGTTTGAAAGAAAGATATGTAAAACGTTTAAAATGTTCATTTTGTCGCCATAATTTTTTTAATTTAACGAGAGTTTCATTATAATTATAGCTATAAAAAACATTATTGATGTCTAAAGTTTAAGGGATTGTCTTGTTTGACAGATACCTTACTTTCCCAAGACGAATATATAATATGTAAAGTTACACATGTAGACCAGGTGCATTGTATTTGATCTGGATAATCCCATTTGATATGTGTCAGTTGAGCAAACAAGTATACAAATATATTACATCGAAACTCAATTGTAAACGCATTGTCATTTTAAAATCCGCAACACCATTGTGGGTATGCATTGCTGTGGTACCTGAGACCATCGGCTGGAATTCTTGAGTGATATTGTGCTAAAATTCGGTGTAGCATCGCACCAACACCTTACTGTAAGTAAAGCTAGAACAGTTCCCTACACCTGTCAAAGTTGCCGAGTCCCTGGATCTCTTGGTCTGAAGCTGAACGTGAGCCGATATCAACACCCATTGTGTTACAGCAAACACTGGCTAGAGATTTAGATGTGTCTTTTTGAAAATAAGAGTTGTAAACCAGTTGTAAACCACATATTAAAACATCAACTTCTGAAGATGGATATAAATAAACGTATTATTTGAAGCTGCAACACAAATTCAACGTGTAATTCAATATATCGCATGCATTTAGAATAGTTATATATGTCAAGACTCAGACTATTGTAATGGAAACAAATGTTGTCATTGCCAGGATGCCACGTCTTTATTTGACGAAATCAACCCAACGCAATGAATGACATGAAGAAAATGTGGGTATTGAGTAAGTATTAAATATCACTAAGATGATTTGAAAGAAGGGAAAGCAAAGACAATATCATGAGATTGCTTGAACATATTTGATCTTCAGGCTCATTATCCACCTTCAGAGTCCCTCGCTCTTTTAGGTGTAAGCAATCTATCCCCTTCATAGCATAGAAAAAAATG
Organism: Gibbula magus; assembly: GCA_936450465.1. Taxonomy (NCBI): domain Eukaryota; kingdom Metazoa; phylum Mollusca; class Gastropoda; order Trochida; family Trochidae; genus Gibbula; species Gibbula magus. The sequence continues at coordinate 58,185,044 of OW388292.1, read as the reverse complement.
ACATTGAACATTGCGCATTGGACATATTTTGAAGACCTATAACCATTACATCATGCTATGTACATGTACATCATAGATTGTTGAAAGGATCATATGAAAGGAAGCTAATCAATATGCTTTAAGAAATGCATGCAGTTTCCTGTAAACAGAAAACTTTTTCTCTTTGCAATATCAAAATGGCATTTCTTTGATCATATATTTTGTTCAAAAATGAATCCTTTTAAGTTAACACAAAGGCCTGAGTGATCAAGTCGTTTTTAAGTAGTTATGGATTAGAAGTGAGGTGATTTGGGTTCAACGCCGATTTCACGACTTTATCAATTATATCACGGCTGATAGTATTATTGCGGGGAGAAAGCCTGTAACACCATTGTAACTATGCATTGCAATGAAACCTGCGAGCATCGGATGGAACAAGCAAACCATGGATGGTACAGCGCTGAAAGTATTATTTATGTAGAACACTTCTCTCTACTGAGGTGGCAGGATATCAACCCCGGACCTATGTATAAAAAGCCGAAAGTAGTTATTGAAAGGACATATACGTTAACGTAGGATCTTATTCTGCATATATTACCCATATGGGAAGATGGACACGCGGTAGTATTTTTCCTGTAAGTCACATGGGAGTTTTTCTGGCTTTTTATTGGCTGTTACAGAAAAATAATGATTTCATTGGATGTCGGAACTAATTCATTCATCTTTCTGACTTTTCCCGACTAGTAACTTTAGAACCTGTCTTCTGCATTTAAACATGTTTTATATGTTTCCCGTATTTGAAATTGGCGTTTTCGTACACGTGCCGACGCATCAAATGTCGTACGAAGCAGTTAAATTGTCCGAAATTATAACCACGGAAAGCATCAAGAGCAACGGCGATCGTTCGAATGCAATGACGTCATAGGCGCGAGCAGTTATGACGTCACATTATTGATTGTAACGTAACAGGGCTTTTTGGTTTGAGCCGACTTACGGACCTCTTGATATGAATGTTACAATAACTTATATCGTATAATCATCGATTGAAAGTAATGGACAGAAATACAAATCTTTCACCTAAGACACATCTTTCTCTTATTGTGAAACACATTTTCGTACGTAATAAACAAGGATACGTCCGTAAGAAGTGAATCCACGTCACACGCGTAAGGATATGGAGATGCATCTTCTTCCCGGGTCCTTTTAGGGAAACGTTTCCCTTTTAATATTCGCGTTTTAACTCTTGTTTGTTATATGGGTAATATACACAATAACCAACTCGTGGGAATGACAGATTATCTTTCCCTCGTTATATAAATTGTGTAGGCGAGACAATTACACAATTTATATAACTCGGGAAAGATAATCTATCATTCCCCGTCACTCGTTAGTTATGGTCTAAATATTTCCATTTTTGGCAGAAACAAACTTCAGCAATGTACGAATGTTACCCTCGTATCATTATATTCTGGTATTACTATAAGGAGAAACCATGATACCGAGGATATGGTAAGGTTGTGGACCCTGGTATACCCTACAATATACAACCTTACCATATCCGAGTTAGAATGGTTTCTCTATATTATCAACCATGTTTAAGTATATTTTTTATCGCGTTATACTGAGGATCCCTGTAAATAGAGTCGTTAAATAAATCCTTGTTTGGAAACTAAAATCTCTGGGTACAACCCTCGCTATACACTGTCGGCCAAAAGAAACGCCTACTAGATATCTTATCAGATATCGTCAAAACTATAATGAACAGACTAGAGCAGTATTATAGCAGAATGAAGTTCCACCATTTCTGCATCATATATATGAATTTAAGAATTTCATGTCACGAAAGAATGACGACTGTTGAAATGAGAAAACAATAATGGTTCAGTTTTCGATCAGTGCTTGGTCAGAAAAACATTTTGAAAATATTTTCATAAAACCAGGAGCAACAATACAGGCACGCATTCGCATTTAAGTGGTGATGATGCTGCAGAGATACGCGGTGACGGTGCGCAAGTGAATTAACCGAAAATAGCGATCTTCCTTGGGCGTGGTATTCATGTATGTTATTGACTCGAATCACAGTTTTCCACGATTTCAATGGACTTTCATATTGGTTATTGCTTGAGCATAACGTGGACACCACCATTAATTACATTTCAGAAAGTATTGCATCTTTCATTTTAAGGAAAATCAGGTAGGCGTTTCTTTTGGCCGACAGTGTATAAGTTGCTTTTGTACCGTGTGATCTCATCTGCCTCGTTGGCACAGTAGACTAAAGCGCTAGCTCACGTTCCACAGGTGTTAGTGGATACTGGTTCGATACACACTTTCTACAAAACATTTGCTGTTCATAATCTCTCATATATTTAAGAAATTTTCTAAATAATTCTAAGATAGTTTCCTCTGATATTTACTTTCAGGCCGTCATATTAGCACATATATCAGGGTTTACAATCATTGTAACTCCTCCTAACAGGGTTTATAATTGAATGTGTAAACCCTCCTGGAGGGACTTACAATGTTGTACGTCCCTCGTACCGGTTGATACCGTCTAAAGTATCACTTTATATGACTAGTAGGTTGATAAACATGGTTCATTCCACGTGTGAAGTTTTCCCAAAAGATGCAATATATATGAGGTGATGTACATCAGTATCTATTTTTGCAGGTATTAATATTGATACATAGCCAATGGTATTTTACTCTTTATGTGAATAGAAAGTACACAGTGCCACATATTAAAGGCAAGACATACGGTCGTATTAATGGTAATATTAACATGTGTGGGCAGAATAGGGTCGATTTCATTTATTTACAGTTCGTGCAATTAGGCACAGATACGTTGGACAGACAAGTATCTGCCTTCAATGTTCTCAACAATTCCTCTCTTGTTCTGAACCAATCCCGTCCCAGCAGTGATTAGTGGCACAGAATTCAATTATTGCGCCCTGATAGGTTCAGATGTGTACTCAGTCTGCACACATTCACCACTCCTTTATAAGCATCATTCAATAAGTACTGAACACGAACATTGAACGTTAATCTATCACAACATCTCACAATTTTCCCGAAAATGTACTTGGCTTTAGACAATGTCAGAAAATGGCTATGAAAACGCGATTTTAGTGGATCGGTAAGACCACACATGCCTTCTGTTAAATTTGCAGAGGTATCCGAAGCTGATCTCTGTACGACTTGTGACAACGTCTGGGTTTACAAGTCAGAAAATCCATGTTGTGATTACTTTTTATTACGAAACGTAATTACAATATTTTGAAAACAGGATACTACTATAGTGGTACAGTGGATATCGGCCCTGAACTGAACAACAACATTCATATTCATCAACTAATTGCATCACAGAACTGTACTAAAAGTCCAAATGTTGTTATGGGTCTGTGTATTTGTCTATAGTATTTGAGTGTATTCCAAGTCAAAATCCTCCCTGTCACTCCTATGGATATATACACCATATTGATGACAACAGTGGACGTCGTGGACTGAAAGTGATTACTGTACGGATTCCAGAAGTAGTTAGATTTACACTGCCGTCAGCACTCAGTGTCTGTGACACATACAATGATCCATATTGTTATAGGTCACATACTTGATTAGATTCACCGACACTGTGTCATCCTTGCGAATCCTGAGGACACACATGTGGAGGTTATATCTTTTCTCGTGACAAATACTATTGTTTCAGTTTGATACAAGATGTATAATTCATGTCTTAGAGAACAGATACGCTGGATCCTTGGTTGTTTCTTTTGACATAAAAAGGACGTTAACATAAAACAGGCAATTATAGGTAAGGTGACATAACCCCCTGTCGCAGATTATTATTTTCAAAATGATGTCAAGTTGTATGACATGAAGATGACCTTATGAATGGTTCTTGGGATATCCCGCAAACATGCAGGTTCACGTGTCGACATATTCTAGGTTCGCTGTGAGCTTGCAATTGACAATAATAATGTCAAGTTCCTAAATTCTAATCAGCCATTTATTTTCCCTAGAAAAAGCTTTGTATTTTCGATATAAAGAGTATTTAGGGAACGTTTATTGAGATATCCCACTGACAAGGGTAAACTGACAAGGTCTCGAAGTGATCTTGAAGTGAAGGTGAAGGTCACACAACTTCGGATATAAGTCGGATTGTCAGCTCACTATGGTGAACCTTTATGCAAAATTGGAAAAGAATCAGGGGGATTCCACTAACCGATCTTAGCCCTAAGATCAATCTTAACAAATGATAAAGATGGGCTTGCGATTGAACTTAGGGCTAAGATCGATTAGTGGAAGCGTCCCCTGGTGAATAGTTCTAGGGTTATTGCATTTCCTACGTAAGAATACTATATCCCCGCTTCATGTTAAACGCAAGTCGAGTAGTAATAGTCCATTTGACCATTAGGACAATGCCAACCCCCATCACAAGTCATGTACTCGTTTTCTTAATGTTTCCAGATTAAAAATGTGTTAATAAACAATGATCCAGTATCACGAAAGCGTCAGTGGTCATCAGACATGTCTTTGTAAAGTCAAACAAAGATGATTCATCTGCAAATCCTAAACTGACACTATGACAAAGGAAAACGTCTATGTTAAAGGTACATCCACTGTGTTGTTGGAGGTCACATATGCCAAACGTTATAAATGGCGTTATTTTAACGAGAAGTACTGACTGTTGCCAACAATTACCAATTTTTGTATAGTTGGCTGAGTATAGTGACGTTATAAAGATAAAAGTATTGATTTCTGATCGAAACCGCACAATGCTCTGCATGTGGCGCTCGTCAATTAATCAAACGTAATTTTGGAAACTAATTTACAACAGACGAATTGACAAATATCGGTTGAAAATGTTTAATAGCTCTCATAACGTATGTGCATGTAAACGGGACCTGTAGTTTCGGTTTCTGCACTTTTATAATGATGTTGCTAGATTTTAATTGGAAACTAGTAATAATTATATATTTGGCGATTGGGGATGAATAAACAAGCTGAGTGAAATTATTTGAACTGAAATTAAAACATATCGTGCGTTGGAACATATTAAAACCAAATACAATTTTATGGAATACAATGGGTGCACCTGTAACTCAGATTGCATTGTGACGTTGGCAAAAGTAACCTTTACATCGGTGTCATGTAAGAAGGCATCTGAGGTCATACAAAGTTATCTGCACTGTCTACATGAATACCTTATACAATACTATTTTTCCTGAAAGTAATAGCCAATTCAGTTTTATAATTGACGAGAAGAAATTAGTAGCAGCAGCAGCAGCAAAAGTAGTAGCAAAAGTGATACAAAGAAAGAATGCACTTCTGCAAGCTATAAATCATTTAACTTTAAAAAGAGTGCCTGTATTTGTCTTGCAAACTATTGTCAAGAACAAGAAGAAACTTGTGTGTTATCAAATGCCTCATAAGAACCTCAGAGTCCACAACATGTCACCATCAGCAAGATATCGAACAATGCGTGTTCACTGTATTGATGAGATGAAATTATACATGCGTTTCTGTTTCTGAACACCATTTGAGCTTGTCGTCGTATCAGGTTGATCGACTAACAACAAAATGGATTATATAAATTGCACTCTCTATCTGCTAATTCTAAGTTCGTATCGATTACAAAACATAATTAATATCACACACAACATCATATAAAATAAAAAAAATGTCCAATCGTCACCACTTGCAATACAACTAATGAGATAGAACACAAACAAATTGAACTGTCTGGAAATACATGTATCAATGATGTGCTTTGAATACACGTTATGATTGGGTTACTTTTAGATAACCGCGAAGTGAAGGACATATTTATATTAATTGTTTAAGGTTTCAATCCCGCTTGCATATGCAGGACATCAATCATACATTTATAGGTCGTTGTAAACTTTCCATAGTTTTAAAACTATTAAAGCTATCAAACAAAGAAGTTGCAGTTTTGCAATAGTTGGAGTGTTTTTAACTTTTTCGGCTTGACAGTTTTCAAGATGTACCTGATTCATGTTTCTTAAAAGACAAGCGGAAAAGAAAATTGATAAAAAATGAAGTGATGCTGAAGGTACAAATTCTGTACAAATCGACTTTTTGAGCATCCGAAATGACAACAGTATGACAGCCTGTCGTTATCGAACATTTTTCTGTCATTGTTTTCTAGTATCCAAAGGCAAAATAAAAGACTTAAAGCTAGCATTCAGCTCAAAAGTATAACAAGCTATTTATCAAACTATTTCTTTTGATGTAATTTCATGAACAGACATAACATGAATAAAAAGAGAACTGACGTTCATATACGTAGGTTACAATGCTTGTTGATTTTCTTCTTAATCTAAATACAAAATTCAGTATACCATTGATCTCTTCCCTCTTTTTTAGTGGAATCATTGACAGCGAAGAGAATGACGATGCAAGTAATTTTGTAGTAATTCAGTCCATAATTGTTTGATTATGTATTTAATACAGAAACGAAAGGAAAACAATGAAAAACAGTAAAAAATGCAATTTGGTTTGAACAGGTTGGCCTACGGTCACATGACGTTATGATATAAATAGCATGACGTCCGCAACAACCGTTTGACATCATGCAACATTGGTTAACATCACTCAAGTCAATACGGCTTTTGGTCGGACTCGGGCTGGAGTCAATATCCTTTTCTGTCGACAGTCACGTGATCGCCACCCGACCTATCAGATCACTGACACGACATCACTTTAAAATAAAATGTAGGTTACTTAATAATTATCAGAAAAAAGGTGGACATTATGAAAAGTATGTTATGTTTTATTCTATTGAAATTTTGGTGAAGTTTCTTTTGCTCTTGAGTGAATATATGATTTTTTGTTTTAGTGAGGTCTTGCTGAAATAACATTATAGAATTTATGATGCTTCATAATTAATCATATGTTAATTGGTGTTAGTGTTTGCTAATCCAGCCCTTAAGGATACTGAACACATTCAGTAATTATAATCAATCTATAAAAAATTGCACAAATTGAAATTTTGCACAGGCTGTTTGACGACTCTTTACATTTCAAAAAGACAAATGAATGTTTCCTTATTGTTTTGTCATAATTTCTTTATTGAAGACAATAACGCTCGAGAATATAATTTTACAGTTTAAAGATATATTAATCCCGAAGATACCCCTTTTCCCTCAGCAGAACAGCAGATGTCTCAAAGGAATGTACATTTTTCTGTTCTTTGTTCAAAATCTCAGTCATCTCATTTTCAAGATATTTTCAATATTGTAAAATTTGGAACAGATAATTTATGTTTCACTTCTCCTCCTAACTTTAGAAATACTTTTGTCATTGAAGATTATTGCATTGATGCGCTGAAATTATACATATGTTCCGTTCAAATAAAAATGGATATATAACCAAACATCCTAATGCCAGACGTTTTTTTTGTTCTATTAATCTCCTCCTGTACTAATAAACGAAACAGATGAGAGAGAGAGAGAGGGAGAGAGGGACAAAGGAGAGAGGGCTTCGGTGGTGATAATCAATCAAACATCCTCAGAATCAAACTATCCGAATAGATTATTTCGTTTACAATGGCTGCAACATATGTATCTAACTTTCAAATTTTTCAACATGGAAACATTAAACAAAGTATTCTTTAAATACTTTATATTGGCTTGAAATGGGCACTAGAATGTGAAAAAAAGGAAATTTAAGACTAATGGTTCGATTCAAGGAGAGACTGTAATTTCTTAGGGCAATTTTTCACACGTTTGTTAGTTATCTACCACTGCAGCGATTGGTCACGATCATTCTCAATTGTGTCTCTTGACAATATGCACTGATTGTTTGGAATCGCTAAGTGGGTTCTAGGATTATCCAGCTGAAGCCAATATCTCACCAATCATTTTTAAACCTTCACGCTTAATTGACTTGGCAAGTAAAGTCAAGATTTTATGATATAGTAATTACTTTTCCCTGACAAAGTACAAATATATGGATATAATCACATGCTGCCACTGACAAAATCATCAATGATAATGTGACTAATGTACACATTCTTTCACCATCTTGGGTATTTATTTAATTGTTTTATGGTATCCGAGGCATGGTTGCGGGGTAATTAAACAGGCACATGATTCATGATTCTAACATGTAAAATTTTAAAATGTATTTTCAATGGTTATTGTCTTCTCTTGACTGCAGTTAACCACGGATGAGTTTAAAACATAATGATTTATTTTGAAAATACGATTTGCCGTCGAAATTGACAACCAATTGGGAAAATATTTGTAAAAATGTAAATTGTTGTGTAAAAGCAAAAACAAAGACTTTATACACAATGTACATATTGAACTTCGAAAGAAATGGGAGTGACAGATAGGAAGTGGCAGTCACAGTTCAGTACATACGTACGTAACGTAACTCAAAGCTTATTTTGGAAAGAGAATAAAAAGACAATTCATTTTTATTCAAAACATACTTAGAAGTATTAGCCATTCTTCAACGGGTTCCTTGACTTTTTGACAACTTGAACGGAAGGTTAAACATATAAACTATTTTTCTTCAATATAAACTATCAAAAGCAATCCATTTACATGTATATGTACATACGTTCAATGTGGCCTTCGTATCAGTTATATTTAATTCATCCTATGCTCAGTTAGCGTACGTATTTATCATACATTGTAGCCAATGTGAAGATAAAATATCAAAGGTTATTTATGTAGAACACGTTAACATACGATACGTTCATCCATATACGTCAAGCAAACGTATAAATCTGAAACTGGATCAAACTTACAATATCTGAGGATCAAGGATAGTAACATGAAATAGACTTTATTCTCCTGTTTCACATAATTTGCTGAATCCTTGAATATCTAACTTTGTAAACCAAAATCGTATGCACTACCACTGACCAAACCTGAAACAGGCTGTGTAGCAATTAAGAATTTGTTAAATCAGAAATTATTATGATAATAATTGTTTAATTGTTTTAAATGAAGATAGACAAGCAAAATGCCTTACTTTCCACAGTCACCCCACGGAGAGACAGATAGTTACTATATTGAATCGCCCTTGATCAACGAAAATATATATCAAATGGAGTAATACCGTTTCACATACTTTGCTGAAACTATTGGATACCAAATTTTGTAAAACAATGTCTTAAGCATCTGTAGAATGTGTCTCACTATTCACAGTCACACCACAGAAAGACAGCGAGTTACTATTATGAATCCTCCTTGATCAGGCTGCTTATGAAACAAATTCCTGTAGTCACTTGAATCGACAATTTCAATTAATTTCCCAACACAGCCAAAAGCCACTGCTCAAGTGATAGTCCGTTAATCTATGCTGGGTCATGAAGCCATAGAGTCATGGGGTCATGAAGTCACCAATGTGTCCAATCACTAGAATCACTATATATTGCATCTGATTGTTTCTTCACTAGCTGATTGATCATTGTTACTACTTCACAATACTCATTTGTGTAGGTTATTACATAATTATATTTTAACTAAATAATAAACTAAAGAATAATGAAAGTGGTGCTGTATTCCAATTCAGGACTCTGATCATACTTATCTGATTTGTTCAACAGTTATGACATTTGAAAGTTTATATGGATGTTTTTTCTTTGTAATTTAACAAATTATATTAAATGCTAACAGTGTTTAATGTAATTTTATATGTTTGTTTTGTGTAAACTATAAAAGTGGGCCGTTTGATATTATTGATTATGTAGAAGCATCCTTTTATTTATTTATTTATTACAAAATACTCATACATTACTAATGAAAATTCAGTATATAGCATTTTAACGGGGGAAGTAGTACTGAAAAGGTTAATGAAGTGTTTCAGGGGCATTTAGACTTGTCGTACATAAGAACTGGAAGATGAAGTAGTAAGTATATACTCCGACATGTCTTGCAAATTCAAATTCAACAAGTTGTTAATCGTCCCGTTCTTATGTTAATGACGGCCTTACAAGCATGATGCAATGTAACCCTAAACATGATCATTTTGTTATGGCTCTTTTACATTCCAAACGAGTCATGCATTTGGTTTTACGACATCATGCAAGCTAATATTTTCAAAGGATTTGATGGGATTGTGCAGATAAAAACTATGACAGGACACACAGTTTTCATCTGGTAACACGATTATTTATTTGATTACATATGAACACTTCGCAATTGTAATGTAATGAATTTGTTCGAACTATTCTAACATCACCAGTCAATTGTAAGTGCATCACTGGCTGAAACATAATTAATTATTATAAGAATCCTTTCAACATTGATAAATAAAAAATGGCTTGAACCTTTTTCTTATGATCTGCTTTTATTCATTATTTACCAGGTCAGGTCAGACAACATCAGGTCAGGTCATTACTTAGGGCGATTGAACACAATTTCTCAAATTTGAACATGGTCGATTTGATGAATAGTGATTAATAGTCAGTTGAACGTTAAACATTTAATCTGTTCAGTTTCCTTGATAGATTGTTATTTGTAACTGGAGGAACTGAATGTTAAGCAATAAGTGCAGTCTGTATGTATTTTACAGGAGATTGAATGGATACCCTCATTTGATCTTCTAAAAATCAATAAAGTCCAGTGTTAATGCTTTGCGGTTGGTAAATAGCACATATTTGGTTAAACTGATTATTTTTCTTTTGAAATATGGTATGTGTACACATAATAATTGTAGTACATACATACGATTTTTCGCAACGGGGACAGAGATGAGTTTGTAAATGTAATAAATTGTATAATATTGTTCTGCAATTTTTAGTTCAGAGGGATTTATCTACAGATTGATATAAAAGAAATGAATATTTTAACATCAGATGTTGAAGAAGGTTTTCAATTATATATGCTATGTGTGTAAGAGTGTATGATATCCTGTATCTCACATCGATTGAAATGTTAAGTCAACAATGCCACGATTTTAACTGATCACAATTTTCAGAGATTAAAGATATAATATATTTTTATATACTAAAACAGTACCCGAGTCTTTGAAAGGGCGTTCAGAAAATATTAAAACATTATGTCAGAATGTATCAATATCTGTACTATCTCTATGTAATATATACAACATCGATTAAATATAAGTTGTACAGTTTAAAGGTAATAACAATAATGCACAGGATCAATATGACTAGTCTATTCTAGTTCAAGACTAATTTTAAAAATACGTTTTGAAAATGTAACTTGTTTTTGTTTATACCAATGCTAATTCATTCTTTGTTGTGAAACAGAGTTCAGAAATATCAGGAATTCAAGTCAAGAACCGTTAATAAACTCCAACATCATGCCTGTAATCTGTGGCAATTGCTGTGTGCTCCTGATATGAGACATATCTAGACAATTGGAGTTCTAAAAGTGGCGTCCATATCCGTCAAACGGATTAAGTGTTTTATTTCGGAGGATTGCCCTGTTGTAGAAAAAGCTGTTCTCAGACTTGATAATTTGTTATCAAAGCTGATAACCTCATCGTGAACTTGCTGTTGTGTTTGCCTGATAACTATTCAACTGTGAAAGACAAAATTCGCGCAGCCGTTGGTACGTTGTTGATATATTGCAAGGCTTTCTCAGCTGACTGAAAATCACTGGACAAGAACTACCTTTTAGCCTGTCACTTTCACCTATTACCCAAACTTTTTTCTTTCGAACAGTTTCATAGTTTAATCGTTCCCAAAAAAATCGATCATCGTTTACCCAATCATTTAACAATCATAGACTTTGTCCTTCTCATTCTGCTTAACGATAAAGGTCATGACTTTTTTCTGTTAAATATTTAGATTAATTACTTAATAAAATAATTTTTAAAGTGAACTAATTAACTCATTTAGCATGTATAGATTTAGAGTATTTGACGATTATATAAAGTCCAATATAATAAAGCAAATATAAATCAAATCTTAAGTAATCAATAGGGATGGATTTTGAAATTGCTTTTAGAACTCGATCAAGAGAATCCTCTGGAATATATCCCTGGGGAAAACATTACTGCCACGATGCATGTATTTCAGTTTGAATTTTCCCTCTAAAACTCGTCTGGTCTTTGTTTAAAAAGATCATTCAAATTAATAATATGGTAAAATATAAAACATAGTTATCATGGTGTAAAAGTTGGATGCTCCTTAATACTTTCATTTGAGTTTATTACCGACCTGTTTGTTACGCATGTCATTGTGTTTAAGTTACACTTGTGAAAAGATGAAGTATCGGGAGCTTTATGATCTTCATAATTTGTTCCTCATTAGACACTGTACAGAGTAATGGGAGGCCCGTCAGGGACTCGGAACTGTGCAAGATGTAGATAAATGTTCATGCTGCATTAAGATTTAATGGTGCATTGCTACACCAGACGAAATTGAAGATATCCAATGTTTTACTATAACAATGCATATAAGAGTATCCCCTCTAGTCTAAAGGATCGACACCCGCCATGACCGTCGACATGGCCATTTTTTTATTAGGATGAAACCAAATAAAGAAGTTGTATCAGATGACAATGTGAGATATAAGACACAAATGTAGCTGAGTCGATGTTTTGGAAACGAATCCAACATGGCGGGTGTCGTTTCTTTAGACTATTGGTATAGATGGGTGTGGATACTGTTATATACATTGTTTATAGTAAGACATTGTGTATCCTCAATTTCCTGTGTGCGACACTGAAGTGCAGTGCAGTACCATCCATGGATCGCTAGTTCACCGCAATGCCTAGTTGCCATGATTTTATGGGATTTTTCCTGCAAATACTGAAATACTCTTGAAAGCTGCAACAATTACCATATGAATGTATGAATTAAGACAAAATATCTTGAACTGGATTCTAGCTAGTAAGACCTGTACATTATGGAACCCTGATATAAGACACAGTACGTCGATTGCTGTACATTTTGCATTTAGAATTATATATCTGTGATATTCAATTACGATGAAAGTAATGATAATACTAGGACTGCCGCGGCAGTACTTAGGTCTTCAAGACTTCTACTTGACCTTGAACTCCATGTTGGACTCTCGGTTATTCATCAGTTGCTCTGCTTTAAAATGAGCTCTCAAACTTGTCTCTATCTTCAGTAGTTTTTTAAAAATAATTCTCCAAAGAAACTACCCCTCTAGATATTGCAAAATCACATATTAATGGACCCCTACATGACCTTTCTCACGATTAAGACAAAATGGTTAATATTTTCATACTAAGATGTAACATAGAAAATGTGGTGCTTTAATTTCCACTTAAGCAGATGTAATTATCATTAAGATGGAATACATAATTAATTCGTTATGTTCTGCTTGATATTCCAGAATATACTCAAAAATGCTCAAATTTTGACCTCTAGCTAACATTTGCGATGTTCGCAGCTTAACTATCAATTTTTGTATGAAAGTGTTCAACAGAAAAGTTGTTGTTCTTGAATTTGTACATCTAAGGGTGTAAATACAATTTAAATATTTTAATTAGTTAGGCAGTTATGATCCTTTAACTTTGCTGAAAATGGCGATTTAAAAAAAATACAATCTTCTATGACTTGTCATACGTAAAGTATCATAAATAAATGCTTGAAAATTGTTTTCCGTAATAAAATGATATATCTGCTTCACAATTAACTATCAAACATGTTGGTATATTTAGCAGTTTACAATAGAAAATTCTGTAAAGAAAATAGCCATTGAAAAGTGTAAAAAATCATAAAATTTCATACTTTTTGACAAATGCGACAATTGTGGCCTAACTATCAACTTTTACATGATATAGATCTGTTATAGAAATGTTAAGTAACCTATCTGGATCACATTGCCATACATATCTGTGCCATATGTTCATTTCTAACAGAGTTATGCCGCTTTGAACATGAGGTCGAAATTCGAACTTTTAAAAAACGTCCATGTTCAAGGACAGATTATTAAAATTCAGGGATGAAATTCAAAATTCGGAGATAGAGGCGCCCTTAACAATGCATTTGCCTTCAAAATAAGCTACAATACATTGCTGTATTCATAGAATTGAAGGAGGAGATGATGTTCAAAGACGCGTATCCTAAGTTTTTTTGAAATAGCCAAAAATCTATTATTACGGCCGAAAACCGCTATAGGCCTAAGCGATGAGGAATGTTGTTGCCCACATTTTGGTGAAAGTTTTGTGAAATTATCTTCAATAGTTGTGAGCTATTAAGGTTTGAAGTTTGAACTTCAAGGGGAGATAACTCAAAAAGAATTCGAAATTCAAAAATCGGGCTACGTTATGATCTTAGTTGGGTCACAGGCTATCATGTAAATATTTTCACGACATTCGTCTTGAAGACCTAATAATAACAATCTCGACGATAACAATAGGTCTTCAGACATTCGTCTTGAAGACCTAATAAATATATAATGGTCAATGGCAAGATTATAAGTATAAAGAACACGCACATATTACCAAGAACGTGATCCACAATAGCTATAGTATCTATGACAGTAAAACAAGCAAATGGTTCAATGGAAAGAGTAAACCATATGTACTCTGAAGGGTTCCAGACAGGACTTCTCTTGATTGAAATCGGACAAGACAGACAGAAGATGACCCGAAGCAGAGACTTTTCTGAGCATGATCTGTAACGAATACTATCAGGTCTCAAACTGAATTAATTGTTCTTATCTTGCTTTGAAACGTTTACCGATTCAGAAGAACACAGTGACATGTGAGTCATAAACCATAGTTATCTGATTTGAAACATAAAAACAACCTCATGTTAATGTCTTAAAGTTGTTTTAATATACCATACAGTTCAGTGCTGGAAACAGGTCAAAAGGACAATGCAACCATGATTCCAACCCATTTTGTGTTAGTTATGTTCGGATTCTCTCGTGTTTGCATTATGGTGAAAGAGATGATTGAACTGAGCTTAAAATCAATATTTAATAAAATGAACATTGATTAGGAATAAGAGTAAGTTTTTCATTAGTTGTGTTGTGATTCAAATGCACAATGTGTATGTCAATGAAAGTGCCCTGTGCGTGACATTGATCCTTGAACAGTTGCCCTAGCCTTGACTACCGACATAATGGTTGATAAGTACCCTACTATCATTTAACAGCGAACATACTCAGCATCAGTAAAATAAACATTAACAGCTCAATGCATTAACGTTAAAGGGATGCATTTTGATGGTTCAATTGCAAAGTATATTGTTCATGGAATAATCAAATAAACCACAGCGACCGTAATCTACTTAATAATTATTTATCACTGTATAGGATTCCTAGAAGGTATGTAACTTTTTTCTCATCTCGATCAGCCACTGAATAATGGAATACACCACTCCGAGAACGTTAATCTGATGTATTGTTGTTATAGATCAATATCAGTAACCTTGCAATGTTTACACTGACAGAATGACACATGTATCTCAGTTATATTCTAGTAGGTGTCAAGTATGATTTAATCATTGACATTATAGTTCCGACCATGAGTTACTTGAAGAACCAAAACACTGTACAGTGATATGAAATGAAAATAATAGCATCATTCACCCTAATTATATTTCAGTGTATTTTAAGCACTAAAATTTTTCATTTTTTCTTCAATTACAAGAAAACATCTGCTGAACACATTGCTATAGATTTTCAATTAAAATTAAGTTCAAGACCATTGTCAATAATGAAGAAGCTATACTTGATTGTCAATATCTTCCGTGAGGTCTCTGATAACTTCAAAGCCAGATTGGGTTGTTCTTATAACCAGAGCATATTGAAAACATGTCAATTAAAATTAAGGATTAAAAGGCTTCACAGAGAGACAAGATAGATTACAAAGCACTTGAAGGCGCATTAAAATCGAGGAACCACTGCTAGACCCTAGGTATTTTATCTACCTGCTTACATGGCGTTCCCTAACATAATCTGCAATCAATACAGACACTACCACTGTGCTGTCATCAGGTGGATGTACATGTATCTGTTGGTGCCACTTTTGGTGAAGATTTGAATTGTATTATAATATGCATATGCAATTTATATAAGAATCGGCATGTTACATATAGAATACTAAACGATGTGCCGTTTGATAACATGTTTATGAAACGAGTGGATGGTTTGGTATTTTAACGAGCGAAAGCGAGTTAAATACCGATGCCATTCACGAGTTTCATAAACATGTTATCAAACGGGACCGAGTTTAGTATTTTATTTATTACTCACTGATGTAAATAGCGCTGAATTGCAATAAAATCGTTTTTAGTGACGCTTACATGCAAATAGGTCACCCGCTATTGCAGTCGCGCGGCTAACATTGTGACGTCAACCAAAGACGACTATGACGTCACGCGCTGATTATGACGTTATGGCAGCACGCGGTGGTATCACACATGTGTGTAACCAACTCATTGTTATCTGATGAGAGATCTCACCACGGTTGAGTAATAAATCTAATTATTTATCACATTGCAAAAACATCAATTACAGTAAAAACATGTATGGTCTAGCTCAAGGAAAGTGATATGTGGTACAATACAATGTGCCAATGTGCTTTTGGGTTTTTGATCATTCTCGGACTTTTATTGTTAGCCATTTCCATAGAAACATATCATCATTTTGACTCCAGATGAAAACTCAAAGGTTTTTTTTAAAATTTCGCTTCCCGAATATATCTTGAAAACTATAAGGCAGTGATGAATACAGTTTGGGAAGTAGTACAGTATGTTGGTGTAGCATAAATTCAGTACTATTGAGCGGTAAAGGATTTATTAAAGTATAAAGCTCTTAAAGCTTTGTATAATATATTGTAAACGTTTGCCCACTAGCCGGGGATATATTCGATTCTGTCTTCTTGTATTATTTGTAATATCTTCATAATGTTATTTAAGATATAGAAGACGAGTTTATCGTTGAATAAAAACATAATAGGGGGCATAATACACGAAGGGCTTGTTATGTGTTATGCTCTCTGCTATGTTTTATTCTATGATAAAGCACAACATCGAGTCTTCTATTTCTTATATGAGATTCCCTTAAACACTTATAGCTTTTATATAAAAACGTTGAGATATTAATTAACTATATTTTGAAAATAGTAATGACCCCCGTAGTAGAACATTTTCACTATCATTTGAACAATCAACCTGCATTTGCTTAGCGACGCTCTAACTGACCTCTTAAATCACAGCATGTTTTATTACTCATCAAGCACACTGTCAGTTACATTGACCGCCTCAGTTTTATTACCGTGGGTATCTTATAAAATGCTATAATACTTTATTAGTTGAGATTAGTGTAAACAAGGTTGTTTTTAGTTTATGTCACTAATATGAAGATTCATCTTTGTATTCAAAATGCAATGATCAGTTTCCTCCAGCTCTTGATAGTGTAGTGAATGGTTATTGCTTGAATTGCGCATTAAATGCATCTTTATTTATGTTCTTAAGGGTTATTAGCTGGAATTTTAAATCACTTAAATATGTTCTTAAGGGAAACGTAAACATACTTTCGGAAGTAAAATGGTAATCCGCATCTTAGCTGGGGAATAAGAATAAACAGTATGATTAGCCCGTTCCTCAGTACGTTGGTGTTAAGTAGATGTCAGGGAATGTGTCTCAATGACACCTTAGAGATGAGTTGCACTTACTCAAATGCCAATTTGAATAAATGTTGATCCATGGTTATTTTTTGCGTCATACTGTCAATAATTAAAATAATAAAGTACTGATGATTATGATCTTATGCCAACTTTGGATAAGTGGTGATGCAAAATTACTTCTAAACGTTTACTAAATGAATTATTTAACATTTTGCCATAAGGTACATTCATTACTCAATTGATGACATTTAAATTACTCTAAGGTATCATCATGTGCATGGTATGTGGTTGTAAAACACGAACATCACACACTTCGTTGTTAATTTCCAAAACTCTAGAGAGAAAGTAACAGCCTGGTTTGGTGTGACCTGCAAGAATGACTAGTGTTCTGTTTCTGTCTTGTCATGGCTTTGTTGTCATCGAAGTCTCTTTTTACGTCATTTTTTGTTCAATGAATATTGATTACACATTGAAACTTATGTGAGAAAACTGAAACATACACACATATTTAAAATATTGAGGTAAGCTTGAATCATGTAATATAAAATTTGACTTCTAAACAGGAAGACATTGTTCTGAATACATTTCCCTTAATACTTTTTTTTTTAGCTTAAACACCTTTGTAATTTTGTTAAGAAATAACACACATACAGAAGATACAATCCATAAATCTATTAAACAACTTGGCATTTATCGCATTTATCGACAAAACAATATTAATTGCAATATTTTTACATACCATGTTTATTTTTATCTGGTTTGCAGTTTATATAAAATGGTAAACATGAATCTATTTATTTCATAAATGACATGAAGAAGACAATTTATGACTGATCAACTTCTTTTATCATCAATAGCGATGTTTCGGTATAGTTAATTATGCCGTTATCAAGTGTGTGAGAGAGACGGTAAATGAGAAGGTTATATACATGATACATGTTGGTAAGGAGATAATAAAGACAACACTATGAGATATCAATGACATACATTACATGCAGTAAAATAAATGCACATAAATTACTTGTAGTTACGTAAGGTAGGTTGTGATATATATACACATTGTTTATTTGTTTATGAACATGGACATACATGTATTTCGAGTAATTCCACATTCATATTTAACAATAAATCAATAAATGTTTGCACGCTGTTATATTGATTCCAGTTCATCATGATGTTTTATCAAATGCAAGGACTGACTCGGGAGAAGAGCCTGCATTCCTATCCAAAGCTAATGAAAAAATAATTGTTTCTCGGCAACACTGTTTTCAAAAGTGACGAGGCTGGTAGGACTTTATATTTTTTTTAGGAAAACAAGGAATGTGAAGTACATCATATTTTTTTCATTCAAAATATAAAGTGGTAGAAGTATACAAAATGGAAGCACATCTGTTCCTGCAGACCCATATATTTGATAGACAAATTGTTTTTTTTTAGCAAATATGATGCTGCAAAATCTTAATAAATTATTTCAAATGATAAATGTGAAGGCTGTCAGGCGCGCACTTAAAAGCGATGGCTTATCGTAATTATCAGCAATTTGTAACACTAGCATTATACTTGCTGAAATAAAAATGTCAATATATAATTCAACATTTCCTTTGAGAATAGTTATGGTAATGAATAGTAACAACCTATAAAACACATATATAAAATGCGGCCAAACGTTCAAAAGTTCGATAGTTTATTTGGTGCCAGAATATGTTAAGAAATAAGAAATTGCAAGTAACAAAAAAATGAGTCCCCACAGGTACTAGCACATAACATTATATCAATGTTTATTATAACTGATAAAAAATCCACTTTTGTGATAGCATATGTGGCTGTTCGCAGGTTATGATTCCTATCTTGATATTCCATAGCTTGACATAGTTATAAGTTGTTCCAATGCATACCTCATACACCTCCTTACATCGCATTTGATGTCTCAATAGTAGTGACCAAGTATACATTAGTCTTGCTTAGAGATAAGATTCTTTGCTTCATTATCCTGATTGATCAGAATGAAAACATCCTGTTTAACATCGATCCTTCTGATGTGAGAGAAACCATGCAAACGAGCTAGTTATAGTTAATGAGTGTTCGTTATAGAAGTAGAAATACTGATGATACATGCTTTCAATAAGTATTCATACTCATATGGCCAGGGAACGTTCTTTGCATTCTGGTTTTCTAAATCATCGTTCTGAAAGGATGTATAAAAGCCCTTCATATAATGGATGTTCTTATCCCAATTTGATAAGATTGAATTAACGTCGCCTAAGGGTGAAAGTTAGCTCTGTTGGTCACCCATTGACACATTGAATCTATTCTAGTTGATGCCATGATTATCTGTCTGAAACATAGAGACGTGCGAAAATTGTTTTAGGCTACAGAAGCTGTTTATTCTTGGTCATAGCAAATGTTTAAAATTAACAGTCACCCCGGAGGATGAAATATTAAATGAAACACGAGGGATAATTTTGATTGAGCTTACTTTGAACACATTTTCAGGCTCATTTTATTATTTATGGTAAACATACATAAATAGTTTTCATGACATTAATTACAGGGTAAAGGTCACTCGGACATATGAAATTGGTCCTGTCGTAATGCTTACTAGGTCAGGTAAAACAGGGGTGCTTGACAAAAGGATTGCCTATTTTTGGCATTAGTTGGTATACACATCTTCTTCGTTATGTTTGTGTTAAAGGCCAGTAGGTTGTTAATAGATAGGTAATCATATTCAACTTATGTTTCCGGCAATTTGGTAACTTTAAATGCTATTAAGAATCTGCTTATCTAGGACGTACAATGTCACTTTAATAACGACTATTTCTGCAACATTTGGAAACAAATCCACCACTAATGTATAATTACTGAAATTAAATAAATATTGAGTTTGTTATATTTCATAATTAATGGATGAAAAAGAGTCGATATTGTCCGTTTTAAATCAACATTAATTTTACATGTTATGAATGTGGAAGGCATGTCTTCCAATAAACCCCTTTTGTGTCATATACCAAAGGGGATGGTCCTGTCTACATGTTAGTAAGTAAGTAAATCAATTTGTATGGCGCCTTTCCATGTTCTATATCATGCTCAAAGAGTCGTTGATTGGAAGTTTGTATAGCAGTTCTAAAGGGCGAATAGGTTTGTGAAGTACGACTTTCAAGTGGGAGGTTGGTCCATAGGGACGCAGCTGCATACGAAAAGGTTCCTTGACCATATGACACATGGTTAACTCTGGGGATACAGAACAGGCGCTGAGACTCTGAGTGATCTTGGTAACATATGTACATAATGTAAGACCAGATAAGGTGTTACCTTCGTAAATAACTGTGCAAATGTGGAAAACTCGAATATTATATAAAAAACATCACATTAAATCGTTTAGTCTTGATATTTAATTTTGAAAAGATGTCAGGATATATTTTCATATTCGTTAAGATTTTCCTTCGTTATTCAAGTTGCAATTGCCTTCTGACATGTCATATTGAATTAACACATTACAGTTGTCAAGTGTTCAGAATAATTGATATCGGCTTTTCTATGGCAGGAGTAGACAAAACTCAGATACCTGAACGAAAATAATTGGAAAACATGTGAGTAGGTAAATTAAGTATGTTTCCAACACAAAAAGTAACATGTTTCTATACCTTACCTGCCTGCTTGGTTGAGGTTTACAATAATTTTCAAAGAAAAATGAATTAAATTTTGTTTACAATGTCTTGGGAGTTTTCATCAATCTCTGGTTATATTTTTGGCTTATCATATACACGTACTACTATATACTGCAACAAATATCATTAAACTTACACTGACTCAAAAAAAAATATTTATAAACGTATATTGAAAGGTATTTAATTATCAAAAGCCTTACGTAGCTGCTGTTCTCACATATGATATCTACACATTAAACCCTGCTTTAAGTGACATTTTCGACATCCTTTTTCCAAGATACGAAGATATATACTATATATATTTTCACAATCATTCATCTGTTCAAAGAAAGGATATCATAGTGGCACATGCAAGACAATAAATTCCTAATCTCAAATGACAAGTTGTACATGTCATTCAGGAAATGACAACCTCAGTCATAGATGACAGATGATACACATTTGATGATCAATGTTCTGTTGTTAATTAACCAAATCAAAAAGGTTGTTACTATCGTACAAAATTCATACTCGATAATAGCTCCATAGAACTAGTACACATCAAGTGGTTAGAATGTAAGTACAACATAAACATATATTATACCATCTGTGTGTTATAAGTGACAGTCAAATGTAACCAATGTACTGTTATATTATCTCACACATTCTTACATTTATATTAAATTGCTTACCGAAGCTTCAAATGTCAGATATTAGATATTAATGATTTGGAAACAGCTGACTGAAACTTTGGCTAGCGAATTTGATCTAAACGAGAATAACTGCCACTTCTAGTCACAGACATTTCACTCAATGGCACCCAGAATTATTGCAATTGACAGGTTATCAATATTTTCCCCTTGAAACGATCCGTAGCATCATTAGATAATTCACAAAGCCATAATTTACATAATAAACGACAATATCACAATTTCTCTGTCATTAGATTTTTAGTGAGATATGTAGAGATTTGTTCCTTGGTCCATACTAGACAAGACAATTGTCTATTGTATTTTAGGCCACCAGTCCCTTTACTATTCTAACGTTGATACATTTGGGATTACACTACTTGCATTAGTACAACTTCTTGTACTTTTTCGGGCCGAGTCCCTTGTGGGATTTAAACTCACCCTCAGAGTCAGGCAACTATCGCCAGCACTGACTGTACCGGCAGCTTACCACACCACCATGGGGCCTCGACCTTTACTATTGTCTCACATCACTGGAGACTGGATTTCTAGGGTCGGGCAGACACTCGCTATACTGCCCCTTGGTCGAGCGGTATTGATAGTCAACTTATGAAAACTAGAGGTTTGTGATCATAGATGTTATGAACATTTCACTTATACACACATTTCTAAAATCTTACAAGACTAGATTTATGTGATTATGATTCATTTCTGTGATGCTGTTTGGAGTTCCAGGTCACAAATATCAATGATGGAGAAGGATAAGGAATGGATATATACCAGATCATGCCGATCATTTTGATAAAGTGATGGCAACAATGTGGAAAGTAACACCATTTAAGTAATTTACTTTCAGGTCGATAAATATAATTTGTCAGCAAAGTTATTTTATTTATGAATGATGTATCTTTCATGTCCCTGGTGTCCTTTTTGATAAAATATATCCTTTTAAATACACATGCTCTCCCCTTTTAATGTCTCTTAATATACATTTGTTTTATTTCAATACCGAAACTAGAAACCGCATACCAATACGTGACCTGATCTTCTGAGCTTTAATCACCACAAAATATTAATGTACACATTAGACATAAATAGCTCAATATCAGCAGCATTTCTATCGCCAGAGCAGGGCCAACGTGAGTAACGGATATTTTCCATTATGGATAGGACGGAATGGATTCTATTAGTCACGTCGGTATTGATGAAATATTTCATCGACGAAAATACGTCTTCACACTCACATTTTGTGACTCTGACTGAATTAATAGGGGCAAATAGGAATTTCAACAGTTAAACTTGATTTTGATTCCGTACGACCATCTTCATCAGCCAAACTATTTCACAGAATATAGGCAATTATAGAAATCCCTTTTTATTTATAAAAGTATTGTATTTCGTTATATGTTATCACGGACCAACATATTAATTCAGACACAGGAAAATCTCAATCTTTAAATCATCTTTAATCGGTTCCTATTTTCGAAAATAAGTTACAACAGGTACATTGTCAAAATAAAGTGTGATTGTGTTATATAATCAGTTTTAAAAAAAGTTTTTTAAATATATATCCCTTGTTTTCCCGTCAGTTGAACACAGAGTTGATGTCTATTTACTTTACCTTTTTAGTATGGGTAAAACCTCTTTACAAGATAAGCCTTGGCGTCGTCCAATAAGCCAGTCCAGAAACCCACATTAGCTATTTAGGTCAATCTATTTACCTTGTGCATCAGTAAATCTCGTTATATTCAAAAAGGCTTCAGTCGGAAGCTGTTTGACATTCTATCATCGATCGAGAGCTTATAAGACTCTCATTAGGGCGTCTCTTGAACCATCCCTTTTGTGCCAGAAAATAAGAACTCGTTGCTGGCATGGTGAGATCAATGAATACATGATGTTTCTCACACTCGTTCTATTTGGTACATGACAAAACTAAACTTTGATGTCCATTGTCTGCTTACAGGTATATAACTTTGGAATTAGCAGGATAGTGACAGGTAAATAACACGTGTACTTATTTCAGGATTACTGTATTATTAGCATCTCAAATTCATGTTATGAACAGGTAATTAACGGAATTGTTTTATTTTTATTTTATTTCAATGTAATACACCTTTTGTAGATTGATATTTTATAACATTTGAAATGACACGTGTAATGTTGAGTGACACTGTCAATTTGTTGTGATCTTTCAAAAGTTTGAGTTTAGTAAATTGTGATCTTGACAACGTTAAGGAGTGAACTCCATTTCAATAAATTGCATAACGATATTTGTCAACTGCTTTAAACTTACAAGTTAAAATTATGGAAATATTACATTGGTCACTGGTTTTAATGCCATAGCTAGGTCATAATAATTACATAAAACCAGCCTTTTAATTTGATAGTTTTTCATTCACGTATGTGTTTGCATATCTATATCAAAATACATAATTCATAGTGACAGAACAGCATGAGCGGACATGAACCAACCCCATTCAGTAAATCACATAATAACATAACTCAGGTCCTTCATTTGAATGACACTACGAACTGTAATTTCCTATTGCCTTATTGGATGCGTAGGTTGGGTATGACATAATATACCATAGTGGATAACCAGAATCAGTGACAATAAATTAAAATCATTAAATCCTTAATTTATACTATTTCATAAACCTACTTGAAAACACATATCTAACTTTAAAATTGTCACATGTCGATATGTTGGAAAACGGGTTGATATTCTGCGGATGCAACATTTAAACAAATCATACTGAGTTATTTGTTTAAAAACTGTCACTATCAAACTGTTTAATTAAGCATGTTTTTAAAAATTAAATGTAAAGTTGAGTTAAGACAAAGCGCATCGGAGTATATGACATGTGCATGTACATTAACGTCATGTATCAAACTGTATCATTAAAAAAAGATATGAAAGTCTCTCCTTAACAACAGGGTAACATTCTCTGGAATCATTAAAATAACAGTTATGACTTAGCAGATACCACATATTCTCCATGTCTATCATAAACATAGCTTCAAACAGTGTTCAGTTATCAGTGGTAAATACAGTCAGTAACCCCAGAACGCTTCAATGTACATTTACTCAAGGACTATTAACCTATTGATAAGTAATATGTTTAAAGAATAAATGCCTCGTGTTCATGACTTGATGGGTAGATGTCTACCGATGATAGGCGATAATCAACAGAAAATGAGTCCGAATAGTGTCCAAATGACAACACCAAGTCTTAACAAGATTCTTATATAAACTGAGTCTGATTAAGCTCAACCGTGTTCCGAATAGGAACACATACGGTCTGACGGGGCTTTGTAGCGTTGCATGATTTGATGCAAGTTAAGCACACTCAACAGCTAGTCATAAGCTGATCATTGACTTTTAAAAAGCATTCTGAATAATTCTAGCTTCCTATACCGAAAACTGTGTTCAGTACCTCAATCATTAAGATGTGAAATCTACTTGTAAGCATATGTTAGCGTATATATTCGTCCATTGTAAAACTATCTCTGATGTGAAATAAACACGAGTTTGTCTTAAAGCTCGAATAAAAGGTTGCGCCTTTTTTCTATTCTCCTGATTTACTTCCAAGAACCCATCTGGCATGTAACTGTTGCATACAATAGTTTAAACGTCCCAATTTGACAAAACTGAATCTGTGAAGCAAAGCAATAACGTATAAACATGTGATGTCACTTCTCTTAAATCATTATTTAAATTCATTGAGAAACCCCTCCCCTTCCACCCCAAATCCTTTTCCATGCTAGTGTAGTGGCACAATGTACCTGAATTTCAAAGTGCGCTATGATACTTTAGCACTGGTGTTAAGTAGTCAGTGATCGAAACTGATGTATAACTTAATAAATAAATAAATTAATTAATCGAATTTGCATTAATCATGAAAATGTGATGTCACTTAAGTTTGAAATTGTAGTGTTATTTTCAAAATCAAAGTAACACTAAATTAGGCATCGGAAAATACATATAGTTTGTAATTATTCGAATATGTCATGCAACCTCATATTCAGATTTCAGAACTTGATGATCAGCTATAGATATAAACTACTGTAACCATTGGTTAAGCTAAAGTTCATCAGACCAACCCGACGACGTCCACACGTGGCCGTAATGAAAATAAGTCCTGTCTGTTCTTGGCGATCAGTGGATTAGCATATTCTTATTAACTGGTTTAAACATTACTGACATCTGGAACTATGATATCGACATCTATTTTCACATGACACTCAAAATACAGTTCACTTGATCATGTGGCAGTTGGGTATAAGTGCTCTTAATAATCACGGTTGTGTGATATGGTGTCTGTATAACCCTTACATAAAGAAAACTTGAATTTGAAATTGGAATTGAATTGGAAGATCTTTCACTGTATTATAATGCAATGTCAAATTATATATGACGACAAAAAGAGATAACAACATGGATGGCATTTCAAGGGAAACTATGGTCACATAATGTATTACATTTGGCTTGAAATTTAAAATATTTAGATATTGTTTGTTTCCCTGTAACTCACAATCAACTTAAATTCACGCAGAAACGTTGTTTAATATTGCATTTATTGAATTTCTGTGAAAATTGTAGGAATAAATTTTAAAAAATTAAGTTCATACTATGCTTGCCATTTTCTAAAAGCCAGGAAACCTGGAGTTGACAGGTATGGTAATTATGATATTAAATATTAAACACTGATGATGCCTTTACTTCCGCACTGAAGGATTTTTAGATAAATCAAACTGAAACAACTGAAGAAGAGGTATGTTGATTTAGTGATAGCATAATTTGTTTGGACATCTTCTTATGTGCGACTCTAATAAACACAGGGAAATAGTTAATCTACATGGTCACCCTATTTTCGGCGATATAAAAGGATTTTATCCTCCGGAGAAAATGTTAAATAGTACCTTGCTTGATATATAGAGAATCTCACCCAAGTGTCTTCTGATATCAAATATATCAACACGAGTTGATAAAAGTTATAAATATCCGAGGCTTGCTTGGGAAATTAGTCAAAAACATTAAAACAGTCAAAGAATACCTCTACGCGGTTTAAAAATTTTAAAATTAAAATTAAAAATTGAAATTCCCCCAAATTCATTTTGATAAAACACAACTGTTCATCGACACATAACTGATACTCTGTGTGAAAATCAATAAATGTGCTTCGTCCTGCACACATTAACAACATTTTGAACATGGTAGGGGTTATGTTGGTGTAAAATTCATTTCTCACCCCTCTCTACTTTAAATAATGATATTTTAGTTACAAAATAAAATAGTCTCCAATTAAGTGATTCAAACCATTGCCGAGAGGTGTTATTGTATCGTGCCATAATCAAATGCATCTCATTTCTTTAAAATATTGAATTAATCGAAAACAAGTGAGTGCTATACTTTCTTTTGCAAGTAGGTGTATATAAAGCCGACATATTTAGCATTGGTGTTTTCTGATAGGTAGAACACGAATGTAAAATCTGTATTGTATTTTGAAGGAATTCATTTGTCAAATGTATTTTACAATAATACCTCGTTAAAATAGGAATGAGTACCAAATAAACTAACTAGATGAAAGATAACACCCCCACCTCCAACAAAACAATCTGCTTTGGGGATGCAGGTAGTTCTAAAGAGTAGTCGGAAATGTGAAAAGTTTATTGGCCCGACATACAAAGGGCGGATGCCAGACAATGGCCCTGTCAGAAACCCCTCTGGCCTTTCAGGTCTGATGAGGTAATAGTAAAGGAAAATAGTAATGGAATTTACAACCAACTTGTCCTTTTTAATCATTTTGTTTTTCTAAAATAACAGACCGTTTTTTTTCTCCCTGGTTATATTTTCTGGTTCATCTTTGCTTCAATTTGCTGGTCAACTAAAAGCTGCGATATCGATGTACGCTGATGGCAAACTGGCTTGCTTTGCCAGTCAAATAAAACAGATATGCCATGGCAACCTGCAACTGGCATATGCAGTTTCTTCTGCCAGTGGACAAATCAACTAGCCTTTTCATTTTATACGAGTGTAATACCGCCGCAAGTATGACGTCACAATAATGTGTAGTTGTGATGTCACAAAAGCTAATTCCGTGGTAACAGTGTTACATGACTCGCGGACACACATGTATTAGTTTCATCACAATGTCGCCAATTTGACTTGATTCACTTGAGCAAGCAATAAACAGAATTATAACCTCTTTCCATACAATACCATATTTAATTACCTCGTGGATGATTTTATATCAAACTCGTTTCGCTCGTTTAATACGAAATAATTGCTTGTATAATAAAAAAAGGTATTAAATGGAACGTCGTTTAGTAACTTAATATTGACTTGAACATCTCTTAACGCTAAGAAAGAAACCAATGAGGATGATGTAAGGTTTAAAATGTTGTTTATCTAGAGTTAAAATAGGAAAACTAATTTATTTGAAGGTCATGTTTAAAGCCAGTTCATGCATTATTTATTATGCTAATGCATCCCTTATATCAATCAACAAATGATAACCCTCCATAAATACTAAAGCATGAACTCTTCAGGGTATTACTTCAAGGCATTTTAAAACCAGCAAACGCATTTATTCTGTATCTCTGATAGATATTCAACTAAGTGTGAAGACTCTTTAATCAATACATTTGATATTTCATGATTAAAGACATAGATAGAATACATAAAATATCGGTTTCAAGGGAAACTGTGGTAACATAATATATTACATTTGGCTGGACATTTAAAATATTGAGATACTGTGTCTGTAACTCACAATCAAATTAAATTCACGCAACGTTGTTTAATATCACATGTGTCGAATTGCTGTGGCAATTTAAGGAATAAATCTTCAAGTTCATATTATTCTTGTCATTTCCGAGAAGCCACAGAACCTGGTAATTATGGTATCAGTTATTAAACACAGATAATGTCTTCATTTTTGCATTGAAGGCATATCAGATAAATCACACATGAATGAAATGAGCTGATGAAAAAAGCTGATTCAGTGATAGCATAATTGAGCTCGTCATCTTGTTATGTATGGCTATCATAAACATAGAGAATTAGTTTATTGAGCATGTTTTGAGCTATATAACAGATGTGTATCATTCAGAGAAAATGTTAATGAAGGACCTGCTTGAAAATAATGACACAGTGTCGTTATTAACCAATGCATCTAATTGTAAAAACAAAAAGATTGAATGACAGCGTTTACAACATCAATTCCCTCACCTAACTATTAACGGATGTCCAAATAATTGCTTATTAAATGATACAGATGACTTTAAACGTGTTTCAGTGTAAATGTATTGAGAATTATGTTTTTTTCTGTAATGTTTTTCTGTTTTTCTCATCCCGCATAATTAACATAAGTACCTTGGTGCAATCAGACAATACCAATATGACGTACGATTTTTGTTTGGTACATAAAATAAATTTTGAATTTGAATTACAAATATTTATAGTGTCACTGTAAAAAGTCAATTTAGAGGACTGACAAAGGATATACTCCACATTAGAGATTCTTCTAAAACGTTTGTGGAAATAACATACATAAAACAAGGTTTACAAATACAATGTAAATCAGGATGATCATTAACAACATGTAGTCGAATGGGTTTTAGGTCAATGGTATTATCTTCAATCCCCTAAGGGATTACATTGTCAAGATGAAATATTCATCTGGATATGTTAAATTGAATTACATTACCAACAAGTTCTTTAAAAATTAGACGTCATATTGCGATGATGAATGTTCATTCTTATTGGTTACTTGTTTCAGCCACTTTGCCTTTAATGCAGAAGAAGAGATAGTCTGACTGGGGCATCCAAACTAAACGATAATCAGAGTCATTAAGTTTAGATTAGAATAACCAGGTTATGCTAATTATTATTCAGTATCCACACACCTCACTTTAATTTCAGTATTTCACAATGACAGATACTTTTAGATATATTAAACCATTCATATTTGTATATATAAAGCCAAGATTCTAAACTTTAATAACGATAAATCAGTTATCTAACAATAGTGACGATTCAGTTGCAACAGGGATGATAAACATCAAAACAAAGCTTGATAAATGACTGCAATCACGTGGACAGTACGTCATGTCTATAGATGTAGAATTACTTTATTTTGCTTCTATAATCAATTAAGGGTGTAGATTAATGATGATATCGCCAAACCAGGCATTACATATTAGTAAAATGCCTTGATTTTCTATTGGATGCACAAACATGCAAGGCAACAAGCTGTATGTTTTGATAATTCACCTGTGCATCTACGTGAAGTTGATCCATGTCACGCTTCTGATAACAAACCTTCACTATGTCCAACTGGGATGTCACTCCAGCAGTTTTCGTTTCAAGACTCACCTTTACAAGGAACTGCCTTATCTTTGCATAGGTTAAGATTATCTCTAGGCATGTATCGTGACGAAATATGTCGATTGATGTACAGGTATTCAACTGTGGGATAAACTAACTAAATAACCACAATCTTAAAAACAGTTACACCTTAATAACTGGATGAGGATTATGATTACTCAAAAGGAAATTTCTCAGGGAACTAGCATTACTTTCTACAAATATGCCAAACATCCGGTTGTACACAGATCAAGCTCAAAGATACTGTATGGATCTTTTTCGACATTATGTTGAGTCTTAATCCGAAATCTCCTTTAAATGACTCTTTCGAAAAGAAACACAAACTAATTATTATCTTTGTGTTCGACAAAATAATTCTGTTGAATGGGAGTCAACTAAATTAATCATGTTTTTTTTTTCGTATGATTTTCACGAATTATTACGATGAATTGCATCTGTTGTTACTATTGAGACATTACTTACGATCACATAAATGCTATAATATATAAGTACTGTGATTAAAGAGAGATTGTAGATTGCGTCTTTATAGTTAAATTCTGTTTCGCTTTGGGTCATGTCACATCCTACCTGTAAGTAATAAGTAACTATAAAAATATGTTTTCTACACAAAATCGACATTTACATCAAATATAATATGTTTAAATGAAACTTAGAAATGGATTCGAATAAGTATACATTCTCTATGTACTTTTGAACTTTGATATTACAATATGTACATGTAGTTGACAAATATGGAAAAAGCAGTATTACAAAAATAAGTATAAATTAGTCCACTAGAGAAAATTGAAAATTGAAAAACACATTAAATTTCAAGACAAATTAAATAAGATAGAAACTGAGTTGGACTCAGTAAACCCATGACAAGAGGATATTAGTATTTGCCCTTTCCTGTGGCTTATACCCTTTTAATGTCAATTTTGTCAGATGCCATGCATGTGTTGTACTCAATTATAAATCTGCAGGCTTTTTCCTCATGGTGTTTGTCGAGTTATTTGTGACTGTTGACAGTTGTATATACATTTCGATTGTTTGTTTTATTTTAGCTACAAGAGGAGATGAATCTTGTCGTTATCAGTTAGATCTGATGGCCGTCATTATATAAGGACGGTTTATGTCACACATAAATATTTTCTTTGAAGGTAATCGTTGTACTAGGTAATCAACTGTGGGATATGCTCAAACATATTATTGAATAACAGTTAAACTTTTTAATGTGAATAACTGATTCATTATAATGCTTATTCATATTTGATTTGTCAGGGAACTAGAACGTTATTATCAATAAGCATTTCTGTATATACAAGTGTGCCACAGATATGGCTGTAGACAGATTATCCCAACGAACTCAGGATCTTTTGTCACACGTGTCTAAATCCGAAATCTAATCTTAAAGGGGCAGTAGCCGTTTTTTGCTCAAAGAAGTCGATGAAATGTATTTGAAAAATAATGTCACCATTATTAAAACACCCTTCTCTCTTCGGACACTCAAGTTAAAAATGAGTGTACATGGTTTGGTAAAGCCATGGGAATCGGTTTTGTCATTCGAAACAATAACATGTGTTTACATTAAAACGGCCGCCATGCAATTTTTGTTTTATACGTCACACCGTCATTACCACTTTGGATAACTGGTTTGTGTAATAAGATGTTTTATGCTTTATAGTAAATAAAAATGACATATTCTATCATTATAAATGGAAAATTGAAAAAATAAAATTTGAAAACAAAACGTGCTACAGCCCCTTTAAAGACTCATTCGAAATGAAACACCGACGTTTTGAGTTTTGTGTTTGACTGAAAAACCAATATGACAGGAGTCGACTAAATTAATCATTTATTTTTTATGTACTAATATTTTGAGGATATTTGACTTTTCTTGACGAATACCATGTTTATCTCATCGAGTGAGGTAGAAAGGTTATATTTTCACGAGTGAAAATATATAATTTTTCTACCTCACGAGATGAGATAAACATGTTATTTGTCAAGAAAAGACACATTTTCTATTTATCATATGACCGAATCTTTGCATATTCATCGAAAAAGACTTGCATTAACGTTAAGTCGGCTCCAGAATGAACCTGTCGCCTCAGCAACAATGTGACGTCATGACGTCAGGTCATTGTTATATCAGTCACTAGTGACTGATATCACGTTCCATTGTTATTTTCACTAATGACTGATAACACGGTTTATTTTCATGGATAGATCCCGGTATTTCACCTGCAATCATATGATAATTTGAATTATTTTGCTACTATCGTTTGCTACTAACGGGGGCCTACGTTGCCGAAGTTAGAAACACATACTGTTTGCCGAGGGTAAGTTATGTAATTACATAGAGATTGTAGATTGCTTCCAGATAGTTAACTCCTGTTTCGTGTCGGGTCATGTCACGCTAATAATGAGATTCTTACTTCATGCACCGTTGGTTCTTTTGAATGCAAATTAACCATTCGAACTAAATCATTCTTCCTGTGTGATTACCTTCCTTCCTTCATTTAAGGTACATGTAATAATACCAAAAGTATGTTTCTACTTACAATCGACATCAACATTGTATTTTTACACGATAATGTGAAATGGAGTATTCGTTTTGAATGATTGTACATTCTCTGTGCTTTTTTGAAGCAAAGTTGAACGAAATTTATATGAAGCAGAATGCCAAAAATAATTATAAACTAGTTCTCACGAAAACATCGCAAACACATTTCATGACAAGACAAATTAAATCTAGTTTAGTATGAGTTGCACTCAATCAGAGAAAATTACAATTTGCCTTTCCCGATTGTTTATGACATTTTCACGTTAATTTTGTCAGATGTCATGCATACCAAATTATAAATCTGCAGGCGTTTTCTTTGGGGTAATTGTCAAGTTCTGATTCTGGACAGTTTTATACTTTTCGTTTCTGTGCTATTTAAGAAACACATAGAGATGATTGTTCTACTTTTCGGTATCAGCCAGATAAGAGAACAGCCATCATCTTTCAATTCTACATTCTTCCATATACTCCGCCTTATGAAGAAGATGGTTTACCTGATTGGTTGGTTAAGGTAAGAATACTATTTATTGATACTATTTATTTTTTGTGGATAATAAATCATTTTACCATATATAAAGTCGACATATCAAATATAATAGTTTTAATTATTGTCTTTATGTTATAGTAGACACATCCAATGTTAGGACAGCATTTTAACTTTTCAACTAATACACATATTTCAAAGTTAAAATAAACAAACTAAAAATCCCATAAAATACAAGACGAATTGGTTCAATTCTCATATTATATGAGGATTGAATCTAGTGTTGTAATATTCTATTCTCCTGGGCATAGATTGTCCAACAAAAACAGTATCTTAACTCCTGAACTCCTAAAATTATGTAAACATTTAATAACACTGGTACTTTAAACATTCATTCCTGATACAGTTAACCACCTGCGGATTCGATGTTGCAGCAGATGTGATGTCTCTTTAATGTGCAAATTTGTCACCATCTGCCAAGAAATGCATTGCATGAGAATACATTAGTGAATGTAAAAGTTTGGAAATTGACACCAATACACAGGTCAATCAAACTTCAAAGCTAAACTGGTATTCTTTTCACATTGCACTTGTTACAAAATGACCATTATGCATTTTCCGAACACAGATGTTTAAGTAGGAAATATGTGATTTATTTAAAATAATACTTTATTGTATGTGGTGTGAAAAAAATGCAATTTGTTAAGACTAGAATCGTTTCTTGTTCATTAATACTTCAGGCTAAAAAAAATAATTTGTTTCTGGTTTCCGCCAGTCTTTTTTTTCTTAGTTTTAACAAAAGAAAGGGGAGATAACTTAAATTCTGTAACCTCAGAAAACACCGGATATTGAAAATGGAGTGTAGGGATGAGATTATCGACCATTTGGAATAGTAACACATATTTAAGAGGGTTTGTACTTTATTTTTATAAATAATTGTCTAAATGTGTTTTAACTGGTGAGAATGTGGAATGTATCTCTTCACTCACTATTTTTGTTCGGCCTAATGTATTAGTAAAATAAAATCTTCAATCAACTCAGATTACAACACCTGCACGTCTTTTTCTAAGTGATCTCTTGTTCAAATGCCTTAAATATTATCGATGTATATAGTAGTACAATAAGTATGGATGCATCCTGATGCTGATATTTTGTTAATGGAGTAATAACACAGTGTATTTCGATCAGCTCTGTTTATGGAAAAATAATATATTTTAATTTCAATACAAGTTGCTTAACTAAAAGTTCATCTAATTGTTATAATGAATAGGATGTTAAGTCCAAGTGAAGTGCAAACCTAACTAAAGTATGAGGAATTAATGAGTGGTAGTGATTTGTTGGAAATGGAAGCACACCACTGTAAACATTTATTGAAGTTTGTCTGCAGTCCGAGTAAAAAGCTAAGATTGAGGTTAATGTGTTAAACTCGCGGCCATGTACATACTGGTACCAGCTGTTATACTGATATGTTGACAGTTTGTATTCAAATTAGTCCAAGTAATTTTACAAGATTTGTGTTTATGGAGCACATTTTGTTACAGTAAATCAATCCCATTAAAGTTGATATTTGAAACCGAAGCCGTTGCAATACACTGTGTATGTAGACATGAGGATTAACGTGACGTTAATAGCACATTGAAAGTATAGTAAATGAACTTGATCACAGTAATAAAAGCACAGTGTGAAAACAATGCCACTGATTTCACCACAAGAAACATATTTACACAACCCATACCTGTGTTTATCTTGAGAGGACATGCCTTACCTAAGTATAGTTTACAGCGATCTACAGGCATTTACCGTGACTAAGAGTAAGTTACTTCAGAGCGTTTTATCACACACTTATTTATAGGTCATTAACCAACTGGTAGGTATATGATAACAAGCATTGATTAGTTGATGTCTGCTGGTGATAACATCTATAATCACCAGAAATTCTATTCACAAACAGTGTTTAAAAGCTTTATAGAACATAGTTAACTATCAAGAGGCTTTATTTTGAGATATCATAAAAATGTCGCATAAAATAAATAAAGAAATTGAATATTTCTTTAATAAAGGATGTACTAGTTTAACAGTACCATTGTGGAAAATCTTGTGATATCAGTTTTACCAAATGGTAATGAATGTACTTGTGTATATACCTTGACAAACTGATTAACGTTTTGTATTATTGATTACAATAGTTGATTTGTACTGAAATGTGCCATTATTACAAATCAAATGTGCAAGCCCGCGTCTTAAATGTTACCACCATGAAATTGAGTATTTCAAAATGTTTTCAGTAGTTTAGATAAGAAATAGAATTCAATTTCATGAATGGGGATACAAGCAAAAAACTGAAACAATGTAATAATTTTTTCGTGTTATTTACCAGCAGTCAAGGCACTATATGAACCCGAATCCCTTGTTTCTTTCAATTCACACAAGTACATCAAATTCAATAATTGTTTTTTAAAATAAGTTTATAAGTTCACAAATGTTCACCATTAATCTGGTGGCATTTTTTTTCTAAAAGAATAAATATTTATTACACTTGTATGAAGCCGGAACAAACATGAATGTGTTTTACTGGCAGCATTTTTAAAAATATAATTTAATCAGTATATGTACACCATGGAGAAACAAGTCAGTCAACGCAATCTGATGTCAAACACACACACAATTTCAAATATGATATTATAATGCACAGTGTTAACCGAGAGATTACCATACATTCAAATGATTAAATCCTCGAACCCTGATATAATCTCCCTATCGACTTGCCATGACACCATTTATTTATTTATATGAAGAGCAATGGATTTATCAGTGGAATACATTGTCTATCGAGCTACAGTGAAAATAACTTATATTTTCACTGCGACCAGTGATTGATGAAATTTGACGTCATAAAACAATGGCCTTACGCAGCGAATTGGCTTATGACGTCATAGTTGTATTGTGGTGACGGACTTTTCCTAACGGCCGCCCGGCGTGAAAACGACACTTTTTGGACGTTATTACATGGGTAAAATCATATAATAAATATAATATCCGTCAATTCTTGACAAATACCATGTGTATATCATCTCGCGAGGTAGAACAGTTATATAGCTTCACTCGTGGCTGCGTTCACTCGTGAAAATATAACCTTTCTACCTCACTCGATGAGATAAACATATCGACGTGAAAACGACCCTTTTCGGACGTAATTACATCGATTATATCATATAATAAAAAGAATATCCGTTAATTCTTGACAAATACCATGTTCATCTCATCTGCGCCACTCGTGAAAATATAGCCTTTCTACCTCAATCGATGAGATAAACATCAGTCTGATTAAAATCGACCTTGTTCCGAGGAATAAAATTTGCAAAATAATATTTCTACCGGATACGAACAGGTTCTGTAGATTCCTCGCCACAAGGTCTGAGAACATCTCGTATAGGCGTGTGTTCCGAACCAGTTTAGCGCAGCCAAAGCCCAGTCAAATAGCTGACCAATCACATCATAGTTTTTTAAACGGTCGTTGTTTTGAAAGCATTCGGAACAGACAAAAGTATAGTTGTTTGGAGTTATCTGCCCCTAGCTTCTCGCACCGAAAGCTTTTGTTGGACCTCTTGTGATTGGTTTACTGAATTGCGTCAGAACATGGGAGTCTACGGACTGTTACCAGACGGTTTGGCGTGGAAACCTCCGAACGATATGAGTTCGTATCCTTGTCGATGCACTATTTTGCATTTTTTTTCCGCGGAATACCGTCGGTTTTAATCAGACTGAGATAAACATGATATTAGTCATGAAAAGACAGATATCCTCCATATATAATAATCGATTATTTTTTAGTAATGATGTGTTGTGAAGATAAATAGAATTGAAAGTTAAAATGATATCTAAGAGTAAAGATCACTGCTGTATATTATATGGTAATTTAAGATATCCACAGCAATAAAACACAGGCGGTCAATGGGACCCACAGCGTGCTTTATGAGACGATAAAAAATAATCCTGATTTAGGTCGTCAGTTAGAGCATCGCTTAGCAAATGACGTCATATTTTGCGTCACTTTGATTGTTCAATTGCTAGTGAATGTGTTCTACGACTGGAGGCATAATATTCGCAAAATATATTTTATATAAATAACATAATATCTCAAAGGTTTTTATATAAAAGCAAGTAATGTTTTAAGGGCATCTCATGTAAGAAATAGAAGACAATAGCAGAGAACATAAACCACCCAGGCCTGCTCCCTTCGTGTTTTTTGCTCCCTGCTATGTTTTATTCTATGATAAAGCACGCCAACTCGTCTTCTATTTCTTAATTAATTCTCCTCGTAAGAATTAAGGTTTGGAAAATGTTAAATTGTTGGTTGAATATTACTTATTATGTGATCTTTTTACTAAGTGCAGTTATGAAACATGCACATGAACGAACAAAATCCGGATGAATCAAGTAAACTTCCTAATTGACTACGTCAATTGTCAACACGTGATTGTCATGCAACTGCTTGGATGTATGACCAAAGATGGTTCCGTGTTTTGAATAAAGAGGAGAAATCTTATAAACGTTAATAGATTGCGGATTGCATTTTCTAATATATTTCAATAAACCGAATGTAATATAGTTTTAACTTTCTATATCATTTAGATGAACTTTACTGCGGAGGTGGTAATTGAAGTGTATGTTACGTTTTAACGATCACAGTTTTGAAGCCCCTCCCCTCTTCCAAATGCCATCTTAATCAGTATAATCAGTTGGTTTTTTTCTTTTGTTTTCACTCAGTCTTGCATTCCTAGCCAATTTTCTTTGAGCATTTGTATACGTTATTTATTATTTGTTTGTTTTTGTCTCACTTTAGCTGACAGCACATTAGAGCATATTCTTTTTCAAACATTACATTATATTTTATACAATGATAAGATACAGTTAAACTTTTTCAAATTGTAGTGCATAATGTAACATTTGTTTACGATGAACTCAAAAATATCACGACGCTCGAGGTACAACTTCCCATGTTGTGAAATGTTCCCAGTTTGAACTTAGTGTCTGGAAGGAATCCTGTCAAATACAAGGACACAATTACTTCCATATCACTCAATTTGACAGCTGACTTATTTCACAAAACACATTTCGAGATATATTCAATTGGTAAATAGCATCGAATACTTTCAACATTAGGCTGAATAAAATAATGTTGGTCAACATAACCTTGTTTTATGTTTAAACAAGTTAACGCCGGCTTTTCATTTCATGTTTTCTAACACCATGAGTCTTGAAAGCAATTTCCCATTCACAGCAATGTAATATGAGACAAAACACTACAATGGATTACAGTTACTACAATCCAAACCTATCCTTTTCTTACACTTGGGAAATCATAAACATGTGCATACTGTTTTATCATGTTAATCTGTAATCGTTACGTTTGCAATTATCCCTTAAGGGTACATTACAGCAGAAATAAATCGGTTTTGCTGTACCAGCAGAGTTATTCAAGCGACACTGTAATTACATTGTACTTTGGGTCCAATACCTTCTTTTGCTGGAGCATCAATTCCCTCGTTAACGTAATTTGTGATAAGTTTAGGAATGAGATAAGGCACACTGTTCTTTCAACATGCCAACTTTTGCCATGGTGCAACAGTAAACTGTGAGTTATGTGATTCTTTTGTGATGACTTAAGTGACAGTTGATGTTAATTCATTAAGTTTATTATGGTATTCTATGGTTCCGTATGGAGAATGACTTAAACCTGTAGAGAAAAACTTCTTGTGTAAAGACGAACTCTCAGACCATGCATCACAGTATGTTGCTTTTTGTTTTATTTTAGTTCAATACACGTGGGATGCTCGCAAAAAGTTTGGCATTTAAGTTGAAACTTTATAAAACGTTGAAATGCAATTAGCAAAAATGACATAAACACAACTTCTTGGACGTAAATCTATTGACGCAGCATTGCAGTACGATGTCATTAAAAAATAAAAAGTCCTTTTTGACTATCCTATCCCATCTAGAAAAGAAGATTGAAAACAACGATTTCAATAAACACATATCTGTAGGAAATATGAATAGATATTGATGTTTCTTTCTAATAAGTATAGTTTAGATGGCTTCCGAACACATGATGTACGTGGTTCTGTTTAAGTAGCATTTATCGCTGTGGGTTAATAACATGTATCTTGTATCTAACATAGTGGCGTTTCTTTTGCTGTTTAGTGTATATGTCATGTATATGTTTGTAGGAAAAGGATAATCAAACAGTACCATTATTATACACCGTATTGCGTAGACAATAATATATTACCTTAGGTTTTGTGGCTTAAACATTAAAAGTTTATTGAATGTACCTTGCACCTATGGCATCATACATGTACGTAAATCAAGGTGTCATGATCACTGAATAATAACATTACTTTATTGAGAAGGATTGTATAATTTGAAGTCAATGTCACCTTGTCTTCTCTAATCCGGCTTTCATTTGTCTATTTTATACGAAATCATCCAAATTTCTATTTTCATTTCACAGTATTAAGGATGTCCGCTCCTTCCTGTTGAACTTCAAAAATGAAATATGATTAAGTAAAGATTTTTTCTCATCTTTATTTACTTCATGATATTCTACATCATCTACTTATAATTACTTTTAAAAAACAAATGATATAAAGAAAATGTGATTTTAGAACCGCTAAAAGTGCTTAAACAGCATAAATGGCCTAAATTTGACTACAAAAGGGGCTTTTCAGGTACATTTGTGTCAAAGCTTAAAACAACCCACACTACCATATATATTTTTTCATCGATATCTGTAGGATAACATGAACTTTGTAACATATCAAAAAAGGAAAAAAAGTTTAATACTAGAAATGTAGTATTTTAAAGTTTTTAGCAGTTTTTTCTCATTTTCCCATAGACTCCCATGTTAAAATTGTACTTCACCCCACTATCTTACAGGCGTCATATCTCGAAAAAACCCACACTACCCCCTATTTTTTAATGCTGATTTTCCAATCATATACTTTGATCTTTTAAAAAATATAAGCTAGAAAAAAAGTTTAATACTATAGATTTGAAGAGCGAACATCCTTAAGAAGCAGATAATGATGTAATAACGAATGATATCTTAAATCATGAATGCCCTTATCTCCATGCATGACCAATACAAACCAGAACACATAAAGGTTATCATCTACATGTATGTAGTTGTCTTGACGTATAAAGTTGATGAAGACAGTTTACCAAACACCAAAAGAAGATAAGAATTTATACATAACAACGTTTCAACGTATATTTCGTGACAGTTCGAAACATGAGATGGAAATGATAGGAAATCGCAGTTGATTGGTAAAACCAATATAGTAGAGTAGACACCCGGCGGCTGTAGTGAAGTAGTAGATGGAGTAGTGTAAGATTTTAGATGTTTAGTAAGATCAGTACCAATCAACACTTATCGTAGGCATTCCACTTTTGAAAATGAGCACATGCCCGTCAAATACTTGAGATATAGTGTATAAACATATTATAGAAACAATGAGGCCTTTATACCATATTTATAGTTATCATATATCTATCAATGATATGGGCTGTTTTGCATATGTGATAGAGGTCAGAACACCGCCCCCATATATAGCTGCCCGGTCCGCAAATCCATATCAGTCATATCAGCCCGGTCCGCAAATCCATATCAATATCAGCCCGGGTGACGTTAGGTCAGAGTGATCTCCCTTTGCTTACATGCGTGAACACAGTAAAGTCACAAGCGAAGCAGTGTCAGAGTAACTAGTTTGAATCCTTTCAGAGTACCCTCCAAACAAGGATGTTGTTGACGCTTTTAATTTCTTAAATTAAATATACTTTTAATTTGAATAGGAGGCACGACTCACATAATTTTAATAGAAAAGTTACCCCCAAAGTAGAAATTTTCGCATAACAAAAAGTTATTTATTTATCATTATTTCTGTAAATATTTTGTCATGTTTTAGAAAAAAAAGTATGATATATGATACAAAGGTTACAACATGTAATTTTTCATACCATACCCCATATCAGCCCTCGACCCATATCAGCCCTCTGGCCTGCGGCCCTCGGGCTGATATGGGGGTCTCGGGCTGATATGGGGTATGGTATGAAAAATGACATGTTATAACCTCTAATTATTAACTCCCACAGTTATTGTTATTGCCAAGGGGATTCTGACTTTGGTTAATTTAAAACAAACAGTTATGTTAATTGTTGTTAATATTTTTCTTTCAAACATTTTCCGAAAACACATAGTTTCCCTTTTTTGACGTCAATGTATGTTGTTTAGGATATTACTTGCCATCAAATACCT
Organism: Gibbula magus; assembly: GCA_936450465.1. Classification (NCBI taxonomy): domain Eukaryota; kingdom Metazoa; phylum Mollusca; class Gastropoda; order Trochida; family Trochidae; genus Gibbula; species Gibbula magus. The sequence continues at coordinate 58,143,441 of OW388292.1, read as the reverse complement.
TGCTTAACACACTGGTTACTTCGTGGCCATATAGGTTTGAAAGAGATAAATTATTCAAATATAAATTTGCTTGCGAGTATTTCAGAATAAGACATTCGCAATTTAAAAACAAAATATGAAAGACATTTTGGGTGTGTAGATTACATTAAGTATTTCGTAATCCACCACTTATAGTTATAATTAAACATTGATATTTAATTGAATCACTGAGGGGAAAGATCTCTCCAGATGTGTCTTTGTGGTTTAGTTTTGTATTATCAACTCGATGAATTTATAACCATTATTTCGTTTCACATATTCAACCAACACTTCACCAGAAGTTTTTCGCACTGTTCTCCAAAGTTTAATATCTAAACTTCCCCTTGAAAAGGAAATATTTTGTATCTTAAGAGACAAATAGGATATCCTCCTTTATCAATATAGATGTTATTTCATTTACCCATCCTATTCACTGGTTTATATGATGACTTCGAGTAAGATAATTCTGTATCAATCTGTATAGAAAATATGTGACCTACATGTAAAACGACAGTCATTTTATCTGATTCAGAGACAGGTGACTGAAGGCAATTCACTTGTAACTACCTCAGTGACACTTGCTGCTATCACTTCCTTGGGGTGAGTGCTTATAATGTCAGCAATCTGGCGTCTTTTTGCAGCTACATTTGAGGATGGCCGGTGAAGTTATCCGTTATCAGGAATGAAATCTGGTCCAAACTTGAAAGTCTCCTATAGTATAACTTTCTGATAAAGTTAGATTTTGCAGACCTACGTTTCCATCATCTATCACCTGTATGTGGCCATAAGCTAAAAGGTCTGATAGTTTCTAAGTTCACATTGTGAAGACTACTGACAGATCAAAATTGATACATAAGATCAATATTAGCTACTTTTACCAATGTGCCATGATTCATTGCGATTCAATACCTGCTAATTTTGTCGAACTCTCTTCTTGCGTACATATTTGTCAGAGTCTCAAATATGTTAAGTGTAGTGATAACGAACACAGCTGTAAAATCCTGGCATTCACATGTTCTATCGACATTATGCACAATGTCAAACAGAAGTACTCAGGACTGTGAAATTCTACAATATTTACCGTTTTCTTTTAAATGCATCGTTAACATCGTATCCCGCAAAAACAAAAACACGTTAAATTTCACCTTAGCTGCTGTACAACTACTCTAACAAGGACAACTTGACAGCAATATCATCTATAACATATTATTCATAATGAGAGTAATTTGTTATATATAATACAAATTAACAGTTTAAAAACAACACCTGTCAACACGTGTGTATGGCGTGAATATAAATCTTAACTCGGGCACATCTAGTCAACATAATGTATCGTTTCGCCTTGATTTACACCAACAAAACTGTGAGATTCCATTATCGATCATATGTGGAATTGTTTTTGATTCATCGTTTCAGGTTTCACGTTTCAGTAATGTTGGGGTAAGATAACAATTCCCTGCTAACATTTCACAAACTAATGCTTACTTAGCAACTTAACTTCGAATTAAAAAATGAGGTCCGCTGAAAAAATGAAAATGAAGAAATTGAGCGCGAGTACAGCATCTGGTTATAAGATACCCTTTCTGTTACGACTGGTTTTAAATTTTACAATATATGTAGCTTTTTTACTATCGCTTTGTTTAATAATAATTTATGAAAATTAAGGTTATGGTAATTATGTATTATCAATAATGAGATGCTTTGGACAGCATAACCATTTTCTTATCAATCTTTTGTGCATGCTGATTAGTGAGAAGGAAGTCAAAGCCATGTTCAGCAACTTGCAACTCAAATGAATTCTTCTCAGTCTCAGAAGACTGTGTAACAAGACAATCAATTACACTACAACAGACGTGGTTCTTTGATTACAGGATTGGCAATGAACACATATTTGCTTCTGCTGAAGAAAAGTAAATTGGATGATTTCAAGGATGAAATTGTGTTCAGACTGTAAAACGATAGTCTCCAGTGTAATTTGCTTAGATGAAATATTAATGAGAGTTATTTAGAAGTTATTAGGAATTAATCAATATATGTTGAAATTAAATTAATACAGTCGTCACAAAGTCTTTAAATGTATGTATCGTTTTAAAACTTGACACATCTCTACTTTTTGTTACCAGCAAACTCATGTAAACGGGAATAACAAGTTACATAACTATTGGTTCTAGTTATGGTGTATTTGCTTATATGTAGCTATAACCCTTTAGTTTGTTGTCTTTTTTTAAATAGATTCTGAATTTCACCATCAGTTTTCAACTACATTCATCTTTCAAATTTTGACTTTGTATTTCTTGAAACAGTACGCGATTGTCATAACATATGTTTATTAAAAAATCAATGCACTTACTTATACATAATTTGTGCATATTTGTATATATCCCTCGCTCTCACTTAGGCAATACCAACAAACACGTTTCGAGTGTATCGACATCTTAATTACCTGCTACCTGTTTGGTTGAATTATGTAAAATAATCAAGGAAACGGCCCAGGTCGCGTTCGACGACCAGCTTAAATGACGTCACGAAATGTTGATTTATGTCGTCACAGACGTCAACATTCACGAATGATTGCTAGGTAAACGTGATATATGCAGAAGTGATATCAAAATTATGAACCCGGTTATTTTCAAACATATTATTAAAAAATAATTGTTTATAATAAAAGAAGAGTATGTCATAAAATTAAGTGTGCGGGACAATACATGATGTGTTTTGGAATAATACAATTCATATTGCTATTATTGATGACTTAAACGCCAGTACATCAATCAAAGCTTTTAATGATTACACTTTCCTTACTATAGAAGAAAATATGAAAGTATGGACGGTATAATAATTCCAGATTCTGTCAATGACGTCAATGAAGCAGGAAAAGTGCAAAATGTTTGACATCATGATAATGACTTTAGTTGAGCGGTGTTACATCATCATGTAAACCACTTATCTATTCCCCACAATCAGTGGGTATTGTCACGAGACAAACTTAAAGATAGTGACCACTCACTGCAGCGGAATATAATAAAATAAACATACCATAATTAGAATAGCCTTGGAATTCCCAAAGACATGAAACCTATTGAGAGTCGCTGGGACATTATTGGTAAAACAGCTGCCAGGGGAATGCCCATTTCAAGAAAGGAGCTTTGAAAGTTGGTAAATAAATTTTGGTATTTTGTCTAAAAAGATACCTGTCGAAGTATCCAGGAACCAATGTCTAAACAAATAAAGGCACTGAGAAAAACAAAAGGAATTAATATTCCTTATTGAATGTACTTTCTTGTGATACCAAATAGTGCTACAGTACAAGCATTTATACAAGTGTTATTTGTGTCCTAAGTCTCCAAAGTCCTGTAAACATAGCAATGTAACAAACTTTTGTTCAGCAGCTGTATCTCCCGGCAATATACACCAGCTTTATGAAAGGCACTTCATTGTTATTAGTCTTATGCCTGTGGATGGATATCAATTTTAATCATTTCTATAGTGTCTTCCTTGCTGACAAAAAGTTGGCAAGTCTTTTTGTACTGCTTGGAGTGCCAGACAATAGATGGCAGGCTTTTGTTCGATAATAGCGTGTTGTCGAATTGATGTCATTAAGGATGCAAAAATCGATTTGTCTGGGGAAAGAACGTATCTACTTCATGTTTATGATCAATCGTTCCGGCTTTTTAAAAATAGAGAATAAGATTAGGTTTTTCTTCAAAACTGTCTGCGCACAAAAGTTATGATTATACGTGACAACTGTAAAACACATTAACTCTTACAAGGTTGAAACTATCGTTATGGTTTTAATCAGTATCGTTTTTCTACGAATGTTTGTTTTATTTCCTGAATAATACATAACCAATTATTAAAATTGAAACGTATTAAATACTACACGGTGATCATACACATTGTCACCTACAGCTGAAAATGATGTCAATATTATGAAATTTTTGAAATATTTGAAAGCATATTTCGGATCAAGTAGGTGTGATTTGGATTGTAAATTTGCTTTTATATCTACAAGTGATCCCTTGAATATGTTCCCCTTTAAGAGATTAACATTAGGACCAATGCTGAGCTAGATGTGTCTAAGGCACATGTATATGCGCAAACAACCTTTAATCATTTAAAGTTGTAAATTGACTCTAAGGCAAACTGACATTTAAAAAGAATATGAGAGGCGTTCACTGAAGTTGTATTTATGGAAAAGTGCAAAAGGTGTTTGGGTGTTTGCAAAAACCTACAAACAAATGAGCACGTGTGTACCTTGTTTAACTGTAGGACATATCTCAGGATTGAAGTTAAATGCTTAGAGATTTGTAGTTACAGGCGAACGAATAATAAGACTTCTGCACTTACAATGAATATCACACTATCAATTACAAGTTATCAAAATTAATCTCAATGCATTTAAGATTAATGACTAAATCTTTTCCATTAAGACTCATGTAATTTGGTGTCTAATCTCAATTATGTTGGAATAAAACAATTAGTAAACAAATTAGTTGAAATGGTTGAGCTATTTTCTAATCAATTCATGATTGTATAATTCACCGGATGTAACATTTCGTTGATATAAACCCTCTGTTGATTAATAATTAACACCAATTAAACTGTGTATTTGCAATTTCAAACATGCACACATTGATATCATTGATTGTATTATTCAGCAGATCCTAACTCCACTCTAACTTAATGTATTTATGTAGACATTTTGCTATGTATTCCAATGCTCATGAAAATATTTGAGTAATTAAAGATTAAAGTGATTTCATAAACGATTCCTACTTCTACTACAGTTCTACTTCTCATAATTTTACAAATAATTACAATACTGTTCTTTTGAATATAAGTGCAAGTAACCCTTAATTATCCCATCAATATTTCGAACAGTTATGCTGCTATTCAATCTGTAAAATTATATTGCACATACTATAAGCTGGATGTGCAGTCAGCCAAGTACACTTGCAACAGCCTATCTTGACCACCGTTCAATGTGTTGCCCTGTATTACGCCTTTATCTTCTTATTTCATATGTCTCCGACATCGGGAACGGTATGTAAATACGGTTCATTAACGACATAGATTGACCAAATAGCCTAAATGTATATGAAGGTCAAAAGGTTCCAAAAATGGAATATACTTGAACTAGAAACTGTCCAATACTTATTAAATTCGCCAAGTGTCTTTTCCATGACAGTGCCTATCATATGTCAGACAGAAGTTTATTTTTGTTCGTTAACCCCCCTCAAAAGAAAACCCAGATATCTCCTTTTTGAAAGGATTAAATAGTGTCAGAATAATCTATCATTACTGTGTGTCAACCTGCTAAATGTATATTATTTACATACTCTAGTTGATAACGCACCGTAGTCTCTAATTAAGTCTCTCTCAATTAATCACTCGACCAGATATAACACAGAAATATAAAGAGAGATACCTCCCCACCCTATGAAAAACGCCTGATTTTGTGCACAGAATATCAATTTGAAAAGAGTTTTCTCTTTAGAACTGCACACATTATCGGAAACATATTGTAAGCAATGTAGGCACATCAGAGAGTGTCAGTCTGCATTTGAAAAAAAACATGCTTTTCTTATTCTTCAGTTGATGTATTGTCCCATATTTCTATTAAACATTACCAAATGCATGTTTTATTCAATGCAGTTTGTTGCCAAGTAATTGAAACGGATTTGCAATTATAAAACATGTATATTAGATTATCGATTGGGTACATGCAAATATAGTTTATGGTGTTACATATGTTGTTGACGGTCTCTCGTGGATATTTATTGATAAAATATGTTTATTATGAATAATTTTATCCTCTTTGCAGTTTTACATTTGGCTACATCACAATTCCTGACTGTGTTTCTGCAATGTATAGACATCTAGCGCTGTAACATATACTGAAGTTAAAACTGCTTGGTAGTATTTTCCTATCTTTTTTTAGTTTGATTTACAAGGACAATCTCCAGGATTGTACTTTAAATTATGATTTAATGAAACAGTTTTAACAAGGCATAACAAAAGACAGAGTTAAATGATTTAAGTAACACAAACTATCATTCTTAAAATGAACATTAGCTGAGAAAAGAAAACATAAAACGTGGTGATTAAATTAAGAGATGCTTTAAATAAAGTAAAGCAATTTACTTAATACATATCAATGCAATAAAGTCAAATATACACAAACAGTACAGAGTACAAAATTCAACATCATTATCATATGCCCTCATTAATTTGTTTAATTTGTTTTTGGGTTAAACAGCAATTTCAAGAGGTTGTTTTTAGTTATATCACGGCTGCTATTACTTTTGCAGGTACAACCCACAACGCCATGGTGGCTATGCACTGCGGTGAAACCTGCGGGCATTAACTGGAACTAGCGAATCATGGGTGATACTGCGCTGAAATTCAGAAGAGCATTGTACCCAAATCTTATTGCATGTAGAAGAACTCTTTCCTGTTCTATCCCGCCCAAAGAGGTCTCGGATTATGATCCGACAAGTATGTGTAATGACGTTTCTTCGGAGCAAATCGTTCAGAGACATATGTTTAGGAATCAAGAAAAGTGTCTGACCTTTAACAATTCGTGTGATCAGAGTAGATACAGACACAAGCCGCTGAAGGCAATATAAATCTAACTACTCCAGGAGCCTCTCGTTTATCACAAGCTGTCAGCCACTTCCTGTGTGGTTGTCAATATGGCGGCTATATCAATCGAAATAACAAGTTGGATTTTGACTAGGAATTTTCTCTTGATCTCAATGAAATCATTTGCCCGGAGATGACTATCACAAGACAGTTTAGACTAGCTCTCCTTTATGATATCGAGGCTTTGGCTTTGATCCTAAACTGAATACAATGAGCATGAAGTAATACACATTTATGTAAACTATAGTAAAGTATCAAGTTTACCACGGTAAATCATTTAATTTATGACTTAAATGTTCAAGTGATGTATTGTTACTGACCGGATTCATATCATGATTATCATTTGTATGATTTTTGTTTCACTTTGTGAACTAACGGCTGTATAAAAGAATTCATTAGGAGTTTGATTTGTGTCTATACGGAATTTTGATTGCTTTTTGCATTAAAGGTTCAGTACGATTCTAAACTTATATTTTTAACATACCGACAAAGTTTACTTTACTTTCTATTTTGAAAAGATTGCGAGCAAAAAAAATATCATGGCAAATTCGTAGTGATTTAGCCGCCACTTTGATTTTCGACACTTTTTAAAATTGTCCGATCCAATGCACCTCTCTGAAGATACTTGCGCCTCGAAGCTGTAACTTGCATGTTTCAACAGCTGCAGCATTGATGAATACACCTTGTATTTTTTTATTAGCGAACTGTTCAGGTGACTTTTTTCACTGTATACTTTTCAAAGGGACAATAACACCTAGCCCCGGACTTACGCTTGCATGACATTAGTAGTCCTTATCCTCTCATGTGTCTTTGGGAACAGTCAGGTATGACATAAAAATGACTAATCGGCCTTATTCCATTTGACAAAAGACATTTAAGACGTGTTTCTAAAAGGATTCCAAGACCAAGTCTTATTATTGAAATATGCATTCCAGTTGAAAAGATTCACAAAAATCAGACTTTTCCCGATTTAAATTAACACTTTCTGATTCCAACTGTGTTTCTCAAAGCAGAATTCAGTTAAATGATACTACTTTATTTCAGTATGAGAATCGTGCTTCAGCGCTCTTAAATAAGGCAGCGTCCGCACCTGTTGGACATGCGGGAATTTCGAATTGTAGTCCTTATCCTTTTAGTTCGTGTACGAGATGAACTGAGTAACTTTTCTGGGTGAGAATGATTCGGGCCAAAATAAATAAGTATAGTAAGATTTTAACGTCTTTGCAATATTTTGGCAACATTTTGTTTCAAAATTTGAATAATGGTTCTGACCTTAATCATCGAAAAAGTTAACAGAAACCTTGTGTCATCCTAATGATCAACGGTGACATTATGCTATAAAGTTGTTTTATCCCATTCATATTAATACTCATATTGTATGTTATGAATAAGGACATTTTAAAAGCATACTCTCAAGCTGGATATTTTGGGTATAAATTCGGCACTATATTTCAATGATATTCTTAACGAGGATTTAGAAACTCTCTAAAATGTACAACTACATCACATCATGCTAAAAAGGTTGTCAATTTTCATTGTCTTGCCTTCGACCATATCCTCAGTTTTCATATATCTATGGGAATATAATTCATGTTTGATATATTTCATTAACTCGGGAGCATGTTTTATATATCTTTAATTTAATGTTTAATAAATTAGATCATCTTTCTTTTATTAATATATGTATTCTGAATCAAACTTTTTTCTCGTAGCAGAATTCAGTTAAATGATACTACTTTATTACAGTATGAGAATCGTGCTTCAGTGCCCTTAAATAAGCCAGTGTCCGTACCTATTGGACAAGGGACACGTTGAAAGATGCTAAGTTTAAGTTGTTAAACTAATCATATCTGATTATAGCAGAATCTTCATTCAAGAAGTTTTAACTATCACCGGGTTATAGACTTTGTTTTTGTTTCACATCTCACATTGTAATATTGCAATATAAGGCTATGGCCTATGGACAATGATTTGGGAAAACTTGTTGGTGGAAATATATATTTGAACTGTTACTAGTAGCCATTGTCCTTTATCACATGAATTGTACGAAGTGAATGGTGTTTTATTTATGCAAGATATTGATTCAACAGATGTAGCAACAATGTTAAACTGTCGGATGTTGGTATTGTGCACTCTGCTATCGTTAATGATATTTAGAACTAATCTTTACTTTATCGTTTGAATAGTTATATTGAAGAAGAGGTTAATCTGTGGGTAAAATGGTCGATTGAATTCTCGACTGTCTTCCCACATTCTTGCTCAGTACGTATTGATTGTTGATTGATTTAACAAGGATTGGTTAATTTGTACAAATTGAGAACACAATGGAACATGTTCATCTAATAGGGTGCCATTATTGTATTAGGCCCACTAGGCAGTGCTGAGAGGAGATTGGTTCAGAACACGAGGATACATGTTGGGACAAGCCTGTCCAGCAAATCAGCCCCTAATTGCACAAAAAGTAAATGAGTACAGCTGAGTAATGAACTCTATCGTCTTAACACACATGATATGACATGTTAGTAACTTAGTATCAATGTTACCAAAATGTTCATTGGTCGTGTGATAATCATTTGCTAACATGTACGTTATAGATAAATAGGTGGCAAAACAAGATTGAACTGATTATGTAGTTAATAAATAATGTAGAACTGTTTTCTACAACATACAAAGCAACAAAGGCCGTTGTGGGATTCCAACCCCGGACATCTTGATCCAAAGCCGAACGCTACAACTGTGTACGTTGACTTTTAAAGAATATTACATCTCACAAGATGAATGTTTTGAAATTCGTGAATTATGCCTCATGAATGAGAATTGATGTTATACAGTCATTCCACGAGCATACGATCCCACTTCGATCGATTTTGGTCTCCCGGTCGTGCACACTCTCTTTCACTCCCACTGACATCACACTGAAGTCTTGGGAAGATCCCCATGCTGGCAAAATGCATCCCCCTTACTCGCCATCAGTCGCACATTTTCTCAGAGGGGTTTGCGATTTCGATGTCGCACAACTTCTGCGATCGATGGGACTGATGTCTTGCTCGCAAATTCGCTCGTAATGCGCTTGTATTGGTCTTGGTACAGTCGTATGTCAGTCGCATGGACTCACAAATCGATCGGGTCACTGGTGACCAAATTGACCAAAGTGGCGAGCGCTCTTAAACTATAGTGGCTGATTTCTGCCATTCGCTACTCCGTCTTATTAAAACCTAGGGCGATGTAGCTAAGACGAGATCCGAAGTAGCGAAGAAATGCAATGCGAACTAGCGAAGTGGCGATGCGAACTAGCGAAATAGTAACGAAGGAACTTAGTAGCGATGCGAAGTAGCGAAGTGGCGATGCGACGAAGCGAAGTGTTGATGCGAAATAGCGAAGTGGGGATGCGAAGTAGTGAAGCAAAACATTTGCGTCTTCGCTATTTCGCATCGCTTCTTGGCATCTCGTCGTCACTACTTCGCACTGCCACCTCGCTACTTCCCATCGTCACTTCGCTATTTCGCCCTAACTAAGAATAACACAAAGTACCAAAGACGCGAATGGCAGAAACCAGCCACCATACTAAACCCATGTACAATCCCACAGCGACTGCGTTTTTGGATACATGTTTTAATGCGACCAATCGACAAATATGTAATCAACGACGATGCCTGTGAACAGAACAGGGCCGCACCGAGAGCACGCCATGACCGGACAATGACCGATTTAGATGGACAAGCGTTTGGAGAAGGCATTCTATACCACATATTCAACTTGATAAACAAGGCCATATTCCTCTTGGAAATGAAGAATGTTCTCAAGTCAAAGGCGTCATCGGCCAACAAATGAAAGGGCAGCTTCCTTGGTTCAACATCTGAATTAGGGTCAGCTGGTTCAAATAGGTTCATGAACATGCAGTCGTGGTACACTTGTTGCACACCAGTAGTCGCTTCCACTTTGTCCAGAAGCACGGACATTGATGTGTTTCCCCTTCGAGAACATCAAGGTACTTGCCATCGTTCTTCGAACGGTTTGGCTATATGCTTCCACTCGTCTTCAGTAGTAGACATATTGAATACATTGTATCTGTAGGCATCCACGATACCTTTTCAGACGATAGGGGTATTATGCACTGAACTGATGCCCTGATGTCACTGTAAGCCGTACGTCATACTTGCAAACTGGGCACCGGTGACTAGGTGTCTTAATGTTAATGCGACTTTCAAACCTCCTTGCAAAGAAACTCTGAAGAAGATAATTGCTGCCTCACCAACTATATGAGCGTCCTACTAAACATTTTGTTAATCAGTTCGACTGTCGTCTTCATCTAGTATTTTAAAACAAATGTGGATCATATCAGTCTCGACTCTGTCTCAACGTGGTCGCCAAAAATAAACAAATGTGATCACATTTTGGTCTCAGTGGGATCGTACACATGGCTTTGTGGAACCATAAACTCACAGCTGTTGAAAATTAATAGCCAAAATGTCTGGGCCGTTGCGACCGACTTAATCGCAGCGATCGTGCACTGTCGTATATCAGTCGTTGTTCTGTTGAATGGAGGCCTTAGTACTGATATGTGGGCAACGACAAGAAAGGAATTTGTATGATCCTTATGTTTCTTGTTTGATTGACTTCAAGGAAAATGTTTCTTGAAAGCTATATTTAAAAATCATCAAAGTCATTTTATTGTGATTTATACAAGAGACATGTGTTTTCTGTATTGGGACATATACACGTGTATGTTACAACACAATCAAACGAAAAATGAAGTAGTTATAGGTCTGACAGTTTTTAACATTAAGCTTCAAAGAGAAAACTGATAGACCGTTTTATTTTACATTGGTGTTTTGTATAAATAGTAGGATGATTTTTTATCTTTTCATAGAACAGTGCGGTGTACAATATTGTATTACATTTCACATGTACATATGATACAAGGATTGATAGTGTTACTCTCACAGAATACTATCAGCTAGCCACTTTTAATATCTGCTATTAACATGGACAACATTCAAAGAAAGTTCATGGATGCAATATCGTGACCTTAAACTTATTTCCGTGAGTGGCGTTGGCAGAAGTTATAGAAAAATATAAATTTTATTTTAAAATATGATCATTCAATTGACACCTGATGTGTATAACACGGTGGCACAACCTTTCTCTTCATGTAATATATTTCAATTGTATTATATATAATTATGATTATATACATATATTTATAATATATCGTTCATATGTATCAGTACAGAAACAGACGTATCGAGAGTATACAAGTCTTTTTAATACAGTATCTTCTTTTATGTATCTTTATTTCCAAGAATGGGTTACTTTAGCAATGACATGTAAATAAATCAAATTCAACAGGTTCTCAGAGGTGAGGTGAGGTGAGTTGGGGTTTAACGCCGCTTTCAAGAGTATTTCACGCGGCTGCTAGTATTATGGCAGGGAGAAAGCCCGCAACGCCATGTGGCTATGCATTGCGGTGAAACCTGCGAGCATCGGCTGGAACTAGCGAACCATGGGTGGTACTGCACTGAAATTCAGTGTAGCATTGCACCCAAACCTTACTGCGTGTAGAACAGTTCTCTACTGCAGACAAAGTTGCCGTGCCCCTGGCGGGATTCGAACCCCGGACCTTTTGATCCGAAGCCGAACGCGCTAACCACTGCGCTATCCCGCTAGTTTCAGAAAGTATGTCTTCTCATTCGTTCAATGACACCCTTTTATTTCACATTATTTTCTGGTTTTACTTTACAGTTTTATTTCCATTAATAAAATGGTACAAAACGTAATTTATATTGTTTGACTCAATACACTGAGTAGATGGAATAATGGTAGTTTATCTATTTGAAATATTAAACACATATTACAGAATACGAGTGTTATGTTTTCCCTGGATAGTCTAAGAGATTATTAATCCCTAGCATGATTGTCATTAACCTGCAATACATGGAGATATAGTAGATATGAGATCTGAATTTCACCTTGATACATTTATACATTTATCTCAACCATAGTATTGTGTGTCATCACACACACGTTGATGTTATTTTCTCCCCTGGTCAGACAATAAAGGGAAATTAAATAGCAAGAACCTTTAAATAATGTGTATTTCATGTTTGTATATAGATTAATTCGCTGAGACAATAATTGCCATTTGCCTTCAGTATATCTTATACTCATACCTGCAGAAGCATATCGCCAACCTTTACCAATAACAATTTCTCATCTCAGGGTTAAATACAAATTATATGCTAAACTTTGAAAGGAATAGATAAAAAGGAAAAAAGAGTATATTATTTACATGTTAGCTAGTAACCGTCAAACCTTAGTATGTTTTCAATGTCTATTTAATTAGAAAACACGCAATAATATAAGTAAAAAAATAAATAATAAATTTGAAGATGAAATAATTAATACCGTTCATTATCATTGGATTTCTCTATATTATAAGGTTGAGATTTAGTATATGGATGTTATGACTCGATATTTAGTTGTAATTTGTTAAAAGATACATATGTGATATGGCAATGAATGCTGTTAATTTTAGATATATATTCTAGTGTGACTATAGATGTACTTTTGTGAATAACATATTTTGATTATAGATATGTCAGGAATCATGAATAATGTTTCAGTTTACTTGACACATAACTCATGCAAGGTAAAAATAAGGTTAATTTACAATGTTCATTTAGCCTTAATAGTAGTAGAGGGGCCTGCATACTCCCAAATTTACTCCTAAATTTATTGATAGGAGCCTGTATACTCCTAAAATTATTGATAGGGGCTTGTATAGGATATTTTTTGGATATGTTTTAATTAGGGCTTGTATAGGATATTTATAGAGTGGACCGAAAATTCGGTCAAACTGATTTTCTCAGACATGTCCAGACCTGTAGCACAGGTGTTCTCAGTGTCGTATATATGGTTTGACCAATTTAATTGTTAATTGAATTGACCGATTTGTTTAAAATTCGGTCAGACTGATATCATTTGCTTCAGTCAGCTCAACAGTGTCCTTAGATGAACCTGTGAAAGGTTTAACTATAACAAACATGCGGCGATCCACTATGTTTACTCAGTAAACAATGACCGGATAATGGGATCCGAGGATACAATGACCTCCCCGAGTGTGACTCGCCCTCACATTTACACCCCTTGGAAGCCCTAACTTGCTTTGCATTTTCACAGCCTGTTTTAGCTTTGTAAAACACATGCGAACATAGACATTAGTTTTCTAAAATGTCCCCCTGAAAATAAATGTTGTTCTTATTCCATACATCTCTCACATATAATACAGGTAATTTGTTCAGTTATTTAAATGTTGTAAAAGAAAAATCACAGATATCTAACATATATAACATATCACTAGAATGTCAACACTTTGAATAAATTGGGATTTCAGTAGAGTAACTACATAAAACGTGTTAAAATTGTGTCAATCTGTTGATTGTCTTATTAAGGAAAACAAAAGCTTAATTATCATGAGCTTTCTTTTCACACTCCTTCACTTATTAAATATTCAATCTGAAATAAAAGACTTGCACTCAGTTTGTGTTGTAGTGGAAATTTGCCTCGCTGTTGACCACTTTAGATGTCCCACAGGACAGTGGAGCGTTAATCCTTAATACAAACAGACTACGAACACACCGGATTGAATAAACAAACAGAGGCTCTTGGGCGCGTGTCAGCTGTCTAGTGTGTGTTCATGTTTGAATGAACTTTAGAAAGCTAGAATACCTAAGAGGCCCTTTAAGATAATTTGGCTTACAACTTGCTTTACGTATACACGGTCTGTTTTAGCTTTGTAAATGATTTTTTTTTAGACATTAGTTTTCTAAAATCTTCCCCTGAAAATATATAATAGATAATAAATTGAAATAGAGACATCAACTATGTTTATGTCTGACCATCTGCAGTTGTCTTGAGTATTATTTACTTACTTAAATGATCATTGTATATCAAAGCAAGTTTACATAGACTTAATTCAATTTGTATTTGTTTTATTTGTATAAGATCTACCACTGCTTGAGTAGTGTTCCGTAGGTAAAATGATCTTTGGATTGTAAAAAGGATAAAATAAAAAAATAAAAGAGAGATTCATTCTTTCATTCATCATAATAAAAATTATATCTTTATAACCAAATGACAGAAAATAAATGAATATGAAATTATGAAATAAGAACTGTCAAAGTTCAGGTAAAACATCTAGATAGCTTTAGCATTGATATGTATGAATACAGTTAGCGGGAACATCTCTGAGCTGTTTGCTTACTTGAGTAAAACTACGGGGTCTCTGGCCTATTTCCCATATGTGCTGAATATTATCTATTTTTAGGTAACGTCATATCTGTTGCTATGGGTGACTCAACTGAATTAAGGACCTAATTAGGGTGACCCAATTTTCTATTGTATACCCACATACTTGTTTGAAACAAACAAAGGCTCTTGGGCGAGTGTCACAAAGAATAAAAGAGATATTCATTCATTCATAATAATAAAAATTATATCTTTATAACCAAATGACAGAAAAAAATAAGATGAAACTATGACTTTTATCATAAAACTGTAAACTGGTTTTTAGACATTAGTTTTCCAAAATCTTCCCCTGAAAATATATAATAAATAATAAATTAAAAATAGAGACATCAACTATGTTTATGTGTGCTTGAGTAGTGTACTTCTAAATGCTTATTTATATCAGACTACCGCGTGTATATGTGAAACTAGACTTACTTCAGTTTATGATTATTGATGTATATCGGAATTACTCCTGATAAAATTGGTTTGATATATCTCCAACCTTAATACACTTGACAATATGTTTTCCTGTAAGACAGATCATTAAGTTAATAATAAATATTCTATTACAATGTGTTGACGCATGGTATGACCATGAAAAAGGATATTACTTCTAACATGTACTAAAATACTTCAGTGTTGTTTGTCAATTCTCAATATATGTTTTATGTGTAGATGACAATACGTAGCCATTATATTTATAGCAAGTTATCCCGTTTGCAATTCAGAAATGTAAGACAATGGGCAGATGAATGTTAATGCTTGAAATGCCATACACTGTATTTGCTAGAACAATGAATAACATTTTCTGAAATGTCATTTGATAATGGTTTTACATAATTTTAAGACAGTAATACTAAAGTTGAATTTATTCTAATCCTTCAATTAACATACATACACCATTTGAGGTACATATCCGATATTAGATGTATTTAATGAAATGTGTTTAATGAAATTTATAAGATGTTGTTATGGTTGAAAAAGTATCTGAAATATTGTAGTTAGGTTATATTACATGGCAATCATTTTATGTTATTCAACAATTGTTGAGAGAGAGAGAGAGAGAGAGAGAGAGAGAGAGAGAGAGAGAGAGAGAGAGAGAGAGAGAGAGAGAGAGAGAGAGAGAGAGAGAGAGAGAGAGAGAGAGAGAGAGAGAGAGAGAGACATTGTTAACTAGTCATAAAGGTCAAACATGCTCTTGGTACCATGGAAAGAAGTGACCCTGGTGTATAATAAAGGTACACTTCACGTAACTACATAAAATTGGAAGAAGTCCAGTATAGTGAGTTTGCCCTGCAGAAAATGTGATTGATTCATCTGTTTTCACATTCAGAGATTATATGTGACAATTGCTATATAGTAATATATATAAAAAGAATATTAATCTTCACACATTTTATTTGCCCCGTTTCAATGAGAAGACTTAAGGCTAGGAACAATCCCTAAGTCTTCTTTACAACCACGAATGTCTATTGAGCTACTTCTTCTTCTTCCTCATCCTCACTACCGTCTTCAGATTCGTCATCACTGTCATCATCAACATCTTTTATGATTTCCATGATCCATGGCTTGTACTTGTAGAGTTTGGAAATAACTTGTTCAATCATATTTTCAGCTGTGTCTTCCATAGAGTTAAGAATGTCCAAGGTATTGGGACCATGCCTCAAGCCAAAGACATAGGCAACAACTTGCCCATACATTTCTTTGAATTTTCTCCAAACTATATTATTCATTTTATTTTCAATCATATCTCCTGACATGTTTAGCTTTTCATACCGCTGTCTCTTTATATTCAATAGATCTTCATTCTCCCGACCAACTCTCTTTATCAAACTTCTTATAACCTCTTCTTCACTATCTTTGCTAGTCTTTTGTAATTTATTATGAAATATCTTCATGTCATCATCATCATCATCAATATCATCCTTTTCCACTTCTGGGCATTGCTTATCGTGGAGATGTTTCTGTAAACAAATACTATTTAGAAACACCTGTCCACAATAACAACAGCTTTCTAGAGATTTCTTTGGGGGAAAGGCGTCATCAAACTTTCGTTTCATTGGCTCATTGGCAATTCCGGGAGGTGAAAGTGAACTTTCATTCCCAGGACACCAGGTTTTTCTGTGTTTCATGAGGTCCGTAGTAGATTGGAAGACTATTCCACAACTATCACAAGAAGGCATATCACAGAGATTTTCGGCACACGTCTGCACGCTTCGGAGGGTAGACTCTTTCTGAGGATGGTTTTCCAAACTACTCACTTTACAGCCATTAGGACGAAGTCTTTCGTCTGCTGGTGTATCAGGTTTTAAATCAATTAAAAGATGGCCATAGGGTTCGCTCGTAGCCTCTTCAAATGTTTGCATAAAATGTTGAGATCGGGTTGGATACATTTGACGACCTAAGGTCATGATGGATTGTTGGTCTACTGGATTGTTAAACATGACTATATAATGACAGTTTCTACGTTGTGTTGGGTTCCTATTATAGAAAAGGTTTTGATTGATGGCGATGACAGAGAGGTTACGATGATGGGAACCTTCTGTAAATAGATCTGTTATTTTAGGATCTTTACTAGCCGTTGACATGAGATCGTCCAGAACTAGGACATTTCTTACACCTGTGTCAAAAAAGTAGTCTTGGTCCAAATCTATGGGAATACCTTGAACAAACTCTACAGGAGGATACACGGATTGTAGAATGTCATCATAGAGAGGTTGCCAGCGACGATAAAGCCATAAGATCCGTTGAGGGTAAGGTTTAATCTTGAGGCTTTCCAAAATGTGTCGAACAAGATACGATTTTCCTGATGATGTTGGCCCGGAAACGATCATGGTGAAGGGGTGTCGTAATGAAACCTCTTGCGGTGGTGGTTGTTGTTGTTGTTGTTGTTGTTGTTGTTGTTGTTGTTGTTGTTGTTGTTGTTGTTGTGGTTGTTGTTGTTGTTGTTGTTGTTGTTGTTGTTGTTGTGGTTGTTGTTGTGGTTGTTGTTGTTGTTGTTGTGGTTGTTGTTGTTGTTGTTGTTGTTGTTGTTGTTGTTGTTGTTGTTGTGGTGGTGCTTGCAGTTGTTCATGTTTGATAGTCATATGTCGCTTTAGACTATCTGGCCAAGAATATGTCTTGAAACATACTGGACAGGAGTACATTATGCCTTCTTACTGTAACGATCTGGCTTTCCCTGTTTTGGAAGAGACTTCTTTTTGTGTGATGTGTTTTCTTTAACGTTCTTGTCAGGAATGACACACACTTTCTGTGCTCTCCTTTGTATAGCCCTTTCGCGTTTCTCTTGAGCTATGGCTTGCTCCACGACTTGTTGTGTTGGAGAGACAAAGTTAATTTTGGGTTGTTCAGAATAAGGCATGGCCAGTGCCTGTTCTTTTCGTTTCCTTTCTTCCAAAATTTTAGGCCATTCTGGATCATAAAGCTCCAGTGTTCTGTCAACAGACAAGTTGCCGTGCTGTGCACATTTACCCTGTACTTGCAACATATAATAGCGAGTCCATTTCTCGGTGTCTGGGACAAAAAGTTTATACTGACTCATGGTGATGTGTCCTCCCTGAATGTTCTGAAGCAAATGAGGTTAGTCATTATCTCGACCTAATATATATATATATATATATATATATATATATATATATATATATATAAGTTCTGTCAACTTATATTGAATTCAGATCCCTTATCAGATTGAAAAATACCAAGTATATGATATTGTGTTTTTTCTGTCAAGGCTTTCATCACCTTTGGTAGACTTGAGTGGATAGACCCAAAGATAACGTGAAAATAAATCGAATCTTAAATTGACTTTCAGCTTTCACAGCTTCGAATAACTTCTTTGGTACGGCATAACTACCAGCATGTTTTGGATCATAATAATAAATAGCATATAATGTAAGGTGCCATGATGGATAAATCGGCCTATCCTATATCATTCACTCTATTTATATATCTACAAAAAGAAGACCAACACAAGAAAAATACATACAATATGTTTATTACAATATCAGGATCACAATGTTGAACCAACAGCAGTATCACTCTTTTGGTTTGGTTGTCCTACCATATACAAATAGTCACAGTCTGGTCTTATGTTGAAGCCAAGGGTCATCTGTATAGGACAGTTCTTGAATGAGTCAAGTCTCAGCGCAAAATGAGTTCTACCAGTTGATATAGTCACTAGGATTACACTTCCAACATTGCAAATGCTCCATTTGACCCTGATGAAAATGTTCATCATCTACACCAAAATCATCATCGTCAACACTATCATCATTATTATCATCATCAGAAAATGGTGGTGACCTTAAATTGAGGTATATTGGCGGCGATTCATCTGAGGTATTGAAAGGTGTTGCATCCTCATATTGTGGTCTTCCATCAGATGCCGTGGTTTTAATATAACCAACAGGATAATGATCAGGTTTCTTCCCCTTAACCAAACTGCTATACCCTGGAACCACTAAGTCCATCTGCTGATCAAATCTTCTGTAGTCTTTATCCATCTCCTCACGGATCTGACGTAAGTCTCTTTCCAACTCAGTCTCCTCAACCTGCTCACCAGTCTCCTCTTCTTTCCTTACATCCTCAGGATCATTAGGTATCTCATTATCAGCTTCATTGTCGATCTTGGAATCACTCTCCTGCTTTTTCTTAATGGGTTTATCAGATTTCACATCAGATAACTTTCTCTTCCCTGACCCTTTTGATACCATCTCTTTAAGTTCAGGTACAAAGTCTGGCATCACATCACAACAGTCTCTCAATTTCTTCCACTGATCTTGGGATAGTAGAATACCTTTTGAGGAAGGTACTAGTTTATCATCATTAAACACCCAGTGTCTGAGATCCACACCATGATCTTCCACAGTGGCATAGACACTGGTTCCAACATGTGTATAGAAACTTGTCTTACCATACTGCTCTAAGAACTTGAACACTCCTGGTAGTTCTGACCAGTGTTTCAGAGTCAACATAATCCCTCGTTTGGTAGGATAGCTCTTGCCATTAGGGAAAACATCATACTTGCGGATATGTATACTTAACATTCCATCCCAAGTCTGAGCAGTCACATACACCTCTCCACCCAAGTCCAAATGACAACGAGGATCCTGCATCTCTGTCAACTGCTTATCTGCCATAGTGGCTAGTCCATATCTCTCCATAGGGTCCTGGGGTAATTTTGCCATTTTCTATCTTCAAGGTAAACAGCACAGAGCACCAATAGCGTCAAGAACATAAGACCACTTCTCAAGATTCGAATGAGAATGAATGTATTCATGAAACAAAGTGGCCTTTTATCATACCTTGAGAGGGTATAAATGATATCAGTCTGACCGAATTTTAAACAAATCGGTCAATTCAATTAACAATTAAATTGGTCAAACCATATATACGACACTGAGAACACCTGTGCTACAGGTCTGGACATGTCTGAGAAAATCAGTTTGACCGAATTTTCGGTCCACTCTATAAATATCCTATACAAGCCCTAATTAAAAAATATCCAAAAAATATCCTAATTAAAATATCCAAGAAAATAGCCAAACAATAGCCAAGAAATAGCCAAAAAAAATAGCCTATACAAGCCCCTATCAATAATTTTAGGAGTATACAGGCTCCTATCAATAAATTTAGGAGTAAATTTGGGAGTATGCAGGCCCCTCTACTACTCTTAATGTTTGTTACTGTTATCAATAATATTATAAATATCAACATCCCATCGTACATCACAGATAAATGTATGACGTCAACATGTGGTTTGGCACATAGGCACTGCTGTCTGCGAGACTATAACACGTGATTGGATTGAGTGGTGACTTATCGACCTAGCTAAGGTTTGTTGCATTTCTTGTTAGCATGTGATGTCCTTCTTTGAGCTCTTAATTTGGAAATTAATTGAATATGTCAATCCTCTTTAATAAAGGGCTTCATTTCATCAGTAACACAGTGAGGAGGATGTATAACCCACCTCTTGTTATTTTCAAAAGTTTACTTACTGAGTATATTATTGCTTAAATTGCAAAGTTTGAATTTACAAGAAATAGATTTAATAATGTGTTTGTTCAACGGTTTGATAGTTCAAGTAAAACTGTAGTATGAATGCCATCGGCAAGCTCCGACATTTATACCAGTTTAACTTGCACCTTTCACAATGTTTATAAGCCAGTGAACAAACACATTATGGAATCTATTTCTTTATTGTTTTCCTTAAAAGAATCAATCTTAATTTCAAGTGCTGGAATATTGAATGAGAGTGAACAGTGTGTTTCCGACAAACTTCTTTGATAAAATAGTTAGTGATGTCGAGAATCAGTGGGAAATGAAGATACGTAGTTTTTCAAAAATTAAGATGACTCAATTTCCCAAGACCAAGACATGATACGTAAAGTTACACAGGTAGAGTAAGTTGAGTAAACGGGTATACCAATAAAACACTGGAAACACAATAATTCATGCATGATAACTTTTAATAGAAATCAATCAAAACGAGTGATCCTGATTCAATGTTCAAAATTGCTCTGAAAAAGTATTTGTTTATTTAGATGAACTTGGAAGATAGGCTATAATTACTGTTTGTAAACAATACTATCGTTTTTTTTCTTTAATTCAATACATACTATGCGCTTTAGTATATGTTGCATAAGTACGAACTCATTTCCAGTTGAAATTGTTAAGTCAAATAGATTTGACGTTTCAAAGAGGTGAGGTGATTTGGGGTTTAATGCAAATTTACTCAAATCCAACTAATAGTATTATTGCAGGGAGAAATTTCGCAAATTGATTTAAAAACACCATTTATAACGTTTGTCATAATATGACTCAAACAAAATAGTCAATTGCTCTTCAATACCCCTTGTCCTACACAAATCGTTATGTTTGTGTCTGTCATTAATAGAACAGTTATCAAGACTCAGAATATTGTAATGGGAACAAACATTGTTTTGTTTTCAATACATTGCAGGATACCACGTCCGTAACTGACGATATGAACCCAATGTGATGTATGACACGTACAACAGGTAGTGAATATTCGTTATACAGGTAAACATTAAAGATGATTTGAAAGAAGAGAAAAGCAAAGACAATTTCATGAGACTGCTTGAACATATTTGATCTAAAGGATAATTATCCACCTTCAGAGTTCCCTGCTCTTTAAGGTGTCAGAAATCTATTCCCTTCATAGCATAGAAAATATTGATGTTGAACCTTGCGCACTGGACATTTTGTGAACACCCATAATCATTTCATCACGCATTCAATATCCTAGATTGTTGAAGGATCATATGAAAGGAAGCCAATCAAAATGCTTTAGAGATGCATGTAGTTTCCTGTAAACAGAATTCTTAACTTTACTATTTGCAATATCAAAATGAGATTTCTTTCATCACGATATATTTTCTGCAAAACTGCATCCTTTTAAGTTAACACCGAAACATGAGTGATCAAGTCGTTTATGGTTGAAATAATGACCGCAGACCGAGTGAATATCTGTGATAACCATCGAGCGGTACGCCACATGGTTATGATTGACAAAGTGACAAGTCGTTTTTATTTTCATTAATTTAAATACGAAATAGTTATTTTAATTGAACGTTTTGAAATAGTTGTAATGTTATAATGCTTGAGTGAATTCTACTCTAAACATTGCTTCAACATCACGTGTACACTTCGTGAAATGCACGTGCAAATCGAGTCGTGTACATTCATTGTTGTCAAACAGAAATTCCTAGCAAGTTACCAACTGTTTATTTTCGTTTTTACTACAGAAACTACATCACCTTTCTTTGAATATATACAAACAAACATGTATAAGATTGTTTTTGACAACATATTGTTCTGTTTTAACAAGTCATTCAATCCATGACCAACTATCTACTGGCGTTAAGCGAACACCGTGGCTGCACGGACGTTGTTCATTGCATCTTGTGATGCACGGACATAATGAATGTCATGTTGCCAAGCTACGTTTCTAACTTCACGTGCTGCACACAATCAAAAGCGCGTGGTTGAGAAGAAGTGGCCAAAATGGAGTGGTCTGATGTTTCAAACAATAGTACACATGATAAGAGTTTCAAGGTCTTTTCGGAGCGAAATGAAGGTGAGTAACATTGTATTTGACACTGATTCATTTGCTGTTCAACCGTATTTGACATTTTAGCTCATGTAATAGGGCGTTTGCGAGTGACCAAACGAAATATAAACATGTTCACGATAGTGTTTCATTCACAATATCATACAGCTTTGCTTGACAAATCGTAATAATGATTTTCACCAGGGCGTGGGATGATTGTTTTTACAATTTTACATTACAGTCTCGTATATTTTTGCATTTCATTTTCATTGACTTCAAAAATGAATAGCTCTTTATCGATATTAATATCGAGTGTTAAATTGATGTCGTTGATTTTCCTAATATCAAAATTTGTAATTTTACCATTTAGATATTTCGTAAATATTCTGCTATTAAGATGCATCTAGTATTGTTTCATTATATATTTTATTTGACTTTAATACGTGCCAACATTCCATAAGGGCGGATTTAAGTTCAAATAGTTTCACTCAACTTGCATACCCATCCCCAATCGTAAAATATATCATAACTAATAGTTTCCAATTTAAATCGAGCAACGTCATTACGCATGTGTAGAAACCGAAACTACACGTCCCATTTTCATGTACAGTAACCATGACCTATATTAAACATTATCAACCATAATTTGTGCTGATGTTTTGAGTCGATTATCACCAACATGGCAATTTTCGGCAACAGCCAGAACGTCCAGATAAAATAACGCGATGTATAACATTTGGCATATGTGACCCCAAACGGCGCAATGGATGCACCTTTAAGTAAAGTAAAAGTAAAAGGAAGTAGCCTATATCACACATACACAAGTCAACAAAACTAATACAAGATGAAACCCAAACCCCCTCAACAATTCATTCATCATGATTCTGTTACTTCTTTTGTGTCACTTTTGCTTTTTTCAGGGATAACCAAACGAATTTAGCTGGAGTCGTCATTAAGAAAAGACAGCATCAAGGACCACCATCGATAGTGTGTGCTGAATTACGGGATATTACAAACTAAGTGACTCATTTCATCGTACCTATAAAACGGATAACAAGAATATGTGTGTGAACATTAAACAAATTAAAATGATGGTTAATAAATTATGTGGATTCTGTCTCATGTTTTCTTTCATATACACGTATTTGCGATCTTTGATATTCTTTAAATCAGCTTATTTGTCGTATTTTGTGTAAACTTAATGAACATATTGGCGTGACAAAACTGACAGAAACAAATTGTAAAGAATGTCGAAAGTCACAAATCGAGGCAAAGGGTCATTTAGACCCGCAAGCCGAGGGTAAGTTTTTTTCGAGGTGCGATATGGTGAATATGGCGAGGCGAAGCGAACCTCTTGATAACCGACCTCTCGGTTGCTTGGAGGTCGGTTATCTAAAAATAACTACCTCTGATATTGACCTGATAACCACACCGCGTGGTGTATGAGTAGTTATGGATGTAAGGTGAGGGGATTTGGGGTTAAGCGTCGCTTTCAAGAGTCTTTCACTTATATCACGGCTGATAGTATTATTGCAGGGAGAAAGCCCATAACCATTGTACCTATTCATTGTGGTGAAACCTGCGAGTATCGGCTGGAACTAGCGAACTATGGGTGGTACTGTGCTGAAATTCAATGTAGCATTGCACCCAAATCTTATTTCATGTAGAACAATTCTCTACTGGCGCCCTTGCAGGATACCAACCCCGAACCATGGACCCAAAGCCGAAAGTAGTTATGGCAAGGACATATACATTAAAATAGGATCTTATTCAGCATATATTTGCATATTTCCCAGAAACAAACTGCACCAATGTACGAATATTACCCTCGAAGAATTATATTCTGGTATGTTTGCATATGATTCATTCATGTGTGAAGTTTTCCCATGAGATGAAATACATGTATATATGAGGTACTGTACATCAGTGTATCTATTTGCAGGTATAAATTTAGAAAATAACTATTGCAATATTTGAGTACCAAGTACATAGTGCCACAGATTAAAGACAAGGCATACCTTGTCTTTAATCTGTGGCACTATGTACTTGGTACTCAAATATTGCAATAGTTATTTTCTATATTGATACCTGCACCTATTTAATTGGTAATATTGTCAATAGCTTGATATTCATGGACGGAAGTGGGTTTGGTACTCGGTTTCATTTGTTTACAATTCGTGCATTTAGGCACTGAACTCTTGGACAGGCTTGTATCTGCCTTCACTTTTCCAAACAATTACCCTGTTGTTCTGAACCAATCCTGTCCCAGCAGTGATGAGTGGAAAATTCAATTATTGCGCCTTGATAGATTCCAATGTGTACTCATTTTGCACATATTCACCACTCCGTTTAGCACAATTCAATAAGCATTGTGCACTAACATTGAAAGTTGAATCTCTCACAACATCTCAGAATTCTTCTGAATATGTACTTAACTTAGGATAACGTCACACATCAAAAAAGAAAATAATGTTTATCTAAACATAAAATACAAAGCAATTTTAGTGGATCGGTAATCAACAAAAGACAACCAATGCATTGTGCTACATTTCGAACTGTGACACCTTCTGGGTTTACAAAACCCTTGTTGTAATAAGTTTTCATTACAAAAAAGTAATAACAATAGTTTGAAAATAGGTTGTTGCTTTAACAGTACAGTGCTTATCGTCCCTGACCTTTTGTATTAACAACATCGTTTTTAACATCGGCTAATTATATATCATACATCACATAACTGTACTAAAGGTGCGATGTTGTTGTTGTAGCTCGGTGTATGTTTCAAGGGTATTTGTGTGTATTCTAAGTCACAATCGTTCCTGTCACTTCTATGAATACATAAACCGTGTTGATGACAACAGTGGACGTCACTGACATGAAGTGATTACTATAACGTTTCCAGAAGTAGTTACATTTACACTGCCGTCAGCACTCAGTATCTGTGACACATCCAATGATCCATGTTGTTATAGGTCACATACTTGATTGGATGCATCAACCGAATGTAAACTGCGTCATCATTGAGAATCCTGAGGACACATTTGTGGAGGGTATCTTTTCTCGTGATGAATAGCATTATTTCATATGTTTGATACAAGATATATGTTTTAGAGAGCAGATACGCTGGATTCTTGGTTGTTTCTTTTGACATAAAAAGGATGTTAATATAAAACAAGCATGTATCAGTAAGGTGACATAACCCCCCGCTGCAGATTATAATTTCCATATTATGTCAAAAATAATATCAAGTTGTAAGATATGAAGAGGACGAAGTGAATGGTTCTTTGGATAACCCACCAACCTGCAAATTCACATGTCGACAAATTCTAGGTTCGGTGTGAACTTGACATCAATGTAAAGTCGCTAAAATCTAATCAGCTATTTGTCTTCCCTGGACAAAGCTTTGTGTTTTCGATACGAAGAGTATTAAGCAAATGTTTATTGAGATATCCCACTGACAAGGGTAAAATGGCAGGGTCTCGTAGTGAAGATGAAGGTCACACAACTTAGTGGGATTATAAGCTCGCTATGGTGAACCGATTCACGGATCCCTGCGCAGTGATCGGGTATGGTATCAGCCAATCAGAAAAAAACTTTCATTCTGCCCGTACTTAACAACGAGTGGCCGCCATGTTTTTCCATCAAGCTATCCCCAAGTGCCCTTAGTTACGGTTTTGTCGAAAAACAAAAATGATATTACGTTGTGCGTGGGGAACATTTATGGTGACCAGTGTTATCCTGAACGACTGGAAGGAACATATTCCTGTACATTTTCCAACTGTATTACAAAGAAAAAAGTTGAAAAATGCAAGCGCTGGATAAAAGCAAGTGACAGTCGTCGTCAACAACGCAATTTATTAAGATAAACACTAAAAATTTTAAATCCATGACTTTCTAAATTAAGTGTTTTAGCAGTTGATAGTGCAAGTGTCTGAAAATCTCTTTCTTTTCTGTTTTCAAGGCCGCGTTCAATGTTGAAATACATCTCAGGTTATATATCCCCCGGCTCATGCCAGAAAATATTTTACAAAAGTGATACAATATTTATCTGCTAATGTATGTATTTTAGTCAGTGGTCATGTAGGCCTACCACTGTAAAGTCATGAACATTGTTCAATTAATTTACAACATAGACATATTTACAAATAAAATTCAATAAAAGGTTGAAAATTGTAAGTAATAATGATCCTTACAAAATTATGTCATGTTTCAGATCTGGAAAATAATAGGCCCTATATTAACGTAACTGAGATATAACATACAACATACACCTTGTTTATTCGTTTATGGGTAGATTTCAATTCTGTGTGTTGTTCGTTGGTTTTATCACACACACCTGGGAGTTGTTCGTTGGTTTTATCACACACACCTGGGAGTTTTGGAGACTGAAAACCAATAATACAAAATAATTATTATTTCAGTTTATAGTAGTAGTTGTTTGTAGTTTCATAGTCACTGTGCTCATACAAACTAAACAAAATATCATTAATCAATTATTATTCAGTTTTTGTTTTATAAGAGTGGCCCAAATCTGTTCTCAAAATGTCAAAAGTCGACCCAACATGGTCAAATTTAAAAATCCTGTATTCAAAGTATTGCAAGAATGACTGTTTTCCCATATAGTCCCATGTTATTTCAGTGTAGCAAAGATAATGTTAATTATCTCAATTTTCAAAATATTTCACTGACAGTTTACATGAAACAGGAAATCTACTCCGCAACATGTACAATTTTTTTTTTTATTTATTTTGGATACAACGTTATTTCATTAAATGGTTAATTTATTACTGAGGTATGTCCATTTTTTTCAGCCCCTTAGGTCTGGGAAGTGACGTTACTGTAAAAAAGACCCATTCAATGTTTTGCCGTTTTCAAAAACCATGCTAAAAATTTATGAATTTGAATATTATTAACAAAATCTCAAGATGTTAGATTACAGTCATGTTGATTTTTTGTAAGTTTTCGTTCACTGTCACGATCATTAAAATTAGTTATGCTACACTGAAATAACATATAGGACCTTATGGGAAAACGGCGATTCTTGCAACACGTTTGGAACCGTGCTGTAATTCTAAACTTAACGATATTCTAATCTCGGGGGGGGGGGGGGGGGGGGGTAGGTTTCGCGGAAATGATTCTGACAGCAGTAAAGAATAAAGACACAAAAGTATTGGATCAAATATCCACCCCAAACTAGAAGAAAAAACGTTCTTTCAGCTGCTAACGGAGGTGTGACGTGTTACTCAGGAGTCGTGCCCTAACAATTATCTGGCTCATGTTATTGTGTACACTATACACTCGTATAGCCGTGACGTATTTTTCGCTGATTTCACTTGGCTAATCAGCCTCAGAGTGATCAAAGTTATTAGAAACAATATTTCGGCATATTCTGCTCAGTCGTTAAGTAACTTTTGCTGATGTTCACATGTGTCTAGTTTGTTTAATCTCCGATAATGCCGAGTGGATCCCAACGTAAATCTACCGCCATTGTCTTTTCTTTGTATCATTTTTGAAGTGTTATTTCTATAGCGTAACTTCGTGTGTTTGTCTATCACTGACCATTTTCAGCTATGTCAGACTATGATTCTAGCAATAAGATTTCGCTTTGAACAGGTAAGTGTATTGATAACGAAGATGTGTATGAAGAACTAGCGGATGTACATTCGGATCATCTTGCTAGCACAAATTAACACATCTCGTTTCTATGTCTCATACAAATGATACTATCTCAAAGTATTTTGATTCTAGAAAGTGAAACTTGCGATGTATAACTATGGGAATTGTTTAACTCTCATCAAGTACTGGCGGAATGAAAATAACTGAACAATTTTAAGAAAGAGAAATACAACAAAACCTACCGTGTTAGGTTACTTTCTCATTCCATGGTAATCCGTTGTCATTAATCATTATGGACATATCTGTTTCTTACTTCTATGGATTTTCTGCACTTTGTAAATTTCATTGGCTGTTTGCTTTGACCAATACGGGCTTAGAATGTTTGACACATTGCAAGCAATACACTAACAATTTACTATGTTCGTTAACACAACATCAGTCGTGTCACCCTGCTCATGACATCAAAGGAGTGTCATCTCGTTAAACCTTAGGCCCCATCTGACTGTTATATAACATCCTGTATCACATCCCATCCTGTCATCCTGTCACACCCCCTCTTGCACATTCGGAATTGTATCGATGTTAAAACGAACACACGGTCATGGTAAGTTGATCACATTTCTTTACTTCCAATTCATTCATTTAAATGGGAAAAATACTTATTCCATATATTTATCGATGCGTTTAAAACAGTTAAGTAAAACCTACTTGCAATATAAATGTAAGGAAAATGGATCAGCATATTCTCCTAAAAACATTGTTACATATAATGATGAAGTGATGACTTTTTCCCCTTAGAATCTAAGTTTCGTGGTAAATTTAAACTTAGTTTAGAGACTGTTAGATATAACAATGTTTTAAGTTTTTCCCTTTTTGTAAATTACCTAATCTTAATCTGATTGAAGATGAATACATGTTCTCCTGTTACTGTAAAGCCTACCTAGACATAAGTACATTCTTCGTAAATATTTGAAATATCCCATTTCATAATACAATTTTCTAAATCTGATGTCCTCAACCAATTTAAATGTTTAAATAATTTATGCCTTTTTTCATATCATGTTAGGAAAATGATAAAGCCTGATTTTTCAGTAAAGCTCATGTGATGCTGTATGTATAAATGTATATTTTAGGTCAGTGCTATTACACTGAATCTAAGTGATTGTAAATGTATACGATTATATATTTAACGATAGACCGAATGATGTTTTTTCTAAAAACTGTCAGCCGGTAACAGTTAGTTATAATGCAATTATTCTATTGTCAATAATAAAAAATCACCATGAGAAATATTGATGCAGTAGACCTCAAACTATAGGACACTTCAAACACAAAATCAAGCACAACAACAATTGAATTAATAATGATGTTTATAATTTTTTAAAATTGCATGATCGTTTTTATTTTTGACTTGTCTGTTATTCATTTCAAAACATATTGTGGCCTATAAAATAACAGTCCACTCGATTGGGAAGAGAAGACAACTAAAACCAACGATTAAATATCGAAAAATGCTTCAAAAACTCCGAAATGACTTCCTTCAGACACACAAATACCCATTCAACGGAAACTTACAATGTCAAAAGTTGTTATTATGTTTTAAACGAATCATTGACGAAAATCGACAAACGCCTATATATTCCATTGTAGTAACCCCTGTGTATGACGTCACATCGCTAACGAAGGTTATGCTACACTGATTGGCCGTGGAAAACTGTTTCAAGAATGAGATAATTAGCAAGCCAATTTTACTCACTTTGCATCGTGATATCTTGCTTAGTAGGTGAAAGTATTGTCTATATGAATAAAAGAATTAGCATCGAACAAAACAGAGAGGTTCTATTATCTTTAAATTTGAAATACCTTTAATTCTAAATTAGATACACCTCAATAACACAAGAACAAATATTGGTTATTTAAAAAAAATTGGGTTGAAAACCCAAACATCAAATCAATGGGTAGCCTTGGGTCTAACCTATCCTCAAATTTCTGCCTAAAGCAATTCCCGTTACATCATATAGTAAAATTCACAAAGGTATTTATGGGTTTTTTTGTGTGTTTTTTTTGTGGCTTACCCCGCTTTGAATGAACAATATTTGGGGGCAGATACGGTTGGGAAATCTAATAGTACATCATGAATGTAACCTTGTTGGTAGTAATTAAGCCTTCTTGTCCAAACTCTTGGTTGATATTTGATCCGGGTTTGTTTAAAAGGACACATAAAAGCTTTCAGGAATGCAAGATATAGACTTGGTGACAAGGCTGCCAATCGCGGCGGCCATTTTGTGCGATAACGTGTGGGAACTAGCAACAGTAACCAAGACGGCGAGGCTTAGCCTGGATATAGGGATCCATGAATATGCAACATTTGAAAAGAATCTGGATCGTACGTACATAATACTATATCCCCGCTTTACGTTAAATGCATGTCGCGTAGTTATAGTCCATCTGACCCACAAGACAATTCCAACCTTCATAACAAGTCATGTAGTATTTGTCAAAATTTAAATAGCATCAAGGATAACACTATGACCAAGAAAACTTTTATCCATCTATCTTTGTTTTTTTGAGAAATAACAGTTACAAAATAGTGACACTACCGGGACCAGACCGCGGGTGTGATGTCACAAGCTCAGAGGGACAGTATCATCAATGTACTAGAGTTGGATGCGCGCGCCTGCAAGGTCACTGACTCTTAGTAGACACGGACAGCTCGGTCGCGGCTTGGACGATCAATCGTCAGTGCTCGACCAGGGCAGATTCCCTGCTCCAGCTCGCACTCTGTCTGTTCGAGCTGGTGGACAGCATCGGCTTGACAATCCGTGTGGTGCACATACCAGGATCTAAGAACGTCCTCGCAGACGCTCTCTCTCGTTCAGACAGCCCTCCTCCCACAGAGCGGCAGCTGCACCCTCAAGTGTTTCAGTCTCTGTGTCTACAGTTCGGCAGGCCTCTGATACACCTATACACGACAAGGTTCATTTGTCAACTACTGATGTACGTGTCGCCGGTTCCCGACCCGACTCCTAGCTGGGGGTGGGCGTTTTCGCGCTGTTATTTATTTAGTTCAGCATTCACCTTTTTGTGGTACAATAAACATTTGTTTTTCTCCCCGTGTTTGGTTTTGTTTTGCTTATGAGGGTAGTGCTTGACCCAAACTGGGCGTTTGTATGGCATCTGTACTTGGATTCTTACTAAATGTTGGTTTTTCAAACCTGATAAGTATGTACATGTACAAAAAATAACATTTTTGATTAAATGTCATTTCTTAATTACCTGGTTGAAAAACCAACGTTCGTTAGTTCTCACTCTTCCTGCCCTCTTTGGTGTTGGTTTGGTGCTTGCTTGCACTAGGGAATGATGACGTCACCGATGTCACATGACTCGAGTGTCACCTATACCGAGTAGCGTCCATTTTTATTCTGTGTGATCTATGTTGAGGAACGCTTCAGGGGAAAGTTTTTGGCAATGTTTTTCAACCAGGTAAGTATAAAAAATGACATTTACTCAAAAATGTTAGATTATTTGTTACAGGTTTCAATTCTTCTTTCATATACAGGACATCAATGATGTTAGCTGCAAAATATGTATCTAACTTTCAATCTTTTCAACATGAGGGCATTAAAAAATTGCACAAATTGAAATTTTGTACAGACTGTTTGACGACTGTTTACATTTTACGAAGACAAATGAATCGTTCGTTATTGCTTAGGAATTAATGTTTTATTGAAGCCAATGACACTCGAGAATATAATTTTACAATTTCATATTAATTCCACACACACTATTTTTCTAAGCAGAAAAGCAGGTACGGATGTCTCAAAGGCAATTAAGCATATTCTTATGGAGTGTAAATTGTTTATGTTCTTCGGTCAAAATCTCAGTCATGTCATTTTCAAGATATTTTCAATATTGTCATTGGACAGATAATTTCTGTTCACTTCTCCTTGTAAATTGAAAATTATTGTATTGATGAGGTGAAATTATACACACGTTTCCGATTGTGAACACCATTCAAATAAAAATGAATATGTAACCCCAAATCGTTATGCCAGTTGTTTTAATTTGTATTCATCGCCTCATGTATTCATAAACGAAACAGATGAGGGGGCTTCAATGGGATTGATCATGCCTTAAACTTTGCACAATTAATCAAACATCCCCAGAATCGAAATGTAACCGAAGAGACTATTCCTGTTAATGATCGCTGTTAGCTGCAAAATATGTATCTAACTTTCAATCTTTTCAACATGAGGGCATTAAATATTTTGATATTCGCTTGTTTTGGGCACTAATGTAATGTAAAACTAATGCATTGTAATGGGTCAATTCAAAGAGAGATTGCAATTTATGAGAGCAATTTTCCAAACGTTTGTTAGTTATCTTCTGCTGCAGCCATTGGTCACGATCTTTCTCAATTTTGTCTCTTAACAATATGCACTGATTGTTTTGGAATCGCTAGGTGGGTTCAAGGATTATCCAACTGAAGCCAATATCTCACCAATCATTTTACAATATTCATGCTTAATTTGACTTGGCAAGTAAATTCAGGAAATTATAATACAGTAATTACATTTTCCCCAAAACTTGAAGCTTTTAAAAAGGCATTACCGTGAGAAGGTACAGAAACTGAAACTTTCATAATTTAGCAGTCTAGGATATAGAGAGCCAGTGGAGCAAAAGGATTATGTTAACTATATTTTAACAATTATTTCATACCAGCAAATATAGTGTAATCTTTGAATCTTCAAATCGGCTTTTCTCCAGAACAGAAGTACAAACATTAGGTACAATAACATGGTGCCACTGACAAAGTCATCAATGATTATGTTACTAATGCACAAATCCTTAAACCTTCTTAACAGATGCTTCAATAAGACCACGTAAGCACGTGTAGGGTTACATCCGACTTCTTTTGCCTGTTCAGTCGACTGTAAATGATCTCAGAAACATATATTGTAAAATGAGGGTCATTTGTCTTTTTCCAAAAGAATCAGCATGGCTGCCATCAACCATCGTTTTCTTATGAAATTGATAACTCATATAGTGTGGTGCTTCGCTTGTATTCATTAACCTTATAAATATGTTACAGCTACATTCTTCTTAGAGTGAATATAGTTCATAAACTCTTGATAATGATTTGAAGAAAGTCAGTGTTCTAAATCAGTAAGTACTGTTTGTTGCTACACAAACAAAATACCGAAATTTGGCAGAGACTGTTAGATGCCTTCTTGCAATTAAATCTAAGACAAACAGTTTCGTTTCTGATTGGTTTTACATCTCCTGTGAATAACATTTTATAAAGGCTGATAACATTGTAGAATATAATCTTATAATTTAATGAACGCTTTCCCTATACCCAACATTAAGGTTTATTATGTGAGCATATTTTTCCAGCGATCTGATTGGTCGAGAGGCCATCACGTGACCGTCGACAGAAAAGTATATTGACTCCAGCCCGAGTCCGACCAAAAGCAATATTGACTTGAGTGACGTCAAACGATTGTTGCATGACGTCAAACGATTGTTGCATGACGTCATGCTATTGTAACCATGACGTCATCTGACCGTAGTTCCAGCTGTTCAAACCAAATTACATTTTTGACTGTATTTCATTGTTTTCTTTTCGTTCCTGTGTTAAATACATAATAAAACAATTATGGACTGGTGATTCGGTCAATACCTGTTTTTATGGACCCGAGAAAACAATATTGACCGCGGACTTCGTCCTTGGTCAATATTGTTTTCTCGGGTCCATAAAAACAGGTATTGACCTCATCACCAGTCTATAATTGTATAGTATCTAAGTAAATGCATTTTAATCACACTTCTTGCATCTAGGAAACATGTCTACTGTGCTGTCTATAGTTATCCTGTTACAATCTCTACTTAGACAACTTCCCTCCACAAGGCATTATTCTTGCCAGTCTCCATAACTGGCCGATTTAAGCCTTATAGTATTTCCCTAACTTTTCCGTGCTAATAGCACTGTACCTGAAATGCATAATGGGTTCGCATTGAAACCTTAAGGAAATGTGGCAACTCTTTAATCAGCCAGTTATTAAGACTGGCAAGAGTGTAGGGAATTGCTCTTCAACAGAGGAGGACCAGTTTAGTAAATGTGTTCGAATTTAATGGTAATAAATCCTTTCACAACAAAGCATTTATTTGAATCATTCAAAATACATGCCATTTGAATTTTGAAAACTGTTGGATCACGGGATATGCATTACTTAAACTTCCTGTACTTTATAATCGAATCCTTTGAAGAACTGTCACATTATTATGTGACGAGTATGTGAAAATATTATAATTTATATGATAAGCAAGTTTAGAATATAAGGCAGAATATAAACGCAAACAGTCCCATAATGTCTTATATCATGTCATTTGTGTTATTTATAATGTCTTAGAAAAACTTTAAGAGGCTGATACAAAATAGTCCACGTAATTTACAGATTTGACAAACATTTAAATATGTTTCTATGCAATTAATACGGATTTGTTATTCTCAAGCACTGTTTTAATTGGGAAAAGTATCAAAACACCCTCTGCTTAAAAGAATCCAATGAGTTGATGAA
This sequence comes from Gibbula magus, assembly GCA_936450465.1. NCBI lineage: Eukaryota > Metazoa > Mollusca > Gastropoda > Trochida > Trochidae > Gibbula > Gibbula magus. The sequence goes on along the minus strand of OW388292.1, from coordinate 58,108,224 downwards.
ATAAGATATTTGATGGAAAAAAATAACCTCCTTTAGTCATGACAGATATTTTAACATTTGATTACTGAGAAAGGACACAGTAAATATAAATTTATAAATTAGTTTTTGAACCAAAAGTTGACTTTTGCCAAAAGAACTGATTAGGTCTGAAGAACACTTATCTTAATTCCTCTGACATTTGGAATTGGTTGGCGTCAATGAGCATCATTTGGTATATTTTTTATTGAGGTTAAGCATCCTCATAAGGCAAACTGACCGAGGTTCGGACAGTGTTCCGATTCAAATATTATGAAAGACTGTGAAATAAATGATTATCTGTAAAATGTCAATTATAGCAAATCAAAATATCAAATATAAAGTATTTTAATCGATTTTGAAAATAAATATGCTGCATTGCTTTGTATTAACCAAAAAAAAAACGGTTAAAGTTGCGTGTACCAATTCGCCCGAGGTTCAGACAGTTTTGACCTAACTTCGGACAGTACCGCCTTAAAGGGGCAGTAGCACGTTTTTTGCAAAATTTAATTTTTCAAATTTCCCATGTATAATGATAGTTTATGTCTTTTAAACTAACTTAAGAGGGTAAAACATCTTATTACACAAACCAATTATCTGTAGCAGTAAAAAATATGTTGCGTATTAAGCAAAAATTGCATGGCGGCCATTTTATTGTGAACACAATTTATTATTTTATATTACAAAAACGTTTCCCATGGCTTTACCGAAACATGTACACTCATTTTAAACTTTATTTTCCGAAGAGTGAAGGATGTTTTACCATTGGTGAAATTATTTTTCAAATACATTTCATCAACTTATTTGAGCGAAAAAACGTGCTACAGTGCCTTTAATGTTCCATTATGCGTAAATGGTTTAAACTATTTATCAAATTAAATAATGTCTTAATGTCCAAAAACACACGATGAATAATCCTTGAACAATAATACATCCGTAGTTAAACGACTGGAAGTAATTTCTCACTAATACAGAGCATGCTTTCCGATGATAATTTCGAAGCAACTTAAACATGCGTCGTTAGAAAATATGACGTCACAATCAAATTCACAGGCATTGTCGCAAAACAGGTTTTGAGTGCTGAAGTTTTAATTAATTTGTTGGTCATATCTGAAACTGTCATGTTTCTACATATTTTCTAGTTGTTCCCCCTTTCATTTAAAACGATGCAAGTGTTTACAAAGAAAATATACAAGTGTCCAAACCATGGTCAAAACTGTCCGAACCAAGGTCATTTTGACATATTATCAAAATCTCAATATTTAACCTCCGCATCGCATTTAAAGTACCAATATTTTAAGTGATTGTCATACATTATTGTGTCTTATTCTATATTCAGTCAAATTGATATATTCTGGAGCGTCCTAGATGTTCTGAACTGTGCGTCAACATTTACATTAAACCGTTAATTTAACGTCACACAAATGTTGATATTTTAAACAATCCAAACTATCAAGTATTTATTAAAAGAAAATACAAAGAGAACATTCGAGAAGGAACATTTTGAAATAAACATATTAAGTTGTTGCAGTTATTATTGCGTCCTTTCCAAGTGCAAAATGTCCGAAGTTCGGGCGTCTTCGAATGGTGCCCTATAGTCTTCTGTTTTGTTCTCCAGTTCGCATCAAGGGCATTAATGTGGTTTTTGCGTTTCCTTAATTTACTTTGCCTCATTTCAGCATAAACTCTTTTGTTTAAGAGTATTAAGATATATTTAAATATTATTTTCAAATGAGCCTGTTTTGATCACTAAGCGCTTGATGTTAAGTGCCTTTTTTCGTCATTTGAAAGGGTAATGGGTAATGAGTAACTTCAGTAACGGTTGATCTTTTTGAGAAGTATGGATGATACACGATTGAAGAATGTTTTTGGCATTTAAGAATTTTAAGAATTAATAATGGATTTAAGGGTTATCTTTATAAAGGTTAAGTTTCCGAATAGGATGGATCCATCTTATTGCACACTGTCGGCCAAAAGAAAAGCCTACTTCATTATCCTTAAAATGAATGATGAAATAATTTCTGAAATCCGGTTGATTAACTTGCGCGCCCTACAGCTGTAATGTCATTACCACTTTAATGCGAATGCGTGCCTGTATTGTTGCTCGTGGTTGTATGAAAATATGTTTCAAATGTTTTTCTGATCAAGCACTGATCGAAAACTGAACAATTCAGTTGTCTCATTTCAACAATCGCCATTCTTTTGTGACGCGACGTTCTTCTGACGTTTAAATGTATTATGCAGGAATGGTGCAACTTCATAATGCTGTAATATTGCTGAACTGTTCATTATGTTTTTTATTAAATCTGATAAGATAACTTGTAGGCGTTTCTTTTAGCCGACAGCGTAAGTAACTGTCGAGGGATGTAAAGCATTGCTCGTGGAAGCTACAAGACGTAGTATTCTGGACAAACACAAAGAGGGACATATGTACATTTTGAAATCAATAAAATTCAGACACACTTATAAAATGTCAATTATAAAATCCCTAACTAATTTTGTCAAGTATATAAGGGACGGAAATGTGTTGGTGTAAGTTGGCGTTATTGTGTGAAACCCTAATTATTTAATTCTAGTCAGGACAGTGCTATTTGGCTTTGTCATTTTTCTCTTTGCATGAACTTTTGGTTCACGAGTTCTGACATTTTGGATCCTTCAAGCTGCTATCTGTTGATTTCATAAATCCTTGTCTTCAGGAAAATATCTTTTAAATGTTATTTCAGTGTGGTGATAGAGAACCTGGTTAGTATTGGTTGACTCATTTAATGATTGATATTGGTAGGCTATCTGGCATTTTGCGTCCTTGTAGGAATGCTGTTCATTTTATGCGTTAGGTTTCATTTAAGAGAAGTGTCACTTCTTTCCAAAAGGTCCATTATTTACACGTCATAGATTAAAATAAATACCAAATTATTATCTCACCTAATAAAATCAAATTAATGTTAGCATGAAGAATAATGCATGTAAGCAAGTTTAAAGTTCAATTAAAGGTGCGTAGTTAGTTCAGAATAAACTGATATGGTCACCTAAATGTTATTATTTATCGTTCATGAAAGAATTGTAAGTATAAGAACATTGATTTTATTACGCGAATATTTTAGCGAGTATTTTTTTTGTTTTCCGGAAAACAGACTGACAACCTTCTTTGCTTCATTTCCGTCCTTCCAATCTTGGTTAGTTTCACAATGTCATAGTTAACCCACACATTATGTTGTTATATTGAAAAAGTATTGATAATGCGTTGATGCAAATAGGTTTTTTCATCGACCAGAACAAAAACGACATTTAAATAATTGAAGTTTAAAATTGTACAAAATTGTTCTGCAATTGTCACAGCAGGATAATATTTCCCTTAATTCAAATGTTAAAGAGTAACGTAAAGAAATCATCTTTGGTGAAGTACATGAAAGCTCATGTAATTGGAAAAAACGATCACTGTTTGGTACTAATCCATGTTAACTCGTACGGACTAAAGGCATTACAAGATCATTACATGAGGTAAGAAAGAGAGAGAGAGTCGTAATATGGCGATAATGAATAGGAAACTGCAATGAGTGGTTTCAACGGACAACGGCGTGGGTTATAAGAATATTTCCTCATTAGGTGATCGGAACCAACCCCCTCAGAGCCAGGCAACCATCGCCAGCACTGACCATAAAACAGCTTACCACACGACCACGGAGCCTTGACAAAAGTTGTGGTCCAACAATAGTTAAGCTATTTAACAACAGCTTACCACTCGACCACAGTTGTTGATCCACATCAGGCGATTAAGACTGTTTATCATATTTCAATTGTTATGAACTTAATTACTTTATCGAATCCTGGCAGGGGCTCGGCAACTTTGTCAGTGATGGAGAACTGTTCTACATGCAGTTAGGTTTGGGTGCAATGCTTCACTGAATTTCAGCACAGGACCACCCGTGGTTCGCTGGTTCAAGCCGATGCTCGCATGTTTCATTGCGGGCTTTCTCCCTGCAAAAATACTAGCAGTTATGATATAAGTGAAAGCAGCAACTGTTCTTCATTCAGTAAGTTTTGGGTGCATTGCCACACTGCATTTCAGTGTAGTATCATCCATGGTTCGCTGGTTCCAGGTTTCACCGCGTTTCATGGGATTGCAGGCTTTCTCCCTGCAAATTACAAATAGTCTTGATATAAGTGAAATACTCTCGAAAGTGGCCTTAAGCCCCAACTCATCTCAACTCACTTTGATGATATTACCCTTCAGCGCATAATGTCCAGTGCAAACACTGCTCAGTGGCGGTACATTATTACCCTGTAGGACTTGTTCTTTCGGTGCCGCAATTAAGTGCTCCGCGTAACCATATAGGTCTGTTCCGATGTTCAGGTACCAACGGTATGAGACCGAGGTCACAATTTCCTTGTGTCTTCAGCGAGATTCGAATCCGGACCTTTGAAATGGTCAGCCTACTAACCACTTCATTTCTGTTTTCATCAATCATACGCAACATGAATATAAGCAACTAGCCATAAGCAAGATAGCTGTGAGTGACTACCACACTGAAGAATCCAAATCGGACATTATACTCTCATGTCAAAAATATATTTTTGAACAACGCAGCTTTTTATAATATCAACATAAAAAGAATATCCTAAATATGGCTGTCTGGCTTGTTTGATGACGTTCCCCAAGCTTATTTGTTAATTTGGGTTGCCACACATGAGTCGGATTTTAATGAGATTGATGGTATATAGCTCATAAACATTGACAAATGACTTTATCTGGCAGACATATTTTGTGTTGAATATATACTTTCTTTGTCCTGTGATTGTACATCAGTTGCAGATCCAGAGTTTTATGACATAATTTAAATCACGCTTTACGCCTTTACATGCGCATCAGATGTCTTGCTATGCAAAGTTATCCAATATGAAAATGCTATTAATTTTGAATTCAATTTTATTTGAGCGAGGTCGAAGGAGAATGTATGGATCATTTGATCTAGTTATACTCATAAACAGTATTGCTGTACTGTAATTATTTGCTGTAACACATCATGTTAATAACAATCAACCGTATTTATTCTTTATTGATGTCCACTATTGAACATAAAGTAATTAATGTTATAAACAACCTGAACTAATACATGTTTTAGTTGTTTTATATAACAGTAAACGCATAGTTCTGGTATCTAGTGGCATCTACTGGTATGATTACTGTCTTGGATATTCCTGTCGAGAGATTCACAATGGCAAACGCTGGATGGTGCCCAGACGCCCTACTGCCATACATGTATTGGATATACAACTGGTTTTGATGAATATCAAGGAAGTTCCCGTATTTTCTAAATTTTCTTACAATTGACGGATATGATGCATCGTCCCCGATTTTAATTTTCCTTACAAAAATGGAATCCAATAAATATAATGATCGGTCGTTTTCATTAAACCATATGCCACGGCAATCTCTTGCAGGGCATTTGCTTATCATAGTTATGTTTTTGGAATCGATTGATACAGCATACACTTCGGATTTTGAACACATGAACAATTCCTTTTTAAACTGATTCACTGCAAGACCCTCAATCAATATTTTATCGAAGTCGATGATCCTGTTTATCGTACCGTTTAAATCTAGCTGATAAATCACTTGCGTACCAGCAATATACAACTTATTTTTAACCTTATCGGCAGTTAGAAAATACAAGTACATACGTTCCTTTTTCTTCACAATAATCTCCTGAGTGTACATATATAAATCGGAAACTATAACCCTTGATGGTAAACTATCAATATGAATAAGTTTTTTTAGTTGTGGAAGATATGTGATGCATTTGACAGAAAAACCTGTTATGGTGAGATCTTCAACTGAAACAGGATTGAACCGTAGCTGCTGAAACTTTAGGGACGTTTTCATAGATGTCTTTGAGAATATTACCCTCAAGTTCTCTTGAAGTCCAGGTACACCTTTCGTATCTGAAATGGACCCAAAAAAATAAGGATATGTAATAATAAGTTATGTTCGGAAAACAAGAAGTAACAGTATAATATGTATTAAAGGTTATGACGATCGAGGGCATCCAAATCTTCTCGCCGTTTCATCTTTTCAATTCATCGTATATTTTAATTTACATATTTCTTCATATAGTCCGGAGGCAGGACTGATAAACTTGTTTTGACTCTTAACAATTGTTTCTTTGCTTTTTTCTATAGTTGTGAGTGTCTCAATGAAATGTAGCTTTTTCAGAATCCAGGATGGCTGCCATTGACATACGAATCTATAATTCTTCAGAAAATTCACACTAAAAACAGTGTAATAGCGTTAATGATGTTAAATGTTATGTTTTTAATGTCAAGGAATTTTATTATAACATTTATTTAGTATTTGAGTGTCAAAATTCAAGATGGTCTCTATAAATACACCAGAAAACGTCATACTTTAAAGACGCTGTACCATGTTTTTTTTCATAATATGTGTTCTCAAATTTGCCATTTATTATTAAAGTTTATACATTGCGACATTGGGACAAACCTTGGTTGTATGGAAAATTAACTTCCGTCGTGGCTGCTTTAATACTTTTAACATGGGGGACACGGACAAAGCAGTCAATCAAGATCAATCAAGATAAATCAAGCTAATGTATGGCATATTCACAAATGCATGTTGTGACATCTGTGACTTTGACCTTTGATGGACTTTAGCCAAAACCTTTTCTAATCTTGGCCTTTCTCAATAGTTGATAAATACCAACTATAAGCCTAATAGCACAAGTATTTTTCAAGTAATCGTGTTTACAAGGATTATTTTTAACTCGTGACCTTGACCTTTGAACTTGAAAGTGAACATGTAATAAAAAAAAGCCCCTGGGGGTATAAGTATGAAGTTATGTGTATGATTTCTTGAAACCTTATTGGAAAAATAGATATAGGCAAAACGAAACGCGCTGGCGGCGGCGGCAGTGGAACGTGGACAAAACTGATCTAAATATTGGCTTCTGGTATTTTTTACTTTGTTTCTCAAAGAAATATTTTGGCGGCCATCTTGGATTCTGACATCAAGAGGGTCACCAAATATTACTATAACATAACAGTTGGATTCCTTGTCCTTGAAAACATGTTTCCCAACACAAACATTACGATGATACTGCATTTAGAATTAAAATAATTATCATTTGTAGATTTTGGCTAACTATTTCGGCCCTCATGGCCAGTCTGGCGGCCATCTTCGATTCTGAAAAATCCTCGCGGGTGGCGAGTGGCCAGTGGCAATTGAAAAATGAAAAAAAAATATTGTTTATTGACCAAACATGCTGTTAGAAAAATATGGGGTCGTGTCACTAGACTAATATGAATAATTTTGCATTATATCCAACATAAATGTGCAAAATGTGAAACAGGAAATTGTTAACTCCATAATTCAATTCAATATTGGAAGAATGATCTTCCTGTCTTGTGGTTTACAAATGCCGTGATTTATCAACAGGGAATTATGTTTGAAGTGATAAAAGCAGATTGTTTATAAACTATTGCTAATAAAGGTCAAAGTAACAAGTTCACGTGAAGAGAAATTCGGCAATGAGCGAAGATTCACTGACGTCAACTGTCATACTGCCCCATCAGTTTATTTTGTATCCTCTTTGCTATAACATACATGTTCCCTGATTACTGAAGCCAGCTATATAATGTTTAAGCAAATGACATGTCAATGAATGTTGATTATCCGTCGCATGTCCTCTTAACCAGGTAATGCTTATTTTGCTTGAAACAGTTATTTCATTTGATGGTTATATATATAGCTAATACCACAGTTTAGATCTCAGGGAAATAGGGCATGCAGTAGCAAAGCGGATACAAATACATTGACACAGGATCTGTTGGCGTATGCATTTACTGTTCAAGTGCTTGCTTATCATAGGATCATAATGATCGTTTAAATGTAGAAAACGGGATTATATTGTTTTACGACTTACTCCACCTAGTTATTAGTATCATTGTGTGTAATGTCGCTGTCTCGCTCATAGTTTGATCACATAGTTGTTCCTTCATGAATCTCGACTCCTGATTGTTGAATATTGAATAAATTCCAACTCAATATTTTTAAAAGCTTTCAATTATTCACTCATATTCCTTCGTGAATAGGGAAGCGGAAGCGCAGCAGTACGCTGTTAAGTTTCGGATCAAAGGCTGAGGGGTTCAAATACCACAAGGAGCTATGTCTGCTGTACTGCAGAACTGTTCTTCTTGATGTATTATTTGTATGCAATGTTGCCCTGAATTTCGGTGCAGCACCACCAATGGTTTGCTTATTCCAGTTGGTGGTTGCATATTGCACCGAAAAGCATGATCACCATTGCATTTCCGGCTTTCTCCATGCAATAATAATGGCAGTCGTGATTTAAATTGAGGTACTCTTGAAAGTGGTGTTAAAATCCAAATCCCTTCACCTTCCTCGTGAATAAATCATTACATTAAAATATATCTCGTTAGAATACACTCACTCGCTAAGTGATCTTAAAGGAATGCAAATTGTCTTATATCCCGTTCATCTGTGGAAGTTATATTACGTTTTGTGATAAATAAATCAATTTAAGTTAAATCAGATCGAACGTAACACTGGTATTATCTCACAGCTGTTATGGTAGGTAACCTTCACTGTACGTATAGTTTCACCTCCAATATACTCTAAGCTAATCAAAGGCCTACTGAGATATGGCATTGAACGTGGTGTTTCGTAGGTCAAACTCGGTCTGATAACTTTCCAGTCTCGTCGCTGCTGGGCTGCAGTGAAAGGTCATCTATGGTGCACTACTCATATCAGAAACGCAGCAAGGTACGAGCTTTACGTTCGATTTAAAATGTCATTATATCATACATTTCCATATTGTAAAAATCACTAGTGTCCTTATACTGTGAACATAAACAAGACATACTAGGCTACACTCGCAGGAACTCGATATCATAATCAAATGTAGGTAAAAAAACCTAGGCCCTATATTACATAGAGTAAAGGAGCAAGGGCAGCCATATTGCCAATCTAAGGGGTCCACTCAACGTTAGGTCAAAATATATGTTAGGAATCGGTGACATTCACAATAGAACGTTTGCACCTATCAACGATATATTCCTCCACAAAACCCAACTGCTTTCCACTATATGTCACCCCTAACATATCTTCTATAGCTCCTCAAACTCGAAATTCTACCTAAAAGAGCTCTCCCGTGAACCTTACTCTGCAGTCGATACCCATTCGAACGATTGGCCATTAAGCTATCAGTCAACAAATACGATGGGGTGAGTAAGGCAGGATGTTTCAAACGTTGTTTAGCTATGAATTAAACACCAGATCAGAGGGACGTTTTAAGATATAACTTACAAGGCCACTGTTTCGCATTTATTTTTAAAAATGGGGTTGAAATATATGTTAGCTTTTTAACCTGAAATTCATCAATTATACGAAGAGATAAGTAGATGTAAACATTGCATGATTATTCCCAGCTAAGATGTTAATCATAATTATCTTTGTATTGTTGATATTGATGTTGTCAACATTTTGTCTGTTTTTATTATTTAACTTTACATAACGAATTGATATATTATAAAATACACAGATCAAAATACATAGATCAAAATATGAAATATAATCAGCTTTAGTAGGCCGTATAATTATTTGTCCAATGCTATAGTACAAAGGAAACTGATAGATACCAAAACAAGAAAAAATGTGAGCATGGCTCACAAATAACCCCGACTGTAAAAGTTTAACGTTTTGAATTTACTTTAGAAACTTTATTTTTGAAATTAATTCATCATAAGTATTCATTCCAGTGACTTGAAACAACAGGTACATGGAAGCACACCCCTGTAAGTACAGCGAAGGATATACAGCAGTGTAAGGCAGAGAGGAAAGAAAATCTAACTTTTTCCAAAATATAAGCAATGGAAATATAAAAAAAAAGTAAAATAAACAAGAACACAAACGAATAAATTTACATGAAAAGGAAATGATAAAGTCAACAAATGACAACACAGAAGTAGCTCTTAATGACAGTTACATGAGAAATTTTAGACCGAGTTAGTCCAAAATACATACTCATGGTAAAAATGGTTGACACCCCTCAACAGAAAATGGATTTTAGCAAATTAAATGCATGGATAATTAATATTGTTCGATATTATGGTATTTTCGAAATTAAATGTCATAAACACTAGATTTAAACTATATAATACTTAACATGTATGTATTGTGAGCGAATGAAAGGTTTTGTGTATATTTGGGTTCAGTAGAACTTTTCATTATTTATTAAAACCAAAATGAGAACACTCAAACACTGTAACAATATACCAATGTCAAGATATCAAGACACAAGGAATGAATTATTTTGAATAACATTCTCTTTTCTTATATTCCTCTTTTTTTGGCATTTAAAGTACACGTGGAGAAAAAGCAAATGCTCTATAAAACTATTCACAAAAAGACATCCAGTGGTAACATGTTTTATCAAAAAAATAATCGAACCTGACACATTACGCTGTTTATTAAACATTTCATTCCTATAACTACATGTATAAGGGGGTGTCAACCATTATTACCATGACTATATTCGCCATAATAGAATCCCAAAATCGTGTTTCATCTCGCTCTGCACCAGACATGTGCCAAATTTGAAAAGGATGTGTCGAATAGTTTTTCTAAAATTGATCGGACAAAAAATGCTCAGAATATGACCCAGTTAAAAAAAACGCCAAAACTTAAAAACTTCACTCAATCGTGTTATATTTCGCACTGCACCTTCGTAGGTCCATCGATGATGGGTATTACTAGATACCCCCAACCGTTGGTCGGGGGTGTAATAAAAAAGGGTAATTTTCACGGGGGAGGTACAATGTATGTGGTCGATATTCCAGTTTAAAAAGCTATTTAAGTTATCTTATGGGTGACATATGGTGGATATACGCCGGGCTTGGCAGGAAAATGAGTAGGTTTAATTAAGATATCGTGTTCCTGTGGCCACAATGACTGCCAAAGATTGAAACATTACAACACATCTTACTCAATTGTGGGGTGCACATGGGAATCAGTCGTCGGGTGAAGACAATCTTAGAAAACTTCTTGCAATCTCCTTGAACAGTTGTTTTCTCAAAGGAGCCACCCTGAACATACAATTCACAAATCCAATAAAGAAAAGTTGATGACCTAAAGTAGCAAGTTCAAAATTTTAATTGCCTCTGTGTAGTAGCTCATACATTGTAAAATATGTCAAAATGCATTGTCAATACTTATCTCATCGTCTAAGGATTAAAATCTTCAACAATCAAAGTGAAGTGAGATGATTTTGGGAGTGACACTACTTTAAAATACGTTTCCATTACATCCCAGGGCCCATATTTTCGAAGCTGACTTAGTGCTAAGATAGTCGTAAGCCAATGTTAATGTATGGCACTTACGACTATCTTAGCGCTAAGAGAGCTTCGAAAATATGGCTCTTTTTGCGAAGAGAAATCCTGCAATTCCACCGTGGCTAAATGTTATGCTAAAACCTAAAGGTTAACTGGAACGAGAAAATCGTAGGCTGTACATTTCTAAAATACACTGTATATTGTAACATGATTTCGGTGTATCCTTGATTCTGATTGGTTGATTTGCCTATGTTGAATGACAATGAATACCCGCAAATTACTTGGGGCGCATCACCGCGAACATATACATCATGTTCACAAGATCCGGCCCGACTCAAAATTTAATTTTTCTATTTCTCTTAATGTGTACTCCTTACGCTAATTTAACAGGTGGCATTGTCATTTTCTAACTTGTGTATAGCAGTATAGGTCACAAATAACTCTCAAAATCAATTATTTTCAAGTAACTAAAAAAAATTTAACTAGTAAGATTTGTCCAAGTTTGACGCCTTCTTCCATGCGGATGTGTTTACCGAATGCCGTTGCCATGGCATGACGTCATAGTGATCAACCGTTTTGACGTCACAATGCTAGCGTCATTGTCACAATGGGTTAGGGCAAGTTTAAGATTTTTGTTCCTAGGTCTTTTACTGTGTTGATGTCGTAGATAAATGTTTATCGCCATCTAAAAGGATACGTGAATAGTGTGAAGTGAACATAGTTGAGTGACACTGTTTGAGCTTATGTGTAAATTGTTCCTAATGTACATATTACGCCGAGTATTTTCATTTGTTTTTACCTGACCACACCTATTACAAAAATGGAACAGTCGCAAAGTCCTTTCCACTCAGAGATAGGTTCGCAAAAAGAGAGTTCGTTTCAAAACGCCTGATAACTAACGGTCATGTTACTAACGGATTCATTGCTATTCAACACCCGCAAATTTCAGCGTTTAAAACCTCCGGCTAACGCCGTCGGTTTTAAACTAAATTTGCGGGTGTTAAATAGCAATGAATCCCGGAAATTTTACAAGCGCAACTATTTATCTTATAATTGAACAAGATTCACGAACGCCCCGTAGTCAAACTGTGCCATTTACGCATAGCTTCATACATGTAGGAGCCGAATAGCGCGGTGGTTAGCAATCTCGGCTTCGAATCAAGAGGTCCGGTGTTCGAATCCCACCAGGATGTCTGCTGTAGAGAGCTGTGCTACATGTAGTAAGTTTTGGGTGTAGTATTGCAGTAACGCCAATGTTCCACTAGTTCCAGTCGATGCTCGCAGGTTTCACCATAATGTATAGTCACGATGGTGTTTATCCTTGCAATAATACTAGCAGCTGTGATGTAAGTGAAATACTTTAGAAAGCGGTGTTAAACATTTAATCACCTCATCTCATACTGTAATGCATGTGAACTTATTTTGTTTTTTGGTAAACAAATGATACTTTAAAACACTTATTAAGATTAAGTTCACATTCTTTCGGTTCAACAAAATAACTAAACGTTTTTGAAATTCCAAACGTAAGTGACAATTATTTTGAAGTAGTTGAATCAACTATTGATGAACAGCTGTCGGGAATAAAATTGTGTATATCTTACCAGTCTGTAGTTCAGTAGAATTACATCAGATCCAGTTTGCTTTTCTTCACCTGATACTTCACACTTCATCTGAGATATCTGATACATGCATTGTTTGAATCCAAATGTGTGACGACACATGATCCTGCACAGCTGTGGGCCAACAGGCTGTCTGGTTATATTGTGCATTTTCCCACTGACAAGGGTGAAGCAGGAAAATAAAGGCAGTAGACTAACAAACCTTTTAGAACAAAGCATTGTAAGGAATATCACTTGTGCTGCAAATTCGAGACAGCTGTCCTTTCACTCTATACCAAATGAAGAATAAGCTTTACATATATGTCTCTACCTCTATCTATTTTCGAGAATAGTCGATTGGTAAAACAATATTTCCTCAGATACGTGGATGTTAAGCATGCTGCCAAGTCATCACTGTGCTTGTATGGACATCTTTATGTTTATGTGAATCCATAATGTAAATATAATATAGGTGACAGTTTTGTCTTCAGATTACTTTGCTTTATTAAAACGAGATGACAATCCATAAAGACTTGGGACGGTTGAACATTTTCATATTTTATTCATTTTCTAAAAACTGACAGAGAAAATCCAAACATATCAAATAACACTCGGGTAAGAGGAGCGAATCACAGAAGAAGAACGTTTTGCATAGCACTCACAACGAGAAACGTTATTCCTAGCATGCAATTCCTCTGTAGTCTCGGGATTTTTAGAAACGGTTGACTTAGTGACACAATAAAAAAAAGTAACTAACTGAGGAACTACGGAAATGTATTAGTGTCACGATGAAAACATGTTTTATGATACTATCTCCTACGTAGTACTTAGTATCTCCTATGTAGGAGATAATTTCTTTAAGCCTAGACCACTTTATCACATCTGGCGTTTTTCACAGTCATATTAAAGGCTTGTATACGTAAATGATAGTGTATATCGTATTTCCTCTTACAGACGCCGGGCCTATATTCACCAAAACAAATTCATATTCACGAAAGTTTGTCATGATTGCATTTCTATATGTTCGTTAGTCAGGTGATGTATAAGCCAAAACATTAATATACGCTGGCCTCGATTAGAAGCAAGCGTTGAAGGAGGTCTGAACAAATAAACGCCGATTGATACATGACTTCTTTATTCTATGTAAGCGACGTTTCGATATAGATACTTTTGTCATTGTCAAGTAGGTGAAAAAACGCATTACACGATCCAATAAGCCTGTATCGATAGAACAAGGTTATTCCTGAAAGAAAATGTTGCGACGTATAAAGCGACAGTTGTGTGGAATTCTTCAGTCTGACAGGTAGATTTGTAGGTCTTATGCGAATTTGAGAGTTCAGATAGCACGAAGAGTGACCCTTCTATCATGGTACCATATTCAAAACTCTACTTTGAGTATTTAGGTATCGCCAGAGCGGTCAGATCATATGAACTACATTCGAGCGGCCAATTTTATGAGAACACAGGGAAATGGACTTGCATGGCTTAACCAAAAAATGTACATTTCGTTTTAGAACTCTTATTTATTGATTCGGGAGTATCATTTAGCCATTGGTAACACTTATTTACTTTTTTACCACTTTATTCCAGTAAAAAAAACGTGCTACAGCGCCTTTAAGTACTTTATATATCGGTATTTTAGAAGTAGAGGTGATTTAGTCATCGTGTGTTATGCAATCCAGTATACTTTTGCACTGAACGATTATAGTTGATAAACTGATATTACTTGAATAGTTCAGGGTAGATCTCTAAATTGTTGGAAAATCACGATTTGATTGGGGTTTCCCTATTTATGTTTTGGAATATCAGTTTTAAACTCCTTAAATAGTTCAAGCTTCAAGCACAGTCAATATTTCCGTGAAATGAGAATCAACGGTCATTGCCACTACTAGCGACGTCTTGGCCATTTGTTACATGACATCACTCAAAACAATAAAGGATCTCAGCTTCCATAATGAATTACCGTTACGGAATATATGTACTCTTAATCTTACGCATGTACTGGGGAAGAATAGTCAGTCATAAATGTAAATTTTGAAATTTTTAATTTTTATTTATTTTCCATCATAAAACTTCCAATATACCTAACCTATTTTGACACGTATATTGACCAATTTTAAAATCTACCTCTACCATTTATAGCATGTCGTCATTCGGATGACAGCAGACCTACTTCATATATATACATCTAATTACATATAACTTATTTGAGTGGCATTTTAGAGGTTTGAAATCAAATAAGAACAATCAATTTTGGATAAAAGAAGTTGCCTATCCATAAATGATTGTTCTAATTTGACTTTAATTACATTTAATTCCAATCACATTTTTAATGAAGTGATCTGAAGTAAGACTTCTAAATAAGAACTTTTTCTCCAAGCCCTAACCCTTTAAAGGCGCTGTATCACGCTGTTCCTACTGAAATAAAGTGCTCTCACAAAAAGGTTAATACTTGTTACCAATGGCTAAATAATACTCCTGAATCAATAAAAAGAGTTCTTAAACGAATGTACATGGTTCGGTTAAGCAACGCGAGTCCATTTCCCATCGTGCGGCCATTTTAAAGTGTTCACATTGAAATGGCCGCTCGAATGTAGTTCAAGTGTTCTGACTGATGTAGCGAGAACTAAACACTCAAAATTGTAACATACATGTACTGTAACAGTATATTCGCAACTATCACCAACGAAAGGGACACTCAGTGAGGAGTATCAGAAAGACACTATTCTCTTCATAACACTTTCAAGTGAACAATATTTTTTGGGACAATCAAGATTGCACTTCGAAATTCGATGATATGATTTAATCAAACTAACATATGTTTATTATGAGAAAGATAAACGAAAGATGCTTAAAGTATCTTCACAACTCGTTGATAAGCATGAATACGACGGAGAAGTCCTACATAGAAGATACTATCGACCGATGTTCTAACAGAAATTCAATATCATATTTATGTATGTTTAGGTATTTTTATTAAATATAAGAGTAATGCCAAAAAACAGTAGTTTGTAGGTTGTTTGTTGTAAGTGATCATGATAATTCATTTCAAAACAACCCTGTTTTATTGAGAAATATAAAGATACATGAAGTTAAACGTTAGTTTTTATTCATTAAGGACTACGTACATGATCAGTTGTCATGGTGACAGACCTACAAAGATGATTAAAATATGTATATATCATTTGTAATAGTTTCTTGACAATGCCATTCTTGAATTCAGATTTTCTCTAAAACTCCGTTATTCTGATATATTTTTCATGGTTTATATTGAAACAGTTTTACTTGAACTACATTCGATGAGCCATTTCAATGTGAACTCGTCATATACATATATATATGTGTGTGTGTGTGTGTGTGTGTGTGTGTGTGTGTGTGTGTGTGTGTGTGTGTGTGTGTGTGTGTGTGTGTGTGTGTGTGTGTGTTTGTTAAAGGTGGCAACCGGGGACAGTTGCATCTGTACACACCCTTCAACCGGGGACACACACTCAACCGGGGACGTCCCCGGTTAACAGAACCTTGCCATATGCTTTTTTTTCGCCCTTTTAAATCTAGGAAATGTATTTTGGCCCGGACAGTACTTTGTCCCGTTTGCCTGTGAAATTTCATAAACACTTACACACATCAAAAGGGAATAGCATTTGTTGGTATTTCGCGCCGATACACACATGTTCCCGATTACATGGAAAATGAGAGGTTAGCAGGTGTCCCCGGTTACACGGAAAATGAGAGGTTAGCAGTGTGCAGCCAGCCACATGAGGGAAGGCCGACTTCTGTAGCGCCAAAGAATTTTTAATTCATATTGAATCAAGCTGCCATCGTAGATTGAAGTTATGTTAAAGGATAGATGCAATGACATATGGTCCAAATCGGATTCATTAAGATGGGATGTCAATTTGACAATCGCTCGATTTTAAATTTCTGGAATCGGTCCATAAATTACTTATATACGGCTTTTTTTTAAAAACGCCTGATTTAGCCCCGGCGACCAGAATAAAAGTCTGTGGGGTGTGGACCGTGAAGGGATGATTTCTGTGACGTATCTGGAGGAATCTGATTTTCGGCGATAGTCATAATTCAACGTAATTTCGCAACATTTTGATTGTTAATTTCACAAAGAAATCTTCAATAAACCAACTTAAATTTCCCATATATCGAATGTTTAGATATCCAAATAGGTAATTCCGCAGATGACAATTACACAATTATTACATAAACATGTCTTTTTGGCGATGTAATACACCTCATAAATTCATTTAGCGGCAGTAATAATCATCAGTAATTAATTAACGAGACTCGGCGGAGTAGCTGTTTAGCCGGCCCCGTCTATCGCTTATCACAGTCATGCCTCAGTGAGCATTTTCAAAATGATTAGCTGAACTAATTGCGGTAGTGTTAATATTGGTGAATTAAAATCGTCTTAATTATCATTTGAAAGTGTATATTGTCTCGATTTTATGCTAAATTGATTCCGATATACAATATACGTAGAGGTAATCTGTCATTCTTGAGAAAAATGCATTTAATCAAAACTTTAAGACTCCCACTAGCCTAGCATCCCCTGGCAAGACCCTCATCATGCACTGTCCACCCGCCCGACATGGAGCACCGATATCCACCAAAAATCACCACCTCGAACGGGACAGGAACGAGAGACTTGTGTGCATAAATTTCCATACTACGATCCAAGTACATTTACAGACAGTTCTCAGAAAGTCCAACTTGTCTTTATCTCGTCCTCTGACAGTTGGTACCACGTTTAGATGGGATAATATTGCCCGTTTATAATAGGCCCTTTACACCAAACTCGTTCTCACCACGTTCTTGATTTTTTTAGAACGGGCTCGAACTGTCCGAGAACGGAATGGACGTAATGGCAACTGTTTGCGAACTTTATGAACTGGCTCGGACGTACTAAAAACAAAAGGGTGCGCTTGAATGTTGGACATGTCCAACGTTCTCCCCGTTCTGAAATTGGACGGAGTACTAACGTACTAAAAACGAGATTGTCATACTTCGAACGGAACTGCCGTACTTCGAATAGAATAACCGTAATTCGATCTAAGCCCCTTCTGAGTTACGTTTTGATATTTCTTTCATACGCGGCCGTATGCAATATACGCCGCTCATTGGCATCCTATAAGTTTTAGGTTGTTTCTTATACGTCGGCAAAAGCATAGACCATTTCTATATGCATGAAAGTTTTGGACATGCCCAAAACTATGTTGCATACGATGATACGCAACTCATAAGTTATTCATACGCAATACATCGATTTCTGCGGTACACGTACGTTATTAATACGTAGTGGGTATGCACTCCATACGCAGTTTTTGCTGCTCTCCCGAACCACATATGAATACACATAGCGTACTTGGACCAAATATAGCACGCATGCTGAACGAACTCAAAACGAATGTCAACACATTATACGCATTATAACCGGGTTCCTTGCAATCGCACAGCGCATTGTCCTTATGTGGAACGTATGACAAGCATATGCATCACGCACACATGTCGTACATGACAGACAACAGACGAAAACAGACGAAATGTCATCGGTGCTGTTGTTCAATATCAAATTTGAGTCCAGATTTGATGTTCCTTTATTAACCATTCAGTGTTCGAAATTGAAATCGGTCCGTAGGCCCGAGACCTACTGAAACCGGTGCGGGCCGACAGATTTGATATGCTGAAGGTCCTTATGGCCTGCAGCTATCAGGAAGCCAAAAGATGTCACATATTCTTTTTGTTAACTAATAAATTTGTGAAAAGGGTCGATATTCCAAGACAGGAAATGACCCAGAAAGGTAAGTCATCATTGGTTTATGAATACATCTATTAGACATCCAATTGAATGGTAACAGTAAAATCATTACCGTGTACAAACTGTACTATTCAAGCTTCGATTTTTAAAAAATTCAAACATGTCTGTTCTTTCTTAATGCATGTTATTACCGAGAAACTTAATAGTTAATGAAAAGAAATTTGTACAAATCACAAAAAGACAAACTTCAAATGTGCTCATGTTTACTATTTTCACTTATTCATTAGATTCTATTGAGTTGAATATTTACGTTCCTTTAATATTGTGCAGTTAAATATGAAAAAAATGTAACGAAACTTTAATCATGTGTAATCGAGACAATAAACTTTATTATGACATGCAATGAAAACGGTTGGACCACATGATCTGAACAGCGGGCAATTTACTTCAAGGTTGTGTTATTGTTATTTGTTATATACAAACGGCCGAATACGTACATAATTGCAATTGATATAAATGTTGATATATGATGAAATAATATTGAAGTGCGTTTTTCTCATCAGGCTTCATTAATTTTTGGCAATGGCAGTGTAATATTCTATTGCAGATGTTTTCTGTCTACGAGCTCGTCAACACAGACCGTTTTGATTGCAAGTACAGCAGTTACAAATATTCTCCAACTGATTAAACAACAATTAGATGCAATAACTATTTTTTCAGAGAGAAATGTGAATTTTAAAAACTTATGTGAGATCTTCTATACCAACTGTTTCTGTCACGTTTGAAATATTTGAAATATGTTTGATATATCGTCATTCCCACTTTCATAAATTTTCTTATTTTATCTTTTTATTTTGCTTTCGTTTAGAAACAGATCGATTTGCTTGTACTGCTATACATTTCAAAGACAAACTATTGTTGTCAGTTGTGAATCAAGAATTTATAAAACAGTTTTGACATTGGAAATATTAACAATTTTAAAATTATTACTTTATATTTAGGTTAAGAATGCTACTAATGCGGGTTTGAACAAAACGTCAATGCTTACAAAATATCATTATTTGAATTTAGACCAATAGGTTTATTTTTCTCATTCGACTTTAAATTTTTCACAAGATATTGTTAAGAGAACTGATTTCAGTAATGGAGAATGCATGAGGAGCTGTGGATTCGTTAAAAATAATCAACGAGCCCCGAAGGGGCGAGTTGATTATTTTTAACGAATCCACTGCTCCGAATGTATTTTCCATCTTAATCCATGTATGACGTCACGAAACATGCATATGTGATTATCTTATTTTTTGAAACAATTAATTGAAATTCTGGAACACCAAAGTCAATTTTTTGTTGTTGCAAATCTCAGTGCTCATTCATCGGATATGGTACAAGTACCTGCGACCCTCATGAAATGGATTCTTCCACGCACGTGCAAAACGTGCAAAACTTCCACGCGAAGTGGTGTGATTGACACCTTAAACGCTGACTTTCCATGCCTTCCGTGCGTTAAAAGTCTTGAATAGAACGCGGGATTGTTACCGACAAACAATCCTAAGGTTTCTAACAGCGTCTTGTGGCCTATTGCCTAGAAGCTCCGATTACCAAGAGAAGGGTTTCATGTCTTTGTTTTGTATACAAAAGTAAACCCAAATGTCCCCGTTTCTATAGATAAATACCTGTTACACACATGTCCCCGCTTCCATGTTGTAAATGATACACACTGTCCCCGTTTGCATGCAGAAAAGCACACACACACACATTCGGTGTGTGTCCCCGTTTCCTACATGAAAGTACATACCCGTTCGAATGTATCCCATAGAGCTAGTCAATGTTTTTAACTAACATACTTGACAGGGAAAGTAAGCCATGCAATAGGTACAGCTGTAGAGCAGCTAGAAAAAATGTCCCCGGTTACATGTGTTTTCTTAGTGTCCCCGTTTGCCACCTTTAACATCAATGTGTGTGTGTGTGTGTGTGTATATATATGTACCCTTCCAAAAAAGAAACGCATAGGTGGGTATATTTTTTAAAAGAATGAGCATTAAAAATATATCGTAAATTATTACACTTTTTGACCATAAAATTATATTCAGGTATATGAAAACCTACAATACACGAAAACTCAGCGATACATTCATCATGTGAGCAAATACGGGTAATTTGCAAAAAAAACGCATGAAAAGGTCTCACTAATTTTTCCGAATTCGCGAAATGCACGTCATTTTATTGAAGCTAAACCATTGTAAAAATAAATTTGAACATGCCGAGATTGTCCGGAACAACGCCATCGGAAGACTGTAAGCCGGCCAATCACAGTCACATGTTGCTCGACACCGTGGGGTTCATCAAACCACTATTTGCCGTCTTTGGGACGCAACACGCAAACCAAGTCGACAAAAGATAGTCCTACAAGTGGTTGTCCTCGAGTGACCACTGGATGTCAGGACCACTCCATCCGACAAGTTCACATGCTGAATCGGCATCTGACGGCAAGAGACAACATGGCCAGTCTGCCCAGTTTAAGGAGGCTGTCGGATCAGACCGTCAGAAACCGACTGCGAGCAGCTGGTTTGCGAGCACGAAGACCACTGGCCTATTCTGACGCTAAGTCATTGATGTCAACGGGTCAGATTTGGCTAATTGGCGAAGGGTTAAGTTCAGCGATGAATCACGATTCATGCTGAATTCAAAGGACGGAAGACAAATGAGTGAAAAATGAGCGATTTTCCAAAAATTGTATCCGTGAGTTCGACAAATTCGCCGGACATGGTGTGGGGAGCGATCTCCTTCAACCAAAGGTCCGAGATTGTGGTGGTCCGATGCAATTTGAACGGTAATGGATACAAAGACCAAGTCCTACGTCCTCACCTGTGTCACGTTATTGACCGACGTCGGGATATATTCCAGCAGGTCCCATACTGCCCGTATGTCAGTTGACTTCCTCAACAATGAGAACATCAACGTCCTCCCATAGCCCTCAAAATCGCCGGTGTAACAGTCTCAAATGACTCTACCGCCTCATATGACTCTAGAGTTATTTGAGGCTAGCCCCATATGACTCTAGAGTTATTTGAGGCTAGCCCCATATGACTCTAGAGTCATATGGGGCTAGCAGATTGCACAAATTAGTCCAGCCTCAAATAACTCTATTCAGGCTCAAATGACTCTACCAAATGTTCTGTGAAAGAAGATTTACGTATTCATAATTTCACATTGTTCATGTTTTAGTTCATTTTCAGATACCGTGGAATGGTCTGAATTGAATATTCTTAGAAAAAAGTACTAGAGTTAAATGAGCCTAGGCTCAAAACACTCTAGAGTTAAATGGGCCTAGGCTCAAAACACTCTAGAGTTAAATGGGCCTAGGCTCAAAGCACTCTAGAGTTGAATGGGCCTAGGCTCAAAGCACTCTAGAGTTAAATGGGCCTAGGCTCAAAACACTCTAGAGTTAAATGGGCCTAGACTCAAAACACTCTAGAGTACCAACTGTGTGAACACCTCAAAGGTATAAAGGGCTGACAACAATTAATTGATTAAACAGCAGTTGAAATTAATTTTCGTAAGAAAGACCTTCTCCTTCTAAGAGATACACATTTTGGAGTATATGCTCCTATCTATAACTTATTTTTTATATTTAATCAGGTAATGTCCTTCTAACAAACACTAGATTTACTTTTAAAAATCAAATTTGTGGCTGGACAGTATTCATAGTGATTATGATCATTATGATTCTGATTGGTCTTTAAGAGTAATAAGTAATTATTAAACCATGAAACCAGTAATGTCCCGAATTCATTTTCATTATTAGAATTACCATCCCGAAGTTTGTTCACCTATACGTATATACGTATGTTGGTGCAAATATTATGTAAATAGTGATGCCAATGAGACACTGTATAATGGTGTAAGAGAAGCCGATAACTTTGTATTTTTATGTTAGAAGTGTAGATTTTATATACCGTAACATAATTTAATTCATACCTCTAAATAACGGTAACAGTTTGGAGAACAGAACAGACCAGGGGTTAACATTGTAAAAAGTATCGTTGTTTATGTTTCTCTGTAAACTATCAAAAAAGGATCAGCAATGTTACATATTGGTGATGTATTTTTTGTTATACTTATTCAATGTACTTGTAGATATTGTTTTATTATAAAGTCCATATGAAAATTATTAAATTATTTTAAAAAATCGTAATTTGAAGAGTTTACCCCCTTTCTTCTTGCAATATACGAAATATTGCACAACTGATCAAATACTAAATACTAAACGATCGATTTGTCAGTACAGGTGAAATAATACAATTAACGTCCAAACGAAATCCTAATTACAATTACTATTACAATTAAAATAGTACTTACATTTGTTTTAATTTTGGGATGCAGCTTTGCGATTTTTAACATTGTGTTGCTTTTATACTTGGATACAAGTATAAACAATATAAATAATCCTTACGTAAGGAACGCTGTCACGCTGTGCAAAAAAACGGCTTACATGCATTGACTGTTTATCAATAAAAAAAATACCACCATCCAATGACAAAACTCTTGATTGATTAAGATTTAATTGGCATATTTTGATGACTCATATTATTATCAATTATTCAACTGAACAGGATATCGTATTCATTATTGATGCTCCGAATAAAATATTATGTGTGTTATTGATGTTTCTTACCAAATATATATTTCATGTTACATTTGTGTATTCTATTAATAAGAATCTGATCATGATACAAGGGGATTTTTGGTCCACCGGGTCATTTCATGGGCAAGCTTTCCGAAAGTTGATGCTATAGGCAGGATGTATTCATATTTACATTTCTTTAGAAGCGTTTATTCATAAATATATTTTTGCAGGACACGAATTTTCATGTCAGATTTGATTTGGTTGCTAAAATAAATCATATTTGTATAAATCATATTCCAGTATGCTGGAGTAAATGTTGTTTACATAATATTTAACTAATAATCTATTTTAATTATACTAGAACATTATATGTATGACCATGCCACACGTGACACCATATTATCAACACATTCATCATGTTTCCTGTTTTCATACAAATTGAAGCATTTGGTATATGTTCATTATCATCTCAGTTAAAATCAGAAAAAAAGGTTAAACAATGACGTCTTTTTGGAACATTTTTATTCTTTAGACTTATCAAATTTCAAACTCTCAGAAATATGGAATCATAAATGCTAAATTTGTTTTATTCCATTCATTATTCAATCGTATATTTCACCTTAATATTGCAGGTGAATGGTGTCTATGAATAGTCATTTCTTTATTGCGGATATATATTAACACATTCATCAAACAAATGATACGTAAAAATGCATGTGTCTTTGTCATGTTATTGTTTTGGTGAACACAATGTTATATCCATTGCAAAATTCGGAGTCATTGAGGTTATAAGAAGTTTATGTCTCCAAGTAATATGTGCATGCAACCATTTTCACAACTAGTTATGTATGTCCCATAGCTATGCACATCCATCTAACTACTCAATCTCTGTTGACTATCCATAAACTTTTATGTTTGCTATCATATCTCATTCAACTTAAATAATTAATCATACAAAATACTTTCACGTGCTTTGGAAAGAGGTCAATGGGAACGAGGCTATAGATACCAACGATAGAACTTTACCAAACCAAAGAATTAAACCAAAGCTGAACTGCTGTAGTAAACTTAAATTATAATAGAAACCAAAAGATAATAATATTTAAAGATGAGCAAATCATGTTGGTCCCGTTAGGATAACCGGGAGAAAACTAAACTTTTCTGCTTGATGTTATCATATAAGTCTTTCTTATGCATTTGCATAAGTAAGTTTCAAATTTGATTAACCCTTAACACAAATAGACCGTTACAGTGCGATACTATTTTTGTCAGCATGGACAAACAAGTTTATGCTTTTCTTTGAAGTTTAATTGCATTATTATACCCCCGCCGCGCGTTTAGCGCCAAGCAGGGGATATAGTATTCGGTAACGAACGTCCGTACGTACGAAGTGGAATAACTCACTACTATTCACTAGATTCTTTTCATACTTTATACATTTTGTATATAGGTCAACGATAGTAATGTAATGTAATGTAATGTTAAAAAAATGTTATGTGACCTCGAACTTCACGATCACAACGAAACTTTGACAAGTTACCCTTCCCAAATCGTCCTTAATCTAAAAACTATGATGTAAACATGTATGTACACAAATAAAATATACATACAACATGCACTGAAAAAACATACAAGAACATTAAAATAGAAAAGCATGTTTCTCATTTTCATAATCCTATGGCATCAAGCCCAAACAGGGTCATAAGGGGGTCACCAAATATACAATTTAGAATCCCTTTTGGATAAGGAGTCTGCACGCAACTTTTCCGCTCTCTAGACCTTATAGAACTGGAGAAGAAGATGAAAATAGCTTTTTAAGGTTGGGACCCCTGTGACCCCATTTGTGGTCAAGGGGTCACGTAATCCACAATTTAGAATCCTCATTACCCAAGGAGTCTTCACACATCTATTCATCTCTCTACACCTCGTGGAACTGGAGAAGAAGATGAACATAGGTTGTTAAGGTTGTGACCCCTGTGACCCCATTTGGGGTCATTGGTTCACGAAATCTACAATTTAGAACCCCCTTTACCCAAGGAGTCTGCACACAACTATTCAGCTCTCTAGACCTTTTGGAACTGGAGAAGAAGATGAAAATAAGTTTTTACGGTTGTGACCCCTGTGACCCCATTTGGGGTCATGGGGTCACGAAATATACAATTTAGAATCCCATTACCCAAGGAGTCTGCATATAAAATTTCAGCTCTAGAGTCATTGGTTCTGGAGAAGAAGTCGAAAAAGCGAAAAGTTTACGGACGGAAGGACGGACGGACGGACGCCGGACGCACGGACGCCGGACGCCTTGCCATGAGCCCATCGGGCCTTTCAGGCCTGATGAGCTAAAAATTAATACGCCGTTTCTCTATGTCGTACTCCAACAATACATTATGCCCTCGCACATATCACACTCGAACAGACACACGGACGCACAGACGCACGTACGGACACACGGGCTGATGGACGGATTATCACTCAAACCTACCGCCGTCCAGTTCTTGGCAGTGTAAAAATGAAGTGAAGACATAGGCTAGAGTTATTTGAGGCTAGCCCAAAATGACTCTACCAGCATTAATTTGGTAAAGCCTGAAAAATATTGAGGTTTAGGTAGAGTCATTTGAGCCTGGATAGAGTCATCTGAGCCTGAGAAAATTTCTAGCCCCAAATGACTCTAGAGTTATCTGAGGCCAGGCTCAAATGACTCTAGAGTTAACTGAGGCCAGGCTCAAATGACTCTAGAGTTAACTGAGGCCAGGCTCAAATAACTCTAGAGTCATTTTTGTACTAGAGTCATCTGAGGCTGATACACCGGATTTGAACCCCATAGAGCACATCTGGGATTGTGTGTTGCCTTAATAATGTATGTTACATGTTTACCCACTTCGTCACTTGTAGATTTCTTACTTTCTTGTTATGTATTCTAGCCTTGTAAAATAGTTGTTGATTACCTGGAGAGGGCTTCTATAAGTTTCACAACTTGTGCCCAATTCATTTCTTAAATGAATAAAATATGTTTTAAATCAAACCATCTGGGATGAGCTGAATAGACGTCTGCGTCGCCGTCAAAATCCACCACAAACCTTATGCGACCTGGGACTAGCGTTGCAGCAAGAGTGGCAAAACATGTCACAGGAAGGTATCGAGTAATTCGGTCCATGGCACGGAGGTGCTAGGCTGTGTTGGCAGCCAGGGGTGGTAATAACAGATACTTAGAGCAGTGCCCTATCTTGGAGACATTATCAGTCTGCATTAAATTTCGTTTTCAGAAAATTGTGAAGACATGTGTGGACCATTACTGTACCAATTTTCAACTATCTACGAGACTTCACTATTTCTAAAAAAATAAAATATCAACTATGCGTTTCTTTTTTTGAATAGTTATAATAGTTATTATACATATATAAGCAAATTTAAATAATACACTGAAGACGTATATCAACTTCACTCCCTGAAGAAGCTTCGCAACAAGAAGCAGAAATATGCATATTGGAATTTAAAGTATTGATTATTCAGTGTATTATTTAAATTCCCTTATATACTTCTCCACGTTTGACACTGTTTTTTTTTACTTTTGAATATATGTAACTGTATACTTGTCAACCTTTTTAATATGTTGTCTATATATATAATGGTTGAAAACAGTCACATGAAGCTAGACTTTTATTGATTTCAATTTAAACTTTCGGACCGATTCCAACTCTTTTTCCTGAAAGAAACTTCAGTTAAATGATACTGTCGACTGAGTAACCTTTCTGGAAGAGAATGATTCAAACCAAAACTATGATGGCCGAGAGGGGACATCGCTCTTTCGCCCTCTGGTATCAACACGATAAAGCGATAAAGCGATATAGTAACACGACAAAGCGATAAGGCTGCACGACAAAGCGATAGAGCAACACGACAAAGCGATAACGACGCACAACAAAGCGATAACGCCGCACGACAAAGCGATAACGCGGCACGACAAAGCGATAACGCGGCACGACAAAGCGATAAGGCTGTACGACAAAGCGATATAACAACGCGCTAAAGCGATAATAACAGCACTGTAAAGCGAAAGAGCGATAAAGCGAAAGAGCGATAAAGCGATATAGTAGCGCGATAAAGCGATAAAGCGAAAGAGCGAAAGAGCGATAAAGCGAAAGAGCGATAAAGCGAAAGAGCGATAAAGCGAAAGAGCGATAAAGCGAAATAGCGATAAAGCGAAAGAGCGATAAAGCGAAAGAGCGATAAAGCGATAATAACAGCGCGATAAAGCGAAAGAGCGATAGAGCGATAGAGCGAAAAAGCGAAAGAGTCATAAAGCGAAAGAGCGATAAAGCGAAAGAGCGATAGAGCGAAAGAGCGATAGAGCGATAAAGCGAAAGAGCGATAAAGCGATAAAGTGAAAGAGCGAAAGAGCGATATTGACATGTCGACCTAAATCTTTTACATAACAATAGAATACTGGTTTCATTCAATTTCTTTATTTGTCTTGGTATTTGAATGCACATAACATAAGAATGATTTTGGTAAATGATTCCACTTTAAATCCCCCAAGGTCGCTGTTATATAAATATAATTAATACAAGTTGAATAAACATACAATGAGATTTCTCTATAAAACAACTTACGGTGAATAATTGAGAAATCCATTACAATTAAAACAGATATCTGCAACTATAATAGATTAATTGCAATGCATAGCCACATGGCGTTGCGGGCTTTCTCCCTGCCATAATACTAGCAGCCGCGATGTAAGTGAAATACTCTTGAAAGCGGCGTTAAACACCAACTCACCTCACCTCACCTCATAATAGATTAATTCAAAAAGTTGACATCGTGTGTGTAAACCTGTACAAAGATACTTCCTTAGAATACTTATGTGACTGAAAATGATAGATTTAATTGAGCAAAGCAAAGTTTATATAAATCGGCGCACTTTGATTACTTTTGATATACATTCATCAACATAATAAGGATGCAGGTTAGGAAGTCTATGGTATCAACACTTGTATATTATTTAGCCATTCAATAACAAATTAAAGGAAAGAATAAAATCATAATAAAAAAAACTTGTTTTACTTGGTTTTAATGTACACATCAAATTGAAGCAGTGTGCGAAGAGTATACTATATAACAATATCACAGAAGAATATTTGTATGACACGGAAATAGTTCTAAAGGGAGAAAAGACGTTTTGGGGAAATTTACTAATAGTGAACTCAGTGCAATGTCATGAATCATTAGTATGACTATAATAGGATTAACGCCTTCAGTGTATGGAGCTTAGCTTACATTCGGATAAGTTAATGGGACTTACACAATCTTCCCTTTAAGACTTGTATGGTTTTGCTCACATTTATTAAATTTGAAAAGTAATTATTGTAGATAATTATAGATATGTACATCTTATTAGTTTATATATATAATATCACTGTGTAAGCGTAGTTTAGCAACAATTTACCACTGATAAAATTAATTAACATATTTTAACTCTTCAAGCCTAAAGGTTTGGGTGTGAGGGCGAAAGAGGAAGGGAGCTTTACTTGGTTTAGTTTAGTAGTAAATGTCTTTTTTCACTGTTTGTCTCATGATTTGAGAATATGCCTTCCCCATTTGCATTCGATAGGATTCACTTACTGTGAGAATTTGTTCAATCATCAGTATATGTGTTCCATCTATTGAGTCTGGGAAATTAGTTAGTTTCCATTTGCCGTCATAGCCTATTATATATTTCGATATCATCTTGTTTTAATTTTTGAAACCGCAAACCATTATGCATGGCATGGTATGATTTGGTATAATTGTACCCTTCTCTGCACACGGATAGCCAACAGACTTCCAATGGTGAATAATAGGATCTGATTGAGGGAATAATACAAAAGGGGAATAACTAAAAGAATTAACATTAACCTTTCTGCATTTGAGTTTTTACACACTCTGCTAAACACTCACTCGCAAATTTGCTAAAACATACATGTTAGGATATGAGAGCAGCATGAGTAGACCCAGATTGTTAAAATGTGAAAATTTTAATTCTCTGTATCAAATCGTTTTGAAGAAGAAGTCTTTTAAAGATTTTAGGTTGGACCCCCTGTCACATTCATATTTGGTGAGGGGTCAGGACCAAATGAACAAATAAAATTTTATAGGTAAAATCTGAAAATGTCATCTTCCTATGTCAACTGGTGCCGGAGAAGAAGTCGTTTAAAGGTTCTGTTAATAATGCCTGCCACGCCAATATTTGATGGGTGGCGAAGTTCAAATGAACAAACTTTGATCAAAATTTCAGCTTTGGGTGTTCATGAGGAGGAGTCGAAAATGTGAAAAGTTTATGGTTTGACGACGGATGACGGACGGACGCCGCACAACGGGCCATGTCACTTACAAGAGAGATCTGCAAATATTATCGATAATCGACAACGTTGACCCGGTGTGTTTATAAACATACACGTAGAGCCTCCCATAGACATACTTGTGTCAGCTCTCTTTTACCATTGTTTCATTGAAAGCATATTAATTTTTGATTTCCAATGGCGGCATGGTTCTTTGTCTCTAGTAAATAATTATTTCGCTTAGAAGAAGTTCTTCTAACGCCAGTAAAATAGCAGTTTCGTTTACGACAAAATAGTTTTAAAATTATCCCTGAAGATTTTTGTTGATCCAGATGAATACATCAAACTTTCTTCTTACTACCACGTTTTAAAACCAACCAATTCAAAATACACCTATCCCTCCAGTATTTGTCCTTTAAATGATGTTTTAGTTGATCAAGTGTGATTGTTCTCTGTGCGGAAACTATTGTATCAACATTGGTATAAAATATTTACCCATTCACTATTTTAACAATGTATTATCATCAAGATAATATATATTTGTCTTACATGTTTAACTTATGTGAATGAAATTGATTCAGTGTTTGGAGTATATAAAAAGTATATCATAGTGGCATATTTGTGTGACATTGTTTATCGAAATATGCCTTGAAAATGGTTCTGAATGCCATTCTTAATGAAAATAAACATGTATTTACATGTATCTATATTAATAGAGTGTGAGTCACCATAAATTATTAGTGTCATGATAATTATATGTTCGCCTTCAGTTTACGTAGTTTACAATAGGATAAGTAATTGGAGGTTAAGAAATCTTTTCTTAAGCACTTAAATGACTCCATTCTGCTAACATTTATGAAACTGTAAGATTACTTGTTCAAATAATATGTCATTACATGTTTGTCGAGACACCCATTTTGTTTCAAGATACTTCATTTTGTTTAAATACGTGCACGTGCTGAATACGATATATGATGATTTCAGTTCAATTAATTTCACTTAACTTGCAAATCAACCCATATCGCCCAATATGTACGATTACTAGTTTCAAATGAAAGTCGAGCAACATCTGAAACCGAAATTTCACGTCGCATTTACATGCACAGATGACCCAGTAAAAATTCTCAACCAAACTTTGTCCTATTGACTGTTGTAAATAAGTTTCCAAAATGATATTTGACTGAATGACGGGCGTCAATCGCGGTGCATTGTCACGCCTTTTAACTATACATAATTACATTGTTACGTTAATGAACCGATAAGCATTAACATTGTAATTTTCAACAACAGTACCTGTACTTCAGGATTCAAAGTGCTCGACATGTATTACAGTTTTCGGATAAATTTCCTCATAAATAAAACAGCCATTTCTTTAAACTGTTTTACATATCAAGAAGCATCATTTGCTTCATATATATGTAGACCACATTTGAGTAACACATCATCAAAGAGTTTCAAGTTCTGGAGTGTTTCCTTCTTTTTAAAAAGACGATATGACATTTCTGGAGCTCTCCACTGCCATCATAGACATACCATATTTCATTGAGATCATTCGCTACTTATTATCATCCCCCCCCAAACGAAGTTGGGGGATATAGAAGTGAGCTCCGTCCGTCTGTCCGTTCGTTTGTCGATTTGTTCGTATGTCTATATCGTCCCGTCCATGATTTTTTGTTCATGTCCGTTTTTCCAAGGATATACAACTCTAATATGTTTTCCACTTTTTGGAGGATACAGCCAACTCGATCTGCTTGTCTTATTATAGTTACTTTTCGGAATCAAAGTAAGAGAGTGGGAGAGAATACTCTTTCCTTTATAATTCTTCAAACTTTGTGGTGGTAGATAATATGATTTAGTTTCTAGGATGTTGAGAATGCAATCTGTGAATTGAATTTAGGACTATTCCGATGACGTTGTTGTTATTAATGATGATGTGTATTGTATCATTGTTGTAAACATTTTGTGAGTAACGTGTACTTAAAGAACAGTTGACTTATAGAATTCGTATCAAAGTAATTTTACTTTTGACGCCAATGTAAATCATATATAAATTATGACATTGAGTGTTTGCCTATAGGACCCAAATATGTATATTCTATAACATTTTATTTTGGAGTAATGCTTAAAGGTACATCCATTGTGTTGATGGGGGTCAAATATGCCAAACGTTATAAATGGTTTTATTTTATCGAGACATAACAACTGTTACCGAAAACTACCATTTTGATGATACTCGACTTAGTATATTGACGATATGAAGGTAAAAGTATAAATTTTTGATCGAAAACCGGACAATGCACCACGTGTGGCGCGCGCCAATGAGTCAAACGTAATTTTGGAATCTTATTTAAACCAGACAAAATAACAAATTTGGGTTGATTATGTTCAATAGGTCATATAACTACTGTGCATGTAAATAGGACGTGCACTTTCAGTTTCTGCACATGCATAATGACGTTATTCGATTTTAATTGGAAATTAGTAATTATGATATGTTTGGCGATTGGGGATGAATATGTAAGCTGAGTGAATTTGTTTGTGTTGTAAACAGCACATATGGTGTGTTTGAACGTATTAAAGCCAAATACAATTTTATGAAACACAATGGATGCACCTTTAATTGATATTCTTATGGCGGCGTCATTACTCAATTGCCCAAAAGAATTCGTTCTAACACTCATTATATATACCATAGAAGGAAGTAATATCTATGCAGTTAATAAATAACGGTAACGAGGAATTTTGTAAAACAGAGAAGGAAAATGTGATTCACAACTGTTATCAACTGGTGGTGTGTAAAACTATTTTGCAATAAACATACGAATCTTAGTATAACTTTGGATAACGGCCGTCTTCTCTTTTGGTTTTCTCAGGTCAAGATGTTAAACCACTCAATCGTACTGCGCACAATGCAGATCTTTATAAGGGTTGCAATCCGGCAGAGCCACATGTAAGAAAATAAGGTTACATACAACTTGGCGCTCCCGGTTTTTGTGATCGTATGAATGTGGCTCTCCCGGCAATGGCCGGGAGTGCTGGTCCATGTTACGTTATATAATAAACTATGATGTGTCTTGCAGTCTTTTTACTTTGTATTGTCATATTGTAGGAAGGCACAGGACAGGGGAGTTTCATATTTCATTGATGTTTTCACCCCATAGCAACATCTTTTATTTTATGTAATGTACACATATGTGTGTCATGTTTTATATGTTATTTGGTCAGATGTAATTTTATCGAACACTGAACGTTGCTGAAAATCATCATTTTAATGCTAACCACTTCTGAATAGTGACAGATATACAGTTGAAAAGACGTGACCTAAAGAAAAACTACTACAACACTTTATTTAAAACTAAACAAACAAGATTAACTCCGTATTCACTTAAAAATAAGCTCATTATCTATCAATGGGTGGCGCTAATTTGATAAACAGTATCATCCCGAAAGCAATCGTGGGCTTCGCGACAACCAGGAGTTTACATGACGTTTGGCCCTCGCGACATTTTGTAGTTTTCTAGTGTGGCTTTCGCGGCAACGAGGAATGTACATGTCGTGTGGCCCTCGCGACATTTGTAGTTTTCTAGTGTGGCTTCCGCGGCAACGAGGAGTTTACATGTCGTGTAGTTTTCTAGTGTGGTTTTCCCGAGCAGACAACCTTTCGAATAGCCAAACTCAATTCATTAACTTTATGTTAATAATCATAGAAACCATGTCAAGAATGAAAACCAAGATTACACGTACAATGCTAACATATTGACACTATATTCCGATATTATATAGACGGTTGAAGTACACTGAACATTTGCATTATTATGAGCATTTATCTATAGTTTACACCTTGAAAGTCAATTGGTAAGTTTCTTGTACAAGCTTTACTATGTAGATGAATGGTAATCTCAACAAGGTGACGTACAAACTATATATATCTACTGAACAGCAAAATAACGCCAGTCCACTAAACAATTTCGTAATTACTGATAACGCTGTAATGAGAAAATTTATAACATCAAAGCATTCCAATTTTGATGACATCATAATAATAACGTGTTGAACACCATGCAGACGTAACGATAAGTCAATACTTGTATAGAACTTCTTGATGACATTATCTTGTACCATACTCATTCTCTGGGAAAATAGCAAAATTTCTGTTCAGATAATGAAGGGCAAAATGTGCTTTTAAATGCAATTGGAACATGTGCAAACACTTCCATGAAGTTGTTTGATGCAAAACCCCTGTCTTTGCTGATGTCGATTTGACGTTATGGCGTCATTTATGAATTTCATTCAGAATGATTCTATTGGTCTCATTTTGGTAAAACTTCAAGGTATTGTATTCCTTGTCGGTACCAAGGTGTTCCACGAGCATATTTATAGTAATTGCAAACTGTACAGCATGCAGTCAGCCAATATCCCAGTTTCCGATTGTATTACAGCACGAATAATTGATTTTTTTCACAGGCTCATGCAGATCATGTTACTATGACAACATGTTAAGTGCAATTTCGCGAACTGATACCATTTGACTTTGCAATGGTAACCAACTATACTCTACAGTATCAATAGCTCCACATGTTCTCTGACATTTACTAATGATATGAAAAACCATAGGTTTATATGCAAACAGAAACTATAATCAATATATTAAAGATATGTAGTATGAAATTTGAATACAATACAGTCAGACCTCGATAATCCGAACACTTCCGTTTTTCATCAAAAACGTTCGGATTGTGAAACGTTCGGACTGCTGAAATGAACCAAACAAGATGGAGTTACTCCCCTTTGAATCTACATACAGAAGACAAAGTATTTAGAATATCAAATGAGTTTTATTTCATACACATAACAACTGGGATACATATATTTATAAAACAATCATTGCACAAAATCATTTCTAGACGTACATGTACTAACTCACTCAGGTTTGAAGAATTTGCCGATTACAGATTGCGTACTCAATGGCTTGAAGGACCCACGCATAGTGATCAAAGTTTCTAAATTTATAACTATCACACAAAATGAGATATTTCAATTAATTAAAATCACAAACTCCCGACACACAAAGTGAGACATCTCAATTTATTACAATCACAAACTACTGACACGTTCAACTCCCTTGTCAATCCACTGTCATTGATGTTTACTGATTCAATCAGTGTGGTGCTCGCTTGTCTAGGGGATTAGCCGAACGCTTTGATGAACCGTCGGATTAATGAAACAGAAATAGCTGTAATTAACTAATCCGTTACAGCTAATTAGCGTTCGGATTCGGAAACGGAAGCAACGGATTAATGAATCCACATTTAATGAGTTTATATAGAGATTAGTTTGGTTACAGCTTGCTACCGTTCGGACACTGCGAGATTCGGATTATCGGAGGCCGGATTATCGCGAGTTGACTTTATTTCACATACTTAATTACTAATAAGATATGGAGTTGGTGCCGTTTTGAAGTGAACTATACCAATTCCGTTCATGAATACATTTTAGTCGACACAGAAATTTTGAGAAACACGAAGTAGGAAAATAAACAAATTGTTGGTCCCAAGCAAAACCAAAGCATAAACATCTTCCGCGAGGCCTAACTAGCGCCAGTCTCCCAACTGGCTAATTAGCTAGTTTGGAGACTGGCGCTAGTTAGGCATTGCGTTGGAAGATGAAGCCCAAACTGTACAATAAATCTGGAAACTTCGAAGCCCAATTAACTTTATTATTTTCTATACCTTTTAACATCATATAATAACATTTTTGCGGATGCCGAGTGTCAGACATATTTAATGATTTTAAGCTATATTTGACAGCTTTTTCAGTAAAAATATAGAGTAAGTAGAAGAAATCAGAGTGCGCCGATTTAAATTTATATAAACTTTGTTTTGCTCAATTAAATCAATAATAACCAGTCACATAAAGTATGTCTAAGAAAGTATTTATGTACAGGTTTAAACACACCATGTCAGCGTTTTGAATTAATCTATTAGAGTTGCAGATGTCTGTTTTAATTAGCATGGATTTCTCAATTAATCACCGTAAGTTGTTTTATAGGTGTTTATTCAAATTCTTAATACAAAATAAACTTGTATTAATTACATTTATATAATAGCGACCTTTGGGGATTTAAAGTGGAACCATTTATCAAAATCATTCTTATGTTATGTGAATCAAATATCAAGTCAAATGAAAAGAAATTGAATGAAACCAGTATTCTATTGTTATGTAAAAGATTAAGGTTGACTTGTCAATATCGCTCTTTCGCTCTTTCGCTCTTTCGCTCTTTTGCTCTTTCGCTCTTTCGCTCTATCACTCGTTCGCTCTATCGCTCTTTCGCTCTATCGCTCTTTCGCTTTATCGTTCTTTCGCTTTATCGCTCTTTCGCTTTATCACTCTATTGCTTTATCGTTCTTTCGCTTTATTGTTCTTTCGCTTTATCGCTCTTTCGCTTTATCGCTCTTTCGCGTTATCGCTCTTTCGCGTTATCGCTCTATCGCTTTATCGCTTTATCGCTCTTTCGCTTTATTGCTCTTTCGCTTTATCGCTCTTTCGCTTTATCGCTCTTTCGTTTTATCGCTCTTTCGCTTTATCGCTCTTTCGCTTTATCGCTCTTTCGCTTTATCGCTCTTTCGCTTTATTGCTTTATCGCTTTATCGCTCTTTCGCTTTTTCGCTTTATCGCTTTATCGCTTTATCGCTTTATCGCTCTTTCGCTTTATCGCTCTTTCGCTTTATCGCTCTTTCGCTTTATCGCTCTTTCGCTTTATCGCTCTTTTGCTTTATCGCTCTTTCGCTTTATCGCTCTTTCGCTTTATCGCTCTTTCGCTTTATCGCTCTTTCGCTTTATAGCTCTTTCGCTTTATCGCTCTTTCGCTTTATCGCTCTTTCGCTTTATCGCTCTTTCGCTTTATCGCGCTGTTATTATCGCTTTATCGCTCTTTCGCTTTATCACTCTTTCGCTTTATCGCTCTTTCGCTTTATCGCTCTTTCGCTTTATAGCTCTTTCGCTTTATCGCTCTTTCGCTTTATCGCTCTTTCGCTTTATCACTCTTTCGCTTTATCGCTCTTTCGCTTTATCGCTCTTTCGCTTTATCGCTCTTTCGCTTTATCGCTCTTTCGCTTTATCGCTCTTTCGCTTTATCGCTCTTTCGCTTTATCGCTCTTTCGCTTTATCGCTCTTTCGCTTTATCGCTCTTTCGCTTTATCGCTCTTTCGCTTTATCGCTTTTGCTTTATCGCTCTATCGCTTTATCGCTTTATCGCTTTATCGCTCTTTCGCTCTTTCGCTTTATCGCTCTTTCACTTTATCGCTTTATCGCTTTATAGCTCTTTCGCTTTATCGCTTTATCGCTCTTTCGCTTTATCGCTCTTTCGCTTTATCGCTCTTTCGCTTTATCGCTCTTTCGCTCTTTCGCTCTTTCGCTCTTTCGCTTTATCGCGATGTTATTATCGCTCTTTCCCTTTATCGCTCTTTCGCTTTATCGCGTTGTTATTATCGCTTTATCGCGTTGT
The DNA here is from genome assembly GCA_936450465.1 of Gibbula magus. Taxonomy (NCBI): domain Eukaryota; kingdom Metazoa; phylum Mollusca; class Gastropoda; order Trochida; family Trochidae; genus Gibbula; species Gibbula magus. The sequence goes on along the minus strand of OW388292.1, from coordinate 58,071,038 downwards.
TATTATCGCTTTATCGCGTTGTTATATCGCTTTGTCGTACAGCCTTATCGCTTTGTCGTACAGCCTTATCGCTTTGTTGTGCGGCTTTATCGCTTTGTCGTGCGACATTATCGCTTTGTTGTGCGGCTTTATCGCTTTGTCGTGCGACATTATCGCTTTGTCGTGCGGCTTTATCGCTTTGTCGCGCGACGTTATCGCTTTGTCGTGTTGCTCTATCGCTTTGTCGTGCAGCTTTATTGCTTTATCGCTTTATCGTGTTGTTACCAGAGGGCGAAAGAGCGATGTCCCCACTCGGCCATCATACAAAACAAACAAGAATCGTAAAATAATGGTCCTGCTGTTAATTATTGAAAACTGAAACCGTGTTTTATGCTAATGATCAGCAGTGATATTATGCGGTAAACATATTTAATCCCATTAATATTAATATTTAGGATTTATCAACTCTCTAAAATGTACAACTACATCACACCAACCATAGTCATGCAAAAAAAAGGTTCTCAGTTTTTATTCTCTTGCCTTCGACCACTTTCTCTGGTTTGTCATTGGGGACACTTATACATTGTGTTGCTAATGATGTAGCGTCAACAATGAGAAAGGACCTAATTCATGACGTCAAATGTATACCACAATAAAAAAAAATATGCAGTAAATGCGACGTCAACATGATTTCAAGTACAGTTAAGTTTGGGCGTATATCCTTCAATAAAGAATATTTCTTTGATTTTCCTAAGCTCTTCATTCTCTGTTCGTATTTTATAAATTGGTATAGCAATAGAAAACTATGATATCTGGAGTTCAATGATTTTGGAAAGCTTGTTCCTGGAAATATATCTTACAGTCTTAACTGTTTGAAGTAGCTTTTAATGCGTTACTGATAACTAAACATTTTATGAAACAAATATACGAAATAATAGAAAATTTTTGCATTATTGAGGTAGAAAAGTTAAATTAATGTTATACCTCACTCGATTAGATAAACGTGGTATGAGTCAGGACAAGACAGATATCCTCTATATATTTCACATGTATACAGCTGATACAAATACTCATATTGTTATAATCACAGAATGGTATTAGCTAGTCATTTTTAATATCTGCTTTTAACAAGGACACCATTTAATGTTACAGAAATTCAATTTCATTGATGCAATATCATAAACTCTCTGTTACTATTTAATAGAAATACTGTTTCACGCATACAGATCATAGATAGGCATTTAAAAGCTGAAAATAATTACACACATGCATATAGCTTATGAACTGATGTAAATCCTTATGACCCGATGTCAACACCCGTGTATTACAGCAAACAATGCCTAGATATTTAGATAGGAGTTGCAACCAGTTGCAACCACAGCTTAAATCATTTGTATATTTTTTTAATTGTTGCAAACATCAACATCTGTAGATAAAAGTATTGTTTGATGCTGCAACCAAAAATATAAATTCAACATGTAATTAAATATCTCGCATGAACCAATGTCAAGATTTAAAATATTGTAATGGAAACAAACATTTTATCATTAGGATACCACATACGAATTTGATAAAATCAACCCAACGCAAGTAAACATACGTGTGTAAGGTAGTGGATATTCGTTGAACAAGTAAATATCAAAGATGGTTTGAAAGAAGTGAAAAGCGAAGACAATTTCATGAGACTGCTTGAACATATTTGATCTGCAGGCTAATTATCCACCTTCAGAGTTCCGTGCTCTTTAAGGTGTCAGAAATCTATTCCCTTCATAGCATAGAAAATATTGATGTTGAACTTTGCGCACTTGACATTTTGTGAACACCCATAACCATTAAGTCACAATTTCATTATCCTAGATTGTTGAAAGATCATATGAAAGGAAGCCAATCAATATGCTTTACACTGTCGGCCAAAAGAAACGCCTACTTGATTTTCATTAAAATGAAAGATGCAATAATCTCTGAAATATAATTAATCCTGGTCTCCATGTTATGCTGCAACAATAATTTATATGAAAGTCCATTTAAATTGTGGAAGAACTGTGATTCGAATCAATACCATTCATGACAACCACGCTGAATGAAGACCACTATCACACATTCAATATCCTAGATTGTTGAAAGATCATATGAAAGGAAGCCAATCAATATACTTTAGAGATGCATGTCCTGTAAAAATAATTCTTTCTTTTCTTTGCAATATATAAAATTGGATTTCTTTGATCACGATATATTTTCTGCAAAAATGCATCCTTTTAAGTTAACACCGTATCATGAGTGATCAAATCATTTTTAAATAGTTATGAATGTGAGGTGAGGTGATTTGGGGCTTAACGTCGCTTTCAAGGGGATTTCACTTACATCACGGTTGATAGTATTATTGCAGGGAGAACGCCTGCAACAGCGAGCCAAAATTCAGGGTAGCATTGCACTCAATCTTAACAGTAAAACCGTTCTCTGCCATAGATAAATTTCGGCACCCCTGGCGAGATACCGACATCGCAATTTGCTATGGAAAGGACATATACATTAAAGTATGATCTTCTTCTGCATATATTTGCATTTTTGTCTGAAAACAACTTCAGCAATGTACCCTCGAATCTTTCATTCCGGTATGTTTACACGCGATTCTTTCCATGAGTAAAGTTTTCTCATAAGATGCAATATTATATGATGTGCTGTACATCAGTGTGTATTTTTTCAGATATCAATATAGACAAATAGTTGTTGGTAGCTTACATCCTAATTTTCAATATGTGAATGCAAAGTACAAAGAGTCACATATTAAAGGCAAGGCATACGACCTATTTAATGGTAATATTGACAAAAGCTTGATATTTGACAGATGAGGGTTCGGTACTCGGTTTCATTTATTTACAGTTCGTGCAATTATGCACTGAACTGTTGGACACGCTAGTATCTGCCTTCAATTTTCCCAACAATTACCCTGTTGTTCTGAACCAATCCCGTCCTAGCTGTGATTAGTGGCGTAGAATTCAATTATTGCGCCCTGATAGATTCTGATATGTACTCAATTTGCACACATTCACCACTCCCTTCAATCCCACCATTCAATAAGTATTGAGAACAAACATTGAAAGTTAATCTATCACGACATCTCACAATTTTCATCAAGATCTACTTGACTTTAGACAACGTCACACACTAAAAATATGTTAAAAAAAGATATTTGTCAAGGGTATTTGTGTGTATTCTAAGTCACAATCGTCCCTGTCACTTCCCTGACAGGAAGTGATTATTGTAAGGATTCCAGAAGTAGTTAGATTTACACTGCCGTCAGCACTCAGAATCTGTGACACATACAATGATCCATATTATTATAGGTCACATACTTGGTTGGATTCACCAACACAATGTAAACTGTGTCATCATTGCTAATCCCGAGGACACACTCTTGGAGGGTATATTTTCTCGTTATAAATAACATTATTTCATACGTTTGATACGAGATATATAATTCATGTTTTAGAGAGCAGATTGAGCGGTTTTTAGAATGAATCACTTCACACAATGGTTTCATCATGGACAGTCCAATGACAAGTACACTATTCATTCAGGACAGGTAAGTTAACCTTTTAACTCCTTAATTTTTAAAGTGTATTTTAAAAATTCAATACTAATTTTCATGAAATTGGTTTATTTAATAACAGTAATTGTTGTTGTATTTCAAATATTTTCCCGTCAATTTAAGCTGTTTGTTAGCTGTATTTATCAACTTATGAGTTGCAATATGCTCATGTCTACACTGCATTTGAATTATGTCAGGTTACTGCAGCAACAGAATTGTGCTCAAACTGTCTATGGGAAGGGATTAAGTATGTCACTTCGTACTGGACTTCGCTTGGACGCTGTGTTACATAAAAAGTTTCGATGAGACGACCCTGCAGCATCCATCCTCTAACACTCTAAAAAGGTAAACAATTTTTAGGTCACTTTCTCCACATTTTTATGTCGTACAGTATAACCATTGAATACTATTTTTTTATATCGTGGGGGGGAAACAAAAAATAATTCAACCTATTATATTTTCAATCATTGGTAACATCCAATTGACCTCACATTACTTGCTTCGCTTGTATTCATTAACCTTACAAATATGTTACAGCTACATTCTTCTTAGAGTGAATATAGTTCATAAACTCTTGATAATGATTTGAAGAAAGTCAGTGTTCTAAATCAGTAAGTACTGTTTGTTGCTACACAAACAAAATACCGAAACTTCAATTTGGCAGAGACTGTTAGATGCCTTCTTGCAATTAAATCTACGACAAACAGTTTCGTTTCTGATTGGTTTTACATCTCCTGTGAATAACATTTTATAAAGGCTGATAACATTGTAGAATATAATCTTATAAGTTAGTGAACGCTTTCCCTATACCCTACATTAAGGTGTCTCTAAGTAAATGCATTGTAATCACACTTCTTGCATCCAGGAAACATGTCTACTGTGCTGTCTATAGTTATCCTGTTACAATCTCTACTTAGAGGTGAGATGAGGTGAGTTGGGGTTTAACACCGCTTTCAAGAGTATTTCACTTATATCGCTGCTGCTAGTATTATAGCAGGGAGAAAGCCCGCAACGCCATGGGGCTTTGCATTGCGGTGAAACCTGCAAGCATCGGCTGGAACTAGCGAACCATGGGTGGTACTGCACTGAATTTCAGTGCAGCATTGCACCCAAACCTGACTGCGTGTAGAACAGTTCTCTACTGCAGACACAGTTGCCGTGCCCCTGGCGGGATTCGAACCTCTGCTTAGACAACTTCCCTATGCAACACTCAAATCTTGCAAGACTTCATAACTGGCTGATTTAAGCTTTATAGTATTTCCCTCGCTTTTCCGTGCTAATATAACACTGTACCTGAAATGCATAGTAGGCTCTGATTTCCTAGCATTGAACCTTAAGGAAATGCAACAACTCTTTAATAAACCAGTTATTGAGACTGGCAAGAGTTATGCCTTGTGTAGTGATTGTTCTTCAACAGAGGAGGATCAGTTTAAGTTAATGTGTCAAAATTTAATGGTAATAAATCTTTTCACAACAAATGATTTATTTTTCTCTTTAATAATCATTCGAAATCCATGAAATTTGAATTTGGAAAAATGTTGGATCATGCAATATGCACTACTTCAACTTCCTGTACTTTATAATCGAGTCCATTAAAGAACTGTCACGTTATTATATGACGAGTCTGTGAAAATAACATATATATATATATATATTAGTTTTTGAAGAAGTGATCAGATCGGAAGGACACTTATCTTAATTCCTCTGACATTTGGAATAGGTGGGCGTTAATGAGCATCATTTGGTATATCTTTATTGACGTTAAGGATGGTTATATTGCCTTCTGTTTTGCTCTCCAGTTTGCATCAATGTTATTAAAATGGTGTCTGCGTTTGCTCAATTTACTTTGCCTCATATCATATTAAACTTTCTTGTTTAGGAGTATTAAGATATATTTAAATATTATTTTCATCACTGTTTTGATCACTAAGCGCTTGACGTTACATGTAAGTGCCTTTTTCGTAATTTGAAATGATCAGTTGTATTGTATTCATTAATTAAGGAGATTAAAATGAATAAAGATTTACCCACACATTCATTATATATCTATAGTGAAAACGAAAACTCGGCATACCAAAACAAGTGTCACATATAATCGTCCCCTGAGGTAATGGGTAATGAGTAACTTCAGTAACGGTTAATCTTTTTTAAGAGGTTCATGTATGGACGATACACGATTGAAGAATGTTTTTGGCATTTAAGAACTTTAAAAATTAATAATGGATTCAATGATTCTCTTTATATAATGTTAACTTTCCGAATATGATGGATCCATCTTATTGTACACTGTCGGCTAAAAGAAACGCCTTCTTCATTATCCTAAAAATGAAAGATGACATAATTTCGAAATATGATTAATGGTTGTCTTCACGTTATGCTAAACAATAATTACTATGAAAGTCCTTTTGAATCGTTGAAAATCTGTGATTCGAGTCAATAACATCCATGAAAATCACACATAATAAAGGCTGCTTTTTCCGGTTGATTCACTTGCGCACCCTACCCACGTACATCTGTATCGTCATTACTACTTTAATGCGGATGCGTGCCTGTATTGTTGCTCGTGGTTGTATAAAACTATGTTTCATATGTTTTTCTGATCAAGCACTGATCGAAAACTTAACAATGATGTTGTCTCATTTCAACAATCGCCATTCTTTTGTGACATGACGTTCTTCTGACGTTTAAATATATTATGCAGAAATGGTGCAACTTCATAATTCTGTAATATTGCTAAACTGTTTATTATAGTTTTTATTAAATCTGATAACATATCTGGTAAGCGTTTTTTTGGCCGACAGTGTAAGTAACTGTCGAAAGATGTAAAGCATTTTTCGTGGAGGTTACACGAAGAAGTATTATGGACAAACACAATGAGGGACATATGTAAATTTTGAAATCAATAACGATTCAAACACTCTTATAAAACGTCAATTATAAAATCCCTTACTAAATTTGTCCAGTATATAAGGGGCGGAAATGTATTGGTGTAAGTTGGCGCTATTGTGTGAAACTCTAATAATGTATTCCTAGTCAGGACGGTGCTATTTGGCTTTGTCATTTTTCTCTTTGCATGAACTTTTGGTTTACGAGATCTGAGACTTTGCTACTATTTGCCGATTTTATAAATCCTTGTCTTCAGGAAAATGTCATTAAAATGTTATTTCAGTATGGTGATAGAGAACCTGGTAAGTATTGGTTAACTCATATAATGATTGCTATTGGTAGGCTTTCTGGCATTTTGTGCCCTGATAGGAATGCTGTTCATTTTGTGCGTTACATGTAGGTTCCATTAAAGAGGAGTGTCACTTCCTTCCAAAATGTCCATTTTTTACACGTCATAGATTGAAATAAATACCAAATTATTATCTCACCTAATAAAATCAAATTAATGTTAGCATGCAATATGAACAACAGTTTGTTTAATATTACAAAATTCATCCATGAAGCCTCATATTTACGAATCTGCCGCAGAAAGTGTATTTGTTGTAGGCATATGACCTTTATACTGAATATTTAAATCGGAGATATTAAAATGTTATGCGTATTTAATGCAACAACATGTTAATGCATGAGCATTACTTTTAAGAAAAGTCATTATCTAATTCATATATCAAATTCATTTAAGTTTAAAATTCAATTACAGGTGCGAATTTAGTACAGAATAAACTGATATGGTCACCTTAATGTTATAATTTATCGTTCATGTAAGAATTGTAGGTATAAGAACATTGATTATATTACGTTCCGAAAAACCGACTGACAACCTTCTTTGCTTCATTTTCGTCCTTCAAATCTTGGTTAGTTTCACAATGTCATTGTTAACCCGCACACTATGTTGTTATATTGAAAACATATTGATAATGCACTGTTGCAAATATGTTTCTTCACCGACCAGAAAACATTTGTTTTAAATAATTGAAATTAGAAATGGTATTAGAATTGTTTTGCAAACACAGCAGGATATAACTTCCCTTAATTCAAATTAAAAAAAAGTAACGCAAAAAAAATCATCCTTGGTGAAGTACATGACAGCTCATGTAATTGGAAAAGATGATCACTGTTTGAAACTAATCAATGTTAATTCGTACAGACTAAAGGCATTCCAAGATGACTACATGAAGTGAGAAAGAGAGAAATATTCCTTTTTTGGCGATATTAAATAGGAAACTGCAATGGGCGATTTCAACAGACAACGGCGTGGGTTATAAGAATATTTCCTCATCTGATGATTGGAACCAACCCCCTCAGAGTCAGGCAACCATCGCCAGCACTGACCATAAAACAGCTTACCACAAGACCACGGAGCCTTGACAAAATTTTAGGTCAAATAATAGTTAGTTATAGGAATGCCGAAATATACTACTTTCAATTGAATTATTATATGGAATTGGTTCACTAGACTATGTTGTGAAAAATGAGACCCCCAAAAAAGTAATATGTTGTTCCTATATTAAACTAGAGCGACTTAAACATTGCATAAAAATCTCCTATTTTTCACTAACAAGCGACAAACGAAAAATGGGGATGGGCTTAGGGGGTTTGAAGGTAACCGGAAGTGATGTACGTGGAGGGACGGGGTGTAGACATTCGCTTACTATTTACAATGGCAAACACTGGGGAAGCGGTCAGTCAATTTGTTATATCTACGTTTCGCAAAAATGCCACACAGCTGTTTTGCTATAAATTGTTCGAGTAATCCTTCCAAGTTACACTTTTCCAGTTTCCCCCTGATGTCACGCTTCACAGCAAATGGACCGATTTTGTTTAAGCAAATCGAGCGTTGTGGTAGCGCAACCAACGTCAACCTCGCATCTGTGTTCAGATCACTTCTCTTAAGATTGTTTTGTTTGCGTACCGGCTAACTCGCCACTACTCAAAACAAATACTACTAATAATAATTATCTTTTTTGTTTTACATGGTAATGTTTTGTTATCATGATAGAAAGTACAGAAGTGGCTCGTCAAAAAAACCGCCAATGACGTATGTATTGCTCTCCATGAACACATACATGCGACTTATATCTATATCATTTTGTAAATAACAAAAGTTTTGATCATGAGCTTGATAACCCATGTATATCATTGTATATCCTCAGTAGGCCTAATCGTAAGATATGTTTTTCTTCAAATGAGTGCCATGACAAATAAAAGCCTATGATATACAAAGCCTAAATTTTCCTGAATTCCATTGGTTTAATATATATGTTCCTTACTTTCACTGGCTTACAATATCTAGACTTAATGTCGCGTTAATGTGTATTATTATTACTATTAATATTATTAGTATGCTCAGCAAGTTACGATATGGCACTCTTCCCTTAGAAATAGAATTAGGTAGGTTTTCTTTCCCTAAAGTAACACTCGAAGAAAGATTAAGTAAATTTTGTGACAGTAATTGAATAGAGGATGAAATTCACTTTCTCACTGTTTGTAATTTTCACTCAGAATTAAGGTGTGAATTTTGGAAATCTGCATCTTCTGCAGACCCTTCTTTTCTACACCTCAAGTCCGACTGACCAGGCTGTTTAATGAACAAAGTAATATGGTGTCTCATAGGCCTTTGTATGTTAGCACGTCACAGCGAAATAAAATACTTTTCTCCTTCTTCTTCTTACAACAACATATATGACATGCCGATCACCGACATGCCGTTTGTTATGTAATTAAATCGGTCGAGTTATCTGTAAAAACGTAATTACACTCTGCCTTCCTTCTAACCTTCTCATACTTCTTTGACTTTGTTCAGCTTAATTTCGTGGAAACATCTATATTTTATGCTAAACTGAGATTTGTGTGTTAGTGTGTTGAAGCGACACGTAATGGCTATCAGCTTATTTACTTATCCATTTCGTTTTCATTTACTAAGATTTGCATTAAGATGCTACTGGAATCATAATTCTTTCATTCAAAAATGTTCGTTGTCTATAAATCTGTAAAATCATATGCATAATGCGGGAATGTATGGAATTCAGGTGGCTGAGGAGTTAGTTTGGGTCATCAGTTGGGTTGATCATGACAAAGGTGTCATCTACTTTCCGATACCAGCATATTGGTTTGATTGAGGCTGTCTGCAGGGCATTGTCTTCCAAGCGAGTCATATAGATCTCAGTGATGATGGGCGAGAGGAGGGAACCCATGGGGAGTCCATGTGTTTGTTGGAGAATCTTGTCGGACTAGGTGAAGTATGTGGAGCTGATACAGGAGTTGATGAAGCGGATGAAGCTGTCTATAGTGAGGTGGGTGTCTAGGCTGGAATGTCCCCCCCCCCCCCCCCCCTCTCCCCCCCGTCCGTCCGTCTTCAAAGGCACCCCCTGATATATGTTGCAACATTACTAACTAAAAAACATATGTATCCAAACATGACACTTATTGATTGTCGTTTGGGTTGTGGGATCGATTTCTATCTACAACAGTGTTACATTACGACGTGCGGATAGCGTATCATGACGGGTTACTCTACAGGTTATATAGGCCAACAGAGTAATACTGCAACTCATTTAAACGTTATTAACTCACTCAATACGATAGATGTGCTTGTTTCAAATGAGTAGACGGCACAGATACAGATTCAATATGGCTTATCGTTAGCATTGTCGGGAAAATGCATTATCGATACATTATATATGTTAACGAAATTACGGTGTACATTGGTCTTTAAGAATACAACGTACTTTCAATCCTGAAAGAAAAACACCCCTAACTGTTTACTTCCAAGTGTATGGGCAGCTGTTTAGTTGTCCACCTCATTTCGAGTGGAGACCCAGTTTGTATTTGTCACTGAAACAGGAGGAGCGGAAATTGAATAATGTTTTGGCCTAGCTGATTTAAATCTTGACTGACAATACAAGGACAATCACTGACTGATTTAAAAAAAATCGACGCCTAAAGAATTCTGTGATGAAGACGTAATTTCATTTTTGCAATACTGCTAACAGAAGCATTATACATGATGATTAATTAACATTTAAATTATTTTCCTGTCGTAATAAATGGTGTATACCACGTTACTCGCATCTGTCCTAATATTTCGAAATATAACAACTATATCGGTACTTATTGTTTCTACAACCAACCGCCAAGAATAACACCTCGTAGGCTTCTTCGAACAGAATAAGGTTGAAATGTTATTTATGTTAGATGTGGTATTGTACCACATGTTTTCGTTAAGAAAACCTGTGAATTGTCAACGGGTATGTATTGCTCGCCAGCTGAAGGTATCGTTGTTTAATAACAGTGTGTAATAACATCGCGTGCATCAAATTGACGTGACGTCATAATGGCATAAATATGACGTCACAATATTAGTTCTGCGGTCACAATGGAGTGTGTCCCATTTGTTGTACAATTACGTGGGATTTAAATCAGTGAGTAAAAAATAAAACACTAAACTCGGTTTCATGTTAAACAAATTTATGAAACTCGTTAATGGTATAGGTCAACTTCCCAATGCAAGACATAACTCTTGCCAGTCTCCATTACTGGCTGATTTAGGCCTTGCAGTATTTCCTTAAGAAATCTGTGTTTAGAAATCAGCGATCAATGACACAACAAAGCGAGGGAAATACCGCAAGGGTTAAATCAGCCAGTAAGCAGACTGGCAAGAGTTATGCCTTGCGTTAGGAAGTTGGGTATAGGTATCTAATTCGCTTTCGCTCGTCAAATACCAAACCACTCTCTCGTTTCATAATTATGTAATTAAACGGGACGTCGTTCATAATTCTCTTTTTATTAATTTGTTGGCGTCGAGCACGTTGCACATAACTCTTCTACAAACTCTAGACACTGCACTTAGTACGTCTGTAAATGGTGACTTTGACTTTGACTCACGAACATGTTATAGAATATTATCAACACATGTAACTCCGAAGTATATTCATTAATGTGATGTGTCGTTTTTACACCTGATGGGATATATCATCACGTCAGATTTTCAGCAGATAACTAATGCAAGCAAAATGAAGTATGTGCTGAGAAATAGTCATTATACTGCAAGTATTAATTATCTATCAGTCATATGCTATGTTAAGAGTATGCGATCTTTTCAATGGCATAGCGCAGTGGTAAATGCGTTTGGCTTTGGGTAAATGCAAATGCAACGTTTCATTATCTATTAGTACCAATTTGATAACACTCAGACACTGTGACAAAATACCAATGGCAAAGATCTCAAGACACAGGAAATACACTCTTTTGGATAAATTTTTCTTATTATTAATTTTAAAGTACAAGTGGAAAAATAGCAAATGCTCAAGGTCACTATTAAAAAAAAAATATCCATTAGTAACATGTTTTACCAAATAAATAACCGAAACTGGCACTTAACGTTGTTTATATAACATGTCATTCCTATAACTATCAGGGGGTGTCAACCATTATTACCATGAGCATACTAGCAGCCATGATATAAATGAAATACTCTTGAAAGCTGCGTTAAACAGAATGCAATTTTGAATATAAGTATCCTATTGTGTATAGTATAACTTAGTATTAATGCTTAACTTATAATGTAACAATACTGGAGACTGCATGTTTCAAACTGTATATCATATGTATTGTCTTTTTTCATCTTTTTACGAGCAATAACGTAATGATAAAAACAATACTAACACTAGAGCATTTGGCTCTGTAGCTTATTAGTATTTGTACAATATCGTGTATAAGGTTAAAATGTAAAATACTTAGAAGTATTTGCCAGAGGGTTAACATTTTTCAAGTATTTTTCGTAGGAAAGGACGATTAAAGTAAGTCGTGGCCTCTGTGGCCTTTATCACCTAATCTGCAATCTATAATCAATATTTGCCCAAGAATATGTACACACCATTTTAGCTTTCTAACAGTTTTTTTGTAATGGTTAAGAAGTGAAAAAAGGTTATTTTTGGTCGAAGCCTCTGTGCCCCATATTTGGGGCCATATTCAATTGGCAAAGGAGTCTGTATCCAAAATGGTGGTCCACGAGAAATCACAATGAATGTTAACAATTGCATATACAATACATGCAGTTGAATATAAAAGAAGTTATAAATTAACGTGAGTCAAAATATGCGTGTCTGACTAGTGTTTACAGTGACACATTATACAAATAACGACAGGCTGTTTTGAACGTCTGTATACATATTTATTAGTGAGTTTTGCATCCATTAATAGCTCCTTGACATGCAGTCCATCTTTCTGAAAATTTAAATTGATATGTACGGCAAAAGACTTCTATCGATTTGGTGATCAAATGGATCAGCGAATATTCATGTTTGTGACATCCGTTGATGAGAAGATTGCGAAATCAATTATTTCAGATCCTTTTTCTTTTTCTTTTTTTTCTGATGTTTCAATTTAATTTATCTAATTCGTTCCCTTGACGCCACACTGATCCACTTAATATCACATGTTAGTGCTTCTCCGTGATACCCTAATTATCTGTTCACTGTCAACTGTCACTCACAGTTTCACTGGCATTTACAAATAATATTCATAATCCATAAATATATGGAAGTTGGCATTAATGACGCTACAGGTCTTTCAAACCTACTTAATTTCAAAGTCTTTTGAAAGACAGTTAGGGATTTCCCAATATTTTCAGTGGGGTACCTCACATTGTCATTCTCTTCTCTAAGAGGGTATTCAGTTTTTTCACCCCCTAAGATCTAGTGCATATGGACAACTTTATCGACTTGAAATAGATAAACCTGATAGGTTATATCAAAAGTTAGTTGTGCAATCAGTGACATGTCTTCAAATTGTGTATTCGGTTACTGTCGAAATGAGCGGCTTCCTCTGTGCAACATCTGTGTTTCAAGACAGACGACGGTCGCAGATGTAAAACGATATTTGATTGGATGAAATACTGACGTTACCAGTGTGGCAGAATTTCATGTTATGTATATATTAACCATCATGTCATCAAAGATAATAGCTTGGCCAGAGACAGAGGTAGATTTGTAGGTCTCATGAGAATTTGAGAGTTTAGACAGCAAAATGGTTGACAATTTCGTTCCATCATTGTACCAAATTTAAAATTCTTTTCTGAGTGTTTAGGTATCGCTACCTCAGTCAGATCACTTGAACTACCTTCGAGCGGCGATTTAATGTGAGCACATTAAAATGGCCGCTCGATGGGAAATGGACTCGCATGGCTTATCCGAACCATGCACATTCGTTTTGAACAACTTTGATTGATTTAGGATTATTATTAAGGTATTGGTAACACTTATGAATTTTTTGTGAGATCACTTTATTTCAGCAAGAAAATCGTGCTATAGCGCCTTTATTACGGTACGGCTGGACGCTAACATGCAGTCGATGTCATATAAACAGAATATATATATAGAAATCAGTTCAGAGAATAAATCCCACATCATATTTTGATCATGAAAAAAACTGAATACTTAGTACTTCAGATAATGGTCTCGACAATCCCGACGTCACCGACACGATTCCATTAAAACATACAACGATGAAATCTCGCAAATAAAATATAAAACAACACAAACAAAGCAGACAACCGAAAGCTGTCATAACTTCCGTTTCTTCCCTATTTTGAATAACAAAGCAGACAACGAAGGTAAACATACACGTTAGGGTTATGCGCCTTGAAACTTTACATTCGGATCATTTCGGATTTTGAATCAGATACATGATTAAATGAACTAATTCGATGCACAAAACAAAATACACGTATGCGACACACAGGTTCCAGTGAGCTAAAGCCATACAGACGATAAGATACATACATGTTAATTCACATTTAAACAGTATACAGGTATATAGGAATAAAGTTTAATAGAAAGTGAAACATAAATCAATTGTTCAATATGACATGTAAGGATGACCAGAATTTAATAAATGCATCATTTTCACAAGAAACTAAATAAATGCATTTTGTTATATCGTAGTCCTGCTTACTTTGACTTAATACATAATTCGGAATATTCGTTTTTGGACTGTGTTTGAATATTGTGTCTTTAACAATCTGAATAATAGCGTCAATAGGGTTGTTATTTCTTCCTTTGATTCCGAGCATTATCTTTGATATTGAAAATGTTAAAGAGATTTGAGCGGTTTCTAGCCAGTTTTCTAAACTTTTCCAAATATTTAATATCGGATCACAATACAAATAACATGTGTTCTAAAGTTTCTAAATCTTTGTTACAAAACCTTCACTTTGGTGATTCCGATATATTTATCCTTAATAAGTAGCAATAAGTAGGAAGAATGTGATGAATAATTCTATACTGCAGCCATTTTAAGTCAGTCCATCTGTGAGCTATCATATTGAATACTCTCCAATCTTTATTCTAACAGGTCACAATCTAAAATACGTGCCGATGTACTGTAACAGGGTAATTGTACATATTGAGAATCCATTAGTTTCGTATATACATGTATTTACTCATTAGTGTTGCACTAACGTGAAGTAAGTTGAAAGGATAGATTGGATTCACGAGGTATATGGTAAAGGCCGTTTCAAAGTGTCCCTAATATGACAAATGACCCCAACTTAGTCTTATTTCGCATGTATTTGGTTCCGATATTGGTTAAAAACCAACCTGGATGCGGATCGGATACGGTGCAGTCAGAAGGCAATACGATGTCAATGACGTAGTACTCGGCTATAATGCGAATAAATGCGAATGTCGGGTTGTTCGTCGCATTGGCCTAACGCTATGCAGTCTGTACAAATACCACACGATGACATATCAACATATGTTTCAGTAGACTAGCTGTTTTTGAAGAGTTTATATGTCTGCAGTTTGCCTGTGGGGCTGTTCACGTCTTCCGCCATGAGTCAACAAGCTTTCCATTGCAGTGTATACATATCTAAACATAATCAGCCACTGAACTTTGTAAAAATGCATTACCATTACAGTATTCTTCCATATCATACTTGGTCAAAAAAAAGGAGTGGACAATAAAATTCCAGTTTTTACAGTGCCGTGATTGACATTGCTCACTCCAAACGAATACTTTAAACATTTCTGTTCAATCTATCTCCATCCATGTTGACCAGTCTTCTCCATTGTCGAAGCACAGTTCTCCACTTAGAAACAGGCATGGGCGTACATCCTATATCTTCATTCACTGTATCGTTTGGCGTATACTTTCCCCCAAAAATATAGTACCCCAGACAGCAGCTCCATAGGTAAAACAATAGACTCGTACACTTTTCTAAAAGCATTATGTGGTATACCTCCCATAGATTTGCATTATGCAATAACAAGCCCTAGTGCCCGACTGGCCTTAGCTGTAACACTGAAATCCAGATGCTCCTGTAACACAAGGCCCAGGTATGTAAATGCATCAGTACACCCCATGGGAAGTTATTTCTGTGCAGGTTATATGCCATAACCACCATCTGCGCAGGTTAGTTATCTTACAATCACCAGGTCGGGTATGAGTTATTGGACACGTAGACTAAAATTGGGAAATTCTATGAAATTAGAAATGAAAATTGTGTCAGCGACGAAAGTGAAAATCGAAGCCTGAACACCTATATCGTCGAGCAGCGCCTTTGCCCATTGAGCTACCGAGGATTCATACCAAACCTTTCTTTCGATTGAGTCATGAGTGTACTGGGAAATGTCATTGGTATCTTTTTGTCGTCGTATAAATCAGCAGTATCCTTTTAAAAGGCATATATATATATATATATATATATATATATATATATATATATATATATATATATATATATATATATATATATATATATATATATATATATATACATATCGAACTATTTTAGAAATATAGTGTTCCGTGACGGTGTAAGCCACAATAATGACCCGATTGCCTCGCATTATGGCCATATACTATGCTCGGCATCGGGTAATTATTTACTACATAACATTGAGTTCAATATCTCCACACATAAAGACTGTAACTATTCTTGTCACGGAGGGGTTTCTGTAGTCTATTACTTTTGATTTTTCACTATTTATTGTCATACTGTCATCGAGTATCAATTGTTCAGAAAATCCAGCTTGACGATTTTCTTGTAAATCGTTTCCATTCTCGCTTTCATTCTGGGCCAAGAGCATACAAAGGAATACTCACAATACCGTTTCCAACTTTCACTCCTTTTCCTTTCCTTTGCTTCACTCCACAGTTAACTGTGACTGTGGATGTGACAGATCAGCCAGTAATGGAGACTGGCAAGAGTTATGCCTTGCATTGGGAAGTTGGTGGTCGTTATACTTTTCATATAAAATGTATAATAATTTGTTTATGGTAATAAAGAATAACCCATTACTTTGATGTTTGTACATTATGAATTTACGGATGAGACATGAATAAATAAAATAAATATCTGTTTGTCTGTCTCAGCTTGTGTTATTACTTTTCCACTGTAGGCATTAGGGCACACTATTTGGAACAGTTCACTTGTGTGCAGGTTAGCGTATTGCTGTCACAACAGAAACTGTAGGCGTTATTCCCTGTATAAGAGGTGGATCGTGACGTTTATCGCCAATGTCCTGCCATATGAAGTAACTGTTGACACTAAACTGGCTGTTAGTTGATGACGATGATGATGATGATGATGATGATGATGATGATGATGATGATGATGATGGTGTGTGTTGATAGATTTGAACAACAGTGTCACAGTTTTATTCCAGCTATTGCTTTGTCTGTTGCTCTGTTATTTCTGTAGTTTGTACATTTCTGGTTAATTGTTGGCATTGTTTCTTGACTGTTAGTTAACTAAAGATAAACATTTAAGCGATATAAAGTCTAGACAAATTGAGCAAATTGAAAGTAAGGAACATTGTTGCGTCATTATGTGCATGCGAATGAGGAAAGAGTTAAAAGATGGCACCTCGCTAGGCAAAACAAGAAATGATGAAGATACGTATGCACCACGGAACTATTAGGTCCAAGACTTTGCTTGCGCTCCCAATGTTGCTGCCGAAGCGGGAAGGATTCCCCGGCGACCCAAGCGTTTATGAATGACCAGAATGCTTACGATTCTTTGAGAATTTGGACATTTTTTTTACAAATTTGGCATAGTGTGAAACAATAAGCTCTACTTAAATCTTGCTATTGTCTTGTTCGGACTCGTTTCAAGGGAACGCAGTCGCCTCCTTCTGGGTTTCAGCATGTACCAGATATTTGCTGTCTTTATGGGAATATCTGTACACTATGTGCGTACCTTTTCTGCCTTTGTTACTTGCTTGCTTTTGTAATCCCTTTTTAAAATTAAATGTCTCATAAACTATATAATAATATTACTTAAACAGCATTTAACAATGACTCACTCATGATTTTTAAATTAAAAATAATTTGTGGAAAATATACTTATAACGTCAATCGCCAGAGAAATATTTTATCTACAACATGACATGTCATAAAGAATTTTCATATTACGACAATGTAGTGCAATTTGGTTTCAAAGACGTATCCCTTCGAGTAGCGCGCATTAAGGGTATCTGACGTCATATAAACATAATTCCCTTTATTACATAAAACGTACTACACAATAGCATGCGTTTCCGAAGTGAAGAGGCTCGTCTCTAGAGAAAGTTGCCATAACAACCCATGTGCTGCACGTGCTTCTCACATATTACTGAATGTGACGATTGTTTCATAAACAATGTTTCTAAATGTCCTGACAATTTACAAATTATTTACTTGTTTAGTATAATTTTTATTAAGATAAGAACAGCAAATTATGACAATTTTTTAATCTCTTTCAAGAAAAATACCTAGTTGGGTATAACAATTATTCCAATATCTGTAGCAAATACATAATTATTAATTTAATGAAATGGTAAATAAATAACCACCAACAACTATACATTTCAATTTCTTATATATTGTATATATATCACGGAGATAGATTTTTGGCATTTTCCGATATGTTCATCAACATCCTTGATGGCTCTTTAAAAAAATAAAAGCATCCATAAGTTTAATGCGTATTTAAGAAGGCACTGAGAAGGAATGAGGTCCCCATTCTGTATTTATAAGGAATAGAACTACCGTTGTGTATCGATCTACACAAATCAAACTCTATATCAATCAACCAAAGATAGCTGTTTTTTAAATTATTTTTTTTGATAACAATGAGTATTGGTACCCATGTCATGTACATTATGACTTCCATGATGTGCCGAATTAAACCAGTGACTTTCTTTATAGAATTAGAAAGTTCCTGATAAAACGTCTCAGTTTTCGTAAATTTAACCATTTAATTTATTTTACTATTTATACTTTAAAGGGGCAGTAGCACTTTTTTTCGATGAAATGTATTTGAATAATAATATCATCAATAGTAGAACACCCTTCTCTCATCGGACAATCAAGTTAAATAATAAGTGTACGTGGTTCCGTAAAGCCATGGGAATGGTTTTTGTCATTCACAATAATAAAATGTGTTCACATTAAAATAGCGGCCAATCAATTTTTGTTTTATACGCAACACTGTTATAACCACTACGGATAAGTGGTTTGTGTAATAAGATGTTTTACCCTTTAAAGTAAATATAATGACATAAACTATCATTATAAATTGGAAATTTGAAAAATAAAATGTGTTGCTTTGAAAAGATGTCCGAGATGAAGTATGTATGAAGAGCTGGAAGAAGATTGTTGGGAAGTTGTGGACTAAGTTCAGCTCTTCTTATAGTATTCCTGAACAGTATACGCTGTAATACATAAATACATAACGACAGAAGAACATGCGTTCAAACCTTTATTGACACGCACGATCGACCACAAAAGAAGGAGTATGTTAAACATCCTGAGCTCAAACTAATATTACAAATCATATTGAATTGTAAACGGAAAGTACCAACGGACATAGGCTGGTATGGCTATTGTCTTGTGTATTCCTGTCGATAGATTAACAATGGCAAATGTTACACGGCTCGCAGATGCCGGATTGGCATTCAGAGATTGGATATATAAATGATTTTGATGAATGTCAAGGTATCTTCCGCAACATTCAAAAGATATAACAGTTGACGGTGACGATGATTTGTCTATTTTGTTAAATTTCACTATCTTAGTTGAATCCACCAAATATAATGACCCGTCTTGTTCATCAAACAATATGCCACGACAGGTTCCTGAATAACTTATCATAGTTATTATCTTTGAATCATTTGATACAGCATACACATGGGATTTGGTACATACAAATAGTTGATTAGAAAATGGATGAACTGAAAGACCACTTATGTCTTCGTGGAGGGAAATGATCTCATTTTTCTTTCCGTTTAAATCCAGTCGGTAAATCCTATTCATAGAGGCAACATACACCTTATTTTTAACCTTATCGGCAGCTAGAAATCTCAAGTACATACCTTC
Source organism: Gibbula magus (assembly GCA_936450465.1). Lineage (NCBI taxonomy): Eukaryota > Metazoa > Mollusca > Gastropoda > Trochida > Trochidae > Gibbula > Gibbula magus. Next base: position 58,051,165 of record OW388292.1, on the reverse strand, counting down.
CTTTTGCTTCACAATAATCTCCTGAGTGTACATATATAAATCCGAAACTATCACCCTTGTTGGAAAACTTTCAATATGAATTATTTTATTTAATTTTGGAAGATACGTCATGCGCATGACGGAAAAACCTTTTATGGTGAGAACCTCAACTGAAGCTGGTTTGAATCGAAGCAGTCGAAAATTTAGGGATTTTGAGCGTAATCCCCTTGAAAATATGATCCTCGAGTTTTCTTGAATCCTAGGTTCAACTTTGGTATCTGAAATTCAACACAATGTTTGGTATTTATGATTTTCAAAACATAACAAAAGGCGATTTTATTATGGAAACCCGAGATTCCATAACTGACCAACAAGAATAACATAAGTGAGAAGTTTCCGTCAAAAAACCATCGGCTTGGAAAATTCGCCAATGGGCGAGAGGCTGTTCAAATTGATCTTAGACAAAAACTATTTTCTAATTTGTAAAAAAATGGGTCTAGCAGTAATATATTTTGGGTATTTATTAACTATAATGTTTGTGAAATGTTGACCTTGACCGTGAAATTGTTTAAGTATGATCTGTTTTAAACGGTTTTGAATTATTCATAGAAAGATGCGTTTGGTGTACTGTAGTCCATCCTTCAGACATTCTTCACATATTCTATATGAACAATTTCATTCGTTTGCTTGTCTTCTTATTTAAACAACATAGAGACAGGGCGGGAAATCTCTCTAGTAAATTCTATAAATGCGTCTTCATACTTACTGAATGTATAATTGTTTTACTACATTTTCATCGTTGTTGACAATTCAGTTTGAGGTAATGTACCTGCCATAATGTCAGAAAGATACCACATAAGTTCTGATGTTGACTTAAGGAGCAACGAAACATACCCGTTCAAAGTCAACTTTTTGTGAATCCATTTACTTTGTACACTTATATTGGCCATGAGATACGCTGACGACGGGGTGGATGTTTACTGCCTCCTCTCGCGCCAAAACACTTCCTCAACCCATGTGCGTAGGTGTCGGCGTAATTTCGAATTAGGCGCACCTTTCTCTTTGAACTCTTATTCTTTTATTGATAATCCGAATTGAGGTATATATCTGGTATTGATGGCAATATTCTTAGCCTTTTACATTATGCTGACGACATAGCTCTTCCAGCCCCTGATAAGAGAAGTCTAATGGTGCTCGAGTGATACACTATAGCCCTTCGTAGTGGTACACTATCGCCATTGTAGTATAAACCAATGTGAGCTTGTATTTACAGTTGCTGATGACGTTATAGATTATGTTCCAGTTTATAAATATTTCGGTTTATGGTTACAAGGAAACTTAGACTTCACTTTAAACCCTGGGGAAATAGCAAAATATGTTATCCGTGCACTTGGAGTAATTATATAAATCGACGTTTTGGGGGTCTGCTTTCCTGCTTCTCTTGAAATATAGCGTAAAAAAGACATTGCAATCTTATGCTTATGCTATTTTACCTTCTGGTTATTGATGTCATATTTATTGTGAAGCAAGGATGTGATAAGAGATAATATGTATTTCATAAAATGTGTCATTTTCGGTGCATGCATCTGCATGACTAAGTCTTTTGTTTAATTATAGTGAACGAAGTACCGTTTAAACAATATTCTGTTATCACCGAATCTTGACTAGTATCGAGACAGCACCTTCATTTTTTAAACTATTTTTTTGAAGAATGCGTTCCGGTCCATAAACTGTGCGTAGAATGTATAATTTGTTTTGATTGTGGCGTAGGCGATATGGGGTGTAGGCCACCAAAGTCAACATTTCACCATCATTATAATTTTTCCAAAGTCAACATTTCACCATCATTATAATTTTTTCCAAAGTCAACATTTCACCATCATTATAATTTTTCCAAAGTCAACATTTCACCATCATTATAATTTTTCCAAAGTCAACATTTCACCATTATTATAATTTTTCCAAAGTCAACATTTCACCATCATTATAATTTTTTCAAAGTCTATATTTCACCAACGTGGTATCAATTTCAAAATTAACATTTCACCAAACTCAATATATATTATCAAAGTCAACATTTCAAACTTCACCAAAGTCAATGAAATAGAAATATTGATATTTCACGACATAAGCAAAGTTCATCAAAGTCATTAAATACTTCCAAAGTCAACAGAAGTCAACAATTCACTTAACTCTTTATCAATGTCAATATGGTGCCAACGTCAACATTCTTATTAAAGTTCAACTTTCACAAAAGTCAATAAATATTTCAAGAGTCAACATTTCTTTTAAATTAATAATTTATAAGTCAACATGTCACCAAAATCAATATTTTATCAGAGTAAAACTTCCACCAAAGTCAATAAATATTTCCAAAGTCAACATTTCACAAACATTATATTTTTTCCACAGTCAACATTGGCCAATAGGAAACCTCGCCCATGGAAAATCTCGCCAATGAGAAACCTCGCCCATGGGAAAAATGTTTCCTCTGTACACCCAAAATATGTTACTGCTAGACCCATTATGAACAAATTTAAATTCATTTTTATCTAACACCAATTTGAACAGACTCTCGCAAATGGGTGAATTTTCCCATCGGCCAGCAGATGGGCAAGGGTGTCTGTATCTGACGTATGGTGCGGGGTAGAACGTTGGAATGTTTGTCAATATCCTAGTTAAAGTATAAAAAATAGGTTTTTGATAACATTTTTACTTCTCACTTATGTTTTTCTTGTTGGTCAGTTATGGAATCTTGGGTTTCCATAATAAAATCGGGTCGCCTTTCAAACAGACATTTAATTAATTAAAGGTGTCGTCGACATAAATAACCTTCTTAGGACGTTAAGCAAAAAAACTCTTTTTGACGCTCTATCTTGTGTTGTTTTAAAGGAGATTCCAAAACGATGTTTTAAAAATTAATAACTTGTATTGTTGGGTTCTGAAGACATGATGTAACACTTTCTTTTACACGTGAGTTTATGTCATTTTGCTTTCCAGATATCAACAGTTCATGATATATGACATTTATGGGATATAAAACGTGTTCAAATTGAATATATACTGTAAGTATACAAAGGTAGACTGAGTTATAATGGCTGACAAGGATGAGCTATTAAAATAAATCTTACCACATTGTTGGAAGCAGAAAAGCATCCGTCGTCTGGGGAAGACAATTTTAGAAAACTTCTCGCATTCTCCTTGAACAGTAGTTTTATCAAAGGAGCCAAGCTGAAACAACAATTCACAATCAAAGCATAGAACATATTTACAATGTAAAAGAGTATGTTCATAATTTGCATTAACTGTATTTTGTAGAAGTAAAATGGTAAAGTATGACTTAGTGCATTGTCAATACTTGCTACATTGTTATATATCATCATCTGATGATTACCTAAACTGTGAAGTGAGATGAAGTGCATTTCAATTACATCCAGTATTGGTGCCAGGAGAAAGCCTGCAATGTCACCGTGGCTAAATGTTAAGGAAACAACACAGCGTTAACTTGAGCTAGAGAATCGTTTGCGTACATCTCTGGAACACAAACCATGTTGTAAGTTGAACAGGACCCACAAATACCCCTTAGACTGAGCGTGCTATTTACCCTTAACAATAACATCGAGCACCTATACATTTACCCATTTTTGTTTTTGGTCAAGAAATTATTCTTTAAGAAACTTTTTTGCGATTAAGTTCACATGGTCTGGTTAATTTAAATAAATAAAAAAAAAATTAATTACTAACAAAGTTTTCACATGGTTCAATATATTGATCAACAGCTGTCGAGACGAGTGTGGTATTTTACCTGTGTATAGTTCAGTAGAATTACATCAGATCCAGTTTGCTTTTCTTCATCTGATGCCTCACACTTCATCTGAGATATCTGATACCTGCATTGTTTGATTCCAAATGTGTGACGACACATGATCCTGCACAGCTCTGGACCAACAGGCTGTCTGGTTATATCACACCCCTTTCCACTGAGAAGTGTGAAGCAGGAAAGTACAGGCAGTAGACTACCTAGAGTCTTTAAAGAAAACATCGTGGGGAATATCATTTGTGCTACAAACAAAGAACAGTTGCCTTTTCACTGTCAACTAATATGGAACCAGGTTCATAAGACAATGACAAGTATGTCTTATGAATATTGATTTGTACTTGAAAACAACAATTCTTCAGTTATGGATACTTGGGTTTAAAATATGCTGCTTAATCACTTGTAAAGCATTCTTTCTTTCTTTTTTTTATATGAACCCTTCATGTGAATGTGTTATGTGTGATTAATTTTATCTATGCATCCTTGATAAGCATATATTTTGAAAAGTAGCCCCAGTTCCTTTATAAACACGAGGTGACCATCCTAAAATATTTGGGACGGAGAAATATTTCCATTTTTATTCCATATCAATAACCCCATTCTGAAATCTTAAAACATCCAATCTTTTTTTAACAATATGCCATAAAAAGACATCAAAGAGCGACATACAACAACTTGTATAGAATATTTCGAGGATGCAATGCAAGTCTCGGGATTCGTGGGTTATGTCACACAATACACAATGCATAACTAACCAAGGAAAAGTCACAGTTAATTAAAAGAAGTTCTTTTGCAACTGCCAGGCAGCTTTATCCGTTGTTTTTTTGTAAGTCAATACATGTAGTCTTTAAAAATTCATTATAATGTCCCTTTGGGCAGAGAAGGCAGTTTCATAGACATTCATGAATCAGTTTTTCACTTTTCATTTTGAGTATTTCGTGTTTCATTTTGAGTATTTCGTGTTTCATTTTGAGTTTTACGTGTTTCAAATTCAGTTCATCGTGTTTTCTTCTAGGTTTTCCGTATTTTCAGTACAGTTTTCTGTGTTTTCAATGCAAGTAATGCAATAAACACAGAAAATACTTTATGCCCCTTTTGGGTCACCGTACAACATTTAGGCATTTAATGTCATATTTCGAAGATATGGATGTTTCTTAAATATAAGAGTTATTCCAAGAAACAATAGTTTGTAGTTTGTTGGTTGTAGATGTTCATTTCAAAATTAGACTTCTGTTTAATTGAGACAAATACTTAGCGTTAGATTTGTAATCATAAGGTATTATATATGCCATCGCCATAATGACTTGCTGCCATGGAAACAAAAACATAAACACTTAGTTTATTATATTTTCCATTCAAATATGATTTAAAAGAGTGTGCATTATTTTTAATTGGATTTCGAAGATGTCGTTTACTAAATTGACAGTTTTAGTAAAAGTTAAAGTGTCTTGGAACATAAATATTAACAAATTCGCCTTTTATTGCCACTTTCCTTAACACAATTGAAAGCTTTGAAACAAGAGTCATCAAATTAGTTTTTGATCAAGTGCGCATGCGTATGGTGGGATTGGTCTTGACTGTACCAGTAGCAGTACGCTATTGCTCGAGGAATAATTGGTCTATTTGTATAGTGAATTGTGTTATAAATAAATACACGGAACCTTGTCTAACACCGCGTCGAGGATAAACACGAGATCAGATTTATCTATCTTTATGCTTATAAGTGTGTCTGCTGACGAATTACGCTTCACTTAACTGTTTACATGGAGTTGTTTTTTATTACCAATTACCGCAATTGTCTGAAATGGGGAGTCTGTGACTCTTTAGCAGACACGTTAATCATCATAAGCAGATAAATCTGATCTCATTTTAATCCTCGACGCGGTCTCCGTTTAATATACCGGTTCGTGAAGGCGCTGTAACCGGCTTTTCATATTATTTTTTTCTCAAACTTGCCATTTTGACAAGGTTTATACAGTATGTTCTGATGTTAGAGGGTGAAACATGTCTTTACACAACCCGTTAAGGTGTGTCCATAGAAAACTGTTACCAATATTAAAAGAACGTGGTGCGACTTATAAAGCACCACTTTTGTGCAACTCTTCAATGTGGGAGGTACATTTTTAGATCTTAATGCAATTTTGAAATTTCAGACATCAAGATGGTTGACCATTTCACCATTGTACCGTATTTAAAACTTTACTCTGGGTGTTTAGGTATCTGAACACTTTAAAATTGCCGCTCTATGGGAAATGGACCGCATGTCTCAACCTAACCGTGTTTGTTCGTTTTAAAATTCTTTGTTTTGAACCTCTTTGTTTTAGACACCTCCTAGGGTATTAACATCGTTTTCATAAATGTTCAAGTAAGTACGCCGAGGGGTCAAAAGTGGTTTTCTGGACACAAAGTTTATGTAAGTTTAAACCATGATAATATAGAATGTAGTCGACATAATTTACCCTCGATCATTCTGAACTTATTGTTTTAACAAAAAAGCCTTGTTAGTCTACAGTCTCGTCTAGTGAAGGATATTCGAAAACGACGAGTTCTTGAAAAGTGTGTTTATGAACATAATCTTTTGAAATTTCAAATTTAGTTAAGTTGTATTCTGACGACATGATATAACTCAGTATCAGTCGTATGTATCGCTTGTGGATTGAAATATCTTGTATTTTGTATGGTATCGTTTCTTTAGCGGTCGTGTTCCTTTACAGTGCTTCTTGATTAAATGTATTCAAAAGACCCAAATGTTACAGAACAACAATTTAAACATTGAAACCGAACACGTGTCAAACGCTTTTATATTTGATAGTGTGCTGAATTAAACTGAAGCTATTGTACTGAACCAAATTCTTCTCTCGTCATCTGATACGTTGATATATAATTTAAGCCTTCATGCCAGTCCCAGATGAAACCAATGGCCCACTTGCTACTCAGGAACAATTAGCCTGACCTAGCTGAATTGATGGACAGAAGTTTTGTTATCGAATCTCCTTAATGTGATGTTTTTACTTAGATGTCTTATTGGTACGTCCAATTGCATTATATTGCAATACAGTTGGATATTTTAATGTTCAGAAGCATTTTCAGATAGTTTACAGTACTATCTCTTTTGCTATCTCTCTGCCAGTCCAATGACATTGTTTCAAATGTCAGTTAAATAATAGATGATGGTATTTTGCTATGTTAGTTTTATTTTGTCTTTATTACATTCCTCAAGTAAATAGTATAGAATACATATTTGCAAAAAATAAATGGATTCAAGAAATTCTTGTGTTGGGGTCAGCCATACAAACATCCCTCGGGTATTTGAAGGGCATTTAGAAGTCGCATACATACGAACAGGAAGTCATTGTAGATAACGACGTCTTCAATGTGTAAAATATAAACGTCGTGTATTTTCACACTAAATAAATTATTATCAACAAAATATACCTGTGCACATTTTAAGCAATAATTTATCTATTGTTTCTTACAGTATTGTAAATATTACTTTTATTTTTAATACACTTACTCATAATTCGCTTGGCGATTGCTCGTGTATGTTGTTTTAAATATGTTGCGTACCATGGTTACTATACATGTGTTATACGAGTAAGATATAAATAATAATATCTGTCTGTCTTCTCTCTATGTCACACTCGATCAGTGGTTGACCCGTATTTGATAAACACTCGGAAATATGTTGTGAATATATCATGCAAAAACAAGAATATAAATTCACAAAACAAATAATTATTGACCTTTAAACTTATTGCAGATGAAAGTCGAAACATTCATTGATCATGTATCTCGGTTTCCATTCACAAGGAAACACTCACTTGAGTTAAACATAAGTCTCATTCTTCAACATACAACTGTGGAATCGAACCTGAAACCTGACGGTTTCTGGTCGAGTGAACTAACCTTTAAACCATCGAAAACCAGATGGCATAAGACGAATATTTGAGCAATTGATTAGACTATTTTGATTTTATAGGGCAAAACTGGTTATTAGTGTTCTCACGAAAAGAATAATAAATATTACATATGGCTAAAAAATAGTTCTTAACAAAAAACAGTCCTGAAATAAAACAAGTGTAAATGGTTCGGTTAAGCCATGTGACTCAATTTCTCATAATAGGGTTTATACAGCACCATGATAGAATGATCAACAATCGTGCTGTCTGGACTATAAAATGTATGAGATCTACAAATCTACCTCTCATACTGAAGAGTTAAAAAAAACTATCGCTTTATAGGTAGCAAAATTGTATACCGTTACCGATAACCGTTTTCTATGGATACGATTGGGAGATGAGATATTTCTCTCTTTAAACTTAAAATAGAGCAATTGTCTCTGTAGCTCATCAGGTTATCATGCTTTAAGCAATAAACAAAATAAGTTAAAAAAAAGTATAGATATTTAATTTGTGGGCTGTATGACCCATAGGCGGGGCGATAGGGTCACCAAATCTACAATTATAATCTATGTTGGCCAAGGACTACACAACATCTCAGCTTTCTACAGCTTTTCGTACTGAAGAAGAAGATGAACACAGGTTTTTAGTCATTTTGGGGTCACAGGGTCACCAACTATACAATCTAGAATGTTCATTTTGGAATATGAAATCGAAGATCAAATGTCATTTGAGACAAGTGCTTCAGTTTTGTTTTCAATCACATGTATCACTGTTGTGCAGAATTATATGTTTACGTTGTTGAAAAACGATCAAAACAAGTGGGTACTACTATATATTATATATATATATATATATATATATATATATATATATATACATACTATACCATACTATACTATACTATACTATACTATACTATACTATACTATACTATACAGTATTCTTTCAATCCATATTGCATCATTAAGGATCATTTCATTTTCCTTGCATAATAAGTTACGTATCAAGAGATATAAGGTCTTTATAGACGGTCTCAGACATTCTCGTTCGAAGTTCAGCATTGATAAAGTGAGAAAGTGCTTTGGACTGGGGCTCCTAAAACCTAAAGAGATTTACTGAAGTGCATTGTAAATAGATTGGCCTTAATGAAGGTCTCAGCCTGGTCCTCTGTGTAAGCCATCGACTCTTATGGTGAAAAACTCAGCGCCATGTAGAACATTGTTGATAACACAGATTACCTTTTTTGAAACCATTACATTCAGAATGAGTTTATAAATAGCTTCAGAATATAAAAATGTTAAAGAAATAAACTAATAATTCACAAAACGTCACGGATTTTCTGCACTAACAATTTAGTCAATGTTAACATATTCAAGCAGGTATGGTTAATGTTATACATTATCTTAACACAGTAAGATATACTTTTACAATAAGTTTGTTTGCCCTATCGGCCAATCCATTAAAGGTCAATTACGAATCTAAATGTATATTTTCAACATGTGAAATTTTCCAAAATGCACCTGGAGATTTTACACTTTTTATGTTTTATAAAGATGCGCATGAAAATGCAAGCAACATACTAAATCATGGCGAATTGGTAGGTAAAGAGGTGTAGGATCCAGCGATTTCACGCGCCCCTGTGTACCCTAAGAAAGTTACTTGCATTAGGGAGCGCATATCTGTACAGTACTTTTCTGAATTATTAGCATTGCTTATTTCAGGGTGATTCTAGAATTTGCAAATTCGCAATACGTTTTTCACAGTTAGCACTGAAGTGATGTATTAAAAAGTGCAAACTTTCAAGGGAGGAAAATAACCTAGAAAAACGGAGGCAAACAGTCCTTTCCTGTCACAATATTTTTTAATATTTATTATTTTTTTCAAAATTGAGCTCTTAGTGAACCTTTGTAAGTTTGTAATTTTACATAAGCTATGTGGGACACATATTTGAGATCTAAGGTGGAAGGACATTCTTTGGAAAGCAATAAAAAAATCCCTTTACAGGAAATGAAAGACGAGCTTGCTCTTAACAGCATAAATCTCCAAAAATGAATATGTGGTCAAGATATAACAACGTCGAATGCCTGTATGTAAATACGTGTAAACGCACCTCATGTACTTGCAAATACACATTCTGAAACATTCTTGGGCAAGTAAAGCTCCTTAATGTCACTAAAAACCTTTCTCCTAAGTGTTAGACTCCAAACAATCTAAATGTTGCTTTTTAAGCCCTCAGGCACTCACTGACAACGTTTCTCCTTTCATTTTTTATTTCACATTTATTTGTACATTAAACAAATATCGTTTACTCACAAGTGGTTCCTGTCCATATTATAGCCAGGAGTTAGTATTTACATTATTGTTAGGTATTATTTGTTTCACTATGAAAATAAACTAAGTGACAAAAGAAACTATAGGTTAAACAACTTAAGCCTACGTGTGATGAACAAATGAAACATATCGTAGTTACACCATGTTTCTAGAAGTTAACTAGTTATATTTTTAATCATTTATGTCTGAAAATACCCCGCTTTTTTAATAAATTCTTCGTTTTGTAGTCTCCTTAAATGGGCGTGATAGGACAATGAAGTCTTTTTTTGTATTTATGGCATCCTAAAAGTATAAAATATTTTACGATATAATATATACAATCCTTCAACAACAGTTTATACTGTCTAAATGTTAACTTGCACTCAGTACATGTTCAATACATGTTCATGTCATTAACTAATGATGTAAGAGCATCATGGAAGTTTTAATTATAATTGTAGTTATTGTTCGATTTACAACCGACCCTGAAATAAACGAAACAAAACAGTGGGATGCAAACTCTTTTCAATGCAGTCTGAAAATGCTTTGTAGTGTAGTGTCATATACAGATGAGGTGAGGTGAGTTGGGGTTTAACGCCGCTTTCACTTATATCGCGCCTGATAGTATTAAGACAGGGAGAAAGCCCGCAACACCATGTGGCTATGCATTGCGGTGAAACCTGCGAGCAACGGCTGGAACTAGCGAACCATGGATGGTACTACGCTGAAATTCAGTGTAGCATTGCACCCAAACCTTACTACGTGTAGAAGGGTTCTCTACTGCAGACAAAGTTGCCCTGCCCCTGGCATATACAACCCATTTTGTACACTGAACGAGTTCGTTCGGTTTCCGGTATGACACTTTGTCAGGACTGATTTTAATCAGAATGCACTCGATATTTACAGTGGCTCACTTATCTGGTCTAACATTATATATAATGTTTGATGTTAGTATATATTTGTGTTGAACGGACCACACTAACTGATAATGGCACATGGAAACTGGCTTGTAAAGCTAATTATGAGTTAATAGATCATCAAATTAACCAAATCCAGTCAGTTCAACGACAAAAATATCTTTATGGGATTACAAGTGCCTCAACCTATATCCATGATGTGTACACTGTTCCTAAACTAACATTTATTTTTTACGATGATATCACAGAATATAGAGTTCGTCTGAAAAGTCCTTCTTCATTTATGCATATTATGAAAACAATTAAAGCGTAGTGAGCAATAGAGCGAAAGTCTCAATAAGGCAGTTTCCTACAAAATCATAGTGCAACCAATATATTAGGAAAATTAGGGCACACCATTTGGAACAGTTTACCTGTGTGCAGGTTAGCGTATTGCTGTCACAACACAAACTGTACTACTGCCCGTAGGCGTTATTCCCTGTATAAGAGGTGGAGCGTGACGTTTATTGCCAATGTCCTGCCATATGGCCTAACTGTTGACACTAAACTGGCTGTTAGTTGATGATGATGATGATGATGATGATGATGATGATGATGATGATGATGATGATGGTGTGTGTTGATAGATTGTATTGCTTAGTCTGTTGCTCTGTTTTTTCTGTAGTTTATACATTTCTGATTAATTGTGGGCATTGTTAACTAAAGATACACATTTAAGCGGTATAAATTCTAGTCATAGTGAGCCAATGAAAGTACGGAACATTGTTGCATCATTACGTGCATGCGAATGAGGAAAGTGTTAAAAGATTTGTCAATCAAATGGGCACCTCGCTAGGCCAAAAAAGACATGATGAAGATATGTATACATACACCACGAAACTATTTGGTCCAAAATTTTGCTTGCGCTCCAAATGTTGCTGCGAAGAGGGAAGAATTTCCCCGGCGACCAACCAAATGCATAAGATGCGTTTGTGAATGACCAGAATGCTTTCTATTCTTTGCGAATTTTGACATATTTGTCACAAACTTGGCACAGTGTGAAACAATCAGCTCTACTTCAATCTTGCCTTTGTCTTATTCGGACTCGTTTCAAGGGAACAAAGTCGACTCTGACTGGATTTCAGCATGTACCAGACATTTGTTGTCATTAAAGGGGCAGTAGCACGTTTTTTCACTCAAATAAGTTGATGAAATGTATTTGAAAAATAATTTCACCAATAGTAAAACATCCTTCCCTCTTCGGGAAATAAAGTTTAAAATGAGTGTACATGTTTCGGTAATGTCATGGGAATCGTCTTTGTAATACAAAATAATAAATTGTGTTCACAATAAAATGGCCGCCATGCAATTTTTGCTTTATACGCAACATAGTTTTTAACACTACATATAATTGGTTTGTGTAATAAGATGTTTTACCCTCTAAAGTTAATTTAAATGACATAAACTATCATTGTAAATGGGAAATTTGAAAAAATAAATTTTGAAAAAACGTGCTACTGCCCCTTTAAGGGAATATCTGCCTTTGTGTCGTTGCTTGCTTTCTTTTGTAATTATTGTTTAATATTAAATGTCTAATATATTACATTACGACTCGCTCACTCACGTTGCACGCCATCTGTACGACCTTTGTAAACATTATGGTGTCTGTCTACCTCCTTTAAAGAGCCATCAAAGACGTTAGTGTTTCAAATTAAATATAATTTGTGGAAAATATAATTATAACGTCATTCGCCAGAGAATATTTTATCTACAACATGACATGTCATAAATAATTTTCATATTACGACAATGTAATGCAATCTGGTTTCAAAGAGAAGTATCCCTTCTAGTAGAGCGTGTTAAGGCTATATGACGTCATATAAACAGAATCCCCTTCATTACATTAAACGTACTACACAACAGCATGCATTTCTGAAGCGTAGAGGCTCGTCTCTATAGCTAGAGCAAGTCGCCATAACAACCCATGTGCTACACGTGCTTCTCTTGCAAGTTACCATTGTCACACATTACTGAATGTGACGATTGTTTTATTATGTTTCTAAATGTCCTGACAATATACAAATTATTGCCAGTTTAACGATTTTTATTGAGATAAGACCAGCAAAAAATGAAGTGGTTTTACTCTCATTAATTATAAAATTCAAGAAAAATACCTAGTTGGGTAAAACAATTATTCCAATATATATAGCAAAAACATAATTATTAATTAAATGAAATGGTAAATTAATAACCGCCAACAATTATATGTTTCAATTTCTTATATATTGTATATATTTCACACAGATAGATTTTTGGCAATTTTCCGATATGTTCATCAACATCTTTGATTGCTTTTGGAGGCATCCATAAGTTTAATGCGTATTTAAGAAGGCACTGAGAAGGAATGAGGTCCCCATTCTGTATTTATAAGGTAGAACTAGCATTGTGTGTCGATCTATACAAATCAAACTCTATATCAATCAACCAAAGATAGCTGTTTTTTAAATTATTTTTTTTGATAACAATGAGTATTGGTACCCATGTCATGTACATAATGACTTCCATGATGTGCCGAATTAAACCAGGGACTTTCTTTATAGAATTAGAAAGTTCCTGATAAAACGTCTCAGTTTTCGTAAATTTACCATATCATTTATTTTACTCTTTATACTTTAACGGGGCAGTAGCACGTTTTTTCGATGAAGTAAATCGATGAAATGTATTTGAATAATAACATCACCAATAGTAGAACACTCTTCTCTCTTCGTAAATTCAAGTTAAATAATAAGTGTACATGGTTCTGTAAAGTCATGGGAATGGTTTTTGTCATTCGCAATAATAAAATGTGTTCACATTAAAATAGCACCCAATCATATTGTTTTATACGCAACACTGTTATAACCACTACGGATAATTGGTTTGTGTAATAAGATGTTTTACCCTTTTAAAGTAAATATAAATGACATAAACTACCATTATAAATTGGAAATTTGAAAAAAATTAAATTTGAAAAAAAACGTACTGCTCCTCCTTTAAAATGCTAGGCCGATGTGTTGCTTTGAAAAGATGTCCGAGATGAAGTGTGTATGATGAAGAGCTGGAAAAGGTGAGTCTGGGTTGATTGCAGTGAAACCTGCGAGCAACGGCTGGAACTATCATTGCACCAAAACCTTACTGCAGACAAAGTTGCTGCCCCTAGCGGAATTCGAACTCGGGACCTCCTGATCCGAAGCCAAACACGCTAACCACTGCGCTATCCCGCCCCCGAGAGCTGGAAGAAGATTGTTGGGAAGTGTTCAGCTCTTCTTACAGTATTTCTGAACATTATACGCTGTAATACATCAATACATAACGACTGAAGAACATGCTTTCAAACCTTTATTGACACGCACGATTGACCACAAAAGCAGTATGTTAAACATCCTGAGCTCAAACTAATTTACAAATCATACTGAATTGTAAACGGAAAGTACCAACGGACATCTGATGGTATTGTTAATGTCTTGTATATTCCTGTGGATAGATTCACAATGGCAAATGTTACACGGCGCCTATATGCCGGAGTGACATTCAGAAATTGGATATATAAATGATTTTGATGAATGTCAAGGTCTTTTCCGCAATCTTTAAATGATATAACAGTTGACGGTGACGATGATTTGTCAATTTTGTTATATTTCACTATCTTAGTTGAATCCACCAAATATAATGACCCGTCTTGTTCATTAAACAATATGCCACGACATATTCCTGCATAACTTATCATAGTTATTATCTTTGAATCATTTGATACAGCATACACTTGGGATTTGGTACATACAAATAGTTGATTTGAAAATGGATGAACTGAAAGACCACTTATCTTTTCATGGAGGTTAATGATCTCATTTTTCTTTCCGTTTAAATCTAGTCGATAAATCCTTTGCATAGAGGCAACATACAACTTATTTTTAACCTTATCGGCAGTTAGAAATTTCAAGTGCATACCTTCCTTTTTCTTCACAATAATCTCCTGAGTGTACATATATAAATCCGAAACTATCACCCTTGTTGGTAAACTTTCAATATGAATTATTTTCTTTAATTTTGGAAGTTGCGTCATGCACATGACGAAAAAACCTTTTATGGTGAGAACCTCAACTGAAGCTGGTTTGAATCGAAGGAGTCGAAAATTTAGGGATTTTTGGGATAATCCCCTTGAAAATATGATCCTCAGGTTTTCTTGAATCCTAGGTTCAACTATGCTATCTGAAATACAAAATGTTTGATATTTATGTTTTTCAAAACATAACAAAAGGCGCCCCGATTTTATTATGGAAACCAGAGATTCCATAACTGACCAACAAGAATAACACAAATGAGAAGTTTCCGTCAAAAAGCCATGGGCTGGCCGATGGGAAAATTCGCCCATGGGCGAGAGGCTGTTCAAATTGATCTTTGACAAAACATATTTTCTAATTTGTAATAATGGGTCTAGCAGTAACATATTTTGGGTATGTGTTAACTATAATGTTTGTGAAATGTTGACCTTGGAAATATTCATTGACTTTGGTGAACTTTGTTTATATCATGAAATATTAATATTTCTAGTTTATTGACTTTGGTGAAGTTTGAAATGTTGACTAAATTTTTAATAAGGATATGTATAACCGTTACCTCCTCTTATAATCTCTCCTCATATAACCTCTTATTATACCTCCAATATAAAAGAAATACTGTAAAGTTGAATTTACAATAATACATAACACTTCTTAAACTTTGCCCTGAAATTATTTAATAACGTTTTTTTTCATACAATCGATATCTAATATGTCCTCATTTAACCTCCTATCATCTCTCCATTACATAAAACAAATGTATAAGGAATGGCTCAGTTATATTCAATTAATTATGTCTTATGTGAATCAACACTTTTGGGACCATATTGTGATCAACATACTTGGAATACATATATAAGTTAAAGAATTGTTTAAGTATGATCTGTTTTAAACGGTTTCGAATTACCCATAACAAAAATGTGGTACTTGGAATACATATATAAGTTGAATAATTGTTACAGTATGATCTGTTTTAAACAGTTTTGAATTACTCATAGAAAGATGCGTTTGGTGTACTGTAGTCCATCCTTGAGACATTCTTCACATATTCTATATGAACAATTTCATTGGTTTGCTTGTCGTCTTATTTAAACAATATAGAGACAGGGTGGGAAATCTCTCTAGTAAAATCTATAAATACGTCTTCATACTTATTGAATGTATAATTGTTTTACTACATGTTCATGGTTGTTGACAAATCAGTTGGAGGTAATTTACAAGCCATAACGTCAGATGGATACCACATAAGTTCTAATGTTGACAGAAGGAGCAACGAAACATACGCGTTCAAATCAACTGTTTGTGAATCCATTTTCTATTGGACAATTGTATTGGCGATGAGATACGCTGACGACAGGATTGATGGTTACTGCCTCCTCTCGTGCCAATACACTTCCTCAACCCATGTGCATAGGTGTCCCCCGGGAAAACGTAATTTCGATTTTAGGGGACAGCGTAAAATAGTTTGTTGTATTACGGGCGTGAGAGCTAAAATCTGATTACTGCTATGAAAACATGAGATTACCGTAATCGAGTTAGGCGCATCTTTCTCTTTGAACTCTTATTCTTTTATTGATAAACCGAATTGTGGTACAAATGTATATATGTGGTATTGATGGCAATATTCTTAGCCTTTTACTTTATGCTGACGACATAGCTCTTCAAGCCCCTGATAAGAGAAGTCTAATGGTGCTCGAGTGATACACTATAGCCCTCCGTAGTGGTACACTATTGCGCGTGTAGTATTAATCAATGTGAACTTGTATTTACAGTTGCTGATGATGTTATAGATTATGTTCCAGTTTATAAATATTTCGGTTTATGGTTACAAGAAAACTTAGACTTCACTTTCAACCCTGGGGAAATGGCAAAATATGTCATGCATGCACTTGGAGTAATTTTATAAATCGACTTTTCGGGGGTTTGCTTTTCCTGCTTCTTTGAAATAGAGCGTAAAACAAGACATTGCAATCTTATGCTTATGCTATTTTACCTTCTGGTTATTGATATCATATTTATTGTGAAGCAAGGATGTGATAAAAGATAATATTTGTTTTATAAAATGTGTCATTTTCGGTGCATGCATCTGCATGACTAAGTCTTTTGTTTAAATATAGGAAACGAAGTACCGTTAAAACAATATTCTGTAATCACCGAATCTTGACTAGTATCGAGACAGCACCTTCATTGTTTAAACCAATTTTTATGAAGTACGCGTTCCGGTCCATAACCTGTGCGTAGAATGTATACATTGTTTTGATTGTGGCATAGGCGATATGGGGTGTAGGCCACCAAAGTCACCAGTATTTCCAAAGTCAACATTTCACCATCCTTATATTTTTTTCAAAAGTCAACATTTCACCATCATTATAATTTTTCCAAAGTCAACATTTCACCAACATTATAATTTTTCCAAAGTCAACATTTCACCATCATTATAATTTTTCCAAAGTCAACATTTCACCATCATTATAATTTTTCCAAAGTCAACATTTCACCAACATTATAATTTTTCCAAAGTCAATAATTCACCATCATTATAATTTTTCCAAAGTCAACATTTCACCATCATTATAATTTTTCAAAGTCAATATTTCACCAACGTGGTATCAATTTCAAAATTAAAATTTCACCAAACTCAATATACAGTATATTATCAAAGTCAACATATCACCAGAGTCAATATTTTATCAAAGTAAAATGTCCACCAAAGTCAACACCTCACCAACATTATATTTTTTCCACAGTCAACACTGGCCCATTGGAAACCTCGCCCATGGAAAATCTCGCCAATGAAGAACCTCACCCATGGGAAATCTCGCCAAAGAGAAACCTCACCCATGGAAAATCTAGCAAATGAGAAACCTTGCTCATGGCAAATCTCGCCAAAGAGAAACCTCGCCCATGGGAAATCTCGCCAATGAGAAACCTCGCCCATGGGAAACTCGCCAAAGAGAAACCTCGCCAATGGAAAATCTCGCCAATGAGAAACCTCGCCCATGGGAAATCTTGCCAAAGAGAATCCTCGCCCATGGAAAACCTCGCCAATGAGAAACCTCGCCCATGGGAAATCTCGCCAAAGAGAAACCTCGCCCATGGAAAATCTCGCCAATGAGAAACCTCCCCCATGGGGAAAATGTTTCCTCTGTATACCCAAAATATGTTACTGATAGACCCATTATGAAAATGTTTTAA
Source organism: Gibbula magus (assembly GCA_936450465.1). Classification (NCBI taxonomy): domain Eukaryota; kingdom Metazoa; phylum Mollusca; class Gastropoda; order Trochida; family Trochidae; genus Gibbula; species Gibbula magus. Next base: position 58,032,969 of record OW388292.1, on the reverse strand, counting down.
TTTATTTTTGTCTAAGACTAATTTGAACAGCCTCTCGCCAATGGGTGAATTTTCCATCGGCCAGCAGATGGGCAAGGGTGTCTGTATCTGACGTACGGTGCGGGGTAGAACGTTGAAATTTTTGTCAATATCTTAGTTAAAGTATAAAAAAAAAGGTTTTTGATAAAATTATAACTTCTCACTTATGTTATTCTTGTTGGTCAGTTATGGAATCTTGGGTTTCCATAATAAAATCGGGTCGCCTTTCATAGACATGTAATTAATTAAAGGTGTCGTCGACATAAATAACCTTCTTAGGACGTTAAGCAAAAAAATGCTTTTTGACGCTCTATCTTGTGTTGTTTTAAAGGAGATTCCAAAACGATGATTTCTTAAAATGTGTGCTTCTTAGAAATATTAACCGATAATGTTTTGAAAATTCATATTTATTATTGTTGGGTTCTGAAGACACTTTCTTTTGCACGTGAGTTTATGTCATTTTGCTTTCAAGATATCCACAGTTCATGATATATAAGACATTTATGGGATATAAAACGTGTTCAAATTGAATATATACTGTAAGTATACAAAGGTAGACTGAGTCATACTGGCTGACAAGGATGAGCTATTAAAATAAATCTTACCACATTGTTGGAAGCAGAAAAGCATCTGTTGTCTGGAGAAGACAATTTTAGAAAACTTCTCGCATTCTCCTTGAACAGTGGTTTTATCAAAGGAGCCAAGCTGAAACAACAATTCACAATCAAAGCATAGAACATATTTACAATGTAAAAGAGTATGTTCATAATTTGCATTAACTGTATTTTGTAGAAGTAAAATGGTAAAGTATGACTTAGTGCATTGTCAATACTTACTACATTGTTATATATCATCATCTGATGATTACCTAAACTGTGAAGTGAGATGAAGTGCATTTCAATTACATCCAGTATTGGTTCCGGGAGAAAGCCTGCAATGTCACCGTGGCTAAATGTTAGGGAAACAACACAGCGTTAACTGGAGCTAGAGAATCGTTGGCGTACATCTCTGGAACACAAACCATGTTGTAAGTTGAACAGGACCCACAAATACCCCTTAGACTAAGCGTGCTATTTACCCTTAACAATAACATCGAGCACCTATACATTTACCCATTTTTGTGTTTTTGGTCAAGAAATTATTCTTTAAGAAACTTTTTTGCGATTAAGTTCACATGGTTTTGGTTAGTTTAAATAAATAATATTTTTTTTAATTACTAACAAAGTTTTAACATGGTTCAATATATTGATCAACAGCTGTCGAGACGAGTGTGGTATTTTACCTGTGTAAAGTTCAGTAGAATTACATCAGATCCAGGATGCTTTTCTTCATCTGATGCCTCACACTTCATCTGAGATATCTGATACCTGCATTGTTTGATTCCAAATGTGTGACGACACATGATCCTGCACAGCTCTGGACCAACAGGCTGTCTGGTTATATCACACTCCTTTCCACTGAGAAGTGTGAAGCAGGAAAGTACAGGCAGTAGACTACCTATTAAAGTCTTTACAGAAAACATCGTGGGGAATATCATTTGTGCTGCAAACAAAGAACAGTTGCCTTTTCACTGTCAACTAATATGGAACCAGGTTCATAAGACAATGACAAGTATGTCTTGTGAATATTGATTTGTACTTGAAAACAACAATTCGTCAGTTATGGATACTTTGGTTTGAAATATGCTGCTTAATCACTTGTAAAAACGTTTTTTCTTTCTTTTTTTATGTAAATCCTTCATGTGAATGTGTTATGTGTGATTAATTTTATCTATGCATGCTTGATAAGAATATATTTTGAAAAGTAGCCCCAGTTCATTTATAAAAACGAGGTGACCATCTTAAAATATTTTGGACGGATCAATATTTCCATGTTTATTCCATATCCATAATCCCATTCTGAAATCTTAAAACATGCCATAAAAGGACATCAAAGAGCGAAATACAAACAACTTGTATAGAATATTTCGAGGATGCAATTCATCTGTAGTCTCGGGATTCTCGGGTTATGTCACACAATACACAATACATAACTAACCAAGGAAAAGTCACAGTTAATAAAAAGAAGTTCTGTTGCAACTGCCAGGCAGCTTTATCCGTTGTTTTTTTGTAAGTCAATACATGTAGTCTTTAAAAATTCATTATAATGTCTATAATGCGTATGGTGGTATTGGTCTATACTGTACCAGTAGCAGAACGCTATTGCTCGAGGAATAATTGGTCTATTTGTATAGTGAATTGTGTTATAAATAAATACACGGAACCTTGTCTAACACCGAGTCGAGGATAAATATGAGATCAGATTTATCTACCTTTATGCTGATAAGTGTGTCTGCTGACGAATTACGCTTCACGTAACTGTTTACATGGAGTTGTTTTTATTACCAATTACCGCAATTGTCTGAAATGGGGAGTCTGTGACTCTTTAGCATCATAGGCAGATACAACTGATCTCATTTTTATCCTCGACGCGGTGTCCCTTTATATACCGGTTCGTGAAGGCGCTGTAACCGGCTTTTTCATATTATTTTTTTTCTCAAATTTGCCCTTTTGCAAAGGTAACTCTTTAGCAGACACGTTAATCATCATAGGTTAGATAAATCTGATCTCATTTTTATCCTCGACGAGGTGTCCCTTTAATATACCGTTTCGTGAAAGGGGCTGTAACCGGCTTTTTCATATTATTTTTTATCAAATTTGCCAGTATATATATACAGTATATTCTTATGTTAGAGGGTGAAACATGTCTTTACACAACCCGTTATGATGTGTCCATAGAAAACGGTTATCCATACTAGAAGAACTTGCTGCAACTTATAAAGCAACACTTTTGTGGAACTCTTCAATGTGGGAGGTACGTATGTATAATTTAAGCCTTCATGCCAGTCCCAGATGAAACCAATGGCCCACTTGCTCCTCAGGAACAATTAACCTGACCTAGCTGAACTGGTGGACAGAAGTTTTGTTATCGAATCTCCTTAATGTGATGTTTTTACTTAGATGTCTTATTGGTACGCCCAATTGCATCCAAATAAAGTTTACAGTTGGATATTTTAATGATCAGATCCATATTCAGATAGTTTATTCTTTTGCTTAAACAATCCCTTTGCCAGTCCAATGACATTGTTTCAAATGTCAGTTAAATAATAGATGATGGTATTTTGCTATGTTAGTTTTATTTTGTCTTTATTACATTCCTCAAGAAAATAGTATAGAATTCATATTTGCAAAAAATAAATGGATTCAAGAAATTCTTGTGTTGGGGTCAACCATACACTCATCTCTCAGGTCTTTGAGGGGCATTTAGAAGTCGCATACATACGAACAGGAAGTCATTGTAGATAACGACGTCTTCAATGTGTAAAATATAAACGTCATGTATTTTCACACTAAAGAAGTTGTTATCAACAAAATATTCCTGTGCACATTTTAAGCAATAATTTATCTATTGTTTCTTGCAGTATTCTAAATATTACTTTTATTTTTAATACACTGTCTCATAATTCGCTTGGCGATTGCTCGTGTATGTTGTTTTAGATATGTTGCGTACCATGGTTACTGTACATGTGTTATACGAGTAATATATAATATATAATATATATGTCTTCTCTCTACGTCACACTTGATCAGTGGTTGACCCGTATTTGATAAACACTCGCAATTATGTTGTGAATATATCATGCAAAAACAAGAATATCAATTCACTAAACAAACAAGTATTGACCTTTAAACTTATTGCAGATGAAAGTCGAAATATTCATTCATCGTGTATCTCGGTTTCCATTCACAAGGAAACACTCACTTGAGTTAAACATAAGTCCCATTCTTCAACATACAACTGTGGAATCGAACCTGCAACCTGATGGTTTCTGGTCGAGTGAACTAACCTTTAAACCACCGAAAACCAGATGGCATGAGACGAACATTTGAGCAATTGATTAGAACTTTTTCTATTTTATAGGGCAAAACTGGTTATAAGTGTTCTCACGAAAAGAATAATAAATATTACATATGGCAAAATAACAAAGTCTGAAATAAAACGAGTGTACATGGTTCGGTTACGCCATGTGAGTCAATTTCCCTTCGAGCGGCTATTTAAGGTGTTCACACTAAAATGGCCGCTCGATGGTAGTTAAAGTAATAGGATTGATGTAACGACATCTACATTGTAAACCCTCATAATAGGGTTTATATGGCACCATGATAGAATGGTCAACACACGTGCTGTCTGGACTATAATATGTATGAGATCTACAAATCTACCTCTCATACTGAAGAGTTAAAAAAAACTATCGTTTTATAGGTAGCAGAATTGTATACCGTTACCGATAACCGTTTTCTATGGATACGATTGGGAGATGAGATATTTCTCTCTATAAACTTAAAAATAGAGCAATTGTCTCTGTAGCTCATCAGGTTATCAGGCTTTAAGCAATAAACAAAATAAGTTTAAAAAAGTATAGATATTTAATTTGTGGGCCGTATGACCCATAGGCGGGGCGATAAGGTCACCAAATCTACAATTATAATCTATGTTGGCCAAGACGTACACAACATCTCAGCCTTCTACAGCTTTTCGTACTGAAGAAGAAGATGAACATTCACTTTGGTTTTTAGTCATGTTGGGGTCATAGGGTCACCAAATATACAATCTAGAATTTTCATTTCGGAATATGAAATCGAAGATCAAATATCATTTGAGAGAAGTGCTTTTCAATCACATGTATCACTGTTGTGCAGAATTATATGTTTACGTTTTTGAAAAACAGTTACGGATCAAGAGATATAAGGTCCTTATCGACGGTCTCAGAAATTCTCGTTCGAAGTTCAGCATTGATAAAGTGAAAATGTGCTTTGGACTGGGGATCCTAAAACCTAACAAGATTTACTGAAGTGCAGTGTAAATAGATTGACCTTAAAAGGTAATGAAGTTCTCAGTCTGGCCCTCTGTGTGAGGCCATCGACTCTTATGGTGAAAAACTCATATATATACTTAACAAATAGGAGTCACTGCCATGTAGAATATTGTTGATAACACAGATTACCTATTTTTAAACCATTATATCCAGAATGAGTTTTTAAATAGCTTCAGGATACTATAAAAATGTTAAAGAAATTACATATAAATCACAAATCGTCACGGATTTTCTGAACTAACAATTTGGTCAATGTATGTTAACATCTTCAAGCAGGTATGGTTAATATTATACACTATCATAACCCAGTAAGATAAACTTATGCAATAAGCTTGTTTGCACTATCGGCCAATCCATTAAAGGTCAATTACGAATCTAAATGTCTATTTTCAACATGCGAAATTTTCCAAAATGAACCTGGAGATTTAATACTTTTTTTTTTATAGAGATGCGCATGAAAATGCAAGCAACATAGTAAAGCATGGCGAATTGGTAGGTAAAGAGGTGTAGGCGCCAGCGATTTCACGCGACCCTGTGCACCCTTAGAAAGTTACTTGCATTAGAGAGCGCATATTTGTACAGTACTTTTCTGAATTACGCATTGCTTATTTCAGGATGATTCTAAAATTTGCGAATTCGCAATACGTTTTTCACAGTTAGCACTGAAGTGATGTATTAAAAAGTGGAAACTTTCAAGGGAGGAAAATAACCTAGAAAACGCATACAAACAGTCCTTTCCTGTCACAATATGTTTTAATATTTATTATTTTTTTCAAAATTGAGCTCTTAATGAACCTTTGTAAGTTTGTAATTTTACATAACCCGTGTGGGACACATATTTGAGATCTAAGATGAAAGGACATTCTTTGGAAAGCAATAACAAATCTCTTTACAGGAAATGAAAGACGAGCTTGCTCTTAACAGCATAAATCTCCAAGAATGAATATGTGGTCAAGATATAACAACGTCGAATGTCTGTATGTAAGTACGTTTAAACGCACCTCATTTACTTGCAAATACACATTCTGAAACATTCTCGGGCAAATAAAGCTTCGTAATTTCACTAAGAACCTTTCTCCTAAGTGTTAGACTCCAAACAATCTAAATGTTGCTTTTTAAGCCCTCAGGCACTCACTGACAACGTTTCTCCTTTATTTTTGATTTCACATTTATTTGTACAATAAACAAATATCGTTCACTCACAAGGGGTTCCTGTCCTAATCATAGCCAGGAATTATTCGTTATATTATTATTAGGTATTATTTGTTTCACTATGAAAATAAACTAAGTGACAAAAGAAACTATAGGTTAAACAACTTAAGCCTACGAGTGATGAACAAATGAAACATATCGTAGTTACACCATGTTTCTAGAAGTTAACTATTAGTTATATTTTTAATCATTTATGTCTGAAAATACCCCGCTTTTTTAATAAATTCTTCGTTTTGTAGTCTCCTTAAATGGGCGTGATAGGACAATGAAGTCTTTTTTTGTATTTATGGCATCCTAAAAATATAAAATATTCTACGATATAATATATACAATCCTTCAACAACAGTTTATACTGTCTAAATATTAGCTGTGCACTCAGTACATGTTCAATACATGTTCATGTCATTAACTAATGATGTAAGAGCATCATGGAAGTTTTAATTATAATTGTAGTTATTGTTCGATTTACAACCGACCCGTGAAATAAACGAAACATAACAGTGGGATGCGACTTCTTTTCCACGCAGTCTGAAGATACTTTGTAGTGTAGTGTCATATACAGATGAGGTGAGGGGAGTTGGGGTTTAACGCCGATTTCAAGAGTATTTCACTTATATCGCGCCTGCTAGTATTACGGCAGGGAGAAAGCCCGCAACACCATGTGGCTATGCATTGCGGTGAAATCTGCGAGCAACGGTTGGAACTAGCGAACCATGGCTGGTACTACGCTGAAATTCACTGCAGCATTGCACCCAAACCTTACTACGTGTAGAAGGGTTCTCTACTGCAGACAAAGTTGCCGTGCCCCTGGCATATACAACCCATTTTGTACACTGAACGAGTTCGTTCGGTTTCCGGTATGACACTTTGTCAGGACTGATTTTAATCAGAATGCACTCGATATCTACAGTGGCTCACTTATCTGGTCTTACATTATATATAGTGTTTGATGTTAGTATATATTCCTGTTGAACGGCCCACACCCACTGATAATGACACATGGAAACTGGCTTGTAAAGCTAATTATCAGTTAATAGATCATAAAATTAACCAAATCCAGTCAGTTCAACGACAAAAATATCTGTATGGGATTACAAATGCCTCCACCTATATCCATGATGTGTACAATGTTCCTAAACTAACATTTTATTTTTACGATGATATCACAGAATATCGAGTTCGTCTGAAAAGTCCTTCTACATTTATGCATATTATGAAAACAATTAAAGCGTAGTGAGCGATAGAGCGAAAGTCTCAATGAGGCAGTTTCCTACAAAATCATAGTGCAACCAATATATTAGGAAAATATCGATATTCATTCCGGTGGGAAAGCTCATATGTTATACACTTATAAGATCAAAACTGCGTTTTAGCAATGGGAACGACACAAGAAGTTCATTTCCTCGTTCTTAATGATCTAAGCAGTCAATGAAATATGACATTGTTAATATTTTGTTTTCAAAACCATGCAGAAAATGCACTTACTCAGGGGATATGGCTAGAAATAATTAATCTTCTAACTTAAAACGTGTAAAGTACACTTAATACAAATTGATATATACATATGTGAATGACATGTTTGTCTACTTTTGTTTGCACTACATCCGTCACTATATTGTGGTAAGCATACATCCCTTGGTGCCGATTAAAAGATTGTCATTAAGGTATTTTGATATTTGATTGAACGAGATATAAGTGTAAGAGTGACGGAATTATGTAAAGCCAGATTGATACTTGGAAGATAACTGCACATACGAAAGTGTGCATTGTATTACAAGGAATGAAGATAATGTTGTTAGTTTGGTATTCTAACATGATTGATGATTGAATGAAATGTGACTAAAATGTTGAATAAAAATAAACCAAATTTAATACAAGAACAATACCTGAACCCATGAACATTTTCTAAACTAATAATATGTTTTGATTTTAAAGGCGATGTAGCAATTTTGAAGTGTCCACATTAAAATGGCCACTCGCAGGAACATTGTCGCTCTAGTGATCTAACTGAGGTTGCAATGATAGAGTTTTAGATATGGTACAATGATGTAATGGTCAACCATCTTTCTGTCTGAACTCTCAAAATTGCCTGAGATCTACCATCTACCTCTAATATTGGTGAGTTCCACAAAAGTGTCGCTTTAAACGTCGCACCATTTTCCTTCATTACCGATAACCTTATCATATTGGTGCAGCTAATCGGACCGTTAAATGAGACCGCATGTGTACACTGAACATTAATAACAGGACATGTGAACAATGGGTCAGCGTTACCCTCGGCTCGTTAGCAGACATGACCCGGACATGCATGACATTGCAAACAATACTGACACAGACTTACTCCTACATGACATTTAAAACTATACTGACGAAGACGAACTCCTAAATAACATTGCAAATCATATCCGTTATAGACGAACTCCTACATAACATTGCAAACTACATCCTGTCAAAGACGAACTCCTACATGACATAGCAAACAATCCCGATAAATACGAACTTCTACATAACATTGCAAACTATATCCGTCAACGACGAACTCTTACATGACATTGCAAATTATCCGACATAGTCTATTTCCTACATGACCTTGGAAACTATCCTGACAAAGACTTACTCCCACTAAACGAACAGATTTTCATGGATGACATAAACAATTCAATCACTGCAAATCGACAAGGAACGGCCGAATCTGCACATAGATTAAACTAAGATTACAGACAAATATCCTGTCTGAGACTGGTGACTTCAGTGCACGTCCCAGTGATTTCCTTTAAGGAGCATTACCCTAGCTGATAAGCCAATATTTACATGACATATAGCTTGTCTACATTTCCTAATTGGTTGATGTCTGTAGCTGATAGCTTGTGATCAGGGAATGTAGAAACACGGAGATTTTCGCGTGTGTTCACAATAAAGAAGTTGTTTTCCAGGCAATCGTGAAACTGATGAAACAGTGTATTAAATTTAACTGCACGAAAAGCATTCGTTGTTCGAATTGATCGAATATTATGAATGAATGAATAACTGAATGAATGAATGAATGAATGAATGAATGAATGAATGAACGAACTCAATTTCTGCATCCCAAATGTTCATTTAGTATACACAAAATATAAGTCAAATAAGCTGATTTAAAAATTATCAAAGATCGCAAATACGTGTAAATGAAAGAAAACATGAGACATCATCCACATAATTTATTTACCGTCATTTTATTTTCATATTATATGTTGACACAACTATTATCGTTAACCTTGTTAACATCCCCATATTTGAAAGTAAATGGTTTATCGTTGTGTACTCCTGTTGATAGGCATAACATTAGATGATGTTCATAATAAATGAAATGATTTCAAATTCTCAATTATCTCATAACCTTTCAACATCCTTTTATATTGTCTTTGTCTTGGAGAAACATCATTTTCTCGTATAGTTAAGGTTGTCCGAGACAGCGGTTAGAGCATGAAAACACATGTTTGTATTGCAAATCCTCGTTGTATATCATTCTCATGCTTTACCCTCCTCATGTTTGTATTACAAGTCCCAATTGTATACCATTCTCATGCATTTAACTTTCGCCCATGTTAAAAATCCAACTTTCAGTCAAACGTACGAGGGGCGTTCAATAAGTGTTGCAACTTCAATATAAAACCAACTCGCGTAGTCAATTTTTTACTTTTAATTTTTCAATATAGTTACCCTTCACCTCAATACACTTATTCCATTTCTCTTTAAGACTTTTGATGCCGCTTGTAGAAGTCTTCCGTTTGCCCCCCTAACCACGCCTCTGTGGCATCTTTGACGTCTTCGTCATCCCGGAAGTGCCTTCCACGTAGGGCGGATTTCAGGTTTCTGAACAGGAAGTAGTCACTGGGGGCTAGGTCTGGGCTGTAGGGTGGGTGGTTAAGCTGTTCGAATCCACACTCACGTATAGCGGCCTGTGCAACTCTTGACTTGTGGACTGGAGCGTTGTCATGCAAAATCAGAACACCACGTGTCAACATTCCACGGCGTTTCTGTCGAATTGTCTTTCACAATTCTTGCATTAGGTTGGCATAATATTGACCATTCATTGTAGTTTTGGTTGGCAAGTAATCAATTAATAATATGCCTTTTGCATCCCAAAAGATTGTCGCCATAACCTTGCCAGCTGATGGTTGAGTGCGAAACTTCAGGGGAGGCGGCGAACTCGGGTGCTACCATTGCTTGGATTCCAGTTTAGTTTCCGGGTCCCAGTGGTGGATCCAGGTTTCGTCACCAGACGAGACAAAAACCTGGCTTTATCCGCATTAAACCGATCCAGGAGCTCCATGCAACTTTCGGTTCTTTTCTGGCGATCTTGTGCTGTGAGGTTTCTGGGTACCCATCTTGCAGATACCTTGGACATACCAAGATGGTCATGAATTATTTTTTCAACACTTCCAACTGATATCTGGAATTCCAAAGACAATTCAGAAACTTTAACACGGCGGTCAGCTAAAATTCGTCTTTCGATAGCGGCAATAACTTCCGGTCGGGTGACTTCAGATGGCCTGCCTGACCGTGGGTCATCGTCTAAGGACTCCCTTCCCCGCTTGAACTGAAGAGACCAGCGACAAACTGTTGAAAAGTTAGGAGCATCCTTACCCATCACATTACACATACGATTATGTATTTCTGTAGCTTTGCATCCCTCTTTAGTAAGGAACTTGATCACAGCGCGTTGTTCATGTTTGAGAGAATCCATGATTATGGAGACCCCTAGGTCAGCGCAGCTATTATATCTAAATAATTGTTATGTCTAGAAATTGTTTTGACATGTGTCAATGTTATGTTTTGACTTTAGTAACACCTGCTATAAGCTGACACTGTTTCCCGCTTGCAACACTTATTGAACGCCCCTCGTAGATTATTCGCTAAATTATTCGCTAGTTTAGCTTAACATTTTATCAGATATTTTATGATGATGTATATATTTTGTTCTTTTATGTATACTTTATTAGGACTTACATCGATTTTATCATTGCTACAATTAATGACTTGGCCGAGCGATTGTATTAGGTATCGCTAGACAACCGAATAAAATAATGTTCTTCTTTTTTCTTTCTTCTTCTTCTCATGCATGTTAATCTCCCTAACTGTGCTTCCTCACTATTCCACCTACGAAGAGTGAGCATATACTCCGAAACGTTTACATTGAAGAAGTTGTTATCCAGATAATCTTCCTGGTCTTGTATGCCACTGCTAAATGTCCTTCAAAGACATGAAAATAAACTTCGTTTTCTTCAACAATTACATTGCCTTGAACTAAATTTTCCAATCCTAGGCGTGTTTAGCAATTGCCGTAGTTAAAGGAGTAGATGTAACACAATTAAAACAGTCTTAAAAACGGATCTTGCAAAATGGCGTTTTCTTCAAATTCTGACGTAAGCATATTAAGCTGCAGGTATCTCCTTATTGCTTTCAAATGAAATCACCACATGATTCCAATTTCTTGCATTATATCCCACCCCGGTCTCGTTGCTATGGATTCTCATAAGCCGACACACTTTTTCTGATATACCTACACTTTTTCTGATATAGCTACACTTTTCTAATATACCTACACTTTTTAAAGATTGAGAAATTAATGGAGTCAAGTTTCTGAATTTCTAAATCTAAGTGATGATACTTTACAAAATGTCAGATTTTATATGAACAAATAAGATATTTGATCTGAAACCTGATTTAATAATCATGTTGCTTTCTCGTCCAACGAACAAACCATTGTACCAGGAGGCCAGTTGAAACTTTGTGCATTTTGTCTAAAGCGAGATGCACGTGCAAAACTGTGCGGACGGTTCAATGGCTATGCTTGATTCGTCTAAGCGGCGCTATGAGCATGCAATTGGGTGGATGACAGCGCTATACAAACTATCAAATATACACACACACACACCAACCACATGTCCGGCTACCAGGCTTAAGTTGCAACAAGTGTATCAGTGTTCAGACAGGAATACATCATCATCCCTCTAACTAGCTTCAATACACATTTATAATTATTTATATTTCATTATATTTATTTTATTATATATTATTTTAGTCATTTATATCATACAAGTATTTTTTTAAATTAATTTAAAACATGGATTAATATTACGAGCGTGTAATGCCAGTACACCAGTAATATTTTTAAAAAAATAAGTCAACTATCTAACTGTCAAAAGCAAAATTAAACATTAATTATTAAATGTCTCAAGGATAACATTTGTCCGCCATTATAATTATTCGGCTTCTGACGGCGTACGCCGGGTCCCGAATCAAGCATAGCCAAAGAACGTATCTGCATTGACAATACCGTCATTTGGCGATATCAATTAGATTTAGAGCCCCGAACATGGGTAACCATACAACGCAGCACAGGCTGAGCGTATCAGGGAATTGTCACATATGAGGCCGTATGTGGGTTGTGCGTTTCTCACACAAGCCTTTCTACCGCTGTATTTGATTCGAAATATTATGAAATAGTACAATCCGTTTCACTGGATCGTAAGTGGGGTATAAGAGAGATATATCCATACTTTTCCTCGCCTTGTCAAAAAGTGTAGGAAAAATGTGGGGTATCATTCGATACCGTCGGAAAAGTATGTGTATCTGCAACCTACGCTAGACTATCTTGAGTATTAGTGTCTTCATGATAATATTTCGAGGAGCATGGTACAAGTCACATTCAATCGTTTTGGCCAAGGAATAAATGGATTGGTAGGATCCTCAACATGATGGAAATAAACTGTGTAATATTTATTATATTAGAGGTTGTGATTAAAACCGGAATGCTGGCCTTTCAGAATTTATCGATAGCAAGTTAAGAATCTGTGCGTGTGGACATGAAAGCTTAGAAAACCAAAGCTCCCCTGGTTATGGGATACTCCGTCAGTATCTGCTCATCACTGCATCTTAATACAGTGGAATGTGGGTAAGGAATTGATAATTAATCTCTAACCATCGTTAATTTCAGTGAAACCAAAATATTGCGTTCAAAACAACTTTCAATCACATTTGTCTTATTATGGTTTATTTATCTACTTTAAAGTAAAGCTGCAATCAAATAAAATATTTTAACGTCACATCAAACACATTATGGACCATTTAAACTTTGAGCTAAGCTATTTTAGTGTGAACTAAAATTGAAAATACCTTTGAAGATGTAACATGTGGCGTCAACTAATGACATAAAAGGGCAAATCAAAGAGTTCTAATCGAAGTTATTTTGCAGTCTCTTGCCACCAGAGACGCCGTCAATCATAAATGGCAATGACATCACGCAATCTTAGATAGTGCATGTGTTCAATTTAGTCCCAGTTATTCAAAACTGTAATATTTGTGACATTTACAAATACTGCTCTTATATTAATAAAACCGGGTGGGAACGCGCAAGCGCAGTACCAATAATTGTTCGCAAGTTCCAGCCGTTGCTAGCTGGTGTCACCGCAATGCATAGCTACAATTGTATTGCGGACTTTGTTACTAGCAAGTGATAACTGTGAAATACTCTTGAAAGCGGCTTGCAACCCAAATTTACCTCGCGTCACAGTTATGTACATGATTGTGTTAATATGATATTACTGTCTCCTTTATTAGCATATATATAAAGGAATACACCAGAAAAAGTTTGAAAAACAGGGATATTTAAGCAAGTGATTTAACAATCATCTACAAGTTAAGAATAGTTTTATTCAATGGTTCTCTCGTCTGTTTATATGTGATCTTAATTAAATCCGGTAAATTATTTGCTTGGCGATCTGAAATTCCTGTTAAAAATATTATGGTTGTGTTATAAATATGTGTGAAAAGTAAGTTTGGCTAAGTTGTTGTTCACTACATAAATCGTTTGTTTGATCATGGTCTGAGAACTACATTAGTATTTTAGGTCAATCTATTTTTAAATCCAGTATATCTTGTAAAGCGTAAGGATTCCCTTTCTTCCATGGAAAAATCGATCCAGAACTTGGACGGTCAATATGAAATATAATTATAACCAAAACAGTCACATATTTGAATGTCAGAAGATCGAACAGGTTCAAATTTGCACGTATGTCTTGAAAGTTTAAAGGTGCACGTAGCACGTTTTTTGCCAATTTTATTTTTTTTCAAATTTCCCATTTATAATGATAGTTAATGTCATTTTTATTTACCTTACAAGGTAAAACATCCTGTTACACAAACAAATTGCCGTAGTGGTGAACACAGTGTTGCGTATAAAGCAAAAATTGCATGGCGGCCGTTTTATTGTGAACACATTTTATTATTTCGAATGACAAAAACGATTCCCATGGTTTTACGGAACCACGTACACTCATTTTTAACTTGATTTTCCGAAGAGGGAAGGGTGTTTTACTATTGGTGGCATTATTTTTCAAAAAAATTTCATCGACTTATTTCACCGAAAAAACGTGCTACTGCCCCTTTAAAATAGGGATTAGAGTGAGTAGGTTATAACCACTCACATTACAAGGAGCTAGAGGGTATTCGAGAGATATTCCTGATAACACATATATGTTATTAATAAATGATAAAAACACAGTCAAATTGAAAGATACTGATAAAGGTAATATGTTGATGACTTATTATTCCGCAATGATAAACACAATTGGCGCTGTGAGTGGGGGGAAACTTCGTTACAGCATAACAGCAAATTTTTCATTAGTTTTATGACATGTTCTGTGTTACTATGTGACTGCTCTATCAGTGTATGTCTAAAGTTATCAAAAAGTTGCAAAATTGGGCATTATTATTAAAAAGATGTACAATTATGTACAATACACATTGTAGCGTGGCTTCATTTCACGTAATGCAAAAAAAAAAATATGGCGACAGAACCCTCCCTTCAAATACACGACATCACTTTCATCATCCATTAATATCTACAAAACAATTACATGTATGAAACAGCGTATTAGTGTCAAATTCGCCAACAATTAAATTGAATAAAAAAAACGAACGTTCGACTACATGAAAGATATATTCAATGTTAAAATAGATAAATTTGCTCCAATCTTCACACACAGTAAAAACATGGTAGGAGTCATTTTGTTGTAGATGTCATGTCTTACCCTTGCATACATTAAACAAAGATATTTTATTTAAATATTAACAAGTTACCCATTAATTCATTCAACATTCTGCAGATGTGTGTTATTGTAATCGCACCATAATCACATTTTTAAAGAAATATTAAATCACGTTTATTTAAATTAAAACTCACATACCTTCTTGTGAATGTTTATTTTTATCAGTATATTTTTACGATTTGGCTATTATCTTATCACCCCAGCTTAGAGCAACGTCACATGACACAACTTTGGTATTGTATATACAGCAGCTTGTTATTCATTGACGTCAACAGATAAAACTTTGGTAATGGAAGCACAACACCTTATCATCCCTAACGTCACAAAACCAAACTTTGGTATTGGAAACACAGCAGCTTGGACTGTGTGACATTGTATATAAATGGAAGTGTGTATGTAGACTGGACATACACCTACACTTCTACAACATGAAAGTCTTCGCTCTCTTCCTTGTTGCAGCCCTCATGCTGATCGGCACTTGTGAGTTTTTCCAATTATTTTCATTTGTCATAGCACACATATTCTACTTAAAGTATGTTTCAACTACATTGATTTGTATTCTGAGAACATTATATCAATTCTGAAAGAGTTGATGACTTAGAGTAAACACGACAGTACAAATGTACGTATCATACTAATACTATCAAGCGCAAAATAAGCTTTCAGCAAGAAATCTTACCTCAATGACGCTTGTACTGATTTCAGATACAGCTCATACTCCGACAATAAACTCGATGGTGTGAACATTCCTTTTACGCTTTTACAAATGATAATATCAACACGTATTATGCATGAAACTAGTTTACCGTTATCACATTCCCTGGAAATGAGTTAAACCTTATGTAAGAGACGTCAGAGCCTTTTGTACAATATTCCTAAATCAAACAAATTCTGTGTTTTATACTTATATGAGTATACACTGTTCTTCAATTAAACCAATCACGTGTCTTCTGTCCTCAGCTGAGTGTGCTACCCCCTGTGCCGGCAGCGATGGTTGTGTCGCCGGAGGTGGTCACTCTTTCTGTGTGACTGCTTGCACCAGTTGTGCACATGGTGCTCACTGTGACCACAATGCTGACATTTGTATGTGCCCCCTATGATTCAAGTGAGTATAATATGTCCTTTCGTGTTAAGATATTACTTTCCCTTTCATATTCCAATCGAATGATGACCTCACCATATTAGAATTATTGTAGCACACAATCCATTGATTTATTTATAATTTAAATACCATGTACAACATATTTAGGATTTACACATTAATATTTACGAGATAATTATTAACTATCACAACATGATTTTTTCTTTTTTTTTCAGTATTGGTTCGGTATAGCTGCATAATTACACCGAAGCAATATGCAAATAAAACATTCAAAATGGAAAATGGTTGGATTGTTTTCTTTATTTCCTTTTGATTATAACTATGACATACGGGTTGAGAGAACAATGATAACTGAACTACACTAGTGGAGTGAGTATGCTTATCCTACAATTAAAATGTACCTGCTGGTGGATAAATATCATTCTCTTCCCACAGAGGTTACTCCATTCATTTCCTCTACCCTGACCTCTAATGTATAAGGGTTAACGATTGTCTAATGGTGGTGAAAGTTTGCAACATTGATCACGTCCCTATTTTAGTCTAATCGATCATCGTTTAGCATTTGTGATCAGCTTCTGTCTTGTAACGTTATATGTGCGCATCGGATAGATTGAGCAACTCTATTTATTTCGGAATTGGCGGAATGTTCAGATTTTAACAACATTGCACAGCTTACTTTTGATGGATTCTCTTTTTCAAGGCCAGAAAGTACTCCATATTCAACATACACTGTCGGCCAAAAGTAACGCCTACCACATAAATTATCTTATCGGATTTCGTAAAAACTGGAATGAACAGTTCAGCAATATTATATCATTATGAAGTTGCAACATTTCTGCATAATATATTTACATTTCAGAAGTTGTCATGTCACTAAATAATGGCGATTGTTGAAATTAGACAACAGAAATTGTTCGGTTTTCGATCAGTGCTTGATCAGAAAAACATTTGACACAGATTTTCATACAACCACGAGCAACAACACAGGCACGCATTTGCATTAAAGTGATGATGGCGCTACAGATGGTGACGGTGCGCAAGTGATTCAACCAGAAAAGGTGGTCTTCATCGGGCGTAGTTTTCATGAATGCTATTGACTCAAATCACAGTTTTACCACAATTTCAATAGACTTTCTTATAAACTAATGTTTCAGCATAACGCGGAGACCACCATTAAGTATATTTAAAAGATTTTGATTTAAAACACATTTAAAACATATTTGTTAAGAGGACGAGGACATACACTTAATTGTGGTGATTAACACCACGTTTAGGTAGTTAGGAAATCAAGAGCTCATGCATAATCAACAAATACAACATGACTAGAGAAGAGCTAAAAAGCACAAAGTTGAGAATGCTCTGTCTTATCTGCAACGAAACGCTATTCTCAGTCAATCTATGAAAACAACGTGCTCTGACTTCGTAAGAGAACAGGATGACCTTATACTCACAAGACGAAGGTTACCGAAAGGAAAGCCATTTTAACGGCGATGCTCATCTAAAACTTACATTTAATGAGGTTGTTTTAACGTTTTACTTGTTTACACATTTCGACGATGAGGGGCATGCTAATGGCGGCCGCCATGACATGACGTCATTCAAAGGACGGATAATTCTCATCTCCTTTCCTCGAACAGACAGCTTTTATATTGTGAACGCTTTCTTCAGAATGACCAGTGCAACCTGTTTCTCCATACCGAAAATCACACATTATAAAATGGTTCGATTTTAAAACTGAATATTTAACGTCGCAGTATCAATCTTTATTCAATACTTAAAGGCCACAGGCCTGTAGTACAATTGGTACATGCAATATTTAAAAATTTGTACAAATATGTCAGATAAAATCATATAATTCTCTGTCAAGTAATGTTATATGATATCTTCAATAACACATATGTCATTAATACCAGTGTAATTTACTTTAGGATATTTTGTCTGTGCAAGGAGGCATAATATATGTACATAGAAACATTTTGCAGAATATTACAATTTGAGTTTAAGTATTATGAACTTATAGATGATGTGACAGGGTTGATATTACTCCACTGTTCCGTTTCAACACAGATATATTTTAAAAAACAATAAATCGTATGAAATACAAGTTGGTAATAAATAGGATACATAACTCGTTCCCCTTTCATATCAAGTTACGTCACTCGTGATTTAATGTTAGTTTGTTTCTCGCCAAGGCTAGTTAGATATCCTATATGTCAGTCACACGGGTAAACTTTTTCGCTAAATAAATCTATTAAGCGACGGAAATAACCATTCAAAATCAGATTTCAACTCGAGATAAGACTATCTTCTGAAGGAAAGAAAGGCTTACTTACCGTACAATAAACATGATTTCGTAGAACTCTCTTTAGAATAAGAGAAATTACATATTCTAGAGTGGGCCTTATTTACAGCTCTTAAAGATTGAATAGTTTAACAATTTAGTCGTTTGATATAATGCAAATAGTCTTACATCTACAGATGCCTCAGTTAATAAATCGAACTAATGGACAGACAGACAGACATATTTATATTCAGTAGAAAGGCCTTTGGTCCATAGAAGAGGCATATAACATGGATAGAACAGTGTGCGCAGCAAGTCATTGTAGCTCTAAAACCTTTCAGGGCTGTTTTATAAATTTTGTAATAACCATTTTGGAATAACCGGGAAGCTATGGCGTCTACTCGTTATTATGTGTTCATCAATACAATCTTATGTTGAATGTAATGGCCACTCATCCAAAATTTTCCATGTAAAACATGGGGTATGTCAAGGTCGTCTTTTATCAGCTTGGTTGTTTACGCTTTACATCAAAGATGTGTTGTATGATTTCAATAACACACAGTACGGACTATGTCTCCCTTGGGTAATACACCAGGTATTCTACTAGCTGATGACACTACCTTACTTAGCTGTAGCACTAACGGGATGCAGTGTCTCATGGATATCCTCTATGACTATGCAAACATGTGGCACCTAAAATTTAATGCAGGCAAAAGTGCAATTATTGTATTTGATAATATTTCCAATGGCACTTTTCCAGACGTCCGCATTGGCCGAAACAGTATTCATGTCGAAACAAGTGTTGTTTACGCCGGTGTGAATTTCTCACCCAAACCCACCACTGCACACACGCTCCAAAAATGTGAAAAATTACGTTAACTAGTAAACGTTAATCATAACCATGGCTTATAATTTGGTGGTCTTAAGCCCTTACATGCTTTACTTATTTGGCAAACTGTAATTCTACCATGTGCCTTGCATGGTTGTAATGTTTGGTGTGAATTATCTCCTAAGGAGTATGATATGCTGGAAATGGTACAAAAATATTTCTGCAAAAAGGTCCAAGGTCTATCAAAACTATCCAGTTCAGTTATTGAAAAAGCTGCTTGAGCATCATTTCAATAAAGATGTACATAGAGCAGCAAACTCTCATACTCCTCGGGAGATTAATACATGCTGATATACGTTCTATTTTTAAGAGATTGTTTTGCTATAGATTTTCAAAATGTATGTTTGATGATGTTGCTTCAATATGTTTAAAATGTAGCTTTGGCAAGAACATATAGAATAGATGGTTTGGATAAATACTTAGAAACATCTGTATTTCCAAATAAACAACTCTGGGTATGTTAAAACAGCTATTCATTAAGCAGATAGAAAACATATTATTTCAGAGCTATCCACAAGAGCAACTTTAGCAGGTTACTATCTCGCTTACGAAGACTGTCCAAGCAGACTATGGTATCTATCATTAGATCAACGCCTATGTTTTACTGATATAGCAACGCTGCTGCACATCAGCACTTATGTAATTCAATCTAATGAATGTATCTCTTGTATGTTTGCTTATGATAGTTTAAACATGTATTCCTTTATTGTAACGAAACGCAGTATGAGAGAGATATACGTTTAGAAGATCTAATTGATATACTTGATGTTACAACTTTTGATTGTCTGTGGAATGATGATGATGTGATTATACTCGGAGGCCTCTTGACTACGTGCACGAGGGCTCTCGATTATGAAACATGGCTGGTGTGTATCCGTCGGATATGTTACACTGTTAAACTGTGGAAACGATATTTCTTTAAATGCGTATGATGTCTTGCAATGTTTAATACCTACATTATGTTTATAACCTTATATTGATTCACTTGTTGGTATGAAATTCTGAACTTTGTATTGATCTTCATTGATATGGAGGAAATAAAGCATATCTTCTATCTATCTATCTATCTATCTATCTATCTATCTATCTATCTATCTATAAACCAACACTATATATATATATATATATATATATATATATATATATATATATATATATATATATATATATATATAATCTCATCATTCTAATTTTGCAACAGATCAACAATGGAATGCTTTAAATATGGTGTTTTAGTAAACTGTTGTAGATATTTAGCTCTAGTTTGTCATAAGTTTTACAAATAAATAATACATGAAATTATGTTTCTATATACACTAACCTTATAGTGATTCACTTGTTGTAATGAAATTCTGAAATTTGTATTGATCTTCATTGATATGGAGGAAATAAAGCATATCTATCTATCTATCTGTGTATGTATCTTTCTTTCTATCTATCTATCTATCTATCTATCTATCTATCTATCTATCTATAAACCAACACTATATATATATAATCTTATCATTCTTATTTTGCAACAGATCGACAATGGAATGCTTTAAATATGATGTTTTAGTAAACTGTTGTAGATATTAAGCTCTAGTTTGTCATAAGTTTTACAAATAAATAATGAAATTTGTTTTCTATATACACTTGACCTATAATATTACACAAAGGACATATTCTTCCTTTATATTCAATATGTCTATACCTGCCACATTCAACAGCAATATGAAAGTTACTACATCTGAACCTTGATATAGCAATTCTTAAATTTAAGGGAATGTCACAACCTAAATATTTTTCAACATTTGGAAGAGATTTAAACTCCTTTTAGAATACACATTTAGGAGAATTAACGCGTTGTCCCTAAAAACAGAAATCCACTTCTCATTATAACACAAAATTGACAATCTAAAACTAATCATGTATGTTTCTTGCTTTTCAACACATTACTATCATCAGAAATTTGCTTTGAGGAATTATGCATTAGAGTTACGCTATAAAGACTAGAATGATGATCAAATAGCCTCTAACCAAATTAGTAAGTTGTTAGGATCTCATAAAATAGTCTAGAATCTGAACATGGATCAAGCGCGTATCATTTAATTTTTATACAAAATTGTAGCCTTAATGGAATACTAAACAGCAGCTATAACAAACAAATTTTGAGCAAAAACTGCCTAAAACAAAATCAAATCACAGCGAAATGGAAATATGCGGTTCGTCAAGGCATATATGGAATGAAATTAGTGTCAGTGATGGCATTTCTGCACTTTACGTTATCATCTCATGTGAAAGGCTTTTTTCCATAAACTGAAGATTTTACAAGAGTGCTCAAATCTTAAATCCACTATCAACTGTAAAGGGCGATATCTTAGTTGGATCATACTGATGTGGCATCTAAGGATAGAGTAAATCAGTTCATTTAATATATATCATATACAAGCGTTATATCGAGCTGGTCACCTCATCTCAATATGAATTCAGTGTTATAATGAGAAACTAACATATATGTGAGAGTACGGGGCTTAAACAGTACCCATAGGCTACCCATCCTTCATCACTTTTCTACTTCGTTCAAGTTTTAAGGTTTGTTAGAATTTTTTTTATTCAGACAAATAATGTCGTTACGGAAACACTGAATTAGTTACTGTTAACAAAACACCGTTCGGGTAGTACTGCAGACACTAGGACGTGACATGTTAATGTAACTGCATATTTATTGTTAATTTACCACAAGGATAATGGCGATGTTCAAGAAGTGATAAAAGAGTTACCCCATGGTACGAGAAGGATGAAAGTCTGGCAAGATAAGTAACCTAGATAGATGAAACGTACATGGAAATTAAACATAGTGAATAACATTGATACTTTCCATATCAATTGTCAGTTTCTTCCATCAGAGGCTCCAATCTAATACGCTTACAATCCGCTGATTTTTCGAATATACACCTAACTTTATCAAATGAAAAATCTAACAAATGTGTCCAACATGGCTGACTCATGACTAATAAGAGATACTTGCGCATTAGACAGGCGTGCGTTAAGGTTTCCAATTACAAGAATTGATGTAGTTCTGGCCTATGACTGTAAACATTGGAGTTTTTAATACAATCAAGGTCCTTCTTTAAGAGGCATTTAGAAATTGGTAATATGAAGAATAAACAAATATATGGATTTACAACTTCTTTCTTGCAAAGATATGCGATGTTTCGGTGTAGATACTAACCCCGTTATCAACAATGTAACACTGTACATCAACCTAATTCATTATAACCACGTTGTACATCAACCCATTCAATTGTAATGGATATATATATATATATATATGTATATATATATATATATATATATATATATATATATATATATATATGAAAAAGTTGAGCAAGTGTCGTCTGAAGTATTTTATATATATACACATGTCATACCACAATGTTCAGTATCATCTGCTTGATAACGGTGTTAGTATCTACACCGAAACGTCGCATATCTTTGCAATAAAGAAGTTGTAAATCCATATATTTGTTTATTCTTCAATCAAGATCCTTATTCAGCAAGTCTAGATAAACTGATATATGGAACTGAAAGTATTACAATATATATAATCATAAGTATGAAAGCACACTATTGATAATAACATTCCAGAGACTAAGTTATAGCCTAGTAATAATGTTTCTGAAAGAAGTGAGTGCTCTTACAAGAAACCATAGACACCACAACGTAAGTGATTTTAACGCGAGAACAATGACGTCATCGATGTTACACCCATGGCATTTGCTTCGAGATGATTACTATTGTCAGTTGAATAGTCACAGCATTAACACGGCAAAATGTTCGATACATAATCACCATTCCGCAGACAGATGTAAAGGCATTCTGGCATCCCACACCGCCTGTTGGGAAAGTTTGAGGATGTAATTAAATACACATGCGAAGGTTTCGATTGAATGCTTGCAGGGCCACCAAAGCTATAATTTCCCAGTCTTGCGTATACGACGTAACCGTTACTTGTGCACTCATTACCTTCAACACACGTCAGAGATACCACCACCTGCACTTAGGGAAAGCTTCACAATTCCCCTGGTGGCTCTGGAAATGCATCGGAGAGAAGACTTGGCGGGAACAGAGTCTTTGTGAATATTTTATAAACGCTTCCAACTCTCAGGGGATGATCATTCTGCACCGTCTGATACCTAAATTACCTTTATTTGATGCACCTAACATGAGTAAACATGGAGGAAAGGATTGGTTAAAGAACATATTGATTTTGACTGTTATCCAAATTGGTTTAACCTTTACTGTAGAGCATACTACAACCTACAACGGTGCGCTGCAATTGAATCAATTGCTCTGAGATGAAACGCGTGTTTAAGCATGCTTTATACACTGAAGTACACAAGAAAGTCCACATCTCAGTTGGCTTTATCATATGTATGGTTTGTAATTACAAATATATTGTCGATATACTCTAAAACTGAATGGTGCAGACGTTTAATCATCCGTCAACGAATACCTCTACGTGTATTACATGTTAACATTTTACATTTTATGTTGGCCACCATGTTACATACATGTAATGTTGACTTCCCTGTCATAATATGTTAGCTTAGCGACGAAGTATTATATATGGCTAATCGTCTCATAGTTATTGTATAAGAATGGTATTGTATATATACATATATATATATATATATATATATATATATAGAGAGAGAGAGAGATAGAGAGAGAGAGAGAGAGAGAGAGAGAGAGAGAGAGAGAGAGAGAGAGAGAGAGAGAGAGAGAGAGAGAGAGAGAGAGAGAGAGAGAGAGAGAGAGAGAGAGAGAGAGAGTTTGGGAGTGTTAATATCCCGCTTTAGGAATAAATTTTAAATTTTGCCAGCCTTGACGAGCTAAATATATATTGTTTATTCCTAATGCAGGATTTTTACCATCCCAATATACACGAGCATGATAACTATGAAACAATGTCATTGAGCTGAATGGCTTGACAACATTAATTTCAAAGTTGAACTGTTCTTCAACTACGTGTTTTGATATATGAAATAAGTATCCACACCCTTCAATACCAATAGTCTAAAGGAGCGACACCCGCCATGTTGGATTCGTTTCCAAAACTGCCGACTCGACTACATTCGTTTCTTTTATCTCACATTATACAACTTACCGCCGATGCTTTAGTCGGTTTCATACTAATTGGAAATGACCAAAACGTTTCTTACTTATTGTCAACAATACCCCGAAAAGTCGACTCCATGTGAAAACAGGGTGTCGCTCCTTTAGACTATTGGTATAGAGGGGTGTGGATACTCTTATATATGTATATTGTTTAAAGTAAGACATTGGGTATCCTCAATTTTCTTTGAACTCCACTGTACATTTCTGTTTCATCAGTTGTATCGCATTGATCTGCAGCAGTGCGAGGAGCGTACGTAAAATATACCCTACACGGGGTAAAAGTTCGAACTCTCTTCTCAGACACAACGAATCCGTAAATATACGTGAAGATGATAATCATACATAAAGTATCCTACATGTTAACAAGTATTATCAACAAAGTCATGTTCAGTCTTCGATCTTCAAAATAAGCGTCCAATGTTAACGTGTATTTTTACCTCAGCTATATTTCATTGATCAACAGAAGTGCGAAGAGCGACCGTAAAATATATATGACAGGGAAACACAGACACAGAAACTCGTAAATAAACCCGAAAGCGCATCACAGCTATAACATATGTATAACAGGTGTGTCTAGGGGGTATAAATAACATTTAAACTCTACACTCGGAAGGGGTCTCACCTTAACATATGTTTTCTATCCAGAAGCTTTTCTAAAAATATTTCCTCTTACACCATGGGCGCTTCTCGTAAAGACTTTTGAAATTTCATTTGAAATGCTCGATAAGTAGTATCAAATGTTCTTAAATTGAACAAACAGTTGCCTGTGTATGTCATTCGGGTACTTACTAGCACAGATCAAAGGACAAATGAGGAATGTAAATTATTCAGGTGAGTTTGACAGGTACCATGCATGAACTCGTTGGTTTGTTTAATGACCATGTCAAGCGAGCTCTAGACTAAACCACTGATATTCGACTTTTATCGGTCCTGGGGTACAGAATGTAGAACAAATCAATTGAGGAACTCATTTCGTAAAGGAAACGAATGTGAGGTTTATATCATTAAAATAAATAATATGTTAAATTGTAAAATTAAAAGCATCGAAACACCCAATTTTGAAAACTTTGAGATATTGTATGACGAACTGAAACATCCCTGATATACAATGGTTAGTTCAGAGCCGAGGGGCAAATGTATTGTTATTAAGATAATTCTCCAAGACACTTAATATTAGGAATTGTCACAACATCTGTGATAGTAATTGAAACATATAACTTTTTGTGATAAAACTGCATTAACTTAACTTTATGTTTTACATGTTGGTGTCACAAAATAAATGTAAAAATAATTTTCCCTAAAACTTATTTTTCCATGCACTGAACTTGCCGGATGTTGAAAATGTTAACATTCCTTGAACGGAGCGATCTTTAAATACTTAAATTTTGAATTCAAGTTGTTAACTTAACTGTTATGATTTTTGCATTAAAAGGACTTTGTTTGTAACTCTTTCCGGATGTCTTCCTGAGGCAAATCTGAGATGAGGTGAGTTGGGAGTTTAACGCCGCTTTCAAGAGTATTTCACTAGAATAATTATTTACTGCAGGGAGAAAACCCGTTACGCCATCATAGTAATTATTCATTGCTGTGAAACCTGCGAGCATCGGCTGGAACTCTCGAAACATGGTTGTACTGTGCTATAAATTCAGTGTAGCATTGCAGCCAAAACTTACTGCGTGTAGAACAGTTGTCAACAGCAAAGTTAACAAAGTTGCCGAGCCTCTGGCCGGATTCGCAACCCGAACATATTGATCCGAAGTGAAGTGAAGTGAAGTGAGTTGTGGTTTAACGCCGCTTTCAAGAGTATTTCACTTATATCGCGGCTGCTAGTATTATGGCAGGGAGAAAGCCTGCAACGCCATGTGGCTAAGCATTGCGGTGAAACCTGCGAGCAGCGGCTGGAACTGTGGTACTGTGCTGAAATTCAGTGTAGCATTGCACCCAAACCTTACTGCATGTTGAACAGTTCTCTTCTGCAGACAAAGTTGCCGTGCCCCTGGCGGGATTCGAACCCCGGACATATTGATCCGAAGCCGAAAGCGCTAACCTCTGCGCAACCCAGCCAATATGATTGAATTACACATTTTCATAAAAGTATTCCAACTAAATTCTGCTCATACCGATTTTAGTAATTTGTTTTTCTAAAGGCTGCTTAGCAAAATGGCATTCGTTCCCTTGAAAGAGTTATACTACTTTCATTACAGCAAACAAAATAAACTTTCGTTTTTCGGTATAATAAACTTTGTTCTTATTCAGTGAAATATCTAGATTAGTCTAAAGCAAACATCAACAACAGTACAAGTGAACTATATTCTGAATTGAAATAATCTGATATTAAACTGCAAACATCAACAACAGTACAAGTGAACTAAATTCTGAATTGAAATAATCTGATATTAAACTGCTAAATATCCATCATAAATTGTTATTCCACAGATTGGCAATGCTTCCATCTGTAAATTTGATATTATATATTAACTATATTGTCGTGTTTGAGAGCTATGTGTATAGCCGATCCAGTTTGTCAATAACATCCACACAGTCTACTGACATTTAACACAATGTATTCCTCTGATGAAATAAAATCATCTTGTGCACATAACCAATTCACAAATATACATTGTCATTTCATATATCTCATATTTATGCCATTTGGGAATGTGTGCTGACATATGCAAGATCCACTGTAATACGGCATGTATGCATAACCTTCAAATCAATTCGCCGAACGGTAGATCTAACCTCCATATCATGAACCAGAATAAATATTTGTTTGAGTACGTAATCGAATAATGTAATAAGTTCTAAGCCTCAACCATGTACCAATAACCATTGTAACTATCACTTGACATTGATGCCTTTATGGCTCGGCGCAATGGTCGGTCTGATAACCCTGAACATTGTGTTGACCCATGCAGACAACTCATTTCCCTATCAATCCACCGTCAGTGCCACGCTTCTCGTTAACCTTCATCCCATCTTGTATTCACTCCTGCCTGTGAGCCACGTTGACCGCTAAATGACCGTCTCGCTTTTAATTCAATAAATCACGAGCGTTACTAATATGTTGACATTGGTGCTGTTGACCACTGTCCATTCGGACAACTAATCGCTCAAAGGATTAGGCTTCATTACTATATCGCTCATCTTATCTCTGTTAATCGGGGAAGAAGTCGCTCGTTCATTACCGAGGTTCAAGTGATGCAGTGGCCGACGAGGGCCGAGTGGCTCTACAATAACACGACTAGATTGCTGCAGTTAGACTCTCTGTCATGTTTTGTGCTGGACCGTTATGTATTAGGGCTAATATTTATCTTACTTAGTATGCGATCCTCATTTTGAAAATTAGACTATGGACAATAACAAAGATGATCTGGTGGTACCATGAGTGTATATCACCAATGGAATTTGTTTAAAGTCGGCGACCTTCCTTAAGCAAATGCATACAATGTAACTGTATGAATACACTCTTGAAATCGCATGCTCAGGAAAACAACAGCATCGTAATTCTTGGGATAAAAAAAACATGTAGTCCATCTACTTAAAAGGGCTTTAGCACGTTTTTTTGTAAATTTTATTCTTTAAATTTTCAATTCATAATGATAGCTTATGTCATTTATAGAGCTTAAACATCTCATTACACAAACCAATTTTCCGTAGTTGTAATAACAGTGTTGCGTATAAAGCAAACATTGCATGGCGGCCATTTTATTGTGAACACACTTTATTATTTCAAATGACAATCTATTCCCATGGCTTTACTGAACCATGTAAACTTATTTTTAACTTGACTTTCCGAAGAGAAAATGGTGTTTTACTATTGGTGACATTATTTTTCAAATACATTTCATCGACTTTCTACAGCGAAAAAACGTGCTACTGCCCCTTTAAATTTCATATACCCTGTGAGCATTGGCAGTAAATGGAAGCGTATTATGACCAATTGTTTCACTGGTTTATAAAGAAGAAGCATCACTGTGTGGAGGTGATGTAAAACATCACGAATCTACTATCAATGCCATTGAAGTCTTATTTGTTAAAAAGAAAATTAGGAAGTAATATAAACATATGAATATTATCAGCCTGCCTTTGAAAAGTTCGGCAACACAAACTATCATTTCCTCCGTGTACTTATGTACATATTTCACTGAAATGTATACATGTATATAAATGAACATCCGTGTATACACTGGTTTATCATGGATAGTGTGCGATCGTTAAAATCAGTATTGCTCTTATGTAATAGCTTATTCACAAAGTTCGCACACAACATCATCTGCGTAATTTAGCTAATTGCATCGTTAGGAACAAATGCCAGCCAGCCGCCTGTGTGCCCTACATAATGATGGAGCCTCTACAACGCACACAACCTCGTCACGCTATCCCGCTATCCACATTCACTGTATCCTAACGATCATTATATACCATTCACAACATATCACTCCAGTTCCACCGAGGTTTGTCTTTTTCAGATGCAATAAACGTGATTGGTAATGAACCTGTTTGCATGTATTTTCGGAAATCCGAAATTATGGGTTTTGTAATGAACGCTGACACCATTTACAGAATTGAGTGAGAGCTCCGGATAAGTGATATATCCGGTACATATATCTTAAGTCGATAGATTGAAACTTGGACCAAGAATTTCGAAGCCCTTTAAATTTAAGTGCTAAGAAAGTCGTAAGTAACGGAAATTTACATTGGCTTATTATGAGAACCTATGTCCCAATATACGATATATTATATCCGTTCTACGTAGTTTGTAATGTCCACAAAATGAATGTCAGTGAAAGATTCAGAGATGGAATAGATTGTTTCTATAAGCAGTGGGTTCATCATCAACTATACCGTATTTTACTCTTATTAACAGGTCTAACATAGAGGCCGGGGCTACTGTTCTGGACAAACAATACGCATGTTTTAAATACTAGTGCAGTGGTTAGCGCGTTCGCATTCAGATCAAGAGGTCCGGGTTTGAATCGGCGTTAAACCCCCAAATCATCTCGCCTTAAACACTACGACAATGTGAAATTTAATTTCCCGTGCATTAGATAATGTCAATTATAAAATTCTTGTAGCGTCACGCTAATGTTCTTTGGGGTTGCTATTTCTCGTAATGTCCTCCTGATGCCAGATATATCAAGTTTAAGCTTGAATCTAATTGTTTTTTGTACACCTTCGTTGTCATACAGTTAAGGAAATGATTTGCGTGTTGCTTGTTATCAGTTAAGTCGTTGTTGTACAGTGTTCCGACAGGCAGATTTGCAATTAAATTGCTTTCTGTTGCTTATGAAGGCAGATTCTTGTAGAATAATTGAGGGAATTATTTTTGTTTAAATAATACAAATTGACTTTGCTCTTAATATCAACGTCCTGGCGTCTATTTAAACAAATACGAACAATTAGGTTTAGAATTGCTTATACTTTTAACATGTTAAATGTTTTTCTGCTTAATTATTGGGTATCAAAATAATCTTTATCCTGTTGGGCAATATATAATAACATAATAGAAAGTATGATACAATCATACCCAAAACAGTAAAGGTAAAAAAATGCATTAGAAAAAAGAAGATGCAACCGGTTCATAGTTTAATGGTGTGTATTATACATACTTTTCTTCTTAACATGAGGTGGTTTCAGAAAAATCGGAATATATCCTTTATTATCACTTTAATGCTACAGCTTATATACATCTTTATTTGGCTAATTTAAGTTTATCTCCCTATGCTGCATTGTCCAAATCGAATACATACATATTAGTGCGGGTATTAGGGAGGATTACCAACGGTCAGCCACACATACTTAACTTGGTGAGAGCCCACCTTTCCATCATACAAAGGAGAAAGCAGTAATTGAATTCAAGCATTACAGTTAATTCCTACATCTGCTTGCCGTTAATATGTCTAGCTGGCCACAATAAATTAAACCAATCGTTGAAACTAAGACAGTAATAGTCTTCTGATATGTAGAATTACTACCGATGGACAAAACATCTGTTATTGATTTCCTTTTCATTATGGTTCCTGACCATGAAGAGATATTCGTCAAGCTACACATCTATGTGTGTAAGTGTTTATAATCTTAACGTTTACTCTCTGAATGACCCTTTCAGGAAAATGTTTAAATGAAATAAACACGAATATCGGATATGAAGTATTAATTGAACTTTCATGACTTGCTACATTGAGTGAGAGAGATATTGTTTAATATTACAGTCCTTGCTACATTGAGTGAGAGAGATATTGTTTAATATTACAGTCATTGCTAGTGAATAGTTAAATGATTAAGAATTAAAATCAAAACATTATTTAAAGCAAAACGCAACGTATTAAATGAGATCAGCAAATTATCACATGGTTGGTCAAACGCTGATTTTGGAAAGTTAAAGATTATATCAATAAGATTACTTCCTTTAAAATGGGCACGGAGGTGAGTAAAAGAACGATTGACAATTGGACGATTGGACGATTGACAAACCAAAGCTAAAGCATTTGAATGTCGCTTGTATATATATTTCTATTCCAAAAATGATATAGATATACATGAAGGTTATGTAGCAGCGATCATGATCTGGTAGTTGTTATTTATAGTATGTGCATTGTGCGGATATATGTAGTTTAATGTACATGCAAATTATTCATTTATAATTTTATTAACATGTTTGTACACTTATACTGGTTTTAAACATACTGTGTATTCTTTTTGCATATTATGAATATCAAATGTCAGATCACATACTTATGAAATATATGAGTTGTACATTCTAAGGATGTATTGATTATACATACAATGCATAATTATAATTCCCACTGCAATCAATTTTTATGAAGGCAACCATGAAGTATACACCGTAAAATGGCGTTTAGCAATTAACATTAAAGGTACATGTTTAATGCTAAACATCTTTAGCATAGTGTTTATTAGCTAAACACAAGAACACTATTACGCCTGATATTTAAACATTATAAGCTTTCAAACACATTTCTAAACATAGTTACTTCAACTATACATAGAGCGTTAATATTGGTCAAGTTGTACATAGATGTAGACTAACATTTTCTTCATTTATGTTACAGGTGAAGCACTTCAAAGGAAAACAACTTAGAAACAAAGATTACACCTACAATATCTTTCCAAATCCTTTGTTATAAAAATCCTTTGACATAAAAATCCTTTGAAAAACAATAGGAAGCACAATAACTTAAAATTATGTTTTTAGTTATTAATTCATGGGGGAAGTTATTGAAGTTTAACATTAGCTAATAAGGAATACAATCTTGCTATATTTTTCCTGGCTCTAAAGCCTCTCTTAAAATATTTGTGTCTGAAAATATTACTGCTATGTATTCTATATTTGTTGATCATTTTAAATATTTTTTTATTTTCTTCAAATATTTTCTTATCCATGTATATTGTGAGCATAATAAGTATCCAATAAATACAATACTTGACTTGATACTATGACTGCCTTGGTAAACATTCATTTGTGCATTTATTTCAATAAAATTTCCCCTGAAAATGCTATTTTGAGTTATTATTTTCTGAAAATGGGGTTATGCAGACCACATTTTGTTCTTGTATGGTACGTTTCTATATCATTATCTTTCCTTACAGTAAAATACTCGTTTTGATTGACTAACGGTCCTTCGTTTTTTTTCTCATGTACCCCGTCAGTCTCACGGTGTACAAATTTCATGTACCCGTACCCCGCTGCCATAGTAACAGTTCCTACTGAGCTAAGAGTAGGTGTCGCATTATGGTTAGATGACGTTATAAAATGACGCATGCGGCTCGATCATCTGTTTGCGAGTCTATCAATTACTTATTTTTCCAATAGTTGCTTCTTTGCACGGAAAGAACTCTTACTTTGCATTGCTTGCACATTCAATTAAACAAAGAATAACTCGATTTAAGGCGTTTAAAAGCTTGTAGTAATGTTATATTCAGTCGAGACAAGTGACGCCATTTTGTTTACGGTAAGGGTCAAGGTCATTCAAGCGTTATCAGGTGATCAGTCACCGGCAGTCAAAACGCAATACATATAATAATACTAATTTTATTGATATGACGGAAAGATAAATGCGTTGTATATATGGTATCATGTACTGAAGGCTCGGGCGACACTGGTACAAATATGGTACATGAGACCATATTACCCTCATGAGATGTATATACTAAGTGATATGAATGTTTTGCTGATGGCTATGTGTGTAATATTCTTCAACCATTTTCAACAGCGACTGTTAATGTGTTGTGACGTTTTACTTTACGATGTATACAATTAATCTTCATTAACTTAAATATTGTGCACAGTTGCCTTCAGTTGTGTTGGAGAGTATATTTTCTTTTGATCTAACGTGAATTGAAAATCTAAACTTAATCCTAAAGGCGTATTTTGTCCTGTTTTACGTGTTTAGATACAAAAGACATTAAAAAACACATTAGGTTGCCAAATGTGTTAAGTAAGTAAGCACATCATTAAACGTATTTTGAAAGCTAAATGTGTCTATATGCTAAACACATTCCTGAACACATTAAGACAGCTAAACGTAATTAGGGTTTAAACGCGTAAAAAATTGAACAAGATACGTGTTTATTAGTATGTTTACATCATTAACACCATTTTTAAAGTTTAGGAGATTATATTTTAAAAAACATATTTATTTACAAAGGAGAAAATATGTCATTGTAGGTTCAGTACGCCAACAGATATGTTTAATATTCGTCTTACAAGGTCTTGTGAGATCTTCATGAACTGTGTAATGTTGAAGTTTAGGAGACATCAAGTCAAATCTAATTAATTGAAATCAATATGGGTTGTATAAGCAAGAACTTATTTGACATGAACTAAATATATTATCTGTATTTATTTCTGGTACGTGAGTCTAAGAGTACAATCACAGAACAGAGTCTCTCAGTGCATTTAACAATGTTTTATCTGACACCAATTATTTAATTTGTTTTACTGTTTGCTGCCCAAGGGAAACATAATTGTCGTTTTTCAATCACCACGAGTCACCCTATGACAAGTCAAGGTACTCGGAAGGTACATGCTTCAATGATAGGATTAATATGATTCACTGACTTCACCGCACTAGGATTTCCTATGCTAGGATTTTAACATAATGCATATTCACTTTTTATATTCTGAATTTCTCTTGAATTATCCCCGAAACGAAAGGAAAGGGTTGAAAAACTGCCGTTCACCGGTTTTGCCCCAAATGGCTGGTGTCATCCTTGAAAAAAAGGGTTGAAAAATGATGTTTTTAAATTTTGCCATTGCGCTCTCAATTGTGCCTGTTCATTAATAACTTATATATGAAAGCTGTGAATAATAACGTTTGAATTATTTCAATAAAAACTGATTTGTATATTTCATGTAGAATATACGTGATGTGTCAGCTTCAATATCAAGAACATATGTAAAAGTATATTTTTATGTTAAAGGCTCAAAGAAAACTGAACTAATGAAAATGAAAAAGTGAAAGGTTCATATAAAGACAATAGTTTTTCGTTTATATTCTTTCATTTACTTTAATTTTGAATCCAGCGAATGTGGACCTGAAAATGGCATGACAATATACGCATTCTCTCAATACTAATCCTTTCCGCTACATTTGAGTTAAACGGTATTTTATTTCCGAATGACATATTACATACAATAAATTATGAGAAGAACAATGAAAAAAAGGATAAGCAAACAGGCTTCTCCGTTGTATATCGAAAGTATGTTCACCTGCAAGTGTATTTTCATTAAAAAAACTAAAATACTTGGGGGTTAACATTTCAACTATCAAGCCATTATGTTAATAGCTATAGATAACATTTCAATTTGTCTTAACGAGGAAGTTAAACTTATTGTCTTGGTAAATAATATTCCAAACAAAGCTGCTATTGCTTCAGAAAAGGATGTATGTTTAGCGAGGCGTCAGTTTTGTCAGTTTTGGATATGCGCTCAATCGAAGGAAGTGACTTTCTAAAACAATGTGAATATAAACTCACTACACTGACGTTTAACGTGTGCCATAGAGAGTAAATAATATCATCGATTTATCACTTCTCGTGTACATGATTTCATTGTTTATCATCCCTGACTCTTTGTCAATGAAGACAAGTTTTAAACATATATACAGCTGCGTAGCGAAAATTTGTTCACCTTAATTTGAGTCTTACTGCAAATATCATGTGAATTGACGTTCATTGGAACATCAATAAAATGGTATTACATACAATGTCAAATAATCATATATATAAATTAATCATTCTTAAACGTATTCTGTTATCGTGAGTGGTGTATGTTTTATAAATTTGAAAAAAGTCAGAAGGAGTAACAAAAATTAAAATCTAATTTAATTAATGTTCCTTTAAAGGTTTCCATATCGACTAAATGACAACACTGAATTCCATCACAAATCCATTGAATGAGTATACATGTATGAGAACAAATAATGTATATTTGATCCCGTTGATCACTTACTGGAGATTCCACAGAAGAAAATAAAAACTGTAGTTTTGAAAAGATTGACCATTGTAGCTGTTTACTGTGAGGCATCAAATCATATTAGATTATGAACACTCAATTGTCTTCTTAAACGCAAACATTCAAAGTGATGGGTTTAGTTTTCGCGTTGATACGAAGCTTCAGGGACATGCCAAATTACACGTTGCACTGAAATACACAAGTAGGTGAACAAACTTTCAGTATATAGCTGTAGGTGATATCACATCAATGGTAGGATTTCACAAGAAATAGCTAAATGGGCCTACTATAGACGCAAAGAAAGCGTCTTAGTGTAAAATCACGCGTCTTTATCTCTCTCTGTGGTTAAGGCTTACTGTTCTCTGGTGCCTGCCATGAGCACATATCGACCTAATCCAGTCACAGTGCACACTGACAAATATCCTCAACTATTTCGACATGTTTAATATATAATGAAAATCCCAAAGCCAATGCACTTTACTATAACATAACGTATGTGAAACGGTTGATTTTCGCATGCTTTAAATTTATACAACTTTTATAATGATGGATATCGAATGCTTTGAAGTTGAATTAGCAAAAGTGGTGATTTTCCGTTTTATGCATTTCACCAGTGCCACTGAAATGATTATCGTTAAGTTCTTGCAAAGAGCCTTTTAAATGAACAGCATTCCGAGAAACGAAATCCAATAAGGGTTTGTGAATATCACAGTGAGCACTTTTCAGGTATTAAAGGATCTGTGTTTGATTAAAATTGATGATTTCCACGTGGCATGCTGGATGCGTCGACCAAATAGATCGTGGCGCCAAAAGGATTGCCTGTGAATAGATACAAGGCACAGATTAACTCATAGGTTTTGTTTATTTCAACTACTCGAGAGATCCGCTGGGCCCTCGCAGTCGGTGGCATGCTTGTTTTGTTTGTACAGCGCGATGGTAGACTGGAGCCTATCACTATCTGCATCCTAACTTTGAACTAGCTCATTATCCTTCAAGATCGAAAAACGCTCCATGAAAACTCTGCAGCGTGATTAAACAGTAATTATGATAAGATCAATAACGAGAGATAAAGATCAATAATCGTAATGTGATGAATTAATATAGGAATATATAATCATAATTTGATCAATTAAGATATAGACAAAAATAATCATGATGATAACGTAGGAGAGAGAACAATAATCATTATTTGACGGTAATGATTTGATAGAGAACGATGGTATACAATACATATAAAGAACATCATACTTGTGCATTTGGATCGTTTGTATTGAACGAGAAGATGTCATGGAAGCGGAGGAACAACGAGTTCGAAGAACGAGTTGTTCATCCGCTTCCATGACAGCTTCGAGTTCAATACAAACTATCCAAATGCACAAGTATGATGTTCTATATTTATTATATACCCCTTTTTATTAGCAAATTGGTAAACAAATAAAGGTGCATACATTTACTGGGACGACGTGCTGCGTATTGATACACGGACGGTTACTTGACTAGCACGACTCACGATTTGATATCTTAATAATACCTTTATTTTATCATCTGTCAGTCCAATAGAGCTTTAAGTGAATTTTTCTTCAGTGTGGTAACATAATTAAACCATCAAATTTGCTTTACTATTATTTAATTACAAAGATCTGAAAATAAGAAACAACATTCAGGCTTCCGTCCGTCGTGCTTCTTTCGAATGACGTAACCATGGTTATGACGTCACACTAGTAAACGGTTGTGACGTCACAGTGACGCAGCATCGCTAGTGAAGCTTTCGGCAATGCTTTCGATTCCCCTTACACTTTGCGCTTTTCTGCCTTGTTAATGATAATTTGAGTTACATTTTCCCTGCTTGTGCTGTTAATATTAGGCCAAATCCATGCTAATACTTTAATCAACTGAAAAAATACTAGCAGTGTTATTAAAACATAAATTCCGGAGATTTAATTGGGAAAACATTGAAAAGTACGGAAAATTCCGAGAAGTGCCGAAATTTAAAGAGAAAGTAGAACCGTCAGCCGTGCAATACGGAATTCACCGTGCAATACGGAAATCGACCACGGAAACCGTATTGCACCCCTGTATTACTATCTTAAGTTTACATGGGTATATAATAAAGTACAACAACCCGAGTTTGATGCATTTTAAAGATAATGGGAAAATAATCTCATTTAGCACTAAAAGCTAAATGTGTTTATTGAAACCATTCGCACTTTCCTTTATGTTCTTCTCATCTTCTTTCCTTCACGTCACTTCCTCTTTATTTATTCTTACCTTCTTTCCTTCACGTCACTTCCTCCTTATTTATGACGTCACTTTACCGTTACGTCACTTCTTCTTCATTCGTCCTTCAGTAACTACCATTTTCCATCACCTGTAATTTCTTGCTTCATCGGTAATTTATTCGCTATTTCTTGTTGTAGGCCTTTGTACATAGCGTACAGCTTTGGTACGTGCTTTTTGCTTTACTTGGAGTTCACTGAGAATATTAGATATTTTTATTGTTATTTGTGATCAACTTGTTCGTCATGCCACCAAAACGTCAGGCTGCAAAGAACAATAAGTTTGCGAAGGGCAAGCAGAGGAGGACGGAGGAGCCAAGCAATCATGCAGGTGAGTTGAATAATAATTATTTTTCGCGACCCCCTTCTACATCGCATGCGGTCGTGGTCGACTCATCTTTGCTCGCGCCAGTTGCGACAGCACCCGCAGGGGATAGCACTCATCCCTCCCCCACGGTCAACTCAAGCCTCGGTCTTGAAGGGACGGCAGCGAATCAGGTCTCATCGCACTTAGGGGCGATTTTAGATATAATTAATTCTGGTAACTCTATTTCTTCAATTTCTGTAGCAGGTGAAATAGCGCCACCGGCAGTTCCCGCCAAATCAACTCAACTTGCCTATCCTATTCGGGTCGGCAGAGAGGATATCCCCGCTGACGTCACACCCTCCGACTCGCTGATTGGTCAATCATCGGGGAACCCCCTTTCGTATGCTGTCAACAACATTGGCGTCCATGTCAAACAAATGTTGAAAGAAAAGATTTGGAATGGCGAGTACGTGGATCTCGCAATTTTGACAGACAAGGGGATAGACACCGAGGAAGATGAAGGCTTTCGGCTAGTGACGGACAGTTTGGGTAAGGTGATGTTTACACGAGTACAGGCCACCCAATCTCGTAAGTCCCTTGGTATCGGTGCTTGGACCTCAGGTTTTCATGTTTACATGTCCGTTTATCTTGAGAAACATGCATCTCCATTCACAGTTCAGGGCATGCTCTCATACATTGAGACGGTGAGAAATGCGGCCACGACGTTTGGAGGGGACGGATGGAGCATGTATGATAAGCAGTTCCGTTGCAGGATGGCTCGCGATCCGATGAGACAGTGGGGTAGAATCGATGGTGAATTGTGGCTGCGATACATGATCCCTCAGGCAAATCGTGGAAGGGGTAATACAGGTAACATTGTGTCCATGAATAATCCGGGCGCTTATGCTGCCAAATCTTTTCAGCAAACGTTTGCTGGGATTTCAACAAGGGAACATGCATGAGGTTGTCATGTCGCTATCCACACAAATGCGGGAAGTGCGGGGGCTTGTCTCATGGGGCTGTCAACTGCTTTCGGACCGAGGGGGTCAACAGGCCCCAATCATCCGTCTCTCACAACAAGCGGCCAACTGGACAAAAATCCTTTGTCTCTAGCACCAACACCGGTAAGATATGAGAAAATCCGATCTTATCTTATTCATTATGCAAATCTCCCTGTACATACTCATCATGCATTGTTATTGTTATCTGGTTTCTTATCAGGTTTTCGTTTGAAGTACCAGGGCAGCCGCACTTACCGATGGGCGGAGAATTTGAAATCTGCAACCACGACAGATGCTCGACATATTGTGCAGCAAAAACTGGAGAAAGAGTTAAATATGGGTCGAGTAGCAGGACCATTTCCTCGCCCTCCATTTGACAACATTCAAGTGTCACCGATTGGTCTGGTTCCGAAAAAACAGGAATCTGCAACATACTCGTATGAGTCCCCGGACAATTACAGACTCATTCACCACTTATCTTTTCCACATGGTGACTCCATTAATGATCATATTTCTTCACAGGACTCATCGGTCAGCTATGCACGTTTTGACGAAGCGGTTCAAATGACACAGAAACTTGGTCCAGGTGCTTTACTTGCCAAATTTGACATCAAGTCAGCGTTCCGGATAATTCCGGTACACCCGTCAGATTTTGAATTACTTGGTATTTATTTCCAGGGTAATTATTTCTTTGATAAATGTTTACCATTTGGTTGTTCAATTTCATGTTCCATATTTGAAATGTTTAGTTCTTTTTTGCAGTGGTGTATGCTGCAAAAAACTGACAATAAAGAGGTTATGCACTACTTGGATGACTTCCTGACTGGAGGCCGGGCCGAGACTGAGGAGTGCCGCAACAACCTGACGGCATGTCTGCAGTTGATGGATGAGTTTGGAGTTCCAGTTGCTCCCGAGAAAACCGTTCAATCCACAACATGCATCAAGTTCCTTGGGCTGGTCATAGACACAGTGGCAGGGGAAGTGAGACTGCCTCCTGACAAAGTTCTGGAAGTACGGCAACAAGTGTCTCAACTGCTCTCGGATGACACAAAGAAGGTGACAAAGCGGGAATTGCAATCTCTTGTGGGTAAATTAAATTTTATTTGCAGGGCAATTCCCATGGGGAGAGCATTTTGTCGTCGACTGATAAACCATATGAGTGCAGTCAAGGCAGCTCATCACCGCATACGTCTTACACAGCCGGTGAAGGAAGACCTGCGCATATGGTTGCATTTCATGTCTCATTACAATGGCATTTCTATATTTCAGACTCCAAATTGGGAGGACAATGACTCCTTACAGCTCTTCACAGATGCAGCAGGCAGTGCCGGCTTTGGAGTATACTTCAAGGGCCATTGGGCCTATAGTGCCTGGCCAAGAGAATGGGTTGAGTCAAGCATCATCAGGGACATGACATTTCTTGAGTTGTTCCCTATCGTCTTGTCTCTCAGACTCTGGGGGAGTGATTTGACAAACAGGAAGGTAATTTTCTACTGCGACAATCAGGCGGTAGTAGAGATTATCAACAAGCAGTCATGCAAGTCCCCCAGAGTCATGACACTGGTAAGACGAATGGTCTTGTGCTGTCTCAATTTTAACATTCTCTTCAAAGCCAAATACATAAATACACATGACAATGTAATTGCTGACGCTCTTTCGAGATTTCAGTGGACACGCTTTCGAGTGGCGGCGCCAACAGCCGACCTCTTGCCAGTGGAACTGCCGAGGGACATCTGGCAGACCTAGACCGGGAAATGAACAGGCTACTGGACCGCTCCCTATCACGGAACACCTGGTCGACTTACCAGACAGCGGTCAATGCTCTGTTCAACTTCAGAAACACACACAGTCTCAAGCAGGTATGGCCGGTACCCATTGATCATCTTACCCATTTTATAGCTTACATGTCTCTTCAGCAATTTTCTGTAAATACTGTAAGGACATATATTTCTGCCTTATCAACATGCCATAAGCTTAAAGGCATCCCAGATTGCACAAATCATTTCATTATCCATAAGCTATTATCGGGCATGAGTAAAGATAACCCCCCTAGGGATACACGGCAGCCAATCACATTTAATCTCCTTCAAGCCATCATTTCAAATTTGCCCTTTGTTTGCTCTTCTACCTTTGAAACATGTCTGTTCTCAGCAGTCTTCCGGGTTGCATTCTTTGGCTTCTTCAGGGTGGGCGAGCTTGTGCAAAGTAAGCCTGAACAAGCAGGCATAGCTAGAAAAGATATTACACTCCGGCAAGATCTTGGGCAAGTAACATTCACACTGCGTCACTCGAAAGGAGATAGAGCACAACATGGAGTAACGGTTACTCTACAGGCCATTCCGGGACATCCGCTCTGTCCAGTCAGGGGTATGCAACAGTACCTCCGGATCCACCCAGAGGGAGCTAAATCGGCTTTCGCTCATTTTGACCATTCCAATTTAACCAGATATCAATTTCAGGCTGTTTTGAAGAAGGCATTGGCACACAGCGGACTCCCAGCTAATAACTTTAAAACTCACTCTTTCAGGATAGGCGCAGCCACCTCTGCAGCTGCAAATGGCGTTAGCGCGGAGGATATTAAGAAATTTGGTAGATGGGGGTCTGATTCTTATTGCACATATATTCGTACTACTTAACATGTGATTTCTTCATAGAAACTGTTCTGCTGTTTTATTGCTATGTTGCAGTTTGGCTCGTCGGGTCGAGTTACCTGGCAAGGGCGCGCCAGCATGTGTCAGCGGACCAGCGGTGGGCCTCCTGTTTGTGGCTGGCCAGGGGTGGGATGCAGTGGCAACACCTCATCAGGACCGTCGAGCAGCAACTCCGACGGACGACGCAGCATCCCAGGGCCCTGGTTGTCCATCTCGGCTCCAACGACCTAGGGTCCACCAAGGCCAGCCAGCTGTACCTGGACATCTACACTGACCTGCTAAGGATCAAGCTTCTGATGCCAGCGACCACCATCATCTGGTCATCAATGTTGCCGAGGAGGCACTGGCAGGCGGCACGGAGCTTTGACGCGGTGGAGATGTCCAGGAGGACGCTCAACAAACGGGTGGCCAACCGTGTGCGTGAGATGGGAGGGGTTGTGGTCCAGCACCCATATATTTCTGTGGACACTAAGGACATGTTTTGTTGGGATGGGATCCACCTCTCCATCAGAGGCTTGGATGCCTTTGTGCATGAGTTGCATAGGGCAATTGTGTTTTGCTGATAGAGTTTCAGGTAAAGTAGGTATTTATTGTATTATGGCTACTGAGGTGAGTTTCTTAAGGTCTTGGGTGGGCTAGGCACTACGTGCTTGGCGTGGATCTTGTGGGCTGCTTTCATGTATATTTACTTCTTACTCAAAATTATAAGATTACAACTTTTCAGTTGGAATCTTTCACCCCCTCACTTATCAGTGAAAAGAACTTTTCGGAATTAGCTTATTTATTATAATATCATTATCTGCTGCTTTGCTGCTGCTGCTGCTGCTGTTTTTCTGCTGGCAACTATAGTTGCCCTGATTACCAAATCAATGAATATATATATATATATTTTATGTTAGGAATGCCCTCAGATCCGCCCACCTCTGACCTTAACCCAAAATCCTTGTTTTTCATTTACTTATGTTCATGC
The DNA here is from genome assembly GCA_936450465.1 of Gibbula magus. Taxonomy (NCBI): domain Eukaryota; kingdom Metazoa; phylum Mollusca; class Gastropoda; order Trochida; family Trochidae; genus Gibbula; species Gibbula magus. The sequence continues at coordinate 57,990,606 of OW388292.1, read as the reverse complement.
GGAGGTGTTTTGATAATCTCATTTAGCACTAAAAGCTAAATGTGTTTATTGAAACCATTCGCACTTTCCTTTATGTTCTTCTCATCTTCTTTCCTTCACGTCACTTCCTCTTTATTTATTCTTACCTTCTTTCCTTCACGTCACTTCCTCCTTATTTATGACGTCACTTTACCGTTACGTCACTTCTTCTTCATTCGGGGGCGGGATAGCGCAGTGGTTAGCGCGTTCGGCTTCGGGTCAAGAGGTCCGGGGTTCGAATCCCGCCAGGGGCACGGCAACTATGTCTGCAGTAGAGAACTGTTCTACACGCAGTAAGGTTTGGGTGCAATGCTACACTGAATTTCAGTGCAGTACCACCCATGGTTCGCTAGTTCCAGCCGATGCTCGCAGGTTTCACCGCAATGCATAGCCACATGGCGCTGCGGGCTTTCTCCCTGCCATAATACTAGCAGCCGCGATATAAGTGAAATACTCTTGAAAGCGGCGTTAAACCCCAACTCACCTCACCTCACCTCTTCTTCATTCGTCCTTCAGTAACTACCATTTTCCATCACCTGTAATTTCTTCCCGCCCTCCCTCCCCTTAGTAGCCATGTATTTTCTTTCAGAAACTCGACGTCTGCTGCTGTATGTATATTTGTAAATAAACTTGCAGGGGTGGCGTGGATCTTGTGGGCTGCTTTCATGTATATTTACTTCTTACTCAAAATTATAAGATTACAACTTTTCAGTTGGAATCTTTCACCCCCTCACTTATCAGTGAAAAGAACTTTTCGGAATTAGCTTATTTATTATAATATCATTATCTGCTGCTTTGCTGCTGCTGCTGCTGCTGTTTTTCTGCTGGCAACTATAGTTGCCCTGATTACCAAATCAATGAATATATATATATATATTTTATGTTAGGAATGCCCTCAGATCCGCCCACCTCTGACCTTAACCCAAAATCCTTGTTTTTCATTTACTTATGTTCATGCGGAGGTGTTTTGATAATCATAATTATATGTTTTAGGAATGATATAAAGCAAACATAATAAATTGTTAATTAAAGAAACACTTTGATTTTGTCGGTACAGTTCCAACTTTTATTTTCACATCATACGAACGATTGAATGACTCCTTGAGGTAAAGTGTAATTACTGTTTGACTCAAAATTTAGACCCCCGACAATTCAAAGAGTTGCCGAAACTGAAATGAATAAGGTATTAAATTGACTACATAATGTTATAGCACAACTTATTGTTTTTTATCATGGATAAAAAAGGAAGAACGTGATTAATTAATTTGAAAGTATGTGTGATAAATCACGTTAATCAATGATGATAATTTTCAATGGACAAAGGTGAGGTTATGAAGAAGAAGAAAATTAATCTATTTTTGGTTCACACAGCATATCAACAACATACAGTCAAATACATTAAAACATATAGCATATGCTGTCCGGCCAGTAATGGCCTATGAGACACACATTTCCTAAAAACGCTAATGTAGGAGTAATGGGAGACTGCCTTTCAAAGTCATAAACTTTCGAGTTACGCAACGAAGTGAGTTGAAAAATTCACGTCGGCAAAACACGTACCAACGTACAATATGCATACCCGATTTGAAATTTCCAAGTCAGATAATAGTGTCTATCGCTTTCTGACGCATGACCAGACACACAGAGCACATTTAATATGTACACCCATCTTCGTTACGTAAAAGGGTCCGATAAACGGTACATGTATCCATAGAAAACGGTTATCGGTATTGACAGAACGTACGAAGCGGCTACTCTGTGAGAGGTAAATTTGTAAACTTTCAGAGTTCAGACAGCAAGACTGTTGACGATTCCATCCGGGTGCCATATTTAAAATTCTACACTGAGTGTTTAGGTATCCTCACAAAAGTCAAACCACTTGAACTACCTTCGAGCGGCCATATGAGTGTGAACACCTTAGAATGGCCGTTCGAAGGGAAATGGACACACATGACTTAACCGAACCATGCACATTCGTTTTAGAACTCTTTCATTACATATATCATTTAACCATCTGTAACACGTATTTTCTTTTCGTAAAATCACTTTATTTCAATGAGAATGGCGTGTAACACCGCCCTCAAGGTTACAATATTTCCAACTGCAAGTACATCTTCACAACGTCACGGGCGTAACGAAAAGATTTCCATATCTAAAAATGGAGAGATATCGATACATTTTCACCTTGCCGTGGGAAGATGCTGCAAGTTTGAAACTTAGATGACATAACATTTGTATTTACAGGTAAGATGAACAAAATAACAACGATGTTGTATAACAGCGCTTATAAATGTCTTAAGGGAAAATTAAAATACCTTTTTTTGAACTCGTATAAATATCGTGAGTATAATTTAGAGTGAAATCTGACACTGTCATGTGTTACCGTGTGCATGACATTTGCGGAAATGAACTTCATACATGCTACATATATTCCAACCTTCAAGCGCACCGTCAGCATTTCTTTATCATATTACATGGCTGAGGCAGTGCGATTAACTTTAAAAACAATTTCCTTGTGGGCTGTTTCACTTCCTCTTGATATCCATCATATCTGTTTGTGAGTTCATGGTAATTTGCTGACATGTTTGTAAAATATGTGCAATTTGTAAATCAATAGTGAATAGCTTTAGAATTGTTCGGTTATTTCACGACACGTTTACTCATATATCTATCATTTATCTCATATATAAGACATGGAAGCCAACATATCCAATATTTTCAAGCAGATCCATTATCGGCATATTAACAAATAAATAATAACAAATATCAAGATGACAAACAGATATTGTCGGTTATATACCGTTTCCGTTTCCCGACCAGAACTCGAAGTTGTGTCAACTAAGCAACGTAGATGTGTTCTTTTTGGGTTTTTAACTTCTTAAGACTTTTAAGAACGTTTGATTGCAACTTATAAATTCGGGCATGGAGTAAAAAGCCGTAGGGCCAAGGTCAATGGTACTTCGTATGTGGAACAATCATCATGTGCAAATATGCCTTTTTGGGGTTCAACGTCTTCGGATTTTTACTATTTGCCGTTTTCAATGGAAATACATCTTAAATTTTGCTCGAAATGCACCTTTACACGTTTTTCCGCTCAAATAAGTTGATGAAATTTATTTGAAAAATAATGTCACTTATAGTAAAACATCCTTCTCTCTTCAGAAAGTTAAAAAATAAGTGTATATGGTTCGGTAAAGCCATGGGAATCGTTTTTGTAATTCGAAATAATAAAATGGGTTCACAATAAAATGACCGCCATGCAATTTTTGCTTTATACGCAACACCGTTATTACCACTAAGGATTATTTGTTTGTGTAAGAAGATGTTTACTTTTCAAAGTAAATATAAATGACATAAGCTATCATTATAAATGGGAAATTTGAAAAAATAAAATTTGCAAAAAATATGCTACAGCCCCTTTAAAGATATGTTTTTTGAGATTTTTAACTTCATTGGAATTGTTTAGCTGTATGTACTCCATTGGAAACCCAACTTACAGTTTCGTTCCCAGGGGATCATAGCAGAAAGTATAAACCGCGAGGTTGGTCTATACACTTAGGATGTAGTACAAAAGTCAATAGTATAAATAGGGTGCATTTATTACAAATAAAGCTAATAATAATGTTAAACACATATATGTGATAATGATTCTTCATAATCATTGTTAAGTATATTTCACATTTTTCAAACTGGTCAGAATATATAGCTTAGTTTCTTTTATGAGTAGTGTTATTGTCGCAACGAGTTCGGCTTCGGATCAAGAGGTCCGGGGTTCGAATCCCGCCAGGGGCTCGGCAACTATGTTTGCAGTAGAGAACTGTTCTACCCGCAGTAGGGTTTAGTTTCAATGAATGGTTCGCTAGTTTCAGCCGATTCTCGTAGGTTTCACCGTAATACATAGTCATCAGGGCGTTGCTGGCTTTCTCCCTGCAGTAATAATAGCAGCTTTGAAATAAGTGAAATACTCTTGAAAGCGGCGTCAAACCCTAATTCATTCCCTCACTTGGAAGAAATTGGATTTGATTTCCAAATTTTGAAGAATTATGTCTCCCTCATTCGCAGTATAGTGACACGAGGAGATATAGCTATGAATATACATGTATGGTATAATCAGGCTCCTCCCCTCTAGCCGGGAGCGAAGGTTTTCAAGTTCGAATCCCACTATCTCAGTATGAAATTTTGTCTTTGTACAATTTTCAGTAATAATTGTTGAGAATAGAATTGTGAAAGAATTTGTTGTTTGTTCAAACCAATCTAAGTCTCCTTGAAGGTCAAACCTCCTTCCAGATCTTACTTTCGAATGTCAAACCTCAAACCGCGTTATTCCAAGAACGGCAGACGTCACTATAGAGGTGTAAATCTCAGTACCAGCGTGAGTATTACAAGTGCATGTACCTCTCGATTCTTAACACAGTTGCCACAACTTGAACAGCATCAGTTGATACAACAAGTCGTTCACTAAAATCGTCCTGTACCATTTGTAAACCTCTTCCTTTCTTGTTTCACAATTGACCAACCGCATGACGAAACATACCCTTTAGCATCAATAAAGATCACGTTTCCGTTTAATGCGCCGTTATGCAATCTGGAATTCCTTTTAGTGCTCCTTTCTCTGTTAAAACACCTGATACAGCCATCAGCATGTGAAAAGGTTTATTACCGATTTATGTCTCTGCGCGTCAAATAGCTTTGCAACGTGCCATAGAGGAAGCTTCAGTTTGTTGTCTGACGCAGTTCCACACGTACTCAGTATTTGAGAAATATGATAGCGCCGTATTGCGGCTATGGTCATTACATAATAACACATGCATACAGAAGTGTAAGAACGTGAAATGTGCCGTGTTTGCACAATTTCAGGGGAAACAAGGCCATATTTTGCTTGGTTTTGCGTGTCAAACTTTAGTTCTGTAGCCGTAGAACGCATCTAATATTACACCAGTACGCGTTTAGTTTATGAGGTTTCATTCAGACACGTTTGAGATTATGAGAGCTTCGTTGATATAGCACATTTTGCATGAATAATGCATTTCCCCGCTTCCTAATATTGTTTTCTTCGACAATATATTTATAAGAAAATAGAGATAAATATATACATTTTCTCAAAGGGACACTCCGTATGATATTGTAGTAACATAGGTCAAAAGTTACCAAGGGTGTTATTTTATCGAGAAGTAATGACTGTTGTCAAAAATTACCCTTTTAGTGCCAATCTGTTCAGTAAATTTACATTATTAAGATGTTTAGTCTTGATTATGATCGAAAACCGGACAATGTTCCGCGGCTGTCACGCGTTAATTGTTCAAACGTAATTTTGTAAACTTATATGTAGCAGACAAAGAGACAAATGTTGATTGGTACTGTTCAATGGGACATATAACTGGCATACATGTAAATGGGGCGCATGGATTCGGCTTCTCATCGTGTATTAAGCCCCTGGTCGATTTTCCTTAAAAATAAGTTATTGTCAAATATTTGGTGTTAGGAGACACATATGCAAGATGCAAGTTAGATGATTAGGACGCATATCAGGACATATGATATTTTTGAATGTATCAAATCTAAACAAAATTTTATGAAAAACACGGAGTGTCCCTTTAAGTAAGTTTGTATATTTCCAAATGAACCTAATTATCTCTGAATCCTTGATTAACATCAAAAGACAATGCTAGGAAGTTATTTAGGTTTCCGTAAAGATATTTTGATCTCCGGATTTCAGTAGGGAAGAAGAAAGCCCCAAAGATCACTAAAAATACCATAAACTGCATCCGGTAGATCTGTGTACACAATCAATGAAATCGAGTACAGATGCTGGTATAATTCAAATTACTGACAGACCTTACGAAAGCAAGCACACAGGTCTAAAATAGGAATGCATGAAATGTATGGATTTTTGTTGTTGTTGAAATTATTTTACTGAAACTGTTTATCTCCTCTATTTCTGTGGCCTTATTATCCAGATCATCGACATGTATAACTAGACTTGCTAAATGAAAAATACAGAGTGTAAAATCCACCTATATTTCTCACATATAACAATGGTGTTCTTGAAGGCCACAATACATAAAACTATCCATTATCAGTACATGATGAGGGCCAATAGGAAAACACGTTATCATAAATTAGTAATGCACGAATATAGGGATAGAAATGTTTCAAATCAATAAGAGATGAAGGCTACTTTGCTATCAGTACGTGATGAAAACAACCGTGTATGAAAACAACGTTTGATGTTTTTGCACTCGGCAGGTCGATACAGATAGATGAAATGACCATTGATCATTGTTACAGAAGTAACAAACCATTCTCTGTCTACCATTGTAAATTAGCTGGCACTCATATTTATTGATTCCCACTTTGCGAACTGCATTATTTTATCGAGAAAGTACTGTAAGTAGTAATGGAGGAAACATTGGCCATTATTGACAAGAACACGATGTTCCAAACCTTATTGCTGTTCATTAAAGATGTATTTCCTTGATGTGTTTTAAATATTTGATATTAAGACACGTTTTACCTCATATCAAGATTTGTCATGGATTAAGGTTTTCACATCAGGACTGACGGGGGTACAATTTGAGAAAGAGTGTGAAGGATATTAACATTTAAACCCTTGGTGGCAGAGGAAATGATGACTAAAAAGAAATTAAACTTACGTTTAATCTCTGAAATGAAATGAAGCGAATGTCCAGATGCTTAACCTAATGCAGAGAAAGTTGTTATGTATCTCCATTTGTTTTATATTAAGCTGGTGGACTTTCTTTAATGTCATAGACATGTTTTTGGTGTTTATATATAAAATAAGGGTCTGGGTAACAAATTAACTAAGAAAATGAATTGGGGTGTTTATTATGTGTAAGTGACTGAAGCCACTGAGAACAAGAATAGATATATCGTTTATAACAATGACGAAGGCCACTGTCAATAGGAATGTTCTATACCAGGAAGCGATGACGGCCATTAGGAATACACAGTATCATTTATAACAACAAATGGTTAATTGCAACTAAAATAGGAATAGTAGTGTTACCATGAATATGTTAAAAGGCTACTAAGAAGAGACGTTTAGGTTTTAACGCTTTCAAGAGTATTTCACTTACATCACATCTGCTAGTATTATGGCAGGAAGAAAGCCTGCAACACCATGTGGCTATGCATTGCGGTGAAACCTGCAAGCATCGGCTGGAACTAGCGAACCATGGGTGATACTGCACTGAAATTAAGTGTAGCATTGCACCAAAACCTTACTGCGTAGAGCACTATTCTACACGCAGTCATAACAATGTCCCATGACAGGATAATAACACAATGGGACGTTATCAGTTTGGAGTGAAAGACGAGACAATATAAACCACACTGTTCTTGTCCATTTACCATTCACAACAACAACAACATGGCGATGAAGACGTTTTTACTAGGTTTACTGCTCGCTTTCATTTTGGTTGGTATGTATTATTATGTATGTTCATATCTTATAACACATTCATATTATCTTCTTATACTATGTGAATATTTATACGCCTCAACAAATAGATTAACAAAGAATTGTAAATCTAATAAAATGGACTGTCTAACAATATTATACAATTTTTGGAAAGAAAGAAATATCAAGATGTGTGTATAGTCAAACTCTTCATTGCAATGAATGCGACGTTGCGATGTAGATACTAATACTGTTATCAATTATCAAGCAAGTTGATTGATAACGGCGTTGGTATCTTCACCGAAACGTCGCTTTCATTGCAATAAATAAGTTGACTATCTATACATCTCAATATTTTCTTCATCTCTAAACTTCTAAAATGTCTCTCAAAGAAGATTCCTTTGGAACATAATAAAAACACTATCATGATTCGATATACATAAACGTATTATAATCCGACATTATGATATTAGTCACTGATAAGATAATAAACAGACATATGTTGGTGACCATTGCTATATATATGTACATAAATATATTTGCTATCAGAAAGAAAGATTGAGTTACTGTATGTATACAAGTAGATGCAGGTAGAACGTAGTCCGCAATTGTCCATTTTCATTCTATTGTAATACTTAAAAGGAGGGTTCTATCGAGGTAAATTTTGTGGAAACGAAATTCGAGAGGATATTCTCTTTTACACAAATATGCTAATAATACATGATTAAAAGACAGTCAAATTAAAATATATCAATGAAGTTAATATTTTGATGACTTTACATTTCACAACTTGATAAAGATAAGCGCACATTTGTTGAAAAATAAAAACAATGAGAACTGAAGCCATTTTATCGGCGCTGCGAGTGGGAAAACTTAGCTACAGACTAACAGCATATTGTTTATGAGTTTTATGATACGTTGTGAGTTACTATGTGAATATTCTATCAGTGTATATGGTTTATTATTCATTTCACGAAATGCCGGGAAGCCAAGATGGCGGATGCTGCCGATAGTTCGGTGATAGAACTTTCCCTTTAAGAAGATATTTCCAACAACATAATATCCAAGCAAACATGACTGCACTGGGTATAGTTGATAAAGGCAAACTGGCTAACCCAAATGAACCACAAACGGTCCAGTACTGGCAATCCGATACTTAAGAACTGTACTGGTCCAGTTAAGACACACCATCTCCCGTCTTAATGCATTATGGAATATATTCAAAGGGTCACAGTTGGCCCATAACAGGCCCAGTACAGAATATGTTATGTTTACATACACTGGACAAAAAGTGGAGGAATCCGCTTGCCGGATTCTCCGAAAAATTGGCGAAGAATCCAGAAGAATCCGGCAAGCGGATTTCACCACTTTTTGTCCTGTGATACCGTCAGTTCAGGCATGAAACTTCATGCTAGGGAAGAGTAGGTAATCTTTTCAAACTGTCACCTGCTTCAGAGATGTGACAAAGATGTGTTTGATATGAGTTCACTTTATAAGTGAACTTAGTTGTTGAAAACTGTGATTTAGATTAGATTCTATACTATACCTACAACTGTGTTTTCCATTAATAATGAGAACAATAAAAAGTTCCATTTCCTAGCATAATCTTGTAAGCCTACTTCTACGTTTTTTATAAATAAAAATATGTTTTAATACACGTTTGATTATGATTGACATTACGAAAACATTAATTATATAAATGCAGAGTGTGTATAAACAAGTTGGACAGTTAAGATTTCAAAAACTTGACGATATAATGATAATGGCGTAACCTTGATTTATAATAGTAATTTAGGTATTTAATATTTACGGTGTAATATATCAACGGTCAGTGATGGGACAGTGATGTTGCAACTTAATTGTGTCCGTTCTAGTCAAGGCATGCTACCGGTCCGGTGCTGGTCCGGTACCGGTCCGGTACTGGTCCGGTAACAGTACAGGCTTACCTCAAATGGCCCAGTATAGGCAATATATGATATCGTTTTAGTAATGACCTGATACTAACCCAGTACCGTTTGCCAGTACTGGGCCAGAACCACAGCGGTGTACAAGTTGGTACAGGGCCAGTACTGAATGCCTTTATCTGCCACTACTGGCTCTGTACTGGCCCAGTTAGGTCATGTTTGCAGGGTATAGTTTATTTTTAAAACCATTTTACAATTTCCAGCGATAACGATAGCACATATGACACAATACATTACCAAAACATTAAAGTAATTTCTTACAGAAACATTGTTTTCTCGATTAAAGAAAATTTGGTTTCACTCTTTCAAAACGCCTCATCACCGTTACATCATGCATACATATATTCCAAAACATCCATTTGGAATAACTATTTTAAAAGATATGTTAATAAGTGATAACATTATGTAGAAATGGTCAAGTTAAGGGCAGGCCATTAACTAAAATACAAGGTTGATCAGTACCATTGTCCCTACCCTTATTTTAAACAGAAAATGTTTACAAATGTTGGACATTTCATGTAGGCTTTAAAGTGTGATGCCCAAACATGTTGTAATCAACTCCCATGTACATTAACTGCTTTCCACTGAGCTTATTCGAAATTGTGAAAACATTTATTTTATTTTTCTTTAAATGACATTAAATGTTTTCATTGCTAGATAATTATTACATGTAGATCATGCGTTTTATTGACGTTTTAATTAGACACAATACAGTTTTTTTTAATGATATGCATTTTATTGGAATAAGCCTGGATGACTTTTACGCCGTTTGAGTAGAGTAATCGATATGTTTCATGAATATTAATGATATTTGTCTCATTATTTAAATAGTTTCATTTTTAAAGTTTTAACTGTGATGAACATGGTAATGAATAACAAATTAGTGTTTTGTTTTTATATTTTATAATTACCACTCATTATCACAAACGATACATGTCATCCAAACCATTTACAATGATAGTCCTAGCTTTTTTACTGATCTTATACTATATATTGTTGTTCCTGTAATATTAATACTTTTAAAGCTACAGTTTTAGAAATACATTAAAAAAACTTATCGTTCTCTTCTGTTTATTTGTCATCTGGCTGTTGAGAATGTATAATATTGGGAGGTTGAAAAGAAAGTAAAAGAAAATACTGCTTCCATTTGTAAGCTCTAGATGTTCACTGTCCTCTTTGTGCTATAATAATCAAACATATGTTGCACTTAGTGCACAGATATACCTTTTTAAAACTCAAACAAACAAATTCCAAACAAATTTGGTTGCTAGTTATAATAACTCCATTGTATTATTACTATCACTTTGCAGGGAGTAACGCAAGAAGACAACCACGACGACGACCTTCAGGTAGAAGAACACGACACCAACACACCTTTGCACAGGCTATTAATGATTTCGGAGTATCTTTATTCAAAGCATTAGCTCCAGACAGCGACAACCGCGTTCTAGCCCCCGTTGGTGTTGTAACTGCAATGTCCATGGTCATGTTAGGAGCCCGAGAAGAAACTGAACAAAATTTGTTTCAGGGTCTCAGGTTGCAACCATTAAGACGGACCAGAAACGTTAAGCGTGCTTTTAAAAGGTACAGAAGCTCCATCGATGTTCTCCAAGGAAATGTAACCTTTGACATGGCAAATGGACTCTATGTGCGTCCGGATACCACGGTGCAGAGAAGGTTTACTAAACATGTCAAAAAGTTTTATGGTGGAATAGCAAATACATTTGACTTTTCAAACCAAGGAGGTCCGGAAGCTCCAATAAACGAATGGATCGAGACTAAAACAAGAGGGATGATACTGAACTTCCTGCAGCCTGGGGATATTGACACCGACACCTTCATGTGGGTGCTTAATGCTATTTACTTTAAAGGAACGTGGCAGAGTATCTTTGAAGAGGGCCGGACTCGCCAGCTTGGTTTCCAGGTGAGCCCTACTCAGGAAGTACAGGTAAACATGATGACAAATGACGACAGGTATGCAACTAAAGCTAACTCTGATCTTGGCGTACGTGTCTTGGAAATGCCATATCAAGGAAACAGGTTTAGCTTCTTTATCATTCTTCCGGATGACTTTGGACTCACTCAGTTGGAATCAAGACTCAATCACTCAAGCCTTGAAGGTCTCCTCACTAACCTTAATAGCCCTTCATGGCTACAAATAAGCATTCCAAAGTTCAAACTAACATCATCGATGGACTTAAAGGACGTATTGATGGACATGGGCATAACTAATGTGTTCCAGCGAGGGGTCGCCGACTTGTCTGGGATGAATAGACAGCTCAACCTGTACGTGGATGCAGTCAAGCAGAAAGCAGTGATAGAAGTTGATGAAATTGGTACTGTGGCTGCAGCTGTCACCGGAGTGAGGGTTTCCATCGAATCACTTCCTCCTCAGTTCATGGTTGACCGGCCTTTCCTGTTTGTGTTGAGGGATAAGACTGCACGTATCAACTTGTTCATTGGACGCGTGAATAACCCAGCAACTGCTAATGAAGAATAACATTCAATAAGTGGAAAGCACTTGTCAGCTTGATGAATCACCCTTCAATGTTACATTGTATCAGTAACTGCACAGTCAATGTCAAGTGTGCATAACACAACAACATGCATATTCTCTAAAGTTCCAGATCTCGTACAATCAAACATCATCAAAAATATAACGACATTGTAATAAGCTGACGGCTAATATAATAAACTTATTATTACTCAACTTCAATCTAAATATGTCAATTTGTGTTTGGTTAGAGAGACACCCTTTCGAAATAAGTGATACAACAGGTCAGAAAGGTCCGGATCATAGAGATAGCCCGTTCGGTTTCAGATGAAGCGGTCCGGAGTTCGACTCGGAAACATTACTGCTGTAGAGAACTGTTCTACATGCAGTAACATTTGAGTATAAAGTTACACGGAAGTTCAGCGCAGTACTGCCTATGGTTCGCTAGTTCCGACAGGCAGGCATATATAACCCCAATGGTGTTGTCGAATTCCTCCCTTCAACAAATCCAGCATCCAATGGACCATCATATAAGTGAATTACACCTAAAAGTGGCGTTAAACCATATCAACTCACCTCACCCTGATCATATGTCATGTCAGCTACCTCTTTGCTAAAATACTGATTGTCTTGTAACGACTCCCACGACATGTACTCGATTTGCTTCAAGTCAACGTGGTTAGGTGAGAACATTATAGCTAATTGATTTCAACTACATCACATTCTCTATCGAAACATGAGTTAAGATAAGTATTACTTATCCACGGGATGGGCTAGCGCAGTGGGCAGCGTCTGGGGTTCGAATCCCGTCATGGGCTCGGTAACTTGGCCTGCAGTAGAGAACTGTTTTTCACGCAGTAAGGTTTTTTTGGGTGCAATGCTATACTGCATAACATGGTTCCCCCCATGGTTCACTATTTGCAGCTGTTGCTCGCAGGTTTCCCTGCAATACAGAGCCACCACGATGTTTCGTGCTTTCTTCCTCTAGTAATACAAGTAGTCGTGAAAAAAGTGAAATATTATTGAAAGCGGCGTTAAACCCCAAATCACCCCCTCACCTCTAGGGAATGACAGTAATTGTACATAGTTGTGAAAACATTTAATATGGCGGCGTTAAACCCTACAACACCTCACCTCACTCATCCAGGGTCTATATTTTGATTAGAGGCTGAACAGCTCTGAATTTTTCAACAAGCATACACTACTTATTTGGCATTTAAAGGTACATCCATTGTGTTGATGGGGGTCAAATATGCCAAACGTTATAAATGGTCTTACTTTATCGAGAAGTACCAACTGTTACCAAAAACTACCGTTTTGATGATACTCGACTTAGTATATTGACGATATGAAGGTAAAAGTATCGATTTCTGATCGAAAACCGGACAATGCACCGTGTGTGGCGCGCGCCAATGAGTCAAACGTAATTTTGGACCCTTATTTAAACCACGCACAATAACAAATTTGGGTTTATAATGTTTAATAGGTCATATAACAACTGTGCATGTAAATAGGACGTGCACTTTCGGTTTCTGCACATGAATAATGATGTTAATCGATTTTAATTGGAAACTAGTATTTATGATATATTTGGCGATTGGGGGAAGTATATACAAGCTGAGTGCATTTGTTTGTATTGTAAACATCACATATGGTGTGTTGGAACGTATTAAAGCCAAATAAAATTTTATGAAACACAATGGATGCACCTTTAAGAAATACGATGGTATAATATCATATTTGACAACCAGTCTTAAATTAGTCATAAATAAATTAATAAAGTCTAAGAATGTCCATCAAACTATATTACCGGTATGATAGTTTAGCTCACGCTCACAAGAAGGAAAACTGATGTATGTTGAAAGAGAGACAAAGTAGGCAGTGGTAATGATAATCATCATGACCGCGTGAACAATAATAATAACAAATTGAATATTTAACGACTTCATAGTTTGCAACAGCGTTTGTATCAGAGGTCGAGGTTGCGGTGTCCGAATAGGTAAGCTGTTGGTATACAGTCAGTGCTGGCAGATAATGTCTTCATATGAGTCCTACCCTGTGACTGTGTAAACATTAAGAGCTTAATAGAGTCTAGCTTATATTCAGCAAGTCTAGAGTAACTGAAGGCACATGCAAATCCAATAATAGGTATAAAGGTACAGTAATTATCATCATTTTAATAGACTAGATATTATTGTAGATCGATACCCCAAGGGATTCGTCCTGAAAAAGGTATATTTCGTTGTGCTTGTTACAGATGGTATGGTCCCAATTATAACAACGTAACAGGCTTCTCTGTCAATTCATTATTATAATAATTGGAGATGAGGTGGGGTTTAACGCCGCTTTCAAGAATATTTCACTTATATCACGACTGAGCTAGTATTATGGCAGGGAGAAAGCCCGCAACGTCATGTGGCTATGTATTGCGGTGAAACCTGAGAGCATCGGCTGGAACTAGCGAACCATTGGTGGTACTACGCTGAATTTCAGTGTAGCATTGCACCCAAACCTTACTGCGTGTAGAACAGTTGCCGTGCCCCTGGCCGGATGCGAACCCCGGACCTCTTGATCCAAAGCCGAACCACTGCGCTATCCCGCCCCCAATGATTGGAGAAAGAATGTAAACCAAAAAAATAATAATGGTTTCGCAGTCCTTGTAGGACAACTAGGACGAATGATTTCCCAGTACATGCAGGGGACATGTATGTCTAACATGACATTATTTTAAGAATGGATGGTTTCACAGTGCTTCACCGTGCACATATTTACCTATACAGGTAACATCCCGTTGTCCCATGGAAGAATAGTTTCATTGTGCTTTAAGGAAACTATAAACATACATGTAGCATCCCGTTATCCCAAAAAAGAATGGCTTCACGGGGCTTTGAGGAAAACTACTTAGCTATACGCAACCCTTTATCACATCGAAGAACGTGGCTTCATAGCGCTTTGAGGAAAAATACCTATCTACATGTAACATCCGGTTGTCCCGTGAAAAAATGGCTTCATAGTGCGCGAAAGGAAGATTTATATCTAACACACCTTTATCCCATCAACTGTTACTTGCCCAGTGTTTAAAGGGGTAAGTGTACCTAACATAACAATACTTTAGGAAAGAATGGTTTCACAGGGCTTCCAACAAATTACGTTAGAGAGTAATGGTTTCAATATTCCCGAAGATAATTTGGAACCACATCAATATCAACTGTTACAAAGACCCTTGAGAATACTAATTGTCGTCTTGAACATAAATCCTTATTAGCCACGACTTCCAACAGATTGGTATCGCCTTCGCTGAACTGGGGCGGTCGTTCTAGATATATCCTTGTCTCAATTCCTTCGCATCCATTTAATCTAGCGGATTATGAATATAGCACTTTGCAAAATTGGAAGATTGATGATTTGGCTAATTCGTCGATTTGTGTCTAGGGTTGCTTCGTGTGTCATTATTTCTCGGAGGACTGACAGTTGCAGGTAATTATTTACGCGTATCGTATCAATTAACGGAATTGGTCATTTTAATGTGAAAAGAATGCACACAAATATTTGAAAACAAGCATGGTTTGTTTCCCACTTCTTACAACGACTCATTGGGCAGGTTTCCTTGTGACAGCTTTAAAAGTCTGGTAATTGATGAATTAATGTTATTAAACCTAAATTTGGTCTATGGAAAACTGTAATAATGTAACACTTAAGAAGTATATTTCTTTCCTTAGAATAGAGCATAGAGAGTTACTGCATGACTGTAGACCTAGTCAGTTAGTTGATGTTTGTTCCTTGTCTCCGGCCAATATATACTTTTAAATTGATTGTGACAAAACATAAAAATGGTAAAGTGAGTTAATGTTTCAAGTGGGTTTCACTTATATCATGACTTCTAGTATTATTGTGCGGAGAACGTCCACAACCTTTGTGTGAAACATGCCAGCATCGGCTGGAATAATTTGTCAGAAAGACATCACTCCGCATATATTACATTCAATGGGTGACATTCAAATAGTCAAACATGGGAATATGATCACGTGGCACAAGTCAACTTTTTAAAATATCCATGTTATTAAAACATTATTGTGCAGTTATAGTAAATAACTTTATCAGTAGTACAAGTGATCATCGTGACAATGCATACAATTAACAATTCACCTAGACAATCATTATCAAACTTGAACGGTCAAGCATACACTATTCAGCACTTATTTATGTCTAATACATTTTCGATACAATGGATATATTCAATGACTCAATCACGCAATGCAAGAACTCCTTTCACACAGTATTCCGACGCCACCCAGTCTCCCTGTCTCAGTTTACATTATGTAAATCCAGGTCAAGTGGCAGTTCACAAGTAGCTTATATAAATCACAATGAATAGCATCACGAAATGAAACAGTTACAATCAAAGAGCTACCACCCTATCAATACAAGTAAATGAAGCATGAAAATAACGTTTATATAATTGTAGATACTAACGTCCTTTCAAGTCAGTTAATTAAGAATGGAAATAACATCTTTCGGTAACAGTAACAAGCATATTCGTTAGTAAGGTGTTCGTCTAACATGAAAGACGTCTGAAGATGAATTGCGAGAAGGGGGAACCCTCTTCCACCCCCACTTGAAATGAACGTGTCACGAGAACCCCTCTTCTCTCAGAGAAGCAAATTGATTTGACAAGCTTGGCCTGTTGGCCGATGGCCCCTGCCGATAGCACTATTACATGTACATTCCCTTCACTGTGGACGTGGCGCGTTACTGATATCAACATAGCCCATTGATTTCGATTTCCGTATCGCTGAGTGATAACTAATGTGGCTAAAGGTGTAAGATCAACACGTCGAAAGGGACAACATGCGTACTGACATCAACTTCGACCTAATCACTCATTGTTGTTGCGACAATGAAATCTAAGGGGAATATCGAACACGTGTCAGATCTCGTGGATCTAATTGCAATATTGATCAGATTAATTAGCGCAGGTTTTTAATAACAACTTGTTTGCGTGTGCAGTAACAAATGTCTGTGAATGCGCCCTTCCTGGTGTAAATTAAGTACCGAATGTGGATAAGGAATAAATATTTTATTCTAGCGCTCACGGCAATAATTCCACCTGTAATAGTGTGCGTGCTAGTATTGCTCTAGCAGTACAGGTGTCATTCTCCTCACTTCCCGTGTTTAGGTAGCCACCCATCGCTTTCAGCTGTGCACAACAAATATAGTTTTTGCCTGGAGGGAAGACAGAATCAGGGGGACCTCCCAGACATCTCATATATAACTCATACACTCTTGCTTTCTCATTAAATACAACCCTAACCAATATACTTAAACAAGACAATGCCCTGGTGACAAATCGTTTCAAACAATACTATACCAAGAGTACTGATTTCTCCAATTTTGAGAGAGTATTTATTTCCGTTATCGGAAATCTTTTACATAAAGGAACCGTAATTTGTTCCTATTTCTGTTCATGATAGTCGTTATCAATTAATCTAACGTTTGTCTGATATGATTAATGACGACTTGTTCACAAACAAAAACTACTACCTATATTCATATCAGAAAAGAACATAATTTTATTCAGACTTGAACCCCTCATCTACATTACATAAATACATACCTATCACTGACTAGTCCTACCCAATGACTTGGTAAGAACACATAGTCTTTGATACAGTCCAGATGTAGATCCTTATTTAGCAAGTCTAGATTAACTGAATACACATGAAAGCTTAAATAAATGACATCATAGGGATGAAGGTACAGTACTTATTAAAATTGTATAATTTTAGTCTAACATCGTCACTACATACACAGGTGATCAATTCTGTAAATTGTATCCTCAGTCCGTAACGCTCTCCCTGCTCCCCTACTATTCGTTTCCTCCATATCCCCTCTCCCCCACACTCCTTCAAACAGCCCGACGCCGACACAGGCTCTATCTCCAAGTGGGAGTGTATGAGTCTACGAGACGCAATGCGCAAGAGCCAATAAGCGATCGCTATTTTTCAGTCTGCAGGAATTAATGCCTGTTAGCTCACAGTGCTTTCCTAGTGCGATGTTTCTACAAGTTTACATCATGGTCGGGTTGTACGGTAGCAGGATCACTGCGAGACATGTCTCTATACTTAGAGTGAATAGTTCTACAATCAGCGACACGGCTTAAAGATAAGAGTCTTGTTAAGAGTTATTTCATTACGATAAAAGAGTAATTGAACATGTGTTAGAAGCTGCCATCACGTTTTAAGCCTGTATACGAGTCAATGGTTCAGTACAAACTGACACGGAGATGCGTCCTGACAACGAGATGTTCTGAAATACTGACTGGATACTGTGTATAACCGTGATATCAACAATGTCAAAAGCCGGTATGAATGTAAGCCGCAACCTGAGCGGGATGGACCATTACGACCTGTTCGAATACTACTACGACTATGAGTACGACTACGAGAGTAGTATCCAGGTCCCTCTACCGGAGCTTATCCCTGTTGCTATCGTATACATGGTGACACTCCTCGTCGGTGTTGTGGGGAACTCGCTCGTAATATTCTCCATCGCCTTCAACGGACGACTTCACAACGTAACTAACGTCTTTCTTTTGAGCCTTGCCACAGCGGATCTACTTCTTGTACTGATTTGTGTCCCCATAAAGGTAAGACTATTATATGCCTAGTTTAACGCTAATGTGTTTACTTACACGTTAGATAGCATCGTTGGTTGGGTTGAGGGTGACTAAAAACTTCAAATTATTTAATAACGTTTATATAAGTGTAAATACTAACGTCCCATCAAGTCAATTAATTTAGAATGGAGCATTGTTCAAATAAGCCTTATGGCTTGTTCGCCAATCCAGATTTCATTTTGTGAAATAAAATATGTTTAAACCAAATTATTTAAAATGTTGAATTGCTAAGAAATGCGCATTCATCTGGAGTTGCATAAGTACATGTGGCTGAATTTCTTTTTGTTAGCAGACTAAAATACCAATACCAAAGTTAACATTGTATACGTGTAATGGATGTACATACATGTTAATATTATTTAAAATCGTAAATTGATGAACAATTAAATTGAGCTTGAACATGGTAGGAACTACATATGGAGACGTTCTGGTGACCATAAAAGGTTTTACTATGTTTTACTAACCAATGGTTGCTTAAGTAAGTAGTTACATATACAATGTGCATAATTTGACATACATATCCGTACGTACTTTAAGTCATATCTTAAATTAGATTTACCACAATAACCATAATAACGTGTATGAACATAGAAACTAATAAAATTTAGGTAAGCCTGCAACAAGTAAAAACGACTTGTAACAAATTTGAGACGATGTTTAACACCCTGAATCCGGTGCGGATGAATGTCTTGTAATTGATTCCACATTAATGACATTTCTAATGACACACTAAAAGGACCTTAAACGATTCAGCATGTGGTCACAGTGCACCATAATTAGGTCTAATCTATGAATTGATTCAACCCAAATACACCACTCAGTGGTGATAAAGACCAAAGGTTTTCCAGTCCGTTTGATCAAGAGCTTATCCTCAGGGCAAATATAATGCTGAGAGGGTGTGTTCAGATGCTTCTGCTCCAGCTCTAAGGTAATCCCTCATGAAGACTCTCAACAACCTTCTCATTCCACAACTGCCTTTAATTAGCATTTCTGGTCCACAGGCTTATTTCAATCATTTTGAAAAAAACCACTTTTCAATTAGCCTTGCTCAATTGCTGTGTATTTAGTGTTAGCTTTATTTAGTCTGGTTATCTCATTTTGAAAGTTAAACTTAATGACTAGACAATGGTCGCCAGAAATTAAAGGGACATTGCTAGGATCTGGAAATTAGCATCAAAAGACATCCATACCCTTTTATTTTACTGAAAGCTATTTTTATTCATGAATACGTGTAACATGTTTCAACAGTGGACTGGGTGTTAAAGGCGCTGTAGCATTTTTTTGCATACTTTGTTTTCTCAAATTTGCTATTTATTATTAATGTTTATACAATATATTGTTATGTAAGAGGGTAAAACATATCATTACACCACCAGATAGGCCGTATCCGTAGTTATCCGCATTGAAAGAAAATGGTGCGACTATAGGGCGACAGTGGTGTGGAACTCTTCAGTATGGCAGGTAGATTTGAAGGTCTCATGCGAATTTGAGACTTCAGACAGCTAGATGGTCAATCATTCTATCATGGGACCGTATTTTCATGTTCATGTGAACAACTTAAAATGGTAGCTCGAAGGGAAATGGACTCGTAGGCTTAATCGATCAATGTACATAGAAATTGAATTGATTCAGGAGTATCATTTAGTAAATGGTAACACTTATTTACCTTTTCGTAAGATCACTTCATTCCAGTAAGAAAAACGTTCTACAGCGCCTTTAATAGTGAGTTAAAATCAAAATGTACATTATATTTAACTTTCATCAATGTGACTTGTAGATGTAATAAATTGTGTTATTGATATAGAAAGCATTAATTTTACGTTGATGCAAATACTTTAGATAACCATCCAAATTGATATACTGTTGTTCACTTGCATAAATTTGCTGATATTAGTTGAATTTTCATTTTTTAATTATCAAAGGCTTACGTGTAGCACTGAAGTAAGACCGACGGACAGGTAAACAGACACTATACCCCCGGAATCTCGGTGCAAAATTGAAAAACAGGGTCTACCTTTCGTAGTGCTAAGATTGCTGTATGTATACTATCCGTTTGTATTGGTTTACACTTATCTTAGCACCGAGAAAGGTTCGAAAATTGTAAATTATACACGAAGGTCTTAATTGAACTTATTAAGTAATTATGCGCTAATTGTGTTTATAGCATGGGGTCTCGCACTGTTCAACATGCCTGTTATAAAGTTAATTACATCACACTTATTTCAGAAGGAAACTGCTCTAAATTACAGACGGAACTACCACAAAACCTCATTCTTGACGTATGTTAAACATATCTTATGTACGCGAGTTATGGAACATATTAAGAAGGAGTCCTAGTTATTTCAAGAGTTAATTTATTAATACGGGATGGGGCTAAACGGATAAACCTCTGGATATTAAGTCGGTGGTTTTCTGGTCCGGGAACATGATATCTAGAATTGCCTTTTAATTTGGTGGAGGAATTCTGAATCTTTGATGGCGGATGTTCTCAAATATTCGTAATTCTATAGAACATAACTTATTTTGTTCACTTTAATGTATTATTGATCACTGTTGCGTTACCGTAACCAAATACACACATTCATAGCTCTGGCTATTCATCTTTGGGCCATGTTGGAAATTTAAAAAAAATCAAATTCAGTTTTAAATTAGGTTGTCAAGACGTTTTAATGTTGGGTATATTTTTTTGGTAAAGATTCTAAATCACAAAATGGAAATGTTGTGCTACCGTCAGTCCTTATTACCATGCACTTGAAAATACATTGCCCTGAGACTGGACCCTTTTCGTACTTAGCGAGTGAATGCATTACTGAAAACAAGGTATTGAACCGTTCGTATGCTAATATCTCGCTACCTTTTTTAGGACACTATCATTATTCAAGTTCGAATGAGGTTTCACTGAAGGAAAACAAAATTTGAGAAAACGTTTTATGGAGTCTATTTTATTACAGTAATAAAATATTACTTGTTATTCATTTCAAATGGTCGAATCAAGTTTCAATCATTTGTTAAAAGTGTCATAAAGTTCCTTTATCATCTTAATAATATGTAATGCCGTTCTAAATGACGAATACATCTAATAATACCTGAGAATTGGGGCACGCCTATTGGATTAGACCTGGATAAAATGTGGCTATTTCTAGCACTGATAGAATCAAAGTTATTAAAGCAAATGATAAGGTTTCCTAGTACGAGACGACGTCAACCGGTGTCTCCTTCCTAAATACCCCTCTTATACAAAACGAACACCGAGCCTACCGCCACATACTGCCACGACTAGTAATTACCCTTGCTGTGTTGATAAGATTGTGCTTAGTTCAGTTTAAGCGAATGGTCCTTACTCGTCACACGTACAGTCGTATACTTGGACCAATCACTCACTGTCCCATAATCGTCAATTGTTGTGCTTTACTGATTGATTAAATTCCTAACAGTTTTACATGTTGACCTAAAATGTTATGATAGTAGAAACTGCTGTCTTTCAGTATGGATTCTCTTGTACTTTGAAGATTGATTAAATTCCTAACAGGTTCATATGTTGACCTGACTGTTATCACTTTTACTGCCGTTTCTGTTGTGGTGACTGATGACTTGCTATGTGAAACATGTGTTAATGAAATAACATGTTGTTGCCGATTCGCCGCATATAATTTATGGGGAAATGATGGAGCAATCATAAAAAGCTATGACAAATATACTCATTAATCATTGAGGGCTTAATCTACGTGTTGGAAAATATGGTGTCATGACAACCAAAATAGCTTGTATCTGGTTTCCTGCAATTAAGTCATCGGGACTGTTCCTTATTGGTTTGGCACATAATCATAATACTGTAAGAGGAGGGCAGGGACATGTAGTTTTTTTTATTTATTGATTAACCAATTAAGTTCATACTTTTAAGAACTTATTTGCACCGCCATATTTACATGAATTGTGAAATCTTTCTGATACTTTGTAGTACGAGCCTAATCGACATGTACCCCAGTGATCTTAGAAGGCTTTTTAAATTTATATCCACTGTGACAGTCCATTAATCAAAGGTGATTTTAAGTGCACCCGTTATCATTGCACTGAGATAACTGATGATAAGTAATTATAAGTTGTGAGCTTTTGTAACTTAAGTTTAAGGGTGGACATATTCTAAATGCAGTAATAACATAGCAATTAATTATGAATAGTAAATAAGTACAACAGCCTTGTTAAATGATTTTATTAACTGTTTCAAGTGGTTAGGATATGATAAGGTTTACAATATGAACAGGGTTATAACATTTCATAATGACACAACGATCTCCCTACAAATTTAAAAAATAGAATTAAAAATTGTTCGTAACAAGCTGAGAGTTGACATTGCAACAGCTTGTGCAAAATTACATTGTTAACTTCTTGCGTGTATGCAAGAACACGCTGGGATCTATTAGGGCGGCGGTGTGCAGTTGATCTTGTCACATGTCACTTGAGAACTCAGATGTGAATTGTTACCCGCAATATTAATGAAAGTTCAACGTCAATGTGGATGTCGATCACGTCTCCCTCGAGAAACACCCCCTAACAACACTCAACGATGGTCTTCCAGAAGTTTGTAATCCAACCAACACATTTACAAACTTTAAGTCAGATTGTCTCATTGTATTGACATCTGAGTATACTGATAAAAATATGTCTCTTTCATACTTCACTCCACCGCTGTCTGCAGAGGAAGTGAGATGTGAACCACTTTTGTCGAGAAGTAGCTTTTGTCCGACTATAAATAATTCTGCAAGGAATGACGTACTAATACCATCTTATAAATGGGGGTTGATTAGAGCACCTACTAAACTATTGAAAAAATGACACGGGTGGTCAAGATGAGTACCTGATTACAAACCGTCAGACTCAACACTGTTACATCAATAATATTGATAAGGGAAGCATCTGTTTCCTTGGCGGCACTCATACAAACCTCGTTTCAAGTTAATCTGGTTCTAAGACATACTAATTTACCCACACGCAACTTTAACATATGTAAACCATGCTTGTTCACAAAAGAAAGTAGAGCTGTAAAAGTTTACAAGTTAGCTAAGGTTTCCATGCGTAATTGATTTTGAGGGATTAATTCTATTTCTCCCGATTGTTTAAAAAAGAGAGAAATCAAGTTATTATACTTCTTTCACAGGAAGGATGAAAATTGACGGAACATCAGCGGAGAGGGCTAATCAATAAGTGGTTGAAGCGAACTATATTGTGTTCATTTGTCAATAATTTCAAAAAGCATGAAGCGAATCCAATATTTTTTGTGATTGTTTCCATTTACCAACTTATTGCATATTTTATGTGAATAATGATAAAGAAAGGTGATACCGGCGTAAAGAATTAAGTCATTAAGTTGGTGAAATCCTTTCAAAGGTTAGGTTACTGAAGACAATGATTTTATACATTATTTCACCGTTGGCAATGTGATCTGTGCATCTGAATTGTTCCTCTCATCTGACAGCTGCAATCATTTACTCTAGTGTATGGTGTGTCGGCGATATGTGGCCAGACTAACCCAGTCACATTTTACAATAGTTTCCTTAATTAAACGATAGAAATAAGAGAACATTGAAAAGAACATTTATGAACACATAATGAACTTATCACGTATGCTACTCCACAGACGAGTACTTTCTGTGTACAGCTGCATTCCGAAAGTTTGTTCACTTATCCATGAGTATATGTATCTTAGTGCAAACATCATGTAAATTGACTTTACATCACATACAATGACAATGAATCATCATATATCCGCATGAGTAAATTACTCATTCTCAAACGTATACTGTGATTACCATGTCAGCGGTTCATGTTTATGAAATTTGGCATAATGAATAGACAGAAATAATTAATTTTCGAATAAAAATGTTCCTATCAAGTACATGATAACAATTTCAAAACATATGGATTGAATGAATACACCATAAAATCTATGATGTATGTTTGACCCAGTTGAGAAAAATAAAAAAATGTAGTTTTGAACTTCCAAGAGCTGCCCAAACTTTAACTCTTTAATATGAGGCTTCAAATCAGATTATGTTATGGGACACCCAAATATGACGGTCTTGAAATGCAAAATGCATCGATCTAGTGTTCGTGTTGTTACAAAGATGAAACATTGAAACAATGAAACATTTTACTTCTTGAAATGTTGTAAAAGGCAATGTTAACGGAACTTAGAAATAGAAAAGAAATAATAACTACCGAATTTAAAACAAGTGTCATAAGGATTTAAACGTTATGTTTTGCAGTATTTCAATCGGCGATTACCATTCGTAATACAACGTTAACATTGTGTTAAACGAGTAGTAAACGAACCCAAAACACAAGAAATGAACCGTCACTCCGACCAGTGTATCTATCAACAATAGAGCATAGTCGATAATTTAAGTTTGAATTAGATCCCGACACGTTTGAAAAGCTTTAAAATCCTGCTTAGTGAAAATGCTCACTTTGGAGTCAACACATGCTTCTGGTTGCAACAGTTGTGCTAGCGGGTTACTGTACAATGTATTTGCCTTAAACATACTTTCAGTTCTTTCGGGTTTGTCGTGTAAATCAGCTCTAAAGTGTTAGTGAGCACTTTGTATGTATAGTGTCAAAACTAACGATAGCATTTTTACTTGATCAGACCTTTTCTTGAGAACATGGACATGCCCTTGAATAAATTACACATACTTAAGAAAAACGTAAAACGAAGACAAGTTACCATTCAAACAAAGATTCAGAATCGATAATCATTCCTGAATAATTATTTTAAAAGAAGAAGAGTAGTAATATCGAACATGAAATGAAATGAAAATGAACAATTCAATCGCATTACCCTTCGTGACTGCAGAAATCCTTTTTATACAAATTCTGTCTTGAAAATCGATCTAAACATCTTTTCCATTTCAATTCATTTTTTAACGATATTCAGTTACGCCACTTTCCAAAACACTTTTCTGGCCATTGCTACAATTTAAATTTCATAAAGCAATGTAAGCATTTGATTATATGAGAATTATGTTGTTAAGTGTAGTTAAAAGCAATATCTGAATTACAGCATATTGCAAAGAATATATCAAACATCATTTTGAAATAATGGTTTTATGTAATATTTCTAAAAGAGATCCATTGAAATTATAACATTTAATGTTCATATGCAAATTTATAATTTCACTTAAAAACCTAAGAGAGGTCTAGTTTCAATATTCATGTTTTACAAACAGATTTTAGAACTTTGAATACCTTCGCTATCAGCGTGATATTACAAGAGACACACACGTTCATTAAATATAGCCTAATATAGTACAGTGCCTATACCGAGTCATGTCGAAGGGTATCATAGATGGATCCTGTCCAAGCACTACAAAAGGTCAGGGACTATTTTTATTGGCCATGTATCTGCCCCGGAGGTTCTTCTTACTCCTTTGTTACTGAAAGCACTCAGATAAATTGCCCAGGGATCCTTTAACACACATTAACATAACAAACATGCGTAATCGACACATCAGGTTCTAAACACTGCCTAAAGTGTAGTTGTATGCTTCCGAGTGACGGCCTTGTTTTTCCGACAGAATAATCCATCTGACAAAGGTCATGGAAACTGATGCACAGTTATTATCAATTATGTTATGAATGCAGGAGAGTTATGTGTATTTTATGCAAGGCAATACATGTATAGAAGCCAATTAGAGTGTGATATTCAGCTTTCCTATTTAGAGAGAAACTACGCCTGTTTGCTAACATCAATTAAGGATTTCTGATGAGTGAGGTGAGTTGGTGTATAACGCCGCTTTCAGGAGTATTTCACTGATATCGCGGGAGAAAGCCGATATGCATTGCCGTGAAACCTGCGAGCATCGGCTGTAACTAGTGCACCAAGGGTGGGACTACGCTGAAATCCAGTGAAGCATTGCACCCTGCGTGCAGAACAGTAGAACAAAGTTGTTGTGCCCCTGTTGGGACTCGAACCCCGGACCTCTTGATACGAAGCCGAACGCGCTAACCACTGCGCTATCCCGCCCCCTCTGATGATGGATTCTACTTATCAAAAACAATATCTACCACATTAAGTGGAGGTACGAGTACCAGTAATGTCTCCTAATAAACAAATATTGTTTATGATGCTGCTGCAGTGGATACAGTGGTCAAATTTATATTGTATTTGTATCATAGCATATCCTATCATATGCAGATGGTAAAAAGGGATTTCCATTTAAAAGTTGTTAAATAATGTTTAATTTTCTATTATGTTATGTGGAAAAATAAGTGCAGCCATGTTGTCTTTCAGTTGTTGAATATAAGATGTCAACTGCATGAGAAATTAATCCACAGGAATCCAAACGAATCCAATGTTGAATTGTACTCTTATATCCTGTTAACTATGAAATTTCTTGGACAGTCATACACATACGTTTTCATCTGCCCAGTTTTCCTGAAATTAGATTACTGTTATGAATACATTCCTTCAAATCTCCAAACCAAACCTATAGTGAGATATTGCCGTTTTACCCTTATTATTACCCTTTGCTGATTTTTAATACTGGTTATCTTTGGATATCACTGCCTGCACATATACATAAATAATGTATTTGTACATACTGTCTCAGAGAATGAACAAGTGATTGTGTATTCATAATCAGCATTGCAAATATCTTGTCGCATAGATTGTTAGTGAATCCTTCATATATGTATGAGTTTGCTTCTGGAATCCGTTTGCTAAAAGTGAAACATATAAACATTACAATACTATCAAAAAGTTTTCAAAGACCCAAACATATAAGAACCAAGAATGTACATTAGTATAACATAGTTTTTCAGTGTCTGAAACAAATTGTACATTTCTTTCTTTGGTTGACAAGGCCTTCCTGTTTTATTGGCTTTATGTTTTCATCTTCATTCATCGGTGTACACTGTTCACGTATTCACAACAGGTGCAAATGTTGTAACTAGACTTTCAGAGACAGAAACAAACAAACGTTTCAACATTGCAGAACTGCAGGTGTTGGACCAGTCAGCATTCATTACATGCGATGTTTCAGTGTTGCTGATTGTCAAAAGACACTTGATCTTACTTTAAAAAGGTGTATCCTTTTGGTATAGAGCGTTTATACCGTGTCCAAATTTTTACTGGAGCGTACCTACTAAAGTATTCATGATATCTTCACGTGATGCACAAGTCAACCATTATCCCTCGTTGTGCGTTGAACACTCTTGCTCAATCAAACTTGATACAAATATCATCCATGATTCAGAGATTGCCTTTCGTTGGTTGGACTCAGTGAAGATGTCATTCCATCCCAATCATATTTCATAAACTGTACTTTCTCGCTCCACTAGACTTGAAATACTTTTGGACAATAATCATTAGATGTCATGTGTGTGATTTATAACTTCCTGTGAAGTTTCCTTTTTGCAAATGACATGGAATGCTTCTATTGTTTACTATTGACCACCATTTGGTTTGTTGCGATAACATGGCGTTATTTGATTGGAAATGCTTACTAATAATCATAAACAATACTATATAATGCAGTCATCTATATGCTTATAGTCGGATATTAATATTAATAATAATAACAATAATGGATATTTATATAGCGCCATTTTCCATATACTGATACATGCTTAAGGCGCAAAATCATTTTGTACACAAAACATAGAATCTTGAAATCTTTCCGATACTTGTTGGGCAACCAGTGAAGGCATTTTAGTGATGGAGTGATATGGTCAAATTTAGATGTCAAACATATAATCCGAGCAGCAGTGTTTTGAATTTTTTGGAGTCTGTGGAGCTTTGTTGTACTTCGACCATACAAGAGACTATTACAATAATCCCTGCGAGAAAGAACCAGACACCTGACTAAGATGTGTGCAGCCTCTGTTGTTATGAAATTGCGAATGTTTCCAATTGTTCTGAGATGCAGATAACAGACTTTACAAAGGTTGTTGATTTGTGAGTCCATAGAGAGGTTAGAGTCGATGTACACTCCTAGATCTTTTACGACCGTAGCTGGCTGGATAGCTGATAAATCAATATTGACCTCTGAGACATTGGCTTTTGCAAGATTCCTGTCACTCCCAATTATGATTAACTCGGTCTTGTCAGCGTTAAAAGTTTTAGCTGTCGAGAAGTCATCCATTTTTTGACACCAGCAAAGCACATCTGAATCTTTGTCAGGTTCTCACTCAGAGTTTCATGTTGAGGAGGTTGGACCAACTGTGCATCATCTGCATAAGAGTAGTGGCTGAGTCCATGAGGGTCAATCACTGAAGGGAGGTAATTGACATACAGAAGAAAGACTATGGGTCCCAGGACTGAGCCTTGTGGAACCCCACATAACAGCTCGATATCTTCTGATTGTTGTTCCAGAAGTTCTTACCGAGAGGTAGGACGCAAACTGGTGTCATATCATCTAGTTCAATCTGCTTTTTGAGAATATCCAGGAGGATTGTATGGTCAACGGTGTCAAAAGCTGCACTTAGATCTAACATCATAAGTGCAGCTATGTTACGAGAAGCAACAGTTAAAAGTGATTCTGACAAGGCATATAAGCCGATTGAAACTTGTTCAGAATTGTATTATCTAACAGATGATGCATGACTCGGTTGGCAACAGCTCTCTCAATCAGCTTTGATAGAAATGAGAGATTGGATACAGGCCTAAAGTTTTTCAGGAAAACGTATAAGATACAAGAGACAGCAATGATACATAAGAACGATTGGTATGTAGGTGTGGTAATGAGATAGCAATATAAGACAAAAGACAGAACCGGATTTATTCCCCGCCAATTAGGTAAAGTGTAAATTCATAGTGTACTGTAACCATTGAGCTTTATTCTTTAACAAATCCGATTTACTCATATTTGTCATATGGTATTAACAGTTGGATTGAGCTTAGCTTTATAATTTTAGTACTGTTCCGGAAATGATACTGTGAAAAATACGAATCAAAAGTACAATCTAACAAATTTAATGCCAATGATTTATTACTACAAGTTTCGTCAAGAACGACGGGACTGCAGGTAACGTTTGGTGGTGTTGGTGTACTGATACCTAAACTCCAGATGGGGATGTACTGAACATTTAAAGGAGTACTGACATAGAGAAAATAGATGTGTACATTGTTATTAATCATCTGTTATACATTAGTAGAACATTTTTCAGTTTACTTTCGTGTTGTGAGTTTACAAACAACGTGTTTATTTCACGGAAATTATTACATTCTTATAATCATGGTCAATAAATAGGACCCCTGTACCAGTATCAGTGTGAATATGTGATGATAATTGTGAAAGAAATTGAGCTTAATGTTTGGTGCTTTCTATGACGTTCTATGATTTTTCGCAGACACAAATATACATACACTAAACCGGGGCACTGATTTCGCTTCCTGTAATTTCTATCATGCCACCTTTCGACTTTGTCTTAGTGTAACAGAACTTACAAGTTCATTTATTTGTTGGTTCACTTATTTCTCTATCGGAATTACATATTTCCCAATTAGACTCACCTTTCACTAGAAGCCTGTTATCTGTTATTGATTCGCCATGCTGAGTACTGGACCCGATTCAACGACGATCTGTCTTCTTACGTTTTGTGCAATCTAAAGATTTGTGTTGTTTCAGTTGACTTCAATCAATCGTAATGTATACTAACATTCATTTACAACCTCCTAAAACGCCCTCACACTTTCGAGTTATAAAGATGAAATTTTAGTAAAAATAAACGCACGAGAAATAAATAAAAGGACGAGAAACTCGTTATTGTAATGTGTGAAACAAACTCATAACGGCACTTACAATGTACACTGAGTGAAATTCCATTCACACTCTTCGGTTGAAAATGAAACGTCGCAGGTACACAGGTATTTATATTTTATTGTAATTAGTTGATGTGTAGGCGTACAGTATGCCTTTTCGTTCCGTATCTGTAGCCCTGGTACGGTTTTGAATTCTGCTCTTGAAACATGGAAACGGCCGAAAAGAAATGGGCGTCAGAAGGGGCGTATAAACGCATGGTGATAGTCTCACATACGAAGTGTCATTGATCTTTTGAGTTCTTCCTTGGCAACACAATACTGGAGAACTCAAAACGACTCATCTCAAGCCATGGGTGATGATAATGACACAGGAATATATATATATATATATGTGAAGCTTATGTAACACGGATGTGATGTCTTGGATTATATTGACTATTAGAGAATGGTAGTAGAGTATAGTAGAAGGGGAGTAGAGTATTAGGTAGGTAGTAGTAGGTGTGAAAAATACCTGTGGGTAGGAAATAATGAGAGAAGCCAGAGTGGGTTATATATTTCTGGATAAGGTTTTTGTAGTAGTCGGATGGAATAAAAGTCCATAAAATCATTCTGTTTTCTGTCCTAATGATTAGTGTTGATTTTGCGTCGCTAGGAAGTAGATGTATTCTTTTCTATATGCTAAAGTTAATATAATTAAGTGCACTGTAGTGCTAATATCTTTAATCCCAGATAAACATAAGTGAACATCAATCACTATTTGCCATGAGATGAATAGGGATACCATATTGTTGACAGCACTGCCGTGTAACTTTGGCATTTTCGTATGAAAAAATCCTTTGATACTTAATTTGAGTTCCCAACTGAGATCACAACATACCATTTTATCCAAACCAGTCATCTGTATTAAGTATGCACACGCATGGTAGAGAGTAAGTTTGGTTGAAATAGACACAAGGGACAGCATGTGTTTTGCTGGTTGTAATGCGTTGGTGATCAAGTTAAACACTATTTGGTGCATGCTCGTTTCTGTCAGAGTTTCTTTAGGATCTGTTCATGTGCAGTAGAACTGAAGAAGAATTGTTGATACTGTTCTGTTTTATTGTCGATGTACATTTTTAATGTTTCTTTCAATATTGTTGTTAATTCTTTTTTGACACTCTATTGATGTATGCCGTTTTATATTTGGCAGTTGATAACATGTTGTGAGAATCTGGACAGTGAATTCATGTTGCATTGCTATATCACGACTCTATGTGTATTTTGCTATGCGTGTTCAGGACAGCAAATATGTTTCGTAAATGCTTTGAAACTCATTACTAGATAATTTCAGTTTGGTGACCGAATCACCATAGTTACATCAACGGTAAATTACATTGCATTGTCATCTTAAGCAACAGCATTTGTTGAAAATACAAAGTTCAGAAGGCAATCAATCACAAATTATCTTTATTCATGCTTTATTCCTTATTCAGGCTACATTTTTGGTTCAACAGAGCGATACATATATGTGTGTATAAACGACAAAGAAATGTACAATATAGGATATTTTACTTTATAAGTAATAAATGGAAAAATAATACGTTTTAATTGACAAAGGAGGGAATTGCACTGTGTATATAAATGACTGTGGTTTGCACAACATGTTGATTGTCAATTGCCATGAGAATTTATGAATGGTTGGGTTTGAGTAAAATGTATATGGTAAAAACAAGCGTCTTAATGTTTTTGTACTAATTATATACCAGCAATACCATAAATTCATTTTTAATAAGGTTATCATTGCATACAATACTTTATCTATTAGATCTGGGTTGGTTAACATACATATGTATACACCGGTTTCAATTTGGGGACGGTGTGAAGAACATCTGAAGGGCAAGGGCTGATCGAAATATTGAAATTGATAAGTTTTAATGTAATTTGCAAAACTTTCAAACAAAAACTGAACTAAAACTTGAACTTTAAACATTTTGAACTGAAGGCAAGAAAAATAGACACAGGCAGAACATTATTAGAGCTTGGTAAATTCCCTCCAGTAAAGCAGACCTGCTCATCTGTGTCCAGCCAATATAATGTTAGCAATGAAAAAGTACACAAATCATTTGGTTATATATACATCGGAAAATACAGAGATATTCGTATACTGCTATTTTGTCAATTTTTTCTGAATTTGCTGTCAATATTCTGTTCTTTTAATATTTGATAATTTTGAGAAAAGCGAAAATTATATGAATAACAACGTCTTTATCATGATATGCGACGTTTCTTGTGTTGTTATCAATCAAGAGCTTCATCAGACACAATAATCTTTGTCGAAATGTCTAATATCAGGAATAGCGACGTTGTTATATCCATATAAGTGTTACTAGTCCTTTCATTCTAACTTCTAAAATGCCACTCAAAGCAGCTATTTATAATTGTGCATTTTCTTTCAGTTTGCTGCTTTCTACTCTTACACCTGGGGCTATGGCGAGTTCCTATGTAAGACTGTTCACTACATGCAGAATGTTTCTATGATCTGCTCGGTCTGGACTCTAACAGTCATGAGTATTGAGAGGTAGGTGTCTTGAGTCCGTAAAAACATATCGTTTTGTTTACAAATATTGTTTTCCCCATACTTCTCTTTTATAACCTTTTTCAGAAGATCCCAACTCATATTTGAACATACGAATATATGACAAGACAATAAGGATTATTGAATAATCGATGATAGGTGTTATCGATTATAGGAAAGCCCATTAGTATTTACCCTCGGTTACCCATGGTTTTATATATGCTCCGCTACTCTCCACTATATCACCCATGGGAAACCTTATCAGGGGAATCTGTTCTCAAAATACCCGCCCTTGGCCAGCGTGACGAAGTCAGTAACCAAAGAAAAATGCTCAATGGGATAAGACGGAAATGGCGAAGGGAGATAAGCGGTGACGGATGGCTAACACAATGACCTCGCTTGCTTTGAAACGAAGTGATATGAATTGTCATTGGCTCGCTGGTCCAAGCTGCGTAGCAGTTTGATTGGCTCACGCCGGCCAAGGTCGGGTAATTTGAGTACAGATTTCTCTGATGAAATTTCCCATTGGTGATATAGTGGAGAGTAACGGAGCATATATAAAACCATGGGTACCGAGAATGATTAGTATTATAATACCTTTAATCAGTCTCAAACCAAAGTCGGTCAACAAGACGAGGGTTATCGCTATCACTATTTATCAAAATGGTCACGTATATACAGCACTTGTCCTTATATCAGTGAACATTTGTCCCCGGAAAATCGTCATTATAAGGCAATGACGGGACACAACTAAAGTGTCCATTCACGTACATGCCTTCAAACATAAATGAGTGAAAATATCAAGTTTAACAAGATCATTTCAAAGAAAGATATATTTTCCGGATAACAAGAATTCGATAAAGGAGTAAGCATATACTTCGAAACGTAGTAAGTTGTTTTCATGATGAAGGAAACGAGTGAAGAAACGTTTGGTATTTTCACAATAAAGATATTAATAATCCAGAGAATATGTATTATGTATTCCACTTCTAAATACCCCCAAAAACTAGACCATTTCTAAGTGACTGTCGAATTTATGCCGCAAAAGACTTCCATTTGTTAACGAAAGCAGCCACAATAATAATTGTGTTATTTGTTCTTCATACATGTGTCATCTTACCATACACAATGAAGTACTCATGGTCTTATATAATATGTTATTTTCAACACTATATTATATCGTTTTTTCGTTTATAATGCATTTTGATAGAAGTGTATTATACGACACTGTTAAACGCAAGGTGATATTGATACATGTATAATTGCAGATGTCGCACAAGGGAACTGACATGTCGCAGAATAATTTAGAATAAGCGAAATAGTCATGTCATATTAGGTATCAAACATGATATGTGTTGTTATGTCAATGATTGTACATTGCGTGCTAAGGTATGCATTTGTAGTTAGGATATCTGTGCAGGAAATGATGTTATAATGACATCACCCACAGTTATCCATGCTTTAAGCATAAGATATTATATTCCTTAGCAGATTTCAATTGCCTGCATTTGATATCCTGATAATTGCCTGCATTTGATAGCCTCACAGAATGAATTGGTTGAACAATGTTTACCTTACTGTTTAAGTACGCAAAGAAAAGTTTTACTCGAAGTTGAGTTTACCTTTTAAAATGATATTTACGATTCCTTTCAGATTTATTGCTATCCGATACCCACTGAAGGCCAAATCTGTCTGTACAATTACACATGCACGTTTTGTTGTACTTGGAGTGTGGATTATATCTTTCGTGTTTGCCATCCCCATCGTATTTGGAAGGGTAAGGTTATCTCTCTCCCGTGATCTGTTAACACATATTATATTCATTCTTATAACTGATTTAACTGAAACATACATAAGGACGTGATGGAATGAAAGGCCATTTTCAATTTCAACTTGATTTTGTTGTTCAGAAAGTTCTACTAGAACCTGTACTAAGGGCATTCTTATTATTTGGGCATTTAGGATTATTAATTCTAATAAGTAATGCTCATTATCATTTAGGGAGAATAACTGCACTGCAATGTCCATTACTGGCTTTGATAGCCAATAAGCTTTAAACATTTACTCTAAACATTTCAGATCCACAAGGAGGTTGGCGAAGTCCGGAAAGCTCACTGGTGTATAAAGGAATGGTCCTGGAAGGGATACAGCATACTGTATGAGATGTACATGTTTATTCTCATGTTCCTTGTTCCCATATCGCTTATGGTCGGAGCGTATTCATTCATATGTGTGGAAGTGTGGAAAGTGGCCAATATGAGGGCAAGCATGCGGTCTGGCAGGTGGGTAGTTTGATATTATATATTGATAGTGTGGAATGTTACTGGTATTGTTAAAGACTCACATTAAGACTACAAAATCACAACACAAAATAGTCAATCAAGGTATTAACAATGCCAGTCTGAGGTACGTTTCAAATAATGGTAAATCAAAATATGAAATTTTGTTATTTGTCAAATATAATCCTTTATAAAACGTAATTGGAAATGTTGATATTATTTGATTTTCTTGTTATTCAAGACAGTCTTTATTTTCAAGGTAGAAAAATGAAAAGGCCTTTGCGTTAATATGGCATTATATTTATCCGTCCATTACTATCCGTCCAACTATATATCAATACATTTTTTTCAAGGTTGACAACTTCTAAAGCACACTTGCTGCAAGTTTCATGGCCAATGGGGGATCAAAATTGTAGATTTGGGGACTGTGGTACAAGATAATGGTCACTGGAGACCTGCACTTAGATTTAATCTCAGGAATTAAAAGCTTTCGAAATCTAAAATCTGGATTAATGACTGCTTGGCATATGGTGATTATAAATTATATTGTTTGAGTCTATGGATGGACACGCAGTCGTGACCTTCAACTCCTACTTTATTGCGTATATGTTGATTGGGCAGAGAGAAATAATATAGAGTTGGTGATCATCTCACTCCCATTAGAGATCACGCCATGACAAAAATAAAAGTAACCTTTGTTCTAGAAAGAAAACACCTAGAAACTTAAATATCACGTACAAGTTCGTTGGTTAATATGGACTATAAATTGTAGATATTTGAAACATTTGACTTCTATCTCTAAACAATTCATTTATATATGTTAACAAGCATATTAACGGAATAACGTTAGTTGTGTCATGTTAAGTGATATAGCAAAGTAAATTTTAATCAATAATTGTCTCATTTATTGTTGTTTCCATGTATGGCCTTTTTTGATAACGAATATTACAATATGATTTTTAACATTTACATTTGTCTTTCATGTTTAGGATCATCTCGACAGCACACTGTACAACCTACATACGCAACAACGGAGCCAGATGGGAAAACCATGACGCTTCAACACCCCTCACTAACCATTCAGCCAGGAAACCTAAAAAGACATTTTCCGATGACAATGAAACAAGAAGACAGGTAATGGAGGCGACAAGATAGCTAATGTCAAACTGCTATGATAATGAAGCCAACCACCCTTGTATATACACGAAAGACACACATAAACAATTAGTTTTGATTTTACCTCATACTAATTTGGATTTATTTTGCCTGCAACACATGTAATTAATATAAAGTCATTCGTATACTTTACAAACTTATGATGGATGCCAAGAACCATAAACACCATGTATTTAAAGATCATACCGTTTGATATTTTGTGAACGATTGTATTCATTGGACCATAAACATCCATAGACCTACTCCAGAATGTATAATGTTAATATATTTTTTTCAAATATGGGGCGGGATAGTGCAGTGGTTAGCGCGTTCAGCTTCGGATCAAGAGGTCCGGGGTTCGAATCCCGCAAGGGGGACGGCAACTTTGTCTGCAGTAGAGAACTGTTCTACACGCAGTAAGGTTTGGATGCAATGCTACACTGGATTTCAGTGCAGTACCACCCATGGTTCTCTAGTTACAGCCGATACCGCAGTGCATAGCCACATGGCGTTGCGGGCTTTCTCCCTGCCATAATACTAGCAGCCGCACTATAAGTGAAATACTCTTGAAAGCGGCGTTAAACCCCAACTCACTCATTCACTCACTCAAATATGATGCTTGGCATCAATGGACAATTTACAAAAGAACTCCCTTTATGCATATATTTGTAAATTTACCATAATTCATTCTTGTTATGTTTCAGGTAATCATTATGCTCATGGTGGTTGTTTTATTATTTGCCATCTGCTGGGCTCCAATCCTTTTCAACAACGTGTTAGTTGCATTTGGAGTATTGGACAAACACCATTTTGGCTGGCTGAGATATATGCGCCTGGCCTTCTTCCTGATGTCCTATGTTAACAGCTGCATCAACCCGGTTGTGTATGCATTCATGTCCAAGAACTTCAGGCAGACATTCAGATACGCAGTCTGTGCTTGTGTGAAAGGGAAGGCATTTATTCGTGCGTACAGGTTCAGTCGGTCCTTCAACAGTACTCGGACATCTACCATGCATACAAATGGGCGGATTGTGTATCCACACGATAGAGACAATATTAGTTGCTCAACCAATACAGTAACACGACTTACATCTCCTTCAGAATATATCGAACTCGAAAAACTCACATAGATGTGAAGCACCTTCGGTATAATTGATTTGATCGGCTCACGACGTTCTTGTTATTGTCAGTTGCTGTTTCTAAACACCGGGATAAGAATAAGACAGATTTGTAGGTGTTGTGATATATCTTTATACAAATATTGGTAACGATATAAATCAAGATCGCAGTTTTTGAATGAACAAGCGCTTATACTGTTATGGAATACCTTCAAGATCTGGAATGTGACCAGTTGTACAAATGGTAATGATACTGATGAGCTTTTTGCACTTCAACAACTCCAGAACTTTGATTTCTGCAGCAGAATTCTGTTACAATTCTTGATATGGCACAGTATTACGGGTATTTGAATTGAAGATGTGGTGGAATGAAACTTTGAAGACGTTGAATGTTTGTTAATATTTGTTTCTTATACATTTGCCATGTTGTGATTAATAATGAAGACATTGATCTACCAAAACATGTTACTATTTTACTATTTACAAATGACACACAGATACTCTTCTCTAGCACCAGGTGAAATGTCCTTTGTCTCAATTTGCAAAAAATGTTTAACTTATGTTACAGTATAAAATTGAGTGTTAAGAAATCGTTGCTGTCGAATTTTTTTTATATTAACAAGACTATAAAATGAATTTCAGTTTCAGCTTGTAATCGACGTAGAATGAAACAAGAAACTATTGCACATTTCCTGTATTAGTTTGGATTACACAGAAATGTGTATTATGTAACATGTTTTCAGCTTGAGATCAATGATAATGTGATATAAATATGTACATACCTGGGTATTATGGTGCCTTTGAACTGCTACAAAAATGTATGTGATTATCTATGCTTATATTTGTGTTGTCAATGAAGTATTGTCTTCACATTGCGTAAGTGTTTTTTTTAATTAACTGATATACACATATAAATGAGATGGTAATCTAACTAGGTATATATGTTACAAAGTTAATCTTTGAACCAGGACAAAGTAGTCAAACATTTAACATGGTTATATATGGGATAACACTACCTTCAATAGTACAAATTAGTGTACTGTTTCGGACCGAGTCGCATGCGGGATTCGAACCCACGCCTTCAAACTAAGGCAACTGTCGCCAGCACTGTACAAACAGCTTACCACACGACCATTTCGCCTCGTCAAACATCATCTGAAGTCTCTATCATCTACTTAAATGCAAATCATAGCACCCTTTACGGTGCAACCTAGATCGAGTCATTCAACTTTGAATCATGTTTATTGATAGATCCCGGTATTTCACCTGCAATCATATAATAAAGAGAGTTATCACTGTTTTCATCGATAGAGGTTGACATACATGTACGGTGTAAAGTGATAACAATGTCACTATTTCAGTCAACACAACGTCATTTGACGTAGTTTGGTGACGGTAACATGCAGTACTACACTGAAAGCGGACACACCACGGAAAAAGAGCACACATCCTATTTTTTCGAAAGGGAACAGATATACTCTGGTATACGCACTTGACTGGACTATTAGTTAGATAAACAGGCTTGTTAGTTTTCTGTTCCTAGTGTCATGCAACCATTTAATTCAAGCTGTACCTCACATTATTTAATAGACAATTATTGGTGTGTTTACTCATCTTGGTGACTCCAATCATAAGTCATGAATAGTGTCTTTATTCCTTTCTAGAAATATATATTGATCATACTGTGAAGAGATATACTTTCAATGACTACACCAGGAAATACTAAGGTACAGTGACGTGCCAAAAGTATTGTAACAATCACTGTTTCCCCATGTTAACTCAGTAATGCCCCTATTTCACTACGACCCGAATTGCCACGAATCGCCACGAATTGGAAAATTTGCACTTTCGTGAACATTCGTAGATAATTCGTAATTGATTCATGATATTCGTAAATGATTCCTAGTTGATTCGGCAACATTCTTGTAATTCGTGGCATTCGTGGACAATTTTGTGTTTGTCAAAAGATTTTCACGGATCATCTACGAATTTCAGATTCGTAGTTGCTTCGTAAACTGTTCGTATTTAATTCGGGACGTTCGTAACAACTTCGTAAACAATTCTTGGAAATTCGTGGTTGATAATTTTGATGTTCTCATCCCGAATTAACCCCGAAGCATTTACGAATTGTCTACGAAGAGCTAATTCAATTTGATGTTGATATTGAAGTTCAAATTCGAGTGCCAGAGCAACACGTGCTCTCCATTGCGCCTCCATAATGGTTTGATGACTTGCAATCGCCGAATAGTCACGAACTATCGTAAACTATTCGTACTTGATTCGTGATATCGTATCTTATTCGTGGAAATTCGTAGTACATTCGTGACTGTGTCTTAATCATTTCTTACAATTCTTAGACAATTCGTAAAGAATTCGTACATGTTTCGTAGATTTTTAGCATGAAAAGCTACGAATGTTCGTAAACATTTCGTACAAGTGTAAATGCTGTTCACGAATTTTCCCGAATGCTCACGAATATTCACGAATTTATGCAGCCGCCTTTTCGTGGTGAATCGTGGCAATTCGGGTCGTAGTGAAATAGGGGCATAAAGCAGAGACAATTTTAATTGTTTCAATTTTCAAAATATTTTACTGAAAATTGACAACAACAAAAAGAGAAAATCTACAGGTTACAGGTACAGGTAACAGGTACACACTTTCTGATTTTCGATACAACGCTATTTTACCAAACGGTTAAAAGATTACCGAGGTATGTCCATTGTTATACCATTTAAGTCTGCTTACATAATGGTGGCAATGGGGAAGTGACGGTACAGTAAAAAATACCTAGTTATTATTGTGCCGTTTCTAAAACAATGCTCAAATTTAAAATT
Organism: Gibbula magus; assembly: GCA_936450465.1. NCBI lineage: Eukaryota > Metazoa > Mollusca > Gastropoda > Trochida > Trochidae > Gibbula > Gibbula magus. Next base: position 57,950,336 of record OW388292.1, on the reverse strand, counting down.
AAAAAATTAAAATTATGAACATAATCTCAAGATGTTAGATTACAAATATGCTAAGTTTTATAAGTTTTTGTTCAATGTCACAATTGTCAGAATTATTTATGCTACACAAAAATAACATGGATTCTTATGGAAAACGGAGATTGTTGCAATACTTTTGGCACGTCACTGTATGTTTAAATACTTGACTCTAGCACCTCTAATGTTAAATACATCACTATGAATATGACGTGCATACATGGATCATCCTGCTTATCCATTCGGAGAAACAATAATCGAAGAACACTCCACAAACGGCGCAACTGTTTATTTTTTTTAATTCAATATACAGCTTTTTAACATCACTTTAGCTCATCGAATCAGATGGTATATATAATCCCTTTATTGTTTAGTTGATAGCGCAGTGCAGCGTAAGTGCATTTTTGAAACATATAAAAAACCAAATATGCAGCATTGATCAATTATTTCAAAGAACTGAATATCTGAAACGTTTTTCAGCCTTCAGCATGTCGTGCTCCTTGAACGAAGCCATTAAGATTACGTCATATTCGTTAATTGATGGTGCAGAATCGCCAGCCAAACCTTAAAGAACGTTTTGGAATTTCTCTTATGCATTGCACCTACCTTGATTGTATTGATGATTATTTGATTGACTTGTTTATACCCCCGGTAAGTAAGCGGGGGAATACAGTGATCCCGTCAATTTTCTCAAAAACTTGCCAAAGGTACATCAACCAAACTTTGTAAGTTGTTTACCATATTCTCCCCATCACGCACATAAACTTTTCATTTTTCTGAGATTTTTTTTTTTTGTCGTTTCCAGAAATCCAGATTTCGAAATTGAACTTGGTACCAAAATTGCTGTGATTCCCCAATGGGGATAGGTTTTCTCTGAAACTATTATATCTAGCTGAATGAAATGTATAACATGTAGGTAGTACAGATGATACTCTTTATCGAGTTCAAAGTCCAGTTCCGAAATATTATTTTTACGGAGTTATGGTCCTTGAATCCGAAATTGAACGTAGTACCAAAAGAGAAGTGATGCTCCAAAAAAAACACGTTTTCCCGGCAACTATATATTACATCTACATGTAGCTGAATGAAATGTAGGTAGTCCAGATGATACTCATCATACAGTTAAAAGTATTGTTCTCAAAGTTCTTGCCCTTGAGTCTGTAATTTGAATTGGTACAACTTATCGCTGTGATGCTCTAGTGGGAACAATTAAGTTACCTGAATTAAATTGTGTTATAACAAAGCAAGTTTCCAAAAATATTTTGGACAATATTATGATGCTTGAATCTGTTTTTTAAACATTGTGCCCTTGACATCTATAATGCTAAATGGACGGATAGCAGATGGCGGGGGTATTTGAGCCATGCTCACTTTGTTCTTGTTTATACAATAATCATTAATATAAGTCTGAATGTACATGTAGGCTTTTTTATTTGTTAAATTAATGGTTATTACCAGTGTTATAAAATGATGAATGATGTCATAAAACAGAAGACGTGTTCAAGTTAAAAAAAATAGAAACGGTAGCCCTACAACACGGAATTTGCTGTGTGATATGTAAATCAACCACTAAAACCACATTACACATTACTATATTAAATATACATGGGCAAGAACAATACATTGTATGATGCTATAACTGATTCAATCTCATTAATGGCGTCCGATATAACAAAGAAACCACTTCAAATATGTTTTCTCTTTGATTAAAGCCCGAAAGATGTCAGAAGACAAACTGTATGAGTGTATGTTGATTATATGCCACGTCTGCTAATTGAAAAGAAATGGAATGGAGAAATACTAGATTCAATAAAGGATATCAGAATGGAAATTACTGCCCATAACTAACTCTAGTATATCATTACACATATGACGTACATTCTACGATCTCAGTTGTGATATGTCAGCTCTGATTAAACTATTTCCCATTTATGAGAGTTTTTAAATTCTAGAAACTGTATATAGCATATCATTTATAATGTCTCTGTGTTTGATTCATATATTGTAGCTATTCGGTCTTTATCATGAGCTGCATCTTGGACCCTGATTGAACACTATCGAGTTCTTTATGAAAGAACCTTAAAGTCAAGCAGTCACAATTGATAATTGACAAACTGTTACTAGTCTGAAGTCAATAGATCACTCCTGCTTATACTTCTATTGTATAAATATACATTAGCATACTTAACAAGTAGAAGGATTGTGAGCGTAAGACACGAGTGGGTGCTCATATAATTAAGTTCTGAAAATGGTATGATAATTAACTTTACGCCTTTTCATCTGTAACACACACATGTGAGTTATACAGCAATATATGATATCAATTTACAAGATTCACATTTCTTTTTTGACAATGATTTAATATGTTTGAAAACAGCTCAAGGTGACAGTTTTGATAGAGCAGTCTATGAAAATATACAATCGCATATCTAACATTAACGTTATTCTGAGTAACATTTTGTTACTTTGATTCAACGAATGTGGTAGTCTATAAAATACAACAGGTTAACACTATTCATAACAAGTAGTTGTCACTAAGGTGACATGATCCCCCGCCGCAAATTAATACTTCAAAATTTAAAAATAATGTCAAGATCAGCAAAATCTACTGTCAAACATGTCGAAAAAGTCAAAGCTCCACTGTGACCTTGAGAAAAATGTCAAGGTCACCAAAATCTAATCAGCCCTTTGTCTTTCCTAGGAGGTGCATTACGCAAGATATGATGGAATTCCGGTGAATGATTCTTGAGATATTCTGCTGACAACCTTTACATGTACATTAACATGTCGAAAAATTCAAAGTTCCCCTGTGACCTTGAAAAAAATGTCAAGGTCATCAAAATCTAGTCAGCCCGTCGTCTTCCCTAGAAGGTGCTTTGTGTAAGAAATGATGGAATTCCGGTGAATGCTTCTTGAGATATCCCGCTGACAACCTTTACATGTACATTAACATGTCAAAAAAGTCAAAGCTCCACTGTGACCTTGAAACTAATGTCAAGGTCACCAAAATCTATTCAGCCCTTTGTCTTTCCTAGGAGGTGCATTATGTAAGATATGATGGAATTCCGGTAAATGGTTCTTGAGATATTCCGCTGACAACCTTTACATGTACATTAACATGTCGAAATATTCAAAGTTCTGCTGTGACCTTGAAAATAATGTCAAGGTCACCAACATCTAATCAGCTCGTCGTCTTTCCTTGGAGAGGCTATTTGTAAAATATGAAGAGAATCCAGCGAATGGTTATTGAGATATCCCGCTGACAAAGGTAACATGACAAAGTCTTGTTGTGACCTTGAAAATGAAGGTCAAGGTCACAAACCACTGTAGGAATATTACTCTTCCTATGATGAAACCATATGCAAAATATGAAAAGAATCCAGTTAATAGTATTTGAGTTATTCCAGTTCGTACGGACGTACGGACGGACGCAGCCGAATACTATATCCCCCGCTTCGCGCTAAACGCGCGGCGGGGGATAATAACATATTCATCTACAACCATTTCGGTCAAGACTAGGGGTGTAACAATACATCGAACTATCGATGCATCGCAATAGTTGGCTTCGCAATAGTACTATATCGATATTATATATAAAAACACTATCGCTATCGCAATAGTAAGGTTAACTATCGATACTATCGAAACTATTAAATTTCACTTAATTATGAATGATTTGCACAAGCCTCACTGCATTTGATTGAAGATTTTTCACTTTAGAATGTCAAAAGTGAATAACTAGAGAGGAAATAGCAAAATGACAAAAAGTCTTTTCATTTATGATTTCTTTACTGATTTTGGTTCCATAGTCCTTACATCAATTAAACATTTCTACTAAAACCTTTAAGAAATCTAGCTGATTATTGCGTAATTTTACAAAACACACTATCGCAATAGTTATTGCAATAGTGAGTTACAATAGTCTATCGCTATCGCAATAGTAAGTGGCAATAGACTATCGCTATCGCAATAGTCTCTTAAGCCCTGTTTATACGGTGAGCGTTTGCATATGAATAAAGCATTACACATACGCAAATTTGCTCATATGAGCAAAATTCGCCGTACGGACGCATTTGCACATATGTACATTTTACTACCGTAAGCAAATGTTTCACTACCGTAAGCAAATTTGCACCTAGTCAGGGGCAGGTGCAAATGTTTACTACCGTGAGTAAATATGGTATTTTCACTTTTCTAGTAAAAGTTCGACGTATATAGAGATTATTACCCGAAGAAGTGTGTCATATGACTTTTACGAAACGAGTGTGAATTTGTGTATTGCCCGAGCGAGAGCGAGGGTTATACATAAATTTGCACGAGTTTCGTAAACGTCATATGGCACACTTTCGAGTGTAATAATTTCTTTATTACCCATTCTATTCCATTTGATTCGCGTAAAATTAGCCAGGAAATGGCCCACTTCCTTTGCCACGGCAAGCGACGGTGACGTCACGAACAATCGTTTTATGACGTCACAGTCGACGAAATACGGGAAGCCGCGGTGAAACAATGGTTGCTAGGCAAACGTGATATGTGCACATGTGCTCATATCAATAATATTAACTCGGTTATTTTCAACCATATGGGTAATAAACAGACAAAGTGACTTCACACAGGCTGAGAACATATATTAGAGAACTTTAGAAACTCTTAATACTGTTTTTAAAATTCTCTATATTGGATAATGTCCTTCTTGCACGCGATGACCTTCAAAATCTATCTGACTATCCGATGTTCATAATATATTTAGGGAGATATAGTAAAAAAAATGTTGATAAATATAAATTAATGTCATTTATTTAGTTTCATCTAATAAATATTAATTGGCATGTTTTAGAAATTCTCTATTCATATATTAAAAGAGTTGGAAGCCCATTTGGTTAGGCAAAAATTAAACGCATATGAAAGCAAAGTAAATTTACTTTTACTCACGTGTGTATATTACTACCATTAGCAATATTGCATATGTGCAAAGTTCGCCGTATAAACAGGGCTTTAGGGTCAATAGTCACCCCTAGTCAAGACGTATCAATACAACAATATATTCGACAATAGACAGTGTCAACCTGTATGGATGCAAGACCCCGGTTGTTTCTAGGAGGTTGACAGGATCATGTTGAACTTGTCGCAGACACCTTGACGACTCATTGTATGTTATAGTGGGTTGTCACGCCAGAGGAGAAAATGGCATCTCTGCTGACACTGATGCCCTATGTACACAATTGAAAATGTCTCCATGGCACATCCACTGATAACACGATCAAATGTATTTCCTAGTCACAGTTATCCATCTTACAAGGTCACTTTATATCTAAAGATCATGACACAAAAACTACAAATGTTCCTATTACGTTGCAATTGACAAACTTTACTTCATGGTATGATGTTTGCCAGATTATAAATACTTAAGTAATAAACTCATCGGCAAAAAAAACTTATCACCTCAGTTGATTTGATCATATGTATGATTTTCAATTGCAAATATCTCAAGCTTTCGAAATAAAATCTTAAACTGAAAAGTACAGGTGTTTAGCCAGCAGTCAAAGAATACTTCTACATGTCTTTTTAATTTAAAAAAAACCGGAAATTTTAAGTTTTAAACTTCTTCAAAAATTATGTTTGATGATACACAATTGTCCATTGACAAATAAGATATATTCTATGTCAAAATTGATAAATTTGCCTGATTCTGCATGTTTAACTGCATTTATTAACCACAGTCACCAATTAATTTATCCAAACTATTGCAGATAAATATTATTGTATCTTGTAACAGTCAAATGCCTCTTTTAAATATTGCATTAATCAAAACCAACTGAAGTGATAAGCTTATTTTGCCGATGAGTTTATATGAAGTTGTAGTCGAAGCTTGCAATAACTGGACTTTGATAAAAACAAACAGCTTATATACTTGAAAAATGAATCTTTAGCACGTGTTGTCAACATGAGTAATTGTACATATACCATCAGGCTATGCATTCTAACGTGTTTGAATAGGGAAGCATCTGTTTTAGGAAAACTCAGGGATACCTTGTATATTACAGATCTGTCTCTCATGATACCGATTCACAAGTACATGCAATCGGACCATGAGCAATTAAAAACAATATGACGGATGCTTTGTCACAATTAAATGATGATTTGACAATAAACACTACTAAGGCTGTGCCATCTTATCCCAATATATGTATACTATGTATATGTTTATATGTATATAAATAATTTACTGACCAAACCATTAATTCTACGATGATGTCTACGATGTGATCTAAACATATATTTATGCTGTTTTCCGAAATTACTGGTTGAAGTTTAAGTAGTATGATTGATATGTACATGTAGTAGAAGTAGTATTATTTAACAAGGCGATAACTAACTGTCAGACATACTGCAGTAACCATATACTTAAAACAAAATATATTTTGAAACGATTAAAGTTATCCAGTAAAATTGTTACCTTCACTTTCTTCTATTGCATAAATTGTGGGTATTACAGATGGAAAACGTCATATTTACTTTTCAAGCGATCTCATGGTTATTTTCATGTTACTACGTTTTCAACGTTTTCTTATCTTGTTAGAGCAGAAATTTAATTTCTTGTTGACACTAAGACTTCCGTCCTCAATGCATAATTCATGCAAATTACACACAGGATGTATCTATTCCAAAATACTCAGTTCTACTTATAAGTGACGAATGAACGATTACTGGATATCGACCAAAAGGAACTCAACTTTATAAGTTATATTCCTCAATGCAAAAGTTAAGAACTATATATACATGAAGGATGAGTGAGACAGGAGATATCTGTATAGAGGGACATGCTATCAATTGGTAACATCCTTTCAAACATTAAATTCCTGTGGAAATAGATTTCTGTGATTACCTGAATTTATTATTATATATATTATATATAAAACATTAGATATCTACAATTAAAGTTAATGGTATGAATAACACAATGTACGTAATAACTATATACCCTTTAATTAATCATAATAATTTAAAATCTGAAAATACATATATGAATACATGTACACAGATATGAGAAGATACAGCTCTTTTCCAGTATTGTCATATTAAAGAAGATTTCTATTTAATTATTATGTTGTTATGAGAAATATATTAGAGTAACCTTCAATTTCCCTCCACTACTTTAACAAATTGGGTAATTTTCATATCAATTTCAATTTGAATATACACTAAAGATTTCAAACCATTGTAGATATCTCGTCTGTTTCACAGGCATACATCAAATGATAAACCATCTTTTGCATGATGCATTATCTGATTTTCTTCTCTGACACCTGAAAGCAACACAAAATAGTTAGCTGATAAAATGATAAATATGTCAATTAGTTTGCCATGATTAACATATATTTATTGAGATTTTATAGTTTCACTTACAAATTAACAGAAACCAAACAGGTGCTTACGTCTGATCTTCATGTCTCTACTAAGGAGATATCCATGCAGCATCCAAAACACCTTAGGCGATTCACTATCATGGTGTTTATACAGAAGACAAATACATATCCTAGATAGTTGTTCCAGGAGAGTGTGCGGGAGCTTGTCACACTTGTCCAAGTACCACAAAAGGTCAGGGACTATGTTTATTGGCATGTATCTGGTTCTGAGTATCTTCTTACTCCTTGGTAACTTAAAGTATTCAGATAATTTGCCCAGGGATCCTTTAACCCACATCAACATAACAAACATGCGTAATCGACACATCAATAGGTTCTAAACACTGCCTAGAGTGTAGCTTTATGCTTGCGAGTGGCGATCTTGTTTCTCTGACAGAATAATCCATCTGTCAAAGGTCATGTAAACTGATGCACAGCTAGTTTCAATCATCAACAGCAATATGAATGTAGGAACAGTCTGTGCCGTGTCAGGAAAGCTATACAAATGTAGATGTGTGCCCATATTTACAGATGAGGTTTTAATGAAATATTCAAATGATACTTATAAATCCCGTTAAAGAAGAAACCAGGAATACGGATTATAACCAATTGATACTTCAAATTGTGTTGCAAAGAGATTTGTGACGAATCTCACTTCTATAGGATTAATTGGGTTTTTAATTATTTATAAGCAGTGAGAAAGTCATATTTTTTTCCTTACTGTTTGAATACGGGTTATATGTTTTCTGCACATACTACCACTGTGAAATATGAATAGAATTGTGATAATAGCGTTTCCGAGTTATAGGATTTTTAACAGAAGGACCCTTTGATGTCCAACTTGCATTCCCTGAGAGGCAACAAATAAACTGTTTATCAAAATCATATTTTAAAAATAAGTAAAAATTGTGGTGAATGTGTTGGTTTGAATGAACGTCAAGAGGTTTACTTTTTTCAGTTGAATAAATGTACTGGTAATCGAATCCAAACAAAAAATCAAACTCCACTGTAGAATAAATTTTTATCCTCATAAATTTCCCTCCCGTGGGTCCCTCTCTCGGGATAAAGTAATTTAAGAAGAATTATCGTTGGAGTGCAAATCTGTTAGCACCACACATTTTATCTTTATGTTCTCTTGTCCTTCTGTCATGATGAGTTACGTGTATTCTGCAGGAAACTCTCCTTCGGTGTACATTGATGATTTTATAATGAAGCACATGTTTAAGTTGCCTATTGGAAAGTGTACAAAACAAGTATTGCTATACATAGGCTTTACCTCATTTGGGGTGAACATTTACTGTTACAAGCGTTTATTTGTAAAGTTGACATTGACCTTTACAGCATCTTTATGTTAATAAATACATACTCCTGGCTTTGAAAAAAATAGCCAAGGTTTAAATAATTTCGATAAATGCAATAAATGACAATTAATGTTGTGTTAGTCTCGATCCTTGACACTGGCTTCTGATAAAGAAAACTGTCGTTTTGTGTAAGATGAGGTTATTAAATTGTTTTTAATTGTTTTTGCAGATTGCAATTCATTCTTAAGTACAATCCTAGTGCAGGCATTTCAATTTATATTCCTGGAATCCGACAGATAGGGTTCTGGGAAGAACTTTACATACACCATTACCCAAGAAAAAGATGAATTTAAAATGATTTCATCTGATTAAAAAGGGGCGGGATAGCGCAGTGGTTAGCGCTTCGGATCAAGAGGTCCGGGGTTCGAATCCCGCCAGAGGCACGGCAACTTTTTCTGCAGTAGAGAACTGTTCTACACGCAGTAAGGTTTGGGTGCAATGCTACACTGAATTTCAGTCCAGTACCACCCATGGTTCGCTATTTCCAGCCGTTGCTCGCAGGTTTCACCGCAATGCATAGCCATATCCCCCTGCCATAATACTATCAGCCGCGATGTAAGTGAAATACTCTTGATGGCGGCGTTACACCTTAACTCACTCACTCACTTCTTAATATGTTTCCTTCTTCTCCTTCCTTTAATTAAAAAGTTGACTCTGGAGACCTATTGTGCACTAATCTTCACTACAAGCAGTTCCTCTCAATCATCTTGGTACTGACTCAAAGTCATGAGTATTGCAAGGAACATGGCCTTTTCCACCTGGAATCAAAAGCAAAAAGTATTCAATATATCCCCAAGCATTAATACAGTCATCAATCCATTTGTAATGTTCATAGTCAACCCAACATCATTGGTTCTCAATACACCATTGAGTGGCAGTGTTTTGGCTCGGAAGCATGAAGTTTGTTCGATTTGCAAGAACATGATACCAAAGTTACACAATGTTAATTGTCATGAAAACCAAGCAACTTTGGGATTATACACATATATAAGGATCAGATAGAGCAGTATATTGTGCAGACCATGTACAACTGCAGACCCATTACTTTCATGAAAACTGCCGTAACCATTTAATTTTGCTCTCAAAATACACTAACACTGCCTTTCAAAAACTTCAATTATACGTGCATATATAATCAGCACTACATATCACAATTCTTACGATAAGTATCATTTACATCCAGAAACTACTATTTTCAGGATAGTTTCTTCATTTCGTATCACGTAGGAACAATGCATTATTGGTCATGATATTGAAGAGGTTTAGATACTTGTATGGCGTTGATCCCCAAATCCCCTGCCTGGGTTTCCACAGCTGCAAATGATCTGTGTGATCAATTGTGGAAGCAGATTGTTGAGGACGTCAGATAAGGCGAAGACAATTCTTTTCATTCTTTGCCATTAATCTTCTGACATATTGGAATTTGATATAAACTCGGGTTCTTTGTCATTAATCTCCTGACATTTTGGAATTTGACACAATTCGATTTCTTTGTAATAAGTCATCTAAGATATTGGAATATGACTTAACCTGGAGTTAGATCTCGGTAACAACAAGTAATAAATACGATACTAAATTGGTGTACAAGATCAATACCTTCGCCATGGTTGTTTTGTCGGTTGAATAGTATGTACATCGCAACACGTGAAGACAAACTTAACATTTGTATGCCGTCATCCTCCCACACTCGTACTGTATATAAAACACAATGCATCTTCATATCTTTGGTTTATCCTCGAGATATTTCTAACATTCTCCCTTAGTTAATTAATGATGCAGGTTCATAATATCCTTCCAAACAAAATCAAATAAAGTTATTTAACAGGGAGTATATGCCAGCGTTTAAGTGACAGAGACAATATTATTTAACTTTCATAAAGAATATATATTTATATTCATTGGCGACTTTGAAGATTTATTCAAGGGCACTCAAGAGATTGTGTCGTATACAGAAAATCATGTGATGGACTCTCTCTACCATCAATAATAGATTTCTGTGAAAATCAATTAAAAAATATAATATAAATTTCAGAACTTTGAAGAATATTTTAATGAGTTTTGGTCAAATATGGCACCATTCGATGACAGCCTCCAGCAATTTAATGGTGTGTTCTACTTTGAGGTTAAGTTCATGGTTTCGTCATATATAAGTGGTGGATTCCCTTTATATTTAAATCTCCAAACATGCATAGCCTGTGGAGCCACATAATCCATGGCTATTTTTTTTTCTCTTTTCTCTTTTATCTATCCATGTATGCCTAAGGTTTAGGCGATGGTGCGATATATTTAACAAATATACTTTCGTGCACTTATTTCCTCTAACTACACACTCGAGGGCATCTGCAATAAAAATGTACTATATCGTACATAGATTGAAACACAATTGTCTATGTTGAGTATATGCTGTAAGTGTCTTGTGGGTAAACATTTCCTGTTTTGTGAACACATGAAGCTAATTGGTTTCGAGTAGAAACTACTCTATTTCTTTTGAATGCGTGTGGTCGCCACTTCTTTTTCTCAAACCTTATGGTTTTGTGTTTGAAACTTTAATAAATAAAAATGTTAAATACATATACATTATGACCAGCCATCTTACCTCTTACTACTTACCTGTTCTACCGTTCTAAGTATCAGTATTCAGAATGAATTATGATCAACTTGGAAAACAAGATTTTCTCGATAACAACTTCCTTATTGTAAACAAACACGACGTTTGGGAGTATATGCTTACTCTTTTATCAGTGAAATCTTGTTTTTCATGCATTCCACTTCTAAACGTCCTTCACATATGTAATCAACTAGAATATATCACACATGAATAATGTGTATGTGATGTCTGGATATACAGACGTCTGCTCTAAAAGTAAACTATGAAATTTATCACTTGTTTCATTGTCAATATATATATTGAGTGATGATAGCGGGATGTGAATTTCACATGCACACTTTTCTTCTGTAAAATATGTTACATTTAACACTTCATAACCTAAGGGAACATACGATCTGAAGATGACATCAATGTTAAATGATGCTATATACTTGTAAAAAAATATGTATAACAGCTTACGATTGTCTTTGAGCTATCTATTGTATGACCATGTTGAAAGAAAGGAAGTCCATTTGTATGTCGCCTTTCCATGCTGTATATCAAGCTAAAACCGCACACAGTGCAACCTTTGTTAAGTTATATCAAATGTCATTTGAGTTATTCTATAACAAAAATGTTTTACAAGATACATAAGACATACACAAAACATGTAAGCACTGAGTAAGTTTTAACTAATAAGGAATTAGAGACGTGTTAGTTAATGACATAGTATAGCTTAGGATGGCTGACCGCCGTCAATCAATCCATAAACATATTGCATTTTAGACTTGCACTATAGAACCACTGACTCGCTTTTTTTTTCTTCCCAAGAACTTATAGCTTCAGGATTTGTAAATCTAAACATTAGACAATGTGATACTGTCACTTCCAGTAAAGACCACAAATGGCATGACATTACAATCATAAAGGTGCTAGAAAGCTGAACTCCCGTCCACAGACTCCTTGACTAATGGGGATGTTCAGTTGTGGAATCGATTAATACCCTGTGACCCGCAAAACGGGTCGTTGATAAGATCAAAGGGAAAACTTTGACGGGATTTACAATGATGTCTTGTACCACATTTTGCCCTTAAACATTTATCTATTATGGTGAGCGAAATGCAGGAAAAATCCTCTTGTGTGTGGTGAATTGGCTATATACTTTGATTCCGTGAACTCATTTGACAAGTGTGTGTGTATGTACCTGCACGACTAGTCTATCACTCACACTCTTAATTATATAAAAGCCTAGGCAAGTCTACGACCAGACAGGATATGTCGACTATAGGCTGACTTGAAGATGTCAGAAGCTTCTATTTATGCGAGTTAAATTATATTTCCAAATTCTGGTTTTGGTTGAAATGATTATATCATAGACTAATATTACACTACTTTCAATGTACATCATCTTTATAGAAGTGTTTGTTAAAAAGAGGTGTTAGCGTTTTCAGAATTTGCAATGCCTAAAATAGTTTAAATTCTTTAGTTTTCGTCATTGATGGATATTTAATTGGTAACATGTACCTTTAATGAGAATAATATTAGGTATGATTCATTCATTCATTCCATATTGTGACGGCATTTTGGACTGAACAGACCTACGCTTGCAGCATACGAAGGACTTCAGTTACGCTAGTCTTGGCAATACCTGTTAACCAGTACAAGGAATCACAGATTATTTTCATCGGTTGTATTGTTTGTACTACGAAATTCAGTACTATTGCGATCTGCATTCCATATAGCAATTCGCATTTCAATTATTCCTGCGTCAACGCATGCGCAGAAGTTTGTATCCGGCATGGAAATAAAATGTAGTCAGAGGTGGCAACTTTGAATGTGTAAGACTCAACGTGTGTTGTCACTTCTATTGAAGACGTGCTTAAATGCAGTCAAGATCCCCGAACTTAAATGTGTATTCTACAACTGGCGACGAGGATGGGATATTCAAGTGAATAATGTCTACAGCAAAGTTAACTGACATTAACAGTTTGCAGACGTTCGACTGTTCGGACACTGTCAGCCTCGCTGGAAACGATGTTTCTTTTTAATTTTATGCCTGTGAAAAGAAGAAAAGGAAAGTTGAACAGAAGAAAGCTTTATTACTTCATACAGCTGGGTTAGCAGTGCAGGATATTTTATTTACGCTAGTTATCACGGGAGAAGGTGACGCTTGTGACAAAACGAAAACCGCACTCAACGGATATTTCCAGCCACGTGTGCCAGACAAACGAGACAGTTTCACAGTTCATCTCGCGTCTTCGACAACAAGCGGACAGTTGTAAGTTCGGTAATATCGGAGATATTGAAGAAAACAGGGAAATTGAGAAATGGTTCTTCAAACACGCTGGGAATGAAGTTGTCGAAGAAAGTAGGTGACTTGACTTTGGACAATTTGTTGACTATTTCAAGAGCTAAAGAGGAGTCAGAAAGTCAAGCTAAAACTATTGAGAAACCTTTAGAAGTAAATGCAATGGGACACGCTAAATAGACAGGTTTAACGAAGTTTGAAAGTAGGAACGTAAATGTGAAGAATTTCAAGAGTGACATAACATCTTATAGGTGTGGATACAAGGGACATATGTCCAAGGATGAGAGTGGTCCAGCCATAAAGAAATCTTACTGAAAGTGAAAAACAGTTGGATAGAATGTGTCCTACAAGGAATACAGAGCATAGGAGGAAACCACGTTCTGGAGGTGACAGAAGAGGTAGAGGTTTTCATGATCATGGAAAAGTCAGACAGGTGACAGATGGTACTTATGACAAGTGTGACAATGGTGATGATCCTGACTTTTGCATTTGTGGTTAAAGAGACACATGATAATGATCTACATGATGTGAAGATTGAGGCAAACCTTGGAGGAACTTCATTGACAGTTTTGATTGGTAGTGGGTCAACTTGCAATGTGATTGGTTCGCAAGACTGGAACAATTTGGAGAATGCTGGTATTAAGTGCACTTCACAGAGAGCAACTCGTGACATATGGTTGTACTGAACCTTTGCCAGTGCTTGGTACTTTTTAACACTGACAGAAAGAGAAGTGACTGTGAAGGATGTAGAATTATTGTGAAACATGATGGATCTACCCTGCTTAGACGTATTCTATCTCAGAAACTAGGAATACTTGTGCTAGGACCTAGTGTGAATCTTCTACATTCACCAAAAGACTTTGTGGAAGAATTTCAATTGATTTGGAAAACTTGAAGGCTATCAGTTGACAGTTCCTATCATTGAGAAGATGACGCCAGTAATTCAGGAGAACCTTGACGAACTGGAGAACTTGGATATCATTGAGAAAGTATCGGGACCAAGTGAATGGGTTTCTCCAATTGTAATAGTCCCAAAGTCTAGAGGTAAAGACATTCGTGTTTGTGTTGACATGAGAAGTGCTTATGAAGCTGTTCAACGGGTGAGACACCAAATGCCAACGATTGATGATGTTCTTCAAGATCTTAACAAACGTTTTGTGTTTAGTAAGCTAGATGTGAGTTGGGCATACCACCAGATTGACCCCTCACCTGAATCAAGGCATAACACTACATTTTGAAGAATACACCCAGTCAGGCTGCTAGGCCACTTCGGCCAATCTAAGTAAAACAGTTCGGCCGCCAGTTCATCCGAAGCTTGATTAGTTTCGGTGATGTTTCACCCATTTCGTCCGCCGATATAACGGAAATCCGGAAAATAACGACAAATAATGATAAAAACGTTTTGTCATATGTTACTCACAAAAAGGTCATCTTACATTTCATATTTTATTTATTATGTACTGCAACACATATATCATGTTATTCACAATACATGCAACATACAGTGTACATTTCATATTTTATTTCTTGTGCACTACAATGGACGTTTTATTTTTATTCACAATACATGTCTCATCATATTTTATTCATGATGCCCATGTATTTCACAATACTGGCAACATAAATGTATATTTATATTACATTATCAATATGCACCGCTATGCATCCCAAAATATTACTATTATTTATTCTCAATACATTTCACATGTACAGATTACATGGACATGTACTTCACTTCGATAATAATTTTGCAACATTAACGAGTGACTGTCTTGGTGTTAGGCTTTTGTTCTCGTATTGTGTCCATACTTTCTCCAGGGCGTTGTTAAACATGTTTGTCTTTTTGTTCTGGACTCTGGCCATCTGCCCTGTACAGACGTACTGCCTGAATTGGTGGCAAGAAGGCCCCGTTCTGTTGTAGAAGGTCCTCTAGCAGAAGGAAAGTGATGTTTCTTTTCTTTGCTCTGCCGTTTAGGCGTCTGTGCAAACCTTAAATGAAAAGAAAAGTAATAAGCAAAATGAATTTACAAAATCATACATGTATATATAAGATATATAATATATTACAATCAAATAAAATATAAATATAAAATAATACAATATAATTATGTTGATGCTGATGATAATAATATTTATATTTTGTTACATAGGTACCAAAATTATATTTACCTTCACAGTCATTGTTGGTCCTCGCAACAAGACCAAACACTGACCACTGCCACTGTCCAACAATCACTGAAAATCCGCTGGTTCTCAGCATATGTGAACAGCGGCATCAGTTCAGGCTGCCTCCTTCAGAGTCTGGAGCTCGGCACGGATCGATGTGGTGGTGGTGCAGGTATGGCAGCGCCATCAGCTGTTTGATGATCATGTACACATCCTAGCACCGACTATAAAAAAATGAAAATTATATAAAATATTAAAAACACGATGACAAAATCAACCATGCTAACGTTGTATCATATTATGGTATACCGTTTCTATATAAGCTACGTATGTATTCCGTTTCTATATTACTTATACATTTCGTAAGAACATGAAGATTTTCTGGATAACAACTTCTTTAATGTGAAAATACACGACGTTTCGGAGTACATACTTACTTCTTCATCAGGTGGAATGTGAAGGAGTGAGTATGTATACCTATCTTATGTATACCACTTCTAAATGCCCTTCAAAGACCTATATATTCCATTTCTAAAAGTTTCGTTTAAAATACATACCTCAAGTCCCAGAATCTGGACTTTTCAAGAAACAGCCGCGCAGTTCCACATGAGGGCGTCAGCTTTGGATCAAGAGGTCCGTGGTTCGAATCCCGCCAGAGGCACGGCAACTTCGTCTGCAGTAGAGAACTGTTCTACACGCAGTAAGGTTTGGGTGCAATACTACACTGAATTTCAGTGCAGTACCAACCATGCTTCGCTCCGTTGCTCGCAGTTTTCACCGCAATGCATAGCCACCTGGCGTTGCGGGCTTTCCCCCTGCAATAATACTAGCAGCCGTGATATAAGTGAAATACTCTTGAAAGCGGCGATAAACCCTAACTCACTCACTCACTCCACATGAGGCAACAGACAGTGGATCGCCTCCCACACATCACGTTCAAAATCTGTGATGACACGGGAGACTCTGTACATGTGGCCTGGAGTCTTTGTGAGGATTGAAGAGAACGCCTGCCAAATAACATATTACAATAAACAAGTGTAAAACTATACAGTGTACACATCATTTAACACATAATATTTTCTCGAGGGGAGCTAAGCGAACTATACTTTTATCTAGAGGGTCAGATCTGATGATGGGTAAGGTTGGTGGTGGTCTTAGAGGAGACATTGGAAGGTCGAGGGCAAGTTCGGTGACTGTATCAGTGACTGGAAAGGTCGGAAAGTGGCAATCAGGGAACATGCATAGCATTTCCAGTCGTCTAGCGTGGCTTCTCCCTTGTTATGTGACTGTAAAAGGTCTGAGTAATTCCTGAAATAAATCAAATGAGAGAATGAATAAAATGAAAGAAGATAATAAAAAAAACAAGGAAGAACAGATATCTGCGTTATCTAATTCCTTAAATGAAACATGCATTAAATTATGTAATTTTAGCGTACATAAGGAGAAAAGTAAATTGTGTGCTAGAATAATCTGTAGATAAAAGGTTATACATTTATATTCATTAACAATTGTAAGACTCGCATAAGGATACATAGTGTGGTTTGAATTGTATGTATGCTCAGTAAACCAATTTACATGTATAAACTGGACATTTATTCATTTATTGGGATATATTCAAATTTTGAAATTATAAATAGTGATCTATATTCATTGACATACTGATACAATATAAATTATACAAATTCTAATATCCCTCACAACGTAAGCGGGGGTATGAAGCGTTCATTTTATCTGTCGCATGTGTAGTTTGAGAGATATGCTCTTCACAAAGTCTTGTGACGGACGGACTCACAAAGTCTTGTGACGGACGGACAGTCCGTCACAAGACTTTGTGAAGAGCATATCTCTCAAACTACACATGCTACCTTCAACAAATTTGCTACACATGTTAGCCATGATCTCTAGTTGTGTCTTTTGAGGGTTCGGCCGATTTCTGAATTTTATTTTTTGCGGTTTCCATGGAAACATAAGTAAAAGAGTGATTCTATAAGGAAGTCATTTGGTGCAGAGCGTATCTTCCAAACTAAACATGCTAGCTTCACCAAATTTGCTACATATGGCAGTCTTAATCTCTGTTGTGCCTTTTGAGGGTTAGACGGATTTCTGAATTTTAGTTTTGGCGGTTACTTGGAAACATGACTTAATGTTACTGTTGGAGACCTATATCTGAAACCTAAACTTAAAAGCATCATCAAACTTGACACAAATGTCAACTTTTTAAAAATTTTAAACACCTCTGAACCTGTATGTGCCCCTTTCATCAAATCTTACATTTATGTTAAACGTTATCCATTCATGTGTTTTTTACTAATTAAAATTTACCTGATCGGGGTGCGGGGTTATGTGAGCTTATCATTAGCTTGCTTCTACACTTGTTTTGTCCAGTATATATATGTTTCAGAGCCCATGCGTTACTTTGTTATTCTAATGTGTTATTTAATAACTACTGTTCCACGGACTGGCTGCAATATTGTCCAAGAGGCGTTAGACAATAATGCACCCCCTCACTCCACTAGAGATGAAACTCAGGTTGATTATTACCACCGGATACTGGTTACGATTGACCCATATACAGGTTTTTTCCTCTTTATAATATTCATAATGTTCATTAATTAGTAATCTGCATGGCCGGGATTTAGACAGAAATGGCGGCCCCATTACAAATTAGTTAACATTTCTTATTAAATGATTTAAGGTTTTATCTTATATTAAAGGGAAGTCAGTTTGATTGACATTCGTGCTTATCAATAATACGTATATTTGAGGGACAGTTAGGGTCTGTTAGAATAATTTACAACGTGATTTGGATATCTGTCCGTCGATCTGTAAACCTTCACATTTCGAGTACAGTTAATATAACTTCAAGGATAAGAACATGAATATTCTCTTGTCAACAAAGTATATAGTTTATTTGAAATAAAATAAGGATTAAATACCTTGTAACGGAAATAAGAGTCGTAGTTGTCTATTTCAGGTTATTCATATAAGCGCCGTTTATAGTCGTCCAGAAACACGAATTAAGGTTCCCGTTTCACATTCAATCTTTTATTTCTAATACTGTAAGGCCACGGGGATATTGGTACAAATACACCTCAATCAGTTTCCTGTTTCATTAACACGTATCACCTAAATCCAACAAAATTTTATTTTCAGAGATCAATTTATAAATTGTGCTGACAAATCATTGAAAACTAAAATTGAAAAAGGATAACATTGATAAGCTATACACTGTGCAAACCTTCCCTTCGTGGGCTTTAATTCTTTGACGCATCGTTGCTGTAGGACGTCTTACAACAATCAAACAGGATCTACTCAACCCTCTTATATCGCCACATTAAATGTTACCAATGGGTGAATAACACTCCTCAAGATTTCAATACAAGATTTCTAAAATTAATTTACGTGCTTCGGTTACGCCATGCGAATCCATTTACCTCCGAGCGGACATTTTAAACTATTTACATTACAATGACTGCCCGAAGATGATCTGACTGATGTAGCGATACCTAAACAGCTAGGTAGACTTTTAATTATGGCACCATGATGGAAATGTCAACCATTTTGCTCTCTGAACTCGCAAATTCGCATGAGACCTTCATATCCACCCCTCACACTGAAGAGTTCCAAAGCAGACACAAACTGCTGATTCCTGAGGAAAGGTGTCAGTAGATTCTGGAACATTGTAATAAGAGAGTATTTGTGATAAAGACATTTAGGTGATCTTCTGTTTGGAATTGTGTTATCTAATTAACTGACGTTTGTAAACTAAATTCAAAGACTGATGACGCAGAGATGAGCAAAATTTAATAAGCCATATATATGACACCATTTCGTTAACCTTTTATTTCGGATCATTATTAAACGTCTACGTATGTCTACATATTATCGGTACCTTTCAAATTAGCTTTCCAATATTCTCATCCTGCCTTTAGCGCCCAATTACTATCTATTTCAATGGAGAACAAACTTTGAACATATAACTTTTAACAGCACTGAGATGATTTTATATATTATCAATTACGAAGTATAAATGAAATGAAATGAAACGTAATGAATGACCAATCAGTCAATCAGTTCACATTACATGAAAATTAATATAAATATGAATATGATCTTCATACGTTCATACAGTGATCAGTATTCATTGTCATCTGTGTCATGGCGATAGTGTATGTTTAATTGAGATAGTATTTTACTTTGATTTAATATCAGATATATATATTGAAAGTAGCTTTGTACAATGGCGAAAACAACTCAATTAATACTTTGTTGTGAAAACAAATAGGGATAACACGATCTGGGCTACAACAAATAGGGATAACACGATTTTGGCTATCAGTTTGTAGGGTATTAATCACAAATGTATTTGATGAAACGAAAATAAACCAGTTTCTCTGCAGATAACTCAATGCTATAAAGCTAGATCACACATGATATACTAAACCCAGTTTTAGAAATTGGTATGCATGAACAGTAATAACAACAGTTTATTACGTAATCCTACATAAGAGCATTATTGCTCCGAAAATATCAATTCATGTATTTTAGATATATTTATAAGCTGGAAGCTGACCGAAACCATATTAGTATATCTGTATTATGATGGTTCAAGAGTACTAAGATTGGACTCGTTTCACTGATCCAAAACGGAGAGTAATGGAAACATTAATTTTATACCGTTAATGTGGATAAAGTATTTCCAAAGGCATTGACAAATAATCCTGGAAGGTTTACAGGGATGAAATATTTAATTACGTTAATTTTGTTGCCTAAGAGACCAGCAAATACATTCCAAGTGAACCGATGGTTTCTATTAGATTGGTCGAGAGCGTGGTTGTTTGGAATAAACCCCAAGCGAGAGTGTGTGTGTTCTTTGTCTTTATGGTAATTGTACCAAGAGCGGAAGATAAACCTAATACATTTTGAAGACCATTTAGTTACTTTTATTATTTAGTTCGTCTCTCTGTGCAAGGTAATCCGTAACTTATTGTTAAAGTTGTTATTTGTATTAACACCATTAAACATACGTTTGAGATGGTATATTCCCTGATGAATTATACAATAAATTTAAATTTTGAACACTTTGGATATGTTATATCAGTTCTATTACGACACTCCATGCAATGTTATACATTATCTACATTTCGCTTATAATGTTAGACAAAATATTAAACATGCTTAGTTTCTGATAAGAGTTTTTTAAGAACAGGACGATTTTCTGGATAACAACTTCTTTAATGTGCAAATATACGACGTTTCGGAGTATATACTCAGTCCTTCATCATACTAACTCCTACAAGAGTTTCTTGTTGTAAAGACATTATTATATTAACCGCAGATAGTGATAGGAATTCTCAATATTTAAAGGCTATATATTGCTGGCAAAGAATGCGATAGGCTTCACATATTGTAATTGATAATACTAGTAAATTTGAGAAATAACACAAAAGACAGCTTTCGCTGTATTCTCTTGATGTACACATTTCATATCGTATCGATATATCATATATGGAGATCTTACACAACCACCGAACGTGAATATTATGTTAAATGCATAGGAAATGAACCCGACATTGTTAATGAAGCAATCCGTAGTCTTTCCCACTGATCTGTTATCTTGACGATGTGGAAGCTTTAGGGTGGAACATCTTCAAACAAAGTCAGTAACGTTTCGGAAATATAGTTCTTGATAAAAAGCTTTACACAGCCTTCAGTGTCGATGTTTCCTTTGATGAATATCACCGGGTCTGGAGATGGCTTAACGATATAGAACACTGTACTACAATAAGTTCAACATGATTTTTGTGGATCATGGTCTATAAAGTATTGTTCATATTGTAGGATTACGTTAGTGAGCTATTTTCTAACGTTGTTGTAATGTTTAAACAATTAACAATGTGAATGGATAAAATAATACTACAACGAGTTGCAAAGCCTAAAAGGAAAAGGCAAAATGCCAAATTATCACAAGGTTAATTAAAATTAAGATTGATTCATCAACAATATGAATCTCCTTTAGAATAACCAAATAATATATATAGGTTCACCGATTTAATGAAAGTTTCCTTGATTTGTACTACTACTATTGTCCCAAAATTCACATTCATTGTGATTTTATGATTTTACATAAGTTTTTAGAGCACTAATAGTAAAATAAAGTTTAAAGTGGGAAGACCAAAGTATACATCGTTTCCTTAACAATTATTGAATGTACCAGTGCACTTCTCAAATTAAGTGATATACATGGCATTTAGTGAATGAAGACAATCGGTTTAAAGATATTATCCTTCCTCGTTTATGTTTATTCCAAAGCATGTGAACATTTCGTTTAAGAACGTCCTCAAACAATCCCAATATCAGTTCTTCTCAACTTTGTAAGTATTGAGGAAAGTTACACAATGTTTGAATTGTTTGCTTATAAGAAATGCCAAATCTATCATTCAGACACAACAAAAATAAACAATATGTAACATGTACTGAATATCTGATATTGCGAAAATGATTGAAATCAGCCACCAAATAGTCATACATTTGAAAAGTCAATGTTAAATCACAACGTTCATGCACAACGCTATTTCCCTAAATGGCTAAACATTGAATTTTATAACAAGAATTTCAGTATTCCATTGAAATTTCATCAAACTAGTTTAACCTTGATTTTGATGGCGGAATGTGTAAATATTAAGGAGCTTAAAGAGTCCCTTGCGTTCTTAAAATGTGGTTTAATCGAAATACTTCAAATACCTGATTGGTATTCAGCATATACAAATGCATGATGTCAGAAGATGTTGAATGAGATATTTTGTTTGACGCTGGAAACTTTACACCAGCTAATGCTAATTCAGTTTTTGGGTTATACTCATGTCACTTATAAAGAATGTCAGTTAAGGATGTCCGCTCCTTCCGGTTGAACTTCAAAACTGAAATATGATTAAGTAAAGATTTTTTCTCATCTTTATTTACTTCATTATATTCTACATCATCTACATGCTTTACAAAACATATGAAATAAAGAAAATGTGACTTTAGAACCTCTAAAAAGTGCTTAAACAGCATAAATCGCCTAAATTTGACTAAAAAAGGGGGTTTTCAGGGACATTTGGTGTCAAAGCTAAAAAAAACCCACACTACCATATATGTTTTTTCATCGATTTCGGTAGGGTAAAATGAACTTTGTAACATATCAAAAAAGAAAAAAAAGTTTAATACTAGAAATGTAGTATTTTAAAGTTTTTAGCAGTTTTTTTCTAATTTTCCCATAGACTCGAAAAAACCCACACTTCCCCCTATTTTTTAATGCTGATTTTTCAATCATATACTTTGATCTTTTAAAAAATATCAGTTAGAAAACAAGTTTAATTCTATAAATTTGAGGAGCGAACATCCTTAATATACATTTAAATGTTGGCATGGTGACATTAATATTGAGCTAATGGCGACCATGACTCACCAGTTTCCGCTTCAGGTGTCTACTAAGTGAAGTGGGAGTTTATGTAGAGCATAGTCAAAATAAATATTTGAAACAGTTATCCCCTTTGACCATCGGTGTAATTTTAAAAGCTTTATACCGGAGTATGAAATTGTTTAGAGCTTACCAGACCCGAGTTGTCATCCAACTCTTGTTAAATGTCAAACATTACTTTAATTGCCATATCTGCTAATTTGCTCGCTGGTCTCTTATTACACCTATGTTACTCAAAGCACTCAGGTAAATTGCTAAGGGTTTCTATGTCCAGTATTGACTTACATATATGCGCAATCTACATATCAATAGTTGTAAACACTCCCTGAAGTTTGACTGAGACTTTTAAGTGGTTTTACAGCAATATCAATCAATCCAGCTATAATAGCGACTGTCTGAATTATACATGGTACGTTTGCGTTACCTGCATGGTTAGATTAGCTACATAAATAGAAATTCTGTAGTTGATTTGACAAAATGTGTTGAAATATGAATGATTTAATGCTTATGGTGAGATGCTCAATTATATGGTTTTAAATGTTCATTCAAGAACAGGGGCACGGCAACTTTGTCTGCAGTAGAGAACTGTTCTACACGCAGTAAAGTTTGGGTGCAATGCTACACTGAATTGAAGCGTAGTACCACCCATGGTTCGCTAGTTCCAGCCTTTGCTCGCAGGTTTCACCGCAGTGGATAACCACATGACGTTGCGGGCTTTCTCCCTGCCATAATACTAGCAGCCGCGATATAAGTGAAATACTCTTGAAAGCGGCGTTAACTCCAACTCACCTCACCTCAAAGTACCGACATGTTCAATATGCAAGTTGACATGTATTATGACCTCAGCATAACGTTATATATATGTTGTGTTCTTGCTTTAGACTAATGATATTGAGGTCAGCGTTTTTATCAAAGGCCACGGTATCATTAAATAGTTTTCAATATAATTTTATCACTTATATTGCATTTATCTAGTTTGAGGAAAGGAATAACCCATGTTCAAAATATCTGTTAACCGGCTAGTACCGTACAGCTGATATAAGTTTTCTAAACTAAAAGAAAAATAGTTTACTTCATTGAGATAAATATTATTTATTTTGTCTAGTTGATGAAATTTACAATTACTACTTGGAAACTGTACTGATCTGTACTATTAAACAGAACCATTTAAACCAGATTAACCTTCACATGTACACCGTTCACTGTTAACTTTGGATATTAATTTATTCCTGATAACCATAAGGAATTGTTTTTGTGTGTTTGCAATCCAACAAGTGCAAGTTCAATTTGTATTCTAAGACATTGTAGACATATTGTCATTCAAACATGTGTCATAGTATACACCTTTGTATTCTATGGCTAGTAAAGATTTAAACTTGATGTAGAAGCCACCAAAATGGAAACCAAGACCTCATAATCACCATGGTATCTCCAGAGACTACTTGATGATGGTGACAATACATCCCCATTGACTGATGATGAGTAAGTAATGATGTTAACGTTGACGTTCTGCCTTTGAGGAATTGTCATTATGACATTTATATCAATTTGTGTCTTATGTACTTTTTTATTTAATTAACTTGATAGTTTATTTATTCTTGCTGAAATGCCATCCGTATTTAGATATTTTGTACAGCAATGAATATATGTGTCTTCCAATAATTGCACATAAGAAAATGTACTATGTCCTTAACCTTGAA
The DNA here is from genome assembly GCA_936450465.1 of Gibbula magus. Taxonomy (NCBI): domain Eukaryota; kingdom Metazoa; phylum Mollusca; class Gastropoda; order Trochida; family Trochidae; genus Gibbula; species Gibbula magus. Next base: position 57,925,331 of record OW388292.1, on the reverse strand, counting down.
AAGGTTTGTTTCTAAATAGTATCACCTGCATCCCGAAAGAAAACATAGAAATAAGATGATTTAACGCTTACATCTGGAGTGGTGTCTTCTACCTCTAATTAACAGGTATGTACAGAGATACACACTACCGAACAACATAAAATACACACTTCAGTTGATTTTATATGTTTGATTTTCACTTACAAATTACAAATCAGAAATCTTACACTTTCGACGTCGTACTCTCTACTGAATAGTGGAGACGTTTATTCATCAGTCAAGAATACTTCTACGTGGTTTTATATTTCTTTTTATAAAAACATGAAATTTAAAGTTTACAAAAGTTCTCCCAAAATCACTGTTTTAATAAAAACACAACTGTTCTTTATATTTAACTAGTTCTGCCTGTCCTAAAATTTCCTCAAACTGTTAGTGTCAACTTTTACCAGATTTCGAAGACTTATTGCATTGAAAAAAAACATTGCTCAGTAACTTTGGCGCGGTGACAGGAACGCAATCCTTTATCACCCAATTTGGTTGCCCAAGAGACCAACAAGATACAAGTGAAATGATCGTATTTATAAGATCGTCGTTGCATCTAGTCAAGATTGTTTGGTTGGATAAAAACACTGGAGACAGTATGCTTTTATGTTGTCCGTTTGATATGATGTTAATAATATAATATGTAACCAAACTCAATGTTTAGCTTGTGGACTAGTTGCAATTGTTTCATCTCTCAAAGACCCGGTAATTCAATTGTTGAAGACCTATAGATCACATTCCTATTCGTAAGAACAACATTATGCAACATATGTTCGACTTGCTCTTGCGAGATGCATATGTATATAATTGTAGTGGCAATCAATCAATTGCAATGATTCATGCATTAAATTGTTACGAGACGAATGTCTGAAGACCTACATGTATTCTTCTTATCTGTTTTGTATTATTATTATTCTTTGAACGTTTTTTGACCTGGGCGTCCTGCAGTAACCCTTGAACATTTTTCCACGACATTTTTTGACCTGAACTCACTTCGTCGGTACATTTTGGATTTTAGACTTCTTTCTTGAAGTATCTTCCCTTGAAGTTGAACGTTCGTAATAGCTAGAAAACTATTCAAGATAATTTCACAAAACCATCACCAAAATGTGGGCCAAAACCTTCCCCATCTATTTCGGTCGTAATAATAAATTGTTTGCTATTTCGCAAAAACTGACAATTTTGTGAAGTTTCGCGATTTTTAGGGTAAGCGTCTTCAAACATCAAGCGTCTTTTTCGAAAAAATGATTTGTAGGGCTCGCATTCAAAGAGACATAACTCTGTTATAAATGGAGTTATATCAAAGCTAATTATTGCCATCTCTTACTAATAACTAGGTTAACAATTCAATAGCATAGCATTATCATATAAAAATTGATAGCTTGGGCACAATTTGGACATTTCCGAAGATAATTTCCATTTTGTGATTTTGACAGTTTTCGAGGGGTATATTCTTCAGAGAATTTTCGATCGTAAACCATTGAAGATAGCGAAATGTTTAATAACTCATTTTGAAGTCGAAATATCATTTATTAAGGATAATACGTTTGAAGCATGTATCTGTCATTTTTTAATTGTGGCCTGTCATAGAACATTGTAATTTTTCGAAAATCGGCATTTTCATCCGTCTTGAAAGGTTCATTACTGTAATTGGGCAAATGCAACTTATTGACATATACGTATGCATACTTCCAAGTCGAATAACTTTTTATGTTGAACACTTTCATAAAAAAAAGTTCATAGTTAAGCTTCCAACATCGGACATGTTGTCTAGGGGTCCGAAAATGAGCATTTTTGAGTATTTTCTTGAATGTTCAGAAAATATAACGCATTGATTAAGTATGCAATCTAAATTATGATTACATCTATTTAAGTGGAAATTACAGTACGACATTTCCTATGTTCTAGATTAGTGTAAGAATATTGACAGTTTTGTCTTAATCATGGGAAATCTAATGCAGGGGATCCATTAATGTGTGATTTTACATTTTCAGAGGGATGATTTCTTTGGATAATTAATTAATTAAGAAACTACTAAAGATAGAGACATGTTTGATAGCTCACTTTAAAGCACAGAAGTTGATTATGTAAGATTGTAGTCAAGCAGGAGTCTTGAAGACCTAAGAACTGTCGTGTCATTCCTAGTTTATTCTCTATTTATATTTTAATTTATTTATATGATCATTTATAGTGATCAACTGAAAGCAAGTGGTGTGTATATTTATACATGGAGTATGGAGTATGGAGTATGGATATATTTTGCAAATCTATATATGTTGCCCGGAGGAACAGGTAAGATTTTATAAATGAACAACATGCTTTAATGTACATTGTTTTGAAGTGTTCAATACATTACAAAAATACTCATGATAATCATGATTATGAATTATTGCACAGCGTTTGTTTCTTTGAAACATGTTGTCAAAACATATGTCAAGTGACATATAGAGAGGGAACCTAATTGCACTTCTATCTTAACATCCAATGAATTACAGTTTTGAGTTGCAATAATCAAAGCCAAAACTAAACATCACCTTTTGCAACATTAAAGATGTCTTTCCTTCGACAATAACTATGTATCCTCATGATATGCCAACATCAAGAAGCAATAGCAGAGTCCATCTATTATTCATTAAAGTAATATTAAATGAAGAAGAAATTAAATCAGACTCACGTATTGTAACTGGTCTATCAATCGTTATTGGAGGACGTTTAGCAATGGAGCGTCCTCACACTTGCAAGTCAAATTCAGTTTGCAACGTTTTGGGATCTGGTTATTGCTGAGAAGATTTACACTTGTCAGTGATAATGTCCCCTTTCGTAAATTTCAACGAGTCCGCAATCGGTTGGTAGTATACGCTCGAGAATTACACAGTAATTTAAATCAATCTACAATGATTTGTGTTATCGAGTTTTTTAAAGTAACTATTTACATTGAAACATATGAGTCAGAAGAGCATTTCTATTTGTAAATGTTAGAAGAAGAAGAAATATATAAATAGGCTTTCTTTCACATGGACCATTCAATATTCACAAAAATATTTCTGAGATAATTCTGAAATAAGATCGCATTTAACTACTTTTTACGATTGAGTAAAGTGTTTAAAAGATTTAAATCTTAAAAAAGTTACTTAGTCTAAAACTAAATCTCCATAATATGATTGATTTGCCATACTGAGACTTGTTACTAGATATCTTGTATTACTTTAAGAGGTTTCTAGTGAAATAGGATCTGTCAGTAGTCAATGAGCTTTATAAGGTATGTCATTTGCCATAGGTTTGTAATCTGATTTCTTAACTTCAATACATAGTGAGCGATCTCAATGAACATTAGTTTAAGACATTTGAATGTCCAGAAATTTAACAACTGTTTTCTATCCTAATCGTCCTCATCAGGAGCCTCGCCCCCTTTAACATATATCAGCTTTCATATAAACTGCCAGGCAAAAGAAAGTACTGGCGATTGTGGTTAAATTGTAGTTAACATATCTTTGTTTAATGACGAAAGGGGTACGAAGTGAAATTTACAGCAACATGATCCCTACCATGTTTAAAATGTCAAAATGTGTGCAGAATCAGGCACAATATTATTTTTCACATATAATATGTCTCATATGTCGATTAACAGTTGTTTATCATCAACAATAATGTTTGAAGAAATTCGAAATTAAAAATGTCCTTTTTTTTAAGGATTAAACATCATGAAAAAGAACTATTTGACTGCTGACTAAACACATGTTTTTTTTAGTGTTTTAGATTATTACATCGGACACTTATTCACAATTGAAAACCATACATATGATAAAATCAACTGAGGTGAGTACTTTATTTTGCCCGACAGTTTAATTTTAAAATTTCAGATATCTCATCCATGAAGATCATCATATTACATCTCTATTAATTACTCTTCAAGTCATTACATAAGAGAAAGTGGGTGAATTTCGACCTGAGAGTACTATCAGTGCATTCATTGGAATTGAAGTTGGCTAATGTGTGTTACTTTTTTACTCGAATGTCAATTTTCACTGTAATGGAGCTCATGAACCCAAATAAAATGAAAACAAATCTACCCGTACATTGTCAAAATAACTCTGATCAGAAAGAAAAAGTGGATTAATAGTAACGAATAAAAATTGAAGAACAGTGTTTGTTGAAGAATAAAAAAGTCAATGAATGAAACCAAAGATGATGGTATAATTAATCAATGACATACGATGAGGACAGATTGGCATATGTTGCCCTTTTCGGCATGACGTGCAACCAAAGATAATTACACTGACATGTTACATATATCGAATCGAGAATAGTGATTTCACTTGATAAAACTTACAAATATTGGTTACATGAGATAATTAAAATATACATAAGACGAGAATCTTTTTTCTACAATACTCCTGGTTAGGGAATATTTGTTAATGATGATTAACATCATGTGATGCCATATCACTACACACGTAAAAGAGAATATCAGAATAAGCATAAAGTGTATCATTTCATCTTTAAGATTAAACAATCCTAAATTGACTACACTATATATAAGTCATTATCAATAATACCACGATAGACATTGTTAAAGGGATCGAGAGCATATCAATTACAATGGTTACCAACTAAACATAGTTATAATTCAACATAACACTACACAGATCATCCTTACATTAATGTCGTCACAGATACCTAGATCACACTTATCATGATCACAAGGCCATAATTTATGAAATACATTATCATAATTAAGAGACTTTATCAGAATCGACACAAGCTATATTAATGTTGATATAATAAACGAATCATTATCAATACCAATGCATATGCATACAATACCACACAGGTAATATTTTTCACATGATATGTTCAGGTGAGGAACTCTATTCTCGCAGCTACTACTCAGGACGTTATCATCGGTGTTACATGTCCATTCCAGAGGGAGTTCTGGTGAATGTCCTGGACCCTAGATTGTGTTTATTGGTTTAGCGAAGATGATGTCGGTGTGTTTGCAAACAGATGGCTGCAATTTTCTAGGATCGACAAAATCAAAATTCGAGTGAGTGTTGTAGCCGCATCCTCGGTTATGAGATGATGTATTTTCTCAAGATTACTCAGTTGAAAGTTAAAGTTTTTTACAAATAATTGCAGGTTTAGAATCACTATATTTTACAAATACTACTTTTTTACTCTTCCAGCATTAAGTAAAAAGCCAAGATGTTTTACAACGTAATACATTTCGATCTTCTTCTGGTTAATTTGCAGTCCTACTTGAGTCAACTTGGATAGCTTGTTATGTGTCCAAATAACGACTGCATCTGTCTTCTCATTGAAGTTGAAGCATATTGAGAGTCATCAATGTCTTACCATCAGAGATATCAATCTTCTCACATGTCTTTACCTCTTCATCTTGCACGAAGGTAGTTGTACATCTGGGTATTGTCAGCGTACAAGTGATTGTTCATGTTCTCTGGAGCTGACGTAGCTGTTTCGAGTAGAGGGTGAATAAGACTGACCCTAAGAAATAGGAAGTTTCTCAGAGTGGACTGTATTCATAACAACTGTGTCTTTCTAGTAGGACAATGACTGTCTCCGTTCGAAACGAGAAGTGTGTTTTAGTTAAAAGCTATTTTAAAAAGATTTTCTATCTTATCTACCGACTATATGGGTCGATTCCTAGAATGTGAAGGTTTCTCAAATAGTTTTTCTTTCTTATCAACAGACTACAGGGGTCGATTCCTAGATTGTGAGCGGTTTCTGAAATAGATTTTCTATCTTATCTACCGACTATATGGGTCGATTCCTAGATTGTGAAGGCTTTTCAAATATTTGTTCTATCTTATCAACCGACTACATGGGTCGATTCCCAGATTGTGAAGGGTTACGATATTTCGTCTAACGACTACAGAGATCGATTCCTAGATTGTGAAGGGTTATGACATTTCATCTGCAGACTGTAGTGATCGATTCCTAGATTGTGAAGGCTTCGCAAATATTTTTTCTATCTTCTCTACAGTCTATAGGGGTCGGTTCCTAGATTGTGAAGGCTTCGCAAATAGTTTTTCTATCTTATCTACAGTCTATAGGGGTCGATTCCTAGATTGTAAAGAGCTTTCATCACGTTTCTCTACCTTATCTACCGACTACATGGGCCGATTCCTAGATTGTGAAGGGTTATGATATTTCATCTAACGAGTACAGGGGTCGATTCCTAGATTGTGAAGGGTTCTCAAATTATTTTTCTATCTTATCTACCGACTAAATGGTCGATTCCTAGATTGTGAAGCGTTCGCAAATAGTTTTTCTGTCTTATCTACCGACTATAGGGTCGATTCCTATATTGTGAAATGTTCTCAAATAGTTTTCCTATCTAATCAAAATGGACTACATGGGTCGATTCCTAGATTGTGAAGGTTTATGATATTTCATCTAACGACTACATGGGTCGATTCCTAGATTGTGAAGAGTTATTATATTTCATCTAGCGACTACAGGGGTCGGTTCCTAGATTGTGAAGGCTTCGCAAATAGTTTTTCTATCTTATCTACAGTCTATAGGGGTCGATTCCTAGATTGTAAAGAGCTTTCATCACGTTTCTCTACCTTATCTACCGACTACATGGGCCGATTCCTAGATTGTGAAGGGTTATGATATTTCATCTAACGAGTACAGGGGTCGATTCCTAGATTGTGAAGGGTTCTCAAATTATTTTTCTATCTTATCTACCGACTAAATGGTCGATTCCTAGATTGTGAAGCGTTCGCAAATAGTTTTTCTGTCTTATCTACCGACTATAGGGTCGATTCCTATATTGTGAAATGTTCTCAAATAGTTTTCCTATCTAATCAAAATGGACTACATGGGTCGATTCCTAGATTGTGAAGGTTTATGATATTTCATCTAACGACTACATGGGTCGATTCCTAGATTGTGAAGAGTTATTATATTTCATCTAGCGACTACAGGGGTCGATTCCTAGATTATGAAGGGTTCTCAAATTATTTTTCTATCTTATCTACAGACTATAGGGGTCGATCCCTAGATTGTGAACGGTTCTCAAATAGATTTTCTATCTAATCTACCGACTATATGGGTCGATTCCTAGATTATGAAAGCTTTTCAAATAGTTTTTCTATCTTATCGACAGACTACATGGGTCAATTCCAGATTGTAAAGGGTTACGATATTTCATCTAACGACTACTGAGATCGATTCCTAGATTGTGAAGGGTTATGATATTTCATCTACAGACTGCAGTGATCGATTCCTAGATTGTGAACGCTTCGCAAATAGTTTTTATATTTTATCCACAGTCTATAGGGGTCGATTCCTAGATTGTGAAGAGCTTTTATCAAGTTTCTCTACCTTATCTACCGACTACAGGGGTCGATTCTTAGATTGTGAAGGGTTATGATATTTCATCTAACGAGTACAGGGGTCGATTCCTAGATTGTGAAGGGTTCTCAAATTAGAAAAACTATTTGAGAAGCTTTCACAATCTAGGAATCGACCCCTGTAGTCTGGAGATAAGACAGAAAAACTATTTGAGAAACTTTCACTATCTAGGATCGATCCCTGTAGTCGGTAGATAAGATAGAGAAACGAGTAAAAAACTCCTCACAATCTAGGAATCGACCCCTGTAGTGAGTAGATAAGAGAGAGAAACGAGTTGAAAGCTCCTCACAATCTAGGAATCGACCCCTACAGCCTGTTGATAAGATAGAAAATCTAGTTGAGAACCTTTCACCATCTAGGAATTGACCCCCGTATTCGATAGATAAGATAGAGAAACGAGTTGAGACCCTATAGTCGGTAGATAAGATAGACAAAATATTTGAGAACCCTTCACAATCTAGGAATCGACCCCTGTGTTCGGTAGATAAGATAGAGAAACGAGTTGAAAGCTCCTCACAATCTAGGAATTGACCCCTATAGACTGTAGATAAGATAGAAAAACTATTTGAGAAGCCTTCACAATCTAGGAATCGACCCATGTAGTCGTTAGATGAAAAATCATAACCCTTCACAATCTAGGAATCGACCCATGTAGTCTGTTGGTACGATCATACAAAAACTATAATTTGAGAAGCCTATTGGGACCCCCAACGTTGTTTAATGTAGCATTTAATTGTGAGTTTAGAATCACTATATTGTACTGTAGGTGTATACTTGAACGTTAAAGTTGTTGTAACTGCTGCACCAGTTTTGTTATTGCCTCGATACCCCATGGCTATTTTGTGTGAGATCGATATCAGACTCTTCAACATGCCGATAGGTTTTGAGTTATACAACTGCGGATATTCTGGATTGACTACGCACAAGCAGGCAGGATTACAAGCGTTAGAATTAATTCTAGTGCTCTATTGAAGTGCAATCGTTCCTCAAGAGATTGCTCACCAGCTTCAACAAAAATACTTTCGATAGCGTGAAGCATGTATGAATCTGTTGCGCCTCTGACAGAACGGAATCTGGAAAACTGAAGTGGCTGATACTTATGTAACTGAATATCGTTTTCATAAATGAGCCTGTATATAGAAAGTGTAGGAAAGAGGAAGTGTCTCGTATGATTTTTACGAAACGAGCGTGGATTGCCTCGACGAGAGCGAACTCAAGGTTATGTCACACATTTCTACGACTGAGGTGCTTCAGCAGGTATGAGGCAAGGTTTTGTCCTAGGCCCCTTCCTGTTAACCTTTGTTTTTTTTATACATAAGCTTGAATATACATGAATCACGCGCCAGTTTATTCCAATATTTGACAGATCCGGAAATCAAATTTGTAGATGTTGTACCTGAAAGTGTATCACTTTCCATTATTCATTATGTAATTGTAACATGATTTCGGTGTATCCTTGATTCTGATTGGCTGATTTGCCTATGTTAAATGACAATGAATACCCGCAAATTACTTGGGGCGAATCACCGCGAACGTATACATCATATTCACAAGATTCGGCCCGACTCAAAATTTTATTTTTCTATTTCTCTTAATATGTGTTCCTTACTCAAATTTGCGGATGGCATTGTCATTTTCTAACCTGTGTATACCCGTATAGGTCACAAACAACTCTCAAAATGAATTAGTTTCAAGTAACTAAAATGTTTTCAACTAGTTAAATTTGTCCGAGTTTGACGCCTTCTTCCATGCTGCTGTGTTTACAGAATGCCGTTGCCATGGCATGACGTCATAGTGATCAACCGTTTTGACGTCACAATGCTAGCGTCATTGTCACAATGGGTTAGGGCAAGTTTAAGATTTTTGTTCCTAGGTCTTTTATTGTGTTGATGTCGTAGATAAATGTTTATCGCCATCTAAAAGGATGTGTGAATATTGTGAAGTGAACATAGTTGAGTGACACTGTTTGAGCTTATTTGTAAATTGTTGCTAATGTACACATTACGCCGAGTATTTACATTTGTTTTGACCTGACCACACCTCTTACAAAAATAGAACGATCGCAAAGTCCTTTCCACTCAGAGATAGTTACGCAAAAAGAGAGTTCGTTTCAAAACGCATGATAACTAACGGTCATGTTACAATATCGATAAATAGTTGCGTTTGTAAAATTTCCGGGATTCATTGCTATTCAACACCCGCAAATTTCAGCGTTTAAAACCTCCGGTTTACAAACGCAACTATTTATCTTATGAATGAATAATTACGTTATACACTAATATACATTTGACTTCAGACGTTTCAGAAAATATTATAATACATTTGATGATTTACAATGTTCCTATTGTTCGTTTTGTCCGACAAAAGATGAGTTTCATCAAGTGGGGATTTACCTACCTCTCAAAATATGTTTTTAAAGGGTACAAATGTTACACAATCTGTCATATGCAACTTAAATTTAAATTTTTGCTATGGGCCATAAGGTCTGAAATAGTGTATAGCATGATAATAGAAAAGACGTGATATTTAAAATTGTTCAAAGAAATGCCTTAAGTAATATTTTTATTTCAGTTTCGCCAACTGAGGTTGAAGTGATGAGTCCACATGATCCTTGGAGAATTGCTTTCCTTCTCTTCTCGTTAATAGAGATTGTGTTCACCAGAACGTTCAACTTCAAACACAAAAAAGATGTATCGATCAAACTCTCAAACCACCTGTATCTGATCACTACTACCTGTAAAACAGCTGTGCACTGTTCTGTAGCATGTGTGTCTAGGTTGTGTCCTTGCGGACTGGTGCACAAGGCCTAAAGATAAAACTTATAGATTATGTTACATACCAAGAGACTAATGTTGATGAATTAAGTCGTGACATATCGAGTCTTTTTTAATGATTTCCGATGATTTAGATATTTATAAAGTGTCAATGAAATCAAACATAACAGAGAAGACAGGAATCACTGCGACACAAAAAGTACTATCAATTGTTTATCACCGTCCATCCAAATCCGTGATCTGGTCTCAATCAGATGGGATATTTCAACAAGTCTTAGGATATATAACTCGACAAAGAATCGCTTGGAACGTCTGGCCACCTCGGCACAATGGTTGAATATATACAATGAAACACTGTTCTTTTACAAGATGGGTAACAATGGTTGTGAAATTTACACTCATTCTCTCACCAAAATAAATAGTGCTGTACTCTGGTTTAGTTTCGAATGGAATCCCATTTCTTGTCTTGTAGTTGACGGCAACATTGCATGTTGGCTTAAGAACAATGGAGCCATAATCAGCTGTGTTGAGGTGTCTTCAAAAAAGGAAATTTTTACTCGATCCAAGCTATCAACTAAATTTCATTATTCACACCTGGCCCTTCTGAAGACACCTAAATTTGGTCTTCTTGTCTTCGTTGAGCGGTCTAAATACCGTGACATCAACGTGTTGGAAATATTAGGAGGACGATTCGGAGAACCAAAAAGAGTAAGAACTACTTACGATCTAGGATATGTATATGTTAGTGAAGGCCTTCTTGTCTATACACACGATAGGCACATTCATGTGGAAATATGGGAGTTAAGCCGAAATGGCAGTATTGGTAGGAAAATGTTTACAACTCGACACCCTTCAGGTAGAGATTCGTATGTCAAAGTCGCTTTTCTCTGAGAATATTGTGGATGTACGTGCCATGCCTTTAGATCACAAGGCAAAAGTGAGGGCAGCTCAAATATCCCCGCCTGTAGTTTGATCGCCTTCATACATTATAAAGAAAATGGAAAACATGATCGATGAATAACAATGATTGTTTTTAATGATAATATTTTTGTAATTATTTAAACCGTGGAGTTTAAACGAACGAAAGGCACAACAATACCACTAAGGTCTTGAACACCGGCGCCGCCCAACTCGCCACCTACTCACTACCACCAATGCCTTCCCTCAAGCTGGCACCCCCTCCCCCTTTCTCTCCCTACCCCCACCTCCTTATCCAACAATCAGTTTTTGGAACTTTCTAGTGCTACAAAGCAACCAGCACTTATTGGAATCCGAACTTTTAGTAACAATTACACTAAATTAACATACATTTAGAATACAATTAGGTACCTTACAATCGCTAATAAATACAATATTACTATTGATATTAGGCAGATAGAATTCATGTTTTCCTTCACCAATACAATGTCTAAAACACTGATTTTAAAAAATAATTTATACTGTGATAATGTGTTTACAAATAAACTTGGGTACACTGCTTGGACGACTAAATCTTCTAACGGGTAGAATTTAACCTTCATAAAGGTTTCGATACTCGGAGTCACTGGAAAATGCCTCTCGCTGTCCCGACAACCCTGTTATATGATTCCTTGGTGAACTTAGACTGGTTACAGACCCATTCAGTCACTCATTCAACACGAGGAACGCCATTGAGAAACGTGTGTTCGTCACCGGAAGTGGGTTAATCTCGCCGGTCCAACGAGAGTTACAGGCTCTATTAACCTGACGTACGTGTAGGTAGTATGTTGCATAATACTCGAGGCATTCGTACCTAAAGATTTATTAAACGTATGTCCACTAATTTGTATACACGTGCTGCCTAAAGGGACAGAAGGAGGTTGTTGGAGTCATATTATGTCAAACGTGTAAAAGGCTGTTGTTTTATATTAATTTGAAACAAATATTTACCACATCATTGGCGATAGGGTATGAATATGCAAGTCAAGTTACATAATCTGAACTTGAATAAGCAAATGTGACCTTTCGGTACGTATGAAGGCCAAATGAAATATGACAAAACATCAATGGCTCTCCAATTGAGGACTAGATAGTCATGCAATTTCTCGAGTTTTTATTATATGCGTTTTTTCCTCAATTGATCGTTGACTTTGTAATACGTATTGTTCTTTTCATCATACTCGTTCGTCTTGAGTTCGCACTTCTGTTGGTTGGTGACAACTCGGGGTTACTCTCAACGACGGCAGAATGGCAGAAGATTATTCATTCATTGTCAATGTCTTTTGGACCCCCGAAAAGGGTTTTCCGAAAATTAGAAAACCAATAGAGAAACGACCCAAATCCCCAAATCCGTGTATTGATTCATGCCTTGAAAAGCTGCGAGTTTTGAATGTTGAGACTTGAGTTAAACAAGATGTGTTTGTTAAACACGGATGCCCCCGGATGGAGCAAAGTTATGGCCAAGGTTAAAGTTTTCTGAATATTGTCCACTGCGGCAAGGTCAAGGTCACAAGGTCAAATATGATGACCTCATCTGAAAGGTCTAATCACAAGGTATGCACATGCCAAGTATGAAAGCCGTAGCTCTGAGCAATCAAAAGTTATGGCCAAGGTTAAAGTTTTCTGAAGATGTGACCTTGACCTTGCCGCAGTGGACAAGGTCAAATATGATGACATCATCCGAAGGTCTCATCACCAGGTATGCACATGCCAAGTATGAAAGCCGTAGCTCTGAGCAATCTAAAGTTATGGCCAAGGTTAAAGTTTACTGAAGATGTCCACTGCGGCAAGGTAAAGGTCAAGGTCACAAGGTCAAACATGATGACCTCATCTAAAGGTCGCATCACAAGGTATACAAATGCCAAGTAAGAAAGCCGTACCTCTTAACAATCAAAAGTTGTGGCCAAGATTAAAGTTTTCTGAAAATGTCAATTGCGGCAAGGTCAAGGTCACAAGGTCAAATATGATGACCTCATCTGAAAGGTCTCATCACAATGTATGCACATGCCAAGTATGAAAGCCCTAGCTCTCAGCAATCCAAAGTTATGGCCAAGGTTAAAGTGTTTGTGGACAAACACACAGACGGACAGACAGACGGACAGGTGAAAAACAATATCCCCCCGGAATCTCCGATTCGGGGGCATAACAAACTTTGTCTTCACTAAACATTAAAATTGCTTCCTGATTTTGAGGCGAACGCGATGAGAAGGTTTCCATCAACATGGTTAATGCTGTATACACCTTAAGGAGAGGCATTAAGATAGTCTGCTATCTTGTTTACCAATCCCTTTCTTTTGAAATAAATAGTGTTTAAACAATATTCCTTGAATGGAAAATAATGATGCAGCAGTGTCATTATACCAAGGTTTAAATGTATGTATATAACAATGTTGAAAGCGTCTTGGGAGATATAGAAATGGTACTTGATTATCCTCAGTTATTTCTCCCACAAAAAGCGTGTACTGTTTAGCAGTTCCTCTACTTCATGAGTGCGTCGTTTGTTTTACCCGTTGCCATGACAATCGCCGATTCCACCTCTGATTCGTGACAGAATCCAGCTTAATAGGATAAAATAAATGATAAGAGTCCATATTACATGTAAAAGTATCCATCTTAACAGGTAATAGAATCCATCTCAATACTCAATATGTCACATAATCAATCTTAACCGGTATAATTTCAACAGGTACGTAAGCCAACTCACGTAGAGATAAGAACTAGAACAGTTTCTCCATCTCAATCCGATTGTTGTTTATATACAATCTGAATACCGTAAATCTTTGAATAATCATTTATTTTACAGAATTGATGACAATGCAATTATATACTTGTTTTCATGAGTATACATAAAGGTATCATAGGAATGCTGAAGTTGTTCTTGTGATTGAAACGCAATCAATTGTTATAAAATAACAGACGGACACGTGTTTTCAAGGGAAGTTGTGTTATGTCATGTTGGTGATTATTGAAATAAGGGCATTCCTGGACATTCATCCTGACATCACCTCCACTTGACCTGGAAGATTGAAAAGGTGTGTACTTGTCTTAAGTCGGCTGCCAGATATGTGGTAGTCTTTGCCTACATGGAGACCAGGAGCTGCTTGTGGACACATGAGATATGATTGTGGTGCAATTTACGGTGACCTCCTCATACACCGGATATTAAACATGAATTTAACAACCTCGTGCAGTCCCTTAGAGAGGGCGACACTATTATATTACACTTATGGTTGGACGTAAACGAGTTAATATTTTGTAGAGGAGCAGATGTGCACATATCCTTATTGTCTAGCAAACATTGTTTCAACTCGATTCCCGTAGTTCGTCGTCTGTGACGTCATAAAAACTGTTTGTGACGTCACGGCATCTTGCCATCGCAAGAAAAGCGTGTCTTATCTGGTTTCTCTTACGCGAAGCCAATAGAACAGAATGAGTAATGAGGAAATTATAACACTTGAAAGTGTGTTACATAACTTTTACGAACCTCGTGCAAATTCTTCCTTTTATAATCTCAATGCATTTCATCTGTATTTGTAATATTGATAACAATGGATTTGATATGTATTAAACTTTCCTCAGAGTACATAGGTACCAAATGTTAAAACCCATATACATGTAACCCTACTGTAATACACAGATTCTTACTTGTCAACTGATCGTGATTACAAATTGTAATTGCTTTTATTCGAATTGATTTCCATATTTTTGCACATATCCTTATTGTCTAGCAAACATTGTTTCAACTCGATTCCCGTAGTTCGTCGTCTGTGACGTCATAAAAACTGTTTGTGACGTCACGGCATCTTGCCATCGCAAGAAAAGCGTGTCTTATCTGGTTTCTCTTACGCGAAGCCAATAGAACAGAATGAGTAATGAGGAAATTATAACACTTGAAAGTGTGTTACATAACTTTTACGAACCTCGTGCAAATTCTTCCTTTTATAATCTCAATGCATTTCATCTGTATTTGTAATATTGATAACAATGGATTTGATATGTATTAAACTTTCCTCAGAGTACATAGGTACCAAATGTTAAAACCCATATACATGTAACCCTACTGTAATACACAGATTCTTACTTGTCAACTGATCGTGATTACAAATTGTAATTGCTTTTATTCGAATTGATTTGCATATTTTTGACATTTAAACAGATGATCTGACAATAACTGTATATTAATTGTATTGTAAATACTCTGACATATTTCATGACATCCTTTTACAGATAATGATGATATATTTAATGCTTGTATTAAACATTTTTTATCAATTAACAAGAAAATTGTAACCTATAAATTCCACTTGATTTATAATTTATATTTTACATTGTTTTATTTAATATTTAATGTGAAGTACAAGTTCATGTCATAACGTCTTAACTGTCCGCGAATAAGACCAGTACAATGTACCAAGGCCTAATTCTACAATAGTGATGAATTCTTTGTCGAGTTAAATTAAATATGCTGGATGCACTATTGCCACACTAGTTGATTAAGGATAACATGAAGTGGGGGCGGGATAGCGCAGTGGTTAGCGCGTTCGGCTTCGGATCAAGAGGTCCTGGGTTCGATTCCCGCGAGGGGCACGGCAACTTTGTCTGCAGTAGAGAACTGTTCTACGCGCAGTAAGGTTTGGGTGGAATGCTACAATGAATTTCAGCGTAGTACCCGCCACAGTTCGCTAGTTCCAGCCGATGCTCGCAGGTTTCACCGCAAAGCATAGCCACATGGCGTTGCGGGCTTTCTCCCCGCCATAATACTAGCAGCCGTGATATAAGTGAAATAATCTTGAAAGCGGCGTTAAACCCCAACTCACCTCACCTCACCTCATCTCCATGGAAACATTCGTAAATAATCCGTTCCCGAACCAGAAATTGAAAACTGTTAGGCATAGTTCAATGAAACTTGGTATGTTGAACAGTGATCATGTGTAGGTTGGCTTTTTAGAGTGTTCGACTTCTTTGGAATTTCATTTTTAAAATTTTTCGAATTTAATGTTTTTTTCAACTCACCTCACCTCAATCGGAAGTGTTGAATTCTCGATGGTGTCGACATTTGGCAGTCAAGTTCTTCAGTCGGATTTTGGATCTTGGATCTCTGGTGTAAACTAACACGGTGAGGAGGATGTCAGTAAGATAGAAACTCTTGTGTCAGATACATCTAAAATAAATAGGAGTGATGATGTTACCAATCACATATATAATAGGACATGTCAGCTTCATAATAATCTGTATTTATTTATATATCCGGATGGAATGGCATTGGAGAGCCCTTTAAATAGGAGCTTGTTGGCCAATCCATTCGTAAATTATATAAGTGGGGCGGATAACAGCAATTTTTCACAATAATCGTGCAAAATGTGATATAAGCACCAAACTTGTTTTTGTAAAAAGAAATTCTTAAAATAATCAATATCTGCAATATGCAATGTTTCGAAACCCCTGAAAGTATGGGAAATGAGTCAAGGATACTTTGAAACATATAATTAGACACCAAGATCACTAAAATCCGTCAATAACTTACATTTATACGGGGAAAATGACTTCACAAGAGCTTTTTGGCGGCCATCTTGAAAAATGGCGGCCATCTTGGATTTTCACGTGGCCCATCGGACAAATTTATTCAGTACACCTTTGGTAACCATCATACCAAGTTTGGTGCTTATATCACATTTTGCACGATTTTTCTATTATCCACCCCACTATATCTTCTTCATGAATAAATATGTTTAAACCATACCAATCACAGTTTCAAGGTTTGAAATGAAAGTAGCCAATATAACCTTTCAAACGTGTTCTTTCTCATGATAACGTGGTTTGAATTGTGGCTACAATTTCAGGAATTAAGAGCTGTAATGTTATAATATGACATAAATAAAGCGTGATTGCGATTCAGTTGCCTTAAAGGCGCTGTAGGACGCCGATCTAAAAACAAAAGGCAAACAAGTTTTACCAAAGGCTTAATAATACGCCTCCATCAAACAACGAGTTCTAAAAACGAATGTACATCGTTTGGTTAAGCCATGCAAGTCCATGTTCCTTCGAGCGGTCCTTTTAAGGTGTTCACATTAAAATGCCAGGTCGAAGGCAGTTCATATGATTTTACTAATGTAGCAATACCTAAACACTCACAGTTTAGTTTTGAATATGCTACAATGATGATGTGGTCGAACCTTGTGCTGTCTTATCTCTCCAAATTCTATGAGACACACATATCTACCTTTCAAATTGAAGAGTTCCACAAATTGTTGGTTTATACGTCGCACCAAATTCTTCCAATATGGATAACCATTTTTAAAATGATAAGATTTTTTTCTCTCTAACGTAACATAAATATTGTATAAACTATAATAAATGGGAAATTTGAGAACAAATAATGTGCAATAAAGGTGCTATCGCACTTATAAGTTGAACTTGGCAAAGTTAAATGTTAATGTGTCCAAAAAATGCCATCAATTCTTCAGAAATTCCAACACAAATACATGATATAGCAAGTTTCTTAGGTACCAAACGTTATTATTATGAAAAAATCGAAACCCATTTAACCATACTGTAATACAAATACCTTAACTTGTCAATTGATCAAGCTTTTTTTCTTTGATTTACATGTTTTGGACATTTAAACAAATGATCTAAAAATAACAGTAAATTAATTGTATTCTCCAAAAACTCTTGCATATTTCATGAAATTATTTTACAAGTAATGATGATATATTCAATGCTTGTATTGAACAATTTTTTAATCATTAAACTGAAAGTTGTAACATATAAATTACATTTGATTTATGTGTTCTCTTTCACATTGTTTTATTCAATATTCAATATAAAATACAAAGTTTATGACATCTCATCTTAATGTCTGCGAATTACACAAGTACCAAGACCTAATTCTACAATAACGATGAAATGTTTGATTGTCAAGTTCAATTAGATATGCTGGATCCACTATTGCAAATAATTGGTAACATGGCTGATCAATTGGAAGTGTTGAATTCTCGATGGTGCCGACATTAAGCAGTCAAATTCTTCACAACGTCTCTTGTCGGATCTTGGATCTCTGGTGTAAACTAACACGTTGAGGAGGATGTCAGTAAGATAGAAACTCTATTGACAAACACATGTAAATATATAGGGTTTAATGCTGATACCAATTACAGTTTGAAGTTTGCAATGATCATCGCCATTATAACGTGTATTTTCTCATGATAATTAGGTTTGAATTTTGGCAATAAATAAAAAGATGCTGATCTGTTATGTTAAGTAAGACACCAATAAGGCGTGATTATGGTTCATTTCTCTTGTACTTGGTGAACTTAAAAGTTGATTGCATTCCCGTCAATCCAATACAGAATGACACCTTCGTATCTGTTTGGAGCATGTTCATCGACAATGTGCCAAACACTGCCATCAATTCTTCAGTAGCTCCAACGCAAATAGATGTTATTGCAACTTTTAATCTAACGTCCATTAAAGACGGATTTTTACTTCCATTTCTTTCTCTCTAATACATTTTATGGTAAAATCATATAATGTTAGGAGATGAAAATAGGACAAATGAAAGTTCATTTTGAAAAATCGAATCTTTGACAACAGTACTAACATTATCTGCCCTTTTAAGTGTCTACATTTGTGAACCTAAGCAGATTACATTGATAGAACATGAAAGTGATGTTTTTCATGACAAACATTATTGCCGAGTATTAAATATAATGTAAATGTACCTTGTTAATCGGTGTTATATTAGCCTTTTATTGTTTCGCTGGTTCATATTATCATATCAAAAATGTATTGATTTGTTGTGTAAATTATACCTAATATTTAAGTCGTTAAATATCAAGCAGTAATCAAATAAAACAAATACAACTTTTGATTTTTCTTTTACGACTGATTGAGCCGTAAACCCTAGTCGATACTTCTTTTATTATTATTGTTTGAAAATCTTTCAAATCCGTTGAATTATTGTGAAATAAATTAACTTATGGTTGATATAACATGAATATATTTGGGATGACGCTACCTTCAATAGTACAAATTATTGTACTTTTTCGGCCTGAGTCCCTTGCGGGATTCGAACCCACACCCTCAGAGTAAGGCAACTATCGCCAGCACTGACCGTACCAGCAGCTTACCACACGACCATTTCGCCTCAACAATATCTGGTTGATAACTGAATGTTCACAGTACATACACATTTTAAAACTAGGGTTTAAGTGTTTCCTTTACGATTTAGTTGGCCTGATCCCTTCTACCACAGACATATATATACAGTTAATACATTATCTGTTCTCATTTATGAGGGATATATTGATATTGGATTATTAATTTCAAACACCTATTTCACCCGCGCGATTATTCAAGGCGGGTGATTTTTCGAGGCAGTCTGATTAAAATCGACCTTGTTCCGAGGAATAAAATTTGCAAAATAATATATCTACCGGGATACGAACAGGTTCTGTAGATTCCTCGCCACAAGGTCTGAAAACATCCCGTAAAGGCGCGTGTTCCAAACCAGTTTTGCGCAGCCAAAGCCCAGTCAAATAGCTGACCAATCACATCATAGTTTTTAAACGGTCGCTGTTTTGAAAGCATGTGGAACAGACAAAAGGATAGTTGTTTGGAGTTATCTGCCCCTAGCTTCTCGCACCGAAGGCATTTGTTGGGCATCTTATGATTGGCTACCTGAATTGCGCTCGAACACGCTAGTCTACGGACTGTTTCCAGACGGTTTGGCGTGGAAATCTCCGAACGATATGAGTTCGTATCCCGGTAGATGCACTATTTCACCCGATACGCGCGCTATCACCGCAATAGAGCAACGGGTTATGCTCGCTGTCACTGTAACGTATACACTGATAGCGCCGAACCTTTAACCCAGGTTACCGCTATCACTGCATTTATACTACGATCCCATAACCCGAGGCCCCGTGATGCAGCAACGGCCATTCTAAAAAACAAAATTAGTTCAAGGCGATTTTAATTGACATCAAAGTGATTTCAGTGATGTTCAAACATATGTATAGGTAACTGTTTCTTTGCTTATCTTTGCTTATAATGTATAAGATATTTTGAAAGTATGTTGCATAACGTTGAAGTAGATTATCTCCAAAATACAGAATGTCATTAGTTAAGCGTTACATTAGATACTCCATTCAATGAAATCACACATGTTAAGCAATTCAGTGTACATCATTGTACAATGAATTATAGTGAAAGCAATAATAAAAAAAAACAAATAATAGATGAATAAGCAAATTAGATAAGGTCATTTAACAGTTGCATGCTGAAAGGAATAAAGCTAGGTATTAGAACTTTTGTTGGTTCAAAACGCAGTTTTAAATATCTCCTTCAAGAAGTTTGTTAGTTTGAAAGACATGAGGTGGAACAGACAGCACAGATATACAATTTCAAAACTGTTTAAACATTTTAAAATAAGCCTTAAAAGGAGGGTTCTATCGGGGTATTTATTGTGGAAACGAAATTCGGGAGGATATTCCTGTTTACACATATATGTTATTAATACATGATTAACATGATTAAAAATGACTTTATATTTCACAACTTGATAAACACGTACAAGCGCACATTTGTTGAAAATTAAAACAATGAGAATTGAAGCCATTCATCGGCACTGCGAGTGAGGAAAACGTCGCTACAGCATAACAGCAAATTGTTTATTAGTTTCATGACATGTTATGTGTTACTATGTAAATACTCTATCAGTGTATTTCTTTAGTTATTAAAAAGTTGCAAAATTAGGTACAATATAGCGTGTTTTCGATTCACATTATGCAACAAATCCAATGTGGCGACAGAACTCGCCCTTTAAAGTTCGTCCACATTTTTTATTGAAGAATGTCCTTTGACAATGATCCAAAAAGATTGTGTAACACCTGATCGATATTAACTCAATCGTCTGAAAATAAAACAATTAGTTATTGAATAATAGGTTTGTTTTGAATCAATGCATATTTGTAGACCCGTTATCTCCTATATTAAGGATATATCTGTTGACGCATAACACTGTTTTAATTGTTTATATAGTAAAGGTATTGAACTTTCATTTTTTTTAAAATTAAAAAGCACATGCATCTAGACCTCTTCAAAATGTTTTCTTTGTTTCTTTTGCATTTACAAACTGCTGTGTGAATTAGCTCATGACCGTTTGTACATGTAAACTATGTTCAGTATTATTAGTATTTAGTTGTTAGTTATTGAGTAATAGTGTTTTCATAACTTTCCTGAACTTCGAATGTTAAAAAAGGCAATTCTCGAAAAACTGCCACTGATACACGGTGATTGATTTCATATTCCTTACCTAAAAACAATATCTACTTTAAAATGAGCTAATAATCATGTTTTATCTTCATCAGTTGCCCGTTGCCCCTTGAACAAAAATAGTGAAAATGTGCTTTTCTTCATTTAAATTGCATTAATTATACATTCGTGTACAATTGGCCCCCTATTCTTCAAAAGTGATTATTTAAATTATTTATAAACTTAATATCTCATATAGATCTTGTTTTCAAGATCTTATTGTTTTACGTTTTGGTTTTCTCCCACTTTTTTAACATCAACTTAATCGGGCTTAGTGTTCTCTTTTTGCGGTTTTGCGTTTCCGCTTAGCGGTAGTCGAAATCGCGTTTCGCTTCCTCAAAGGACCAATTCCTACATTTAAAACTTCCGGTTCCGTTGCCATTTTAGCGGTAATTTTGGAAAAACAACCGAGGTCAGCAACTCAACCTTTCATCGGACATGCCTTTTGTAAGTATTTGCTTGAAAACCCCTTCAGTTTATGTATACTGTTTGTGACCTTTAATTTTATTATGTAGATCATAATGTTTTCAACATTTGTTAACGGGGGGAAATAACCATTTGTCGCTCCTAGAACGGTCTGTCTCCCCCTCCCTCATTTGACCGCCTCAAGCTATTTTTTAATGACTTCTTGAACGTCAATTTGTGACGCGAATAATCAGTTAGATTTATAATATAACTGATATTTCATTATAGTAGGTTATAAAGAAATCTATTCCCCACAATCCCCCAATACCATATTCAATATTTTTATTGTTGATAAAATATTCAGGTACTGTATGGTCTGATTTTGGCTTAAAAAAATTGTTTTATTTGTATTGATGCAAACAAACATCAACAAAAGTGTTATCAAATATTATCAGAAATATATGTTTATAATGTCTTGGGCAATAAATGGCCAGTTTTTAACTGCCAAGACCATGTAAGTTGGCAGCTGGTCTGGATCCACTAATACTATGGCAAAACTGGGCCAAATACAGGAAACACAGGACAAGTAGGCTACCACAAACTAGGCCAATTAGAGGATGAGCATGTGTAGTTGCAATTTGGTGAAAGAAAGGAGCTATCGCTTCAAAACTTGAACTGTTCTATCCTTTCATCAATATATTGTTTATAATTATCATTTCATTGGAATTAAGATGTTTGCTATAATACTATTGTGCAAATATAATGAAATTGTCATTAATTATTTCCATACTGTCCAAGCGTCAGGTCCTTGGGGCTCTCAAATTCTTCTCGTGCAAATACAACGGACCTCAAACGTGTAACTGGACCAATAATCAATAACGTTATGATAATATCAGTGATCCATTCGACATACTTAAGTATAGACTTAGACTTAACACAGTTGTTTTAAATTATGAAGGCCATTGTTTGATTGTCATTTATATCTTTACAGAAAAGTATCAGAAAACGGAAGATACCTCCTATCAAGATCATCTATGAAGTGGACGGAAAAAGACATGTGCATCATGCACAATATCCAATGTTTCGACCAAGTGAATCCTCATTTTCAGGATCAGAGGTAGGGTAAAGTCATCAAAATTTCAGTCAATGATATTTTTATTTTTGGGCCACAAAAACTTGCTCTTTTATAGAATATAACCATGTAGGTCAAGAAAATGTATTAGTTAATAGTATCAGAGCACCTATATATAAATATGTATGCAATATATGCAGGTAATTCTGACAGAAATAAGGTTTAATGTGATGCATTCTTTACCTTCTGTCATTAAATAGTAACTTTTTATAATGTTTTTATATTTTAGATTATCGAAAATATGATTTCCAATGATGAAGACAAGGCACCACTTATTCCTGAGACTGACAAACATCAGGAGAGAAAAGGAAAGATGACAGCTGCCTGGGATCTACACTTTACCTCTCTAATGACTGCATCCACAGAGGTAGAGTTTCCCTCTACACACACATGCATGAGCTGTGGGATTGAGGATCATGCAATATTGATGTGTCGGGATTGTTTCCCACACTCTTTCATGTGTTCAACTTGTTTTGGTACACACCATCAATTCAACATCTTACACAAGCCACTAAGATGGAATGATGAGGTAATACTGTATTTAAGGAATATCCTAATTTCTTTTGAATTATTTACAGAGTTAAGCATTAATGTGTAAATATAAATTGTTATGATTTATGTATTGTAACAGAGAACTGTATATATGCAAACACATGTTTAACATCTTTTATGGGAAAAACATTATTGAGCATTTTACTCTTAACAGGATCATACTTTCAAGCCCTTGCTGTATGCAGAAGAACCTGTTGTGTTACGAGTGGACCATCCTAATTGCAGCACGTCTTACTTGAGAAGTATTGTCGTGATTAATAATGAAGGTTTGTTACTTGCAAATAAAGAAAATGTTATTTATTATGTTCTAATGATATTAGTTCATTGATAAAGATCTATAGTAAGGGTTCATATGTTAGTCCTTTAATAGTCCAGCTTACAATTTACGATATGAAAAATACCTGTCTTTAATTCAATGCTTGTTTAATTGAATTGATAAAGAAATGTTTTCAATGTAACTTTGAAAGGTTTAGATATTTGTGAACAATGTAATCAGAGTTGTTTTTATAAAATGTAAAATACTGAACATTAACAATTCTTCAAGATGAACTTTAAAACATGTCATCATTCGGTCATCTTGTGATGAAATTCATATCTTCATTTAATTCATTTAATTTCTTACAAATAATTATTTGTTAGAGAAATGTTGATCTAGCATAGTTTAATGAGGGATACAACATGATTCATAGACTATTGAAAATCCTATACATTAATATCTTCTAAGGTGTCTTTACTTCCTTTTAGGTTTCCAAAGCAGAATTCTATTCAAATTTTGCAAGTGTGAATCAGAAGTTGCAACTCTTGTTCGCCACTGCTTTTGGTCATCGTCTCCAGCTAATCCAGCCGTGGCTATCCACGTCAGTGTTATGGAATCTCTGAGGCTGTTAGTTGTTGAGTGTCAACTCAGTATACGCAGTTTCTTTGAAGCGCTGAGGTGGAAAAACATTGATAAAATTCAAAATGTCATGGTAAGTGTTCAAGTTTTCAGACTAAGACAAACAAATTCACACAATGGAAAATGACATAAAGGTAAACATACCTTTTGTAAAGTAACAAAAACTGAGTCACAGTGGATCAAAGATAGCTGTGTGTGTACAGCTCACTATAAAAGTATCCCCTGTATTTAATGTAAAAACTTTTATATTATTTTTAGATGATTAGAAATTAAACAGACAATATATAGCGACATTTATAGAGGATGTTCTAGTGTTTTTTAAAAATTATTATTCCTTGTTATGTTGAGTTGCTAATATACAGTCCATTTGAAACGTTAGTTTTGGTTTTATTTTGGTGATGTTAGATTTGTCAATGTAAAAACCACCATGCATATAAATTTAAAGAAAATCAGTTGAG
Organism: Gibbula magus; assembly: GCA_936450465.1. Classification (NCBI taxonomy): domain Eukaryota; kingdom Metazoa; phylum Mollusca; class Gastropoda; order Trochida; family Trochidae; genus Gibbula; species Gibbula magus. The sequence goes on along the minus strand of OW388292.1, from coordinate 57,900,443 downwards.
AAATAAATTTGTAAGGCCCCATTGATCAGTCTGATAATTTATGATTTGTAATATTTTTTTGTATCGAGATGTGACGATAGATAGGACTTTCAACTTATTCCGATAATCACTGTGCCAATAGAACATTATCGATGATTGATTGATATCGATAGTAATTTTAATGATTGATAGTATCAGTAGCACGGGTAACTATCAATAATTTTAATAGTTTTGTCAATTCAGTTGTTTACTTGAATCTAAAAAGGGAAATTCACAAACAATTTTTAGATTTTGAAAATGCTTGAACACTCTATAAACAGATCACAGAGAGCTTTAAAACTTGAAAACTAATTGGTTATGTCATTGAAAAATTATTAGTTTTAAAGTTGTAATTTCGTAGTAAAGACAATAAATGCTGATTATACTTGAATTTGTTTAACTTCATTTATTGATATTTGCAGATATATTTACATTTCCAAATAAAATTTGTGTTATATATTGTTAAAAAATTGGCTACGTCCTATTTGCACTGAAAACTCTTCCTTCATACATTGAATAAAAGTTGTAATTTAATCATTATTTAAAGAATGGTATCCTTCATACTTGCAGATCATCAAAGAACTTTATCGCTGTGTATCTGGTGAATGCTTTGAGATGTACAGACGATATGTTTACACAAAATCTCACTTACATCATCTCTGCCCAGAATTTGATGATGGCACTAAGTGCCCAGCATGCCCTACAGACCAAGTAAGTGAACAGAAAACATATGAATGAGAAACTAGTTCTAGTGATCTAAAACTTCTTAATTAGCTCTCTTTCAATAAAGATGGTGTTTTCATTCTTCTGCCATCTTCGAAATACCTCTTAAATAAGTAAAAATAAATCTATGGTTTGGGGGGTTTTCATCTGTAAACGCTTGTACGATTTGTCTATACTAACTTATAATTTGATAAACCAACCATACAGAACTATTTTTGTAGCGCTATCAGGACATAAAAATAAAGAATTATCTTTCCACAGGATGAGAAAACTATTTTCTCCTTTGATGCAAACTTTGGATTGGTTCGGAGGAAAGCTGCAGGAACTTCAGTGAAAGAGCCTTTTCACTCGGGACACTTCTTCATGGACCAAGTCAGGGTCGACAAGTTCGTTGAAAATTATCAGGCAAAAAATACTGAAAAGGTATAACAAAAAATTTGATTTTCCATAAAATGGTATTAGTTTGAAAACATTGGAATTTGTTAGACATTATATTTTCTAACAAAAGATCAGAATAAAAAAAGTTATGACTTGTATTAGGACCATTATATAGATTATCTTGTGTATACTTCAAGATATATTACAATTGCAAAAAGTAAGTTTGCTTAAATGAAACGCTATCTGCTTTCAGGGGTGCTCTGACTTTCAAGCTGGATCTGAATTGAGATCAAAGAACAAGAACAGAAAATTGGAAGAAACTGGCGTATTTGGAGCCTGCTGCAGGCACGAGTATCCGAAGGCCTTCTTCAATTTAAAACACGGAGAAAGGTTCACAATTTATTACATATTATGTCAATGGGTTGCTTTTCACTGTTTTTCATAAATTAAAATATTGAGGTTACTGCCATAATTATCTCCAAATGAAAAAAAGATATTCAGTTTCCAGAATGAAATAGAAAATATGTGTTTTTTCAAGCTCTCTTTTATTAGTACACACCAATGAATGTGATGTCAGAATGGATTTTATGTTATGTGAATACGATAACAAGGGTTTTTGAAGCCGCCTGTTTGTCAATTGCAAAGTCGCCATAGCAACACACTTGCACCTCGATTTTCTTGACAAAGCTTGCATTTACATTTCAGGTTGGCCAACGCTGTTTTTCTTGTCAAGTATCTGCAGGAAACCAACAAGAATATGATTGTCTTGTATGACATTGCATGCAAGCTAACTTCACATCTTCAGGTAGATTTATAAATATATTATTACTAATATGTCTTTAAATGTTGTCTTATTTTTCTGACTATGAGCTTTTCACATTTGTGACTCCTGCTTCAGAACTCTTTGGCCCTGAAAATTTAAAATGGTAGTTTATTAAAAGTAACTAGAACCTAGATGACAAAAATTACTAAAGTTGATCTTTTAATTTGTAGTTTTGATTAGGTTGATATCAGACACTGAGGTGAGATTCTGTATTTCTATCTCTTTTTCAGAAAAATTCAGATGACTCTGTTCTGAAGGATGTAACTTTTGGTATTCCTATATTCCACTGTTTTGGACACCAGATGGCATGTCAAGTAAGGATTTTTATATATTCTACATTTTCAGAAAATATAGTAGTTGCATTTACAGAGGGAAAATAAAGTCAAAATATTTCAAAAGTCTTTGAGTTACATACATTTAAAAGATATGAGTGTTTCCTTTTTAACTCATTAGGTCTGAAAGGCCATCTTGGCTTATGGCATGGGCTGTTGTCCATTGTCTGTAAACTTTTCACATTTTTAAACTTCTTCTCAAGAACGGATACGCTGCCGAAGCTGAAATTTTGTGGGGAGGGTCCTTGCACCTCAAATCAAAGTTCAAAAGTTTGTACAGTTTGTCTCGAATGGATACTTATATCTATAAATTTCATTACGCTGCTCCAAAAAGTAAGGATGTTAATGTTGTTCATTTTGATAGATATTAGGGACAGGCATTCGGCCACTCTTGAAAGCATTGACTTGTAAACTGAGCTGCAAGTTATGTAGTACAATGCAGGGACCTGGTTGATTTTTGTTTTCTACATCAAACAATACAATTCCTGATGAGCAACAGTGCCCATGGCTCTATTTTCCAATACCAAGCAATGGCACTCTTGATTATATTTGTACAATCCATATCCATATTTAAAGAAAATGTTCATCAAATGCATCAACGAAAGGCGCTGATCGCATTTATAAAGAGCTTTTATTGTTCAAATACATTATTTAAATGTTCAATAATATTGACAGAAATGTATGGGTTGTAAGCATGAATACACTTCAGAAAGTAATTATTTAATCATTCATAAAAAATTTAAGATGTCTATTATGTATGGATATCCAAAAATTCATTTGTTCTGTCTCACTACATGAAATAGGTTCAATACAGTCCAAGGAGGATCGAAGGAGCAGGTTTCACAGATGGTGAGACCATGGAACGTCTCTGGTCTTTCTTACGGAGATTCAAGAAGATAACTAAAGAGATGCAGAGTGACCACAGAACTGATCTTTTAGTTGATGGTTTAATGCATTTCAGCGAGAAGCTAAGAAGAAAAATGGGTAAATGTTCCTTGTATCTTACAATAAACCTCACCTTTTTTGTTACAAATAGATCCTTACCATATTTGAGAGGTATTGTAGAAGCTGGTATTATGAATGACAACAAGTTCTATGGATAGTCAACTTCTTTATTGCTATGAGTGCAACTTTTTGATGCAGCACCATTATCAACCAACATCACTTACTTGAACTGAAATGAAAGCAATAAAGAAGTTGATTATCCATACAACTGTTCTCATATAGATCCATAGCATTAAAACTTTTCATTTAATATTTGAAGTCTCATTTTCAAAGACATCTTAAGAAAGCATATTTGGTCTATAACATAAGAAGGTGTTCAAATTCTTTATATCGTCAGATTGATTTAATTTCCTTTTTTTATTTTAAAGTTTTATTTATATCTACTCACTATTGTTCCTAATTTTCAGTGCCATCCTTGTGTCAAAAGCTAGTGAAAGCTGTCGAAGCTGAGAAAGTCTTCACTGCACAATTAGCAACCGTTGTTCCCAATTCAGGCATGTGGTTTACACTTAGTATTGACACTTTCAATTGTGATAATTCCAATAAGTGATGTTTTGTCAATTTTGAGTAGGTTGTCACTATTTTGGGTCACTAATCAGCATTTTAGATACTTTTACTTTTTTACAATCATGGTGATATCCAAAATGCAATCTTGGTGAAGGAGAATTGTTAGGTAATTATACTGTTTATGTTTGATTTTGTACCAGTATGTATCTTAACCTCCCTGTATCTTTAGCTCTCACAAGCTTTACTTTCAATAAATGATTAGAAATTCAAACTATCTGAGACTTTGGGGCAGCTGTTGTCAAGGAATCATCTACGGTATAACTACGACTTATATGTTACTTCTTTTTTTTATTGGTTCCCATGATTACATGTTTATACATAAGGTTATGAGGGATATAAACATGACTTATATGTTACTTTATTATTATTAGATTCAGAAGAAATAAAGAAGTGGAAGACAAAAGAAGAGGAATTAGTGGCCAAGAAAAGGAAACACCCAACAAGAGGTATTACGTCATTGTTGTTTTTTATGTTAAAAGTTAACTAGTAAATACTTGTGTTTGACATTGCAGTTTAATAGTTTAATAATAAGCCTGGAAACTAGACAGTATCATCAAGTTTATTTTTGTAAATTCATATGGCACATTAACACTTCTAAAAGCTGTCTGCCTGGAAAAAAAGGTACCCGCTTCCAGTCTGATAGATGTTATTATCCCCTGCCACAAAATGAAAGGGGGATATATGTTTGAACTCCATCCATCCGTTCGGCCATCAGAGATAAAGAGGACAGGGGAGACCATCAATACATTGATAGAGCTCAGTTGAGAATGAGAAGCTTGAATATACAGCAGTGATGCACATGTGGAAAGTTCAAGCCAATGCGATAATTAATTTGATAGTTATGGCCTTCAGATAACAGCTCAGGCTTAGAGTTTAACTTTAACCTAGTTTGGTGCTTGTCCTTTCTTTTTTTGGCCTGTGATATATTCAAAGGTAACAGTTTTTCTCCGCAACTACTATAGATATGATTATTATAAGTTATAACATTCAGTGGAGGTTTACATCGTGAATTATAAGACCCGCATTATTTTTTATTCTACGAGCCGGAGGCGAGTAGAATAAAAAATAATAAGGGTCTTATAATTCACGATGTAAACCTCCACTGAATGTTATAACGTTTTTATCCTACCGAATGTCTCAAAATATTATTAAAAACAAACAGAAATGCTCGAACATCGTTTATTCAAAGAAGCAACAAATCTGGGTCAGAGTCAAAATAAACTGTATCACGTGACATGGACTGACTGACGTGGACGCACGCTTTATTTCGGTAGCGGGGTATAAGGCTTTTATCACCCTCGGTGACATTTATCCACCTGGGTGAGGGTGAGTATGGTTATTTGTTCAGGGTCACGTGGACCAATCATAGATCGACATTCTTACATGAGGTAGGATAATAAATTTTATGTATGTCTTCAGGTCATACATAACTAAAATGGGAAGTAACTAGTTTTTCACCAAGTGACTTCTGATAAGTTCGTTCAGTCTTTGAACACCTAACAAAGACCAACTCCATTATAAACATATATGAATTTTACGATTTTAATTTTCCAATTTGATACCATTTTAATATATATACATCTAAGTTCTTTTCTAAGCAGATTTTAATGAAAATGGTGGGAGATGTTGATGCCCATGTCATCAGTCTTGTTGACAATTATGCTTATCACCAAAATATGAAGTTGGCATTCGTGAGCTTCTTGTACATATTAAAAAATAATTTTTATTTTATTAGATGACAAATGGAAAGAAGAATATGCTTTGAAAGTGCATGAACTCTTCAACCTCAGGTAACTACCTCAATTCAAATGTAACTAATTATGTAAATATACTGTGAACATGGACAATTCAATATTCAAATCCAAAAGTACAAAAATACATGATTAACAAAATAATTGCCTCCAGATCTCAGTAGTCCAAACATTTTAAAATAATATATTCTATTTATTTTTAATCATTCTACATGTATATGATAATCATCATATTGTAATATTACTTGAATTCAATACTTTATTTTTTAAAGACAAGAAGAAGAGAAGCTTTCTGGTGCTGATGAGGCCAAGCGGGAACACATTTTGGGTGAAGTCACGAAGTAGGTGCACCACATTGATTGTTGGTTTACATTTTCTAAATAGTTAACAAATACCATACCTGACTGTGTTGAGTTTTCAAGTAGTAATTTGAATTATTGAATGTTATGAAATTTGAAATGTTTAACTTTTTTAAGGACTGAAAAAATGATGGGAGTCCATGAGAGGAAGCAAAGGATAAAGCGATGGACTGTTGATTCAGATGAGTACAACACCTATCTGCCCATAGCAGTCACCTCGGCCAAAGAAGAGAAGGCCAATCAGCTCCAAACCCTGGCGTACGAACACATGTGCCTCAAGGAAGCTGTCAAGAAATATGCAGGTACAAAGAAACAGTTTCATTCATTAATGCAAACATCAGCAAGAATCAGATCATCAATACGGTGGTCTGAATTTGGATTTCTAGAATATTTTTTTAATCAGCAGGCAATTCATAACAAAGGATTTTATACATATACTTCTATTCAAAACTTCTTTGTGTGACATTTTAGAAGCTTGTATGATGAGTGAGAATAAAAAACAATCATCACTCTGCTAAATCTGGCTTCCTCAATCTATCTATTATCCATCATCACAACTATTCATGTTAAACCATTAAAATCATAAGTAAAAATAAATTATTATCATACTTCAATAAGGAAGCCGTATCTAAAAATATCACTCCACACCAAAACTTTATCGCCTAAAACCCTCTTAAATTCAAAATATATGCACAAAAACACAGAAAGGGTCATCACCAAACTACAGACAGGGCACACTTAACTCAACACTCACCTACACAAAATAACAGGTGTCCACACCAACCTGCCCACTCTGCTAACACCGTAAACAATAAATACACATACTCACACAAGGCACACTCACTCTTTACGCAACTAATAACAACCACACAAAGCTCTACTACAACAAAACATCTATCTTAGCAACATACAACAACTACTTAACCATGCAAACAAATCTACAATATTTCATTAGGCACTTACATTTTGGTCAGAATGTAAAACAAAAAAAATTCTTAAAAATTACACAACCATACATATTACTTTGTACCACATGCTTCATAATGTTGCTGCATGGAAATGTCGCACTCAAGCAATAATGTTTACTATTCACAGAAATCTTGTACTTTTCAAAAGTCTATAACCATCTTGTGTGAGAGATAACAGGGATCAACAACAACCCATGGTGATATTGCTCAGAATGTTCACTGCTTTACATTACCATGTTTATGCAGTTTCTTTGCATTTTCATTAAATCATGTCTGTGACAAAATTGTCCTTAACCATGTGTTGTGATTGAGAGCATATTGACATTTGTATCAAATTGCTCTTGACAACTCCATCTGTGAGGTAAAGTCCTTAAGAAACATGTCAACAACATTAGGAAGAATATTAACCAAATATGTATGACACTACATGTATTCTTTAGCAATAATAATAAACACACTTTTGAAGATGAGTATAGTTTATTACATACAGGTATACATCCAGATGTAGCTGATTGAAAGCACATGATTGTCAGTATGTATTTCTATGTAAATCAAGTGATGATGAATATAAAAGAATGTTCGTCATATTTTCAGTTTGTGAATAATGATTATTAAATGCTCTTATCCATTATCTTTTAACAGATGGACAAACAGTCGCAACCAGACTTTGCAATCAATTGAAAAAGATCAATAAGAGGATTGGTGACAGTGTTACAAGTTACAACAACTTGCCGAGAGTGGCAACTCAATTTCCAATGGAGATTAATGCTGCTGACGCAAAAGCATTAGATTCAAACCTTTGGGTTGCAGTGAAGCACCATTCTGGCCCAACTATCAACTCGAGGATCCAGAGACAAGCTGTAGATTTGTTCTGTAGAATTAGCAGGTCTCGAGAGGAGCAGGCACTGGTGAAGGTGGAGCTGAAGCAAGTGATGAATCACCATTTGTCCTCACTGGTGTTCTTGGATCATTTCCAGGTCCAGTCTCTGCTGGCACCAACATCGCAGCATTTGCTCGGTGCCCAGGCTCTCATTAAGCAGCACATCTACACCAGAATTGGTGTGCTGCGAGATATATTTAAAGCAGTGAGAAACATAATTGACATTTCATCAGCAGAGAGGCAAGTCGATGAACTGTCTGTATCCAATGACCACCCAATCCTCTTCTGTGAAGATTCAGATAGTGACAGTGATGACTGCACTGATGATTGATGATTTCAGAAATCCATCTTGCGTTTTACATTATAATTATGTATTCTACATTACAATAATGTTCAGAAACAAAATGAATTGGTTCACAAGAGACTAATATCTGACTTTTTTAAATAATCTACAATTATAGACTGCTGATATAGTCAAAACCTATTTTTATGGACAAAGTTTTCTTGGGTCCATAAAAACAAGTATTGACCAAATTCACCAGCCCATAATTGTTCTATTATGTAATCAATACAAAAACAGAAGGAAAACAATGAAATACAGTCAAAAATGCCATTTGGTTTGAACAGCTATCGTCTGTCAACCAATCACATCTCTGAAAAATTATGCTTACATAATAAAGCTTTTCATTATTATATGAATTATAATAATCATATATTTTGCACGGATGCATCCTATTTTCATGTTATTACCTAAGAATAAACTGGGGTTTTTTTTTCATCAAAATACACAACTCTTGTATTCACATATATATTTCACTGCTCATTCACATTTTTTTCTGTTTACACTTTCATGTTTTTCATCACATTGCACTGTTATAATTATTTGTTAATATATTGTGTGATGTTCATATCATCATTTTGCTTATGATCCATTTCCTTAACCTTCATATTTTAGTTCAATTTAATAATCTTTATCTAAATCTTGCACTTTAAAACTGTTTGATTTAACTTAAGTTTGGTAACATAAATTTGAGCATTCTCTATAACATTCTACCTTATGACTGTATTAGATGTTGTTTGAACAAGTTCCTACTGGACTGACATTTGTATTGCCCTTTGTTTGATCATGTGATTTTTACCTTACATCTTTTGGTAGGAGGTGATGGTAACTTCAGGGACTTAAAGGTACCCATTGGGATGGGTGCATGGCATGCACTCACTTTGCTTTCCAAAATGTCAGCATGTATTTACTTATCATATTATCTATTTTTTAATACAAGTAATTATCACATCCATAATGCCACTTTAATCAAATGTAAACTATGTTTCATACATTTATTCATTCGCCTGGCCACCCAGTGGAAAAGTGGATTGTATCTAATTTTCCATTGTTCATTGATACCCATTTGATGTACAGATATGACTTGAACCCATCATCATTAAATCTATATTCTCTGAATACACTATCATCAAAGAACTTCTTGTGTTTTGTCATCTTTGAGTTGAGCTAGCACACTTCCACATTTCTTAGTTCAATTGGTGATTTACCTGTTTTGGTTTCATTTATGAAATGAAGATAATACATAACACAAATATTTTGGTAAGCTATGCCCCAGTTCGATTTCAAATATATTGACCAAATTAATACAGTCAAATCATTAATCAATACCTCTCAACATTAACAAAAGAATTTTATTATCCCCCGCCGCGCGTTTAGCGCGAAGCGGGGGATATAGTATTCGGCTGTGTCCGTCCGTACGAAATGGAATAACTGAAATACTATTCTCTGGATTCTTTTCATATTTTGCATATGGGTTCATCATGGGAAGAGTAATGTTCCTACAGAGGTTTGTGACCTTGACCTTCATTTCCAGGTCACGATGAGACTTTATCATTTTACCCTTGTCAGCGGGACATCACAAGAACCATTCGCTGGATTCTCTTTATATTTTACACATAGCTTCTCCAAGGAAAGACAAAGGGCTGATTAGATTTTGGTGACCGTGACATTATTTTTAACGACAACAATTTTTCGACATGTTAATGTACATGTAGAGCTTGTCAGCATGATATCTCAAGAACAATCACAGGAATTCCATCATATCTTACACAAAGCACCTCCTAGGGAAGACGACGGGCTGATTAGATTTTGGTGACCGTGACATTATTCTCAAGGTCACAGTGGAACTTTGAATTTTCGACATGATAATGTACATTTAATTCTTGTCAGTGGGATATCTCAAGAACCATTCACAGGAATTCCATCATATTTACACAAAGCACCTCCTTGGGAAGACAAAGCGCTGATTAGATTTTGGTGACCTTGACATTTATCTCAAGGTCACAGTGGAGCTTTACTTTTCCGACATGTTTGACAGTCGATTTTGCAGATTTTGACATTATTTTTCAATTTTGAAGTATTAATTTGCGGTGGGGGATCATGTCACCTAAGTGACAACCACTTGGTTTTTTAAAATTCTTTTTTGTTTGGTTGCCAAAATTTAATAAAGAAAAAAAGTTTACTAATTGGTTGTTTTAGTTCCCTTTTGCAAAGTTATTGAATACTAGCAGAAATTTAAGTCAAATAATTATATTCTCATAGGTGGCAAAGCCGCTGGTGATATTAAGTAACTTTCCACAAGATTATATAAACATAGAATACACATTGAGAATACTAAACGACCTTCCATTTAGTACCACTTCTATTAAACAAGTTTTCGTGATTTGATAGGTGAAATTGAAACCAAACCATTCACGAGTTCAATAAAAAAAATAGTATTCTTTGAAATGAAGTTCATTTTTCAGTTGTGCATTACTTATGTGCTGAAACTACGGCAATCGACACCACAGAACATTACACAGCAGTGCATATAAACAATGAACTCATAAGTCCCATTAGGGGATAATTCTACACGAACATACAAAGTATGGAGATATACTAGTACCACAAATCAGTGGATACTTATATGTGTATATATATATAGCATCTAAAGATTTATTCGCAACGTATGGGGAAATTATGTACATGAATATACCACATACAATCTAAATTGTTCACGTTCATGCCACTACATATGAGATAATTCTAACTGTACATACATAGAATATAGGGATTTCACGTTTATGTCGCTATGTATGGGGAGATTCTACAAGTATCTATTGGTATCATGTTAAAATGACAATTTATGGGGTAATTCACGTTAATGTCGCTATGTGTGGGATAATTCTACACGTATATACATAGAATATTATGATTTTACGTTAATGTCGCTATGTGTGGGGTAATTCTACATGTATATACATAGACTATTATTATTTTACGTTAATGTCGCTATATATGGGGTAATTCTACATGTAAATACATAGAATATTATGATTTCACGTTAATGTCGCTATATATGGGATATTCATACATGTATAAACATAGAATATAAGAATTTCACGTTAATGTCGCCATATATGGGGTAATTCTACATGTAAATACATAGAATATTATGATTCACGTTAATGTCGCTATGTGTGGGGTAATTCTACATGTAAATACATAGAATATAAGGATTTCACGTTAATGTCGCTATGTGTGGGATATTTCTACATGTATATACATAGAATATAAGGATTTCACGTTAATGTCGCTATGTGTGGGATATTTCTACATGTATATACATAGAATATTATGATTTCACGTTAATGTCGCTATGTGTGGGATAATTCTACATGTAAATACATAGACTATTATTATTTCACGTTAATGTCGCTTTGTGTGGGGTAATTCTACATGTAAATACATAGACTATTATTATTTCACGTTAATGTCGCTATATATGGGATATTTCTACATGTATATACATAGAATATAAGGATTTCACGTTAATGTCGCTATGTGTGGGATATTTCTACGTGTATATACATAGAATATAAGGATTTCACGTTAATGTCGCTATGTGTGGGATATTTCTACATGTATATACATAGAATATAAGGATTTCACGTTAATGTCGCTATGTGTGGGATATTTCTACATGTATATACATAGAATATAAGGATTTCACGTTAATGTCGCTATGTGTGGGATATTTCTACATGTATATACATAGAATATAAGGATTTCACGTTAATGTCGCTATGTATGGGATATTTCTACATGTATATACATAGAATATAAGGATTTCACGTTAATGTCGCTATGTGTGGGGTAATTCTACATGTATATACATAGAATATAAGGATTTCACGTTAATGTTGCTATGTGTGGGATAATTCTACATGTAAATACATAGACTATTATTATTTCACGTTAATGTCGCTATGTGTGGGATAATTCTACATGTAAATACATAGACTATTATTATTTCACGTTAATGTCGCTATGTGTGGGATATTTCTACATGTATATACATAGAATATAAGGATTTCACGTTAATGTCGCTATGTGTGGGATAATTCTACATGTAAATACATAGACTATTATTATTTCACGTTAATGTCGCTATGTGTGGGATATTTCTACATGTATATACATAGAATATAAGGATTTCACGTTAATGTCGCTATGTGTGGGATAATTCTACATGTATATACATAGACTATTATTATTTCACGTTAATGTCGCTATGTGTGGGATATTTCTACATGTATATACATAGAATATAAGGATTTCACGTTAATATCGCTATGTGTGGGATAATTCTACATGTAAATACATAGACTATTATTATTTCACGTTAATGTCGCGATGTGTGGGATAATTCTACATGTAAATACACAGAATATTATGATTTCACGTTAATGTCGCTATGTATGTGATATTTCTACATGTATATACATAGAATATAAGGATTTCACGTTAATGTCGCTATGTGTGGGATAATTCTACATGAATATACATAGAATATTATGATTTCACGTTAATGTCGCTATGTATGGGATATTTCTACATGAATATACATAGAATATTATGATTTCACGTTAATGTCGCTATGTATGTGATATTTCTACAAGAATATACATAGAATATTATGATTTCACGTTAATGTCGCGATGTGTGGGATAATTCTACATGTATATACATAGAATATTATGATTTCACGTTAATGTCGCTATGTATGTGATATTTCTACATGAATATACATAGAATATTATGATTTCACGTTAATGTCGCTATGTATGGGATAATTCTACATGAATATACATAGAATATTATGATTTCACGTTAATGTCGCTATGTATGTGATATTTCTACAAGAATATACATAGAATATTGTGATTTCACGTTAATGTCGCTATGTATGGGATATTTCTACATGTATATACATAGAATATTATGATTTCACGTTAATGTCGCTATGTATGGGATATTTCTACATGTATATACATAGAATATTATGATTTCACGTTAATGTAGCTATGCATGGGAAACTTCTACGTGTATAAAATGTAAATATATCATGTCCATGTCGCAATGTTTGTGATAAGTCTACATTATATATATATATATATATATATATATACAGGTAATCTCAGGACTTTAAGTTAATGTCGCAATGTTTGGGACGATGTTGAATAGAGGTTTCCTTTATATATTAAGATAAATTAAATTGTCTTCGTCCCAATGCGATGTGCTGTGGCCTGGTGGATAACACGCTTGACTACAAATAAAATAATAATATATATATTATTAAATCCCTGTTGATGGAAGTTTATGGATAATGTTCTTGCATGTGCATAAAGAATGTTAAAGGGGCAGTAGCACGTTTTTTTCCAAAATTTTTTTTTTCAAATTTCCTATTTATAATGATAGTTTGTGCCATTTAAATTTACTTTAGAGGGTTAAACATCCTATTACACAAACCAATTATCCGTAGTGGTAATAACGATGCTGCGTATAGAGCAAAAATTGCATGGCGGCCATTTTATTGTGAACAAAATTTATTATTTCGAATTACAAAAACGATTGCCACGGCTTTACTGAATCATGTAAACTCATGTTTTAACTTAATTTTCCGAAGAGAGAAGGGTGTTTTACTATTGGTGACATTATTTTTCAAATACAATTCATCAACTTATTTGAGCGAAAAAACGTGCTACTGCCCCTTAAGATGTCACGTCAAAGCCGCAATTTATCGAATAATTCTACATGTACATACATTACTGCAGTTGAATGTTTGATTATTATATCCAGATCTAATTTTGTGCATTGATCATTTCATTAATACATGTATCCCAATTGTTATGTGTATATGTAATACTATAATTCGATATTCTAAATACGCTCTTGTTTGTACATAACTCCATATTGTTTGGTTCATTTCAGTAATCCGAACAGTTCACTGTCCGAACATGTTGAATGAAAAACGAAAGCGTTCGGATTAACGAGGTCTGACTGTACATACATGTTATCATTTCAGGTCAATGGCACATTGCTAATTGGTTTGAACGGTTATGTATGCGAGTGGAATGAATAATTAACTTATACATCATATTTCAGTCATTAAAGGGTACGTATAAAAAATAGAGCCACTGGCTCTGTAGCTCATCAGGCTTTATATAGGCTACATTAACTAATTCAACATGTCAACTTCTAGGTGAGAGGAAGCACTTTAAATGGAGAAGATGAAATAGGTCTTAAGGTCCTTGCCCCTCTGACCTATCTTTGAGGCCAGAGATAAAATCCATTACAAATAAAGACGCAGATGAAGATTTAATTCATCACTGTTGTTTATTACCTTCCTTTGAAGAGCCATCAAATCTTAAGATGAAAATAGCTTTTCAGGTCATGACTTCTGTGACCTATATTTGGGGTCAAACGATTATGAAATCTACAATTTAGAATCCCAATGGGTCAAGGAGTCTGTACATGAAATTTCAAGTCTCTGGGGTCAGTGGGTCTTGAAAATAAGATGAAAATAGGTTTTAAGGTTATGACCTCTGTGACCTTTATTTGGGCTCGCAGGGTCACGAAATCTACAATTTAGTATCCCCATTGGCCAAGGAGTCTGTACACAACTTTTCAGCTCCCTAGACCAAGTGGTTCTGGAGAAGAAGACAAAAATGCTAAAAGTTTACAGGCGGATGGACGGACGGACGCCGGACACCCATAAGCCCATCCAGCCTTTCAGGCCAGATGAGCTAAAAATAAGATAAAGAAATATCTTGTGGTTTTTTAAAAATTTATTTTAAACGCAATCAATAATTTCAAGTAAAACAATAACAAAGGATATTATTTCATTAAAGAAGATAATCTTGGTAGATCATTATCACAAATATCATAATTCTTCAAATGATGAATGTTGTATGAAAATCATTTTCAGTAGTATGGTGTAAAATCAAATACCAATACCATTAAAGTACCTGACATGGTCAAATCAAATATATCTTTCACCAACATCAGCTTTATCTGGGACTGTATAACTTTTATATGCTTGCTTTCTTTGGTTAACGTATACATGTATCTAATATTCATATTCCTTCATGTATATCAATGAAAAATTCATTAGAAGATTCAAATACAATGGTTTACGTTCAGTTTCATATGACCATATCAACCCTTCTACTCAAAAGGACACATGAATAGCTTTTTGTTAAACAGTTATGGCAAACAAACATAATAAACAAAGTTATAAGGGCTTGTGTCCTAAAAATGCAAAAAGATTGAATCTGAAGAAATTGGAGCAAAAATATATATAAACTTGTTGAGTTTATTTTGCTGATTTATCTGTCAGACATTATGGGACATATCTGGAATTTTATAAATAAAGGAACTTGTTGGAAATCTTCAGAATTTGTTTACAGTTATGTTAGTCATAATGACCCAGCAATTGGCTATCTGTCCTTTGGAGAATTGCTACTGTTGATAAGTTAAATACAGATCAAAGTGATTTATCAGACCTTGCTTTCGAAACAGTATCTTTCATAAACTTCAAGTCATACAAAATTTATTTAAATTACCGTAGTTATACAACAATGCCACCTGCATAAACATCATATCCTGCATGAACTTCAAATCCTACAGAATATCATTACAATAGTTGTACACTAATGACACTCAAAATTTAAAATAGGTTTCCTGTTACAAGACCTGTAACATTTTCATAAATGCAATTGTGGTCAAGTAGGAAATATACAATGTACAAGATACAGGACGGAATATTTGCTGTGTTTGTGACATTCTTCAGTCTTCACCTGAAATCAAACAATTGATATGTTCAGTTATAGTAAGGAACAGTCAAATGTGTTCAATGCTTTAAGATGTCAAACAAACAATAAAATTTATCCATTTTTACTTCTATTATCATGAAATAATTATCTTATATCAATACTTAAAAAATCAAGTTGTGTAACTTGAAAATGTAAATTTGTATCTTAAACAAAACTTTTTGTTGCCACTGAAAACAAAGTAAGCAAATTTCAAAGATATAAACAGTGTCAACGTATTATATTGACTTTGCATGATATGAACTTTATGCAACCTTATCAATGTGAATTCATAATCATGACCAAAATACCTTTAATAGTTTTGGAAGTTTTTTCCTTTTTCTGCGCAAATCGTGTTCTCTGCAATTAGAAAATTCATTAATTTCTTAAGGCATAAACATTTTACAATTTCTTAAGGCATAAACATTTAAAACATTTTTACACCATGAGCATTTTCTCACTATATGTCGACCAAAATGCACCAGGCGCAACCTAGGAGAACACATTCTTGATACACTAAGAAATTTCAGTAATAATATTTCAGTTTAATCTTTTACCCCTGTGTAGGTGAGGTGATTTGGGGTTTAATGCTACTTTAAAGAGAATTTTACTTGTGTCACAGATGCTAGTATTATTGCAGAGAGAAAGCCTGCAACACTATTGTGGCTATGCACTGCAGTGAAACGTGATGGCATTGGCTTGAACTAGCAAACTATGGGTGGCACTGTGTTGAAATTCAGAGAAGCATTGCACAAAAACATGGCATGATTCGAATCCCAGACCTGTTGATACAAAGTCATGAGCTTATCACAGTGTTACATCCTCTCTCCATTATAGCCTTGTTCATGTACTTTAAAAGTTAAAGCAAAAGACCAGCCATTATCATCATGCTAGGTGTTTCATTCTGTTTGCTTTAAGTAAATTCTGCACAACATTCTGCAGTTTAAATGGGTTTTTATTTTTAAAATATGAAATATCTTGATTTTTATTAAAAACAAGCATTTGCAAATAAGGTGACATGATCCCCCGTCGGAAATTAATACTTCGAAATTGAAAAAAGGGTCATGGTAAAAATATGTATACTGGGTCCTGAATCTCCCCTAGAAGAACATTGGTGTAGGGTAATAATGTTTAAATAATAAATTTAAATTTTTAAATAATTTCTGCAATGAAAACATGATGATTTCTGAAAGAAATGTGTTCAGAAGGCAATTTCCCTGATTCGTTATGTATATTATATTAAAGGTGATGTAGCACACTGTTCTTACTTACATAAAGTGCTCTCATAAATAGGTAAGTGTTACCAATGGCTAAATACTACTCCTGAATCAATAAAAAGAATTCTAAAATGAATGTACATGGTTCGGTTAAGCCATGTGAGTCCATTTACAATCAAACAGTCCATTTACAATCAAACAGCCATTTTAAGGTCTTCACATTAAAACGACCGCTCAAAGGTAGTTCAAGTGATCTGACTGATGTTGATATACCTTAATATACAGAGTAGATACTTAAATATGATACAATATGATATGATAGCTTATCCGTTCCAGTAATGAGATTTTTTACCATCTAACATAACAATATATTGTGTTAAATGTAATAATTAATGTCAAATTTGAAAAAAGATGAAATGCCAGTGCCAATACAGTGCCTTTAAGAGGTTCATATCCTGAAAAGGACATTTAAAAATTGAGCAATGATACCTTTCTATACTTACTTTTCCAGCTTTTCTCTTTTTCCCTCTTTTTGTACTTTTATCTGCAGGTGTTTTTTCAACTGCTGACAGCACTACAAATGAGTAAGATAAAGTGATTATTTATGACAACTAACAGGCACAACAACACCACATAAGTAACATCAATACAAAATTCTAATTTCAAAGTTAAATAGTTTTCGAGATATATATTTAGGATGGACCATCATTTGAGGTGAAAGATGTAATGAGTTTATGAGTTTTTTACTACCGGTATTTAAAAAGACATATTAATATTAATAATTTATAATGATATACAGTTAACACAGAAATATTTTTGAACCATTCAGATTAATTATAATCCTGCTACAATGTAGTCCTGGGTATAAAGTGCTCCTCATATCCATGCATGTGTATGGTATGTCTGTCTAAAACTATAAATATGGTATGTGTTGGTTCATTTTAGGGGTTTCAAATCTTGAACTAAAATGACCACATTTTTCAAACTATGTTTTGTTCCTAGAGCATAACTTACCAATGTGGTGCTTCCAGAATGTTCATTCAAAAGTATTGCTATTCATTGACATAATTGATTGCAAATGTTTTCAAACTGATTAATGCCATATGCAGGTGATCAACCTACTGGTAGGGGTATGTGAGCTGTGCAAAGAGAGCATGGTTCAGTAATACCTTCAACCCTTCATGTACAATTTCTTTTGATCAGAACTGATGAATTGGATTACCTCTTAAACTGCAATGCCAGACCCGAAGTGCGCTATTTACCCCCCATAAGAATGAGGTTGTTTGGGTATGAAATCAACACTACCCGATATATTAAAGGTCAAAGGTTTTTCTTTAAAACCAAGATTTCAAGCTATGGCTAAAAATGAGTGGAACTAATGGTCCATAAATAGTAATAATTTACCAATAAATTGGTATCAGGTCAAGGGATAAGCATTTCAAATAGAGTAAGAGTAAGGGCAAAGGGTAACATTTATCAGGATAGACTTACCACTACAGTTCAGAGTTGCTTCAGCAACATCCATATTGCCCGCTGCCATATCGCTGAGCACTGTGATAAAGGGTAAGCATAATCAAACATAATTGTTAATATGATCAAAATTATTAAGAATTAAACAGTATTTTGCTTTCAATTTTGTGCACCATGCATGAAGGTGCATTTTCAGATTGAATTGAATACCCTATTTTATGTCAATTTCATAGAATTTTATTCATATAAACTTTTCCACTTCAATTTCACTGAACTTGATTTCATGTTGTGACTTTAACTTTTTGACTTCTTAGACTGAATTGAACCGAGGGTTCTGTATGACAATACTGAAATACTGAAATGAATCTCAAGTGTACCATCATTCCTAAAATGACAATAAATAATCGTCAACCATGAATACAAATATCTTTAATTAGTGCATGTTTAGAAAAAATTATATAATTATATAATATATACCTTTCTCAGCTGCATTATGCGGGAAATCTGCAAATAAAAATAGAAATAAGATTATATGCCAATATAATACAAACGGAACATTGATTATTTGTCACAAAAACAACGGAAATGATAATTGATTTTAGATCAAAAAGGACTTAGAACCCATTCGTATTGCAGTGTAGTTGAGCAAGTATCAGAATACAAGTATCTAGGGACTATCTTTGACAACAAAATAAACTGGAACAGATATACAGACTCTATCTACAAGAAGTGACGACAGCAATTATATTTTATTAGGAAACTTAGATCTTTTAATGTTGATGTTAAACTGTTATCACTTTTTTAAATTCTTGTTTTGTTCACTTTGTTTCATCATTTGGTAGTCCCTTTCCCTAAAAAACAAATACAAATTAATCAAAATTACCAATATCGCCTCTAAATTGCTAACACCCCTCTTGTAAATCTATCAAGTGCCCATGAAACCCATGTCTTTTCCCTTGCCCATAGGATAATCTCTGATGACACCTACCCACTAAATACAAGCCATTCCCTTTTACCTTCTGGCTGTCACTTTTTTATGCCAAAACTTAAGACCAACCGTGCCACAAAGTCTTTTATTCCCGATAGTATTAGACTTTTAAATTGCAAGTGTGATAAAAAGTTATTATTTACTATACATATATATATTATTTTAGAGCTCATAACATAGTATCTATTTTAATTGTACATCATCCTGTTATAAGCCATATATGTATTATGTATTATATGTGTCTGGTCTTCAATGGTTGTATATTGTTACGTTTATGACTCTGTGAATGTATAAAGAATTCCGGTAATAAAGTATTATCTCTTATCTTATCTATCTTACTAAATCATGAGTCTTTCAATTTGGAAGTGAGCCTGTTAAAATGGATTCACTTTCACTGAAAAAATCAATCAAAAACAATAATCTTAAATACTGTTATATACAGAGTCTTTAATTGTAAAACTACAATTTTGCATTTTGTGAATGTTATTTCTTTGTGACATAAAGCAAACCTTGAATATATCATACATCTTTAATTAAACTTGTGTCTCCACGGGAACCACAATTCAGATGGGGGTCTAACTTAAAAAAAGCTCAACTAAGGATCAAGGTTCACTTTGTATATCAAGTTTGGTGATGTTAGTGTGTATATGTTTATATATATGTATATGTAAATCACTTTCTCATACAGTCAGCTCATGATCAATTCCTGTTTCAATTAAAAATCTATTTTTAATCTTTAAAATATTAAGACACATTAATGGTTGGTTTGATGAACTTTGAAACACTAATTTGAAGGACAGAATGAAGGGTATACATCCAGGTTACTTTGTAAGCAGAGACATATTTTTGACAACTAACAACTTACCATCATTTGGGCTAGGTTCAAGACTCAAGTGGTTGGCTACTGGCTGCAGGGTTATAAACGGTTCAACGGTGGCTTCTGGTTGAAGTGTGGCTATTGGTTGAAGGGTTACTGAAACATTCATAATTGAATAAAACATGTTGTAAAATTGGAAATTTGTGACTCACATGCTCATTGTAAAAAAAACTGTTTTTCTAAACTACTTGATTGTAACATACCTACATAGACAAACATTGAAAAAGATACTTATTTACTTAAGAGGCAAGTAACTGACAAACTTCTTCAAATAAACACTTTTACAAATGTCCCAAGACAAATTATTTTGTGAAATTCTAAAACTTGATACATTAATCACTTGCCTCATTGTGAAATAACAGGTTTACAAAAGTTCAACTGTTACATTATCAAATGAACATGAACAAAACATCTCACCATTTTGCTCAGCGTGAACATCAACAGTTTGATCATCTCTTTCATTGTTTGCTGAAATAAACAGTACATATCAATATTGAGATGTAAATATAAATTTTAAGTTTCTGACAGCTATTAAATTATATCTTAAAGACTGGACCTTGTGTATTATAACTTCTTTAAACCATGCTTCTGGTCTTACAATGTTGTCTTGAGATAAATCTTGCATATTATAAGTCTCAAAGTTTTCAAATGAGCGGATATGCTTCAAACACATTTTCCACATTAGCAAAACAAGAAAAATGCTAGCATGGCTCACATAGTACATACCCCCGCCATTCGCTATTTGTCTATTGTGCATTATAGCATCATGATTTTGTTAAATTTTATTATTTTGGAACTGACTTTGATACTACATTTCATTCATCTAGATGTTACATTTTTCAGGTAAACCTAATTGTCCCCAATAGAGCATCACAGTGATAATTTGTACCAAGTTCAAATACAGATTTATGAGCAATGACAACGTAAAAAATTTTGGAAATGACTGTGTTTTTTAGTATTAAGTTGATATAAGAGTATTCACAACCATAATATCATTCACCTATGGTTATTAGTTCCTGAGAAAGCTTGTCTGGATTGAACACTATAAAATTAAGTCCTGTAAGTTAAAGTGGTGTTTCCATGGAAACGACAGAATCTGTAAATACCTGAAAACTGCACCATGCATGATGGGAAGGACTTGAAAACAACTGCACAAAAGTTAGTTGATGTATACCTAAATTACCTTGGTAATGAATTAAAGCAGGAAACTAAACTTCAACATCCTTTTAAAAACAATGTAAAGGACAATGGTTATATTTTGTAAAGATGCAAACCTTTGGAGGGGAGCATTATTACAGGGAACTAAATGAGAAAAAGGGAGCAAATGCTTCCAAATTGGTCACTTTTTTAAGCCTTGTATTTTTTTTACCTCTTTTAATTGCTTCTTCTTTGTTCCCTCTGAAATAATAAGTTTGGTTTACTTTTTTACTTATTTCAAATTCATTAGAAGGTGCTAGTGAAAAGAATAATCTATATATTCTGCTATTGAATGTCTTGAAATATGACTTGTATTAACTTAAATAAATCACACTTTCCTCCACAGAAAAAAGAACATTAGAAATATAACAAACTTTTATCAATCCAGAAATTACAAATTGCATGAAGCTGTAGGTCTAAGGTTTCCTGGTGATCTATTGTCAATTTTTGAGAAATAAGACAGCCTTACTTAAAAAGGCAATCAACATATTGAGCATATTACACAATGTAAAACTTGAATGATCATGTACCCATCAGTCTTCTTGAACTGTATCTGTGCAGCTCCTGCAATAATAGCCTTCAAAGAAGCCAGCCCATACCCTGATGGCTTCTTCAGTGTCATTCCTTCAGGGAGGCCCTCAACAACATTGTTCTTCTTGTAGGATAACCTGGACTGTGGTCCATGGACCTCTTCTACAACACAAGCAGCATACATTAGTCAAATAACATAGAATGGAATCCTGCACATTTAAATCAAGTGTGAAGTGATCCTGACATGAATCTTCCAGCAAAGCTAAAACTACTTAAAATAAGTAAGAGTTGTTTTGGTTGACCTTGTTCATTCACAAGAACATAACTAGAACCACTTTAGCTGGTCTACAATCTATTTGAAATATGTCATTTAATTATGTGTCTAGCAAGTTACCTAATCACATATAAAAGTTTTATCTAATTAAACATGTACTTACTAAATTTCTGTTTGAATAGCTCTTGGACCTGTCTCCTTAGTTCTTCCCTCATTTGTTCATTCTTCTTAGTGGGAATTTCATCTTTAGAGAATAAAGCATAATACTGTTAACACTTTGGAATAGTAATTTAATAATACTTTGTTAAACAGAAAATGCATCAACTACTATATAATGAGCAATTAAAGATTGACATTCCAACTGTCTATTAAGCTACAGTTACAATATCTGATTTTTTAAAATGTTATCAGAGACAATACAGTTTATCACTGGCCAGTAGCCAGAACTACTTCGACTTTGAAAACAACTTATTATATAAAAGTACTTTTAATGCTAACTTTTTCTAACTCTTAGCCTTCGCTTGTCAAATACCACACCACTCACTCATTTCTAAATAGAATACTAAATGAAGCTTTTTAAGGTTATCAAGTGTATTTCATATCATTACCTAGAAATAATCCATCAACAATTCTCTATGTATATGAGAACCTTTACATTTTTTTTATATTAAATGTATACAACTTACTGTTTTGCAATGAAGTTGAGAAGTCTGTAGTTATCTTTTCTTGAGCCAAAATATAGCTCAAGCCCCTCCTTGTACCTTGCAGGTTTAACTCGTCTGACCCAGGTACCACAACAGCTGAAAACCCATGGCATCCAAGGGCATTTAACCTCTGAAACTAAACATGAATTGTAAGATGACATAAAGTACCTGAAGTTAAACTTTGAACACAAAAACACAAAAGCCAATGGCTCTAAAGCTCACAGGTATTACTTTATTTATTATCTCTAAGAGGTATTCATTTGCTCTAAGTCAAATTCGTATTCCATTTTCAGAGATTAAGATGTATGGAATATATGATCTGCCCAAGATATAACAAATAAAATATGATAGCACGTTAGTTGTTAATGCCTTGAAGATCAGAGGTGTTTTTAACAAACAGTTAATCCAACATTGTTTTAGGTTTAATTGTGGTTTCTGTTATGATGTGGTAAGTCAGCATATTACTAATTACTTTTTATCCAATTAGACAAGTTATGTCTACTGAACTTAATTAATATATATTAATGTATAATATTTGCATTCTAAGGAAAAATAACAAGTTAATCGAGTCTTTTATTTTATCCTTTGACTCATTTTTAAAGTTTTGAGACTCTGATTTCTATCCAGATATTTCAAGTTTACAGAGCCTTACGATTTAGATGCACTGAACATGTTAACTTACACAAGAACTTATCTGTTTCAGGTTTTTTCTAATTTTCTCCTCATCCTTTTGCTCGAACAATGTCTGCTTGGCTTTTTTAATGAAGCTCTGCTTCCTCGCCTCAGGTAGAGAGGTCCATGCTCGTCCCCTCTCTTTAGAGCAGTTCTCCAGTCTCTCATCTACATACAATATGATCAACATATTAATCAAGATTACATTAGAAGTGAAGGATCCCTAGGTTATATGCATGAATATGTATATAGTATCAAGAAATAAATTCAAGTAGTTTGTGAATCGATTTGCGCTATCATATGTAACATCTGACAGCTTCAAGTTACATTTGGATGAACTCAATTACAAATACTTTTATTAAATGAACAAGTCGATTTTTTTAAATATAACTTTCCATGTACAAGTACTTTGTTTAAAGGACTCATCTACAAATACCCTTTTAATAATTTGCCAAATGCAAACAATTTACAATTACTTATATTTGCCTTAAAAAAATATTAAAATTCTCCTAGAATAAGGAACATTCAAGTGAAATTCAATTGAAACAAATTCTTCCTCATTTATAGTTGATTTTATTCATTTTATACTAAAGACACTATGGTTATCATACAAAATTATATTACCATAAAAGTAGATTGCATTCATTGTTTTCTTCCACATAAAAAACTTAACAAAGTACTTGCAATGCACTTGGGAGTTCAAGTACCCAGTGTACTCACGTACAAGTGAAGGAATTTTGTAAAACATTACCGGATAGTACATAAATTCAGTCCGGTAGCACATGGCAAGTAACAAATTGATGGCTAGTAAAATGTTTTGACTGGCAGTCTAAAAGGCTAATTTCATTTTTAAAGATGATATGGTCCTGTAGATGTATTTGGCTAGCTCCAATGGCTATGGACTACGGTAGTACTTCAGGAAATCAACATATCTGAATGGTTAGCACTTTGAAACTGTTAAGCTCTACCTTTCAAATTTAAACGTTAACCCAACCCTTAAAAGTCTGTCCTTGAACCAACCCATGAAAAGTGCAAAAATATTTTATAAATTTGACCAGTTTTATAATTCATTACCCTCACCTTGAAACCATGTTACAAGTTTGTTAAATTGATGACAGTAAGAGAAAAAATATTACTGTATGTAAAACATAACCATTGTTCAATTTCAAACGTTTTCCTATTGGCGAGGGATATAACCGAATCTGCTTGTTACCATTACCATTTTCCTAAATGCTTCGCTTACTGAAGATAATGCAGTATGTTCCCTAAAATACATCAAATACATCATTATGATTTTCTTTGAATAAACTTTTTACCTGTTTTACTGGCCATCTCTTTACAGAAAAGATTGTAGCCTGAAGGTTGACGCATCCTCTTTTTGTTGATAGGGCGTCCAGAGACCTTCCGGCGGTAATTGCCTATCCAATTCTAAAGAAATAAACCATCATATTAATTATTCATCTTAGTTCCATCTACGGATAGAAAGTACAGTCAGGAACATTAGACGTTAGACTTTGCTTTAAGACCTGAGCAAGAAACGAGGTCTTCCTGAAACGAACTATGAATTTTGTAAACTGCATTTACAGAAAAGTCTGTCTGGACGATTACTTATACAGTAGTTCGGACAGCTCTTGTACATGCAACATGATTTATAAAAAGCATTTGATTGAATATGTGCAACAGATCAATTCATATCTCTGTACAGCAAACTTAGAGGTAGATTCTGAACAGACAGTTTCATTTAAACTTATTAAGTATCACCTTGACTTGTGCTTTGGTGAGAGCTGATGTCTCAGCCACTTCAGGCACCAAAGGGCTGTCAGAGTGTTTCATACCATTGTTCCAACCTTGCAGAAGTTGTTGAATCTGAAACTAAAACAGAAAGATCATTTTATTAACAAAATGTTGTGATGTCTCAATTCAGTCAATTGTTAAGTCCAACCAGGACCATAATTATTATGTTCATGACATTCTGAATATAGCTGGTGAAATTTGTTTTTACAACATTGACTATCCTGTTTGCAGTATACAACTGTTCTACATGCAGTATGGTTTGGGTGCATTGCTAAACTGAATTTCAGCGTAGTTTACTTGTACCACACATGGTTAGCTAGTTCTAGCAGATGCTCACAGGTTTCACCACAATGCATAGCCACCATGGCATTGCACACTCCCTGCAATTATACTAGCAGCCGTGATATAAATAAAATACTCTTAAAGGTGGCATTAAACCCAAACACCTTTCCTCACAATATGACTTGTAATTTGAGCTAACTCAAAATGCATCAATGTCCTAGCATATAAGAGTTTACAGTCCCCATGGTCCCTGCCCTTCTGTAGTTGTAATAGCGACAGTCTATTGTGAACTTTTATTGCAATAACTATTCTGAATAAACAGTGTTTCATTTACTTTACTTTAAAGTTTCTTCTTCCAAAGTGACAGAATTTAGTGCAAAAGCAACAAGAGTTATAAATCTTACATCTTCCTGTTGTTATTTTAAGCTGTCTTTAATCTGTGTGGAGTGTTTCAGCATTTTTCGAATATAAAAACAGCATTTGTGAGCAAATTTTATTTTTATTCTATAGTTACTAATAATAAAATTAGTTAGTATTATTGATACAGTAACTATTGCAAATAAATCGATAGTTCAATCTATTATTACACCCCTACAGTGGACCTAATCAGCTGGCAATTTCCATAAATTTATATGTCACTTTGGGCCACTGCACCAGTTTGGAAGAGGTTATCTACTTTTCAAAAGAAATTTGTTGCAAGAAATTCAGTAATTAAAAAAGACGACAACATGAATTCTGTATTTTACATGACAATAATAAAACTTTTCTTTTTCATATGATCTGCATTGGCCAATTAAAAACAAGTATTTAGCGTTAAATAAGAAAAAAATATTTCTTAAATTTATAGTTAAAATAGTTGTAAATAAATTGGTCCATAGATGATTCAGATAGATGGTTCAGTTATGGATTTGTGGAAAGAAAACAAATCGCGTTTTGTACACTTACTTGAGAAAGCGCCATATTTGTCCGCTCAGTGACCCGGAAGGAAGTGCCAAAGTTTCCTTGCAAGGTTCTCTCAAAGGAATGGTGTTAGGAGTTCCAGATGTCTCAGGGTCGTTATAAAATTTGGCATGGAACGTAGATATAAAACGGAACAATCGGTAATCCGAAATTATGCACGAGTAGTACGCTGCCCAAGCGCTTTCTGTTGGAAATCTTGATTTTTAAAAACAATGACAAAATTAATGCATTACATGTTTCAGTCACAAAACCTTTTAACTGCATTTGTACTCGCGTATTGATCATTTGACATTTTCCTGCATGGTGCCGCTAATCACCATTAGGCCTATATTAATCATCTATCATTATTTTCTTAAATTTTACATTATCAATTCTTCAAAAACAAATGTTCTGTTTTTGTTTCCGTTTAATTTTAAATTTTATAATTGAATATTGATATTGAAATTTGATATTGAAAATATTTTATCATGGTCTAAAACTTTCGTTTTGCCATATTGATAAAACTAGGCATGTATAGCCGTTAATTTCGGAGATGATACTGAAGAAACTATCAAACCAATTCACAAATGTCACGTTATTTAGATTCAAAGATGTCAGTGATATTTTTAAAATTTTGAAACATTATTGACAACTGATTTTGTGAACAGATTTTTCACTTTTCTATGAACACGAGGGTACATATCTTATTAATGCATTATTATCAAGTACCTTATCTCAGTCTCTAAAGAAAAAAACAGAATTCGGTGGTATTTCACAACATCCCGAGATGCAACGTATATTTTAAATCATCAGCAGGACTGGTTATTAAAGTACTAAAATTAGTTGTTATTTACCCTGCGTGCAAATGCAATACTGCGAATTCATAAGTGCTGTGAAGGACTAATTAATCGGATTAGCCGTGTTGATAATGTGGGTTATGGATTTTACATAACAATCATATTTCATTATTAACTTCTGTAGTTATCATGTAATTAATGCAGTTTTCAGCAACAAAAGACAGTTAGCAGTAGGCCTATTTCCAGTGACATTCACTTGTTTGATTAAGTAACAGAAATACGAAATGAAATAAAGGGAACTCACGTGGATACCATGATTGCTTTGGTAAAAATGACCCATGCAATTATGTGCATCATTAACAGTTCCATAACATTTTAATAATGTTAAATATGTTTATTAACTGATTTACAAATAATTTGTTGGTAAAATATGTTTCATGATGGCTACAGTTTAGATTCCTGAAATAAAATACTAGATCGATTCAATGAGATAAATTAGTATTATCCAAGTGATTGTGAGCTTTATAACACACGTATAACCCCGAATACATTTCTAACAACCTGTTAAAGTCTGTTATAATTTTAAAAAGATTTGATGAAGATAATGATGTAATTGCACAACCGTTCACAATTTAGACCTTTTCTCACCAACATTGCCTGGAAACTGAATGTTGCCAACATTTCTTTTTTATATTACATAGAAGAGTCATTTTCTTATTAGGTGTGCACTAATCCTGAATGACCAGGAATGCTATCATATGTCAATCATATGTTATTTTAATAATTTCCCTCCGCGCTCATCCGTGTTTTTGGTTGCCGTTTAGTACGAAAAATCGATTTCATATGATTAAAAACAATCATTATACAGAAAACTGCTAATTCTTTTCTTTTCAGTTGAAAACGATATATAAAATGAAGAAAGAATATAGTATTATGGCATTACAGTGTTTTATAGCGTTAGCATGAGAGAACGGGGCCTCGGGTTATGGGATCGTAGTATAAATGCAGTGATAGCGGTAACCTGGGTTAAAGGTTCGGCGCTATCAGTGTATACGTTACAGTGACAGCGAGCATAACCCGTTGCTCTAATGCGGTGATAGCGTACGTATCGGGTGACTATTTT
This sequence comes from Gibbula magus, assembly GCA_936450465.1. Taxonomy (NCBI): domain Eukaryota; kingdom Metazoa; phylum Mollusca; class Gastropoda; order Trochida; family Trochidae; genus Gibbula; species Gibbula magus. Next base: position 57,871,581 of record OW388292.1, on the reverse strand, counting down.
GCACATTTTCCCCGCGGAATACCGTCGGTTTTAATCAGACTGTTTTTCGAGGCAGGCTTTTTCTGGAAGCCATAATATATATATATGAATACAAATTTAACAATTTAAACAAAATATTCAAAGCCGTATATTTTAAATTATCAGTATTGTAAACGAATTTCCTTCCAAAGAGTTAAACCTTTCATTAATACCATGCTGGAATTATTCGTAAAAAGTGGATACTGACTAGATTGTTAACATTTGCTTAATTTAACCCATATATAATTCAAAGCAGGCGATAATGTATTTCAAAGAGGGCTAGACCAGACGATACTACAAGGCATGACACTTTTCAAGGATTTATTGTAGATGTAATACTTTCTAGATCAGCCAAACAATCAAACTTTTAACAAACTCACTCAGGCGTATAGAAACTACCACTTACAGACTGTTTGGTCAATGGCCAGAACGACGCACGCTTAATAGTCATAGTTTCTTAACGTGTTTAATCTCTGACGCACTCAAAGTAAGTGATTACGGAGTCCATTTATGCTCTCAATAGAGGTACATTTGGGGAGGTCTTGCTTCTGGTTTATCGTCAGAGTCGTCTTGATTGCTCACCATAGTTTTGACCATATTACCGATCTCTTCAGATGACGGAGGGACGGCTTTCTGCAGGGATTTAAGCGTCGACAAATTCATCCAGGAAACGCTGACAAAAATTCCGCAGTTAAGACAATGTTATATCGTCTTCATCATCAGATTGTCAGATGATGTGGGGATGTCATCGACATGTCGATAACTGTTCTGAATTTTGGGGAAAGTAGCTTTGTTCCAGGCAGTTTTAACAAAGTGAAGCGCTTGTCGGATTGTCGATTGGAGATTTGAGGCAGGTCATCTTCAACACTCTGGGTGTACAGTGATCGATGAGCGTTTTCGTGCAGTGGATCTTGAAAGTTCTTATAATGCCAGCAACCATAGGCTGAATGTGCGTTGTTGTGTTAGGAGGACAAATTTACATTGGTCAGTTTATCACTGATTTTGTCCCGAATGTTCCCAAAGTAAGAGTTTGTACCGACAACGTGCTCGCATCTGTATGTCAAACAATTACAGCCAATCACAAAACATATCGGAGGTAATCAAGGTATTTCTGTGTAATCGGTAAGGAACTTCAAAGGATTAAAGTCTCTTTTAAAGCATTTGGGGTGTCTGGATGAGACGGTGACAAACAGCTTAATTTTGATGTAGCCATTTGCGCATAACGCGACAGTAATTCCTTCTTTCGACCTCTACGTACCAGCCATGTTCTCGCTTGTCAAGGTTAGGGTTAAGTTTTTTAAGCGAACCTGTTTCGTCATTGTTGAAGATTTGTTCTTCATCACAGTGTTGTAAAACTGAGTCTTCGTCTTGGCAAATCTGTTTTGTGATTGCATGGCGATATTCGAAGCGAAGCAAATAGTCAATATTTTTAATATCAAATTGAATTTTGCTGGTATAAATGAAAGTGGTGTGCTGATAATCATTCTATGTTCAGTTCAAACTGGAAATGATAGCCATAATGTTAAGTTGAGTGTTATTCATGTTCTCATTGCTCCAGCAAAATAGCACTTGCGACATAGTTATCCTTCACGTAATTAGTTGTTAATGATCAATTATACTACCGTTCTATAGAAAACTATGCTATGACAGTTTATTCGCCAAGACAATACATCACATTTGTAATAATTGGTGCCAAGAGAGTACACAACACAATATATCAACATTATGAGAGATGTGTATATATTAAACACATTGTCACACCTCTTTTAATGAGCATCGTGGTTTGATATAAGATTTATTTTAGTTATATCAGAATTCATCCCCGTTGCTTGATGTGATATAATACAATGATATATTAGTTTATGTTACCATCAATACAAAACTGATAAATACCTCGTTGAATACATGTTGTTGTTTCGTTTTGCGATCATGCTACGTTGCAGGCGATTGCAGAAAATATACCAGCTTAATTATAGATATACAATGTGTATTTGCATAATGATGTTTTTTGTTCTACATGCATACATGCATCACACACTTATTATGTTTATTGTCCCGTAGCAGGTGCTAAATAACAGTCTACAAAAACAACATTATTCTCATGATAGTAAAACTAATTTTTCGTAGTGGAATAAAAAATAAATTAAAATAAAAAATATGTAATTAGTATATTAAAATATCAAAATGTCTCTTGAACCCCCAACCTTGAGGAAACGTATTTTCGAACGTGAACCTCAAATCAAAGATTCAGATACACAGTTGCTTCTCATCTGAAGTAAGGATATATATAGAAAAGAGTAGTATTTGTAATTGTAATAGTAATTGTAGTATGTATTGTCCTAAGCATAATAAGTTATTGATGTGATCTTAGCTTTTCGAAAGTAATAAATATGGCATCCACTCTACAACTTAAATTCATGCATGTGTTTTTATGCACTGAAAGTTTGTCTTCAGTGGATATAAGAATGTTATGGATAAGATATTAAAACAAAACATTTACATGACATCAATGACTTCAATACGGTAATATCAGACATAAACATATATTATCCATTACATCATTTACAAGGTGAAGTTTACTTTCACATACATGTGCAGTGAAACACGTACCAACTGTTTCCTGGTAATACTGAATCTACAGGGTAAAAATGTGGATAATGCTCTAAAGATAAATCTCAATACAACGTGTTCATCTTGCATTTAAAATAAAGAGTTAAACACATTGTAAGTCAATTAAATATGCAAAGCAATCATTTTGTTTTTTTTGCGATAGGATTGCGTATGAGCAAATGAACAAGGTTTAAGTTAACTTTTGGATTTCAAACACAAATGGTGAAAGCAATATCACATATAATTGAGTAAATATAAACATTGCCTTTGTGGCGTATTGTTATTAATACAAACAGGAACCTTATTAATTAATTTGCTCAAATTGCCTTACACTGAGGAATGCCCCCAAGAGAGAAAAATCTAGGATGAAAAGATCTCTATGTTATAATTGGTTTTGGCTTATCAGCTTATGATTCGATTACCAGTGTATTACACAAGAAAAACACTCTCCTTTTTATTGTTGAAATTAAATGATATCTCGACCAAACGTGTTACTACTCTAATGGAGATGACTATATTGGATACATCATTTATTTATTTTATCTCTTCACTCAAGTGAAGATCACATCATGTCATTCTTTTAAAGGAGTAACACCCTTAGCAACGTTATCCTCAATATGCAAGTGACATTCCACTCACTGCAATAACTTCTGCGTATTCACTAATGTGTTTCTGAGATTGGATGTCTTGCTAGCCTTTCAAACTAACCAATATAAATGATAATATACTATCATGACTTTGGTTAGCTTGAGAGCCTTAAATTGAATTATGGAAAATATTATTTAGCAAGACTTATTATTGATTCTAATCACAGGAAGTGAAATTAGTTATGTGTGAGTATTCCCGTACACACTAACGTAATTTGAAGATTATAAAACCGCAATGGACATGTAGTTGATTTCGCACACGGATCATGCTGGACTATTACTAAAGATGTGTCGAAAATTTAATAAAACTGAAATGTTAAAGCCGAGTTTACGTATACTTATGTCAGTCTTCTAGAGGCACAGAAAAATTGATAATATATTATCATGACAAATGAATACAAATCTAGTCGCATGTAGTAGTTTCTACAATTGAGGGAGTAGCAGATCATGCTCAAAGAAATATCCAAGTCTTTATGTTAAAGGGGCAGTAGCACTTTTTTTCGCTGAAATAAGTCGATGAAATATATTTGAAAAATAATGTCACCAATAGTAAAACACCCTTCTCTTGTCAGAAAATCAAGTTAAAAGATGAGATCACATGATTCCGTAAAACCATGGGAATCGTTTTCGTCATTCAAAATAATAAAATGTGTTCACAATAAAATGGCCGCGAAGCAATATTTTTCTTTATACGCAACACCGTTATTTCCACTACGGATAATTGGTTTGTGTAATCACATGTTTTACCCTCTAAAGTAAATTTTAAAAAATACATAAACTATCGTTATAAATCGGAAATTTGAAAACATAAAATTTGCAAAAATCGTGCTACTGCCCATTTAAAGCATGTCATTTAAAGACCACATCAAAACACTGTCAGGATGAAGAACAAGGAATGTAACATTTGATGGTTATACCTATACCTATACCTATACACGTGCTGCGTTAATATGGGAAGGGTTGGATGCCAGATTCCCGACTCATTCATTACAAAAAAATAAGTTGTCATAATTGAGATGCTTTATGATCCTATTCAGATTCAAGATTAAATCCATTTTTCTTTGTAAAATGTAATGACCATTGTCTGGCAGATCCACTGAAAGAACAAACGTATCCCATGGCAACGAGCTAAAGTGGGGTGTAACTTCGGGGGTCCAACACCATCCTCGATTAGTCTAAATTTCTCTATTATGCGAATAGAAGAACATGTAAGATTAATAAAATAACAAATAAATGACAATCTATCATCATTTTCTGTAATAGGGGTATCGATGGGTGTTTAATTGTAATAACATGTGTTTGAGTAATTTGGGGTCATATTAAAAGCTATAACATTTCTGGAATATCATAAAAATAAGGATTTCCTTGTGACTTTAATGAAAATGGATGTGAACGGTTATGAGATTTCATCTGACAGTGCATAGTGGTGAATTGTTATATTTGGGATCACGACATCTGCACTTTAGTACAGAATCTTATATTTTCTCGGATCACACCCATGGCGGGATTGCAACCCACATCCCAAAGTCACTTAAAAGGAGGCTTCTATCGGGGTATTTTATGTGGAAACAAAATTCGCGAGGATATTCCTGTTTACACAAATATGTTATAAATACATGATTAAACACAGTCAAATTGCAAGATAGAAATGAAAGTAATATTTTGATGACTTTATATTTCACAACTTGATAAACACAAGAGTACATTTGTTGAACATAAAATCAAGAGAACTGAAGCCATTCATCGGCCCTGCGATTGGGGAAAACTTCGCTACAGCATAACAACAAATTGTTTCTTAGTTTTATGACATGTTATGTTTTGCTATGTGAATACCCTATCAGTATATGCCTTTAGTTATTAAAACATGCAAAATAAGGTACAATATAGCGTGTTTTTATTTCACAAAATGCAAACAAATCCATTATGGCGACAGAACTCTTCCTTTAACTATCATTACCACAGACGGTCCCACCTGGATATCGGCTCTGCCATCGGGTCAGTGTACACACTTATGTAATAAATCAATACCCATCTCACTTTACTAACGATATTTCAAGTTTTATTTATTGAGATTCACTCACTGGTCATTTATCATGATAACAGGTATAATTTGCACATTGTTTTGATCTTTCACATGCTGTGACATAAAACAACCGATCACTGACAATTACATTGTATCCATGGTATTATCCAATTACTCGAGCATATATCGTTTCATCCTCTAACAGTTAATGATGAAATATTTGATGTTATCTTAAAATCTTTTGACAAACTGCAAGAAAATGTTACATCGTTATACTACACAATTTATGTATTATATTTAACTCACTTCTATCACTGTTGACATAACGTTTGCCAGTAAGCTTTGTGTTAATAATGTTTTACTGTTATTTGTATATGAGCTTTATTCAACCATGATGATTTAACGTTGAGGAAGTTCAAGTATGATAAGCTACTCTCTACGCCTAATTACACTTACATACATTGTATATAATACTTAATAAGCATATCCTGCTAGAACTACCAGATAGCGACACCATACAGTAGGTACAATGTGCAATATGTCTGTGTCAGACTTGATGGGTCTCTACTAAGTAACAAGGTTGAGTTTTAGTTTGAAGGAGCTGCAAAACTGTGTTGGACACATGTACAGTAAATTTATATATGGATGGCGATAACAGAAATACCAATGTGAAATTTTTAACTGAATGTCTCAGAGATACTTCCAAAGAAGCTTCCAAACGTGTAATTTCTTTTAAAAGGATAATATAATTTAATTATATATGTTTTTATTATAGTTTTAATGATGAGTCTTTTGAGGAAAAATGAAAATTAATACATGTGAATAATAAGTTTATATTTGATCGAAAATTTTAAAATAACAATGGCCACCGGCAAACATGTTTGCACAATGGTTTTTGAAGAGTTACATGGAAATGTAATTTCAAGATAATTTAACATAGAAATAACATTTTAAATAGAAAAAGCATTTGTTGTTTCTTATGTATGACCTATTACAACGAAGATAATCAAACGGGATTCGTAAATGATGTCTGCAGGTTTGTTCGTTCACAGAATATGATAATGAAATGAAATACAAATAAATAGCAATTCGTTAATAATGTGATAATGTCATCGTCTTCTTTGAGACAACGGTTTAAATGTGTGTATGAGACCCGTGAATACGAAGTTTACCACTCATTTATAATTCTGCCAACACTGCAGAAATTCAAAGCATTACAAGTTTTACAAGAGCGAGTATACAATTGCATTTATGTACAATTATTCAAATGTATACCCTACCTTTATTCTTTTGAATGCAATAATACATTTAGTTGTCCAAAGTTATCGTGAATTCCGCAATTGTTTTACAATAATTTCTAAAACCTAATTCATAAGTTTCTAGAAATGTCTCTGGTTATTCACAATGTATTCACATGTTTAAAACATTATCTTACATTATCGTCACATGTCAAATCACAAGTCTTGAAGACCTAAGTACTGTCGCCGCAGTCCTAGTTAGTCCTGTCGTTATTATCGAATATGTATTGAAAAATGTGTATCATTTAACATAAATGGTACGGCTTTGCTTGCACTGAGTATACGTTTGCATAATGCAATCAATAATAACATCTAAGACAATAAACCAAAGTTTGGTGTACCCGCAAGTAAACTTTTTTACTTACAATGTTACGCAGTTTAGTTATGAAAGGAATGGATTTTTCTTGTGCAAATATCGTTTGCATTTACATGTACTTGCTGCCGTGACACACAGTGACCTCAAGTTAGTCACTATTAACAAATATCATTCCTTGTAATGCTTTACCTTTTATTATTATTTTTTAAAGTAAATTTTCTGTCTTTATATGTTGTGCATACGTTCAGGGAATACACAGTTTTTAGAAACTTTTATAATGTCCAGTGTTATCGATTATTGCTTATTAGATATGCCCAGGTATTCGATTTGGTACTAAACACTTACTCTAGGAACTGTAGCATGTATTCACTAAAATCCAGCTCAAATCAATCAGAATATAACTTTTTTGTTGTTAAAAGAGAAACTTTTTTCCCAAAAGATCTCTTTAACTATTTAAAAGAAATCTAATATATGTATCATTTATTATGGGAGTTTTAATTTTCTTTTACCAATATTCACATTGATACAATCAGGGTTCGTTTTTCCCGAATTCCGCATTTTTGGAATAACCCTCATAAGCATATCATGCGACATTCAAAATGGCTACCGTTTGCTTGTAGCTGTGAATGACGAGCTTGAGGGCTTGTATTTATTGAAATGAAGCGTTCCAGGTGAGGGTAAGGAATGCACATTCTAGTTATCCGCCGAGGTGGAGGTATGCAGATGATATGACCCATGTAGGTCTTATTTTGCATCAAAACGTTACGCTCGGTTTTCACAACCCGCTGACCATTGCTTCAATGACGTTGCGTTTGCTCGCCTTCTCAACTGTATTAAGTTTCGCTATTTTGATACTGACGAAGTTTATCTTGCTTATCTATCATTTAATGTAGTTCTAAAACTCGCTACAAGGAAGATTGATTTGGTTAGTATTAGTTATTTTGATTTCCACAAGTATAGCAAACTTTAGAATCGGCCGTTTGTTCGGATAGATTGTGATGTCAGAAAGTAGATGCGTCAATACGCGGTGAAGCAGCGCTAAAACCAGAGGAGGTTCAACCCAGAATTGATCACGTTTGATTTATCTGGAGAACCAATCAGAATCGAGTATCCAGCAATGTCATGGTAGAATACCGAATTATGAAATCATTAGCCAAATCCGTAATCTTCAATTATCCCGTACAAAACTTCTTACATTTATTACTGCCACGATTGCTAAGCCCACTCTTCGTCCTATCGTGTTAACGTGACAAGGGATTATTTGACACTTAATCGCAGTTATATTTTGTCATCTCCAAATTGGAAGTAATCCATGCTCTAAACCACATTTCCTGACATGTGTATTTGTAGTTCAGCGTGCTTGCAATGTACTGCTATTTTCATATTATCTGAACAATGAATTAATTTGAAAAAGGTCACGAACTCATTTAAAAGCATCCGTCTAATGACTTTAGTGGAGTGCAATTTGACATGATATTTGATGTCAAGAATGAATAATACACTCATCAGATACACACATTAAGGTCTGGGAGATTGTAAAAAAGTGAAACTAGCTACACTTGTCAATGATATACAACAAGGCGACAGTAGATACATATCATATGCACATTAATTTCTCTATTCTTTACATATTTTACGTCAAACATTTCTAAATTAAAGACACTTTCCACAGAGTTACTGCTTAAAAAGTTAATTGACACTTTTAATTTAATAAAACAAATTTGAAGGTCAAATTGTTATATCCATAGTTATGATTTCCCAAACTGTCCCTAATATGTATCTGTATTCGTAATTTATTGAATAAAAAAATTTGTGAGTGTCGCAATAACATCTTACTGCAACTAAAATCATAAATTGTATGAACACCATATTTTATAAAACGTGAGTAAATTGAAAATGGTAGCTATAAAACATGATAATCCAAATCTAATGCATTACATTTGACTGAAATGCTTTATTAATTCCACTTACATTGGATATTGACAATCCAAAATGTAAAAAGGTTTACATATACCATGTCAGTTCGGTGTTTGTCAGGAAAGCAATACACGCATTTATAGAAAAATAGATTTTACGAGCGCTTTCCAGCTGAGCTGATTTCACTGTGCTGACAGTACATTGTAAATGCACATGTTATGTAAATCAGTCCACATAACAATAATAAAACCTGAAAGTATACATTTCCACAGAAAAGGTAGTTTTGTGTTTTTTACTTGATACACATTCAGCACAACATAATCTTAAGTGATATTTTTAAAAGCTTAAGTTAATATCTATGTTGATGAAATTAGCTAAATCCAGATAAATGTCATCCTATAGATAAATGAATATGTTACACCAACATAATAAGGAGCCCTTAACGTTTCCTAATTTATAACCTAACGCTGTTCTAAATACTCTCAGGAAAGTCTTGCTTTCTGTAGTGTTTAATTGCCAAAAGTGATACTGAGTGCGACTGATCCATTCTGATTGTTTTAAGAATGAGATATAATGTATTCAGCAGCCGAGCCTTTATAAGGTGATAATTGTGTGAAGTCCAGGTCAAAGTTTATTTATTTTAAATTACGTTTAAGAAAATAAATTACTGTATATACGACTGATCAAATGCATATGTATAACTGAAATGCTTCACCTTATATGCCATAACTACCATCCTTTAACTTTTACCATAAACGTATCCTTTGATCGCTACGGCAGTGGTAAATGTGTATGAAATTTGGCATAATGAAAAAGACAGAAGGGGTCATATTTTGAAAATTCAAATTTCATTAATTTTCGAGTAAAAGTTATCAGATTGACTAATTGAGAACAAATTCATTACAAATACATTGCACAAGTATAAGAGGAAGTATATTATGTATGTTAGACTCAGTTCATCACTTATTGAATATTTCACAGAAGAAAATTAAAACTGTAGTTTTGAAAAGATTGACCCCTTGTCACTTCAAAGAGCTGCCAAAATTGTAACTGTTTACCATGATATATCAAATCAGATTATGTTACGAAACACTCAACTGTCTTTTTATAATACGAAAATGTGAAATGATCGGTCTAGATTTCGCGATGATACGATGTTTCAAAGGCATGCCAAATTATATGATATTTGCACTAAAATACATCACCAGGTGAACAAACTTTCCGTACGCAGCTGTATAGTTTCTAAGTTAGAATAGCTTAGCAGATCAGGGAGGATTTTCAAAATGATGAAACTCAGCATATATTGAAGAGCTTTAGAATAGGAAATGATATATTAAAAACACATACATCTAGTATTTGGATGATGATGCATTCTACGTCTTTATTAAGTTAATGACGTACACTTTGAAGTCAATCATCACATTAAAACATGTTTTCTCACATAAACTTATAGTGTAGTATACATTGACATGGAGTACACGATAGTACTTGAAAACGTAATGTTACAAACGCACCTGCTTTCTCACGATGTATGACATATATCTGAAACAATGATGCAGTCATTACTGAATAAACCAGTGAAATATAGGAGCACTTATTTGGCTAAAGTATGTTGTTATTTCACGTTAGTTGAATGCTGCAGTTGTGTTTCAGTGTCTGAAATACGTATTGACTTGTTTCAGCTCTCCTTATGATGAATAGAGACGTTCAGCTAAAGTTTTCCATCTTCAGACATAATAGATGTTTCATTTACCTGAAGTTGGCAGGAAACTTGACATACGTAATCTGTACAAAAATGTTAATGTACAGTTATGATAGAAACAGGATGTGGATTTTGAAGCTCTCTTAGCGCTGAGATGACTGTGAGCCAAAATATGGTAACGCTTTGAGAGCTTCATAGACTCAGATGTTTTAATTTGAATATACATCTTGGAACCAAACTTTTAAGACATGCGTATCAGACTGGGTGAGGTTCTGTCTATTCACAATAACCCATTGTCAACCTTAACAAAAATGCACACCATTTGACATTATACTACAGGTTTAGTGTTGTCAAAATATCATAACAGCATGTCATATTTGTCTAAACATGGTTAACATCAACAATAAATGTATTTATCACTGGCTTATATATATATTTGTCATGCTAGTTACATGTGATATTAACAGTAAGTAAAGGTAAACGGTGAATATGTTCATGAATAAAAGGTCATTCAAAAGTTATGAAAAGTGTTTTATTCTCAAAGCATGACTCAAGAAAACATGAACGTGATTTGAGAGATTATTTTGCATAACTATGGAAAATATATGTACCTTTCCTTGTATCACGTTTGACAAAATAAAATTTTATCCTAGCATAGTTATAGATTCTGCCTTATATCCGATAGGTAGTTGTAGTATACGGAACTCAACGCCATAGTTAACAGTTTGATGGGTTTTTCTTCCATGCATATGGATATTAATGTACAGGACGTTAATGAAGGCAGAAATAACAACCGGGAGTATTAAAAGTACAATAAATGTACCAAGTTCAACACATCTGATCAATACGGTTGCATTGACAACGGCTACACTTTGATTTTTAGACACACTGTACATGTCATCTGTTGTAAATTTATCTGCCAGGATTTTACAAGACCCTACCCATGTTTCTACTCCTGTTATGATCGTTTACCGTCTGACCATAAATATTTTACCAAGTGTTAAAACTAACAGAAGTAAGTACTTTTTTTATCCTAGCCACTATATCACTTTTATACAAATGTTGAATACTTTTGTCTTCGCATTTTTATGTTATATCTTATCCTCTTTCTTCCCAGCTATGTATTTCATTACCACTGTTGTTGTCCATGTCATTTATGTTGTATTTCCTATGTACTTAACTCTTGGTGTACACAAAATTACCTTTTGGGTAATAAAATATTACCTTATCATATCTTATCTTCCCAAATGTTTACAGGACATTGTTTTAAACCTCAATGTTTGGCATCAGATAAGCCTTTGAATCCGATCGTGTTTCTGATAAGACGACAATCAGTTGAATTTGTTGGAACAGTGAAATGGTGTTGATTTATGTCACAGTCTCCTGTTGAGTTGATCTTTTATTATCCGCTGTCTAATAGACTTTTCAGCGAGGATGATAACAGTAAGATGTATCAATACTGTAAATGACAGGTACGATTGAGTCCAAATGTAAGAGTAAATAAAAAAGTTAAAATTTTATATTATTATCTGTAGAAATATGAATACGACTTACCAGAATTGACATAAATTTAGAACATATAATTCACAAAACTATAGCTTTAATATTGGGGACATTTTGAACAAGAAAAGTGTGAATAGTTCTCCATCTACACTTGCGCTGTTGTAACATTCTATGTTTTAACATACTGAGATTTATTAGTATACCAGTTACTACAGAATCATACAATATATTCATGAACACACATACATTTCATACAAGATGGTGAGACCAACAGGAGCGCACTTTGGCAAGTTTCTTCAGCATTAATAAATATGTAGTAAATAATGACCCGGTGCCGAGCGGTTATGGCATATACACTCGTGAGAGTTTTAGCCCGACAAGAGTTTATTGCCATAACGCGAGCCAATCGGGTCATTATTTGCCTTACACTCCCACGGAACATTTTATTTCTAAAATAATTTGTATATGCCTTTTAAAGGGACATTGCTGATTTATACGACAAGACCAAAAGATGGCATGGAAATGTTCCCAATACACCCATGAATGACTCGAAATGAAGCTTTAAAACTAAATTATTCTTGCATTACTTACACAAACGAGACATTAATTGGTACCTATTAATACATAATATTATGTATATATCATATCAGAAAAAATAACAATACAGTCATCGCATAACAAAATGTACAGTCGTTGGTATGAATCCTCGGTAGCTCATTTGGCAAAGGCGCTGCTCGACGATATAGAGGTTCAAGGTTCGATTCCCACTTTCGTTGGTGACACAATTTCCATTGCTAAATTGATAAAATTGCCAAGTCCATTGGTTTCCGGAGGTTGAATACCTCACAACCGACCATGGTGACAGATGGTAGTTATGGCATATAAGGTGAAGCATTTCAGTTATAGATATGCATTTGATCAGTCGTAAATTCAGTAATTAATTTTCATGGATGTATGATGATTCATTGTCATTGTATGTGATGTAATTCTATTGACGTTACAATAAACATCAATTTACATGATGTTTTCACTAAGATGCACATGTAGATGAACAAACTTTCGGTACGCAGCTGTATGATGATGTTTCACTTATAAGGCTGGAAAACGTCATTGTAAACTGATCTAAGTTTCTGCATCAGTTTAGTGGAGTTGACATTAACGGTATATGTCGTTCATATCCTTAAGAGACAATGTAAGCCAGATTACCATCAAAGTTACTCAATTCTTATGAAAGAATTCGTTACATTTACAAAATGAACTCGGACCTGTTCTAAGTATGCTATGAGCCTCATGTGAATTGCAGCTACATTCGTTTATATGTTTTTCTGCATCTCATGAACGTCATTACCATTTTAGAAATCTTTTTACTGTTTTATTATACAGCACGCAATAACACTGAGATGTTTCGTAGGGTTGATAACTACCTTCGACTGAACAGATCAATATCACGTATAACTCACAGTAGATTAAATAAATTGAAATAATTGTAATAAATATTGACTATATTTTTTATAATAACATTGACTAGCTTCATCAATAATTCTTCTCATACTACATAACACTACCGAACTCTGTGTCTTTATGGGATTTGACTCATAACCCTACGTGTAGGTTATGACAAGTGTATCAAAAGGACAGCGGTTAAATGCATTAGTTGCCTGTGGTTTGCATAAACCGTTCAATGTCTTGCCCAGAAGTGCTGCTTATTATCGGTCTGGGTTCACATATAAAGTAGTTATCAACGGATTTCGTTATCATAAAGTAGCCAAAGTTTCCCACCAATGCTAACATTACAACAACAACAAAATTTGCAACCGTGGGATAACATATACACCTGGAAAAAAGTAATGCAACACTTTGATTTAGAGACTAACCTGAAGTGCTTGGAAAGATATAGCTTCAAATAACTAAATGAATCCATCATTATTTGAAGAATGTTTATGTAGTGACTATTTTAAAAGTAAAAAATCATTTCTAGAAACAATTTAGGGTTTTATTGATAAAATTGCCGTACCTTTTATTCTTGAATTCAAACAACATGATTAAATGTAAGTTTCAGTTCTTGAAATAAATATGCTTATTATGAAGTTTACATTCATTCATAAACCATTTAGTAATTACGATAAATAAGGAACTTATCGATGGTTGAAGTTTTATCTAAATTTTCAACTCTTTTGTCAGTTTGATTGGCTAAGAGTCACAAGGGTTTGCAAATAATTTGAATTCTTTTGATTATAACACGTTGTAGGACAATCCATCTCCCTGTGGAGAGACATTCCATACAGTCATACATTTCATACTGGCCAGATCATTTGTTTAACCTTTATTGAATTTCAAAATAGTTTTATCTTTGAACGTTCATACTGCTTTAACTTTTGACTTCTCCCAAAAGCCACTTACTAAAAATGTCATCTATGCATTAACAAATCATTACAACAGTGTGAACCTATTTCAAAATTCAAGTTGTTGCATCGTTTTATTTCGAGTGTAAAGAGCTTCATTCTCCACTCCTTTGTCTTTTGGCAGATGTTGGTCCCTCGCTCTCCTGGAATCTCTTCAAACCATATCCGAACTATGTGATAACTTGTAAAACGGGAAGGAGGACTTACTATATCCCGAAAAAGGAACAGAGGAAGAAACAGAGGGTTCAAGCCTACTTCGTTGTGCAGCGTTATTCTGTGTTATGTTGCGATAATAACCACGTCATCAATTGATATTTATTCAACGGGACGTTATCGCTGACTGTAGATGTTTTCAATCCGCAAACGAAAAATGATTTGTGCATATTAACGTATGTGTTATCTACAAAGAAGAGTGGGTGCAAGATAGTCTTCCCTGGCTTACCTAGCAAACATAATGTACAAGAAAAGCGCAACAGCTCTCTTCAAAAGAAACGGGATTTGATGATTGATATACATGAATTAAAGCAGAATTGTGTAAGATTTATAACGACATTCCCTTCCAAACAACAACTTTTACACTTCGTAGATAGCTGCAATTGACAGTGTTACGCTGGTCTAGCATGACAATAAAACATATTGTTCTTCTCTTCTGTGACTGTGTACTTGTAAAAATATTGTTGGAGCCACTTTTTATTAGTTATATATGAAAAACAATGGCTAAAAAAAATTGTGATACATAAAATTAATCATCATGGTTGGAATCATGTCATGTTTTAACTATTTACTTTTTCTTAACTATGTACAAAACTACCATTGTTATGTTTGAATGTTCTTCTAACGGTCTTGTCCTTGGATTCATAACGAAAATACAACGATAAGGGACCCGGCTTAATGGAGAAGGATACGCTGAAACTGTCCTTCAACATATGACTGTACAATAATTTGAATGTCAACGACTATCTGCAACTCTATTTATAAATTCATCTTTATTAAATCATGAAAGTTGTAAATGTCATTATATTATATGACCTTTGACAGATGAATTATTATAGTAGAAAAATACTATTCGGCTGTCAATAGCACAAAGCAATACTTTCAGCAGCGTTTATAATCTCTCTAGATGTGTAGATTGAGCGCGTTTGTTATGTTGATATGGGTTAAAAGAGCCCTGGGCAATTGATCCAAGTAACAAAGACGTAGGAAGATCCTCAGAGCCAGATACTCGGCCAATGTAACGATCCTCTGACCTTTAGTAGTTCTAGGACAATACATCCACTGTGGTAAGCTCTCCCACCTCTTCTCAGTTCCTGTTGTGTTGCTCTTTCGTTTGACATGATACAATGAGAGAAGGTGGTACACGCAGCAAATGAATATATAGACGTGATGTTAGATACAATCTGAATTAACGAAGTAGACACATGAACAGGAACATACAGGATAATATCCAATGGCAAAGTAATCAACTTAGCAGAGCCCTGAATATTTGAATAAAATTGCTATCGAAAAAATGTAATAATATTTTTTACATCAATGAAAATATTTTTTTTTGAAAAGCACTTATTCAGCAAATGTCTTAACGTAACAAAATATGAAATGATCTTTAATAATCTCAATTAGCACAGTAACAACATGAAATGTTTCAAAAGACATTAGCAGAGCTCGTAATGTTTGGATAAGCTTTATGGGTAAAGAAATATTAACACATATTTGTAAAGGGCTTATACAGAAATATATCAAAATAAATTATGAAAGGAAGTGTCTTAATTAGATTTGTGAACGAGGTTTTTGAATTGCTAATGGCATCTCAATAGAAAGAATGAATGAATTGAATTAGGATTATGTAAATCAATGATTTAACGATCCCGAGGATGATTTTATCGTTCTAAATGGGTGGTTTTGAATGCTAGATTATGTCCGGTTTTAGTTTTACTTTAAGAGGTTGAATTAGGCAGGTTCTGACATTTTTAAAAATATATCATAAATTAATTTTTTCCAATAATGATAATACTACCAGTGATTATGACTCATTATCGACTCGTATGTCTGAATTTTAACCCTGTAAAAAATATCATCCAAAGTTATTGTTCTATCTTTAATTACTTCTATACATGTATGATAGTTCAATTAGATAAACATCTACAAAATTAACTTCCTAGCTGTAGCGTTGTCCTAATGTTGAGATTATAACAATTTGCTCAATCGTTGATATTTATTTACCAGGACGTTATCACTGACCGATGTGTAGACTTTTGCAATCACATCTACATTCCACAAACGTTGATGACTCTATGTGACTTGCAATCTTGAAGATGTTCCAATGCTAAGCTTCCTCTCAATACGATTTGATAGAATCGTTGGCATGACTATGGATTGCTTTATTAGAGGTGATGTATTCATTTTCCTCTCATTTGAGATGCTATTCACGTTATAAGATAAAGGGCCATCCTAATCTTGGCATTTGTATTGTTAGATTGAGAGAGTAACTGGTTTGTGTCCTATTTCGAAAGCTTTATAATTTATTAACATTAACATGATAGGATATATACTAAAATCGATGTGGCATTAGCCATGGGCGTCAGGGTGATTTTTGTTTGTGTACTCGGACTACGTGTGTAGCTAACGACCAACATTCCCTATTGATTAGAAATGGCGAGATTATTTCACTTACAGAAGGAGACTGTGTGCAACCTTAAGCTTGTAGTCTTGATCATGAACCCCCAAAAAACAGAATGTGCTGAAGTAGCAGGGAATATAATCTTCAGAATTTTACTACAAGTTACAAACTGCAGATTAAATACATTGAATAAATACAACATACACAGTAATCACATTAAGCATGTTGATGGCACAAACAATTATTAAATCATCAACTACAAGTATACATGTGGAAGTGTACACTTAAACGTCGCCGTTTGTGAAAATTAGATACGCATGTACACGTCCGACCTATAATGTGAAATAAAACAGAAACGACATTTTCACTATGAATTCACACTTTGATGTCAGAATCTATTTATTATATTTTGCAACTTTTTACCATTTATTTATCATAAAATCGCTAGGGAGTGTTTGAAATCTGATTATAGTATGGGGAAAATACATCACCGATTTTAAAACTCTTTTGGACACTTTCCGTAACATAACGTTCTGGAATTCTCACAACAAAGAAACAGATTTTGATTCTCAAAACAATGCCATAAACACTGACATGAATATTTATATTGAACCCATGTTGGTGCTCTGAAGAATGGACAAAGCTTTCAGAATATATATATAGGTATGTATTTATGTGAAGGAAACGTCAACAACCTCAAACAGATACCTGAGAATGGAAAGATAACATTGTCTAGGTTGCCAATTAAGTTATTATTATGGACAGAGACATAATTAAGAAGAATGAATTTGAACATACGAAGATGACTGAGCATTTAGAATTCATAGACACAAACATTGTTTAGGTGGTTCATTAAGACATCATCAAGAATCCATCTCAAATTACCTAACACTGGGGAACGGACAAAAGGAGAGAAATCTATGATAAAAAGAACCGACCTCATAAATAAGGTTTGGCTTATCAGCTTACGATTCAATTATAAGGTTATTAAAAGAAGACACGGTGGTTATTTTGGTTTTAACAAATAACTCATTCTCTCGACCGGATATGTTGCTGTTGTAATGAAAATAAGCAATGTGGATTAAATAGACATATGTGGCGCTGTTACGGTATCAACGGATTTATTCTAATAAAGCAGCCCAAGTTTCTCAGCAACACTATTGTCAATATAATATCCACAACCTAATGAAGGAAATATGTTAATCATCTTCAAAAGTGTTCTTAGATAAGTTTAGATATCTTGATTTCATTTAATGGTTTGAAATATTGGTATCAATCTGTTCACATTATTCGGATCAATTTGCCAGTCTGACTTGAATATTTAGCTCATCAAGCCTGAAAGATCAAATGGGCTTATGGCATGTCGTCCGGTGTCCGTCCATCTGTCATCCATATACATTTCAACTTCTCCAGAAGTGAATTGCATTGGTACTTGTCATTAAGTTCTTATTCCAAACTGGGACAAATTGGTACATCATGATAATTAAGATTAAGTTTCCATCATAAATCATATAATAATTTTGTTCAGTATGTAGATCAAACAAGTTCAACGTCTTCAAATTAATGATTGAGAATGTTCATACTAGGTAGTAAGATATATTTCTCCAACAGAAGTGCACTTCTTTAAGTAAAAATTGCAATTCCTGTTAGAAACAAACAACAAAGGCCTCACTTGTCAGATCTAGAGCTGTGGCATATTAAACTGTTTCTCTTGACTGACCAAACAGCTTGAAGAAAAGTTTGTTATCTTATGTCTCTGAGATTCTTGAAGCAAATGTTTCACCTGTTGTTGGATACATATTGCGGTATACAAGTGTTTAGATATATTTCAATCAAGTAACCAATAAACACTGATTTCTAAAGAAAATATAGAAAGGTACGGTGTGTTTACTTGCTGATTGATTGAATTCAATCTAATATGATTACATCTCATTTTTGTAAAATCTACATCAAAATAATCAGTCATGATATATTTTATTGACAAATATTGATATAATTAATTCGAGAACAGATACACTGACAAAAGCTCCTGTAATTTACTAATTGTGAACCTTTAAATGTGTTTCACTCTGCGCCTCCCTGAACTCTGTTTGTCAGAAGTATACTGGAATACTTTGACACGCACAGAACAAGTCTGGGTGCAGTTTTCTTTAAAATTGTGTCTTTACAGGAATGAATAATAGTATTTTCTATCAACTTTTACTCCGGCACCAGTTCTGTACAATGACATTGTCTTGTAAAGTATGTGGTTCTTTGCTCGAAACCACCTTGCAACTAAGTTTAACCTTAGTGCCATAATTCAACAGGGACCCAGTTTAAACAATCAGAATACATACTATCTGAAGGTTGCATATAGACACGATTGGGTGATTTATTGTGTTTTACAGATCATTTACCGTATTCGCCGTAATATAAGCCCTGGGCGTTTAAAAAATTGGAAAACGGGGGCGTTTATTAAAATGACTTTAAAAAATCGTAAAAAGGGGGCGTTTATTAAAAAATTTCTGTTGATGTCCAAAAGAAAAAGAAACATCGATTTTGTTTTAATCAAAATAAGTGTATCAAATAAATGTAAAGAAGAGTTAAATGTCGAAGTTTATTATTTGTATCAAATTTCAACCAGTACTGCAATGGCAATTGAAACTAATTAAAACTCACGAAGATACATTTAGTAATTGAATCCGCCATCTTGTCGCATCATTACTCTTATCCAATGAAACTTTAATTTGCTAGGAATCTAAATATAACCACCAATGAACGGTAGCATAAACATAATCAGCTGATAAGCACATGGTGCAGAAAGTTTACACTAAACACTATTTCCGGGTCATGATATTCTTTATTTGTATCACATTGACAACTACACGTGAACAAAATAACGTTCATGACAAATTCGCGGTCAATGTGCTAGTGTCATCTGTCCTTGTGGGAAATCTTCCAAGAGAGTTGAGCAAGACATTTTTATGTTTCTTAAAACATGGCGGTTGCATAAAATGAGTAGTGACTGATCATTACAGACATTCGACAGTCGCCGGAAGACTGGAAATACCATGTACCTTACACTTTACTGGACATAAGAGGTTGATAGCAAGATTGAAAACTCTTCTTCAATGAAACATCAGTAAGATAAGTCGATACAAAAGAGGGGCGTTTATTAGGGGTCATTTTCCGCGAGTCAAAAATGGCTTAGGGGGGCGTTTATTAGGAGAGGGTGTTTATTAAGATTAATACGGTAAGAGTTTAATGATATACTGTTATACAGAAACCATTTTATTTTTGTATTATGGTTATGTTTAAAACAATGAGTTAGCCGACATCGAAATTTACGTGAACCGGTCATCATTGTGATTGTACTAATAACGTGACAACTCAACTGCAGACTGTTGTGACGTCTTATATGTAGCGGTAATATATACTTGATTAATAATGATGTATACATATTACACTGCAGTTTTCTAAAGAGCAAGTACAACATTGAGAACTAAATGATATTTACAAAGATATACAAAGATTCCTTTTTAATCAATGAGCTTTATCTACAAAACAATGTCTTGCGTAAAAAACAATGAAACGCAATGTATTTGATGTATACCTTATTAATGCCACCAGCCTATTACCTCATGTCAGTTCACCCAACGACTTTTGTTTACTGCACCGCATTGCTTATTTGTTAATATTTACTGTTAATTTACTGTTAATGTGCCCTACGAAAAAGCCGATGAGCATGATGTCCTATTCTATATGTTTAAAAACTGAAGAACTAAGCAAGAAATGAATGGATGTAAAGAAGGTCCATCAACCTATCAAAATGCATATGTTTAGAAAAAAAATATAATTCCTGTGACCATATTGAACACAGTGAGGTTGCACATCCGGAGGGCGTTCCATCTATGACAAGATTTCCGAGAAGTTTCTATATGTGAAGAATATGAAGATGCTTCAAAGGCAAGCTTTCTAACGATGAGGCTGGATGGTATGTTTCCAAGACTATGAATGGCTTCGTTAGTGCTGTCTTGTCAATATTCACGTTATAAGATGGATCTATATGACTTTTCTAATCTTGAAATGTAATGATGGTAGATTGTTATGTTGTGTTTATACGGTGTATCAAGAGAGCTTATTCCAAATACATTGTGACATATGCCCTTTAGTTGCAATTTTAACAAATAAAGTGAAATGATTTCCGTAAAAATTAAACTGACATGTTCGACAACAATATTAATGATAAGGTCAGCTTGGTAAAACATTGATGATATATACAATGCAGAACATAGTTGCAAATACAAAGGAAAAGATAATCCACATTCCAATTAAAGCGAACGGAAATCAAGATGCTATCAATGAGCATCACATTGCAATAATTAAAACTATTAAATTAACGTGACATAATACTTCATTACAACATATCGAAAACAATGGGACGCATTCTTATTGTCATAATAATCAGTGAATGAATCATATTAGTTGATACACTTATTAATACAGTGACGCTGGAAGGCTTTTGATTCATAACAATTTGAATTCACTTTGTGGAAATAATAGTAACATGCATTTGTTTTCTAAGAAGAACTTTTATTAAAGTTATAAGACAAAACATGAGCAAGATATCTTTTTTAAATGAGAAGCATAGGAAAAATATGATCTCTCAAATTATGAATTTAACACAATTATGATAAAGGCTTATAGTTTCCTTTTATGATAAGTGACGAGATAGGTTTGAGTTTAACACAGTGGAAAACATGTTGTTGTCAGAGAACAGTTAGTCTATGTGAACACGTTTTGAATAAAAAACTAAAACCTAAAATTGATGTAAATTTATTACTGTATTGTATTAATGAAAGCTATTTGCAATATTTGAAATTTAGTATGCTATTTTCATCCAAGACAAAACGATTCTCATTTCTCTTTCAATTGTATTTATATAAATTGTTATTAGCATCGTAAATGGTTGCTATAAGATCCATTTAGTTGGCCTAACTCTCAACTTACCAACTCAAACGATCGAGTTCACTTTGTCAACACATACCACATACATGATTGAGTTATATATGTTATTTATGATGAGCCCTTGATACCACACAAAGCAGTTTGCATAGAATGTACAGTAAATTGGACTCTGATGTACCTTATGACATGATGTATGTTGTTGTGGCATGATAAATAGAACATTTACTAAATAAAGAAAATGCCTATTGTTATCAAACATCGATGCTTAACTATTAAAATTAGATGGGAGAACACATTGATTGAGTCATATAGTTATGTACAAATGGTTAGTCTAAGAGAATAGTATGCTTCGACTTCTTATGCTGTTGAGTAAACAGTTTGTAATGTCGGTCAAATGTCTTACAATGACATAAGAATATGCATAGAAAAAAGTCGCCTAAACAGAATAAAGAAAGTATCCATAAACTATGAATGTTCATTAACTGTATGACGTTAGAGCAATTAGGACCACAGATTATAACATATATTGTACAAGGAAGCCTAGATACAACTTCATTTACTCGATATTTCATTCACTTCAAGTACAAGCCAGTTTAAACTTGCATAGTTGCAAAACGATAGCACTGTCCTATCCTGCCATTTTGGATTAAATCTCTTCTCTAGCCATATTGTCCCAATCAATGTCAAATACATATTGGATATACGGAAACCCGAATCAATGTTCACAACACCACTATATGGATGATTAGAGGTATATGATGTCGGATGAATGATGCAAGCAGTGTATCCTTCAGTTATCAAGAGTTTCTTGTTGTATCAGCCCTATGCCTACCCATCCATCAGGAACAGGTGAAACGTTTGTTACAATAATCTCAGAGACATAAAAACAGTTCTACAGTACAGAGGTCTAGGTACTATGTAAGTCAAAATACATGGCAGGGGATGTTTTAGTGCTGACTCCGACAAGGGAGCCTTGTGTTGGGTTTTTTTGTTTACTTTTAATGGTTTACTTCAATGAGGAAAAGTAAATATGAAATAAATAATGGATTTAGAAGAACAGTTGAAAGCATTCGCCTTTAAAATTGATGATTTCTACTTCTAACTCTACCCTATCATTATTTTGTCCAGATATATATATTATTATATATATCACATTTACTATCTTATGTTTTGAGCTGTCATTATTACTGATTTCCAACTTTGTAATTCATGCCTATGCTTTATATACTATGATTTCAACTTGATGCACACAAATCAAACTATTTCAATATGTTAATGCACGTTTATATTTTGAGATTGAAAGTGTCCCACAAAATTGAACATGGAAAGCATCATTCAATAAGAATAATCCTTAGAGAATGAGCAGCACGTATGGTCGAGATATTTTGGTTGGAACACACCACGAGAGACAATGCGTTTTTCATATGACAGTTTAATACCACGACAATCAAATTAAAACCTGGATGGCCAAACCCCATTAGCGAGTGTGTTTTTTTTCTTGTCAGGGATTTGTCTCCCTTGGGTCTGTTTCTGTGCAAAGGAAATTTGACAATAATCTTTAGTGATATCCTTGTCTAAAATAATATCATCACACAATTATTTCCGTGTGAATTATATAACTATATAGTTCTCTCCTCTCCCGAGTATCTTTCTTGAGTTTGATGTTTCTTGTTCATGTTTACAGATTAAAATGCCATTGTGTGTAAATCTGTTTCATTCAAAGTCATTTCTAAACATGACAAAGTTTCAGTTGTTTCATGTATGTTCATGTATTATATGTTGTGTTTGTTTTGATTTTGGTTTAG
Source organism: Gibbula magus (assembly GCA_936450465.1). Taxonomy (NCBI): domain Eukaryota; kingdom Metazoa; phylum Mollusca; class Gastropoda; order Trochida; family Trochidae; genus Gibbula; species Gibbula magus. Next base: position 57,847,779 of record OW388292.1, on the reverse strand, counting down.
AATTGACAATATTGTCCTCTATGTAAATATAAATTGCATTTGCACACAAAATGAATGAGTGATTGTTCAACTCTACTTGGGCAATATTACAGCCATTATAATTGATGTTACACACTAGTTACACAGCTGGATACCTACTTTGAATTTAAAATTGTTTATTATACCTTAAAATTTGCACAAGGGCACATTTTGATCTTGAAGAAAGCAATTTTAAAAGGTGATAAGTGCGATGGAACAATTTCAGAATAAATAAGTGACATAACATATGCATGTGTCACATGAAATTATTGTTGTCAGTAACCTTAATGTCTATATTCTCTTTCATCAGATAGATAACACGTCTGTACGAAATGTGTTAAACAAATTAATTTAATGAACATATTTCAATCAAAAGTGTACATTAAGCATGAACTGAACTGTACATGTTTCATATATATCTTACAACTTTGGCATTGTAAATACTCCCAAAAGCTAAACTATTACATATACAAAAAGGCGCACCAGACAAAAGCATTCTTTATTTGCATCAATATTTATTTACTTATAATTTCCAAATCTAAATATATATATGTCTCCTTTACCATTATATTTTTTATGGGTTCTCTATCTATCTTTGTGTTTGGGGCTTTGAATTGGTGTTCCTGTCATGAATATTATAATTATTTAATCAAGTCCACTGCAAATACTCTTAACAACCATTTTACAATAACACAAGATGATATCAGTGCACATTAACTTGTAATTGTGATAGTAATGATGATGATGAATTGGATAAAATATTTTAAAATATATAGATTTGGAGTCTGCAGTTCTGTAAAGGCATTGTTTGTGGGTGGTATTTTTTCTTTACCTATGTCATCCAACAAATTCAAAAGTTCAAAATACTAAGATAATAAGAAACTCTGAACACTGTAAGACGGAATACTCATTGACATAAACACACCTGTTTATTAAAGTTTAATCACATAATCCTGTACAGATGAACGACGTTCTGCTGAAGGTATCCATGATATAGGAGCAATTATTGTAGTTTTGCCAAAGCTACGGTATCTTGTATCCTCTACTTTGTTGAAAAGATGTTGCTTAGATCATCTATTTTGCCATCATATATCATGCAGCTCTCAAACATTGACATAGCCTTCCAAACCTTCAAACATAACTCACATCCGCTAATCCAGGATTCTCCTTTCAGGAAGCGAGGGCAGGCACCTGTGTAGTAATGTGTTTCTATGGTACCTTGACAAACTTAGTCTTTGTAAAAGTGTATATGTTCATGTAGCATTGAGTCGAAAAACATTGATAAAAGGAAATATTAATAATCAAACAAGATTTAAAACTTCATAATTTGTATCGACTTACAATGAACGATGCATCCCTTGTAGGGAAATTCTTTTTTATTTTCTGACTAATACAATGTAGGACAATATTTTCTTGTTAAATTCTTCTTAAATCTTAAAATCTTATCGTGAAAAGCATTTGACAACCCAGGTTCAAAGCTTCAATCAAGTGTTTACTGTCACTCAGAATTTGATTATCTGAACATAAACTTAATGCATTTAAAGACTTATTTGATGAATGATTAATAGTCTTCCTGTTTCTGATGCTATTCTCGAGAAAGCCTTACCAGCCTTTTGCGTATTACCATGCATGATCTAAACAGGCTCCTTTGATGCTTTAGTGTGTTTTCTATCACATAAGAGCTTCCTTCTTCTGTGCCATGTGTTTTGGATCTTCCTCAAAGCAAATGTAATCACACTCGACCTTCTTGAAACTTTCGTCAGGGTACTTTACTTATACTTTGGGCTCTTTACAAAAAGCAACCGTTACGAACTCATATTGGTCAACATAACGATATGCTTGCCTTAATGAGTAATATTTTTATCTTTATTGTGTGTAAAGAAACATTTGGGAATCCAAAGAAACGAGAATTATATAACAAATGTATATAGATTTTTAGATAAGAAGAAACCACAAAGTATTATTAAATAACCCACCCATCTGTGTTATATTAAAAAGTCGCAAACTTCAGCCATTATAAACGGTGTTGATCGAAATATGTTGTAGAAAACATTTATTTCAAAGAAAGACATTTTTTAGATGCAACAATTGATTATATACACACAAAAGAAATACATTCATACTATCCTCACTAAATGTTCGTTGTTTCTTTTCTTTTTATTAAAGTTTAATCATTCACCCATATCAAGTTTTGTTTTATTCAGCTTACTTATGATGATGATTTAAATGTGTTTTTTTCTCAGAACAATACTCACCAAAGAGTGAACGTTAGCATAGAACTAGTGAATTGATAGGATAACAAATAAATAATCCAACAATAATTATTAAGTGTGAAACATGACTATTTGTGTTTATTTCACAAGTTTGTGCTTTAATTTAAAATGAAATTTTAACAACATTATAATTCATAGATTGGAGAGATTCATGTCCAATTTCTATATTATACAATTATAGACTTCAGTTGACCTCGGAACAGTTATGTTCACCGAGGCAATAGCCGAGGTGAACATAACTTTCCGAGGTCGATAAACCATTTGATTCACCGATACTGAAGTCTATAACTGTTTTATTATATTATTCGTGAAAGTGTTAATTTAGTAATTTTTTAATATTTTTTTTCAAAAGTTAATTTTTTTTCACCAAAAAAAAAATCCTTTTTTCCTAATTTTACTTGTGAACCTAAAATTAATGATAAAAAAACATAATAAAGAAAACATACACTATGATTGAACAACAAAAAGTTTATTCTTAAATAATTTAACATGAAACTTACATTTTTGGGGATAAAACTGATATAAGCAACTCTAAACAGCTAACCTCCTCGCAGTATACGTAATCTATTTTTACCTCCAGGTCATTGGATTGTTATGACGACCTCGCATGACGCTTCCGGCGGTCAACATAACATTTGGTCATCGTCGATTACCATCCGTCTCAGGCAATCACAATACAGAACACTCGTCCATCATATAATAATGATCTTTAGAAGACATGTACATGAACTTATGGGACATTTCACATTTCATTATTGTTCATTTGATAGGACTTCCCTGAGGATATGAAAACAGATTCTCAGCAATGCAGATGGGATTGAATCGTTTTGTGAGAGTAAGTTAAATAAAAGTGAATTGTTTTCGTCGGCAAGTCTAGACATAGGAATACGACTATATATTTTATATCATTATAATAACCATTCCCAACATACTTTTAGAATGAAAAATTCTGCAATATAATATAACCAATTTAGATACATGTAAGTATGTATATACTGTTAAAAGATATGATTAATCTTCATAAACAAAATATATTCTGAAATAATCTCATTCTTCAAACATACAGCGTATACAATATGGTAAGACAAACACTTATAACAATACTTTGGATTGGAATATACAATTATCTGAGAATCTAGGTGAGAATGTGATTCATTTCAGGACAACATTTCAAAGGCGAGTTGAATAGTTCTATAAAAATACTCCAAGGATAAATAACACGTATGCATGATTTAAAGGTGTATTCAAAACTTCAGCGCAAAAAGCTCTTGATGCATTTAAAACCCACTTATGTAGGCTCACACTCTCATTCAATAACAATAAAAGGCTGAAAGCCTCTCTTATTCGAAGGTTCAAGTAATATTCAAATATAAAACTTCCCTACTTCCCTGAGTGTTGCATTCATGCCTGAAGGTAATGTTGAGTAAACTTGTCAATGGGTTATTTTATTCCCTCCACTAATTTATGGACAGGACTGCAGGGCTGATATGAATCCTACTATAACTCTCTCCTTCTCGGTAAATTATCTTCAAGCCATCAGAACATATCGTGAAGAGAGCAGCTTATATATACTATACTGAAAAATCTTATCTTGCAGTAATGTGTGAAAACGAATGTAATTTGTTACAGGCCGTGTTGCTTACAGTAAATCCACAGGCTTTCAAATCATTGCCAATCTTTTTGGAAATATTGATTGTCATTTCGTTAATATTATGAATGTCATTGGTAAATAGCATGGAGGTAGCCATCAAAGACAGGAACAATTACCATTGAACTGGCGGTAAGATCATTTAGTATTTTGGTTCTTACAGTTTGACTACATTATACACATATCAATGTTACACAGATTAACTCGATACGCTTCAGTCAAAGCAGCTGAGGTTATAAATATGTTACACTTTTAGTTCATGTCATTAAGACAACTTAATGTTTTATTAGAAAATATCTTCAAACATTTACACACCTTGACCAACCTATCAACCTAAGCTAGCAGACTATTTGAAGTGCCAGTATCTCAGTCATGTTTAGATTGCATTTAGAGTCACATGTCATTATTTATATTACATCTCAAAACCGTATATACATTGTTGCGTCAAGGCTAAATTAACTCATATAAAAAAATTAATTCACAGTAATTGTTATATTGTATGGCGTTTATAACACGTTGAATACTTGTAAATTGTAATGGACATGTGGTATAAACTAAGTCACTCATTTAGTCAGGTCATTCACATCCATATGTGAGTGGGATTTAACTGTCCACACAGTTAAGGTAAAGAAATAATTTTATTAATTAACTCCTGAATCCGAATTCCAAAATATTTGTCAGCACATCTATATAACGTTAACGTTTTCAAGTGGCACCCAAAATGTATGTGATTGACATATTAAGGTCAGTACTCACAAAATTGTGAAACGGGAGAGAATAGATTGTTATGAAAGAGATTGGTTGTGTTCTCTTTCTGGTTAAATGTATCGAAGAATGTTACGGTAAATAAATACACTGTCTAGTTGCCTGCCACGACAAAACATTGAACAGGTACAAACATGTGTACTGCAAAGGGTTTGATATATACGTAACATTACAAGTGCAAAGAAATCGGATTGAAACGAATTCGTATGGTGTACAGATGTTCCTGGCAGAAGGCAACTGTACTAACACAACGTCTTCGTTTAAATTCAATTGAATTGATGAACATCAAAGTTGACTGAAAGTAACTTTTTAGGTGTGTACTTGGAACCAGAAAGACATATAGGATTAATTACATTTTAGAATATTTATTATAGTAATTTACAACGTTGTTTACCACTTTGCAACTCTTTTTTCACATAGATATTGATAGAGCTATTGTAAGAAAATAAACGATGAGACCAAATGTGATAGTCTTAAACAACTTTTCAACATCTTTGCATTTTTATCGTTTCCATGGCAACACAACTTGGTCTTTCGTTTCCGTAGCAGAACTCATAAAACGTAAGGCATAGCTCAACGAAACTTTGTTCCATTGAATAAAGTGCCCTAAACCTTCTCCCACCTGGCGGGGGATATAACTGCCTCTGTCTGCGTATTCTTACTTCATGTCCTCTGATCCTCAGTTAAAACAATTTTTAAATAGCGTTTTTTTAAACAAAGTAAACAAACCCTCCCTATTTCCTCGATACAACAGGCAGTATAAGACTAAGCATATGAACATTGTGTATACGTTCTAAATAAAGAAGCTGAAAACAGACTTATTCCTTCAGAAAATCTCTATTTTAAAACTATCCTATCGTTCAAACTATACAGGACAAACAAAGTTTGGGATAGACATAACTTTTAAAATCATAACTAATGATTTATTTATTTAAATACTGATAAAATATCAATTATAACATATCCAATATCCCTATATCCCTATTGTTCTTTGTCCAGTAAACATTACATATGATAGGATTCCTTAAGTGTCACACACTATCCCATTATGGATCTAAGCAAGTCAGAATCACACGATCCATCTTGTTGGTCATGAGACTGACGATGTTCAATGTTTAAGTTAACTTAAAATTAACTTAATTGTTCCCATTAGGGCATCACAGTGGTAATTTGTACCAAGTTCAATTACAGATTCAAGGGCAATAACTCCGTAAAAAATAATATATAAGAACTGGACTTTGAACTCAATGAATAGTATCATCTGGACTACCTACATGTTAAATTTCTTTCACCTAAATGTAATAGCTGCCGAGAAAACTTGTCCCAATTGGAGCATCACAGCTCTTTGGTACTGAGTTCAATTTCGTTTCGTTGGTTTTCGAACTCGATAAAGAATATGGGCATCAGAACTCACAACCAAAATTTCATTCAACTCGGTTTAATAGTTTCCGTGAAAACTTGTCTGGATTGAACACAATAAAACAAATGGTCCAAAACGTGACGTTTCCATGGAAACGCCTAAAATTTAAATCTCAGAGAACTGAAAATTGTTTGTGCGCAATGGGAAGATCAAGGTTAAGAACTGTACAAGATTGGTTGATGTACCTTTGACGTTTTTTGAGAAAATAGACCGGATGGACGGATGGAATGACCGCTCTATATACCCTCGCTTACTTCGTAGCGAGGGTAAAATTATCATTTTTTCATTCGAACCCTGAACTTCAGGGTTAGGCACCAACCGCCAGCACTGATTGTACCAACAGCTTACAAATTCAGAAATGTGACCTTAGTATAACCCTGCTACGAAGAAGTCGGGGGATATATAGCGGTCAGTGTGTCCGTCCGTCAGGCACGTTTTTGTTCCGCTCATAACTAACACCAGTTATAACAGGTATATTGAATGAATTCCGATGATTCTGACCTAAGTATCAGCATGAATTGGTAATGTATGAAGCTCAGTATGTATGGCAAAGTTTTCACAAGGCAACGTAATAGTGACATTTCTGTATAGACTGAACATAAAATGGTCTAAAGCAATTTCGGCTAAATGTACTAATATTTATATTTTACAGAATTATAGTATATAAAGGCAACAATTGTTTTCTTATAAATATTTGAGCAATCTGTGGGAATGAGATTTACTATACATGTATATTCTCAAACGGTAGTAAACCTCTTCACAGTAAAGTTTGAACTCCTCTGAGGAACAGACAAGAGACGAATCATTTGTCAGAACTAATACTGAACCTGCTCAGTAAATCGTTACCATATCAACACCTACGTTCAGCATGTTGAGATGTTTTGTTTTGTATGCCTCTGAGAGTCAAGTAACAGACAGTTCACCTGTTGTTTATTGATTAACACTGACACTACTATATAGCATTTAGGAAGGTTTCACGTGAAGTAACTGTTGTTGATGTTGTTGCAACAACTACAACTATCATTGTATTTTGTATCTTGTAATGTGGCACGATTTTGATGAATCATGCGCAAACATACCATCTTATCATATCATAATGATATTTACACTGAAACGGAATGAAACTACCTATGATCCATTTACAACACCTTATAGAGATTTAGAGATAGAGTTTATGTCACCTATAAACATTACTTTAAGAAACTGTTAACTCCATTTATGATCTCATGAACAATGTGATGGTGCTTGTAAATATTGTGATGAATTCATTTCACTATACAATATCAAAACAAAACTGTTTTCATAAATAAATCACTATTAACTCCATTAAAACAAAACTTTCTTTATTTTTAAAATTGTATTATAATAAAACACTTTCACGCTTACCTTTAACTTCCTTAATCTTTACAATGAACGCTGGGGGTGCCCTGTTCATCAGCCGTCTACAATAAGCAGGTTGAACAACATGAAAATACTTCAAACTTCAATAAAATTATATACACATCATCTAGCGTTAAATCAAATTTAATTATTTTACTTTACATACAAAATGCGTCTTGTATATTATGTAATGTTAAAAGGGGACCAAATGATCATCTATCCTCTGTGTGTGTCCTTATGAAAACGTTATGGAAGACTAGTTGATATTACTTACGTACCACATGCAACGGTTAACATGCCTGTGCCCATGAAATTGGGTGTAATCATGTCACTGTAACATTTGGATCATTTATGTCCTTTATGTCGTTTTTTCCATAAGATTCAAAACATAACTACACTCATACAGAAACCAAGTCCTCCATAGATTATCTGCAATTATACACAATCACAATTATAAAATCATGAAAATCGTAAATAACATGACCTTTTGCAGATGAATTATTCTGGAAGAAAAATACTATCCGGCTGTCAAAAGCACAAAGCAATAATTTCGGCAGCATCTATGATCTCTGTAAATTGAGCACGTTTCTTATGTTAATATGGGTTAAAGGATCCCTGGGTGATTTATCTTCAGTAACAAAGGAGTAAGAAGAACCTCAGAGCCAGATACTCAGCAAATGTAAATATCCTCTGACCTTTAGTAGTTCTAGGACAATACACCCACTGTGGTAAGCTCTCCCATCTCTTCTCAGTTCCTGTTGTGTTGCTCTTTCGTTTGACATGATACAATAAGCAAAGGTGGTACACACAGCAAATAAAAATATAAACGAGGTATTAGATACAATTAATCTGAATTCACGAAGTCGACACATGAACAGGAAAATGCGGGATAATATCCACTGGCAAAGTAATCAACTTAGCAGAGCCCTTAATATCTGAATCAACCTGCTATCGATAAAATGTAATCAATTTTTTAAAAAATGGTAATGAACATATTTTTCTTCTGCTTTGAAAAATCACTTGCTCAACAAGTGTCCTAATATAACAAAATATGAAATGATGGTTCATAATCTAAAAATGATAAAAATAATTTGCACTGTAACAAAATAAAATGTTTCAAAAGACATTCGCAGAGCAAGAAATATTAACAATTGTTTGAAAAGGGCTTATGCAGAAAGTGTCAATATATACAAATAAATTTTGAGAGGTAGTGTCTCAAATAGATTTATGAACGAGGTTTTAGAATTGCAAATGGCATCTCAATAGTGAGAATGAATGAATTGAATTAGGATTATGTAAATCAATGTTTTAACAATCCAAAGGATTTTATCGTTTATGGATGTTTTTGAGTGCTAGATTATTTCCGGTTTTAGTTTTACTGTTTAAAGTAGATTAAGGCAGGTTCTGACATTTTAAAAATATATATTAAATTCAATTTTCCCAATAATGATAACAATTCCAATGATAATGACTCATTATCGACTCGTATGTCTGAATTTTAACCCTGTATAAAATATTCTCCAAAATATTCTTTTATCTTATACATGTATGATCATCCACTGAGATAAATATCTACAAAATTATTGTTTTTACTTCCTCTGTGTGTTGAGATTATATCAATGTGGTCAATAGTTGATATTCATTAAACAGGACGTTATCACTGACAGATGTGTAGAATTTGTCGATCACATCTACATTCCACAAACGTTGATGACTGTATGTGACTTGCAAGCTTGAAGCTGTTCCAATGCTAAGCTTCCTCTCAATAAGATTTGATAGAAACGTTGGCATGACTATGGATTGCTTTATTAGAGGTGACGGATTCATTTTCCTCTTATTTGAGTTGCTTTGCACGTTATATAAGATAAAAGGGCCATGTTACTTTCTAATATTGCAATTTGTATTGTTCGATGGAACAGAGTAAATGGTTTGTGTCTTATTTCCAAAGCTTTATAATTTTATTAACATTAACGTGATAGGATATATACTAAAATCGATGTGGCATTGGCTATGAAAGTCCGGGTGATTTAAGTTTGTGTACTGGGACTATAAACATGTGTACCTAACTTTTATTTATTTATTTGAAATGACGAGATGATTTCACGTACAGAAGGAGACATTGTGCAACCTTATACTTGTGTTCTTGAACCCCCATCCAAAAAAAAACAAAAACAGTATGTGCTTAAGTAGCAGAGAGTGTAATCTTCAGAACTTTACCATTTTCTTAGTGACAAACTGCTGATGAATACAACATACACAATAGTCACATTAAAGGTACATCCATTGTGTTGTTTGGGTCAATTATGCAAAACGTTATACATGGTCTTATTTTATCGAGAAGTACCACCTATTACCAAAAACTACCATTCTCATGATACACGACTTAGTATGTTGACGATATGAAGGTAAAAGTATCGATTTCTGATCGAAAACCGGACAATGCACCGCGTGTGGCGCGCGCCAATGAGTCAAACGTAATTTTGGAATCTTATTTAAACCAGACACAATAATAAATTTGGGTTAATAATGTTCAATATGTCATATAACTACTGTGCATGTAAATAGAACGTGCACTTTCGGTTTCTGCACATGGATAATGATGTTACTCGATTTTAATTGGAAACTAGTAAATATGATATATTTTGCGATTCGGGATCAATATGCAAGCTGAGTGAATTTGGTTGTATTGTAAACAACACATATGGTGTGTTGGAAAGTACTTAAACCAAATAATATTCTATGAAACACAATTGATGTACTTTTAAGCATGTTGATGGCACAAACAAATGAATAAATGTTAACTACAACTATACATGGGGAAGTGTATGCTTACACGTTGCCATTAGTTAAAATAAGATAATACATGTACACGTCCTATAATGTGAAAAAAAACAGAAACTACATTTTCCATTTCACACTTTGATGTCAGAATTTATTGGTTAAAGATACCATATTGCTTTGCATTCATGTATTTATCATAAAGTCGCTAGAGAGTGTGTGAAATCGGATTCTAGTATAGGGAAATACATGTATATCACACACTTTTAAAACTCTTTTGGACACTTTCCGTAACATAATGTTCTGGTATTCTCACAACAAAGAAACATATTTTGAATTCTCACAGGCGATGAACGTTATAAACACTGACATGCATATTTAAATTGAACCCATGTTGATGCTCTGAAGAATGAACAAAGCTTTCATAATATAAATAGTTATGTATTTATGTGAAGGAAACGTCAACAAACTCTGCAAACAGATACCTAAGAATGGAAAGATACCTGAGAACTTATAATTCATATACTAAAGTTGTCTAGGTTGTTAATTAAGTTATCAATTATGGACAGAGACGTCATTAAGCAGACTGAATTTGAACAGATGAACAATGCCATAAACACTGACATGCATACTTAAATTGAAGGCATGTTGTGGCTGTGGAGTATAGACAAAGCTGGCGGAAGATAGATTTATGTATCTTACTGAAGGAAACATACTCTTCAAAAGGATAACTGGAAAGATAACTGAGCACTGAGAATTCATAGACACAAACATTGTTTAGGTGGTCCATTAAGTTATCATTGTGGACAGAAACATCATCAAAAATCCATCTCAAATTACCTTACACTGGGGAACGGACAAACGGAGAGAAATCTGTGATAAAAATAACCGACCTCTTAAAGAAAGTTTGGCTTATCAGCTTACGATTCAATTATCAGGTTATTAAAAGAAGACACCATGGTTATTTTGGTTTGTTCAAATAACACATTCTCTCAACTAGACATGTTGCTGTTGTAATGAAAATAAGCGATGTTGACAATCCGGCGCTGTTAAGGTATCGACGGATTTATTCTATGTTCTCAGCAACACTATTGTCAATATGATATCCAAAACCTAATGCAGGAAATATGTTCATCATCTTCAATAGTGTTCTTAGATTAGTTTAGATATCTTGATTTAATTTAATTGTTTCAAATGTTGGTATCATTCTATTCACATTATTCAGATCAGTGTGCCAGTCTGACTTGAATATTTAGCACATCAAGCCTGAAAAGTCCAATGGGTATATGGCATGGTATCCGGTATTCGTCCATCTGTCATCCATATACCTTTCAACTTCTCCAGAAGTGAATTGCATTGGTCATTTTAATTAAGTTATTATTCCAAACTCGGACAAATTGGTACATCATGATAACTTAGATGAACTTTCCATCATAAATCATATAATAATTGTGTTCAGTATGTAGATGAAACAAGTTCAACCTCTTCAAATTAATGATTGAGAATTCTCTCATAATAGGTAGTAAGATATATTTATCCAAAAGAAGTGCACTTCTTTAAGTAAAAGTTGCAATTCCTGTGAGAAACAAACAGCAAAGGCCTCACTTGTCATATTAAACTGATTCTCTTGACTGACTGAACAGCTTGTTATCTTATGTCCCTGAGATTCTTGAAGCGAATGTTTCACCTGTTGTTGGCTACATATTGCGGTGTACAAGTGTTAAGATATATTTCAATCAAGTAACCAATAAACACAGATTTTTAAGAAAATATAGAAAGGTATGGTGTGTTTACTTGTTGATTGATTGAATTCAATCTAATATGATTACATCTCAATTTTGTAAAATCTACATCAAAATAATCAGTCATGATATATTTTATTGACAAATATTGACATAATTAATTCGAGAACAGATACACTGACAAATGCTTCTGTAATTTACTAATTGTGAACCTTTATATGTTGTTCACTCTGTGCAAGGAATACTTTGACATGCACAGAAGAAGTCTGGGTGCAGGTTTCTTTAAAATGGTGTTTTTACAGGAATGTATAATAGCATTTTCTATCAACTATTACTCCGGAACCAGTCCTGTACAATGACATTGTCTTGTAAAGTATGTGGTTCTTTGCTCGAAACCACCTTACCACTTAGTCTAACCTTAGTGCCATAATTTAACAGGGACTCAGTTTAAACAATCAGAATACATACTAAATGTTATCTGAAGTTTGCCACAGACATGATTGGGTTATGTAATTTGTTTTACAGATCATTTAAGAGTTAAATAGTATATTGAAACCAGAAACCAGTTTAAATTTGTATTATGGTCATGTTTCAGACAATGACTCAGCCGACAGCAAACTTTATGTGAACCGGTTATCATCGTGACAATGGTACTAATAATGTGACAACTCAACTGCAAACTGTTGTGACGTCTTATATGTAGCGGTAATATATACTTGATTAATAATGTTTACATATTACACTGTAGTTTTCTCAAGAGCAAGTATAACATTGAGAACTAAATGATGTTTACAAAGATATATAAAGATTCCTTTTTAATCATTGAGCTTTATCTGCAAAACAATGTCTTGTGTAACAAACAATAAAACATAATGTATGTGATGTCCTCATTATTAATAACACCAGCCTATTACCTCATGTCAGTTCAGCCAACGACTCTTGTGTACTGCACCGCGTTGCTTATTTGTTAATGTTTACTGTTAATATACTGTTAATGTGCCCTAAGAAAAATCTGTTGAGCATGATGTCCTATCCTATATCTTTAAAAACTGAAGAACTAAGCAAGAAATGAATGGATGTAAAGAAGATCCATCAACCTATCACAATGCATATATTTAGAGAAAAAAAAATTCCTGTGACCATATTAACTGCATTGAGGTTGCACATCCGATCGCGCGTTCCATCTATGACTATATTTCCGAAAGGTTTATGACTATACAAATGTATGGGAAGAATATGAAGATGTTTCAAAGGCAAGCTTCCTAACGATGAGGCTGGATGGTATGTTTCCAAGACTATGAATGGCTTCGTTAGTGCTGCCAGGTCAATATTCACATTACAAGATGGATCTATATGTTACTTTCTAATCTTGAAATGTAATGATGATAGATTGTTATGTTGTGTTTATAGGTGTGTCAAGAGAGCTTATACCAAATACTTTGTCAATATGTCATCAGTTGCAATTTTAACAAATAAAGTGAAATGATTTTCGTTAAACATGAGACTCACACGAAACTCACAATACTTAAAACTATTAAATTAACATGAAATAAAACGTCATTACAACATAAAGAAAACAATGGAAGCAATTGTCATAATAATCATTGAATTAATTATATTAGAGATATTGACATTGTTGATACACTTATGAAAACATTGACGCTGGAAGGCTATTGATTTATAGCAATTTGAATACACTTTGTGGAAATAATAGTTACATGTATTTGTTTTCATACAAAATATTACTTTTTTAAAGTTTTAAGACAAAAAGTGATTAAATATGAGCAAGATGTTATTTTTTAAATGAACAGGATAGGAAAGATATGGTCTCTCCGATTATAAATTTTACACAATTATGATAAAGGCTAATAGTTTCTTTTTATCATAAATATGAACATAATATTAGTAAAAACACAAGGAAGTGTAAATAATGTTATTGTCAGAGAACAGTTATAGTCTATGTAAACACTTTTTGAATTAACAGAACAAAACTAAAAACTAACATTGATGTAAATTTATTACTGTATTTTATAACTGAAAGCTATTGGCAGAATTTGAAATTCAGTATGCTATTTTCATCAAAGAGAAAACGATTCTCATTTCTCTTTCAATCTTATATTTATTTGTATTAGCATCGTAACTGGTTGCTATAAGATCCATTTAGTTGGTCTAGCTCTCAACTCACCAAGTCAAACGCTCGAGTTAACTTTGTCAACACATACCACATACATGATTGAGTTAAATATGTTATCTATGATGAGCCCTTCATACCACATAAAGCAGTTTGCATAATATCATGCACAGAAAATTGGACTGTAATGTTCTTTATGACATGAGGTATGTTGTCGTGGCATGATAATAAGACATGTACTAAATAAAGAAAATGCCTATTGTAATCAAACATTGATGCTAAACTATTAAAATTAGATTTGAGAACACATTGATTGAGTCATATAGTTTTGTACAAACGGTTACTCTAAAAGAATAGTATGCTTAGATTTATTATGCTGTTGAGTAAACAGTTTGTAATGTCTAATATCAAATATGCATAGAAAAAAGTCGCCTAAACCGAATAAAGAAAGTATCCATAAACTATTGCTACTGTTTAAATGAATGTTCATTAACTGTATGATGTTAGTGCAATTAGGACCACAGGAAAAAACATATATTGTACAAGGAAGCCCAGATACAACTTCATTTACTCGATACTTCATTCACTTCAAGTACAAGCCAGTTTAAACTTCCATAGTTGCATAAGGATAGCACTGTCCTATTATATGATTAAATCTCTTCTCTGGCCATATTTTCCCAATCGATGTGAAATGCATATTGGATATATATCGGAAACCACAATCAATGTTCACAACACCACTATATGGATGACAAGAGATGTGTATATGTTGTCGGATGAATGATGCAAGCCATGGATCCTTCAGTTATCAAGAGCTTGTTGTTGTGTCAGCCCTATGCCTCCCCATCCATCAGGAACAGGTGAAACGTTTGTTACTATAATCTCAGAGACAGTTCTACAGTACAGACGTCTAGCTGCTATGTAAGTCAAAATACATGGCAGGGGATGTTTTAGTGCTGTCTCCGACAAAGGAACCTTGTGTTGTTTGTTTGTTTACTTTTAATAGTTAACTTCAATGAGGAAAAGTAAATATGAAATAAATAATGGATTTAGAAGTACAGCTGAAAGCATGCGCCCTTAAAGATACATCCATTGTGTTTCATAAAATGTTACTTGGTTGAAATACGTGCCAAAATACAATATGTGCTGATTTCAGTTCAAATGATTTCACTCAACTTGCATATTCATCCTCAATAGTCAATTTTATCATAATTACTAGTTTTTAATAAAAATTGAGCAACATCATTAAACATGTTCAGAAACCGAAACTACACGTCCGATTAACATGCACAGTAGTTATTAGACCTATTAAACACTATCAACCCAAAGTTATGTTTGTATGGTGAACATAAGTTTCCAAAATTACGTTTGACCAATTGACACACGCAATGCATTGTCCGGTTTTCGATAAAAAATCGACACTTTAACCTTTATATAGTCAATATACTAAATCGACTATCATCAAAATGGCAATTTTTGGCAACAGTACATACTTCTCGAAAGATTAACATCATTTATAGCCGTTGGCATATGTGACCCACAAGAACACAATTGATGTACCCTTAAAATGGATTATTTCTTCTTCTAAATCTACCCATTATTTTTTCCAGATATTATTTTTATAGATATCACATTTACTATCTTCTGTTCTGAGCTGTCAGAATTATTACTGATTTTCAACTTTGTAATTCATGTCTGTGCTTTATATACTATGATTTAAACTTGATGCACATCAATCAAAATAGTTCAATGTGTTAATGGACGTTAATATTTTGAGACTGAAAATGGAAAGCATCATTCAATAAGAATAATCCTTAGAGAATGAGCAGCACGTATGGTCGAGATATTTTGGTTGTAACACACCACGAGAGACAATCGTTTTTCATATGACAGTTTAATACCACGACAATCAAATTAAAACATGGATGGCCAAACCCCATTAGCGAGTGTGTTTTTTTTCTTGTCAGAGATTTCTCTCCCTTGGGTCTGTTACTGTGCAAAGGAAATTTGACAATAATTTTTAATGATATCCTTCTCTGAAATAATATCATCACACAACCAAGTCAATATTTCCCCTTATTTCCTTGTGAATGATATAACTATATTCTCTCCTCTCGCAACTATCTTTCGGGAGTTTGATGTTTCTTGTTCTTGTACATGCATGTATTTTAAAATATATAGATTTGGAGTCTACACTTCTTTAAAAACATTGTTTGTGGGTGGTATTTTTTCTATACCTATGATACCTTAAAAGCTTTGAAGTAAATTTCAAAAGTCATCGAATAAATTCAAATGTCTCAGAATACTAAGATTTTTAAAACTCTGAACACTGAGAGACGGAAGACTTGACATAAACACACCTGTTTACTAAAGTCTGACATATGACATAATCCTGTACCGATGGTCGACTTTCTGCTAAAGGTATCCCTGTTATAGGAGCAATTATTGTCGTTCAGCAAAGGCTATGGTATCTCACAATCTCTACTTTGTTGAAAAGAATGTTGCTTAGATCATATATGATGCAGCTCTCAATCATTGACATAGCATTCTCAATCTTCAAACACAACTCACATCCGCTAATCCAGGATTCTCCTTTAAGGAAGTGCGGGCAGGCACTCGTATGTTTTTTATTTTATTTTATGACTCATACAATGTAGGAACATATTTTCTTGTTAAATTCTTCTTAAATCTTAAAATCTTATCGTGAAAAGCATTTAACAACCCATGTCCAAAGCTTCAATCAATTGTTTACTGTCACTTGTATGTTTTTGTAATAAAGCTGATAACTTTGGCAAGGTATTCCATGTATTCAAAGACCTATTTGATGAATGATTAATAGTCTTCCTGTTTCTGATGCTATTCTCGAGAAAGCCTTAACAGGCTTTTGTTGATTACCATGCATAATCTAAACAGGCTCCTTTGATGCGTTAGTGTGTTTTCTATCACATAAGAGCTTCCTTCTTCTTTTCCATGTGTTTTGGATCATCCTCAAAGCAAATGTTATCACACTCGACCTTCTTGAAACTATCTTCAGGGTACTTTACATATACTTAGGGCTCTTTACAAAAAGCAACCTTTTCATTGGTCAACATAACGATATACTTGCCTTAATGAGTAATATTTTTATCTTTATTGTGTGTAAAGCAACATTTGGGAATGCAAGGAAACGAAAATTATACAACAACTGTTTATAGGTTTTTAGATAAGAAGAAACCACAAAGTATTTTTAAATAACACACCCATTTGTGTGATAATACAAAGTCCCAAACTTCAGCCATTATAAACGGTGTCAAGCGAAATATTTTGTAGAAAAAATTATTTCAAAGAAAGACATTTTTTTAGATGCATCAATTGATTATATACACATAAAAGAATTACATTCATACTATCCTCACCAAATGTTCGTTGTTTCTTTTCGTTTTATTTTATTTAATTTTAATCATTCACCCTTATCATGTTTTTAATCAGCTTACTTATGATGATGATTTAAAAGTGTGTGTTTTTCTCAGAACAATACTCATCAAACCGTGACCGTTAGCATAGTAGTAGTAAATTGACTGGATAACAAATACATAATCCACAATTATTAACCATGACTATTTGTGTTTATTTCACAGGTTTGTGCAAAATGAATTATTATAATTCATAGTTTGAAGGGAGTCATGTCCTATTTCGATATTGATCTTTAGAAGACATGCACTTGAACTTATGGGACATTTCACATTTCATTATCGTTCATTTGATAGTATCCCTGAGGATATGAAAACAGTTTCTCAGCAATGCAGATGGGATTGAATCGTTTTGTGAGAATAAGTAAAATAAAAATGAATGGTTTTGGTAGATACTGTAAGTCAAGAAATAGGAATACGACTATATATATTGTCAATATAATAACCATTCCCAACATACTGTAAGAGTGCAATTTTCTGAAATATAATACAACCAATTTAGATACATGTAAGTATGTGTATACCGTTAAAAGATGCGATTAATCCCGGGGGTGTAGCTCATTTCGTAAAGCGTCCGCTCATCTCCAGGAAGGTCGGGGTTCGATTCCCGGCCAGATCATACCAAAAGATGTTTAAAGATGGGAGTTGTTACTTCCTTGCTTGACACTCAGCATTATAATGATAGAACAACGCTTGAACTGGCGCTGCACTGTGGCTGCCGAGTGCCAACGGCACAACAATAATTTCAATTTACTTGTTTTGAGGACAATAAAGTTTTTTATTATCATTTTTTTTAAAACAAAATATAAACTGAAATAATATCATTCTTCAAACATACAGCGTATACAGTATGGTAAGACAAAGATTTATAACAATACTTTGGTTTGGAATATACAATTATCTGAGAATCTAGGTGAGAATGTCATTCATTTCAGGACAACACTTCAGAGGCGAGTTGAATAGTTTTATATAAATACTTTAACCCCAAGGATAAAACGTTTATACTGTCAACAGATAAATAACATGTATGCATGATTTAATGGCGTATTCCAAATTTCATGGCGAAAAGCTCTTGATGCATTTAAAACCCACTTGTGTAGGCTGAAACTCTAATTCAATAACAGTAAAAGGCTAAAAGCCTCTCTTTTTATTGTTCGAAGGTTCAAGTAATATTCAAATATAAAACGAGGGCAGTTTATATAGACTATACTGCAATATCTTATCTTGCAGCAATGTGTGAAAACGGCTGTAATTTGTTACAAGCCGTGTTGCTAACAGTAAATCCAGAGGCTTTCAATTCATTGCCAATCTATTTGGGAATATTGATTGTCGGTTCGCTAATATTATGAATATCTTTGGTCAATAGCATGGAGGTAGCCATCAAAAACAGGAACAGTTACCATTCAACTGACGGTAAGATCATTTAGCATTTTGGTTTTTACAGTTTGACTGCATTATACAAATATCAATTTAATACAGATTAACTCGATACGCTTCAAAGCAGCTGAGGTTATGAATACTTTACATTTTTAGTTCATGTCATCAAGGCAACTTAATGTTTTATTAGAAATTATCTTCAAACGTTCAAAAAGTGAAAGGTTATCTGAACTTTACAACCTATCAACTTAAGCTAGCAGACTTTTTGAAGTGCCAGTATCCCAGTCATGTTTAGATTACATTTAGAGTCACATGTTATTATTTATATAACATCTCAAAACCTTATTTACGTCGTTTCGTCAAGGCTAAATTAACTCATATAAAAAATGTAATTCACAGTCATTGTTATATTGTATTACGTTTATAACACGTTGAATATTTGTAAATTGTAACGGACATGTGGTATAAACTCATTCAGTCATTGAGACAGGGCATTCACATCCATATGTGAGTAGGATGTAATTGTCAACACAGTCAAGGTAAAGATATAATTTTATTAATTAACTCCTGAATTCGAATTCCAAACTATGTTTCAGCATATCTATATATCTTAAATTAACGTTTTCAAGTGGACCCACAATGTATTTTATTGACATATCAAGGTCAGTACTCGCAAAAGATTGAAACTTGAGAGAATAGATTGTTATGAAAGAGATAGGTTGTGTTCTCTTTCTGGTTAACAGTATCGAAGAATGTTGAAGTAAATAAATACACTGTCTAGTTGCCTGCCACGACAAAACATTGAACAGATACAAACATTTGTACTTCAATGGGTTTGATATATACACAACATTACAAGTGCAAAGAAATCGGATTGCAACGAATGCGTATGATATAGCCTACAGATCTTCCTGGCAGAAGGCAACTCTTCATGTACTTTGAACTGGAGAGACATATAAGATTAATTACATTTTAGAATATTTATTATATTAATTTACAGCGTTGTTTACCACTTGGCAACTTTTTTTTTTGCTCATAGATATTGAAAGAACTATTGTAAGAAAATAAATGATGAGACCAAATGTGATAGTCTTAAGCAACTTTTCAACTTCTTCGCATATTTTTATCGTTTCCATGGCAACACAACTTTGGCTTTCGTTTCCGTAGCAGAACTCATAAAACGTAAGGCATAGCTCAACAAAACTGCGTTCCATTGTTCAAGTACCCTAAACCTTCTCCCACCTGGCAGGGGATATAGCTGGCTCTGTCTTCTTGTAATTTATTCTAACTTCATGTCATAACTCCAGGTCCTCTGACCCTCAGTTAAAACAATTTTTGAATAGGGTTTTTATAACAAAGTAAAGAAACCTTCCCAATTTCCTCGATACAACAGGCAGTATAAGACCAAGTATATGAACATAAGACTAAATACTGTATACGTTCTAAATAAGGTAGCTTAAAACAGACTTATTCCTTCAGAAAAAAATTATTTTAAAACTATCCTATTGTTAAAACTATACAGGACAAACATAGTTTGGGATATAAATGACTTTTAAAATCATAACTAATGATTTCATTATTTAAGTACTGATAAAATTTCGATTAAAAACATATCCAATATCCCTATATCACTATCGTTCTTTGTCCAGTAAACATTACATGGGATAGAATTCCTTTAGTGTCACACGCTCTCCCATTATGGATCTAAGCAAGTCAGAATCACACGATCCGTCATGTTGGTCATGAAGAGACTTCTTGACTGACGATGTTCACTTTTTAAGTTAAATTGGATAGGAAGAATGTACCAGATTAGGACAATCCATTTCCGATGACATAGACAGTTAACCAATACATTAATTTGTTATACGTGACAGTGATAAAGTCTCTAGAATTATGTATAATCTAGTACAGGGATATCCCCAGATCTAATTGAGGTTATTAATTTTCTTCTTGAGTTTAACTTTTAAAATATTTTAATTAAACATTATGTTACACTATGTATTATTGTGATGTCTGAAGTTCAACGTCTGAGAGAATGAACAAAATTACTCCTTTGTTATGAAATTATGTAAAACAGAAATTTGAGAGATAACCAATTACAATTGAAGAATCAAATCAAATTGTATACATATTATACGGACTTCCGTGTTATCAAGTAAAATTTCAGACATTGTTATATTTGGAATCACTATTTGCAACAGTAGAAACAAGAAAAAAGTGAGCATGGATCACATACCCCCGCCATCCGCTATCAGTCCATTGAGCATTATAGATGTCAAGGGTGCTATGTTAAAAACAGATTTAAGCATCATAATACTGTCCAATATTTTTGGAATTGGCTTTGTTATTTCAAAATTTCATTCACCCAGAAATAATATTTTTTAGGTAATTTAATTGTACCAATTAGGGCATTACAGTGGTAATATGTACAGTTCAATTACAGATTCAAGGGTAATAACTCCGTAAAAAAATAATATTTCAGAACTGGACTTTGAACTCGATGAAGAGTTTCATCTGGACTACCTACATGTTAAATTTCATTCACCTAAATGTAATAGTTGCCGAGAAAACTTGTCCCAATTCGAGCATCACAGCTCGTTTGGTACTAAGTTCAATTTCGGATTCAAGGGCAATAACTACGTAAAAAATAATAACTGGTTTTTGAACTAGATAAAGAGTATGGGCATCAGTACTCACAACCAAAATTTCATTGATCTAGGTTCAATAGTTTCTGAGAAAACATGTCCAGATTGAAGTCCAAAAAGTGGTGTTTCCTTGGAAACGACTTAGACAACTGAAAATTGTTTGTGCGCTATGGGAAGATCATGGTTAAGAACTGTACAAGATTGGTTGATGTACCTTTGACGTTTTTTGAGAAAATTGACGGATGGACGGATGGAATGACCGCTATATACCCCCGCTTACTTTGTAGCGAGGTTATAATTATTGTTGGATTCGAACCCTGAACTTAATGGTTAGGCATCAACTACCAGCACTGACAGTACCAACAGCTTACAATTTCAGAAATGTGACCTTAGTATAACCCTGCTACGAAGAACTCGGGGGGTATATAGCGGTCAGTGTGTCCGTCCGTCAGGCACATTTTTGTTCCGCTCATAACTAACACCAGTTATAACAGGTATATTGCTATACTCCCAAAATCACAGATATTAACATAAATGAATTCCGATGATTCTGACCTAAGTATCAGCATGAATTGGTAATGTATGAAGCTCAGTATGTATGACAAAGTTCTCACAAGGCAACCTAATAGTGACATTTCTGTATAGACTGAACATAAAATGGTCTAAAGCGGTTTGGGATTAATGTCTCAATATTTATATTTTACAGAATTATTGTAAATAAAGGCAACAATAGTATTCTTATGAATCTGTCGGAATGGGATTTACCATATAATCCTCAAACGGTAATAAACTTCTTTAAAAAAAAGTTTGAACTCCTCTGAGGAACAGACCAGAGACGCATCATTTGTCAGAACTAATACTGAACCTGCTCAGTAAATCGTTACCATAAAACACCTACGTTAAGGTATCTTGAGATGTTTTGTTTTGTATGCCTCTGAGAGTCAAGTAACAGACAGTTCACCTGTGGTTTATTGATTAACACTGACACTACTATATAGCATTTAGGAAGGTTTCACGTGAAGTAACTGTTGTTGATGTTGTTGCAACAACTACAACTATTGTTGTATTTTGTATTTTGTAATGTGGCACGATGTTTATGAATCATGTGCAAACATACAATCTTATCATATCATAATGATTTTGACACTGAAAAGGAATGGAAATACCTATGATCCAATTACAATATCCTTATAGAGATTTAGAGATAGAGTTTATGTTACCTATAAACATTACTTTAAGAAACTGTTAACTCCATTTATGATCTCATGAACAATGTGGTGCTTTATAAATGTTCACTTTACAATATCAAAACAAAACACTTATCATAAATAAATCACAACAAACTTCATTACACAATACTTTATAATAACTTTATAATAAAACTTTAACGCTAATCTATTAACTTCCTTATTCTTTACAATGAACGGTGAGGGTGCCCTGCTAAGAAAATTAGCAGGTTGAACAACATGAAAATACTTCAAGCTTCAATAAAAGTATATACACACCATCTAGCATAACATCAAACTTAATTATTTTACTATGCATACAAAATGCGTATTGTTCATTTTGTAATGTGGAAAAGGAATTGTTCATCTATCCTCTGCGTGTGTCCTTATGAAAACGTTGTGGAACACTTGTTTATATTACTTATGTACCAAATGCAACGGTTATCATGTATGTGGCCATGACATTGGGTATAACCATGTCACTGTAACATTTGGATTATTTACCTGTCATGTATGTCATGTATGAATGTCCTTTATGTCGTTTTTTTCCATTAGACTCAAAACACAATTACAATGATACAGAAACCAAATCCCTTCATCGACTATCTGCAATGATACACAATCACAAATATAAAATCATGAAAATCGTAAATTACATGACCTTTGGCAGATGAATTATTCTGCTGTCAAAAGCTGTCAAAAGCACAAAGCAGTAATTTCGGCAGAATCTATGATCTATGTAGATTGAGCGTATTTGTTGTGTTAATGTGGGTTAAAAGATCCCTGGGTGATTTATCTGAGTGCTTTCTGTAACAAAGGAGTAAGAAGAACCTCAGAGCCAGATACTCAGCAAATGTAAATATCTTCTGACCTTTAGTAGTTCTAGGACAATACACCCACTGTGGTAAGCTCTCCCACCTCTTCTCAGTTCATGTTGTGTTGCTCTTTCGTTTGTCATGATACAATGAGTAAAGGTGGTACACGCAGCAAATGAAAATATAGACGTGGTGTTAGATACAATCTGAAGTAGACACTTGATCAGGAACATGCAGGATAATATCCACAGTCAAAGTAATCAACTTAGCAGAGTCCTGAATATTTGAATAAAATTGCTATCGAAAAAATGTAATATTTTTTTTTTCACAAAGGTAATGAAAATATTTTTCCTTGAAAAGCACGTATTCAGCAAGTGTCTTGATGTAATAAAATACGAAATGACCGTTCATAATCTCAATTAGCACAGTAACAACATAAAATGATTCAATGACATTAGCAGAGCTCTTAATGTTTGGATAACCTTCAATGGCAAAGAAATATTTACACTTATTTGAAAAGGGATTATACAGAAAGTGTCTCAATATATAAAAATAAATTATGAAAGGAAGTGTCTCAATTAAATCTATGAATGAGGTTTTAGATTTGCTAATGTCATCTCAATAGTAAGAATGAATGAATTGAAATCTGATTATGTAAATCAATGTTTTAACGTTTCGAGCATCTTATCGTACAGGAATTTGAGGATACCCAAGATCTCAATGTAAACAATGTATATAAACGTATCCACGCCCCCCTCTATACAATAGGCTAAAGGAGCGACACCCGCCATCTTGGCAACTCTTGGTTGCGTTTTCGCACCTCTCGACTCGACCACATTCGTGGCTTATATTTCAAAACATACACAACGACATATAACGAAACTTACCGCCGATCCTTTATTAGGTTTCATACTTCTTTGCCATGGGCAACTTTTTGTTAACTTACTTACTTTTCGGCCCAAATTACGCTGCTAAGTCGATTCTACCTGCAAACAACATCGAATTACAACTCGCTCAGACGGAAGTGACGTCACTATACTGACTTGAATACACTCTCTCTCAGCTATATTTAGATACAAAGCATGGTCATATGTGATGATGATATGTTATTGTCAGTATTACCTTTATTATTTCAAGGACATTAACGAGAAGAGACTGATTCATCTTTTGTTAGCAAATTAATTTGTTCCTTAGTTTGAAATTAAAATTATTTGAATAGGGATATTCTAATTTATACAAAGAATCTATATTTCATTCATAACTTACATAAGGAAAGGTGTCTTTCTGTCTGCTGTAAAAATAAAGTTAGATAAATTGGTTTAGGCTAAACTTAAAAAGTAGGTGTTGAGATGCAATGTTATGGTCGCTTGCCCCGGTAACATGTTAACACAGTTGCATGACCATGCTTTGTATCTAAATATAGCTGAGAGAGAGTGTATTCAAGTCAGTATAGTGACGTCACTTCCGTCTGAGCGAGTTGTAATTCGATGTTGTTTGCAGGTAGAATCGACTTAGCAGCGTAATTTGGGCCGAAAAGTAAGTAAGTTAACAAAAAGTTGCCCATGGCAAAGTAGTATGAAACCTAAAAAAGGATCGGCAGTAAGTTTCGTTATATGTCGTTGTGTATGTTTTGAAATATAAGCCACGAATGTGGTCGAGTCGAGAGGTGCGAAAACGCAACCAAGAGTTGCCAAGATGGCGGGTGTCGCTCCTTTAGCCTATTGTATAGAGGGGGCGTGGATACTTTTATATACATTGTTTACATTGAGATCTTGGGTATCCTCAAATTCCTGTGTCTTATCGTTCTAAATGGATAGCTTTCAATACAAGCTAATTTGAGATTTCAGTTTTATTGTATACATTTCTTATAGAATGATTTATGCAGGTTCAGCGATTTTTTGGAAATATCTTACGTTTACTTTCCCCATAATGTTGATACTTTCAGTGGTTATGGACTTGTATGTTTGAATTTTAATCCTTTTTAAAACATTATCAATAAGTTTGATAGTTTCATCTTTAATTACTTCTACACATGTATGATAATTCATTTAAATAAAGCTCTCAATGTTGAGATAATAAGAATGTGGTTAACCATTGATATTCACCAAACAGGACGTTATCACTGAATGATGTGTAAAACATTTCAATCACAACTACATTCCCCAAACGTTGATGGTTGTTTGTGACTTGCAAGCTTGAAGATATTCAAATAACGAGCTTCCTCACAATAAGATCTTATAGAAGCGGTGGGATGACTATAGATTGCTTTATTAGAGGTGTTGGATTCATTTCCGTCTCATTTGATATCGTATTCACGTTATAAGATGGATGGCCATGTTACTTTGTACTGTCAGATCGATAATGTATCTATCAATAGAGTATAGTGTATGTGTGTATTATTTCCAAAGCCATACCTACATGACATGACATGACATCTCTTAATATTGACATGATATGATAAATGTCAAAATGGCTGTGGCAATGCACATGAGACTTTGGTTAGAATGTTTTTGTTAGATTTAATACATTTGTAGCTAAGTTTATAATAACCGATATTTCTTTATTATTAGAAACAAGGCAAAAGTGAGCGCAGCTCACATACCCCCGCCTGTAGTTTGACCGCCTTTCTTTAAACTATGTAATCATAAATCATATATTATGATAAGGCTTAGGAATGTGGTTTGGTCAGCACATAACATAGAAAACAACAGCAACATGTAGGTTAGGGGTATAGTTTCCGAGATAAGCTCCGGAAACGACACAAAGTCCAAAAATGGGACCGTTTTTGGTCAAAATGTCCAAAATTATTTGAACCATGGAGTTGAAACCCCTAAAAGGCACAACAGCATCATGTAGGTTATCGCTATACCAAATTTGAAGTTTCCAAGGGGTATAGTTTCCGAGATAAGCTCCGGAAACGACACAAAGTCCAAAAATGGGACCGTTTTTGGTCAAAATGTCCAAAATTATTTGAACCATGGAGTTGAAACCCCTAAAAGGCACAACAGCAACATGTAGGTTATCGCTATACCAAATTTGAAGTTTCCAGGTGGTATAGTTTCCGAGATAAGCTCCGGAAACGACACAAAGTCCAAAAATGGGACCGTTTTTGGTCAAAATGTCCAAAATTATTTGAACCATGGAATTGAAACCCCTAAAAGGCACAACAGCATCATGTAGGTTATCGCTATACCAAATTTGAAGTTTCCAGGTGGTATAGTTTCCGAGATAAGCTCCGGAAAAGATTTCGGACGGACGGACGCACGGACGCACGGACGGACGGACGGACGGACACGCTGAGCCCTATATACCCCCGACTACGTCGTAGCGGGGGTATAATAAAGATATGGTTTCACGTACAAAAGGAGACGTTCTTCAACTCACTGAACAAAAAACAGAAAACCAGTATAATCTTCAGAAGTTTTACAACTTTCTTAACAACAAACTGTACATGAAATAATATGAATTGAAACAACAAAAATAATAATCACATTCGTATAGATGGAAAACACAAATGATTAATTCTTTACATCAACGTCATACATGTAAAAGTGTTCTCACAAACTCTACCGTTTGAATATTATATGTACACTTGTTATACTGTGAACTAAAACATTTTACTTGACAAAAATAATTTTGAATTCCATTTTTAATGTCAGAATTGATTAATTTAAGGTTCTATACCGCACTGCCCATAATGAAATTGGTGCAACTTTGTACGATTTATTGATCATAAAATGGTTAGAAAGCATGTGGATTCGGATTCTAATATTGGAATAAAATCATACATTGTTTAAACAACTCAAAAAAGACTGACATACCCACTTAAACCGAACCCTAATTGCGACTGTTTCGAATTGAAAAGCTCTCAGAAACTAAAGGAAACGTCTCTCAAAGCATAGTTTCTTCTGTCGTTAGTTGCACATCATTGCATACAGTGTGAAGATAAATTCCAATCAGGCAACCAATTAGCAAGATTGCTAAAGAAAATGTAGGTAGAATGGTTTATTTACTAATTTGTCTCATCAGATTTGTACAACTAATATTTTTACAAAGTTAATGTTGATTGAATTTAGTTAAATTTTGTCTCTCATTCGCATCAATTCGATATCTAAATTAATAAGTTGTGATTTATTTTAATTGGAAAGGTTGAGATTTTGATTTTAAAACAGGAATACATTACAAACTTACTTACAAAATCGTCTGTCATAAACAATTATGGATTCATATACATGTATATATGCTGAGAATATCATTCTGTAAACTTCTAAACGATGACTTAGTTTTGACCGATTTTACCTACAGTACTTAAAGGAAGTGCACGCTTTCAACAATTAAACTCTGAATCCTTTCAGATACACTTTAATCACATACGCGAATACATAGCAATTCTTTTTTCTTTAGCAATATTTTGAAAATTAATGACACTGTTAAGGGAAAGAAAATTAAATCTAAAGCTCTTTTTAAATAAAAATGTCAATTTTATAATCGTTTTTCGCATATTCAACATGTTTTTCCACTGACACACATATTTTAAATATTGCTAAAATGGTAATATGATGTGCGCAGTTGAGTAAACAAATTAATTCAGAGATAATAATAGGGGGTCACAAAACGTTTTTTTTTATCACTTTAACATTATTTTTTAAATTACACACATAAACGATAAAACCTGATCAATTAAAGTATAACTTTGATGGCCTATCATTTAATTATTATTGAATACACTATTTATCTAAGAGTACTACAACTATCAGTTGATTATACAAGGTGAGTTATATCCATCACTTACTTGAATTATGTCTATAATTGACATAGCACACGTTGTCACATATTTACCGCGAAAATAGGTGACGATAAGGGCATGCAGCATGTCGCAAATTGACCGCTAAATATCAGCGCTTTCTGTTAGTTTATTGATAAAACTTAGCATATAAAATGCAAGACATATATTTTGAGACTTTTTCGCAACAAGAAATCGTTGTCGCAAAATATAACCCTAAATGAATTTTATCACTTCGTCCGTCCTTAAACACCTTTATATAGTTAGCCATCAGTGTGTTGATGAAATTGTATATTAAGCAATACTAATTAAGTGTAATACTACTGTCAACAAGACATGATAGTGTGCAATTGTGACATCACGATGGTAAATGAATGATGGAAAAACACACTGATCAAATGTCTTACAGCGAAAAAAGTCGCCCGTACAGAATGAAGAGGTGAGGTGAGGTGAGGTGAGGTGAGGTGAGGTGAGGTGAGGTGAGCTTGGATTGAACGCCGCTTTCAAGAGTATTTCACTTATATCGCGGCTGCTAGTATTACGGCAGGGAGAAATCCCGCAACGCCATGTGGCTATGCATTGCGGTGAAACCTGAGAGCATCGGCTGGAACTAGCGAACCACGGGTGGTACTGCACTGAAATTCAGTGTAGCATTGCACCCAAACCTTACTGCGTGTAGAACAGTTCTCTACTGCAGACAAAGTTGCCGTGCCCCTGGCGGGATTCGAACCCCGGACCTCTTGATCCGAAGCCGAACGCGCTAACCACTGCGCTATCCCGCCCCCCAGAATAAAGAAAATATCCATAAACTGTTGCTGCTATTAAAGTGAATGTTCATGAACTGTGAGACGTTAGTAAAACTAGGACCACAGGAGATATTTTGTACGAGGAATGCCAGATGCAACTTCATTTTCTTTAAGAACAAGTCAGTTTAAATTTCATATCCCTGTCTGCTCCTGCCGATTTCGGATTAAATGTTAAATGCATATTGGATATGCGGAAACCTCAATCAATGTTCACAACACCACTATATGGATGACCAGAAGTTTGTATATTTAGTCAGATGAATGAAACAAGCCGTAGATCGTTCCGTTGCGTTACCAATAGCTTGTGGTTGTATCAGCCCGATGGGTTCCATCAGGAACAGGTGAAACGTTTGTTACAACAATCTCAGAGACATAGGAAAACAAACAGTTCTACACTGCAAACACCTAGGTGCTTGGTCAGTCAATATGCGTGGCAGGGGATGTTTTAGTGCTGACTCTGATAAGCGAGCCTTGTGTTGTTTGTTTCTCAAAAGATTTTAATACTTTACGTTAATGAGGGATACCTCCTTTGGAGGGTGTGTGTTATTCATTTTGAGCGTTCAATGTCCAATCAATAATTTGAAGACAGCAATATAAGTGTATGTATGCCTTATCACAAGTGTTGCACTGATTTCCGATTTTGTGATGAACGTCTGGACATGAATAAACTATGTTTTACACTTTAGCGAGTTTACACTTATGAAAATCATTCGTATTAATGGATGCTAATATTTGGAGATTCAAAGGGTTTAAATGTCACAACATTGAACATGGAAAACACGTGCAAAGAGTGGAATATGGATGTCATTATTATTCAATAAGAATTATCCTTGGAGAATGAGCCACACTTCTGGTCGAAATGTTTTGGTTGGAACACACCACGGGTGACGGTGTGTTTTTCATATGACAGTTGAATACGACGATAATTGAATTATAATCTGAATGGCCAAACCCCATTAGCGAGTGTTTTTTTTATCTTGTCACAGATTTTGTCTCCCTTGGGTCCGTTTCTGTGCTAAGGGAAATTTGACAATAATCATTAATGATATTTCTGTTTAAAATAATATCATCCCACAACTGAGTCAATATTTTATTTTATATCTGTATGAATTATAATATTAAAATGTTTTCTTCTCTCTCAAGTGTGAGTTTGATTTGAAAGTTTCCTAGGTGTTTTGTATTCACGTTAAACAAATTACAAATATTTTGTGTAAAACTGTTTTATTCAATCAAATTATTATATCAATCCCTAAACATGACAATTTTTCAGTTGTTTTCTGTATGTCATAATTGAATTCAATTTGTGTTTGTTTTGATTTTCCTTTATTCTTTTGGACAATACTATCCCAAATACAAAGATAAGTTTAATAGTAGTTGGGGTGCATTGATTGTGTAAAATAGCTTTATCTTTGGGAAGAGTGCATCTACAGTGGGATAGTTGAGACAAACGAAACATTCACAGCTCAATCAATTTCTTTAACAAATGGCTTTTTATAAATCGTGCCAAATGACGGAAGGCAATTCTAAAACAAAGGTAAGGGGAAACAATAATTTCACCCGCCAAATACTATTAATTTCCCAAAGTTTCATTGCATGTATCACCTTCTTAACTTCATTTTGTCAAAATCAAAATGTGCCCTTCTGTCGATTTATGAACAGAGATATCATCTTAAAAATATTTTAAGTATCCAATTCATTTCATTCAATAAGCAAACTGTCAAACATACTACCTTGTTTTCCTCTCATAGTGCGCAATTAAGAAATCACAATAAGCAATAAAGACTTTGGAATGACCATATTAAATAAATATGAAATAAAATTAAAAAACAAAAACCATTTTTAGGGTATGATATTCCTTGGTACAATTGTGCAATTAGCTAACTAGTATAACTAGTGTGTAAATGCATTTTTTTTCATAAAAGATATAACGTACCATCTATTTGTATGATAGAAACGAAAAATAAAGAATCATTCTTTTGCATCATATTACTATTCTTTGATGTTAATGTTTATGTATTAGACTTACCATTTTATTAATTAAACATATGTCTTTCATTGATACTGCCGTCATTTCTGTTAAAAGTATTCAACAATTAAACTGCATATACTTTTAATAACTCTTTAACATCAACGTACGAGGATTCCAGTACACATAACTTTGTTGTGACAGTAATTGTAGTAAAGAACTGAGTAAAAAATCGTTAAACAACTTTTCAAAATTCAGTCCTCAGTATCTCTAGGGCACAGTTTGTTGGTTATTATTGTTTTGCCAATGATAGCTTTGATGAATAAATTCAAACGTCTCACCTTTTAAAATATTTGTAAAACTCAGTTTAAAGACATGACGGAATTATTGGAAATGACAATGATACAAACGCACCTGCTTACTAAAGTTTAATGACATAATTCTGTACAACATCGACTTACTACTGACGGTATCTGTGATGTAGGAGCAATTATTGTCGTTCCGCCAAGGCTATGGTATCTTGTAACCTCTACTTCGTTGAAAAGAATGTTGTTTAGATCATGTATTTAGCCATCATATATCACGCAGCTTTCAAACATTGACATAGCCTTCTCAACCTTCACACATAACTAACATCCACTAACGGAGGGTTCAACTTTCAGGAAGTGAAGTGGGCAGGCCACTATGTTGGAATGTTTTCCTACTCAGTTATGGAACCTTGACATATTTAGTCATTTTGAAACGTGTATATGTACATGCAGCATTGCGATGAAACACATTGTTAAAAGGGAATATGAATATTCGAACAAGTATTTACAATGAACGATGATGTTGTCTATGCATCCCTTGTCAGGAAAAGTGGTTTTATATTCTAACTCATCCAATGTAGGAAAATGATTTCCTGTTTCATGTTTCCTAAATCTTATAATTTTATCGAGAAACGCAGTTGACAACCCAGGTCCAAAGCTTCAATCAGTTGTTGACTGTCACTAAGAATTTGATTATCTGAACAAAAACTCAATGCACATTTTCGTTTTGTAGTTTTTTTTAATCAAAGCTGATAACTATGGCAAGGTATTCCATATTTTCAAAGACTTATGTGATTAACGATAAATTGTCTTCCTGTTTCTGATGCTATTCTCGAGAAAGCCTTAACAGCTTTCTGAGGATCATCATGTATGTTCTTAAGAGTCTCCTTTGATGCATTGTTTTCTATCACATAAAAGCTTCCTTCTTCTTTGCCATGTGATCTTCCTCATTGTCACTTGACCTTCTTGAAACTTTCTTCATGATACTTTACAAATACGAAAAGCAACCTCTACGAACTTCATTGGTTTTTATATAAGAAGAATACACAAAGTCTTACAACGTACTTTTTAAGGATAAGTTGGTAATGTGTGTAGAAATCAATATCAATTTTTGTGCGTCGGAATCAATTTATAAGTAACTTTTTATTTAAACAAGTAACAATTACAATATATTTGATTTGGTTCGGTACACGGACATGTATTACTAAATCAAATCATCTCACACACATTTGTCTTATATTAAAACTGAAGTCCCACATTTAAGCCATTATAAACGGTGTTTAGAAAAAGAATTTTGTAGAAAGAATTCATTTCAAAGAACGACAATTAAAAATGCATCAAAAATGGATTTCAATCATTTCAACAACTGATTATGGTTTATTCTTATCTGTAATTTTGACATTATTACTTTGATGACCGTTTCGAACAAATGAATAAAATAAAACAATTATTTTACATAGTCGAAAAGGAACATTTGTTCATGAATGGTAAAGAATCAGTAAAAAATTATAACATATCTGTATTATCAAATTAGTGAGTGAATACCTTTTTCGAAATTGATCTTTTGAAGACATGTCCATGAAATTATGGTACATAATGGATAAATTAGAACTACTAACGTATTTTTAGTGTACCGCCTGTAGTCTTCAGAGGAAAGCATCTTGTCGAACTGTTGTTGCCAGCAAAACACATAAACAATACATACCTGGTACCAAACAACAACTCTCAAAGTTGTCGCAGATTTTGACCATTAGCATTGGACAGAACACCATCAAACCATCAGACACAGCTAGACATCTTGGGGTGATTTTCAAAACGTCCTTTTCCCCTGAACAGCAGATCAAAGCACTCAGCAAAGCTTCCTTTTACCACATCTACAATATCAAAAAAGTTCGCAATCTCCTTGACAAAAGCACAACTCAACTTCTCATGTCAAGCCTTGTTCTATCCAAACTTGATTACTGCAACTCTCTTTACTAAAACATTCCAGCCCATCTCATCAACAAACTTTAAGAATTCAAAATTCTGCAGCTCGCTATGAATCAATCACCCCCACACTTGGAAACCTACACTGGCTCCTTGTTTCGAGCAGGATTCAATACAAACTTCTTCTCCTGACTCACAACTGTATACACGATAGTGATTTTCCTGAGTATTTGAAAGATCTCGTCAATGCCCATGTACCCACTCGTTCTCTCCGATCATCTAGTGCTATGTTCCTTTCCCAGCTAGCTACAAGATCAACCATGGGAGACCGTGCATTTGCCTCTGCAGCTCCTGTGCTCTGGAACAATCTGCCCCTATACCTCAGAGAAATCAGCACAAGAGACACTTTCAAAACAGACAAAAAACTTTCAAGACATTTCTGTTCAGACAATCCTTCTTATAAACTTCTTTTCTTTTCAAGCGCCATTGAGCAATCAATGATTGGATAATTAGGCGCTATATAAATTTATTAGTATTATTACTATACTTGATAGTTTGTCATTATCATAATGATAAGCTTATAACTCTGGTATTGCTGCCAAAAAGAGCATCAGCTTTACTCTAGGAAAGTTATAAATCGTATTGATTGCTGTCACAGTTCCGTGTTAGTTTCACACTTCATTATCATCCAACTGATAGGACTTCCCTGAGGATTTGAAAATAGTTTCTCAGCAATGTAGATGGGATTGAGTCGTTTTGAGAGAGAAGTAAAATAAAAGTGAATTGTTTTAGTCAATAAGTATAGAAATATGAGTATGACTACAATTTAACTTGGATTCAAAAAACATAATTATCATCATCCCTAAAACATTGTTAGTTAAATAATTGTTTCCAGCAATAATGCTTTCACATGATATATATATACATATATATATATATCGATTAAGATACATCGGCACATTGTTAAAAAATATGTAATAAACCATTTCTGCAATAATTTAATCCCTCAAACATATATATATACAACATGGTTAGACCAATATTTGTTCATGAATGGCCGCCTTATATAAAACATATAGGGATACTTTGGTTTGGAATAAACAGTTATCAGAGAATCCAGGAGAGAATGTCAATCGTTTCAGTAAAACACTTCAAAAGTGTGAGGAATGGCATTCTGTAAATACGTTCAAGGATAAAACCCTAATACTGTTAACAGATATACCTAAAATGTATGCATGATGTATTTAAGTCTTCATGAAGGAAACTCTTTTGAACTTGATGCATTTAAATCCCACTTGTGTAGGCTCAAACTATCATTCAATAACATTATATAGGCTAAAAGCCTCTCTCAATATTGTTCGAAGGTTCAAGTAATATTCAAATATAAAAATTCCCTACTTCCCCGAGTGTTGCATTTATGCCTAAAGGTAATGTAGAGTAAACTAGCCAATGGGTTATTTTATTTCCTTCCCCTCATTTATTGACATTTGGCATTTTTTTTTACAGTTTGACTACATTGTTCAATTATCATCTTTAAAACAGTTTAACTTTATGTCGTTTTGTCAAGGCAAAATTTACTCATATTAAAGAGGTCATTTGTCATTAACACCAGGTCCTAAAAACAATTTTCGAATTGGGGTTCCAATCCCGCAAGTGATTCGGCCCAAAAAGTACAAACATTTGTACTATTGAAGGTAGTTTTATCCCCTTTGTAACAATGTTAAAATTTCTTTCGACCAAATGTAAAATGGTAATTAAATATTTACAGGAAAAGAGCTTGTTCAGCAAGTGTCTCTATATATATAATATTACTATGAAAATTAGGACTTCATGAAAGAGGCTTTAAAATTGTAAAAATGAATTAATTGAATTCTGCTTATGTCAACCAATGTTTTAAAGATGCCAAAGATTTATTGTTCTTAATGGACGGTCTTGAATGTTAGTAATGGATTGTATTATTATAGGCATTATATGCATTTTGTCTCATTTGATATGATATTCACGTTAGAAGAAGGATGGTCCAGTCAAAAGTACATATCAGGAACATAGAGAATTTCTGTCATATGTGCCAAATGTTGTTACGCTCTATATACACATTCGCCATCAGATATAACTCTAAATATAATAAAGGATTGGTGATTTCAATGAAAATTGCACTTAGTGGAAAGAAAATTTTCATCCGGACTACATAGCTTCAAACAGAAATTATAGAACAGAATTTAATAGATTATTTTGAGTACACATTGATAAGCACAAGGTGGTTGAAAAGGAATCAAATGATCAAGACATGCAACAAATTGAATTATTATATATGAATTGTATTCAAATTGCTCCACACTGATTAACTAGAAGAGAGATGACTAAATACATAGAATACAACATACATAATAATAAGTAAAATATATCACCTTAATATTGTGAATGTGGTTTGCAAACACAAACACATCAACAAATACAATTGAACATGTGAAAGTTTACGCTAAACTTGCTAGCTAGTGAACATTCGATATATTCATGCTTTAATGTAAAATGAAAAATCTTAAGAGGGTAAAACAGCCAATTAGATTAATCAAATATACGTATTCATAGAAAACATTTTCATGTATAACAAGAAAACTGATAACAGCCAATTTCGTGTTTACACTTTTTAGTAATTCAAGGATTGCAAATAGGTCTTCATTGCTTAACCAAATCATAACCATTTGTTTCAGAACTCTATTTATTGATTGAGCAGGATTGTTTTGCAATTGGTAGTATTTTAAATTTTGTTGTGAAATGTTTTATTTCACTTAGAAAACGTACTACAGCCCCTTTTAATGTGATGGATTTCTCAAAACAAATATTAGTAAATATGAACAAATGCATAGAAACATAAATACTGACATGTATACTTACGTTTAAACCATCAGTGGGCTAGGTAGAAAAGAAAGGTTAAGAATATATCTAATCCTATGTATTCAACTTAAACGTCAAAGGAGTGAGCAAACAAAACGCTTCAAAAGTAAAAAGGTAGAAGTTCTAAGAATGCATAGACACAAACATTGTCAGTTATCATTTGGACAGAAATATCAGTAAGAAGCAATTATTTTCAAATTACCTTACACTGGGAAGCGAACTGACGAAATAAAAATGTGATGAAAAGTAATGTCAGGTTTGGCTTATCAGCTGATGATTCGAGTGCATTAAACAGACAAAGAAAAACACAATGGTTATGTGCTTTGTTAAATTTAAAACATTCTCTCAACCAAACATGGTGTTGATGTAATGATTGACAGTTCTCTCATACCGATAGTAAGATATCTTTTTCCATAGGTAGTATATCTCTTTAAAGTCAAAAGCTCAATTCCTCAGAAAAGCAAACACCAAAAGCACCAAAAGCACCAACACCACTTGTCAGATCTAAACTATAAGTTATTTGTCTTGACTTGCTCAACAGATTGAGTTCTGCATTGAGAAAAAGTTTGTTTTCTTATGTCTCTGAGTTTCTCGTGTTTCACCTATCTGTGGCTGTGCATCACTGTATACACCAATCAACCAATACACATCAGTCTCCGGAGAAAAGTATGGCCATGGTTTATAAGCTTAAATATCCAATTAAATGTTAAAATTTTATTTCACGTATTTGATGTTGATTGATTGACATCTCAACTTAATAATTCGAGATTTATTTCAATTGACAACGATTGAGATAATTGATCTGAAACAAGATTAATTGAGAAAAGTACTGACATTGTGACTATAGCCCAGTAATTTTGGACCCTTGTATATATTTGCTGAGATAAACGTTCAGTAAACAGAGTCTTATATGGCGTTACAACCTTCAGTGTGTGCCTCTCTGAACCCTCATTGTCAGTAGTCACGCCAATAAGAAGTTTTGGTGCATTTTCCTTAAAATCGTGTCCTTGAATATCGTTTTGGAAACAGCGTTTTCTATCAATGTTTACCCTGGAACCAGTCCTAGCCATAACGTTTATTTGTGAAATATTGTTTAGCAGTCTGAAGGTTGCAAACAGAAAAAGTGAGTGGTTTGGGTTTGATAATTAACAAGTGAAAGTGAATTAGATACCGATAACAATCATGAGTGCCCAAAAACGATATTTAACGGGAAAAGAGTTTAGTATTATGTTTAATTATTACTGATTTTAATTTCACGAATATTGTAAACGAAGGGGATACATCAATTGCTGCCGCGGCGTTGACATTGTGATATTTTAATTATTTTGATGTCATTTCAATCTGATATACTTGATATGGTTATTTACGTCACGAAACTATGACGTCATGTCAGTTTAGCAAGCAACTCCTCCTCCGATTTGCATATTCAATGCTGTAACCATTGGCCAATGAAACATCGGTTGATCATGATATCCTATTTTATGTTTTATGAAAATACTTTCATCTATGTGACTTAACTAAAATCGAAGATTTAAGCAGTGAATGGATGGACGTAAAGAAGTTCCATTAACCTACTGTAGTACATAGATATAGAAAAAATGTTGTAATTCCTATAACCATTATGAGAATATTGAGGCTGTAAATGCTAAAGGTGTTTCATCTATAACTAGATATTGATAAATTGATGCTAAACTATGAAACTTAGATTTGAATACAGATTGATTTGAGCCATATGAATCTGTACAAATGGATACTTTAAAACAGTGATTTGCTTGGCCTTTCTAATGATGTTGAACAATTGTCTGACAACGACATAAGAACATGCGTGGTAAAAAGTCACTCATGCAGAATAAAGAAAGTATCTATAAAATAAAATGAAGTTTCATATCTGTCAGTCCCTGACTTTTTCGGATTAAATCTCTTCTCTGGCCATATTTCTGCAATCAGTATATAAATAATATGTCCGAAAACCACAATCAATGTTCACATCACCGTTTAGATCATATGGATGACCAGAATTTGTGTATTTAGTCAGATGAATGATACAAGCTGTAGATCCTTCAAATTCGTTACCAAAAACTTGTTGTTGTATCAGCCCGATGAGTTCCATCAGGAACAGGTGAAACGTTTGTTACAACAATCTCAGAGACATAAGAAAACAAACAGTTCTTCCCTGCAGACATTTAGGCGCGTGGTCAGTCAAAATACATGGCCGGTGAAGTTTCAGTGCTGATTCGGACCTTGTGTTTATTGTTTCTCAAAGGATTTTAATACTTTACGTTAATGAGGGATACTTCCTTTGAAGGAGATTTGTTATTCATTTAAATCTTTCAACGTTCAATTAATAATTTGACAACAGCAATATAAGTGCATGTATGCTGTATCACATTTGCTATCTTAGATGTTGCACTGATTTTCAATTTTGTGATTAATGCCTGTACATGATTATGAATATACTATGCTTTACACTTGAGTGAAAGCACCCTAATGAAAATCATTTGTATTTATGGATACTAATATTTGGAGATCTCTCATGTCTCATATCATGTCACAACAATGAACATGGAAAGCATGTGCCAAGAGTGGAATATGGATGTCATTATTATTCAATAAAAATAATCCTTGGAAAATGAGCTACACGTCTATGGGAGGGCGATTATTGAATTATAAGCTGAATGGCCAAACCCCATTAGCGAGTGTGTTTTTTCTTGTCAGAGATTTTGTCTCCCTTGGGTCCGTTTCTGTGAAAAGGAAATTTGACAAAAATTAATAATGACATTCCTGTCTAAAATAATATCATCCCACAACTGTGTCAATATTTTATTTAATATATGTGTGAATTATATAACTTTAATGTTTTCTCCTCTTTCTTTCTGTATGTCCAAATTAATTATTTTTAAAAACAAAGTTCTTCATTGTGTTTGACAATTATATCCTAAATACAAAGATAAGCTTTACCGGTTGGAGTGTACTATTTATAACAGTTTATCTTTTGGAAGAGTGCATTTACAATTAGAAAGTTCACAACTCAATCAATTTCTTTAACAACTTGCTCGTTATATATCGTGCCAAATGAAGAAAGGCAATTCTAAAACAAAGGTTAGGGGAAACAATAATTTCACCCGCCAAATACTATTAATTTCTCAAGTGCTTCATGGAAAATATTTGTAAAACTCAGTATACAGACATGACGAATTTATTGGAAGTGACAATGATACAGACGCACCTGCTTGCTAAAGTTTAATGACATAATTCTGTACTACATATGGACTTACTACTGATGGTATCTGTGATATAGGAGCAATTATTGTCGTTCCGCCAAGGCTATGGTATCTCGTAACCTCTACTTCGTTGAAAAGAATGTTGCTTAGATCATGTAATTCGCCATCATATATCACGCAACTCTCAAACATTGACAAAGCCTTCTCAATCTTTACACATAACTAACATCCACTAATGGAGGGTTCACCTTTCAGGAAGTGAAGTGGGCAGGCAACTATGTGGGAATGTATTCCTACTCAGTTATGGAACCTTGACATACTTAGTCATTTTGAAACCTTTATTCAAAGACTGATTGATTGATGAATGATTTATAATCTTCCTGTTTCTGATGCTATTCTCGAGAAAGCCTTACCAGCTCTTTGCGGATTACCATGCATGATGTAAAAAGGCTCCTTTGATGCATCAGTGTGTTTCTATCCCATAAGAGCTTGCGTCTTCTTTGCAATGTGTTTTGCATCCACATGAAGGCAAATGTAATCACACTTGACCTTCTTGAACCTTTCTTCAGGATAGTTTACAAATACTTAGGGCCTCATTACGAACTCTACGAACTCACATTGGTCAACATAGCAATACGCTTTCCTTAATGATTAATACTTTTATCTTATTGTGTGTAAAGCAACATTTGAGAATGCAAAGAAATTATACAACAAGAGTTCATAGGTTTTTAGATAAGAAGAATACACAAGTATTACAAGAACACAAGTAAGTATTATAACTTACGTTTTTAGGAGGACTGGAAGTGTGTGTCGAAATCAATATCAATTGTTGTGTGTCGGAATCAATTTATAAATACCTTTTTTATTTAAAAAAGTAACAAGTACAATGAATTTGATTTGGTTCAATACACGACAAGAAGATGTATTACTAAATCAAATCATTATCTCTGCAAAATTAACACATATTTGTGTAATATTACAACTGACGTCCCAAATTTAAGCCATCATAAAGGTGTTTTGAAAAAGAATTTCGTAGAAAGAATTCATTTCAAAGAACGACAGTTATTTTTTTTAAATGCATCAAAAATGGAATTCAATCAATTCAACAACTGATTATGGTTTATTCATATATGTGATTTTGACATTATGACTTTGATGACTGTTTGGAACAAATGAATAAAGTAAAACAGTTTTGTTACATACTCCAAAAGGAAACTTGTTCATGAATGGTAGAGAATCAGTAGAGAAATTATAACATATGTTTCAAATTAGTGAATCAATTCCTATTTCGAAATTGATCTTTAGAAGACATGTCCATAAAATAAGGTTACTTATTTGATAAATTAGAACTACTAACGTATGTTTAATGTACCCCCTTTAGTCTTCAGAGGAATGCATCTTGGTAAACTGTTGTTGCCAGCAAAACACATACACAATTCATACTTGATAGTTTGTCATAATCATAATGATAAATTTATAAATCTGGTCCTGCTGCCAAAAAGATCACCACCTTTACTATAGAAAATTTATAAATAGTTTTGATTGCTATCTGTCACATTTCATTATCGTTCATCTGATGGGACTTCCCTGAGGATTTGAAAACAGTGTCTCAGCAATGTAGATGGGATTGAGTCGTTTTGAGAGAGAAGTAAAATAAAAGTGAATTATATTCGTCAATAACTATAGAAATATGAGTATGCGTACAATTTAATTTGGATTAAAAACAAACTTAGTATCATCCCTAAAATATTAATTAATGTTAAAACAGGGACACTATTTTTTTCCAGCAATAACGCTCACACATTATATTTCTTCATTATGATGTAAGCGATTTCGATAAATGGGCTTATTGTTAAAAAATATGATGAAACTAATCAACCAAATAGATACTGCAATAATTTCATTCCTCAACAATACACAATATAGTCAGACCAACAGTATTTCTCATTGAAGGCCGCCTTATAAAACATATAGCAATATTTGGTTTGGGAATGTTTAGTTATATGAGAATCCAGGAGAGAGTCTCATTCGTTTCAGCACAACAGTTCAAAGGTGTGTTGAATGGCTTTATGTAATTACGTTAACTTCAAGGATAAAACCTTTATATTGTCAACAGATATATAAAACGTATGCATGATTCAATGTTGTATTTAAGACTTCACGACGAAAGCTCTTTAGAACTTGATGCATTTAAATTACCCTTGTGTTGGCTAAAAATACCTCTCCTGGTATTCTTGGAGGTTTCAAGTAATATTTGAATATTCACATTCCCTACTTCCATGAGTGTTGGCATTCATGCCTGAAGGTAATGTCGAGTAAACTAGCCAATGGATTATCTTATTTCCTGAGCTCATTTATGGACAAGACTCCAGCTCTCTCTCTGTAAGATATCTTCAAGCCGACAGAATATCGATATCGTGAA
This sequence comes from Gibbula magus, assembly GCA_936450465.1. Taxonomy (NCBI): domain Eukaryota; kingdom Metazoa; phylum Mollusca; class Gastropoda; order Trochida; family Trochidae; genus Gibbula; species Gibbula magus. Next base: position 57,805,785 of record OW388292.1, on the reverse strand, counting down.
GGTGGCAGATATTATACTTGTGTTCTATACTGGCGAATGTAGCTTGCAGTACTGTGGAAATGGAATGTCATTTTATACCAGGATTAAACGCTAACATTACAATCACAGGCTACACATTCATTGTCAATCTGTAAATATCAATTTGTCATTTTACTTAGATTATATAATCAATATAAATGACAATTGGTAAACAGTATAGATGTAGCCAGCTTGGACAGAAATAGAAGTAACCTTAACCTCGCGGTAACAGTATTCAATTGTATGCCAAGTTTGCACAAAAATGAAAAACCATACATACATCTTGGCTTCGTTTGTGGCAACGAGATCACGCTAATGACCATTTGGATCAGTTACCCTCTTAGGGTGTTGGTTCAAATCTCGCAATGGACTCGACAAATATCACAATTTGTAGCATAGCTGATTGTTTGAGCACAAATAAACAAATGCAACATGTGATCTAGTCTAACATTTAGCCTCTGAAATGAATTATTTCATAAAATTTACAAATTTAAAAAAATAAAATAAAAATATAGTCGCAAGCGACGACAAGCGGATTCTGCGCCTAAATGGTTTTTTTAATTCAAAGATAATGAAATAGGACATCTTCCAAATGTAATTGCATATATTTTTAAATAAGTTTCAAGTCTCTAGGATGTCTCTAGGAGTTTTGAGATTTTACACGTCAAAATCGAACAACTTCAAAGAAAATCAAAATGGTGGCTAAACCACGTGACTGTTGCTTTTTTGTTTGTATTAGTATTGCCAGTGACATTACATAGAGGTCCCTGGTATTGCACATCTATTTAAAAAAGTTTGAAGTCTTTATGTTAATTTTAAAAAATCTCTTTGTCAAAAATCCTTTTTCAGCCTGCTGTACAGTCGCCATGTCAACCTGTTTTTGCTGTACTTAGTTTGGTGAAGGTTTTGTGAAACTGTCTGATACAGTTTTCCAGAAATTGAGATGGAAATTGTAACTTATTTGACAGAAATTTCATTAAAGAAGTCGGAAATTCAAAATCGGCCGAGGTCATAGATTAATTTGGATATGGGCAAACGTACCAAAATGTTCCGTGACAGCAGCTTATTGGTTACATGTGAAGAAATATTCAAAAATATAACATAAAAATGTAGCCAGTACACTAATCTGGACATTGTTTCCAATATGAATTTTTGCATAAACAAAAGCGCTAAAACAAGTCAAAACAAGTTAACCTACAAACAAAAATAAGTTTTGAATATTTAAAATTATATTTAAGTCAAAAATGTTTTTCTTTTGAGGACTTGAACTCCTGCACTAAGCCTGCTTGAATAGAAGTCGGACGCGTTACCATTCGACCAAACTAACAGCTGATAGGATTTCAAACAATTACTGATAATATTTTATACATCTTTTTTTTCGATAATATTGTCATTATCCTGTGTCGAGTATCTTCAAATTGGTAATTTCCGGCAACAGTCAGTAATTCTCGATACAATAACACCATCTATATATAATGTGTAGCAGGACTGACTCCCCAGCAACACAATGTATGTCAAAACGAAAGTAAGAATTTCCTCTGTTTACACATCAAAATTGTCTCTGAATTGATTCCGGGTGGAAGTAAAAGTTCGTAGCTACAAAAAAAAGTATGTCCAATGCCTCTACAATAGAAATGACTGAAAATAAAATTAATAGTGGTCTATTGTCTAGTGACGCTTCAATAAAATCTTCATCAAGTCAGTTCTAATCAAACTTGTCAAATATTCAAAATTACCATACTTTGAAAGGTGATTGTGAAGCAAGTATTAGGAGTTTACTCAAAATATGAGAAACTTGTTATTCCCGAATGCTTCACCTGCATATAAATCTAAGTTTCAGCACTTAGATGCAACTATCTTCAAAGTGGTATTTCCGCAAAAGTGCATGATCAAAAAAGGTTAAAATTCAATATTACGTCGAAACCACGTGACCTACGACTTCGCAATGGTAACATATTTTGCTTGTCAAGTTATTACGCATCCTTTGAAACAAGTTGCGAGTCTCTAGTATGTCACTGGGATTATTTAGACCCATTTTTAGCATGTCAAAATTAGAAAATTTTAAGAAAATCAAAATGGCGGCTTTACCACGTGACCTACGATTTGGTCATGATTTACTTTTTTGCTTGTATTGTTCCTGCGCATCTTTTGAAACACGTTTCTATGTGGATTTTGAAGATTTTCCCCATGTTAAAGTTTTTCTTTATTATGACCGGAAATGACTGTTCGCAAGCGATTTTATTTTTGATTCATAAAGACCATAGTCCTGTCTTACTCTCCAGAAAAAAATCTTTCAATTCGGTTGGTAGGTGTTTGAATTATGGCCCTTTGAAGTTTGCGATTTTCAAAATTGTCAGACTTTGAAAGGTCACTGTGAAAAAAGTGTAAGAGGAAAGCTAATGCTTTGGACTTTCCTTTAATCACCAACCCTTTAGCTACACATATATGCAAGTTTGAGCTCTTAGATGCTAGTATCTTCAGAGGAGAAGATTGTCAAAGGTGCATGGGGTCGGAAAATTGTAAAATGTGTCTAAAATCAAAATGGCGGAAAAACCACGTGACTTTTGAATTCGCCATGATTTACTTTTTTGCTCGCAAGGTCATTGCGCATCTTCTGCAAAAGTTCTAAGTCTCTAAGTGCATTTTAAAAACATTTCCCATGTTAAAAATCGATATTTAGATTCGAACTGGACCTTTAATGGCTGAAACGATTGGGTCCAAAAGTAAAATTTAATTAGTTCGCACTAAGGGCTGTCAGACTGTAAAGTTTGGTTGAATTATCTGCAGCCGTTTCTGCAGAATAGGTGTCACAAAATCGGTGCAAATAATAAAACAAAAACAAAAAAACACGCCAATAACAATAAGGATTCTGCCCCACAGGGCAGAATCCTTAATAAAAAGGAGCATCTGAGATGTGTTCATGAGCTCAGAGTCTTGTTGTAGACTTGCCAAGGCGCTTAAAGAATTAAGGGGTCTGGATGACATGCGGTCATGATCAAAACATCATGTGCCTTGTAACAGCACTAATTTCCCATGTGACAGCGCTAAGTAAGTCATGCGTAATCTTTTGAAGACGATTATAGGAATGATATCTTCAATCACTTTTTTATGTGAAAGATGGGGTATATTAGATTAGATAGATAGATTCTTTACTTTTCTTTTATTTTTGAATGAATGAACGTTTTTCTTTGTCGAATACAATCAAGTCACCAACATACACTGACGGGCAAAAGAAAGTATATGGCTCAGTTGTATTTATCATACGCTCGTATGTATAATTTTCAAAGTCAAATATCTCGAGTTTTCGACGTCGTATTTAAAAACGGACTAGTTTGTGATATTAGTCCAAAACATTAAATCAGTCAAAGAAAACCTCTACACGGTTTGAATTTTTTAAATTAAAATTTAAAATTAAAATTTTGAAATTCCCCCAAATTCATTATGATAAAACACAACTGTTCATCGACATATAACGCATACTCTGTGTGAAAATCAATAAATGTGCTTCGTCCTGCATACATTTACAACATTTTGAACATGGTAGGGGTCATGTTGGTGTAAATTTCATTTCTTATCCCTGTCTACTTTAAATAATGATATTTTAGTTAAAAAATAAAACAGTCACCAATTAAGTCATTAAAACTACTGCCGAAAGGTGTTATTGTATCGTGCCATAATCAAATGCATCTCATTTCTTTACAATCTTGAATTAATCGAAAACACCTGAGTGTTATACTTTCTTTTGCCCGTCAGTTTATTATCCTCAGTAATATATTTCAAGTGGTCACTGTCAAAGAGGACATATAATTCCAGAGAAATGTGATTGTCCCTTGACATTAATTAAACTTTGTTATGATAGAATATGCATTTTCAATGAAACTACATGTGTTGTTTTATTTGGTTCAATCGCTCATCGTAAATCTACAAAATCAGGAACTTAACGTCAGAGTGAAATTTAACATTTCACTGTATAAGTTCTTACTCATAATGGTTTGGTTAAACAAAAGTACTAAGTTCATCCAGTCCATTGATCCAATGACGAATGTGAGTTATCCATGTGTATTTCTCTGTCACATTATTTTACGTAATATGATTTCTAACTTATTGACAAACAAACCAGGCCCTCTATCCCTTAGTGACTCAGTTTTTTCAGAAAAAAAGACATTTCAAATCCCTGATTACTCAATACAACAGGCCGTATTAACATAAGACTAAACAGTGTATGTTAATTAATAAATAATTCTAAATAAAGAAACTGAAGATAACTTATCCCTTGAGGAAATCTCTACTTCAACGCTATCGTCTATCTAAAACTATACTGGGCACACAAAGTTAGTGGTATATGTAAGTAAGATTATAATTAATGGTTTATTTATTTAAATACTGATAAAACATCAACTATAACATATCTACTATCCCTATATCCCTAACGTACCTTGTCCAGTATACATTACATATGATAGGGTACCTTCAGTGTAACACAATATCCAACCATGGGATGACAAAGACAGTAAATCAATACATTAATCTGTTGCATGTGACAGTGATAAAGTTGCTAGAATTATGCATAATCTAGTATATCCGAAGTTTGCCTTGAGTGGCCTTCAGAGTCTGATTTCGTAAATACAATTTCTAAGAAAGCATCTATGACAATGTTTTAGGTAATACATTTAAAGAAATGCTTATTAATGAAACTGGTATTCGTTTGTAATGAAAATATTTAAAGTATATAATAATCATAAAACGTTGCAGGACCATCACACTTTCATAATTATGTGTATAAAAAAGATTGTTTTCTTTTTAAAATATTTTCCTAGACTGTTAATAAGATTTTAAGATTGCTAACACGACCAAAGTGGACTAATCTAAAAGTGAAAGGATATATATTAATGTAAGATTCATATACCTATGCTAAATTTAGAAATAAACATATTTATTGTTTCTGTCAAGACTATGTAAGACTGCTTCATTTCATTTCCATAACCATAACAGAAATTCACTCTATAAATGCAATAACGTTATTGAATGGGTTATTGCCAACCTCTATTAAAATTTGTAAACTCGGTTTTTGGTCCTTGAATTTTCCTTCAGTTGGTTACAGTTTTTAAAAGAATTTATTTATAACACTATTATTTGCAATTCTCCAAGATAATTATGTTGGACTTTGAAGGCGTAATACTATATAATGGTATTGAGATCTGCATATCTATTTCAACTCATAAACATGTGTTTTTAAAAAAATTAACTTTAAAGCACTTACGCTTACCTCAAGTGTATATCTCATTCATCATTCTTTTGAAGATTAAAAGGGAATCTGATAACCAACAAGCCACGCGACGTCCTTATCTGTGCTGTCAAGTCACTGTCATATACGTAACTGGAAATGATATTTGTTATATTTATCATAAATCATCACGTCCGTTATCTTGAAATCAGGTCAAAACGATGCATTTATAATTGGCAACGACGGTTGTATCCTCAACATAGATATATTTGGGTTCATACGGTTCTTGCATTCTTTTCGAATATCACTAAGTTGATAATGTAATTCATTAGTTTAATTATTTGGCGTCTTCATCTTTGCATTGAACACTATATATATACCATGTGTCAGCAGTTTCTATTTCTATCAATAACGATCAAGCCTAAGGATTTAACTCATATTTTAATATTTATTAATTACATGTTTTAAAATTTACAATTGAAACAATCGCCCTGTGTTTATGAGAATGTATACAGATCATATGACCTTCTTTAATCCAATCAGCGGAGAGCATATCTCTTAAATTTCAAAGACTGAATTTATTTGCATCAAGCATACAATATCATGAGACGTATCTAAATTATGAAAAGCTGTGGAGCACGGTGGTTCAGTAGTTAGCTTGCTGGCCTCTCACGCCAACTACCCTACTACTAGTAGCAGCCGTGCTACATGTATAAGTAAAATACTCATGAAAGCAGCGTTTTACGCTACCTAGCCTCACCTCTCAAAAACCAATGTGTTCATTTGTGCTTGTCAGATCTAAACTATAAGTCTGTTATTTGTCTTGACTTGCTCAACAGATTGAGTTCTGCATTGAGGAAAAGTTTATTTTCTTATGTCTCTGAGTTTCTCGTGTTTCACCTATCTGTGGCTGTGCATCACTGTATACACCAATCAACCAATACACATCAGTCGCCAGAGAAAAGTATGGCCATGGTTTATAAGCTTAAATATCCCATTAAATGTTAAAATTTTATTTCACGTATTTTATGTTGATTGATTGACATCTAAACTTAATAATTCGAGATTTATTTCAATTGACAACGATTGAGATACTTGATCTGAAACAAGACTAATTGAGAAAAGTACTGACATTGTGACTATAGCCCAGTAATTTTGGACCCTTGTATATATTTGCTGAGATAAATATTCAGTAAACAGAGTCTTATATGGTGTTACAACCTTCAGTGTGTGCCTCTCTGAACCCTCATTGTCAGTAGTCACGCCAAGAAGAAGTTTTGGTGCATTTTCCTTAAAATCGTGTCCTTGAATATCGTTTTGGAAACAGCGTTTTCTATCAATGTTTACCCTGGAACCAGTCCTAGCCATAACGTTTATTTGTGAAATATTGTTTAACAGTCTGAAGGTTGCAAACAGAAAAAGTGAGTGGTTTGGGTTTGATAATTAACAAGTGAAAGTGAATTAGGTATCGATAACAATCATGAGTGCCCAAAAACGATATTTAACGGGAAAAGAGTTTAGTATTATATTTAATTATTACTGATTTTAATTTCACGAATATTGTTAACGAAGGGAATACAGCAATTGCTGCCGCGGCGTTGACATTGTGATATTTTAATTAGTTTGATGTCATTTCAATCTGATATACTTGATATGGTTATTTACGTCACAAAACTATGATGTCATGTCAGTTTAGCAAGCAACTCCTCCTCCCATTTGCATATTCAATGCTGTAAACATGGCCAATTAAACATCGGTTGATCATGATATCCTATTTTATATGTTTTATGAAAATACTTTCATCTATGTGACTTAACTAAAATCGAAGATTAAAGCAGTGAATGGATGGACGTAAAGAAGTTCCATTAACCTACTGTAGTACATAGATATAGAAAAAAATGTTGTAATTCCTATAACCATTATGAACACATTGAGGCTGTAAATGCTAAAGGTGTTTCATCTATAACTAGATATTGATAAATTGATGCTAAACTATGAAACTTAGATTTGAATACAGATTGATTTGAGCCATATGAATCTGTACAAATGGATACTTTAAAACAGTGATTTGCTTGGCCTTTCTAATGTTGTTGAACAATTGCCTGACAACGACATAAGAACATGCGTGGTAAAAAGTCACTCATGCAGAATAAAGAAAGTATCTATAAAATAAAATGAAGTTTCATATCTGTCAGTCCCTGTCTTTTTCGGATTAAATCTCTTCTCTGGCCATATTTCTGCAATCAGTATATAAATAATATGTCCGAAAACCACAATCAATGTTCACATCACCGCTATATGGATGACCAGAATTTGTGTATTTAGTCAGATGAATGATACAAGCTGTAGATCCTTCCGTTGCGTTAACAATAGCTTGTGGTTGTATCAGCCCGATGGGATCCATCAGGAACAGGTGAAACGTTTGTTACAACAATCTCAGAGACATAAGAAAACAAACAGTTCTTCCCTGCAGAAATTTAGGCGCGTGGTCAGTCAAAATACATGGCCGGTGAAGTTTCAGTGCTGATTCGGACCTTGTGTTGATTGTTTCTCAAAGGATTTTAATACTTTACGTTAATGAGGGATACTTCCTGTGAAGGAGATTTGTTATTCATTTAAATCTTTCAACGTTCAATTAATAATTTGACAACAGCAATATAAGTGCATGTATGCTGTATCACATTTGCTATCTTAGATGTTTCACTGATTTTCAATTTTGTGATTAATGCCTGTACATGATTATGAATATACTATGCTTTACACTTGAGTGAAAGCACACTAATGAAAATCATTTGTATTTATGGATACTAATATTTGGAGATCTCTCATGTCTCATATCATGTCACAACAATGAACATGGAAAGCATGTGCCAAGAGTGGAATATGGATGTCATTATTATTCAATAAAAATAATCCTTGGAAAATGAGCTACACGTCTAGTCGAAATTTTTGGTTGGAACATATCATGGGAGGACGATAATTGAATTATAAGCTGAATGGCCAAACCCCATTTGCGAGTGTGTTTTTTCTTGTCAGAGATTTTGTCTCCCTTGGGTCCGTTTCTGTGAAAAGGAAATTTGACAAAAATTAATAATGACATTCCTGTCTAAAATAATATCATCCCACAACTGTGTCAATATTTTATTTAATATATGTGTGAATTATATAACTTTAATGTTTTCTCCTCTTTCTTTCTGTATGTCCAAATTAATTATTTTTTAAAACAAAGTTCTTCATTGTGTTTGACAATTATATCCTAAATACAAAGATATGCTTAACCGGTTGGAGTGTACTATTTATAATAGTTTATCTTTTGGAAGAGTGCATTTACAATTAGAAAGTTCACAACTCAATTAAATCAATTTATTTAACAACTGGCTCGTTCTATATCGTGCCAAATGAAGAAAGGCAATTCTAAAACAAAGGTTAGGGGAAACAATAATTTCACCCGCCAAATACTATTAATTTCTCAAGTGTTTCATGGAAAATATTTGTAAAACTCAGTATACAGACATGACGAATTTATTGGAAGTGACAATGATACAGACGCACCTGCTTGCTAAAGTTTAATGACATAATTCTGTACTACATATCGACTTACTACTGGTGGTATCTGTGATATAGGAGCAATTATTGTCGTTCCGCCAAGGCTATGGTATCTCGTAACCTCTACTTCGTTGAAAAGAATGTTGCTTAGATCATGTATTTCGCCATCATATATCACGCAACTCTCAAACATTGACAAAGCCTCCTCAACCTTTACATATAACTAACATCCACTAATGGAGGGTTCACCTTTCAGGAAGTGAAGTGGGCAGGCCACTATGTTGGAATGTATTCCTACTCCGTTGTGGAACCTTGACATACTTAGTCATTTTTAGTATGTTGTCTATGCATCACTTGTCAGGAAAAGTGGTTTTATTTTCTAACTTGTCCAATGTAGGAAAATAATTTCCTGTTTCTTAAATCTTAAAATCTTGTCAAGAAAAGCATTTGACAATCCAGTCCAAAGCTTCAATCAATTGTTGACTCTCACTAAGAATTTGATTATCTGAACATAAGCAGCCACAACTCAAAACACTGTTTTCGTTTTGTTTGTTTTTTAAAAATAAAATCTGACAGCTATGACAAAGTATTCCATTTATTCAAAGACTGATTGATTGATGAATGATTTATAATCTTCCTGTTTCTGATGCTATTCTCGAGAAAGCCTTACCAGCTCTTTGCGGATTACCATGCATGATGTAAAAAGGCTCCTTTGATGCATCAGTGTGTTTCTATCCCATAAGAGCTTGCGTCGTCTTTGCAATGTGTTTTGCATCCACATGAAGGCAAATGTAATCACACTTGACCTTCTTGAACCTTTCTTCAGGATAGTTTACAAATACTTAGGGCCTCATTACAAAAGCAACCTCTACGAACTCACATTGGTCAACCTAGCAATACGCTTTCCTTAATGATTAATACTTTTATCTTATTGTGTGTAAAGCAACATTTGAGAATGCAACGAAATTATACAACAACAGTTCATAGGTTTTTAGATAAGAAGAATACACAAGTATTACAAGAACACAAGTAAGTATTATAACTTACGTTTTTAGGAGAAATTGGAAGTGTGTGTCGAAATCAATATCGATTTTTGTGTGTCGGAATCAATTTATAAATACCTTTTTTATTTTAAAAAGTAACAAGTACAATGAATTTGATTTGGTTCAATACACGACAAGAAGATGTATTATTAAATCAAATCATTATCTCTGCAAAAATAACACATATTTGTGGGATATTACAACTGACGTCCCAAATTTAAGCCATCATAAACGGTGTTTTGAAAAAGAATTTCGTAGAAAGAATTCATTTCAAAGAACGACAGTTATTTTTTGTAAAATGCATCGAAAATGGAATTCAATCAATTCAACAACTGATTATGGTTTATTCATATATGTGATTTTGACATTATGACTTTGATGACTGTTTGGAACAAATGAATAAAGTAAAACAGTTTTGTTACATACTCCAAAAGGAAACTTGTTCATGAATGGTAGAGAATCAGTAGAGAAATTATAACATATGTTTCAAATTAGTGAATCAATTCCTATTTCGAAATTGATCTTTAGAAGACATGTCCATAAAATTAGGTTACTTATTTGATAAATTAGAACTACTAACGTATGTTTAATGTACCCCCTTTAGTCTTCAGAGGAATGCATCTTGGTAAACTGTTGTTGCCAGCAAAACACATACACAATTCATACTTGATAGTTTGTCATAATCATAATGATAAATTAATAAATCTGGTCCTGCTGCCAAAAAGATCACCACCTTTACTATAGGAAATTTATAAATAGTATTTATTGCTATCATAGTTTCGTGTTAGTTTCACATTTCATTATCGTTCATCTGATGGGACTTCCCTGAGGATTTGAAAACAGTGTCTCAGCAATGTAGATGGGATTGAGTCGTTTTGAGAGAGAAGTAAAATAAAAGTGAATTATATTCGTCAATAACTATAGAAATATGAGTATGCGTACAATTTAATTTGGATTAAAAACAAACTTAGTATCATCCCTAAAATATTAATTAATGTTAAAAGAGGGACCCTATTTTTTTCCAGCAATAACGCTCACACATTATATTTCTTCGTTATGATGTAAGCGATTTCGATAAATGGGCACATTGTTAAAAAATATGATGAAACTAATCAACCAAATAGATACTGCAATAATTTCATTCCTCAACCATACATATAGTACACAATATAGTCAGACCAACAGTATTTCTCATGTTTATAAAACATATAGCAATACTTTGGTTTGGGAATGTTTAGTTATATGAGAATCCAGGAGAGAGTCTCATTCGTTTCAGCACAACAGTTCAAAGGTGTGTTGAATGGCTTTATATAAATACGTTAACTTCAAGGATAAAACCTTTATATTGTAAACAGATATATAAAACGTATGCATGATTCAACGTTGTATTTAAGACATCACGACGAAAGCTAAAATGATGCATTTAAATAACCCTTGTGTTGGCTAAAAATACCTCTCCTGGTATTCTTGGAGGTTTCAAGTAATGTTTGAATATTCACAATCCCTACTTCCATGAGTGTTGGCATTCATGCCTGAAGGTAATGTCGAGTAAACTAGTCAATGGATTATCTTATTTCCTGCGCTCATTTATGGACAAGGCTCCAGGGTTGAAATAAATCCTACTATAGCTCTCTCTCTGTAAGATATCTTCAAGCCGACAGAATATCGATATCGTGAAGGTGGCAGATATTATACTTGTGTTCTATACTGGCGAATGTAGCTTGCAGTACTGTGGAAATGGAATGTCATTTTATACCAGGATTAAACGCTAACATTACAATCACAGGCTACACATTCATTGTCAATCTGTAAATATCAATTTGTCATTTTACTTAGATTATATAATCAATATAAATGACAATTGGTAAACAGTATAGATGTAGCCAGCTTGGACAGAAATAGAAGTAACCTTAACCTCGCGGTAACAGTATTCAATTGTATGCCAAGTTTGCACAAAAATGAAAAACCATACATACATCTTGGCCTCGTTTGTGGCAACGAGATCACGCTAATGACCATTTAGATCAGTTACCTTCTTAGGGTGTTGGTTCAAATCTCGCAATGGACTCGACAAATATCACAATTTGTAGCATAGCTGATTGTTTGAGCACAAATAAACAAATGCAACATGTGATCTAGTCTAACATTTAGCCTCTGAAATGAATTATTTCATAAAATTTACAAATTTAAAAAAATAAAATAAAAATATAGTCGCAAGCGACGACAAGCGGATTTTGCGCTTAAATGATTTATTATTTCAAAGATAATGAAATAGGACATCTTCCAAATGTAATTGCATATATTTTTAAATAAGTTTCAAATCTCTAGGATGTCTCTAGGAGTTTTGAGGTTTTACACGTCAAAATCGAACAACTTCAAAGAAAATCAAAATGGTGGCTAAACCACCTGACTGTTGCTTTTTTGTTTGTATTAGTATTGCCAGTGACATTATATAGAGGTCCCTGGTATTGCACATCTATTTAAAAAAGTTTGAAGTCTTTATGTAATTTTTTTTTTAAATCTCTTTGTCAAAAATCCTTTTTTAGCCTGCTGTACAGTCGCCATGTCAACCTGTTTTTGCTGTACTTAGTTTGGTGAAGGTTTTGTGAAACTGTCTGATACAGTTTTCCAGAAATTGAGATGGAAATTTCAACTTATTTGACAGAAATCTCATTAAAGAAGTCGAAAATCCAAAATCGGCCGAGGTCATAGATTAATTTGGATATGGGCAAACGTACCAAAATGTTCCATGACAGCAGCTTATTGGTTACATGTGAAGAAATATTCAAAAATATGACATAAAAAAGTAGCCAGTACACTAATCTTGACAGTGTTGCCAATATGAATTTGTGCATAAACAAAAGCGCTAAAACTAGTCAAAACAAGTTAACATACAAACAAAAATAAGTTTTGAATATTAAAAATTATATTTAAGTCGAAAAGGTTTTTCTTTTGAGGACTTGAACTCCTGCACTAAGCCTGCTTAAATAGAAGTCGGACGCGTTACCATTCGACCAAACTAACAGCTGATAGGATTTCAAACAATTACTGATAATATTTTATACATCTTTAAGACATCGTTTTTTTTCGATAATATTGTCATTATCCTGTGTCGAGTATCTTCAAATTGGTACTTTCCGGCAACAGTCAGTAATTCTCGATACAATAACACCATATTTATATAATGTGTAGCAGGACTGACTCCCCAGCAACACAATGTATGTCAAAACGAAAGTAGGAATTTCCTCTGTTTACACATCAACATGAAATGGACTGCATTGTCTCTGAATTGATTCCGGGTGGAAGTAAAAGTTCGTAGCTATGTCCAATGCCTCTACAATAGAAATTACTGAAAATCAAATTAATAGTGGTCTATTGTCTAGTGACGCTTCAATAAAATCTTCATCAAGTCAGTTCTAATCAAACTTGTCAAATATTCAAAATTACCATACTTTGAAAGGTGATTGTGAAGCAAGTATTAGGAGTTTACTCAAAATATGACAAATTTGTTATTCCCGAATGCTTCAGCTGTATATAAATCTAAGTTTCAGCACTTAGATGCAACTATCCTCAAAGTGGTATTTCCGCAAAAGTGCATGATCAAAAAAGGTTAAAATTCAATATTACGTCGAAACCACGTGACCTACGACCTCGCAATGTTAACATATTTTGCTTGTCAAGTTATTACGCATCGTTTGAAACAAGTTGCGAGTCTCTAGTATGTCACTGGGATTATTTAGACCCATTTTTAGCATGTCAAAATTAGAAAATTTTAAGAATCAAAATGGCGGCTTAACCACGTGACCTACGATTTGGTCATGATTTACTTTTTTGCTTGAATTGTTCATGCGCATCTTTTGAAACAAGTTTCGAGTCTCCATGTGGATTTTGAAGATTAACCCCATGTTAAAGTTTTCTTAATTATGACCGGAAATGACTGTTTGCGAGCGATTTTATTATTGATTCATAAAGACCATAGTCCTGTCTTAATCTCCAGAAAAAAATCTTTTAATTCGGTTGGTAGGTGTTTGAATTATGGCCCTTTGAAGTTTGCGATTTTCAAAAATTGTCGGACCTTGATAGAACACTGTGAAAAAAGTATAAGAGGTACGCTAATGCTTTGGACTTTCCTTTAATCACCAACCCTTTAGCTACACATATATGCAAGTTTGAGCTCTTAGATGCTAGTATCTTCAGAGGAGAAGATTGCCAAAGGTGCATGGGGTCTGAAAATTGTAAAATGTGTCTAAAATCAAAATGGCGGAAAAACCACGTGACTTAAGAATTCGCCATGATTTACTTTTTTGCTCGCAAGGTCATTGCGCATCTTTTGCAAAAAGCTCTAAGTCTCTAAGTGCATTTTGAAAAAAATTCCCATGTTAAAAAAATCGATATTTGGATTCGAACTGGACCTTTAATGGCTGAAACGATTGGGTCCAAAAGTTAAATTTAATTAGTTCGCACTCAGGGCTGTCAGACTGTAAAGTTTGGTTGAATTATCTGCAGCCGTTTCTGCAGAATAGGTGTCACAAAATCGGTGCAAATAATAAAACAAAAAACAAAAAAACACGCCAATAACAATAAGGATTCTGCCCCAAAGGGCAGAATCCTTAATAAAAAGGAGCATCTGAGGTGTGTTCATGAGCTCAGAGTCTTGTTGTAGACTTGCCAAGGCGCTTAAAGAATTAAGGGGTCTGGATGACATGCGGTCATGATCAAAACATCATGTGCCTTGTAACAGCACTAATTTCCCATGTGACAGCGCTAAGTAAGTCATGCGTAATCTTTTGAAGACGATTATAGGAATGATATCTTCAATCACTTTTTTATGTGAAAGATGGGGTATATTAGATTAGATAGATAGATTCTTTCCTTTTCTTTTATTTTTGAATGAATGAACGTTTTTCTTTGTCGAATTTTTAAAATTCAAAGTCACCAACATACACTGACGGGCAAAAGAAAGTATATGGCTCAGTTGTATTTATCATATGTATAATTTTCAAAGTCAAATATCTCGAGTTTTCGACGCCGTATTAAAAAACGGACTAGTTTGTGATATTAGTCCAAAACATTAAATCAGTCAAAGAATACCTCTACACGGTTTGAATTTTTTTTAATGCATCTCATTTCTTTACAATCTTGAATTAATCGAAAAGACCTGAGTGTTATACTTTCTTTTGCCCGTCAGTTTATTATCCTCACTAATAAGTGGTCACTGTCAAATAGGACATATAATTCCAGAGAAATGTGATTGTCCTTTGACATTAATTAAACTTTGTTATGATAGAATATGCATTTTCAATGAAACTACATGTGTTGTTTTATTTGGTTCAATCGCTCATCGTAAATCTACAAAATCAGGAACTTAACGTCAGAGTGAAATTTAACATTTCACTGTATTAGTTCTCACTCATAATGGTTTGGTTAAACAAAAGTACTAAGTTCATCCAGTCCATTGATCCAATGACGAATGTGAGTTATCCAGGTGTATTTCTCTGTCACATTATTTTACGTAATATGATTTCTAACTTATTGACAAACAAACCAGGCCCTCTGTCCCTTAGTGACTCACTTTTTTCAGAAAAAAGGACATTTCAAATCCCTGATTACTCAATACAACAGGCCGTATTAACATAAGACTAAACAGTGTATGTTAATTAATAAATAATTCTAAATAAAGAAACTGAAGATAACTTATCCCTTGAGGAAATCTCTACTTCAACGCTATCGGCTTATTAAAACTATACTGGGCACACAAAGTTAGTGGTATATGTAAGTAAGTTTATTATTAATGGTTTATTTATTTAAATACTGATAAAACATCAACTATAACATATCTAATATCCCTATATCCCAAACGTACCTTGTCCAGTATACATTACATATGATAGGGTACATTCAGTGTAACACAATATCCAACCATGGGATGACAAAGACAGTTAATCAATACATTAATCTGTTGCATGTGACACTGATAAAGCTGCTAGAATTATGCATAATCTAGTATATCCGAAGTTTGCCTTGAGTGGCCTTCAGAGTCTGATTTCGTGAAATACAATTTCTAAGAAAGCATCTATGACAATGTTTTAGGTAATACATTTAAAGAAATGCTTATTAATGAAACTGGTATTCGTTTGTAATGAAAATATTTAAAGTATATAATAATCATAAAACGGTGCAGGACCATCACACTTTCATAATTATGTGTATAAAAAAGATTGTTTTCTATTTAAAATATTTTCCTAGACTGTTAATAAGATTTTAAGATTGCTAACACGACCAAAGTGGACTAATCTAAAAGTGAAAGGATATATATTAATGTAAGATTCATATACCTATGCTAAATTTAGAAATAAACATATTTATTGTGTTTCTGTCAAGACTATGTAAGACTGCTTCATTTCATTTCCATAACCATAACAGAAATTCACTCTATAAATGCAATAACGTTATTGAATGGGTTAATGCCAACCTCTATTAAATTTGTAAACTCGGTTTTTGGTCGTTGAATTTTCCTTCAGTTGGTTACAGTTTTTAAAAGAATTTATTTATAACACTTTTATTTGCAATTCTCCAAGATAATTATGTTGGACTTTGAAGGCGTATATAATGATATTGAGATCTGCATATCTATGTCAACTCATAAACATGTGTTTTTAAAAAAATTAACTTTAAAGCACTTACGCATACCTCAAGTGTATATCTCATTTATCATTCTTTTGAAGATTAAAAGGGAATCTGATAATCAACAAGCCACGCGACGTCCTTATCAAGTCACTGTCATATACGTAACTGGAAATGATATATGTTATATTTATCATTAATCATCACGTCCGTTATCTTGAAATCAGGTCAAACCGATGCATTTAGCAACGACGGTTGTATCCTCAACATAGATATATTTGGGATACCATACGGTTCTTGCATTCTTTTCGAATATCACTAAGTTGATAATGTAATTCATTAGTTGAATTATTTGGCGTCTTCATCTTTGCATTGAACACTATATAGATACCATGTGTCAGCAGTTTCTATTTCTATCAATAACGATCAAGCCTAAGGATTTAACTCATATTTTAATATTTATTAATTACATGTTTTAAAATTTACAATTGAAACAATCGCCCTGTGTTTATGAGAATGTATACAGATCATATGACCTTCTTTAATCAAATCAGCGGAGAGCATATCTTTTAAATTTCAAAGTCTGAATTTATTTGCATCAAGCATACAATATCATGAGACGTATCTAAATTATGAAAAGCTGTGGAGCACGGTGGTTCAGTAGTTAGCTTGCTGGCCTCTCACGCCAACTACCCGATGTACTAGTAGCAGCCGTGCTACATGTCTAAGTAAAATACTCTTGAAAGCAGCGTTTTACGCTACCTAGCCTCACCTCTCAAAAACCAGTTGACAATTTTCAAAATAACGAATGTACACAGAGACTTAAATGTGGTCATTTGTACTAGTACTAGATGTACTAGTAACAGCCGTGCTACATGTATAAAAAATCGCCAAAAATTAAAAAAATTACCAATTCGGTTTAAACTTCGCACTGCACCTCTCCTAGTGGTGAAGAAGACATGTACCAAATTTTAAAAGGATGAGATGAATAGTTTTTCTGTAATCGATCGGACAAAAATTGTCTTCGGACGGAAGGACGGACGGACGGACGGACGGAAGGACGGACGGATGGAAGGACGGACGGACGGACGGAATCGTTGGTATTACTATATACCCCCAACCGTTCGTTGGGGGTATAAAAACATCTATCTAAATGATAAAAATATTTTATTTAATGGTGTTCAGTTCCATATTATCCATCATTCAATATCCTCAAACCATAACATATATTAATAGACGTCCATCCATGTACGTGTATTTATAGCCAAAAATCAAACTTCATTTAATGGGAATCCTAAATCAAAGCAGACATTCGGTTCAGAATCTAAAACTTATGTGGATGATATAACCGACGCCCTAAAGTTATACACGTGTCGAACCCTAGCTTTCCTCCACCTTGAAGGTAATTTCTATTCATTGTTAATTTAACACCAGAGACCCATAACATCCGACAGGGACGCTGTGCAGATTTAAGCTGCTAAATGTCGGCCCTATAGAGAATTTCATTACACTGGTTGATCGGGTATTTCATCAATTACTTGCTGGCTTCATGCGTCAAGTGTATCTAATTCAATTTGACATTCCACCAGTTGTAATCAGTTATATTGACTTAAACCTTTAACGCCAACATTGTTCAAAGCGCAGTTGCCCATAGTCCACACTAACTACATGATGAAATATATAAAGGTGAATTATGGCATATGAAATTAATGTTAAACTTTGGTAGACGAAAAGAATTTGAATTACTTCAAACGTATCCTCATGTAAGAGAATATAATATCTATGAAGTAATAGAAAAAGTTACAGACCAAGTATTTAATCTCCAAGCATGGCAACATTCAAAGAAAGTTCACATGAAATATGTAAAGCATGATATATGGACGGTTGGACATCAGTAAATATCATTGAAACATAAATAGTAAAAGTAAGCTTCGGATTGTAACGTTAATGAACTCGTGTTGCAATATTCGATATCAGAAGACACTGGGTGAAATTCTCAATTTATTGGAAGGCATCACTGTTGCGGCGCTCAGCAAGTATAAACCTCAGTTTGACCTTGTGTCTACTATAACCTCCGATAGCTGACAAACGTTAATCATCATCCCTTAGATCCAAGGAGAAAACCTCAAGCAGCACTTTTCAAACCAGTTCCCGCTGCACATCTCGCCTGTGGTTAACTACAGACAGATGTTCACACAGCTGATTTTCTGATAAATTAACTTCTCAGCTGTGGCTTTAATTGATTGGGTAATGCTAAGCACGCGAGTCGAAATGTTAATTTAGGTAATTTTAATTTTCCTTTAATTAATTAGTGTTTAGTTCATTAACATTTGAAGAGAGGGTAGAGTCATTTTTTAATAAAGTATACAAGCGTACATGTTTGTTCAATAATAAGTTTATGAACATTTATGATAAATTACGTGACAGTGCTGCTACCTTATCCCTATTGCTGTATCTATGTATGTCTTGGCGCTAAGGTACCGATAGGTCATACATTAAGACTGGCCTACGATCATCTTGGCCTAGGTATTGTCACATTAAGCTGAGTTGCCTGGCTCTCAGTGAGCCCTTCTCTATTACAGTTTACAAAGTTATTGCACGGACATTCTAACGCCTGCGCTATGCAACATATATGTGTTGTTAAACAGAAAACAATATGGCATTGTCAATGATTTCTAGTCACTCTATACAAATTGGTGTATAACATTGTTGAAAAACGATATGACCAATTTTGATTTCAGAAAATCAGAAATAACTATTCATGACAGACATTTTATCAATATAAAACATTATTGATGCTTTCCCAAGATCGTTTTTATTGAATGTAAAAGTAAGCGAAAGGTATGCTTCAACAATTTACATATGGACAAATACAAATTATTTCATCATTAACACCCGCTTCGTTTGGTACTAATGTACTGGTTGTGCCACTTTTAAAATAACTTAAAATACGCAAGGTCTGTAACATATTACAATTTTGTATTACATCATGGCACTTGGTTTCACAACGGTTTTCTTATATCTTATATAAAGGACTAAATGTACGTATGTAAGAAGGTGATGTCCCGTGCTCTTTGCAGTGAAACCGAAATTATAAAACCGTTTGTAAATGAATTTTCAAATCCCCATTTTTTTCGCACTAAGATCTCAAAACAACTCCTATTATAATATTTACTGTCTTTGAATTATAAGCTAATGAACATGGTGATACAAATACTATCATAAGACAAATGCTATATATCAGAATGGACATTGTGGTTATTAAACCAGGGACTGATTCCCAGTTAGAAGATCGAAGATTCATTAGAATCAATTTTGAAATTTGACAGGTGATTTGCTCAAATAAATGTCTGTCCATGGTATCTGCCCACATGCTCATAGTCTGGTTCTGAAGCTGGGGTCATATGCTGACATCGATGCAAATTACAGGGGTCAAGCTTATAATGCCAACGCTTGTAATATCGGATAGCTTCATCGTCAATGCTTGCACATTAAAATGTTTATTCCTAATACAGGATATTGACCATCCCAAAACACGCCCCTGATAACCTCCATGACCATACATCCCTTCAACGATTGAATGCCAAACAGAAGTATTTGCAGAAAGTACTCGAAACGTGGACTTACTTTTGAATCACCTTACAAGCGGTCATGAAAGTAAGGTTTGGGGTCACACTACAGTCTAGTTTAATAGTTTGTAGGTTTTCGGTTATCTTGACCAACAACAAGAGTTACATTGCAAATCACATGTTAAGAGGATTATGAGATTGAGTCAGCCGAATGATATATATGTGTAGCTTATGTCTACTCCTCTGCTCCTGATTCCTTTGGTGAACATTACAGAACAGCAACGAGATGAGGTTCTTGTTTGAATGTCATGATATATGTGCTTTAAAGAGGCAGTAGCACGTTTTTTCGCTCAAATAAGTCGATAAAATGTATTTGAAAAATAATGTCCCCAACAGTAAAACACCCTTCTCTCTTCGTAAAATCAAGTTATAAATGAGTGTACATGGTTCCGTAAAGCCATGGCAATCGTTTTTTTGTCATTCAAATAATAAAATGTGTTCACAATAAAATGGCCGCCATGCACTTTTTGCTTTATACACAACACCGGTATTACCACTACGGATAATTGGTTTGTGTAATAAGATGTTGTACCCTCTAAAATAAATGTAAATGACATTAACCATTATTCTAAATGGGAAATTTTATAAAATAAAATTTGCCAAAAACGTGCTACTGCCTCTTTAAGTGCTATTTGGTACATTACGGTGCATGATTATCAAGCAGTATATTGAAATTAATGGATACATGTTTGACTGTTTATGTTCTTTTGATCTGACTGATGTATCGATATCTCAACACTCATGCAGAGTGTAGTTTTATAAATTGCAGAATGATGGAATTGTCACAAATGTGTCGTTTTATTCGTCGCACCATGTTCTTCCATTATGGATAACCGTGTTCTATGGATATGGCTTAGCGCTGGTAATGAGATGTTTTACCCGCTAACGTAACAATGTGTATGTATAAACTGTTTATGATAAATGATACAATGGAGAAAAAGTAATATGCAAAAACGTGCTACAGCGTCTTTAAGACTTCGTACTTTTAAAAGCTGTCAGTGGAACAAATTTAAGCTATTATTGACGGCTAGCAGAACTAGGTGAAATTTTTTATAAACAATTTTTTAAATCATAGAGCAGTATTTTATGAGATATGAAGTTTTAACCTCTTAAAGAGTCAAATATGAAACTCACGTTTAAATGATTCACTGCTGAGGACGAATTAAATGGTTTCGTTTTTAAAAGTTAATTTTCATATATAATCAGCTCTCTAAATTGTCTTGTGAACGTCTTTATTTGGCTCTGAGCATATTTATACATTATAGTTTTGTGACATTTGGGGTCTTCAGGACTAAACAACTTGAAATGATTGATAGTTAAATCGTTGACCACAGTAAAGCATCCAACATTAACAGCATGTTAACGAATCATGTTAGTAATATTGAATGTTAACTGCTACTTTACACGACAATACACGAGACTTATTTGATCCTGAAGGAAACCCATGCATGTTTCATGTACAAACACTACTGAACAACAACTCAGTAAATACACTTCTAGACACAGGATGTTCAATTAAGCTTGCATGACAATTACAATGTCCACCATATTATAATTATGGCCGATCTGATGTCTCTGGTGATGGGGCTCTGTAACTTACAAAAGGACAGGGGGATTTTAAGCGATTGATTTTTGTTTCAAATATTTTTTCCAAAATATCGATATAATTACATTTTCTCCTTGCAAATATGTGCAACCATAAACCTTTATTCAAATAAAGCCATACCTTTTAAATATGTTTTTTTATCATGATTATTGTTTGAAATGATAGTGACAAATGTACCTATTTCCCGACACCCCCTAGATTGGAGGAATTATCTTGAAAAAAATAAATCCCATATTGTATAACAGAATGGATTAAGCTGATGTTTTTCATGTATACAGTGACTTAATTGTCATATCTTGGTGATTCGTCGAATTAGTACCAAAACTCCTTAAAGCCTTCAGCATTACGTTTAGGACATGTAAAATCCCATCAACCGAGTCGTTTTTTTACATTAACACCAATCAAATACGCCTCACCGAAAATAGCTCCTATATATATACTTAGAAATTAATTAAGCAACACCCAATTTTTTTAACAGCACAATCGTTCCAATATGAAAGAAGACTATGTCAGGAAAACAGTTAGTGATTTTAAGTAGAACACACGAAAGGTCACTCGAATAAGTTCACTGTCTTTTGCACAACGGCTTTTACAATAATTTGGTATTTTGGTATCAACATCCAAGTATCAAGTGGAAAATGAAAGTCAATATGTGTTGCTGTAATAGGATTAGTGTAATTATTTCAAGTGAAGTGATTACACTTTACTTATTGACCTTAGGTCACACATTAAAGCAGTATGCACCTTCAAAGTGGACTGGAAGTTTAATGTCTGTCTAGCTTCTCATCATCATGCTAAGATATGTTGGTGTGTGAATGACAACTTTGATATTTAAAAAAAATAATTCTAAAATTTGTAGTTTAGTAAAAATTGTAGTTTCTTTTCTAGGTGAATAGTTATTTTGGGTAAAAATTCAGTAAAAAATCTCGTTTTCCCTCATATTTTCATAAATTTTGCATTTGGTGGATTTTCATTTCAGTGAATCAGTCGTTAAATAAACAATTGTTATGTCTTGGTGATAAATTCATTTAATTTATCCTAACGCCATGTGGCTATGCGTTGCGGTTAAACTTGCAAGCATCGGCTAGAAATAGCGAACCATGGGTGGTACTAGGCTGAAATTCAGTGAAGCATTGCACCCAAACCTTACTGCGTGTAGAACAGTTCTCTACTGCAGACAAAGTTGCCTTGGCCCTGGCGGGATTCGAATTTCTTGATCCGAAGCCGAACGCGCTAACCACTGAGTTTTCCCGTCCCTATGCAGCTAATACATTATTTTTACACATCCTGAATATTATAAATGCGTGTATCGCCAATTCACATTACATCTTGTTTAGGAAGGTGTGGTGTGAATGTAAGGAGCTTCACGAGAACTGAACAGGCTCACATCGTTTCCAGGTAAAGGGAAGCCCAATGTTACCAGCAGTAGGTGTTGTCAATTTCAAATTACTGACCGTTTCAGAATCTCGTTATGAATGTCAGCTGCTGCTTTACAGTACATAACATACGATACTTATGTGTTCCAATTAATCCTGAAAACAACCCACGTAACTCTCATGTACAAACACGAGTGGACTACAAGTTAGTAAATGAACTTGTGGATGTATGTTGTTAACCTTAGCTATTTCACTATCCCAGATGTGTTTATTGTTTTAGTCAATTGGAAAGCTGGACATTTTACACTAACTTATAACACAGTATATTGTCTACAAATATCCAGGTAACACATTTCATATAGAGATTATTACCCGAGGAAGTGTGTCATATGACTTTCACGAAACGAGTGTGAATTGTTGTATTGCCCGAGCGAGAGCGAGGGTTATACACAAATTCGCACGAGTTTCGTAAAAGTCATATGACACACTTTCGAATTTAATAATTTCTTTATTACCCATCCTAGTCCATGTGATTCGCGTAAAAAATAGTCAGAAAGCGGCCCACTTCTCTTGCGACGGCAAGCAACAGTGACGTCACGAACAATCGTTTTATGACGTCAAAGACGACAAAATAAGAGAAGCCGTGGTGAAACAATCGTTGCTAGGTAAACTTGATATGTGCACATGTGCTCATATAAATAATATAAACTCGGTTATTTTCAACCATATGGGTAATAAAACAGTATATTAAACACCATGAAATTGTTAGTGTGTATTTTCACAAAAACACTTTCATAATATTAATGTCGTAATGTATATTATTTTTTTTAAATTACCTTTTAAACCGTAAAACACTTATAAAGTATAAATGAGTGAGTGAGTTATTGTTTAACGCCGCTTCGGCAGTATTGCAGCCATTATAAAGTATAAAACGTTTATGTGTCAATACTAATTACATTATTAGAAGTGTGGTGAAGAGGTATTCAAGATGTAGAGATGAAATATACACTGTATCCAAGTTAGTGTATACTGTCGGCTAGTGATGATAAACTGCCAGTTATAGGATAGTCAAGTTCTTTATTGCAATGAATACAATCAACACATATGAAACAATGTTTCATATGCTTATACGGAGCCAGTACGAGTAACTAGGTGAACAGTAAAATGAAACAAGCTACAAGGTGAGCGTGGCTCACTAATGCCCCCGACTGTTAAAGTTTGACATTTTAATTTTACGTATAGAGAGGGGTGTCTGCAGACCTGAGGATTGATAAGCTATGAAATGTTATTGCTAAGATTAAAGTGTTTTTGAAAAGGGTAGGACAAATCAATGTCAAATAGGTGCTTTTTGAAAAGTAGGAGTATTTTAACTTGAAAAGGTAGGGGTGACATAATATAGTCAGATATCGAAATGTACAAACTTGGATAATCTAAGAACAAGGTACCTCACCACACAATTGTCCAAACTTGAGGGTGCACTGGTTCTAGAAGAAGTCGAAAATGTGAAACGTTAACAGATCAGAGACGACGGACGGATGCTACTCACTGACCCGAGACAAAAACCAATCTTACCCATTCTGGTTCCCGGAGTCTGTTGCGTTGCGTAACTGGCGACTGCCTTATTTATTACTTTTATTTCTCATTCATTCATTCACAGAGGCGTATTATATTCAAGGACCACTACAAAGATTTATCCCAATGGTCAATAGTTTAATATTTTGTTCAGAAAAATTTATAATATTGACATATAATATCGTTGAAAGACCGACTCTGTTCTAACCACAATAGTTCAAATCACGTTCAGTTCTGTTCATAAAAGAACATGAATTATGTGATTGTCCTGTACAGTAGGTATTCGTGTTACACAGTCGACGGAATGGCAACAGGGGTTTATGCCGGTTAATCATTTCGCCAAGCTGATTGTACAGTCCTCAAATTAGTTTCCGTTTGTTATGAGCGTTTTGCAGCTAAAGGAATGTTCAGATGTAAGTCTGTAAGCCTCAGCTGTTTAAGTTCTTGGAGGGGCGGGAGAGCGCAGTGGTTAGCGCGTTCGGCTTCGGATCAAGAGGTCCGGTGTTCGAAACCCGCCAGGGGCACGGCAACTTTCTCTGCAGTAGAGAACTGTTCTACACGCAGTAAGGTTTGGGTGCAATGCTATTCTATTATATAATGCGAAAAATATAATTTCAGCGTAGTACCACCCATGGATCACTAGTTCCAGCCGCTGCTCGCAGGTTTCATCGCAATGCATAGCCACATGGTGTTGCGTTGCGTTGCCATAATACTAGCAGCCGCGATATAAGTGAAATACTCTTGAAAGCGGCGTTAAACCCAAACTCACTCAAAGATGTTACATGGTGTATACCTAAAGAATGTGTAAAGTTGCAGGAAGAAGGGGTTGATTTTAAACCAGGGGTACTCTTTTCGGGACGTACTGAGTGACGGACGTTCACACTTGACCAACAACCATGGTTCACAATGTGGTTCAAGCGAGAATATTTATAATGTTAATGTTGAATGTCCAACAGGTAATCATTTCATTTCTGTAATATAACATCGAACTCTCAACTCTGATATATTATTCTGTGCCATATCTTGTTGATTGATGTCAAAAGTTTGAAATCACGTTCACATTGTATACAGGGATGCAAAATGTCAACAGAGATTCATAAGAATGTCATTGAATATTATTGAACGGAATATGTTATTTAGGGTTTCCTACGATTGATATATCTCTTTATCCATTACATTGTAACAATAATGCCATTATTCGTATACGTGTGGTATCATATCAATTGTGTCTATATGTATTTATCATCCAAAACTGTGTTCCACAGGAGATATCGCTTGTGTGAGATCAAGCGATATCTCCTAGGAGATATCGCTTTGGCAGTAGATTTTGCACAATGCCCTGTCGCCGTCAACTACATGACATCACAATGCTTTTACATCATCGAGTAATGACGTCACAATGCTATGACGTCATAAACATGATGACGTCACAATGCTATGACCTCACCGCACTGGAAGTAAAATGGCAGAGATGTGCTCAGAGATGTACACTATTTTCACTTAAACGTAATAAGAATGATTTTGGATGATAAATAGAATCTCACCCTCGTGTCTTCTGATATCAAATATATCAACACTCGTTGATAAAAGTAAAAATATCCTCGGCAAGCCTCGGATATTTGTAACTTTTATGAACTCGTTTTGATATATTTGATATCAGAAGACAATTGGGTGAGATTCTCTATGTATTGTACCAAATGATGATGATTTCATCAAACTTAAATGAATATGTTAAAATGAAAAAGAAATAACAACGGGAAATAAACTTGTGTTTCTATATATTATGATTTATATCATTTCTTCTGAAAAATGCATTTGCAGTTGTGTACTGTATTGTTAAAGTGTCAATAACTATGTCCTACATTACCTTTCGACTTTCTTCCACGTTGAATGTTGACATTTATTTCCAATAAGTTGGTCAGATGGTCTCGCACGAAACGGATCCCTGTACAACATGTACTTATCAACATAAAATTTAAGATGAACAACATTTGCATAGAAAGAAGCTTAAAGGCTCAACCTTAAGGATTAAGGTACGTCAAATATATTACGTTAACGTTTTTACAGGGGACAACTGTACTTCTATGCATGAATTTAACCAAATAATGGCATGTATTCTGTGATAGGTACTAAATTTGTATATCAATGTATGTTTACACATAGAAAAATGTAATAATAATGATCATAAACACCTTGATTGACAATTCAATTCACCAAGTGTTAAATATATTGATATTCCTTTCAACAGTGTTGATGCAAATATGTTTCTGAACCCTTGATAAATAACAAATATGTGCTAAATGAATTAAGCTTGTGGTAGGAATGATAGTATTATTAAACTCCTAATTATAAAGTGTATAATTAATTAACCACAGTGGGTGTCAATTTCCAAATTAATGTTATACTAAGGTCTCAATTCCCTCTGGGTAATAAAACTGTGTTCTGCAACTGTCCACACTGTAATGTGATAAGATATATAATTTCCATGTGGTTTTACTGGAATACTTACTCGTGTTTGTGTGTCCAGACCAATCCAATTAATATAACAGTTCCATTTCGATTGATGGTTGAGACATTTGCCTTGCCTTGTACAGGACAGTCTGAACCTTTTATGATTGATGAGTTATTCAGTATTACTAAACCAATATCACTAAATAACGAAATTGGAACATGTACCAAGTCCCCATTCCATACCAGAGAGTAAACAAGGGAAATAACATAATGAAGCCCCCTAAGTGAGATTGAGACTTACATGGGCATTTTAACAATCCTATGAATGAATTGACATTTGCATGTAAGTTCAAGATCATTGGTAATGGCGTTCGGCAATCATTATTGATCTGTCTAAGAGGTGACATAGTTGATGGTGCTGACAATTGATGACGTATATATACGGATACAATGTTTACTTATACATATAGTTGCCATTGAGACACCTTTTTACTTTTGACTGTACTTCTCACAGACGTAGCACTTCCATTACAAGACATAGTTGCCTCTATACATTTTGATGCTTATTATTGTGGGTGAAGTTCTGAAGAGATTTCAATCTGACTGACGTTTTTGATTAAAGAGATTCCCTCACAACCTAGACATTCTGTAGACATGATAGCATCTGATATATAACTTAATAATTTAATACAGCTGGTGCTTTCTATAGAGGTAACTGACTTAGTCAGTTTACGTTACCAATATTCTTAAAATGGAAAAAGAAATTTTAGAGTGTGTTATATATAAGTGTGATGTATTAAAATCAGATTAGCTTAACAAATTTACATTAACAGAATCGTTTCTCATTACATTTAAATTCAAACTTTTTTTGTGGAGATACAAATAAGGTTATGTCTTCACCGGAAAACACGTTTACTTTCTTTGATTGAAAAAGTGTTAGACCTGTGTTTGGTTGACGAACTCACGTCTAAAATCTGCAATTGATGAGATTCGAAGTATAGATCCTCTTTCATAGTTACATTTATCAATTTGCCATGTTCAAGATGTTACACTTTGAATGAAAAGAGATGTTCTACCAAATTTGGAAAGAGTCTACGTGAACATGAATAAATCACTAAATGCCCGAATTTATCCGATTGCACGTGGGTACAATATGATATCACATTAAAATATCAGTTATTTTTATTGATTTATTTATTCAATAAAGGTCCTGTTGAAAATAAATTATAGTTGAAATTAATAACCGGACTGATTGTTCAATCATGGATATTACGACAAAATAACTACTTTAAGTCATACAAAATTATGATAAGGACAAGAACATCCTAGCAACCTAGTAAATGTAGTATTTGAACATCAATAACAACTTACATCCTAAACAACACGTCATTTAGGTGTTATACACTGGGTTAATAAGTTCTTTAAAAACTGTATAATCACTGAACATTAATTACAACTTACATCCCAAACAACACGGAATTTAGATGTTATACATGCTGTTGATAAGTAATTTAAAAACTAGCTCAACATTATTTATAAATGAATGTACTACCATATGGCAGCTGTCATTTACGACATAGACGTATAATACTGTTATGTTCAATGAGTCATGAAAGATTAACATATTCACGCCATTAATGGGTATCAGCCCTAATTGACATTTACAAATTACTCCCAGAATCAGAATATTGTTACTGTCAATGTAATGTCAGCTGCTACTTTACAAGACATTACATATGAGACTAATTAGTTAATCCTGAAGGCAACCCTTGTAAGCATCGTGTACAAACACGATTTGACTATAAGGGAGTAAGTACACTTCTTGGTACAGGGCGTTCAATTTAGCTTGTATATCAATTACAATGTCCACCATGTTATAATTCTTGCCGAGCTGATGCATCGGGTAATGGGCTTTGTAAAATGGGTCACTTACAGCTGACAGGCGATTTTAAGAGACTTATTTCCAACGATGTTTTCATCATATGGGCTATGTAAATCAGCATATAAAATGCTAGTAATTAACACTTTGAAAAATCATTTCTTCTAAATACGCAATCGATTTGTTTCTATTATGGTTTAATTTAAAGGAAAATGGATAGGTGTTGAGGTCATATGTGATACTGTTGGACAACGTATGATGAGAAGCACAACATTCTGAAATAAGCAACATGGGGTGTTGACTTCGTTTCGTCCTTTTACTTTTTAAGTTCATCAGATGTGAGAGGCCCGATGGGCTTATGGTATGGCATGGCGTCCATCCGTCCTTCCATAAACATTTTGCTTTTTCGACCTCTTCCCCAGAACAGAAAATACAGGTATGTTGATGGGGAATCTAAATTCTAGATTTGATGACCCTGTGACCCAATGGAGGGGTCACGATCTTACAAAAACTATTTTAATCTTCATCTCCATTACGAAAAAATCTAAAAGAAAGCTGAACTTATCTGCATAGATACCTTCTCCAATGAGGTTTCTCGAAAGTAAATTTGGTGACCCTGTGGCCCCCAAAATAGGTCACATCGACCGTGACCTTAACAACTATTTGCATCTTGCTTACCTAACTATATATTTGATGACCCTGTGGCTCCACATATGGGCCACTGGAGCCACGACCTAAATACCTATTTTCACTTCTTTCTCCATTGCTTAAAGTACTTGGAATTCGTTATACCTCTGATAATATAATTTTAATATTAATATTTACATTTTGAAACTTATTTAGTTTATTATCCCAACGGCATATTATACCGTGGGATATAGTCGCCGCCCTGTCAGAGCAGAACTCAGAGTGTGATGTCAATATGTTATGTTATTTCAAATTAAATGAGTAATCACATGATCAAGTACACCGATTGTTACAGTCATATCAATTTAATTTTGATCTAAAAATGTGCTTTCAGTCACAAGCAACTTGCATGAATTGGCCGAGGAAACCATAATAATTAAAATCGACCAAAATCTTGTCACACTTTTTCACACATTCCCATTTTACAAAGAATCTAATGTGATGTAATGTAATGTAATGTAATGTAATGTAATCACTCACACTCATTTTATAGCCTCATTAATACCATGAAAGCGCAGAAAGATGTCGACCATTAAACATCGTCTTTGAGTACCAAAGGAAAACATGCAATAAGCAATTCCCATCAGAGTCTCCTGCATCAAGCCAGCAATTAACAACACACATTCCTTCAGATATTTAGACAAATGGTCTGTGAATCTTCACTTCTTGTGATGAACATGAGTCGAACTACCATGCTTCCTCGACTTCACAGTTCTAAAAACATTGTGTGATGAAATACCCATTGAACGATGAATTAATAATATTCAGCAGAACAAAGAATTCGTTCATATTAAAATTCATATCCACCACACAAACAATTTTACTTTTATAAGATGTTTAATATCAAATATGATTTATCGCGTGATTAAATTCTTTTTAACGTGAGATGTGTACACAATGGAAACAATGACGAAATGGGGGAAATACGTGTTGAAATCGATATAAGAGTTGCGATACTGCATAAAGTTCTTGCAACTATCCAAGGTAATACAGCCTTAACGATTGAGATATATGTAGTCTATAAAATGTGTAAATCAAATGCAATGAACTCGCATTTTTTTAAGCATATTTTCAAACAAGAGCGGTGGTCTTCGTGAGATTTTAACCCAGGGCAATGAAAGTGGAGCGGAGTGTGTATGTTTTTACTGTGATGACAAACACAGGACAAAAAGTGGTGGAATCCACTTGCCGGATCCTTCCGGATTCTGCAGGATTCGCCAATATTTGGAAGAATCCGGAAGGATACGGCAAATGGATTCCACTACTTTTTGTCCTGTGAAAGTCGACAACGATGACATGAGACGAAAGAAAACACACAACAATTGAACAAATTACGTGTTGTTTTCTCAGACATTTTGGGCTAAGAATTTGAGAGACCGCGTGCTCCGATCTGATCGCCTGTCGATGTCGGGGTTGTTGATGACGTAGTCATTGTTGCTGACGGCGTTTCGTCTTCCGTTGAATGTAAAATATTGCCCTCATTTCAGGTGAGGTTAGCTGTCGAGGAATACGGGAAACAGTGAAAATTGCGGATGAAAAAACCTCGCACCAAAATCCCTTGGCTTTCCAATGAAAATGTTCATCAACTAGTAAATAAGTACTTTCGACAAAATAACTCCAACCATACGCTTGCTTGCTGTCAAGTTAGCTGTACGTTAGCTATAGGGAAAATAAGCTTTATTTGCTACTCACGTTGTAGCCCATTCTCTTCCAACAGAGGTTACTCCCTTCAGATTTCTGACGGGAGTAACCTCCGTGGGAAGAGAATGCTTGTAGCCTCGAATTGCAGCAGACTTGTGTCCCGTCCTCTCCGCGATGAGTAGTGTCTTGAGATGAGGACGTGAACCCAAATGGATGGGTTCCGATATAACAGCCTGAGAACCATCTGTCGTCACTGACATACCTCCTATGTCCGAGGTAAAAGGCATTGCATTTCCAATTCTTCGGTCTGAAATAAGTCCGTAAAATATATATAAAAAAAGAAAAGTTATTATTTAAGAAGTAACGTGATACCATGTTTACAGTAACATTCCAAACGATCCAGGAAATCATACATAATTAAGTTTAAACATGCACTTTATTTATTAAATAGAACTCTTTAGAACATTGTTTAAAGTAACCCTTATGACTAATATCTGACATAGGTGATTTAGTAAATATAATTTTTAAAATCCTACAAAAGTAAATATTTTATGGACTTAAATGTAAGTTTTCATTTTGACCAAAGGTTTACGTTTCACTCACCGCCATGACGTTTTGCTTGTAGAGTCTGACAAGACATCTTTCAGAGTTTTAATCATGTTGCAAAATCTTGAGGGCTTTTCCTCTCAATTTGTCAGTGCTGAAGGCCCCCTCTATTTGTCTTAGAGACATCCTCAGTGTAATGCAGCTGCTTTCCATTCTGACTTTCAAGTTGAAACTATGAGTTTGGTGCCCTCTTCAAGTTACGGTGTTCTGCCCAAAGTGCGCAGTTCAGTGCTATGAGGATGTAAACAATAATTATTCATGTGTCCAGCGATACGTCTTTGAATAATATTTTTAGAAATCGCCCGGTCCATAGGCAGCGTGTCAATGTTAACAACAGAAAAGTATCGTAGGTTCGTCAACAACACATACAATACCTTCTCTGCATCGATATTGTTTAAAAACTAAGACGTACTTTGAGAAAAGTTAAAATATAATGACAGATGGGAGTGGGGGAAAATCTAGTCGTAAAGGCATTATTGCGCTTATTTT
Source organism: Gibbula magus (assembly GCA_936450465.1). Lineage (NCBI taxonomy): Eukaryota > Metazoa > Mollusca > Gastropoda > Trochida > Trochidae > Gibbula > Gibbula magus. Next base: position 57,773,394 of record OW388292.1, on the reverse strand, counting down.
CGTCTTTTCAGAGCAGTTTTCTTACGACGCAATAAAAGAAACTTATTATTCTTTACAAGTTACCTGCAACCATAATGAAAACGTTCAGACGGACGATGTCAACGCAAGTTCATGCGGATTTCAAAGCAACGCCGCATTCATACCTTCTGGTCTTTTAAAATTAATTTGATAACCTGAATACAAACACGAATTCCGAATAACCAATATTGCTGTTTAATTAAGTACATATCGTAAGTAATATCAATAAATACATGTATGCATAATCTGTACTGTTCATATTTACGAAATGTTGGTGCGCACTGAAACACAGATGCAATTACTCGAGTTTGTTCAATCTTATACCTATGAGGTAGACGAGAGTGTCTATCAGTTGTTGTGGATCGTCATCACCCAGTTGTAGCCTGTCCCTCCCTCCAAGGGCACAGCAACTTTGTCTTCAATAGAGATCTGTTCTACACGCAGACAATTTGAGTGCAATTCGCACTGAATTTCAGCGTAGTTCCACCCATGGATCGCTAGTTCCAGCCGATGCTTTCAGGTTTCGCCGCAATGCATTGACACATGGCCGGCGTTGCGGGCTGTAATACTAGCAGCCGTGATATAAGTGAAATACTCTTGAAAGAGGCGTTAAACCCCAAATCAAATAAGAATCAAAACGCCTGTCCCACAGCTTATCCTTCTGGACGCTGGACTGGCTTTTGTCTCTGTCAATTACCTACTTGGCTAGAATCTGCATTCTTGCGTCTAGTGTGTTCCTCAATTCAATGAAGAAGGGGGATTCAAACATATTTATTGGAATTCCATTTCGCCAGATGTACTATTGGAGCTTAGTCACTATTTTAGACGATAAAAGCAATTAGGAGTTTTGTTTAATTTTGACTCTTGCAAATGTCTAAAGTGTATAAATATATACGTTTAGTTCGTAATCGCAAACATCATTCTTCTTAATTCGTTCCTCAACCCATGCATAATACAAACGGTATGCCCCGAGACTTTTGATTTCTGTATTCAATATTATATTCATTCAAAGCATTTTCATCTGTTTGGCAATAGCCATCGAACTGGGTGTACGTTGAATAAGTCAAGTCTATTTCTTTTGTTGGTACAGGGTACCAAGTGCTTTCAATAAAGTTTTCAAACCTCGTTTCTTGTTCAGCTCTGTCACATCACTTTCCAAAGCTTTTGCCTTAGCTTGGCCAGTGAGTGTGATAGTCACTGCCAATGCTTGATTTTCTTGAACGACACCTGTCATCTTTCAAAGGTGGTGGTGAATTAAAAGTTCACAGACATAATTTCCTCTTCAAAGTGAACCTTAGGCTCTTCTTCCATGTAAATTCAATCTATTCTCACCTCTGAATGGCAACTGCCACTGTCACGGAGTCTCTCAAATTAACTGCCACATGTTGAACTCACCAGTTACATCACTGTCCAAGCTAAAGTTTGTTTCATCAATTTATAGGTGTGTGCTCTGTAGTCAACTGTATCGTTGTAGTCTGTATCGGCTATCAGTCAATATTAACTGCAACATCAGAAAATGAAATTAAATCACTTATGACAATAAGATTGTCTGAATGTGAAGACAGGTTAGTATCAGAGAATACAGTTGGAATGAACAAAATGTCTTTTGCACCGGAAACTATGCAATAGTTTAGCACATGCACGGTTAAGTTTGGGAACAACGTCCCACGTTCCCAACCCTCTGAAACTGTTCAACATTATTAATGCGCGTGAATGGCGTACTGCTCGTTCGAACTTTGTTATAAGTAGGAGAAAGTCCTCAACCTCGAGATAACTTTCGCACGCGGAGAAGGTAGTCTGCCTGGCGGCCTCAAACCTTTTCCTTGTGCGAAAATGTTCTATCTCCTATGCAGAACTGTGAGACGTAACGTAGAACTCGTGTAAGTTACGACTGTATTTACTTGCTTTTTAAACTTTGTAGATAGTCGCCTGTAATTTGAAGAATTATCCTCGCAAGATTAGCCTAAAATGCAAATGTCGTATTCTGTACATGCTGATATTAGTTTGCCCGGCGCCAGAAAGATTGAGTCTTGATTCAAAAAGTTCTAAAAAGAAACTGATTTTATCATGGTCACGTATATGTACACTGTGAACTCATCTCATTTGTTTCCATTATAAACTAAGAAAAACGACACACTAAAATCTCAAGATGTTGAACTTCAAACATTAGTTAATTTCTTTAATTAAGCTAACATGTTGATATCTTAATCGGAATCTGATTACTTTCACTAAGAGAACATTAATTGCTTAAAATCATGTTATCTTTTTGCAAGGTAATTATTTGTTTTTCTCTGAATTTCATTTTGATCATCATGGTTATATCAAGAAGTCTGCCTTCTTTGATAGATAGGGATCCGTGGATGTCTCCTAACGTGAGTGCTGAAACCAGGAATACAAGAAAAACATCTGGATAAATGAAAAATAGTCGTGTTGCCTTGATTTGGGTCATATGACTGGTTGCTTATTGATGGACATGAACGCTGCAATGTTTAATCCTTTTGTAAGAATTCATGAAGATGTTTTAACTTCATTGATCTATATTATTGATTTCACTTAAAGGTTGAAGTTAGACTCCACTTCTCTCACTTAAGGCAATTATCAAATCACATCCAAAACAGATTTTATAAATTATAAAGTTGACGAATTACCGGTATCAGGAAGTGTTTTAATTTATTGATATGTATCTACTTGAAATATTAACCTTTGTACTTAATTACATTAATATCTTGCCATTCTAAAGAACTAATACGAGGCATCATATTATTGACAGCATTGATAGTTCCAATCTCTAGGAGCTTTTGAGGATGGTTTATTTTTATTAGAACATACTGTTTATACTATCATATAACTCTTCGCACCCAATATCATCAAATTTGATGATGGCGGCATCACATACTTTGGGTATGCTTGTCATTATTTTCAACGTCCCAATGACATACAGCTAATATAACTATAGTAATCATTAGCGCAAATCGGTATAGAGTAATCGACAGAACGGAATGACTCTGTGACTATTTTCTGGATTCTTATAATACTTTGTATTACCACAGCAAGAGAGATGTCCTCATAAAGTAATGTGACTTATTACTCGCCCGTGTAAGATACTGCAGTGTAATGTTTATACGGCAATATTAAACTAGTGTAATACCGCCGCGTGTATGACGTCACAATAGTTTGCGGCTATGACGTCACAATTGGAGTAACGTCGTCACAATGGTATCGGACTTGCGGGAATCATAGTTTCAGAGCCATGTCGGCTATTTCACTGGATTATATGTTGGCGAGTAATAAACAGAATACTAAACTCCCTTCTAATTAATACAATTTTTATTAAACTCGTGAATGATTTGATATCAAACTCGCTTTCGCTCGTTTTATACAAAATCATTAACTCGTTTAATAAAAATGGTATTAAATAGAAGGTCGTTTAGTATCCTCTATTTTGACACAACATCTCTTCGAAGGGCTGGTGAGATTTAGTGGCCTTGATTTCATTCTCAACGTCAAAGCGAAACTTTGATTTGTTAAACAGTGACCCTGCAGAGTGAACTTGTCAGCGGGATACTTCAATAACTGTTCTTGGATTCTTGTCATATTGTTTACACATTCCCTTGTGAGGACGACGAGCTGAGGGTATGACCTGATATCGCTGACCTCGACATTATATTCACTTCCACATACAAATAATAATGTTCATGTATTTTGGGCCGGTGGCCTGTTACTGAATAAAATGTCTGTCTGTCTGTCTGTCCACAGCAAAGCAATGAATTGTTTAGTACGAGTGCTTGCATCTTACACATGTAAACTCATCATTACCTCGACATTGTTACATCACATTACAGTGAGTTTTGAAAATAATTATGTTTGAGTTTCAAAACCGATTTGAAACGTTAAGAAAATTAAACTGTATCATGTTTCTGTCGAGATCTAATAACATCACAGTTTATATGTCCTTTGCTAGTCATTTTGAAGTGATCATTTCCGGCGAGGATTACGTAACCTTACTGACAGTTGTTCGTTCCTGACCCAAATGTTCAATTCAGTACATTTTAGTTTAAGTCAGGGATTAATCCTTGGTTCATGTAATTCAACATTGTACCTCTTAAATCCACTGCCTCCTTTACATGTTCATTTCAGCATATCTTGTACGTTTAAGAGGTCGTTGAAATAAGGATAGACTTACACTGTCAATCACTCGGTAAGAGGATTATGAGATTGAGTTATCTGAATAAATGGAGTTACTTGTGCATATACGGTTATATATTGCAGGGTTTTATTTCAGGGGTTTTGATTTTCATCTAAACGGTTATTCTCCACTGGTAAACTTTACGTCACGTAATAGTTTTTCTCGGGGATATCGTGTATTTGCGTGTGTGTGTGTTGTGTGGGATGGTGTGTGTTCTGTAGGTTGGTGTGTGTTGTGTGGGTTGGTGTGTGTTGTGTGGATGTAGTTTATGATTAGACTACATCTAAATAGATTCGCTCATGACAACTCAAACATACATCTTCTTATTCCTCTAACACGTTACTTAACAGGTCGACGACCTTGAAGCAGCAGAGTATAGTCAGCCGCAAATTGCTGCCTATTTCAATTAATTTGAATCTCGTTAGCGCGTGTCAGCTGCTACTTTACAAGACATTCTGCACAAGACTAATTTGTTTCATTTAATCCAGAAGGAAATCCATGTAACCTCAATGTACCAACACGACTTGGCAACATATAAGTAAAATTAACTTGTTGAAACGGAAGGCTAACGTTAGATAATTCACTCACTGCCAGCAATGATGAATTTTGGAGTTAATTGGAAACTTGAATGTCTGTTTACTCTGGTCCGTGAGTCAAGTGTTATCCTTACGCAAATATTTGGTTCCATAATGTAAGATACTAATCTTTCGCAATTACTCTACTTTCACTCCTGACAAATATACTTTAGTATTTGGTTTTGGAATAATTAGTAAAAGTAAAGATGATGCACCAAACATTCGTAATTACTTATTTATTCCAAAAGTTTAGTAAATTGTGTTTCACACTTTTAAAACAAATGCGTAGCTATTAGTTTATATGATAATAGTTGACGGCAAAATGAAGTTACATGCACGTTATCTATCCATACTTTCTCTTTTATCCCTTAATTTATAACTGTTTTCCCTTATTTCTGTTTTGATTTTCCATGCATGTATTTACATATTTATACAGTGGATAGTGTTCTCGGCAGGATTTATGGAACGGATATTCTCGATATCCGTTAAGGTCATATACGTCGGATAAAGATGCAAATTACAGAGGTCAAGTGACGGAAGGTCTTTGAAAAATTAAAATGGCGCCACACAAGTTAATTCGAACGTCTGTAATAACGGATTGAGCTTCATGTAAATATACAGCCCATTAATCATTGTTACACGAGGACTGTCGATTTCCAGAAATGGCCTTTTGCAATTTCAAATTATATTTAAGAATATGTTTTTGCGAAACGTTTATGTGATTAAAACGAAAATGTCAATGTTTATAATTTAATAAATCACATACATTAATACATTGCCCGAACACAATAATGTTATCAAATTGACATTTTTTTTTATCTATTTTATTTACCGGAAAATGTCCGAATCAACAAAGGGTATGTAGCTTTGCCCTAAGTCGTCACATTATGTTCTTAGTGGAATTGGCGATCGAATTGTTCACGAAAAACTTCTTTCTTCTATTCAGATTAGTTGTGGTAATATTGAATAAAAAATATTGTATAACCATAAATAATGTCTTCATTCTTCGTCAAAAACATTTCCAAGAGTTCAGGCAAAAGGTAGATGAAGCAGATTCAGTTTGAACCCATGGTGAACTAAAAGTAATCACTATTGTTTAATTATAACCGTAGTCTATGACCGGTTGTAATATCATCTTGGTAATAAAACGTAATAACCTTAATGTCTATCTATATAAGAGAGCCATGAACGATGGCCAAGCTGCCAATAGTTAGTAGAGGAGGACAAGATTGTAGAAAATGTTCATTAATTGTGTTGATGTCTGCCACGATAAGAGCTTTCTACTGACACAGAAACTATAATTTACTGCTTGGAGGGTTTACGGAGAGAGTAGTATCTCGTATGTGATCATCTAGTCTATCCAGATGGGGGGCGGGATAGCGCAGTGGTTAGCGCGTTCTGCTTCGGATCAAGAGGTCCGTGGTTCGAATTCCGCCAGGGGCACGGCAACTTTGCTGCAGTAGAGAACTGTTCTACACGCAGTAAGGTTTGGGTGCAATGCTTCACTGAATTTCAGCGTAGTACTACCCATGGTTCGCTAGTTCCAGCCGATGCTCGCAGGTTTCACCGCAAAGCATATCCACGTGGCGATGCGGGCTTTCTCCCTGCCATAATACTAGCAGCCGTGATATAAGTGAAATACTCTTGAAAGCGGCGTTAAACACCAACTCACTCACTCACTATCCAGATGAATATTTACCGTAACATTGCATGGACATTTTATGTTTACAAATTGCAAATATTATAAAATGGTAATATACTTGACAAAAGTGCCTTTCTGTTTTATTCAAGCTGACTGTCAATTCACATGGTACATAGTGAGTTTGCCGATTATTTCATATTTTATGAGGATGTTGTGGATATAACATCTGTTAATATGTTCCTTTAAAATATTCAATTGAATCTGAATTTCAGTTACATTGAATTCCAGTGTTTCATTTAACAGTGCTAAACAGCAGACGAATTTCACGAGTCCCTGTGGAATTCGAACCTCAGACTTGATCAGAAACCAATCACGCAACCTAAGAGCTTCTGGCGAGATCAGTGATAAATGATATACACTGATGGCTGCAATTAACATGGTGGCACAGGGTTGGGTGAGTGTGTTAGTAATGTATTTTTCCCATTTTCCCCATTTGAATGTTGTTGCAGAAATCTTTTCAGAATTAAATATTAACTTTTTAAAAACAGGGATTCTTCTGCGAAAACAAATGATAGATGTTAACCATGAGATAAGGCTCAACTAAACAACAAAATATCGATAGGTAATTTGAAGCTGCTTTTTAACCTGTTCAAACCGTTGCACGCAGACATCTAACTGCTAAAAGGCAATATATGCATATCAATTACGTCGTTTACAAAATTGGTATCATTTCATTAACCGTCTGTATTTCAGGGATTTGTGAAACAGATTATGTTATCCATTAGAATAGTCTTGGCGTTACAACTATCATGTTAAAGATCGAAATATATTCAAGCGTGTCGGGTGTAATTTCCATATTGAATTCAGTCTAACACAATAACACTAATGAACTAACGTTTAGCCCGCTAAATCGAACAATAGCTGCGAGAGGGTGCTGGACAAAACTGAAGAAAAGGAAAAATGGTACCTGCCCCTATACTGTGACATGATTTAATTAATTTTAATTTAATTAAATCCTGATCTTACATGTGGACGCTACAGGTTAAGTTGTTTGTAAGTTGAATACATACCCTTGGACGCTGGTACATTTGAACACAAAATTGTATCGTATAAGGGCCAGGGACCCTTGTTAAAGGGTAAGTTAATACCTTATGTCAACCTCCACGGAATGGAATAACGTTTATGTAAATGTCTAATGTGACAAGGCACCATTTTTGTATGTGAGTTGAAATATTGCATAACTGACGATTACTCTTACAATAAAGGCATACCTTGGGTGTTGCCTAAAACTTGACGTAGAACCTCAAAATTGTTCAGTCCGTTGTATTTCGTTCGGCCTGCTTTTTTTGTGAAGGTAATGACGTAACATAAGGGATTTCCCCAAGATGTTAGGTGTTGGGAAAATACGTTTTGCAGAATGTAGATCACGCTGACCAGACACAGGACACAAATATATATGTGACATAAACATATATGTGTATAGCATCCATATGGGCGATGCAAAGTTCACCATTTATGCGTGGATTGTATATATATATATATATATATATATATTTATATATATATATATATATATATATATATATATATATATATATATATATCGATAGATAGATAATAAATTATATATTAGTATAAAAGTTGGCTTTAGTTTTAGAAATGAAGCTACAGGGAAACGCCCCAGCAAATAATGTCATTATAAAGGCCCTATATCGATGATATATCTTTCGGATTGTTTTAACTTATACGGTCTGAGAGCCAAAATGAGTCACTGTCTTTAGTTTATTTCTGTCTCATACAGTAACAACATTTAACAGATACTTGTCCTTAATGTAGGTAACAATAACAAAGCATTTTCTATCATACCTGTTCTGATGCTATGATTCTAAACGTCAGGTCGATTGACGTAAGCAAAGGCTATCTTGACTTTGGCATGTTGTTAAAGGCGCTGTAGCACGTTTTTTGACTGAAATAAGTCAATGAAATGTATTTGAAAAATAATGTCAACAATAGTAAAACACCCTTCTCTCTTCGGAAAATCAAGTTGCAAATCAGCGAACATGGTTCCGTAAAGCCATGGGAATTTTTTTTGTCATTCGAATATAATAAAATGTGTTCACAATAAAATGGCCGCCATGCAATTTTGGCTTTATACGCAACACCGTTATTACCACTACGGATCATTGGTTTGTGTAATAAGATGTTTTACCCTCTAAGGTAAATATAAATGACATAAACAATCATTATAAATGAGAAATTTGAAAAAATAAAATTTGCAAAAAACGTGCTACAGCGCCTTTAATGTACAAACATCATTACAGTTAAGATAGAATTGGATAGGAAATCGTTGACTGATACAATCGTTTGTAACACCGTGTATCTGTTATAGTTAACTTCAATTAATTGAGGCTAACCTATAAATTCAACATTTTGTGATAAAAAAAGTGTTTTCATATATTATCTTCAATTCATATGTTCGTCTAAAAAAATCCACTAGCTACTGATGAGTGAAATTGATTAAAAAGATTTTGTAAAATAACTGTTTGGTTCTTCAATTCTAGAAAGTAACATACCTAGTACAGGGTACTTCCAGAAAAATGCCATGCTGTGTTTTTGGTCCTGATCCCACGATATGTTTGACAGAGAAATAAGATTGCGCTCACTGAGCATTCAAGGTTACTCGAGTAGATTGCTACATAAAGTCCAAAGAAAAATCAAAATATTTATGGAAATAATTTCCGGCTTTTATCCATCATTTCCATAAAATCAGCGTTTGTTCTGCATATGATGTTTCCATGAATTGAAACATATCATAAATAATAAATTACACTTGTGACGTCATCCTATTGTTCTCTTTCTCCATGAGTTTTCGGTAATGTACAGTTGCATACTAAATCAAGTTTTTAGCTCGGACTTTAATTCGTTAAAACTTTTAAAAGTAGATTCTTTAAATAAATAATAATTTAAGGGTAATTTTAGTAGGATAATATCTTCGTAACTCCATTATTGTTAAGGAATAGAGAGTTATTCGGACATTACCCTCTATAGCAAAGGTCATTTGCATAAAGCATGTCTTCAATGTGCCGCCGTAACAAGGCTATATCAGGGCTCACTAAGGTGATCGTCATCCTTAGCACTGAAAGGGCTTGGTGAAATTAAGTCCAGTTCCTCGGACTTTTTGGGTGAGAGGGCTGTATGCTAACCTCAGCAGCATAGCGCAGAGCAATATGATTAATCATCAAATGTGTGATGTGTGAGATAAATCGATATCAAAATTACAATAAAATCGTCATAATCCTATTACAACAACAGTTAACCTTATCACAAAGCTTTGGCATCACTGAAAACACCGCTAACATTGCTATGATGTCACCGTCGTGATGACGTAACAATGCTATGATGCCATAATGCTTATGACCTCACAATGCTATGGCCTCACTGAGATCAGCTAAATGGCAGTTGTGTGTTTCAGATATATCAGTCTTTTTGCTAAAAAATGTTGAACAATGATTTTGAATGATAAATAAAATATCACTCTCTTGTACTCTGATATCAACACTCGGCAAGCCTCGGATATTTACAACTCGTGTTGATATATTTGATATCAGAAGACACTTGGGTGAGATGTTCTATACCGATGCAAGCTATGCAATATGAACACACAAAAAATTATCAATTTTATACTTGTTTCATTTCAAATTTCAATGAGGTATTTATAGGCTTTATTTAGGAATTTAGCTATATAAAACACATCAAAAGCAGAAACACTTGATGTGTTTCCATAATCCTAACCTAATGAATTACAAATATGTCAGTGTATCAAAGCATTGATACACACATGTCTCAATGTATTATTGCCTAGTCTACCAAAACGATGTGGGTGGTAATTGTAAGTTTTACCTACACAGCTATATACTGCATATACAGAGCTTTTTCTGACAGTATACCAATTAGTCATCTGTCCTTGATTTGCATCCGAGTGGTTTATTATTTCCAAAACTACTTGTTCAGTGTCAGATAATGCACCATGAAAATGTTTTATTTACCTCCTTGGTATTCATAATCTTTCACGATGATCAGTTATAATGATTCTTCTTAGCAAGTATTTATTTTTATTCATATTATCTCACATGCATATGAAACACATCGAAAATGACACCCATTGCATGTATACAATACATACACGCTTCATTAGGTGGAGCAGCACAGGCGCCTCTATTTGATTAGATGTGTACATAAGATTGTTTCAAATATAATTTTCTCATGCCTTCACTTGTAGATAAGAAATATATAAAGAAGATTATTTTTGTAACTTGCAAATATTTGCATACTATTGAGCTGGTGAAGGCACAAATTTTAAAATTGGTTACGATAGATCGTAGGGTATTGATCTGTCGGTAGTTATCCCTTATAGATGATTGTAGTACTAAACTTTGGTGAACCAACATGGAATTTCGTTATGAAGCGCTCCGAACTTTATTTAATTCAGAATGGTCAAATATATGTTTTGGTCGTAATCTTCTCCCTTATGTAAGATGTCCAAATGTAGGCCACTGTTCCCAATCTCTTTTGATTACATGATGAAAGGAAATTGGATTAGAGTGTGCTTAAGTGCAATGACATTTCGCGGATCTGGTAAAACTTGCTCTGGCAAACGTAGTTCACAAAATCACAGCTCCTTCAATTTCCGATGAACATTCAATTATGTCAACACAAATAATAATGTATTTTTCAGAACAGATTTTGGGGGAAAGTACTCAGCAAATACTTAAAAGCAATAAACTAAAGAGTTTGTTTTCTCAATTGAAGCAAGAGACCAACGTCTGTTTATCAGTTCATTAGTTCATTTTCAATCTGCAATTCATAGGCATCACCTGACATAAAAGTTTTGCTCTAATAATTTATAATTATGATAATATATCAATAATGATAATGGCTCATGAAGTCGAAGAGGTGGGGTGCAGAATTGATGATTTTTGGATATTTTTAGAATGTCAAGGATACAACGAATTCGAAGATTTAACTGAGTTAGTTCAATAACAAGGGAATGGTTATTTGATGGAAAGTGATTCTTGGCATATACAAAGTGTGAATAATGTTAGATCAATTTATAATATGAAATATACAAATAGCATCGAATTCTATAGTGTATAAACGTCTCTTCCTAACTGGGATATGATTTCTTCTTGCAAATTACTCCTACAAATGACATTGAAAGATAGTAAATGTACATTATCATAATGATTGCCATTTATGAAATCTCTAATATTCCTGTAAATATTTTTAGATATTTCAATTGGTTTTCATCAGAGAGTATTTTAACTTATTCACATTTTGCTTTCAGGGATACGTAATTCATACTTCAAAATATTGAATTTGTTTTCAAAGGTAATGCACCACATATACATAATTGACTTGGATTAAGTGGTTTATAACATATATCTGTACAAAATCCCTATTTATATTACAAGAATACCACACGAAAGAGAATTCCTTAAAAAAAAGTGCTCCCGTGTTCCGGCCTTGATTTGAAATGTCAACTACAAAGTATGTTATGCTATCATTCTTGCGCGATGCGCCGGGACAGATCTTCAATGAAATTATATGGTATATTACATTGAAGTAGTGGGAGGGGGGAATGACTTAGCTTAAAGAAAAAGTAGAATTTCAAGCTTTGAAAAATCCTCTTGAGTTTTATGTTTTTATAGCTTGTTTTGAAGAAAGAGTGATATTCAATACCAGAAAAAAAATGGTGAAAATATTTTGCAATTAAAATTTTCAACAGACTTAAGACGTCGACCTCCCCAGATACCTTTACTTTTTCTATAGTATAAAACTAAAGTGTTTGCTTGACTACTTTATCTGCTTTCTTGTCGCCTGTTATTGAAAACATTATACAATGTCCCTGTACGTTTAATATCACTTCATCAATCCTGCGGCAGGGTAACCGTATTCTGAGAAAGGGATGCGACAGCGTATAAGGTTTATACTGAGATATGATACACTTGGTCAGACAGAAACGCGGACGTTCAACGTCTTGGCAATGTTTCTTCTAGTTTTACTTGAGTCTCTCTATATAACACATAGCTAACACATCGCAAGTTCAATAATAATCATAATTGTGCTGACTAAATTATAAATGTTATTAAATGAGGAGTTCCCATTCGGAAACTTATAAACCTTTCATAATTATGTCATGCATAGAGAATAGTTAATAATGTTTGTGAAAAACTAATTAGTTCATCGATTGGTATACAGAAAGTCAAAGTGGTATCAAAATGGTGACACAGCCAATATGAACTGCACCATGTCACAACATGACAAAATCTTGGTATTTCACAAACTCAATAAATGGTTCTATTCGTAATTAGATACAAAGCCAAAAACCATTGTATCCTGGTGCAGCCTGCCTCACAGTATCTGTATGCGCAAAGCTACTTCAATATCCTGAGTTTATAGCACCTTCTTTCTCGTATCGCACTATAGATATCCAGCCAATAAAATTATTTTAAATCGAGCGATAGTGGCAGTTCCGGGCTGAGAAGACCGACTGAGTGAGTGATACGAGAGACGAGGTGCTCATGGTATCAGGGTATTGAAGCAGCCTTGTGGATACAAATCCCCTGACAGAAGAGGATGACTACACTTATGTAACAAGACTGACACCACCGTAAATTTAGATATACTACATAATGTTTAGTTGCTAACTATTCACGATATCCAAATCCAATCTTACTTTTTCATTGATATATATGTAAATACCGAGTAGATGTTTCTTTTGTTCACAAAATTGAAAAAACTGAAACTGATGCATTGGATACGTGTTTTTAGGTTTCACTATTTCCGCAGTTCATCCTTCCAAACACATTTACCTGAGAGTAACACATTATCAGACTTTCTTAGGAATGGTCTACGTTAAACTTTGATCTTCAACGGTATTATGTGGGATCTGTTCAACACATGATCGTTCCATAAATGGAATGTATGTTGGAATTGATGACATATTTTGAAATCCACCTCCACTGAAAGGATTTGGAAACTTACCCAGAATAGCACGATCATTTAAATAGTGAAATCGCCGTTTAGGTGTTTAACAAAGTAAAGAATAAATCTTCATTTGAAGTAATCCATGAACAATTCACGTGAAAAACTTATGTTACATTTATCTCTCTATTGCAGGAGACTGGACAATGCATGTTTATGGACCCCGCCCAAATTAAGGTTTAACACAATTATGTTCTGTTGAATCAATTTGGGATTGCGAACATTACCGTTCTTTGAACTTCCAAGAACACCTAAAAAAAGGTATACCTACATGTATATTCGTCCTGAGGACCTAATAACTGTCAACTAGTTGTAATTGGTATATAGACATTTAAGCACAAATTCCATGGATAAAAGTATTTCAGCGTTAAGCTACTCTTAAATCAATGTTACCATTATATCTATTTGTGGCATATTCAGAGACACTTGTTCTATCGTGTTTAGCGAGATGCTGTGAAATAAAAGGTCAGGATGTAAAAACATGCAATGTTGTCTGTATAGAAAATAGATTTTCTACGGAGATAATGTTTTTACTAGCAACAATACCCTGAAACCAACATTCATTTGCTATGGAAAGCAATGTAAAGGTATATGATCCGCTGTTACCCTACTACCTATTGGCACACATAGCAAAAATTAAACAGATTACATTGTTTAACACAGGACTGAAGACATTTGTATAATGATGAATGTTTATTTAAATAATTGGTTTCATTTTCGCTGTTCATTTGCCAGACATTACAAGATGTGTGCCAGGGGTAAAGCTTAAGCATTTTCAGATTATCTTTGAAATATACTTAGCCTAAAATACGCTTTGTTCTTTCAACACTGTTATTTGGAAACTTGTGAACATATGGTCGGTCCATAAAGTGAACGTTGCTTCCAAATGTTGAGGTATCTTAAACTACACCTACACAGAAACCTTTTGGGAATTTTCCAAGAAAAGTAACATTATTTCCTGAATGAAAGTCGATCTTTACGATTATGAAGACGTTTTTTTTATACAAAATGGACACTTTATATGAATTCTTCAAAAATTATTAACACATATGTATAATATATACTGTAACTACAAATACATACACTTTACATGATGAACAATGTACATGTAACATTACAAATTGTACACTTGTACACTTTCATGTTGAGAAACAATATTTGGAATTACTGACAAGATTTTAACTCGTTAGAATGACATGATGGGAAAATTTCTCAATGGAAGATGGAAGTGAAAATTCATTGTTTAGAAGGTAATTTCTACATTAATTGAGTATCTTGGCTAATGCCTCGTCAATCTACCATGTGTACAATAAAGAATTCTGTCATACCAAGTCAATAATAACCTTTAGAAGACATTATTCTAAATGAACAGATAATGGCACGCAAAACAAACTGAAAGAATTAAATCAATGCGATACCTCATATTTCACTATACTGATTATTCTTTGCTTTCCGGACATCTTCACGCCAAAAACTATCCATACAAAAACTATCAATGTAGAAGTATGTTGTACTCTACATACACTGCACACATATATATGTAGTGCAATATTATAATTATGTTGCTTTTGACTGCTATATACGTTTTGATATTGTTAATAATTATCTAAATTGTTGTGGCAATAAAACCTGTCTGGGTGATGTATTTTGTACACACAGAAATGGCAATTACTCTTGCTGACGGGAATGTAAATTATACTAATTTCCGTTGTACTGTAAGACCTAACTACAGACCCTGCCTAATATTGTTATCTCTCTCATGATGGTATGTTTGGCATGCTGCTAAACCTATTCAGTATAGCATTTTTGTCAAGACCCAAAAATCAAACAATTTATTTCATTAGGTGTACATGTCTGTCTGTTAACTAAATAAAGTTAAAAGTATCATGCACTACCACATTATCGCTCGTTAACAAATATATCCAAGTAAAATTTCCCTTGTCCCATTCTCAAAATTCAGCAGTACTAAACATAAAGTATCAAGTAGTTATTTGACTAAATATTAAATAGTTTTGAATTCTATGAAATTGCCCTGAACGTTTCAAGTCAATAACATATGCTTCATATTGGCGATACATATACTTGTTTTAAATAATGAATATTTCGATGACCTTCTTATATTTAATAGTTCTGTTGTAAAATGAATCCGTGCTATTAGGCAGTTGATTGCACAGCATACTTGAGTAAAGAACATTCAACAGGGACATTATCGGATACAGCTTATATAATTGAGTTGCCCTTTTACTCTTTCCTAAATGGACTACGTATGTCTAGCCACTTGATTGAAACATTGTTCTGTTAACAGCAGACCCAGACGATGTAGTTGATGATTGGTAATTGTCCATTTACTGCACAATACATCAAGGAGCATTCTGAATATCTGACCGTTGAAAGAATTATAGGACATATGTTGTTTATTCAACCATAATTATTTCTTCGATATCCTGCTGATTTAAGATGTATATCCATCGCTCACTCATACTGTTCCAACCCGAGATCAACGACACTGTAAGAGTAATAGTGACTAGATATCAAATATTTAGTTTATGATATCATGTAGTATTCATTTAAATTGATAAAAGGGGTATTTTTCATAAGGCCTTTATTTTATGTCCTTTAATCTTTCTAAATAATATGTTATTTATAAGTGTATTATAAGAAGAAGTTTATTATTGCCCTCCTTAAGTGTCCGTGTTACTGTTTTTATCTATTTTCAGGAATCAGAACAAGTGTTCAATTACATTAAACATTATATATCAGTTCCACACAGGAACAAGAACAGAATTAGCCACTCTGAACCACTTTGTTGCCAATCAACATCAAGTGTTGAGAGACTAAGATGGTTGCAATTAATATAATTTCTAATACAATGAGTACGAATAAATAACTGTTCAAGTTGGGATATCTTCAACCCCTTGGCCTGTATGAATTGATCCAGTTTCGCATGTCTTATATGCTACTCTTTATGCAGGATGGACATGAAGACAACTTTCAAAAAGGCTAATTATGCAGAAGAAAGTGTTGATATCAATGCAGAGAATATATACAGGATATTTGACATTTCTCGTCGAATACCATGTATATCTCATCGAGTGAAGTAGACATGTATGTTTTCACGAGTGTAAATATATCATTTCTTCTTCACGAGATGAGATATAAATGGTATTCGACGTGAAATGGCAAATGTTCCATTTATTAGATTTAACAAACCATGCATAGTTGGTAAATGACGTTCATTTTATAAACAGCCTCTGAGATCGCCCTCCTTTAAACGGCCATCATATGTGGTCATCCTATTGTTACGATAACGTCATATGATTGAAAGTGTTATTTCACTGAGTAGAATAACATGTTAATTCACTCAGTGAAAATAAGGATTTTATTTTACGCCGTATTTCACCACTGAAAATCGAATAAACTGTTTCTATTTGAAGGTAACACTTACAACAACGCAATAATTGCATAACGAGGTCAATGATTTACAGGAGATATATGTTAAACGTTAAACCAAATACATAACATAAAACATAAATAGTAAGATGTTATCAAACAACCAAATGTGTTGCGTTAACATACATTCGTTCTGGTCCTCTCCCTGTTGGCTTTTCTGAAACCCTGTATAGTGCCGTAAATATGCAATCCATGTACGATTATATGCACATCGCCTTTTGTAATATCCTTCTTACGCCGTTGTGCTCAAGCGGTGAAAATAAAATGTCAAGGGACGAGCCAGATAACAACAATACTTTGTTTCATGTTTACCTGACAGGTAGTGTTGAAGGTAAATATAGCAACTCAGTCGCTTCTAATATTTCAGCGGTGCGTCAGTACTTGACTATTCATAAATTTCTGTGATATGAAGAATTGAGTGGTGCAATCCGGGTCATTTACAAGTTTCAAGATTTCATTCGCAGTCGTACATGTCAAGAACCATAACACATATATGGCCATCATCATGTTCTCGTGAATATGTTAGGTGTGCTTGTAGATTATGATTAAATTCAAGGATAAACGTATACAGGTTATCATAAATGAACGTCTTTATTCTGTTGAAGTAATCGTTTAACCACACACATCAAAACTAGAACCGATAATGCAACAGCTATGTTCAAGATAGTTCAGGGTAATTTCCTCGATTACATAAGGCTCATTGACGAATATTTAAAGGATAACATGGTTATATTTGGGAGAACATTACCTTCAATAGTACAATGTTTTGGTAATTTTTCGGGCCGAGTCCCATGCGGGATTCGAGTCTACGCCCTCAGAGTAAGGCAACTATCGCCAGCACTGACAGTACCAACAGCTTACCACACGACCATTTCGCCTCGACAAAAAAGGATAAAGATATTTACAAAAGTAACGATGTGAAACGTTAACTATCAGTAACCGAAATGAGATAACAATGCCATTGACATAAAAGAACAAGATTTTCCGAATAACAACTTCTTTATTGTGAACATACAAATTAAGGTTTCGGAGATTACATATTGAATCGAAGATTGATGTACCAAACCCCTCAATGAAACAAGTGGAGTTAAGTCAACGTGATGCATTTATTTAATAAGAATCGTACTAAGCTAACACGCTGCATACCTTATTAACTTTCGTAAAAAAATCCATTTGTCATTTGTTCTTGTTAAAATGAGGCTACCAGTAATTGGATAGATGGTAATTGTACATCTGTTTATAGACTTACGTGTACATGATTAATTCACTATATGATTAGTTGGACTGATTCGGATGTAGGCAGTATTTTTGCTGTTTTTTACAAGACTGATAATGATAAAAATCTTCTCATACATTCACGTAAGGAAGCCTAATTATAATATATTGAATGCCAGGATCTTATTACGTTATATGTGTTCTTGACATGATATTAACAGTTGCCAATAAGAACCAGTGCCGCAATAGACTATACTGAATAAAATGATATCCAACTGTGTCTGAATCTCAAATTTAATATCTGAATGAATAGTACGTTGTAATTATTCTAATATGCAATTACAATCTTAAGGTATCGATAGACACTACAATTCCCCATTCAATGGGTGAATGTTACATTATATCTATTAGTTTGAGCCTTAACTGAGTTTTAAATTCGTAATATATAATATACTGTAAGTATTATTAGATATAAATAATATTGGTCAGTCTTTGTCATTTCAAATATTGTTGTATAAAACGATAATTTGTTTGTGTTTGAGTGTCACAGGGTGTATGTTAATGAGGTTCAACACACCTTCTTTCTGTACACTATCAGTCGTCAGATTGAGAAGTGCATAGCCTTGGAGCCTCTGTGTATATATATATTCAACAACAGCGTCATACATGTACATTGACATTTTAAATATACCTACAGGAATAGGATCATTATATCATGTTATATATTATACATAATCGAAATGCACTTAGTTTTATGACAAAACACATTTGTCTATAACCTATTAAAAGTGAAAAATGTCATTCAAGTAGTACTAAGTCAACCTTTGGAGTTCTCACTTTGGTCCATATCTTAGTGTGTTTTTCAAAACTATTATTGAAAATAGTGTGTTGACCACCCTTTTTTCTTTCCATATATCCATGGCCTAAGAGTAATTGAAGGGTCCAAATGACCGGGGTTCCATAATGATGTTTAAATGCTACTGGGGTAAGAGAAACTGATCATACAAAGTGATCGAAATAGCAGAGATGATTTTCTATAACATAATATATCATATCTGACATCAGAAAATTTGGTTGCAGTACAGAAATGTACTTGAAACGTCGTATTTAGTGAATTTGGTTGCAGTCCCCAATAGGGATCTGTAACCAAATTTATTTACAGCAGTTATTTATAATTATTCCTACCTTGGCAAATAAATATTTGGTTGCAGAGAAAACAAATAGTGTGTTGACAAGCACATAGGATTAGTTTGGTTGCAGAGGTTTTAAAATTTACTAAATTTAATAAAAATATGATGACATTTTCTGAATCATTTCGGCAAGTTCTCTCTCGTTAAGGGTATGACGTAATGAAACCAATGTATGTAACGCATCCTCCCATTGGATCATTCAGTATCAACCATTTCTAACAAAAACAATAAATTCATGTTTATTAATTCTGGTTGTTTTTATTCACGTTTCTAGATAGAAACTATTCATTAAAATAACTTAATGCTGTTTATTTCCTAATAAACTAATTTAGCAATCAAAGATATCTATGACAACCAATCAGAATTGTGATAAGATTTGACAAGAATTCGAATTCATCTCGCGGCCACGTTGTCAGCTGGTTGTAAACAAAAACGTAAATTAATGCTTAAATGTGGACAAAATGTGTCAAATGTACCTAACGAGACATGCTTTATGGTAGGAAATGTTAAATTAAACAAGGTTAGTGAGTAGTTTATATCTATAGAATTAGAAATGACAGCAACATGATAATATGACATGATCGAAATCCGGACTCGATAACGATCGCTAAGAAGTTTCCGCTCACTGTAAATATTGAAATAAAAGGTAGGTTCCAATATTCGTCAGATCATGATATTTTCCTTCTGCAACCAAATTGTGTCAAGTCAAGGCTGTTCTGTTTGATGAAAACATGTATTTTGATGGTTTAACAAGTTTGGTTGCAGTTGCCTATAGGGACTGCAACCAAATTCAGAAATGACCTGAATTCCATGCGAAGTTATAATCTGCAACCAAATCCAAAGATATCATGTTATATATCATGCTATAGATAATTTTTCCAGCTATCAGAAAAGCCTCATCTGAGCAATTTTGAAAAGTTTGGTTGCATGTTATGGCTATTTTAGACACCCCGTCATTTGGATCCTTCAATTACCCTTAGCTTATAAAGCTGGAAAATAATTAAGTAACACCCATCTTCTACAGTAAATTCGATCTAATAAGAAGGACAGCAACGTGTTAGGAAAACAATCACATGTAGTGATATTAGGTATAAAAATCATGTAGCAGTGTTGAAACGAAAGTTCACTCCACTAACGGTTATCTGTTGAGATAACGGCTTTGACAATAGCTTGGTGTTTTGGGATAAAAAATCCAAGTTCTGTTGCAAGAGAAAATGAAACCTAAAATGTGTTGATGTAATGTGATTAGTGTCATGTTTCAAGTGAAGTAATGACACTTTACTAACTGATTGTTCAACAAAAGTCACTGTTGAACAGTATGAACCATCAAACTCACAAATTCACGAAACTGTCAAATTAAAAGAAGTGCCTAAATGAAAAGATTAAATACGGCTCGAAAAGAAGACTTCAAAATCAGTTAATCTATGCTTGTATCGAAAATGTACGTTGGTTTTCTCCTGCTGATAACACCATCCTTTGTATGATAAACAGATATGTGTTGAAGGAAAAGAGGGCATTGCATCTATCTACATGCAATAACTGTGCATTTGAGAGTTATATTGTTATGCAGAAACCTCATAAACATCATGCACTCCATGTTTTGCCATCATGCGTCGCTTAAGGGTAATTAGAATATGTCAGTATTAAACATTTATGAAAACGGCGAGACAGTATATAAATTTGTTCAAAATGGCTGTCCAGGAGAGATTCAGCATACTTTCAAAAGTCAATCAGTGTCTTATTTCGCCTATGGAACTTGTGCCGTCAGACTGGCAATAAGGAGTACAATCTAAAAAGACCACACCTGGACAAGACAACACAATCTCTTGAATTCAACATCGAAGATAAACACAGATCTGAGGACTGTCACACGAACAAGAGCTTGTAACCGAACAGTATGTCACAGACTCAAATCAACAGGTCTTAAAAGCAAACTACCTTAAGATTTTGTCGGTGTGCGAATGACACAGCAACATCAACAATAGACTGAACAAGATTTAGCCCGGCGGTATGGAGTTAGACAACAACGTCATTGACATTTCATCGTTTAGCTATGAATCCAGATGTAGACAGGACATGACAGATACCTGTAATTTCGTCGGCGCCAAAACCTGTATCAGCGAAGCAACATAAAATACATGACATATGCGGCGGTGGGTAAGTCATGTATTGTACAAAATCTCCCTACGATAGCAGAACGGAACGTATTCGACTTGATGGACATTTGATATGTGTACGATATCACTATAACTATCACAAGGGTTCCGGGTTTTCGAATTTCGCCAAGAGCACGGCAACTTTGTTTGCAGTAGAGAACTGTTCTACACGCAGTAAGGTTTGGGTGCAATGCTACGCTGAATCTCAGCGTAGTACCATCGATGGTTCGCTAGTTTCAGCTGATGCATAGTCACATGGTGTTGCTGACTTTCTCTCTGTTGTACTACCAGCAGCCATGATATAGGAGAATGACTCTTGAAAGCGGCATTAAACCCCAAATCTCCTCACCTTGGTGTTACCTCACTATGACGACATTCGTCCTGTGGTAGAGTACCTGTAAGGAGTACGGGGCGGTGGATTTAGTTCCGTCCATACATTACCATACATTACCGTTCCAACAAACCTCATGTGTGAGAAGATTTTTAAGGAACAAAAACATTATATAGTGTTGCTTTGACTGCTAAATATTGAACATGTATGGGATATAGGTTCAAAAGGTTTGTGAGAGGTGTGTTTTGACTCCATATAGTTTTCTTTCATTCATGTTGTTATTTGGATGTTTCTTAAAAGGCCCTTCTGGTTCAGGGCAGATAAGGAGTATCCTTATACAACACCATGTATACCAGTCACCGCAGTCATAGCCATCCATTCACATACATTAATAGATGTCACTCGGAACATGTACAGTAGCAGCCTATGTCAAAGTCATCAACATGTGACTATTTCCGTGATTCAGGGAAGAGATGTACCGTCTTATTTAAAACCTGATTGAGTATAAGTATGATTTCATTGTACACTTGTGTCGAGTAACATCATAGACATTTAACAATATATAACGTATATTTATGATCAAGCATTGCATTGTGAAGACATACACATAACGAATAACAACACACAAGTATGTTATGTCAGTAATGTTATGTATATATACATGTTGGTTCTACGAGTGATTGCTCTGTACGATCCATTTATCCAAACGTCAATGCCAATTCTTACATGGTCTATATAAACGCATTATCCACTCGAAATTCAGTTGATTAGGAAAACGGGTTAAATATCTGTATAAAAACTAATAGATCAGATTATTTAAATGAGCCATGGGATGCCCTTGCTTCTATGGACATCACTCATACAAGACCAAAAGGAAAGGAAAGATGCAATCACAATGTTGACAGAAAAATAAACTAGGTCTACCTGGAAACCCCCTCTCTATATCAACATGGCAGCTTCCAAATGTCTGCAACCTCACAACTGTTAATCTACATTTAGTAATCTGACATTCTAATTACATGACGGTTCTTTCTTCTTCAGCGTTTTTGTTGTCATTTCGTGTTTACGGTGTAGACAGTTTACTTTGTTTCATGAGGAATATTGTTTTATCCTCATATTTAGTCTATAACATTGAAATTAGTAATGGCACTCCCCATTCATTATCCACAGTACACGTACACCGTATATTCGTCTGATGACAACTTGTACATGTTCAAAGAAAGAATCACGTTGATGGTATGATGATGGAAATTTAAAGTCCTAGATTTAACAAAAAATCAAAGTTTGATATTAATACAATAATAAACGTTATCTTACGCTTAATAATGTGACCAAATTCCATTTTCGCCAAAAAGATCAGACAGTGGGACGATAACAGATGATATGATAATATTGGTAGTAGCACTGCAAAGTGATTTGTTATAATCGAACATGTATGTTTTGACTTATTCTGATGACCCCTGGCAAATGCTAGTAATGTATCAGGTATTCATATGTTCTATTTAACATCTTTTGAGATAATTGAGGAAGATGTGAAAGACATACTCCTCATATCAGTAGAGAAAATACTGTTTTGCTTCATTTTAAAATACCACAAACGACCACTATAAGACCATCAACTGATTTAATCAAAACGGTATAAAAGAAAATTCTTTTAATCGGATGTAATATGCTGCCAAACACAAACCAATATTCAGGGTAAAATACTTGCTCTTTTATTGCATTGTTAGCACGAAGTTGCATGTCTCAAAGGAGTTATACACATATCTCTTGATTATAAAATTCATCTTCACGATAACAACATTTTAAAACCCAAATTGGTTTTGTCACCACGGGGTTGTTTATTTTGAGAGATTATTTTCAAAATTTTAATTGCATAAATGTAGTGGCATAATGCTAGTCTTTGTTCATTTCATCAGTTTACACTCAGGAAGAAATAAATCAATTATTTGAGATGAGACGATAGGTAGTGTGATGACTTTCAGACATTGACTTTCCAGACTTGACTCCCAATAATCCTATTGTTTGGATTTTCTCCCTAATGATCAACGTCAATAATGTATACCACTGTTTGCATTCCCTATTGGATTCCGGTATTAAAGGAAATTGGATGACGGATGCAGGAAGAGATTTAGGGTTCAATTACAGTTACATTTCATTGGTTCACCCAATATTGCTCTGAAATGCTGGCATTCTGAAGATGATGATTGATAATTCGGAACAAATGTTGTAAGACAACATGATGAAGAATACAGAAAATGTGGTCGTACTGAATAACATCTTTTGCTATCCTGCACATAGTTTAATGTGCCTGTGAAATTTCCATTTATCTTTTAAAATAAAGTCGTTCCTGATATTTCCTTGATAGTGAATTGCATTCGCTGTACAAATAATAGCTGAACTTGAGTTACAGGTGCTGAAGAATGTTGTTTTCATTACCAATGGTCTGCATGCCAGAATTCATTCAAGTTACTGATATGCACATTTGGACATCATATAATTTAATAATTCTGCTTCTCCTGCTACTACAAATACTACTGCTGCTGCTGCTACTGCTACCACTACTACCACAACTACTGCTGCTGCTGATGATGCTGTTACTACTATCACTGCTACTGGTACGACTACTACCAACACCAACAGTCAAAGGCAGTCACAGGAAGACGGCAACGTGTATGTTCACAAACTGATAAACATACATGCGCATGTGGAGCACAGTGGTGTAGTGGTTAGCATGCTTGCCTCTCACGCCAACGGCCCGGGTTCGAATCCCGGTGGAGACACCAAACATTTGTGACCTGGGTCTTATACTGTGTTGTGCCCCTGGGCAAGGCACTTCATCCACATTGCACTCAGTCCACCCAGCTGTTTAAATGGGTACCTGAACACGGGAGGTACGGATCTATATGGTCGCGCGGAGCGCTTAGTAGCTGCACCGAAAGTACAATTCCTTCAGGGTAATAATTGTACCGCCATTGAGCAGTGCATTGAGCACTGGATAATAGGCGTTAAAATGTATATTATATGGAGCACAGTGGTGTAGTGGTTAGCATGCTTGCCTCTCACGCCAACGGCCCGGGTTCGAATCCCGGTGGAGACACCAAACATTTGTGACCTGGGTCTTACACTGTGTTGTGCCCCTGGGCAAGGCACTTCATCCACATTGCACTCAGTCCACCCAGCTGTTTAAATGGGTACCTGAATACGGGAGGTACGGATCTATATGGTCGCGCGGAGCGCTTAGTAGCTGCACCGAAAGTACAATTCCTTCAGGGTAATAATTGTACCGCCATTGAGCAGTGCATTGAGCACTGGATAATAGGCGTTAAAATGTATATTATTATTATTATTATTACCTTATCATTACTACACTAGATTGTAAAACCAGTCATGCCCCAATTAACATTTTTAGTCAGAATTCCGATCACAAGGCTTCTATTTGCTCTAATTATAAGACAAATGGACTGTTCTGTTATGTTTGTACATGTATGTAATGTTCTAATTAACCGTCCATGTCTAGATCTGAGAATTGGTATATCTGCAGCTAACTGTCTGTCGGTTGGGAGACAACCTGTTGGTATGTCATTAGCACTGGCTACTCGCATCTTTGTTGTATGTAACAAAGGTTGTATCTCCATTATCAAGAGTCGAATGATGCACATGAGTAACATAAGGGATTTCATGAAGTATCCTGATCAGGATACTCCGAATTTCAGTATCAGTATACGTTAGGATACTCGGGGTATCCAAAAATATCCTGTTCAGGATACTCCGAGTTTCATGATTCAGGATACTTCAGGATTCTTCATGATATTTCAGGATACTTCAGGAAATTGTTAGAAATTTTAAAATACTACATATAACATTACAAATTATATCACAGACATTCGCGGTTTACCCCTGTCATACAGTTTGTTTGGGTGTAGGTGAATTCGTA
Organism: Gibbula magus; assembly: GCA_936450465.1. NCBI lineage: Eukaryota > Metazoa > Mollusca > Gastropoda > Trochida > Trochidae > Gibbula > Gibbula magus. The sequence goes on along the minus strand of OW388292.1, from coordinate 57,747,650 downwards.
GGCCAGACCAGTTCGTAGGAGTATATTTCGGTGAATTCGTAGTGAATTCGTAGGAGGATCGGGCGGTGAATTCGTAGGAGTTCGTAGTTTAAGAGAATAAATGTTTAAAGACTAACTTTATGGTATGATATTATTACAATTAAATTATTAATAACTTAAATTATATTTTGACAATAAAAAGTGTTTACTTGTCCGCTGTGTTGCTTTTTGTGTTCAAAAAAAGAATCGTGTGTTCAGTGTTGTTATTTATGTGGTTGAGTTTTTTTTTATAGATAAATAAAAGAATCAGGTAAGTATGATTATATTCCAGTTTACATTACACATTTACACAACATCATCGCTAGCTATGTTTAGATGCTCTGTAGCTCCGCTAAGAGTAGAAACTGGTCGTTATATTGGTTGTCCTTTAAATGAAATATAAATGTATTATAATATTGTTAAATATGTACGTCTTCATAATTATAAGTTGTAAGTTGGTTGTCTTATGGATAATAAACATGCTTCCTAATTTATATTCCTTTATTGCTACAACTTAAGTCAACTTTACAACGACAGAGTTTTTAGCAATCAAAACATCTCACACCATGTTTTTCTAACGAACAAATAACTTACTTTACAAGTTTGGTGAGTAGGCTCTATCAACATGACATGGTATCCAAATCATGTTATAACATGGTATAAGTACTAAAGTAATAAATAATAACAGTCAAACGAATATTTTCAAGAATAAATATCACTTTATGATATATTTTTTAATCCTCCTACGAACTCACCAGTCCTACGAATTCTCCGCTCCTACGAACTGGTCTGGCCTACGAAATCACCGCATCCCGGTTTTTTTGCATGAGTTGTTTCTGTCAGACGACATTAGATTCATGCAGACGCTTTTTTGAGAAATTTTAAAATGAATGTGTAAAATCAGGTTTGAATCGTGTTGAACATTGTCATTGTTGCTTCCCAATGGTAAGTATCAGTATCAAATGAATTAGTTACCTGCATTAAAGTGCTCTATACAAGTTCTTTTATAATTGTTGTCTAGATAGTGATAGATTTATTAAAATAATAAAACTCACCTTTTAAAAAAGCGTATCCGAAAGAACAATATGAATATCCAAATGAAATGCAGGTATTATCACGACACGACATATTTATACACCATTGTTGCAACTCTTAGGTGTTAACACGGGTAGTAACCCGAGATAAGTGTTAAACATCTTGCCCAATTGATTATCCCGGATTTCAGCTCAAATCTCATTGGTGTTTCACTTAACTGATTTCATTGGATAACTCAAAACAGTATATCATCCATTAGCTGTGACGCGATTGACAGGCAATTAGTCACCTGCCCATAAGCCACCCGTGTGTGTTTTTACAGGTGACAAGTTCACACCTGCTTAGCTGGTCACAAGTAAATTACTAGTATTGCTCTGAGTAGCTTAATTGACACTAACAAAGAAGTCTGCATTTCACAGATGGTCTTCACAAGAGATGAGCACAATGTTATATAACAAACAAAGAGCCCGTTTAGTTTGTACACCTTAGAGTGTCAACAAGATTCACTCAGACGAGGGATTAACGAGGGATTAATTAGTGTGGTCAATATGGGTACCAACTTGATGCAAAGGTCATGTCTCTTGATAGATGACTACATCTCACCTGGAAATGTTGAAATAATCTTATTCAGTTTTTATATGGTTTTAACAATATTTATTCATATACTCAGGGGAATCATCAAACAGGGTTTACCCTATACAAATGTTTCTCCCCAAAACAACAATAAAACAGGATAATTACATCATAAATACAATTATACATACATTAATGTAGAAAAACACAACATCACATTAAAAAATATTTTCATGAGAAGCGTTTGCTATGAGGAATAAATTTATGAACAGCCTGGATTATGAGTTATTTGTGTATTTATATGAATTGATAGGATCTTGTTACCAAATAGTACAGGAAAAAAAGTCCTTGGAAAAAAAGTCCTGGGAAAAAAAGTACCGGTAAAAAAGTCCTCCGGAAAAAAAGTCCTATTACTATAAAAACAGGTTAAATAGACATTAACATGAATATATTGTTAAGAAAACATGAATTGTTTGTACTTGAAGTCAAGAAGGATGTTGTGATATCTAAATATGGATAATTAACTTTACTTTAAGAGGCATTTTGGATTAATTAAGAATTACGAAAATGTGAGTTTATCTCAATCTATTGAATCACATGTTATATTAAATAAGGATTAATCAGGGATTAATTAAGCACCAGTCAAGAGTATATGTGATGTGAAATTATATATCCCCTGTTTTCATACAGTTTTAGTCGACATGAGGTATATTAGATTTAATAGGTTTGATTATAAATACCAACTAGATATTGTCGCCAGGTAATAACACCTCATATGTGCATATGTTCCACGACAATTACAAAATAATCACTAGCAAAAAGAGTTACAAGATAACAAGTATACTTAAATCTGTTAATTTATCCTTAATAGCAGTAGTAATTTACATATCATTTTATCTAAAGTAAACAGTAAAGTAAATATATAGAGAGATATATATTAGAAACAATGAATACAACCTCTAAATTGTGTTACATTGAATCTGAATAAAGATATCTATGTATTGTATCTATAAACAATGTGTTACCAGTGCTAATGATTATTGCATTGTTGAATCTGAATAAAGTGAATTGCAACAAAAGTTTATTATTTTGTCATACTATGTTACCTAAAAACTAAAATAGGACTTATTTTCCGGAGGACTTTTTTTCCTAGTTGAATTTAGGACTTTTTTTCCGGTACTTTTTTTCCAAGGACTTTTTTTCCGGACACCTTCAGGTCGTACCCATGTAACCATTTACATAAAAGAAGTTTAAATGGCGGATATTTGTATAATTTGGACACATTAATATATTAATAATATTTTGAACTCATAACATCAGTTTATCAGTTAAAGCAACCGGTTTCTTTGGATTTAAACGGTATTTATTTCCAGATGGTACACGGAAAGGGGGATTGATAAACAGGGTTACCCCTATACTTTTCAAGGACTTTTTTCCTATAATCATATTAATGCCTCTCCCCAAATAAATACATTTGAAGATGGTACACGGAAAGGGGGATTGATAAACAGGGTTACCCCTATATTAATATCTATCCCCGTGACGTTGACAGGATTTATATAGTATAACATATGAGAGAGAGAGAGAGAGAGAGAGAGAGAGAGAGAGAGAGAGAGAGAGAGAGAGAGAGAGAGAGAGGGGGAGAGGGAGAGAGAGAGAGACAGACAGACAGACAGAGACAGAGACAGAGAGACAAAAGCACCAAATACAACTAGGATGTCAGCAGAATAGATATCAGGATATAGGTAACGCCAGCAAGACACGGCACAAACATAAAAAAAGAGAATCAATACTCATGGAAATTCCAAAAATGTCTTTGATGATGTTGTGAAGGTTTTTAAAGTTCTAAATTAACATTTTCTGATGAGCTAGAATTGCCATATACTATTTAAGAGAATAAAAAACCATTTGGAAAAGAAATGTGCATTTAACCTTATATCAATGAAGATAGGACAGATAAGGAAAAATTAAACGCATATCCGTTGTCATTTCCGCAGTTACATGCAGAGTTGTTTGAAATAAATCTTGTGATCTTACTACATTCTCCGTTCCACTACCCCCAATCCGAAGACGAGAATGAATTATCTGGCAGAATCTGGATCCATATGAGATATTGAAGTAGTTTTGTTTTGTGGCTTTTTGTTTGAGTTTATTGTTAAATTATCCTAGTCTGCTATATGTTTAAACCAAAGTGATCATAAACAGATAGGTTGAGGCAAATCCAGAGAATATAATTTTATTTCTAACAATTATTTCACTTCTTAAACAACAAGCTTTATTCAAATATCTAGATTGAATGTAAGCTTTCCTAAAATCATGATAACAAGGACCTGATAATATAAAAAGTAATTCAATTACCGGTTTCAAAGTTTGCTAACTACTTTCTGTCTGAATAACGAACTAGTTTACACTTATAATATTGCCGTGTACAGTTGAATGTAGGGACACATGTTACAAGAAAAGAGTCACAAATTATATAATATATTAGTGTATATTATGTTGGTGCAGAGAATGATATATTTTAGTTAGTTGTTTTTCTTATGTATAAGAAAATATTTGGTTTGTTTTAATCTTAAAACACAAACAGATTAACTTTGATCTTGTGTCATGGTGACACCTCACCCTGTCACACATCTGTATGTATTTACAGGGATTAAGAGGGGATTAGATGGTTACTTGACTGTGATTATGGGACTGTAACCTGTTTTAATTAGTTTATATAATTAATTAGTTATAACAAATAAGCGAAAGTTTTCATTTGAAAAAGGTTCTTCTGAATTCAAATATACTTTAAATTGTTCATTGAGTCTCATTCGCACACAATACATACATGGCAAGTATTTCATAGTATATGGTTTAAACATCATTTATTTCACAAAATGAAATCTGGATTGGCGAACAAGCCATGAGGCTTATTTGAACACCGCTCCAGTATAACAAATGAACAAGCTGGAAACAGAACACCTCTAATAAAATGAAATAGAAACTTAAGCAAGAGAACATCCTATAGAAATTAAAATATGAATGATTCTTTTGGGAATTTGCATTTGGTTTAAACATATTTATTCATGAAAAGACATACAATTCATGAATGGATTGGCCAACAAGCACAGAGGTGCTTATATAAAGACCGATCCAAAATAATTACAATTACAATGTATAATTACTAGTGACGCATACAAATCATATTAATGAGCATTTGAAAGCATATAAACTAAAATTACATAAAAGACAATATTCTAGCAAGGAATGCATGTTGTATGAAATTTAGCAGAAATCAGAGAATCTTCGAGAGTAAATTATGAAGTAATGGACAGATTTTAGTAGTTCAATATTTTGTTTATTACTCGAGCTAGCATTTCCATAAAGAATTGATGGTAGATTGTAACCTTGAATAAAGAAATAGGAGTTTATTCTTAACTCATTGTAAACGGGGCAGACAAGAAAGAAATGGAGTGCAATATGATAATATCGAACAATATTAATTGTCCATGCATTTAATTTGCTAAAATCCATTTTCTGTTTTTGTCTGAATTTGGTTATTTTTGGATTCAGTAGAATATAATTTTCAAATGCATCTTTTACTTTTTTATTATAACCAAAATGAGAACACTCAAACACTGCAACAATGTACCAATTCCAAGATCTCAAGACACAAAGAATGAACCTTTTGGAATAAATTTAATTTTTCTGATATATCCCTTTCTTTGGTATTTTAGAGTACAAGTGGAGAAATAGCAAATGCTCAAGGTCACCATTCACAAAAAGACATCATGTTATTCATATTTTACCAAAAAAAGATAATCGAAACTGGCACGTTACGTTGATAATATAACATTTCATTCCTGTAACTATAAGGGGGTTTCACCCATTTTTACCATGGGTATACTTGAGATGCTTAATTCAGTGCATCTGCAGCTGATGGGATTGATATTTTATTATTTGAGTATGACAGAGATTTCCCCATTGCATCTATCCTTTCTCTATGTCGAGTTTGTTTTATTGTTTATTTGGATTTAGATTTTTTTGAGTAAATGCCTATGGCAGTTACGTGATGTGTGTATTAGCTGCAGCATCCGAGAAGATGATAATGTCGTGTTTATGAGTTTTATGGTATTCATCAATTTCTTCTTTTGAAATTTCTGTAGCGTTTTAGTTCAGTATTGGTTGGAATGATATTCATCAATTCAAATTTATTTTGTCAATCATGCGATATTTGCATGAAGTTCTTTGGGGCATATCTTGTTTTTTTATGCTAAATTTGTTTTCTGGGTTCTGGCATTTATATAATCCCGAGCAATGTTATATATTTTGTTTTTATTATAACCAAAAGCAATGTTATATATTTTGTTTTATTCTAACCAAAAGTACTCTTTGTCTTTTTTAAGTGGTTCGAGTTAGAAACATAATATAGCTTATTCCCCTCCAAACAAAATGTGTAAGACAAGCGAGGTGTAATTTATTACACAAGTCGATTAGGTCAGGTAAGTGGATAGACAGTTCACTCATCGCAGTAGATACACACTGCACATGACACTAATTAGCCCTCCTGCTGTGATCCCCTTTGATCAAACGGTTCTAAACGGGAAAGTTAAATGCGTGTCCAGTAGCCTTGTTATGGATGAATGAACCCTGAGCGTCTCACTCAAAATGAGGAGAGATATTGTAATATATACATACCATTTGTGTATATCTATTTATATTTAACTGATCAAGTCATAATAAGGGCAAGTAAGGAAGTAAGATGTATATGATAACAGCGAAACCATTCAAGCAAAAACGGCTTACTGTCGGGGATGCATAATTTATATATATAAGATAAGATTAAATCTTGTGCTTTAACATCGAGTCACCAATTTTGCATTATCCGAACATTATTTATTTAATCTTGAAATCAATCTCCAATTTAGATCTTGTGATGACCCACTCACTTTTAGATTGTTGACAGCAGTGAAGAGGCGCGTGAAAAATCCAGATTAAACATTTCTTAATCATTTGATTTGTTTGCAATTTCGACTGCTCTCTCACGACGATACACTGTTTTATACAAGACGTCTTACGATTTTGATGGACAATATTTACGAATAGCCTTTTGTCACACAATTGTCCTTCCCTAAGAAATATCACGAGTTGAGTCAATTTTGAATAGGCGTTTTCACAATATGCTCTTCGGTTTGTGTTCAAATGAAATAAAAAAAAATATAGACCACTTTTTCAAAAACCTCAGAAACTTTAGAGTTTATCCATGAAGGCAAATGAATCGTATCTCCTGAACATTCCAGTGATCACTGGAATATATCTCTGAGTCAACCACACGCGTGTTAATTTATTCAGATTGAATTAACAGTATTGGCGACAATATTCATCCGTACGTATTTTTAATACACACACATCCTACTATATCCAGGCTTGCAAATTCCATTTAACTCGGCAATTAGATACAAAAATACTGTACTTTATACACTGATACAACTTATAAATAATAAAAAAATTAATTGACTTGATTCATTTCAAATAGCGCCACACAAATTACATTTATTATACCATAATGAGAAATGAGAAACCGGGTGCTGACCAAGAGGACCAGCCAAAGAAACGTACACTTAGATCTGGAGCCTTCAAGAAAGGGAAGAAATAGGGATGTGGTCAAAGCCTATATACTAGTAGCTTAAAATGTGATTTCCTGATCTGGAACATTGAAGGATTAATGTCAAAATTAAATGATGTTGATTTCATTAATTATTTATTAGAACATGATGTCATAGCCCTCTTAGAGACCTGGACAGATAAAGAAATTGACCACTCAAGTTTTGGTGATTATAAATGTTTTACTCAGAATGCCACCAGGTTCCATGGCAAGGGTCGCTACTGTGGTGGCATACAAGTATTTATCAAAAGAACTATTATTAAATGTTTCACTTGTATTTACCAATGTCATTTGGGCATATTTTTCAGTGTTAATAAGCAATTGTTTGATGTTGAAAATGATATTTTATTAGGTTTCTTATACATTCCACCAAGATATGCATCCTTTTACAATGACAATGCCAGTAAAAATGGAATAACTATATTAGAAGACACTCTTATGGACATCTTAGAAAAATGTAATTCAGATCATTCCATAATATTATGTGGTGATTTTAATTCGAGGACTGGTGCACTACCTGATTATATCGAACCGAATCGACATGTGGACGAAGATGATATTTTCGAGGATGGATTATCAACTCCGAGGTCAAATGAGGACAATACTGACAACCAGTTTGGTGTATCACTTTTGGAACTGTGTCAATCCCTAAATATATCCATTCTGAACGGTCGGGTTTCCATACCAACGGGAAAATTGACATTCTTTTGCGATAATGGTGCAAGTGCGATAGATTACTGCATTGCATCTTCTGAACTTTTTTCCACAATACAGGACTTTGCTCTTGGAAACAGATCTGAATCCAAACATCTACCACTAACGTTTAAAACAGGAACACTAGAGCCTGATAATACAAACTTCACAGAGACTGATAAATACGTCTGGGATGAATCGAAGGTGGATTTGTACATGAACAATCTATCAAGTGTTGAAACTATGTCAGCAATAAGCAATGCAACTGATATTCTTGACACTGATGTCGACATGTCTATTTCTATGTTTAATAATATAATGTATGATGCATCAAAATGTTTTGTTAAATCATCCATCTGTAGATACCAACCTTTGAAAAGCCCTTGGTATGACAAAGAATGCTATGATTTAAAATTGCAGAGTAGGAGGCTGTTAAGACGCCATAGACATTGTAAAGCACGTCACACTTACAGTCAGTATAAAAATGTTTGGTATAAGTATAAATCAACAGTTAAAGGTAAAAAAACAGGTATTTAATAAGAGGCAGGTTGATAAGTTATGTTCTCTTGCTTGTAAAAATGATCATCGTTTGTTTTGGTCCTGTCTGAAGCGTATGCGTAAGAGGGTTGTCCCTGCACCGATATCACGTGCAGATTGGCTTGCTCATTTCACTGGATTATATAACAGCGCTGGTAATGGGTCAGATGAAACTGACATTCATGTTGACGATCACGGGAGTTTCATGCAGTCAGGTCAATTTGACATTGGTGACGACTGTGAGTTGTTTGACTCGCCGATAGTGGAAGAGGAGGTTATTCGGTCGTTGAGGCGTTTGAAGGCGGGTAAATCAGCAGGTACCGATAAACTTTTGGCGGAAATGTTTTTATACGGCAATCAATTTCTAATTTGTTATATGGTTAAACTATTTAACACTATTTTTGATTCAGGTATTTTTCCTACGAAATGGTCAGAAGGCATTATTGTTCCGTTACACAAAGGAGGACAGCGTGACTGTACGGATAATTATCGAGGCATAACGTTATTGTCAATTTTCAGTAAAATATATATTGGTATCCTTAATAGTAGAATAACTAATTGGGCGAACAATAAGTCTCTTATTTCGGAGTCTCAGTCTGGGTTCAGGGCCGGATATTCTACAGCTGATAACCTTTTTACATTATGTGCACTTGTACAAAAATATCTTTCCAAAACTAAGGGTAGACTGTATGTTGCATTTGTTGATTTCAAAAAGGCCTTTGATAGTGTTAATAGGAATAAATTGTTGTTACTTCTTCGCAGAATTGGTTTGAAGGGGAAGTTGTTCTCTAGTGTTAAAAGTATGTATAAATTATTTAGGTCTTGTGTTAAGACAAATGACGGTTTTTCAGATTTCTTCCATTGTCCAAATGGAGTTAGACAAGGCTGCGTCTTGAGTCCTGTATTATTCTCCCTATTCATTAATGAGTTGGCGAATGAAATAATTAATTCAAACAGCAGAGGTATTCAGTTGTATCCGGATATCATCGAAGTTTTCTTGTTACTCTTCGCGGATGATGTTGTCCTTGTTTCAGACAGTGTAAATGGTTTACAGAAGCGACTTGATATTCTCCAAAGTTATTGTGAGTCCTGGGATTTAACAGTTAATATGTCAAAAACCAAAATAATGGTCTTTAGAAAAGGCGGCAGATTATCTCGTTTCGAGAAGTGGAAATATTGTGGTGACTCTGTTCATGTAACCTCTAACTATAATTATCTTGGTTTAGTTCTTACAAGTCAACTAAGTTATTCTCAGAGTTGCAATTTTGTCTCTGTTAAGGCGAAGAAGGCTTTATATGAGGTCTTGCGGACGATGTATTCTTATGGCCAGTTTTCCTACAAGGTCTTTTTCACAATATTTGATTCTCAGATTATGCCAATTTTGTTATACGGTTCCGAGTTGTGGGGTTTCCAGCGTCATGAGTGCTTGGAAAGGGTACATCATCTTGCTTGCAAGCGATTTCTCAGTGTTGGTAAAAGGTCTCCGAATGTTTTAGCTATGGGAGAATGTGGCAGATTCCCTGTGTATCTAGCGTCCTTGTTAAGGTGTATTAAATTTTGGCTAAGAATTATTAGTTTGCCTGCGCACCGCTACCCATTTAAGGCATATAAAATGTTATACTCTTTAGATAGCGTTAATCGTCATACATGGGCTTCTTCGGTTAAGAATGTGCTTTTTAGTTACGGGTTTGGCTACGTCTGGTTGTTTCAAGGAGTAGGGAGTGTGGAATTATTTCTCTCGGAATTTAAACAACGGGTTACTGATATTCTAACTCAGGAGTGGAAATCCGCTTTGCAGTCTAGTAGCAGGTATGTGTATTATTCTGAATTTAAGTTGAATTTAAAACCGGAATTGTATTTAACTCATAGTGATTGTTCCCTTTACCGTCGTGAAATGACGAAACTTCGTATTGGTATGGTAAGACTACAAGTTGAACTTGGGCGATATTGTAATGTTATAAGATCACTGCGCTTATGCAGAGTATGTAAACTGGATCATTTTGAAGATGAATTCCATTTTATTATGGTTTGTCCAGCCTTTGACGACTTGAGATTAATATATTTACTGCCTGTCTGCAGGCCATATGATTTAAAATACAGTTTCATCAATTTAATGTCATCATGTGATACAGACATTATTATTACATTACAGCTCTATATCCATCATGCACTCCGTCTGAGGAGTCAGTTGCTATTGTAACATGTCCAACCTGCTCACTGTTACCTGTATATGGGCCGGAGGCCACGCATACGAAAAATAAAGAATTGAGAAATCAAATCAATAACTATATAACTATCAGTAACTATCCAATTTCCAAATTGTGTCTGCATGTTTATAGAATATGACAATTAAGTATTCCGTCGATTCTTAAATTTTACAATACATGTACTTTGTTTTGAATATTCATTTATTTCTCATATACATTGCAGATTATAATATCTAAATGTAGACAAACTATAATGGCTTTTGTTGGATGTGTGATGGCAATATATATGTTATGATAAATACGATGTTTAATCAATGTTTTTACGGTTAGATTCTTATTGGTTGACGACAACGGTTTTAAATGATATTATACATTACAACTTAAACATCGATACGATTATCGACTGAGTGTTTACAATTCACAATCTGTTACTGAACATGACAATTGAAGTTTAATTACTGCCTTCCTAATGTCACATGTTATATAATCAGTGTGTGTTAGATCTATAAGAACATTTGAAGGTGTCAGAGTATCAACCCATCCCTAATAGTCTGATTGAAGCGGTGTGAAATACACAAACACTTAAGTGAGGGTCAGTTAATTAGTTTATGGTTAGCCCCGTCCTCTGTATAAATACGCGAATTCCCGTGGCCACTGAATGGTGACGCATTTGCTCCAAGCACGTTATGTAAGAACCATCACATATCATCGAATACCGTTATAAATCATTGTATTGTCGCAGTAAATTAATTTTGTAACTTGATTTGTCACAATAAATCCATGTTTTTTCTTGGAATATGTTTATATCGAATGAAAAGTGGTGTTTGTTCAATATTTCAGTATTCATGTGATGGACATGAGAAGTCTATCATTAGTTACTAACTGTCAAGGCTACAGAAAACATTTTGTTATATTTTCGTTCTCACATGGAATGCACTGTCATCAGCCTAATAATTTCCATGCGTTTTGAAATGTTTGAAACAATAACCCTGTGATGTCCAATTGAAATTTGTCACCGTTTAGAAAAGTTTTAAGACGTCACACATGGTGATTTAGAAACATTTACCTTCATGGCTATATTCTATACTGTCCAATAAACCACCATAGAAAATCCGTAGCCATAACGGTTCATAATATCTTCTATAATATATTATTATTAATCACATATAAGGATTTATACAAACTCCAGTAATGTTACATGAATGAGCCTATAGGTGTACATGTATATTTCATACCGTCTCACTTGGTTATTTACATTATCCTATGGTATTTCTTTTTAAATATGTGTTTATTCTTATGAATACTATGTTTTATAGGGCCCCATAAGTCAGTTTGTGTGTGACACTCACATATAATCTTCACCTTTGTGAAAATGAGGTTTAATTGGCATTGTCACAGACGTATTTACACTCATATGTAAGTGTGGATACTTATCAATACGAAACATGTGTAATGAAATAAATAATTTGCGCGTTTTCAAATTTGCTTATATTTCATATTCGTGCGCTCACAATTGGTCAATAGTGTTATCAATATACATGTACACACTGATTTTCATATACCGCAATGAATACGAGACTTCAGATTTTTCATGTTTGTAACAACTGAAGAACTGAGAGATTAGATTGACGATATCAAAACCAGTGTTTAATTACGCACTATCATGAAGTTAGAGACGCTCCACGATAGTGCTTTGAATACCCTGCTAATCACGAATGTATAACAAGTGGTTCCTAATGAACGAAAACTATCTAGTTATGTACAACAGCCCCGGTGATTTAGTTTGTGTATATACGTCTACGAATATATACAATATATAGCGACACTGATGTACACATGTCTGTCTCTTATGTAGCTCTTGTGCGACCTCTGTGATTGCATTTTATCAGTTCATGCAAAGGAATATCAACAACCATATTTTGATAATCTGTTTATGTATTATTACATACATGTATTACAATGTAATATGAGCAAATGAATGCAAATGACCATTCTTTCAAATAACTTTAATCAAATACAAACTTGTGGATGTATTGTTTTGTGGAGGGTTTACATTCGTTCACTGATAGTTAATTATGATTGGGATAAAGAGAGATGCCAAATACTAATAACGTGTGAAATACCACATCAATGAAATGTATTTTAGTCGAACAAACGAATTCCTACTCAGTGATAAGAAGCTTTACTTTTCTAACCTCACATGATTGATAACTTTGGTTCAACGACTACAACTTATGTAGGCTCTCAAGTAAATTCTCAAATATAAAGTCATACATATATTACCCTCAGTAATATTTTTCATCTTGATTGCGCAATGAGCACATGCAGTGTTAATAAGACATACGTGTAAACAAGAATGGTAGATGATTGATTGACATTTAGAATAAGTGATTTTCAGTTCAAATTCAAATGTTAATTCTCTCCATCGGGGTTACATGAGATAATCAAGATATCAGCTTATTGAAGACATAAAACTTCTGTCCTGAATACATAAATAAATGGCTGACAAAACACCATCTTTCAAATATACACCATTATAGTCCACGGATCAATTGCCTGAGAAGTCTGAAATATCGTTTATCTCGCAAAACTCTAAATACTTTATATATGTCATTCATTTTGCCTCTTTTTGACTACTGCTCTCATGTATGTTATTAGAAAATTTACACTTAGACGCATTAAGAACTATTTGCGGTGCGGTACGCGGCACAAGTCATGATAAAATATATGAAGAAACACATTACAGCACGCTAATAGATAGAAGATATCGATTTAAACTGATTAATTTCTATAAAATGTACCATAACCGGACTCATGAATATCTGAGCGATCTTGTACCATGAAGGGTATTTGAACAAAGTAATTATAATCTTAGAAATCTGCAACAAATTTTCAATTAACACTCATATACGTATATCTATAGTTTGATTGTCTTGATTTTTCATTTGTTGTTAACATGTTACCAGCTCTTGTGAATTTGTTTATGTTTTATGTAGTGGTGAGGCATTCACATAAGCAGAGTTTTGCTTGTTTGCCAAACCACATTCTTATTGAATAAAAATATGTTTAAACCAATCTTAGAAATCGTTCTTCCATTCAAACAATTAACTGTAGAACTCAAAGATATTCCCAATCTTTCTTGCCAAACTCAATTATGCTGCAGAATTCTTTACCAGACGAAGTCACCAACGCTCACACCCTTAGCCAATTCAAAACTATGATAAACCCAACAAAAACTCGTAACTCGTTCAATTTAAAATTAGGGACTAGATTTTGTCAAATCATCCACTATCGCCTTAAGCTCGGTTGTAGTGATCTAAACGCCCACCGTTATAACAGACACATATCGGAAACATCCAGGTGTTCATGTGGTCACGATAACAAAATTCACTATTTGTTTATTTGCCGAAACTATCACTACTTAAGAACAAATATGTATTGTTATAATCAAGGTTTTGACATAACGACAGTATTATATGGGAATTGCTCTTTGAATGACTCAACTAACGGTAATATCTCAAACTCATTACATCAGTTTATTAGTAAAAGCAACCGGTTCCTTTAAAACTTATCTTGTAGTAATATGATTCAACTTTCGACTGCAGTCCACTCCATTATTAGGCACACCCAAAAACATGACAATAATCATGTTTGATGTTATACAGATGTTATTTTTCACTTTTTCTCTCTTTGATTTTGTTACCAGCTTTTTGATATATTTGTACTGGAGCGGCGTTGAACTAAGTCATTTTGGCTTGTTCGCCAATCCTATTTTCATGTTCTGGAAATAAAATACGTTTAAACCATATACATGTACACCATTTCCTTATTTCAATCGTCTTGTATACTTCATGATGTTATCTTGACATTGAATGAATGACACAACGGCAGGTCCCCAGCTAACCACGTTGGAGTTGCTGAACAGGTGTTCTCAAAACGTGGGATGACAGGAATCTGTCTGGTCATATACACCAGCCATGACTGTTTAATTAGAGATATACACGTATACATTAAATACATTGCACCATTGCTGGTCATGCCCGTGTCTCGTAAAACTCTTTGGCGGCCTCTGTGTTTCATCTCTTTTAACGAGCTTTTAACGAGCTGACCGCCGACGACCAGTTAATTAGAACCTGTCGGTCACGCAAGGTTAATTTTACGCTCTAATAATCTCTGGTTTACAGGACAAAAATCAAAATGGTACCATCAAAATGTCCCCATTAAAGTTGAACACAAGCTTAAAGGTGATAAAATAATTGAGTATATGAAGATATGTGTGTGACTCAGTGTAATTATCAGAACTTATATTTAATAACCTGAAAAGGCAATTAACTCTAGAAAAACACACATACACATTTTAACTAATATGCAAGATGACATTTTACTTCATTTTCAAAATACATTAAGTGGCTTATGGTAAAATGCCCTCTTTCAGCTACCATTCCTTCTAAAAAATCGCCTTGCATTAGTGAGTCTCTCCGGATTTATTAATATTGTTTCTGTTCATATGTAGTAAGTCACAACAAATGAATTAAAATCAGTCACTTGATATGGTATTCCAATCAGTTTAGGAACAAATACATTCATATTCGTTGAAACGCCTTGCTATAAATACTCTGCTACCTATACTTCCATGTATACTGTTATCATAATTCAAATGACACATTTATTGTTCATTTGAAAAATATACTTACAAATAAAGATTCAAAATATGGCAAACTTATTATATTTCTCGAATTCAGCTAAGCAGACAACCTTAATCCCAGAGAAACCTCTTTAGTTCAATACAAATTATCTAAACCTAATTTCATCAAAAGCGGTTGAGTATGCTTTATTGGTTACATCGGAATAGGTTGTATTGCCATAAAAATGTAAATTTCATTCAATGACATGTTTTACTTGTCTGTGTGTTGCTCTGTCTTTAAGACAATGCAATTAAGCCACTGTAGTGACCGGCCGATTTCGTTAAGTAGTTCAGCATTAGTGTAACCAAGAAAGTTAATCCGTTATAACAACACAAGACGTCATCTCTCAAGCATCAAAGGATGTTTACTGTCATACCAAAGGTCTACTCTCCGGCAAGACCCCTGACCAGATAGTGTCAGTGTCACTTGAATAAACAAGTGCAGGTGGTACTGAGACAATTGTCTGTCTCTCTGTCTCAGTGTGATGAGTTGGTTGTAACAACATGAACACTATTTTTCCTCAATCTAACTGTCCAATGACAATTAATGGGTAAACCAAGGAACCAATGAAATTACATTAAGTATGAAATCGTGAGAACAAGTCGTTTGCAAACTTTGCCAGTTACGAGAAGACTTTTGTTGAAGTAGGACAAGTTTCGCAATCTTGTGGTTCAAAGTTCTAACATTGATGGATATATAAGTTTACAGTTTGTGTTCTTGTGTATTTGGATATTCATATTGTTCGCTTGGATACAGTGATAAGGTAAGTTTCTTTCATTAATTCTTAATATTTGATTTCATAACCAAATATTATTCAATGAAAAAATTATCCTGGAAGGACGACAGTTAAACAACAACCAAGCTCTTAGATAACAACAAACCATATTGAAATCAATGAAATGACTGTACTTCCAGCGTCATTTATATTTATTATAAACTTATTGTGTTCATGAACCGAATATTCTTAAACCTTTTAATAAATACTGACAAAGTAAATAAGTGATATGCTTTTGTTTATCGTGATCTCGCTATTCTCCGAAATGTGATTTAATGTTATCGTTTAGAAAATAAATAAATTGTTAATTGTAACATTATCGTCAAATATTCATATCGATTATAGTTTATGCGGAAATAGTTTATTAAATAAAATTTAAGAAGGTAAGACCAGCGAAGGTAATCATTGTTTGTTAAGTTGCCAAGACATGTGGGAAAATCCCCCTCTTCATTTGTATATCATTTTTTTAAGATGTATCTTACAAACATCTTATTTCCATAAAACATTTTGAAAACTGCTATTTTTTATGTATAAATAATTCCCTTTTCATTTGAATAATCGTTTAAAAACATCCAACCCTCAAGCATTTTACTTCAAAATTAACATATATAACACATTATTTCAATTTTTAACAATGAAATGTAACACGACTATGTAAATTTGGTAAATAAATACAAAATCCTCATTATGTTATAGCGCTGATAATTTCCGTGCGTATAATGGAGTTTCCTTGAGTTTCCTGAAGTATCCTGTGCTCAGGAAATTCCCTGTAAACTGATCATGATACCTCATTAAACCCTTAGGGTATCCTGAGCAGGATACCTCATGAAACTCTTAGGGTTTCCTGAGGTATACTGTATCAGGATACCCCCAATTTTCTAGCAGTGATGGTTTCCTGTTTTCTTCCCCTAAGTATACACATTTGATCTCAGATATACAGATTATT
The DNA here is from genome assembly GCA_936450465.1 of Gibbula magus. Lineage (NCBI taxonomy): Eukaryota > Metazoa > Mollusca > Gastropoda > Trochida > Trochidae > Gibbula > Gibbula magus. Next base: position 57,730,534 of record OW388292.1, on the reverse strand, counting down.
TAACCACAATTAATAATAACTTACGATTACCTTAATATATTATGTATAATAAGGTTTAAGGATTTAAGGTATACAAATGTTATGTGAATTATAATTAAATATCCTCTTCTCTTTGAAAATTTGTAAAAGGAGACACACAACATAATAGCAAATTTACAGACCATAGGTTTTGTTCATCTTTTCATCTAATGCATTACAACACATATATTACTGCAGGAAGATGGGTTTAAAAAAACTAATTTTTAAAGTGCAATCCCTTTACAAAGTACCACGTGGTTCTTTGATCTTTCAACTTTGTTTTATGGTACCTGTTTCAAACTTGATTTGAATATCTGTAATGAGGATATATCTTGTAAAGAAATATTAAAAAATTCATGAGAGTATGATACTTTATATATTGACTATCTGTTCATCACACATGGGGTGCTGAAATTGCTATTTCAAAGGGGATTCCTGGATATTGAGTTGAAGGTATACATTTATGAAATGTGGAAATTATGTAAGTATACGATAATGTTGGCATAATGTACATTCTTGGACTTAAATTCGTTGACATATCATTGCTGTAGAACGTCATAAAACAATCCAAAACGTCATTTTGACTCTCCTATCGCGTCTAGGAGTTTCGTGACGTGTGTTTCTCAGAAATATGAACAGATAATGTTTTTTGAAATTTAGTTTAGTAGGCTTCTGAAGACAATGTAGCTGTTTCAGTCGTACACTTTATTATTGCTCGTGGATTGAACTAGTTTGTATTTTATATGGTATCGTTTCTTTTCCACCTGGGAGTAATATGTAGCATAAGTAAACTAAAAGTTGTTTAATGTGGGGAGCTGAATATCTTCTAACTATATACATATATCATTGTTGTTGTTCTGTAATTTTTAATTGCACTCCTCTTCACAAACGAAACATCCAAACGATGCAACACTTTGAATGAAATATTTGGTTTCATTACTGTCCTTTCATTACACCAACAGTATGACTGTTGGTATTTTCAGAAATATTTTGGAATTTACTAATGAATGCTTTGATCTTTCAACACTGTTTCGTCGCGAACTCTTTCAGCATATGGCCATTCCGTAAATGGACTGTGCCTTAATTAGCGAGATATCTTGCAATATACCACAGAAGCTATTTGGAAAGTTTCCAAGAAAAGCAGGAAACAAATAAAGTTTTCGCCTGAATAAAATCAATATGCTGGTCTTCATATGAACAACGACACTCTGTATCTGTCTTCCTTCCAAATAAAACAGAACAGTTATATTTCAACTAAAATAATCCATTAAGTCTCTGTCCCCTTCTTTCTGTTCATGAATACCAGTTAATTGTTTAAAAGTCCGATCTATGTTATCAATATAATGTTGTTTTGAAAATATTGAATTCTTTGCATTATTGAAATACCATCAAATATTTCGGTTTTATATTTAAGACAAATACAAAACTCGAAATAATCTCAGTGACTGCAAACTGAAGCTTTGTTTCTTTGAGTTTTAGTATTGGTTACAAACAAAAATTGAAAGAAGTTCTGATATGACAACTGAAAGGAACGTACATGTAAAACATCTGAGCACAACATTCCATAACCACAATTAATGACATCTAAAGTTGTTATACTCCTAGACCATAAACCATACGCATTCATTCGCTACACCATTCTGTCCATCAGAAATGTGTGTGAAGTAATGAAATAACATACAATATGTTCCACCAGCTGACTTTAATTACATTTGCTTTTTACAGGATGTTTCCTTCAAACCATTACCTATAAAAGCAAATTTTACTTCTGGAGTCTGAGAAAGTCAAAGAAGATGTAAAAAAGAGACATGGACTCTGTAGCTCATTAGGACTTCCTTGAATTATTATCTAAAGCTAGGGCTTTACATACTTGAGAAGAAGATGAAAATAGGTTTTTAGGTCATGCATGACCCCTATGACCTAGATTGAGGTCGTTTGATCACCAAATCTACAATTTAGAATCCACATTGGCCAAGGAGTCTGCACTTAACATTTCAGCTTTCTAGACCGTTTGGTACTGAAGAAGAGGACGAAAATAGGTTTATTCGGTCGTGACGTCTGTGTCTGTGTCTGACCCTATCTGGAGTCACAGGGTCACCAAATCTACAATTTAGAATACCCATTGGCCAAGGAGTCATATTTCAGATTTCTACACCTTTTGGTCCTGGAGAAGAAAATGAAAATAGTCGTAAATAAAGTGATTAAAGTTGTGACCCCTTTCACCCTTTTTTATTTTTTTGATATAATATAATATAATATAATATAATATAATATAATATAATGTAATTTAATATTTTCTCGTTTCCATTTTCTCGTTTATCAACCCTCAAAAAGCTCTGTGTTTTCTAGGTCGTTTATACATTCGAAAAGAATATCGATAATCTCTCTAGAATTACAACTGATTCATTTGAACAGAACAGAAACACAAATCAGAAAGCATCAATCAATACACAAAATGATGTTTGTTTTGTCAAAGCGCTTATTGTGTCTTCATGCTGTGTAAGAACATTTCCAATCTATATAAGTTATTCGCTCTTAATTAAAGTCTTCAACATCACAGTTTATTTTTTTGATGTCAGTTTGAGTCTCTCGCCAATCAAAATATTTATCACTAAATTAAAAAATGCATACATGTTTTGCCAGCTTAAGAACTCTTTATATCAACTAAAATACATTCATCCTTCAAATGGATTAGTATTGGGCCCAAAGGGAATGTCTAATTTTAAAAAGTTTTACTTCACCTTAAACTCAATGTTTCATAGGTACTATGTCACAAATCGCTCTGACAGTTTCTAGTGACTATTTTTTGTACAGTTAATGTCTTTGATATGAAAAAAATGAAATTGAATTGTTTTATTATATTTCGTAATGTTGTTCCTCGTCATTTATCCGAAAGTGTTTCTTTTGACCCTAAATGTTTACTTGTCTTCACGGTCTTCTCAGTGAAAGTATACTCCCTGTTAAAAGGTAATATCATGAAATTTGTTTCACAACAATTATACTTATCCTTTCTTTGGAAGTAATAGAACAACCACACACTCTTAACGAAAATTAAAACAGATGCAACAATCATGTTAAGATAGTTCAGGGCAATTTAATCAATTACTGGTCGTCTATCTCTTTTCACCATGAAACTGATACTTTAAACACATTTAAAGAGTATGATAAACCCCGAAATGAAGTTAAACATCAATTTCCAGTTAACTAGAATTAGATAAGACAAGTATTTGTAAAGCTTGAAATTCAATCTGCAGAGACAAGGTCTTGATACGCAAAGTAATCACAGAGAGAGAGAGAAGAGTAGAAGAGTACAAAATGATTCTGAGTAGTTGGACCATCATATTCAATATGGGCAAAGCGTTGAACTGAACATTAATATACACTTTAATAACCCCTCAATGCAACTAGAGTACATTCACTTCATAACAAAAAGGCATGTTCTTCGTGTGAAACAATCATTTTAATATACACCGTTGCAGTATGTAAAGTATTGAAATACATTCACTTCAATCAGGAAATGTGGACTACACCGTAGGTTACATCTTCCCACGGCAAGGTGAAAACGTATCGAAATAAATTCTATGCCTTTTTTGCCTTGCCCTCAACAGCCCAGAAAACTGTGCAACGAAGCAGCGACATTTATTGTGATCACGAGTTACGCCCTTACCAGCTGCTTTCAGACAGCCAATGAAATCACCGTTTACATTCGGTACTGCAGAAGCGATAATTCTAAAATTGTTATTTTAAGAAACATACGTTGGGTAAACGTTTCTTGTACATTGCAATACTCGTCCTATAGTACTTAAATACTGGAAAATATATTATCATAAACATGCTAATTAAGAAAAAAGACCAAATGCGAGCCAGGAAGTGTTATTAGTTGATTGTCAAGTTTATAACAGAGACATACGTAGTTCATATGCAAATGAGAAATACCCACGTTCAAACAAAGTTAACAGATTTGAATACAAATCGTCGCATTGAATAATAATATTTCAATTAGTATAAAGTGCTTATTTAAAAATTGTAACATTTATAAATAAGAGTTAATAAGAGTTAGGCACAGTTTAACAAGAGTTTTTTTTAAAAACGTTATACATCATGTATTTTCGGTATGTAGTTCAGTATTAAATAATTGAGATTGTTTAATCAAAATACCATGATGCCACACACGTTATTTGGTATTTTGTAAAAAAGAATACTGTGAAATCATTAATGATAATTTCATTCAAACTCAACATTTGATTTCTTCGATTTCGGAGTGAATAACATGTGCTAGTTATTTTTTAGCTTATATGACCCTTTGAAAACTATGACAACCAACTAAATTGAATCACTCAACGTACTTCCAGCTACAATATTGTGAAATTAACAAACGATACGTGATAACATGCACAAAATCATACGCGAAATTTATGAATGTATCCAGTTTGGCAGTCATCATACAGTAACATCGTAACAGTGCGTCCACTCCATGTGCCAACTTCATGGCTTTTGAAGCTGTCAGCTTTGACGTTTTGATTATCGATTACATGTTTATGACATCGAATTGTAATTATTTTATTGCATCAATTGAAAGTTTATACAAGTCCTGGACTCATCCAAATACTGTTAAAAAGTGTGCTACAGTTTGCGACCCAAAATTAGCGGAGAAATTGGACGAATTATAAAAGGTGTTTTCCAGTCTAAATATATATCAAGTCTTTTACATTCAAGCGTAAAACATTGTCTACTCGGACAATTTCATTATGATTGGGATTTTAGCACATGTTTTAAGACCGTAAAGTAAATGCTTGAAACTATTTAAAATATGTTATCGTTTTGTAGGCCTAGCGGCAATGTATCACTGCAAACGTCATTGCTGTTGACATCAGAAGTTCATATTGCAAGCTTTCTTCTGATTGGCCTATCCGATTAGCCTGCAGTATGCTAAAATCTTAGCGCAGAAAATGCGGGTCGTGAAGTCAAGGGCAGAGGGAGATGATTTGAAAATCTTTTCGTTACGCCCGTGACGTTGTGAAGATGCGTAGGTTACGAATACGCCTTACTCATTATTCTTTTAACAGTACTAGCTTTGTTTATGATTTTCCTCTAATGATCATGATCTTAGTTGAAGTCAGTATTGCTTCAGGTGAAAATAATAGACTATGCGACACCTTATCAATGTTTAATCTCTAAGAATGAAATTGTTAACTCCGTGCGAGTGTACTAAGTCTTATCTGTTCAGTCGGCTTCTTGTAAAATTGTAATAGTGGTTTTGAAATCACTATTAGAGAATTCTAGCAACTACTTTCTAATCGAATTCACGGAATACACTTCAGAGTGCTACAATGAGAAATATATTCTGGACAGTGTTACTTACCAGGTTTATAGATTCAATTATGTGGAATGAATGTCTTAATGGTTAGCTTGTATAAATCCATTAGACATATTACAGCTTGATTCATCCATTGCTCCACACTAACAGTTCAGAAGGGTGATGTATTGAACATTCAATTCAATAAGAGTGAAACCTGCTCCACTCTATGCCAGTCCATATTAGGGGTTAGTGGAAACTAGGTCAGTTTACAATATTCACTCTTCATAATTAATCAGGGGACCCTTAGGTGCTGAATATACGTAAACAAATAAGAACTAAAATTGTAGTCTTTAAAATAGTCGACATGTTGCACTTATTTAAGTGAACAAAAGTGTTCTGAGCCGTTTAAATGTAAGGGTAATTTAATATTAAAAATAAATAAGCACGTCAATTATGGCCATTTTCACAAAATGTATCCTACATCAAGGTCAAGGTTACATGGTTTAAAAGGTTATAACCTCAGTGTCTGACATTGGAAACATAACATTTTCAAATGCTGACGAGTTAAGATTTATCCAAAGCATGTGTAAAGTTTCAGACAGATTCATAAAAAACTGTGGGAGGAGTTGATGTCAGAACACACGTACTGTCAGTCTGAAATCTGAAAGCTGAGTGCTCTAAGTCAAGGGCCATAACTCTGAAAATATTAATCCAATCGGTCCCAAAAAATCCATGTGTATATCCAAGCATGTGTTAAGTTTCAGAAAGATTCATCAAAAACTGTTGGAGGAGTTGATTTCAGAACACACGTACTGTCAGTCTGAAATTGAAAAGCAGAGAGCACTAAGTCAAGGGCCATTACTCTGAAAATATTAATCCGATCGGTCCCAAAAAAAGCACATGCGTATCACTGATGTATATTCAAAGCATGTGTAAAGAAAAAAAGATTCATCAAAAACTGTGAGAAGAGTTGATTTAAGAACACAAATACCCTTTTCGGGACGGATGGACAGATTGGCTGCGCCACGACATAAACCCCCTCGGGTTTCACCCGGGGGTTAAAATGATACATAAGCCGAAGTGAAAGAAATATATACTACTCCTTCACAGAACACCTGATGCTGTGTATGTGTTCAATGATAGATGAATTGAAACGCCAAAACATCAGACAATACCTGTTGTCATGGCAATTTCAATAAAGGAAAGTTAAGTGTTACGAGCATTCATGGAAACAGAGCAAATATTTAATGGAAGTTATATAGGATGCGTTTTGACGGATGCAAATTTGCCTAAAATGTGTTTTTGTTAGATCACTTACCTCTTTTAAAGAGAAGATGAACGCCAGCCTGCATGTATTTGACATGGTTCTATTGAAACATTTGAGTAGGCGGTTTAAGAATTTGGGCATTTGCAAAATTGTGGTTGATAATTTTGTCAGTGGCACAACGTACAAATGTATAAGAGAAGTATGCATTCAGCAACCATTGGTCTGAGTCGAGATTAAGTTCATCAGGAGTTAAATATATGTATTAAAACTGATAGACCGTGTTGCCGGACTATTAAAATGATTCACGGGATGCCCTGACTCTACAAACATCACTCACACAAGACCAAAGGAAAAGTAAGATGTGCTCATGAACGTCGATGCATGTCAGGTGTTAGATGAAAACTAGAACACACATCAATCACAATGTTTACACAGATAGAGTAGGACGAGTACCTTGGAACCCCTTGATAGCTTTCAGAAGGCTGTAATCTCACAACTATGTAAACTGACCTATATCGGGGCCTACTGATCCGTGTTCTTCAAATTAAAAAATAATTGGTACTGTATACTATGTTTTACGTACACACATATTTTAGTCCCACTTTTATTGTTAAACATTAGATATAGTGTTCCTCAAATTACAGTGCAAGTACATTTTAGTTATTATTATTATTGTATCCTTGCAATTGTATTTGCTGATGTGATGTATGATATATCATGTTACTGTTGAGTTAAGGTATAAACTTATAATTTTGTTTATGAAATAGGTTTCATATGTTGCTTATCAAATGGCATTTCAAGTCATGTGACAAGCATTTAATAATCTACCAATTCATACATGTTGGTACAAAGTATTATGATTAAGGTATTTTCTTTCAATATAGTATACTAGTTTTACAAATGATTGCACCGAATACATGTATAAATAGCTGTTTTCAAATGATAACGACACTCATCGATTTTAATTTCATTTTAATTTCATTTTAAGATTTAAGCCGAAGTGTTTGCATTAAACAACGTATATGTTGCATATATTTGAGACGTACTGCCTCTTACCTGTAATTATTTATGCACGTGCATTTGTGAACTGATAAGATTATATTCATAAATCCTCCCTAATCGTTTCATCATCATTGTTTATCCATTGTAAATCCAACCTTTCAACTGTTTTACTTAAATATGAGTGATACTTTGAAAATACTATCGTGTATGAATTCTCTCATGATCTTCAGTCATAACCGAAATATATGTAAGTGTTAATGATATGAGAACCAGTGATACATAAGTCAAAGACTGCATATATACAGGGACTTATTCGGTTGGTAAAGTCATTGTTTTACACTGTCACACTAATTAGCAGTGAAAACGGTTGATTGGAATATTTTCGATAGACAGGTTCCTTATTAAAGGGATAAACAAAAGTATCCTTCTTGTGCAACTGATTTCTGTAATTGAGACAAAATACCAGGTTTACTAAGTTAATTTTGTAATTAATTTTCGTAATCAACAACAATTTAACCTTTTAAAACGTAAAACGTAGTAAACGATATTAAATGCGCTGTAGCACGTTCTTTGCATTGTATGTTTCTCAATTTTGACATTTATTATTGAAGTTTGTACAATATATTGGTACGTTAATGTGTAAATCGCCTCAATACTCAACCCGGTATCCATAGAAAACGGTGATGTGAAATAGACTGGCACGGCTTAACCGAACCATGTACATATATCAACAACTCTGTTTATTGATTCACGAGTATTATTCAGCCATTGGTAACACGTATTTATTTTTTTGTTAGAGCACTTTATTTCAGTGAGAAAATCGTGCTATAAGTACAGCGCCTTTAAAGGCAATAACGTTTCTGAGTCATGTTATATTAAGTTGTCATTTGATACTTTATATCTGTATTCTATATTGAATAATTTAGAAAATGATAAATCATTCATCTACTGATGTGTATAATTATAGTATTCATGGCTTCATAGTTCTAAAATCGTAAAAACAAATATGTGCAATATGAGGCAAACAGGAAACTAGCAAATTGGTATACCATAGTTAAGTTAATCTTTACAGCACACAATACATTAGCCGCGTGTGCATATCAAAGAAAGGGGATCTCGAAATATTTCTGGGGAATGCGCTTTACTCTCTGCCTTGATGTTTCAACACTGGTTTGTGGGACCTGTCCATCACAGGTTTACCATGAACAGAACGTGCCTTGGAATTAGCAACATGTTTTCGAGTCAATCTTCACTCGGAACATTTTGGGCAACATTCCAATGATAACAACAAACTAGCTAATTGACCGGGCAAAAGAAAGGAATCCAATTTTCAACAAACGAAACAAAATACTTCTGCTGGATTAATTAGATTTTGAACTAAAGGTTCTAGTTTATGTTATGACAAACTGATCTCCAATAATGAAAAGCTTGAGATTTGTAAAAAATGAAAATTGTTTTTTATAGAATGGGATTTTGACTGTAATAATATTTTCAACTCTATCGATGTGGTCTGAAAGATGTCAAACTTATTGACGTTCAATATATATTCCCACAAAGAGTTATTCCTACTAAAAGGGAATTGCTGCGAATGAATCTTGTTGATAACGACCTGTGTAACTTCTGTAATGACGCTGCCTAGAGCATGTTTATTGGGAATGTAGTGTGACCAAGAAATTTTGGAATGATCTTTAACTTTGATTAAATAAATATCAACATCACAAAATAACCGTTTCAAAATACTTTATTTGGTTTGTGACATCAAATAACAATATTTTGATAAATCAAATCATTGTATCTGCAAAAAAATATATCAATCTATTTAATATAAAAAATAATTACCAAAACTCGGTAATTACGTGAAAATCTTGTCAGACATATACTATATGGACAAATGAATTTTTCAAAAAAACAATGAAATGACCAAATTCAATAACAAAGGGAAATCCTTCTTCCCAATATTCAAGAAATAAGGTTTTTGTTTGCATGTCTCTTTCAGTTTACCCTGAATGATTTTGTACATGATGTTGATATATTTATATATGTACCTTCATTGTACTCTGACCTTAAGCTTGTAACCCTTGGGAACGAATAGAAATAGTGATAATAAAAATTGATTTTGAATGTATTTGATATGCGTAAAAATTTATATATGTGTAAGTACAAGTAAGTACAAACAATTACGTTCATCATAGGATTCCGCGTTGCATGTTAATGTCTGTTAATAGCTGTTTTGATATAGGTTTGATTTGAATGTTTTTCATGTTGGTATACTTATGTCACTTAAGAAAATAATATACCAATGACAATGTCAAGTTTGATCAGGAATTTTGTCATTAACATCACTCGAGTACGTAAAATAATGATATTGGCATACTGTTACATATCTGTTACTTTCTCTTCCACGTGTATCCCATGTCTTATAAATGTTTTTGATTTGATGGTAATAGATGGATAGCTGATTTAACAATTAGGCCAGAGACGTTGAACTACGTTTGACACACATGTGAATGTGTACAAGTGTTAACTGATAAATACATTATGAAATGTTAAAGCCTTTCATGTGTGACCAAGGATATAATAGACATTATAGCAGTTTAGATATCATATTCAACAGATGCAGATAATGGTGCTATTTAACTACTTGGAAATGTGTTTGCTAACCAAAATATAGAGATGTATTTAATGTATTACTGTTAATGAGTTCTTTGTTGGCAATACCTGTTAACTAAAAGGTCATGTTGTAGCGCATAAACAGATTTCCGCCAGCTGACCTGAAAATAGATTCGCTATTCACACGATGTCTGATCCTGGAGCGGTTCACAATTGTCTTCGATGTCGTGGAATTACATTGCAATGTACGTAGAGCTCTTTCTGTCCGTTCATTTTTAAAGATGTATTATGAACGATTGTACATATCGAGATGTACTTTATATGGCGTCAGCCCCAACAGCAATACCTTACAAATGACATATATTCTAGTTATCTCGTCTTCATAACATGTTTCCGTAACTTAGACTTTCACACAATAGTATATTTTTGTTTGGTTTCAGATTGTCAGTGGCATTGTTCCAATCTAATTGAAACCAGATCGAACGTTACCTGGGACGTCGTTGCGTTTTTTATCTGAATACTGTACAACAAATAGAGGTCATGACCTTCTACTCCGAACAATCAGCGACGAGGCTTGATAGCCATCAGTCTGACTGGAGTTAACATACGAAACACTACATTGAATAGCATACCATAAAAGGCCCCTGATTGGCTGCCCTTACTGAAGGTGAACGATTGCAGTGACGGTAACCTGATGATGACACTCACTGAATAGTACTCATCTCGACGTACGAGGTACGAGTGTTATGTTCTAATGATGGCTCAAACTAACATAAATGATCGTGTGAACTACAGTTTAAGATGTGAAACCTACACATGAATGTGTCCTGCTCATAAAACTTCTCTATTAAGATATAACATGGTTATATTTGGAATAACACTACCTTCAATAGTACAAATTCGAACAAAGCAGTCACTCATCCTATTGACCACAATAATTAGTACTATTGAAGGTAGTGTTATCCCAAATATAACCATATTATATTTCTTCACAATCTAAATGGCAAGTATTTCTAATGCATTCATCCTAGGGAGTTGTGCCAAATTTACGTCTATCAGAGGGGTATTGAATGTAAAATTAGCTTAACTATCAATTGTTGGACCTCGATTTTTGTCGAGGCGAAGTGATCGTGTGGTAAGCTGTTAGTACAGTCAATGCTGGCGATAGTTGCCTTACTCTGAGGGCGTGGGTTCGAATCCCGCATGGGACTCGGCCCGAAAAAGTACAAGAATTTGTACTTTTGAAGGTAGTGTTATCCCAAATATAACCATGTTATATTTCTTCACTTTCTAAATGACAAGTATTTCTAATACTCAATTAAGTACTACCTGTGTACGCATCAGAAACTGTGCGCTGTTAGTCTGGAACTTATAACTTACTGAATCGACAGGGCTTGTAGGAAAGAGAATGAATGAAGTAAACCATTTAGCATTTTAGAAAAATCTATTCCTTTTAAGGAAATCGTATCCACTTAATTTGAAAAGACTTGATGTGATTTTAAATGATTTAAGTGACTATCAATCTCCTTTTTTGCTACACCTCCAATGTCCATACTATTTGGTTGATCGACCATATGTAGAAACGTTACGTCATGTGATGACTGAGTATGTGGAAATGAACCTTAAGTTCATCACATATTGCACTTTTGCTTACAGAAAGACTTCATGCTGTTACCCATTCAGGAAAACGCTTCTTCAGTGGGACTAAAATACATGTAGAGGCTATTCAATTGTCTATTCATAATTTTTCATTGGATATTGATGGTCCTAAGTAAGATATACTTTAAACGCTTCTGTATCAGAACTACCTATTAATGTGTCCAGTAACAAGCCATAGCGATATTGGTCAGATTGTTTGTTGTTTTATACTAGCTTCTATGGATGTCCTGAAGACGTGGTCTGATAAAAGGGTGGTCAGATAAAATTGTTTTCCTACTCGTGCACTGTAGATAATATTTTTTGTAAAATACAATAACATATTTACCATTAAAACATGGGGTTTTACCGATGAAGAATGCTCAAAATCTGTGAGGGAAAGTGTCTAGAGAACATGTAAATATGACTACTAGAACGTGCATTTGTATTGATGCCGTCAAATATTTTGTAATGAGTTCTCTGGTAGAAAATGTTAGTGCTACAAAACAAGTAAAATTGTAAGTAAAATACATAAAATCGGTGCTTAGAATCGTTCATCTGCGACGGTGTTTCAGCCCTGCATTATGTGTAACTTTCCGAATAACAAACCAGAAGGATTTTCTGGCCAGTTTTTTAGAATTCTCCCATGTTCACTTTCATTACAGGTAGACCTAATTGACAATAATTAGCACGATGTTTAATCTACCGACAGACGAATGTTTTACATATACAGTCAAACGTAGAAGAAACGTCACCACATTTTCAACAATGTAAAAACGAAAATCGTGTCTTTAGCGGTTGCGTGTACGTCTCTGTTCAGAGCAGATCTCTTACGAACTTACAACACTTCATTAAGTCAAGAAATGGATCGTCATTCTAGCTGATTCAGTAAAACCTTATCTTGAAAGTAGAACATGCTTCATTTACAAACGTCGTTACTGCAACGATAGCGCGATAATCATGTTGTACCATCTTGTATCAGTACAGAAAAGACCGAAACTCATTAGCAACGAATTTTTCAATGGTAACAATGTGTTTGAAATGTTACATAAAAGGCCCAAAAATACGTTAACGATTATAAAAAAGATCACATAACATTTTATGAAAAATTTAAATATCTATACATGCAAATAACCAATACTTCTTAAACTTGTGTTTTTACTTGTCCATCTGCCAATTACTACGGGTCAGTACAAAATACAGACATGAATCTAAACAAAATGACATTCTGAAACTACTTGAAACGTTAAGTAGAATTCTGACATCACATGTTTTGAAGTAATCTCTGTTAAGTAAACACAACTTCAGTTACGCAAACACATCCGTGTCTAATTTGCCCGACTAATTACTAAATGATATTACTCTAAATCGAAGTCCATAGATCAGAGCATTGGGATATCGAAAGGACCAATCAAATGCCCGGTTTTGTATTTTGTCAAAATACTTATCAAAAGAGTTTAATAGACCTAAGGGAGCATCCGATATTCTCTCTCGAAATTCGATAATCAGTTAGTGTGGTAAGGTTTTCTTACTCATAAATGGTAAACCACAAAAGATTAAGAAAACACAAAATATAAACTTGTTCCTCTTCAACGCTTTTGTTTGGCGCCTTCAAAATCCAATTCCATTCGAAATCATGTAGTATTTTACCAGCCATACTGTTTGGTTATAGGGAATATTAAATTCAATATTCAATCATATTTTCCCCATATGTTTTTATAATCATATTATCGATAAAGGTACAGAACGAAGGGGCTGTGCTTTTCAATACGCTTATTGCATTTGTGTTTGTTACATAAACTCGTCTTTAAAAGAAACCTAATCATTATATTTCAACAGCATTGAATGTTTCAACCTTCATAACAGAAATGAATCCCAATTTAGTTTCAAAATATGCCCAGTGTAACTCTGTCTTTTAAATGACTGCAAGTTAAATTAACTCCAAACAAAACGTAGATTGTGTGCTAATCATATACATTTAATGTAGAAAAGTTATGTATAATGTACACCTTCCCGTCGACTGCATTAACTCCAAGAGGCACAAAGATTGATCGCAACTCTTATCTAGTGGTTATTGTCACTGTCACCTTATAAAGCGTTTCTTCCACTGATATCACAAAATAATTACTCAACCGTACTGGGATCACTCATTAGATAACAATGGGTTGGCTACACACATGTATGATAACATCTCGTGCAAACAACTGGTCACATTCCGATGACACAATGTGTTGGAATGTTTTGTCACTTGTTTGTATTGGTTATATCAATTTAATTTGTTTATGTTTGTAAGCGTAGGACACCCACCAATAAGAGATCTATTTTTTATGGACTGATATTCACACGCGGGTTTTCGCGATCAGTTGGTTGTCATTTTGACTATTTATTTAGTAAAATATTGATACATAGGGTTGAGCGATAAATAAAATACTAACATCATGGTAATGTGATAACATTGTTATGTAACTCGTGAACAGAATTTGGTATCAAGATGTTATCACATTACCAAGGGGTTAGTATTCTACATGTATATATATCTTATTCTCGTGAGGTCAGTTCAATCAGGAAAGGGGTTTGACTGAAAGCACTGATTATCTTACTCCAATATTAATAATAAATCCACATCCATAAATACTCAATGCAAGATACCAAAATAACACTTGTTAATTTTTAAAATACAGAAAAATGAGATTATCAATGAGAAATAGAAAAAAACATTAACTGCAATGCACGAACCTTGTACAACTTAGTTTGGGGGTATTTACCCGATGATTTTATCTGGATTCAGACAATATACTGATAATTAATCAGAAACTAATACTGTAACTCATGTCCAAGGATGAGGTAAACGAGCAATCATTATTGAAATGTATTCGAAACACGTTCGGAAATGTCAATATCGTTTAAGCAGAATCAGGTAGGAGTATATTTCATGTACAAATTAAGATAAAATGACATTTTAGTTTGGGAAAATATTGCTTTACTGAAAATACGTATTTTAGAATTATCATATCTAGCAAAGAGCACGATCATTCGAATGACATGCAATGTCAAACAATCAAATGTTCTATGTATGTGTAATGCAGCGTAGCAATATGAATGATTGAGTTTAGATCTTCGATCCCAAAAGCGATTGCTAGTCATTTGAAAAGACGTAAAGGAGTTAAAATGGAAGAATACAATTTAAGAAATTCAGCATTTAATGAAAATAATAATCAAAACGTTGCAGCCACTGTGCGAAGTGGCGCATTTAAAGACACTAGTTATCATCCAATATAAGCCATATGATCAAACGTTTTAAATAAGATGAGTTGAGATGACATGTGGTTAAACGCCGCTTTCAGGAGTAATTAACTTATATCACGACTTCTGGTATTAGTTTAAGGGGAAAGGTGGCAATGCCATGTGGCTATGCATCGCATGGAAACATGCGAGCATTGGCTGGAACTAACGAACCATGGGTGGTACTACTATAATAAGCTCCTTCGAATACAAATTCAAACAGACGTAACAACTTTCAATTTAATACATTTCACCTATTATACTTTTTACTTATGCAGAAGAAAATCAACCCTATCTCGGTTACTTGGACTCACTGTGTCTACTCAACATAGGTCATCTTTTGGCATTTTCTTCAACTTTATGGCAGACCAGCGAGATCAAGCAGGGGTTGGGAAGGGAATATTGTGACTAATTGTACGACGGACATGTCTGGACAAACTCGATTGACATGCTAACAAAGGAGGAGAAAAACTGCTGCTTTAGAGAATCTTGGCTGACTCATGGGCTGCATAAAACATATTGATAACATTGTCAGTGCTGTGTGCAGGGCCACACAAATAATAGACTGAACAAGATTTGGCCCGGCGGTGTGGAGTTAGACAACAACGTCATCGACATTTCATCGTTTAACTATGAATCCAGATGTAGACAGCACATGACAGATACCTGTAATTTCGTCCGCGCCGAAACCTGTATCAGCAAAGCAACATAAAATACATGACATATAGTAGAGAACTGTTCAAACGTCATGTGTGAGAAGATTTTTAAGGAACAAAAACATTATAAAGTGTTGCTTTGACCAGTAAATATTGAACATGTATGGGATATAGGTTCGACAGGTTTTATGAGAGGTGTGTTTTGACTCCATATAGTTTCCTTCATTCATTCTGTTATTTGGATGTTTCTTAAAAGGCGCTTCTGGTTCAGGGCAGAAAAGGAGAATCCTTATACAACACCATGTATACCAGTCACCACAATCATAGACGTCCATTCATGTACATTAATAGATGTCACTCGGAACATGTACAGAAGCAGCCTGAGGAAGATGTGAAAGATATACTCCTCATATCAGTAGAGAAAAGAACGTTTTGCTTCATTAAAAAATAACACAAACGAACACTGTAAGACGGTCATAACACAAGGTCATCTCTTTGCAACTGATTTAATCAAAACGGTATAAAAGAAAATTATTTTAATCGGATTCATTTTGCTGCCAAACATAAACCAATATTCCCGGTAAAATACTTGCTCTTTTATTGCATTGTTAGCACGAAGTTGCATGTCTCAGAGAAGTTATATACAGATCTCTGGATTATATAAAATTCAATACAAGAAAATCCATCTTCACGATAAAAACATTTTAAAACCCAAATTGGCTTTGTCAGCACGGGGTTATTTAATTTGAGAGATTATTTCCAAATCTTAATTGCATAAATGTAGTGGCATAATGCTAGTCTTTGTTCATTTCATCAGTTTACACTCAGGAAGAAATAAATCAATTATTTGAGATGAGACGATAGGTAATGTGATAACTTTCAGACATTGACTTACCAGACTGGACTCACCAATAATCCTATTGCTTGGATTTTCTCTCCAATGATCATCGTCAATAATGTATACCACTGTTTGCATTCCGGGATTAAAGGAAATTGGATGACGGATGCAGGAAGAGATTTAAGGTTCAATTACAGCTACATTTCATTGGTTCACCCAATATTGCTCTGAAATGCTGGCATTCTGTAAATGATGAGATTGATAATTCGGAACAACTGTTATAAGTAAGCATGATGAAGAATACACAAAATGTGTTAGTACTGAAAAGCATCATTTGCTATCCTGCACATAGTTAAATGTAGCTGTGAAATTTCCATTTATCTTTTAAAATAAAGTCGTTCCTTATATTTACTTGATAGTGATTTGCATTCGCTGTACAAATTCGCTGGTCTACATGCCAGAATTCATTCAAGTTACTGATAGGCACATTTGGACATCTTATAATTTAATAATTCTGCTACTACTACTACTACTGCTGCTGCTGCTGTTGTTGCTACTACGACTACTGCTGCTGCTGCTGATGCTGTTAATAATATCACTACTATTGGTACCACTACTACCAACACCAACAGTCAAAGGCAGTCACAGGAAGACGGCAACCCGTATGTTCACATACTGATAAACATACATGCGCATGTACCTTATAATTACTACACTAGATTGTAAAACAAGTCATGCCCGTATTCATATTTTAGTCAGAATTCCGATCACAAGGCTTATATTTGCTCTAATTATAAGACTAATGAACTTTTCTGTTATGTTTGTACATGTATGTAATGTCCTAATTAACAATATTGGTATATATGCAGCTAACTGTCTGTCGGTTGGGAGACAACCTGTTGGTATGTCATTAGCACTGGCTGCTCGCGTCTTCGTTGTATGTAACAAAGGTTGTATCTCCATTATCAAGAGTTGAATTATGGTTTTCTGTTACTAAAGGGATAACAAAACGACACTACACTTTCCCCTAAGTATACTCATTTGATGTCAGATATACAGATTATTTAACCAGAATTAAGAATAACTTACGATTATCTTAATATATTATGTATAATTAGGTTTAAGGATTTAAGGTATACAGATGCTATATGAATTATAATTAAATATCCTCTTCTCTTCTCTTCTTTTGTAAAAGGAGACGCACAAGAAAATAGCAAATTTACAGATCATAGGTTTTGTTCATCTTTTAATCTAATGCATTACAACACATATGTTACTGCAGGAAGATGGGTTTTTAAAAAAACTAATTTTTAAGGTGCAATCCCTTTACAAAGTACCACGTGGTTTTAAAAATATACTTCTTTGATCTTTCAACTTTGTTTTATGGTACCTGTTTCAAACTTGATTTTTCAATTAATGGAACCTGACATACAATTTGCAACATGTTTTCACGTCCATCTTCACCAGCTTAACATCACACCTGGATGCTGAAATTGTTATTTCAAAGGGGTTTCCTGGATATTGAGTTGAAGGTATACATTTATGAAATATGGAAATTATGCCAGTATACGATAAAGTGGCATTATGGCATAATGTACATTCTTGTACTTAAATTTGTTGACATTATCATTGCTGTAGAACGTCATTAAACAATCCAAAACGTCATTTTGATTCTCCTATCTCGTCTATCTAGGAGATTCGCGACGTGTGTTTCTCAGGAATATGAACAGATAATGTTTTGAAATTTAGTTTAGAAGGCTTCTGAAGATTATATTGCTGTTTCAGTCGTACACTGTTTACGCTCGTGGGTTGAACTAGTTTATATGCTATCGTTTCCTTTGCACCTGGAAGTAATATGTAGCATAAGTAAACTGAAAGTTGTGAAAATGTGGGGAGCTGTCTATCTTCTAACTATATACTTATATCATTGTTGTTGTTCTTTAATTTGGAATTGCGCTCCTCTTCATAAACAAAACATCCAAACGATGCAACACTTTGAATGAAATATTTGGTGTCATTACTGTCCTTTCATTACACCAACATTATGAGTGTTGGTATTTTCAGAAATATTTTGGAATTTACTAATGAATACTTTGATCTTTCACCACTGTTTCGTCATGAACTCTTTTAGCACATGGCCATTCCGTAATTGGACTCTGCCTTAATTAGTGAGATATTTTGCAATACACCACAGAAGCTATTTTGAAAGTTTCCAAGAAAAGCAGGAAACAAATAAAGTTTTCGCCTGAATAAAATCAATATGCTGGTTTTCATATGAACAACGATACTCTGTATATGTCTTCCTTCCAAATAAAACAGAACAGTTATATTGCAACTAAAATAATCCATTAATTCCCTGTCCCCTTCTGTATGTTCATGAATACCATTTAATTGTTTAAATGAACAGAAGTCCCATCTATGTTATCAATATAATGTTGTTTTGAAAATATTGAATTTTTTGCATTATTGAAACACCATCAAATATTTCGGTTTTATATTTAAGACAAATACAAAACTCGAAATAATCTCAGTGACTGCAAACTGACGCTTTGTTTCTTTGAGTTTTAGTATTGGTTACAAACAAAAAACGAAAGAAGTTCTGATATGACAACTGAAAGGAATGTACACGAAACACATCTGAGCACAACATTCCATAGCCACAATTAATGACATCTAAAGTTGTTATACTACTAGATCATACACCATACGCATTCATTCGCTACACCATTCTGTCCATCAGAAATGTGTGTTGAGTAATGAAATAACATACAATATGTTCAACCATCTGACTTTAATTACATTTGCTATTTACAGGATGTTTCCTCCAAAACATTACCTATAAAAGCAAATATTACTAATTACTTATTAAGAAGATAACATCTTTGAGAGGCATTTTAGAAGTTGTAGAGATGAAGAAAACCAAGATATATGGATAGTCAACTTCTTTATTGCAATGAATGCGACGTTTCGGTGTAGATACTAACACCGTTATCAAGCAAGTGATACATGAATATGGTAGGAGGAGAATTTATATAGTATAGTGAGTATGTACAATTAACAAGTTGATGTACACTGGATTCCCAATTATATATTGAGGGGATAAGAAGATTAGGTTGATGTACAGGGGATTGGTTGTATAAACAGATTAACAAGCGTTTGTACCCTTGAAGAGGTTGATGTACACTGAGATGTTAATTAGTGATTAGCTTAGTGATTGCAAGAGAGTGGCCTGATGTACAAAGTGATTTTAAGAGAGTGGCCAGATGTATACAAGTGATGATAACAGGAAAAGTTGTTGTAGATACTCTAAGAGCATGAAGCCAGCTAAAGTACTAAAGACTGTCTTTGATAAGGTGATGATAAGCCGAAGGGATGAAGTAGCCTTGGCTACTTCTGAGCCCTGCCACTCAGAATAAAAGAACACCAAGCCTCAGTCCTGAAGAAAGACTCTAAATCTGCCATATCTGACCATACTCAAGCCAACCCTGACCACACAATCTGCTGGAATGACATCACAACCTTGGAGGTCAACCGTTCAGACTACAAGATCAGAAAACTCCTTGAAGCCATAAAAATCCAGCGCTTCCATCCTGCCATGAACCGCGACCAAGGCTACTTCATCCCTTCGGCTTATCATCACCTTATCAAAGACAGTCTTTAGTACTTTAGCTGGCTTCATGCTCTTAGAGTATCTACAACAACTTTTCCTGTTATCATCACTTGTATACATCTGGCCACTCTCTTAAAATCACTTTGTACATCAGGCCACTCTCTTGCAATCACTAAGCTAATCACTAATTAACATCTCAGTGTACATCAACCTCTTCAAGGGTACAAACGCTTGTTAATCTGTTTATACAACCAATCCCCTGTACATCAACCTAATCTTCTTATCCCCTCAATATATAATTGGGAATCCAGTGTACATCAACTTGTTAATTGTACATACTCACTATACTATATAAATTCTCCTCCTACCATATTCATGTATCACTTGCTTGATAACGGTGTTAGTATCTACACCGAAACGTCGCATTCATTGCAATAAAGAAGTTGACTATCCATATATCTTGGTTTTCTTTATTAAGAAGATGTAAAAAAGAGACATGGACACATTAGGACTTCCTTAAGGTTGAATATCTAAATTGGTAAAAAGCAAAAAGAAATAGATTTTTAGATCGTGACCCCTGTGACCAACATTTGGGGTAACAGGGTCACAAAATCTGCAATTAATATCATCTTTGACCAATGAGTCGCAACACATTACAGCTTGCTAGAGCTTTACATACTTGAGAAGAATATGAAAATAGGTTTTTAGGTCATGCATGACCCCTGTGACCTAGATTTGGGTGGTTGGATCACCAAATCTACAATTTAGAATCCACATTGGCCAATGAGTCTGCACTTAACATTTCAGCTTTCAAGACCGTTTGGTACTGGAGAAGAGGACGAAAATAGGTTTATTCGGTCGTGACGTCTGTGTCTGTGTCTGACCGTATCTGGAGTCACAGGGTCACCAAATCTACAATTTAGAATACACATTGGCCAAGGAGTCATATTTTAGCTTTCTACACCTTTTGGTCCTGGAGAAGAAAATGAAAATAGTCGTAAATAAAGTGATTGAAGTTGTGACCCCTTTCACCTTTTTTTATTTTTTTAATATAATATAATATAATATAATATAATATAATATAATATAATATAATATAATATAATATAATATAATATAATATAATATAATATAATATAATATAATATAATATAATAATTTGTACAAGTTCTTAAACCGCAAAAGAGGTTTGGCACTTTCTAACATCCATTTTCTCGTTTATCAACCTCGAAAAAATACAAAGCTCTGTGTCTTTTATACATTCGAAAAGAATAATGATAATCTCTCTAGAATTACAACTGATTCATTTGAAAAACAGAGAAAAAACAATCAGAAAGCATCAATAAATACACAAAAGGATCTTTGTCTTGTCAAAGTGCTTATTTTGTCTTCATGCTGTGTAAGAACATTTCCAACCTATATAAATTATTCGCTCGTAATTAATGTCTTCAACATCACATTTTAATTGTTTGATGTCAGTTTGCGTCTCTCGGCAA
Source organism: Gibbula magus (assembly GCA_936450465.1). Classification (NCBI taxonomy): domain Eukaryota; kingdom Metazoa; phylum Mollusca; class Gastropoda; order Trochida; family Trochidae; genus Gibbula; species Gibbula magus. The sequence goes on along the minus strand of OW388292.1, from coordinate 57,708,821 downwards.
TCGAAATGTTTATCAATAAATTAAAAAATGCATACATGTACATGTTTTGCCATCTTTACAACTCTTTCTGTGAATTAAAATACATTCATCCTTCAAATGGATTAGTATTGGGTCCAAAGGGAATGTCTAATTTTAAAAAGTTTTACTTCACCTCACACCCAATGTTTCAAAGGTACATATATCACAAATCGCTCTGACAGTTTTAGATCTCCATCAATGTTTTTCTATCCACTATCAATGTAATATTACTATCTTGGATAGGAAGAAAATGGACTTTGAATTATTTTATGTTATTTATTAATGTTGTTCCTCTTCATTTATGAGAAAGCGTTTCTTTTGACCTTAAACGTTCCACTTGTCTTCACGGTTTTCTCAGTCAAAGTATATTTCCTGTTAATAGATAATATATAAATAATAATAATAATGAAATTTGTTTCACAACAATTATACTTATCCGTTCTATGGAAGTAATTGAACAACCACACACTCTTAACGAAAAGTGAAACAAATGCAACAACCATGTTAAGATAGTTCAGGGTAATTAAATCAATTACTGGTCGTCTATCTCTTTTCACCATGAAACTGATACTGTAAACACATTTAAAGAGTATGATACACTCTAAAATGAAGTTAAACATCAATTGCTAGTTAACCGGAATTAGATAAGACAGGTCTAAGAAATCCAATCTGCCGAGACAAGGTCTTGATATGCAAAGTAATCACAGAGGGAGAAGAGAAGAAGAGTACAAACTGATTCTGAGTAGTTGGACCATCATATTCAATATGGGCAAAGCGTTGAACTGAACATAAATATACACTTTCATAACCCCTCAATGCAACTAGAGTACTAGAACTAGATTACGAATACGGCCTTACTCATTATTCTTTTTACAGTTTTGTTTATGATTTTCCTCGAATGATCATGATCAAAATGAGCCTAAAATGCAAATATAGTATCCTGTACATACTGATATTAGTTTACCCGACGCCAGAAGGATTGAGTCTTTTGATTTAAAAAGTTCTAAAAAGAACACTGATTTTATCACGGTCACGTATATATACACTGTGAACTCATCTCATTTGTTTCCATTATAAACTAAGAAGAACGACACATTAGAATATCAAGATGTTGAACTTCAAACATTGGTTAATTTCTTTACTTAAGCTAACATGTCGATATCTTAATCGAAATCTGATTACTTTCACTAAGTGAACATTAACTGCTTAAAATTATGTTATCTTTTTGCAAGGTAATTATTTGTTTTTCTCTGAATTTCATTTTGATCATCATGGTTATATCAAGAAGTCTGCCTTCTATGATAGATAGGGATCCGTGAATGTCTCTTAAAGTCAGTGCAGAAACAAGGGATACAGGAAAAGCATCTGGATAAATGAAAAATAGTCGTGTTGCCTTGATTTGGGCCATATGACTGGTTGCATATTGCATTGCATTGTATTATCCTTTTGTATGAATTCATGAAGATTTGTTAAACTTCATTGATCTATGTTATTGATTTCACTTAAACGTTTTAGTTAGACTTCACTTCTCTCGCTTAAGGCAATTATCAGACAACCAAAACAGATTTTATAAATTATAAAGTTGACGAATTACTGGTATCAGGAAGTGTTTCAATTTATTGATATGTTTCTACTTGAAATATTAACCTTTATGTTTAATTACATTAATATCTTGCCATCATAAAGAACTAATACGAGGCATCATATCGTTGACAGCATTGTTAGTTTCAATCTCTGGGAGCTTTTGAACATGATTTGTTTTTATTAGAACATACTGTCTATACTATCATATAACTCTTCGCACCCAATATCATCAATTTTTTTTTTTGGGGGGGGGGGGGGGGGGGGGGGGGGGGGATAGCGCAGTGGTCCGTGGTTCGAATCCCGCCAGGGGCACGGCAACTTTGTCTGCAGTAGAGAACTGTTCTACACGCAGTAAGGTTTGGGTGCAATGCTTCACTGATTTTCAGCGTAGTACCACCCATGGTTCGCTAGTTCCAGCTGTTGCCCGCAGGTTTCACCGCAATGCAGAGCCACATGGCGTTGCGGGCTTTCTCCCTGCCTTAATACCAGCAGCCGCGATATAAGTGAAATACTCTTGAAAGCGGCGTTAAACCCCAACTCACCTCACTCACCTCATCAAATTTAATGATGGCGGCATCACATAATTTGGGTATGCTTGTCATTATTTTCAACGTTTCAATGACATACAGCTAATATAACTATAGTAATCATTAGCGCAAATCGGTATAAGTAACGGCATGACTCTGTGACTATTTTCTGGATTATTATCATACTTTGTATACAGATTACCACAGCAAGAGAGATGTTCTCATAAAGTAATGTGACTTTGACACCACACCTCTACGAAGGGCTCGTGAGATTTAGTGGCCTTGATTTCATGCTCAAAGTCAAAGCAAAACTTTGATATTTTTAGCAGTGACCCTGCAGAGTAAACTTGTCAGCGGGATACTTCAATAACTGTTCGTTGGATTCTTGTCATATTGATAGTAATATTGTCATAAGTATAGACTTACACTGTCAATCACTCGGTAAGAGGATTATGAGATTGAGTTATCTGAATAAATGGCCTGAGTTACTTGTGCATATACGGTTATATATTACAGGGTTTTATTTCAGGGGTTTCGATTTTCATCTAAACGGTTATTCTCCACTGATAAACTTAATGTAACGTAATAGTTTTTTCGGGGATATCGTGTATTTGCGTGTGTGTGTTGTGTGGGTTGGTGTGTGTTGTGTGGATGTAGTTTATGATTAGACTACATCTAAATAAATTCGCTCATGACAACTCAAACATACATCTTCTCATTCCTCCAACAAGTTACTTAACAGGTCGACCACCTTGAAGCAGCAGAGTATAGTCAGCCGCAAATTGCTGCCTATTTCAATTAATTTGAATCTCGTTATCACGTGTCAGCTGCTACTTTACAAGACATTCTACACAAGACTAATTTGTTTCATTTAATCCAGAAGGAAATCCATGTAACCATCATGAACCAACACGACTTGACAACATATAAGTAAAATTAACTTGTTGAAACGGAAGGCTACGGTTAGATAATTCACTCACTGCCAGCAATGGTGAATGTTGGAGTTAATTGGAAACTTGAATGTCTGTTTACTCTGGTCCGTGAGTCAAGTGTTATCCTTACGCAAATATTTGGTTCCAGAATGTAAGATACTAATCTTTCGTAATTACTCTACTTTCACTCGTGACAAATAAACTTACTTTAGTATTTGGTTTTGGAATGGTTAGTTAGAGTAAGGATGAGGCACCAAACATTCGTAATTACTTATTTATTCCAAAAGTTTAGTAAATTGTTTTTCAAACACTTTTAAAACAAATGCGTAACTATTAGTTTATATGATAATGGTTGACGCAAAATGAAATTGCATGCACATTATCTATCAACACTTTCTCTTTTATCCCTTTATTTATAACTGTTTTTCCCTTATTTCTGTTTTGATTTCTCATGCATGTATCTACATTTATCATACAGTGGATAGTGTTCTTATCAGGATATACGGAACAGATATTTTCGATATCAGTTGAGGTCATATACAGATAAAGATGCAAGTTACAGAGGTCAAGTGACGGAAGGTCTTTGAAAAGTCAAAATGGCGAAAACACGAGTTAATTCGAACGTCTGTAATAACGGATTGAGCTTCATGTAAATATACAGCCCATTAATCATTGTTCATTCAACATTGTGAAACGATTCTCAACACGAGGACTGTCGATTTACTGCAATGGCCTTTTGCAATTTCAAATTATATTGAAGAATATGTTTTTGCGAAAACCTTTATGTGAGTAAAACGAAAATGTCAATGTTTATATGTTAATATATCACATAAATTAATACATTGCCCGAACATAATAATGTTATCAAATTGAACATTTATTTTAGTTACCGGAAAATGTCAGAATCAACAAAGGATATGTAGCTAAGTCGTCACATTATGTTCTTTGTGGAATGGGCGAATTGTTCACGAATAACTTCTTTATTCAGTTTAGTTGTGATATGGAATAAAGAAGTTTTATATCCATAAATAATGTCTTCATTCTTCGTCAAAAACAGTTCCAAGAGTTCAGGCATAAGGTAGATGAAGCAGATTCAGTTTGAACCCATGGCGAACTAAAAGTAATCACTATTTTCTAATTATGACCGTAGTCTGTGACCAGGTCTAATAGCATCTTGGTAATAAAACATAATAACCGTAATGTCTATCTATATAAGAGAACCATGAACGATGGCCAAGCTGCCAATAATTCATTGAATAGAAGTAGAGAAGGACAAGATTGTAGAATATGTTCATTAATTTTGTTGATGCCTGCCACGATAAAAGCTTTCTACTGACACAGGAAATGTAATTTACTGCTTGAAGGGTTTACGGAGAGAGCAGTATCTCGTATGTGATCATCTAGTCTATCCAGATGAATATTTACCGTAACATTGCATAAAACCTTTATGTTTAAAATTGCAAAGATTATAAAATGGTAATATACTTGATTTATTCAAGCTGACTGTCAATTCACATGGTACAAAGTGATTTTGCCGATTATTTCATATTTTATGAGGATGTTGTGGATATAACATCTGTTAATATGTTCCTTTAAAATATTCAATTGAATCTGAATTTCAGTTACATTGAATTCCAGTGTTTCATTTAACAGTGCTAAACAGCAGACGAATTTCACGAGTCCCTGTGGAATTCGAACCTCAGACTTGATCAGAAACCAATCACGCAACCTAAGAGCTTCTGGCGAGATCAGTGATAAATGATATACACTGATGGCTGCAATTAACATGGTGGCACAGGGTTGGGTGAGTGTGTTAGTGATGCATTTTTCCCATTTGAATGTAGTTGCAGAATTCTTTTCAGAATTTAATATTAAATGATTAAAAACAGGGAAACTTTTGCGAAAACAAAACATAGATGTTAACCATGAGATAAGGCTCAAATAAACAATAAAATATCGATAGGTAATTTGAAGCTGCTCTTTAACTTGTTCAATACGTTGCACGCAGACATCTAACTGCTAGATGGCAAAATATGCATATCAATAATGTCGTTTACAAAATTGGTTTCATTTCATTAACTGTCTGTATTTCAGGGATTTGTGAAACAGCTTATGTCATCATTTAGAATAGCCTTGGCGTTACAACTCTCATGTTAAAGATCGAAATATATTCAAGCGTCTCGGGTGTAAGTTCCATATTGAATTAAGTCTAGCACAATAACACCAATGAACTAACGTTTAGCCCGCTAAGTCGATAATAGCTGCGAGTGGGTGCTGGACAAACTGAAGACAAGGAAAAATGGTACCTGCCCCTATACTGAGACATAATGGCAAATTAAATCCTGATCTTACATGTGGACGCTACAGGATAAGTTATTTGTAAGTTTATTACAAACCCGTGGACGATGGTACATTGTATCGTATAAGGGCCAGGGACCCTTGTTAAAGGGTAAGTTAATACCAGATGTCAACCTCCACTGAATGGAATAACGTTTTTTTTATGTAAATGTCTAATGTGACAAGGCACCATTTATGTATGTGAGTTGAAATATTGCATAACTGATTGCAACGATTCCTCTTACAACGATTGACATACCTTGGGTGTTGCCTAAAACTTGACTTAGAACCTCAACATTGTTCAGTCCGTTGTATTTTGTTCGGCCTGCTTTTTTGTGAAGGTAATGACGTAACATTAGGGATTTCCCCAAGATGTTAGGTGTTGGGAAATAAATATAGCAGAATGTAGTTCAAGCTAAAGAGACAAAGGACACAACTATATATGTGACATAAACATACATGTGTATAGCATCCATATGGGCGATGTAAAATTCACCATTTATGCGTGGATTGTAGATAGATATATAGATAGATAGATATATAATAAATTATATATTATTATAAAAGCTGGCTTTAGTTTTAGAAATGAAGCTACAGGGAAACGCCTTAGCAAATAATGTTGTTATACCGGCCCTTATCGTTGAAATATCTTTCGGATTCTTTTAACTTATACTTTCTGAGAACCAAAATGAGTCACTGTCTTTAGTTTATTTCGATCTCATACAGTTAAAACATTTAACAGATGCTTGTCCTTAATGTAGTTAACAATAACAACGCATTTTGTATCATACCTGTTCTGACGCTATGATTCCTAACGTCAGGTCGTTTGACGTAAGCAAAGGCTATCTTGACTGTGGCATGATGTTAATTTACAAACATCATTACAGTTAAGCTAGAATTGGACAGGAAATCGTTGACTGATACAATCGTTTGTAACACCGTGTAACTGTTACAGTTAGCTTCAATTAATTGAGGCTAACCTATAACTTCCTGATTTTGTGATAAATGTGTTTTCATATATTATCTTTTGTTCATATTTTCGGTCCTGATGAGTGAAATTGATTAATAAGATTTTGTGAAATAACTATTTGAAAATAACATACCTAGTACAGGGTAATATAGGAAATATTCCCTGCTGTATTTTTGTTCATGATCCCATGATATGTTTGACAGAGAAATAAGATTTCGCCCACTGAAGCATTCAAGGTTACTGAGTAGATTTCTACACAAAGTCCAAAGAAAAATGTTATCCATCATATCCATTAAGTCAGCGTTTGTTCCGCATATGATGTTCCATGAATGGAAACATATCATAAATAATAAATGACACTTGTGACGTCATCCTATTGTTCTCTTTCTCCATGAGTTTTCGATAATGTACAGTTGATATGAATGATAAATAAAATATCACTCTCCTGTACTCTGGTATCAACATTCGACAAGCCTCGGATATTTACAACTCGTGTTGATATGTTGATATCAGAAGACACTTGGGTGAGATTTTCTATATGTATGCCATTCCGATACAAGCTATGCAATATGAACACACACAAAATGATCAAGTTTATACTTGTTCCATTTCAAATTTCAATAAGGTATTTAGAGGCTATATTTAGGAATTTAGCTATAAACAAAACATATCAAAAGCAGAAACACATGGCGTGTTTCCATAATCCTAACCTAATGAATCACAAATACGTCAGTATATCAAAGCATTGATACACAAATGTCTCAATGTATTATTTCCCAGTCTACGGAAACGATATGGGTGGTAATTGTAAGTCTTACCTACACAGCTATATACTGCATATACAGAGCTATTTCTGACAGTATACGTAGTTGTTTGTTAAAAAGTAAGCGTACATATGTACTTTTTAGGGATGTAGATGTTAGCTTAAATCTTAAAGTATTGATATAGCTATTGACATAATGATTTTATTCCATGACACATGAATCACAAATCATGAATGAATCACAAATACGTCAGTATATCAAAGCATTGATACACAAATGTCTCAATGTATTATTTCCCAGTCTACGGAAACGATATGGGTGGTAATTGTAAGTCTTACCTACACAGCTATATACTGCATATACAGAGCTATTTCTGACAGTATACGTAGTTGTTTGTTAAAAAGTAAGCGTACATATGTACTTTTTAGGGATGTAGATGTTAGCTTAAATCTTAAAGTATTGATATAGCTATTGACATAATGATTTTATTCCATTTACAAAATCTGATGTATATAGAAGATCGGTATGGATGTTCATACGGGTAACCCCTTACATAACTGAACTGGAGAGTGCAAGATGATACTTTACATATCTTCCGAACGAGCTAAATTTGTTCAATTCAATCCATGCAAGAAAGTTATCTAAGAATGAAATAGTGCAATGTTACATAAATGATGTAAATGAGAGATATTTCAGGCTCTGTGGGAAATGAACATTTTTTAATTCAATTCGAAATTAAGATTTTTTTAAGCTGCAACCACTATTTTTTTTCTGGCAGTAATTTGCTTCTCCTATCATTCAAATAATAATTACACCATAAACACATTCCATAGCGAATAATGCATTAAATATCACATCCTTGAAGTACTGTTGTAAGTGAAGATATTAAAGTATGAGAATGAGAGGTGCGTTTCCTTTCTTAATACTCATTAAACAATTCTATAGTTGAAAACATCTTGTTCATAATTATGCAATATTTTATTTTTATGGTTCATTAATGTTTCGAAAGTTCCTTGATGTATCTAGAACTAGCAATATTAATGTCACCTCGATAATATTCGCACTACGTCATGTTTACACTTTGGATATATATTTTAAAACTAATCAACAATCAGATTTAGAGAAATTTTAAGATGAAATATTAAATTCTGTGCTCAAACAGTTAGTATCGTCAGTAAATCAGGTACGCCAGTATCGATATATTTTCCTTTAGTATCTTACACCATTGTTTGCATATAAAGTCTATAAAAGAAATTGGGACAGAATAGCTGACTTGACGATTTATCCTTACTAAGTATTTTGAAACCTTATCATCTCGAGTTTTCTTTACCAATAACGAAAACAGGAGTGAGAACAGTTTGACATCTGTCTTTATGCCAGCTTAAATTTACTTCAGTTACACAATCATTATGTATTTAGTCATCTGTCCTTGATTTGCATCCGAGTGGTTGATTATTTCCAAACATAATTGTTCAATGTCAGTTAATGCACCATGAACATATTTTCTTTACCCCCTGGATATTCATAATCTTTCCCAATGATCAGTTATAATTATTTATCTTCATTTTATCTCAAAATGAATATGAAACACATAGAAAATGACACCCATTGCATGTGTGAAATACACATACGCTTCATTTGGTGGAGCAGCATAGACGCCTTTAATTAGAATAACTGCATGTACATAATATGTTTCAAATATAATGTTGTCATGCCTTCACTGTACTGCTGTAGATAATAAATATGTGAAGGTGATGTTTGTAACTTGCAAATATTTGCAATTTTTGAGCTGGTAAGGGCACACATTTTTAAATTTGTTAAGATAGATCATAGGGTATTGATCTGTCAGGAGTTATCACTTAAAGTTGATTGTAGTACTAAACTTTGGTGAACTAACATGGAATTTCGTTATGAAGCGCTTCGAACTTTATTTAATTCAGAATGGTCAAATACATGTTTTGGTCGTAATCCTGTCTCTAATATAAGATGTCCAAATGTAGGCCACGGTTCCCAATCCCTTTTGGATTACATGATGAAAGGAAATTGGATTAGAGTCTGCTTAAGTGCAATGACATTTCGCGGAACTGGTAAAACTTTCTTCAATTTCCGATGAACATTCAACTATGTCAATACAAATAATAATGTATTTTTCAGAACAGATGTTGATTTGGGGAAAGTACTCAACAAATACTTTACAGCACTAAACCAAAGAGTTTGTTTTCTCAAGTGAAGCAAGAGACAAACGTCTGATTATCAGTTCATTAGTTGTATAAAATATGTTATGTTTAAGTTTTCAATCTGCAATTCATAGGCATCACCTGACATAAAAGTTTTGCTCTAATAATTTATAATTATAATAACATATACATAATGAGCTCATGAACTCGAAGAGGTTGGGTGCAGAATTGATGATTGTTGGATATTTTTTAGAATGTCAAGGATACAACGAATTCGAAGATAGAAATGAGTTGTAAGAATTAGTTCAATAACAAGGGAATGGTTATTTGATGGAAAGAGATTATTTGCGTATACAAAGTGTGCATGATGTTAGATCAATTTGTAATATGAAATGTACAAATAGCATAGAGTTCTAGTTCTGTACAAACGTCTCTTCCTAACTGGGATATCGTTTCTTCTTGCAAATTGCTCCTACAAATGAAAATGAAAAATAGGAAATGTACATTGGTATAATGATTGTCATTTTAAAAATCTCTAATATTCCTATACATATTTTTCATCAGAGAGTATTTTAACTAATTCACATTTTAATTTTTTCATTTTTCAGGGATACGTAATTCATACTCAAATATTTTCAAAGGTAATGCACCACATATACATGATTGACTTGGATTAAGTGGTTTATAACATATATCTGTACAAAATCGCCATTTATATTACACGAATACCATAGGAAAGAGAATTCCTTAAAAAAAAGTGCTCCCATTTTCCGGCCTTGATTTGAAATGTCAATTACAAAGTATGTTATGCTATCATTCTTGCGCGATGCACCGGGGCAATAGAATTTCTAAGTAGCTCACTATTAGCTGACAGATCTGCAATGAAATTATATTGTATATTACACTGAAGTAGTGGGAGGGGGGAATGACTTAGCTTAAAGAAAAAGTAGAATTTCAAGCATTGAAAAATCCTCTTGAGTTTTATGTTTTTTTATAGTTTGTTTTGAAGAAGGAGTGATTTGCAATACAAGAAAAAAAATGGTGAAAACATTTTGCAATTAAAATTTGTAACACACTTAGGACGTTGACCTCCCTGGAAATCTTTACTTTTTCTATAGTATAGAACTAAAGTGTTTGCTTGACTACTTTATCTGCTTTCTTGTCGCCTGGTATTGACAAATTTATACAATGTCCCTATACGTTTATTATAACTTTATCTATCCTGCGGCAGGATAACCGTATTCTGAGAAAGTGATGCGGCATCGTACATGTATACGGTTTATACTGATAACACAAAGTCGGTGCCGGCCCGCGAGACAATAGGCGACCATCTTGCAAGCAATGCCCGCATGCGTTGTTTTTTCCAGGGAATTAGCTTGATGCTATGGGAGCCAACCTCAGACATTCTGGGGAGAGCACATGATGAGAGACACAAAAGATGATGACGTCATGGAGATGACGTTTTATTTGGCTTTTGCATCATGGTAGTTGTACATATTCACAGATACAGTTGAAGGTCAGCCGATGATGACAATGACGGCAGAGACGACCACCAAGGAAGCTTGGTGTCTGGTCTCCGCTCGTCCTCTGGTCTAACTCTATCTCCTTCTCTCCCTTATTATCTCGTTCTATCTTACTCCTGTTGTAACTGAGAAGGCTCTATTTAAGGGATTCATAGGACCAATGGCTATAGAGCCCTAAAACAACTAGAATGTCACCATATGGTCTGATTGACACGATACTTCCCTATTTCTAAATAAAACAATTGCCGTATTTACAATGACTAAAGTGATCTACAATAGAGAATAGAGAATCACTGAAGCATAAACCATTAAACCTGCAGATGGGTGATAGCCCCAAGTGATAACTATAAGAAACAAATGGACACTGTCATATGAGAATTAAACTAAGTAACTTGAACATAATAATGTTAACATAAAACATAGGGAAATATCAAATTACAAATAATACATTTATACATGTGTTAGCACTGTGATACTGAGATATCATGCACCTCGTCAGACAGAAATGCATACATTCAACGTCTTGACAATGTTTCTTCTAGTTTTACTTGAATCTCTCTATATATAACACATAGCTAACACATCGCGATTTCAATAAAAATTATAATTGTGCTGACTTATGTTATTGTATGAGGAGTTCCCATTCGGATACTTATAAACTTTTCATAATTCGGTCATGCATAGAGAAAGTTGATAATGTTTGTGAAAAACTAATTAGTTCATCGATTGACATACATAAAGTCGAAGTGGTATAAAAATGGTGATATAGCCAATATGAACTGTACCATGTCACAAACTCAATAAATGGTTCTATTCGTAATTGAATACAAAGCCAAAATCCATTGTATCCTGCTGCAGCCTGCATCGGAGTATCGGTATGTGCAAAGCTACTTCAATGTCCTGATTTTATGACACCTTCTTTCTCATATCGCGTTATATTATATCCAGTCAATAACATTATTTTAAATCGAGCGATAGTGGCAGAGGAGCGAGTGAGTGAGTGAGTGAGTGATACAAGAGGCGAAATGCTCATGGTATCAGGGTATTGAAGCAGCCTTGTTTATACAAATACCCGGACAGAAGAGGATGACTATGTAACAAGACTGACATCACCCTGAGTTTAGATATACTAAAATGTGTTTAGTTGCTAACTATTCACTATATCCAAATCCAATCTTACTTTTTCATTGATATATATGTAAATACCGAGTAGATGTTTCTTTTGTTCACGAAAGGAAATTTTGAAACTGATGCATTGGATACGTGTTTTTTGGTTTTACTATTTTTATTTCCTCAGTTCATCCTTCCCAACACATTTACCTGACAGTAACACATTATCAGACTTTCTTAGGAATGGTCTACGTTAAACTTTGATCTTCAACGGTATTATGTGGGATCTGTTCAACACATGGTCGTTCCATAAATGGAATGTATGTCGGAATAGATGACATATTTTGAAATCCACCTCCACTGAAAGGATTTGGAAACTTACCCAGAATAGCACGATCATTTATATAGTGAAATCGCCGTTTAGGTGTTTAAGTAAGTAAAGAATAAATCTTCATTTGAAGTAATCCATGAACAATTCACGTGAAAAACTTATGTTACATTTTACATCTCTCTATTGCAGGAGACTGGACAATGTATGTTTATGCATGGACTCAAATTAAATTAAGGTTTAACACATTTATGTTCTTTTGAATCACTTTGGGATTGCGATGATAATTAAGTTACCGTTCTTTGAAATTCCAAGAACAAATACAAAATCTATACCTACATGTATATTCGTCCTGAGGACCTAATAACTGTCAAATAGATGTGATTGGTATATAGACATCTTAGCACAAATTCCATGGATACAAGTATCTCAGCGTTAAGCTACTCTTAAATCAATGTTACCATTATATCTATTTGTGGCATATTCAGAGACACGTGTTCTATCGTGTTTTGCGAGATGCTGTGAAATAAAAGGTCAGGATGTAAAAACATACAATGTTGTCTGTATAGAAAATAGATTTTCTACAGAGATGTTTTTTCCAGCAACACTACCCTGAATCCAACATTCATTTGCTATGGAAAGCAAAATGTTATATGATCCGCTGTTACCCTCCTACCTATTGGTACATATAGAAACACCAAACAGTTTGCTTGCACAGGATGAAGCTATTTGTATCATGATGATGAACATTAATGTAGATAATTGTGTGTCAGAGGTAAAGCATTTTTCAGATTCTCTTTGAAATATACTTAGCCTAGTTTACACTTTGTTCTTTCAACACTGTTATTTGGAAACTTGTGAACATATGGTCGGTCCATAAAATGAACGTTGCTTCAAACTGTTGAGGTATTTTAAACTACAACTACACAGAAACCTTTTGGGAACTTTCCAAGAAAAGCAGCATTATTTCGTTAATGAAATCGTTATCTCCATGTATACGAATGTGAATACTTTTTGTTACAAAATTGACACTTTAAATGAAATGTTCATGTTCAACAAGAACATATTATCTGAAAATTTATATGAAAATTATGAAACTCATGTATAATAAATACTGTAACTACAAATACATACTATTTACATGATGAACAATGTAACATTACGAGTTGTACACTTGTACACTTTCAGATTGAGATTCAACTCTTTAGATTGACATGATGCAACACTTTCTCAATGGAAGATGGAAGTGAACATTTATTGTTTAGAAGGTAATTTCTACATTAATTGCGTATCCTGGCTAATGCATCTTCCATGTGTACAATAAAGAATTCTGTCAAACCAAGTCATTGATCACCTTTAGAAGACAGTATTCTAAATGTACAGATAATGGCACGCAAAACAAACAAAGAATTAAATCAATGCGATACCTCATATTTCACTGTACTGATTATTCTTTGCTTTCCGGACATCTTCACGCCGAAAACTATCCATACAAAAACTATCAGTGTAGAAGTGTGTTGTACTCTACCTATATTGCACACATTTGTACCTAGTGCAATATTATAATTATTTTGCTTTTGACTGCGATATACGTTTTGATATTGTTAATAATTATCTAAATTGTTGTGGCAATAAAACATGTCTCGGTGATGTATTTTGTTCATATAGAAATGGCAATTACTCTTGCTGACGGGAAATTAAATAATACTAATTTCCGTTGTACTGTAGAAGTTAATGTGTAAGACCTTACTACAGACACTGCCCAATATTTATATCTCTCATGATGGTGTGTTTGGCATGCTGCTAAAACTATTCAGTATAGCATTTTTGTCAAGACCCAAAATGCACACAATGAGTCCTGAATTAATTTCATTAGGTGTACATGTCTGTCTGTTAACTTAAATGAAGTTAAAAGTACCATGTACTAACACATTATCGCTCGTTAACAAATATATCCAAGTAAAATTTCCCTTGTCCCATTCTCAAACTTCAGCAGTACTAAACATAGAGTATCAAGTAGTTATTTGACTAAATATTAAATAGTTTTGAATTAAAAAGGAAATTGCCCCGAACGTTTCAAGTCAATAACATATCCTTGATATTGGCGATACATGTATTTTTTTTAAATAATCGAAGATTTCAAGGACCTTCTTCATATTTCTTATGTATTCATATTTCATAATTCTGTTGTAAAGTGAATCACTGCTATTAGGCATTTGATTGCACAGCATACTTGAGTAAAGAACATTCAACAGGGACATTATCGGATACAGCTTACATAATTGAGATGCCCTTTTACTCCTTCCTAAATGGACTACGTATGTCTAGCCACTTGATTGAAACATTGTTCAGTTAACAACAGACCCAGACGATGTAGTTGATGATTGTTAATTGTCCATTTACTGCACAATACATCAAGGAGCATTCTGAATATCTGACCGTTGAAGAATAATAGGGCATATGTTGTTTATTCAACCATAATTATTTCTTGGATATCCTGCTGATTTAAGATTTATACTCATCACTCACTCATACTGTTCCAACCCGAGATCAACGACACTGTAAGAGTAATAGTGACTAGATATCAAACATTTAGTTTATGATATCATGAAGTATTCATTTAAATTGATAAAAGGAGTATTTTTCATATGGCCTTTAACTTTATGGTCGTTAATCTTTCTAAATAATATATCAATTATAAGTGTATTATAAGAACAAGTTTATTATTGCCCTCCTTAAGTGTCAGTGTTACAGTTTTTATCTATTTTCAGAAATCAGAACAATTGACCTGTTGTTCAATTACATTAAAAATAATCTTTGTGTTCCACACAGGAACAAGAACAGGATTAGCCTCTCTGAACCACTTTTTTACCAATCAACGACAATCGCTGAGGAACTAAGATGTTTGCAATTAATATCATTTAAAATACAGTGGGTCCGAATAAACGAATGTTCAAGATGGGATCTACAATCCCCTTGTTCTGTATAAATTGGTCCAGTTGAAACCATTTCACATGTCTTATATGCTACTCTTTATGCAGGATGAACATGTAGACAACTTTCAAAAAGGCTAATTACATGTATGCAGAGAGAAGTGTTGATACCAATGCAGAGAATACACTGTTTGTATTTGAGGGTAACACTTACAACAACGTAATAATCGCATAACGAGGTCGATGATTTACAGGAGTAACATTTAAAACTTCCAACATAAATAGTAAGATATTATCAAACAACCAAATGTGTTGCGTGTTAAAGTCTAAACATATATTCGTTCGTGTCCTATCCCTGTTGGCTTCATGAAACCCTGTATAGTGGTGTAAATATGACAGTCCATGTACGATTATATGCACGTCGCCTTTTGTAATATCCTTGTTACACCGTTGTGCTCAAGCGGTGAAAATAAAATGTCAAGGGTCGAGCCAGATAATAACAATACTTTGTTTCATGTTTACATGACAGGTAGTGTTGAAGGTAAACATAGCAACTCAGTCGTTTCTTATATTTCAGCGGTGCGTCAGTACTTGTCCATTCATAAATTTATGTGATATGAAGAATTCAGTGGTACAATCCGGGTCATTTAGAAGTTTCAAGATTTCATTCGCAGTCTTTCATGTCAAGAATCATAACACATATATGGCCATCATCATTTTATCGTGAATATGTTATGTATGCTTGTAGATTATGATTTAATTCAAGGATAAACGTATACAGGTTATCATAAATGAACGTCTTTATTCTGTTGAAGTAATTGATTAACCACACACATCAAAACTAGAACCGATAATGCAACAGCTATAGTTCCAGATAGTTCAGGGTAATTTACTCGATTACATAAGGCTCATTGACGAATATTTAAAGGATAACATGGTTTTATTTGGGATAACACTACCTTCAATAGTACACTTTTTTTGTAATTTTTCTGGCCGAGTCCCATGCGGGATTCGAACCTACGCCCTCAGAGTAAGGCAACTATCTCCAGCATTGACAGTACTGACAGATTACCACACGACCAGTTCGCCTCGACAAAAAACAATAAAGATAATTACAAAAGTGACGATGTGAAACGTTAACTATCAGTAACCGAAATGGGATAACAATGCCATTAACATGAAAGAACATGCTTTTCCGAATAACAACTTCTTTATTGTGAACATACAAAATTAAGGTTTCGGAGATTACATATTGAATCAAACATTGATGTACCAAACCCCTCAATGAAACAAGTGGAGTTAAGTCAACGTGATGCATTTATTTAATAAGAATCGTACGAAGCTCACACGCTGCATACCTTATTAACTTTCGTAAAAAATCCATTTGTCATGTGTTCTTGTTAAAATGAGGATACCCGTAATTAGATAGATGGTAATTGTACATCTGTTTATAGACTTACGTGTACATGATTAATTCACTATATCATTAGTTGGACTGTTTCGGATGTAGGCAGTATTTTTGCTGTTTTTTACAAGACTGATAATGAGAAAAATCTTCTCATACATTCACGTAAGGAAGCCTAATTAAAATATATTGAATACCAGGATCTTATTACGTTATATGTGTTTTTGACATGATATTAACAGTTGCCAATAAGAACCAGTGCCGCAATAGACTACACTGAATACAATTATATCGAACTGTGTCGAAATCTCATATTTATTATCTGAATGAAGAGTACGTTGTAAGTATTCCAATATGCAATTACAATCTTAAGGTATCGATACAGTCAGTTGGCGAATGTTACATTATATCTATTAGTTTGAGCTTTAATTGGGTGTTTAATTCGTAACAATATACTTATATACTGTCAGTATTATTAGATTTAAATAATATTTGTCAATCTTTGTCATTTCAAATATATTTGTATAAAACGATAATTTGTTTGTGATTGAGTGTCACAGGGTGTATGTTGAAGAGGTTCAACACACCTTCTTTCTGTACACTATCAGTCGTCAGATTGAGAATTGCATATCCTTGAAGCGTCTGTGTCCATTTTCAATAACAGCGGCATACATGTGCATTGAAAGTTTAAATATACCTATAGGAATAGGATAAGTATATCATGTTATTATACCTAATCGAAATGCACTTAGTTTTATGATAAAACATATTTATCTATAATCTATTAAAAGTGAAAAATGTCATTCAAGAGGTACTAAGTCAACCTTTGGAGTTCTCACTTATCTTAGTGTGTTTTTCAAAACTAAAATTGAAAATAGTGTGTTGACCACTCTTTTTTCTTTCCTGATATTCATTTGTATATTATAAAGCTGAAACCTAATTAAGCAACACCCATTTTTACAGTAAATTCGATCCAATAAGAAGGACGACAACGTGTTAGGAAAACAATTACATGTAGTGATATTAGGTAGAACAAGCATGTAGCAGTGTTGAAACGAAAGTTCACTCCACTAACGGTTATCTGTCTAGATAACGGCGTTGACAATAGCTTGGTGTTTTGGGATAAACATCCAAGCTCTCAATGAAGCTTAAATTGTGTTGATGTAATGTGATTAGTGTCATGTTTCAAATGAAGTAATGACACTTTACTAACTGATTCTTCAACAAAAGTCACTTATAAACAGTATGAACCATCTAACTCACACATTCACGAAACTGTCAAATTAAAAGAAGTGCCTAAATGAACAACATTTAATACGGCTCGAACAGAAGACTTCAAAATCAGTTAATCTGTGCTTGTATCGATAGTGTACGTTGGCTTTTTCCTCTTGAGAACACCATCCTTTGTATGATAAACAGAGATGTGTTGAAGGAAAAGAGGGCATTGCATCTATCTACATGCAATAACAGTGCGTTTGAGATTTATGTTGTTATGCAGATAATGGTACCAAAACGCACCCAGTTCAGTCACATATGTTCATAAATATCATGCACTCCATGTTTGCCATCATGCGTCGCGTAAGGGTAATGTATTTAGATTAATGTCAGTATTAAACATTTATGAAAAAGGCAAAACAGTATACGAATTTGGTTCAAAATGGCCAGTTATACGCATGATCAGACCACTGTCTAGGAGAGATTCAGCCCACTTTCACAAGTCAACCAGGATCTTATTTCGCCTATGGAACTATGAGGATAACAATCTAAAAATAACACCACTGGACAAGACAACAAAATCGCTTGAATTCAGCATCGAAGATAAACACAGATCTGAGAACTGTCACACGAACAAGAGCTTGTGACCGAACAGTATGTCACAGACTCAAATTAGCAGGTCTTAAAAGCAAACCACCTTAAGATTTTGTCGGCGTGCGAATGACACAGCAACATGAACAATAGACTGAACAAGATTTAGCCCGGCGGTATGGAGTTAGACAACAACGTTATCGACATGTCATTGTTTAGCTATGAATCCAGATGTAGACAGCACATGACAGATACCTGTAATTTCGTCGGCGCCGAAACCTGTATCAGCAAAGCAACATAAAATACATGAGATATGCGGCGTGTTGTATTGTACAGAATCTCCCTACGATAGCAGAAGGGAACGTATTCGACTTGGTGGACATTTGATATGTGTACGATATCACTATGACTATCACAAGGGTTCCGGGGTTCGAATTCCGCCAAGGGCACGGCAACTTTGTCTGCAGTAGAGAACTGTTCTACACGCAGTAAGGTTTTGGTGCAATGCTACACTGAATTTCAGCGTAGTACCATCCATTGTTCGCTAGTTTCAACTGATGCATAGTCACATGGTGTTGGGGACTTTCTCCCTGTCATAATACTAGCAGCCATGATATAAGATAATTACTCTTAAAAGCGGCGTTAATCCCAAATCTCCTCACCTTGGTGTTACCTCACTATGACGACATTCGTCCTGTGGTAGAACTGTCTGTAAGTAGTACGGGGTGGTAGATTAAGTTCCGTCCATACATTACCGTTCCAACAAACCTCATTTGGGAGAAGATTTTTAAGGATTAAAAACATTATCTATACTGTTGCTTTGACTGCTGAATATTGAAGATGCATGGGATATAGGTTCGAAAGCTTTGTGAGAGGTGTGTTTTGACTCCATATAGTTTCCTTCATTCATGTTGTTATGTGGATGTTTCTTAAGAGGCGCTTCTGGTTCAGGGCAGAAAAGGAGAATCCTTATACAACACCAACTATACCAGTCACAACAGTCACAGTCGTACAGTAGCAGCCTGAGGAAGATGTGAAAGACATACTCCTCATATCAGTAGGGAAAAGAACGTTTTGCTTCATTTTAAAATAACACAAACGACCACTGTAAGACCGTCATAACACAAGGTCATCTCTTTGTAACTGGTTTAATCAAAACGGTATAAAAGAAATTTCTTTTAATCGGATGTATTTTGCTGCCAAACACAAACCAATATTCCGGGTAAAATACTTGCTCTTTTATTGCATTGTAAGCACGAAGTTGCATGTCTCAAAGAAGCTAAACACATATCCCTGGATTGTAAAAGTCACTACCATAAAATGTCAAAGTCATCAACATTTGACTATTTCGGTGATTCAGGGAAGAGATTTTACCGTCTTGAATATAAAACCTGATTGAATATAATTATGATTTCATTGTACACGTGTGTGCAAGTAACATCATAGACATTTAACAAGATATAACGTATATTTATGATCAAGCATTGCATTGTGAAGACATACACATACAGAATAACAACACACAAGTATGTTATGTCAGTAATGGTATGTATATATATACATGTCGGTTCTATGAGTGATTTCTCTGTACGACCCATTTATCCAAACGGCAATGCCAATTCATACATGGTCTATATAAACGCATTATCCACACGAAATTCAGTTGATTAGGAAAACGGGTTAAATATCTGTATAAAAACTGATAGATCGTGTTATCAGACTGTTTAAATGAGTCATGGGATGCCCTTGCTTCTATGTACATCACTCATTCAAGACCAAAAGGAAAGGAAAGATGCGATCGTGAATTTCTATGCACGACAGATGTTGGATAAAAAGTCGGCTCACATCAATCACAATGTTTACAAAAAAAATAAACTAGAAGGTCTACCTGGAAATCCCTAGTTCTCTATTTTAACATGACAGCTTCCAAATGGCTCAAACCTGACAACTTTGTTAACCTACATTTAGTAATCTGACATTCTAATTACATGAAGGTTCTTTCTCCTTCAGCGTTTTTGGTGTCTTTTCGTGTTTACGGTGTAGACAGTTTACTTTGTTCCATGAAGATTATTGTTTTATCCTCATATTTAGTTTTTAACATTGAAATTAGTAGTGATACTCCCCATTCATTCTCCACAGTACATTACACCGTATATTCGTCTGATGACAACTTATACATGTTCAAAGAAAGAATCACGTTGATGGTATAAGGATGGAATTTTAAAGTCCTAGATATAAAAATAATTCCAAGTTTAATATTAATACAATAATAAACGTTATCTTACGCTTAATAATGTCACCAAATTCCATTTTCGCCAAAAAGATTAGACCGTGGGACGATAACAGATAATATGATAATATTAGGAGTAGCACTGCATGGTGATATGTTATAATCGAACATGTATGTTTTGACTTATTCTGATGACCCCTGGAAAATGCTAGTAATTTATCAAGTATTTATATGTTCTATTTAACATCTTTTGAGATAATTGAGGAAGATGTGAAAGACGTGCTCCTCATATCAGTAGAGAAAAAAACGTTTTGCTTCATTTTGAAATAACACAAACGACCACTGTAAGACTGTCATAACACAAGGTCATCTCTTTGCAACTGGTTTAATCAAAACGGTATAAAAGAAAATTATTTTAATCGGATGTATTATGCTTCCAAACACAAACCAATATTCCTGGTAAAAAAAAGCTGTTTTATTGCATTGTTAGCACGAAGTTGCATGTCTAAAAGAAACTATACACAGTTCCCTGGATTGTAAAATTCACTACCAGAAAATTCATCTTCACGATAAAAACATTTTAAAACCCAAATTGGCTTTGTCAGCACGGGGTTATTTAATTTGAGAGATTATTTCCAAATCTTAATTGCACAAATGTAGCGGCATAATGCTCTTTGTTCATTTCATCAGTTTACACTCAGGAAGAAATAAATCAATGATTTGAGATGAGATGATAGGTAATGTGATGACTTTCAGACGTTGACTCACCCGACTCGACTCCCCAATAATCCTATTGTTTGGATTTTCTCTCTAATGATCATCGTCAATAATGGATACCACTGTTTGCATTCCCTATTGGATTCCGGGAATAAAGGAAATTGGATGACGGATGCAGGAAGAGATTTAAGGTTCAATTACAGCTACAATTCATTGGTTCACCCAATATTGCTCTGGAATGCTGGCATTCTGTAGATGATGAGATTGATAATTCGGAACAACTGTTGTAAGTCAACATGATGAAGAATACACAAAATGTGTTTGTACTGAATAGCATCGTTTGCTATCCTACACATAGTTTAATGTGGCTGTGAAATTTCCATTTACCTTTTAAAATAAAGTCGTTCCTTATATTTTCGTGATAGTGAATTGCATTCGCTGTACAAATACTAGCTGAACTTTGAGTTACTGGTGCTGAAGAATGTTGTTTTCATTACCAATGGTCTGCATGCCAGAATGTATTCAAGTTACTGATAAGCACATTTTGACATCATATAATTTTATAATTCTGCTTCTACTACTGCTGCGTCTGCTGGTACTAATACTAGTACTGCTGCTGCTGCTACTACCACAACTACTGCTGCTGATGATGATGCTGTTACTTCTACCACTGCTACTGCTACTACTACTACCAACACCAACAGTCAAAGGCAGTCACAGGAAGACAGCAACGCGTATGTTCACATACGGAGAAACATACTTGAGCATGCACCTTATCATTACTACACTTGATTGTAAAACCAGTCATGCCCCAATTAACATTTTTCAGAATTCCGATCACAAGGCTTCTATTTGCTCTAATTATAAGACTAATGGACTGTTCTGTTATGTTTGTACATGTATTTAATGTCCTAATTAACCGTCCATGTCTAGATCTGGGAATTGGTATATCTGCAGCTAACTGTTGGTTGGGTGACAACCTGTTTGTATGTCATAAGCACTGGCTACTCGCATCTTTGTTGTATGTAACAAAGGTTGTATCTCCGTTATCAAGAGTCGAATTATCGTTTTCTGTTACTAAGGGGATAACAAAACGACATTACACTTTCCCCTAAGTATACACATTTGATCTCAGATATACAGATATTTTAACCACAATTAAGAATAACTTACGATTACCTTAAGATATTATGTATAATTAGGTTTAAGGATTTAAGGTACACAGATGCTATGTGAATTAAAATTAAATATCCTCTTCTCTTTGAAAATTTGTAAAAGGAGACACACTACAAAATAGCAAATGTACAGACCATAGGTTTTGTTCATCTTTTCATCTCATTCATTACAACACATATGTTACAGCAGGAATAAGGGTTTTAAAAAGTAATTTTAAAAGTGCAATCCCTTTACGAAGTACCACGTGATTTTAAAAAATACTTCTTTGATCTTTCAACTTTGTTTTATGGTACCTGTTTCAAACTTGATTTTTCAATGAATGGAACCTGACATAAAATGTGCAACATGTTTTCACGTCCATCTTCACCAGCATAACATTCCAGTGGTGGCAGTAAGAATTCTACATTTCGTTTGAAGCATAAGTCTACACCGAGGGGCAGCAGAAACTAAACACAATTGTTTTCGTCGGAGAAAGTAGATTTGAATATCTGTAATGAGGATATATCTTGTAAAGAAATATACAAAATTTAATTAGAGTATGAGTTGAGTTGAGTTGAGTATTTCACTTATATCGCGGCTGCTAGTATTATGGCAGGGGAAAAGCCCGCAAGGCCTTGTGGCTATGCATTGCGGTGAAACCTGCGAGCATCGGCTGGAACTAGCGAACCATGGGTGGTACTGCACTGAAATTCAGTGTAGCATTGCACCCAAACCTGACTGCAAGTAGAACAGTTCTCTACTGCAGACAGAGTTGCCGTGCCCCTGGCCCCGGACCTCTTGATCCAAAGCCAAACGCGATAACCAGTGCGCTAGAGAAATGAACATATAATGTTTTGAAATTTTGTTTAGTAGGCTTCTGAAGACGATGTAGCTGTTTCAGTCGTACACTGTATTAACGCTCTTTGATTGATCTAGTTTATATTTTATATGGTATCGTTTCATCACCTGGGAGTAATATGTAGCATAAGTAAACTGAAAGTTGTGAAAATGTGGGGAGCTGTCTATCTTCTAACTATATACTTATATCATTGTTGTTGTTCTTTAATTTTGAATTGCACTCCTCTTCACAAACGAAACATCCAATCGATGCAAATCTTTAAATGAAATATATGGTTTCATTACTGTCCTTTCATTACACTATTAGTGTTGGTATTTTCAGGAATATTTTGGAATTTACTAATGAACGCTTTGATCTTTCAACACTGTTTTGTCGCGAACTCTTTCAGCACATGGCCATTCCGTAATTGGACTCTGCCTTAATTAGCGAGATATCTTGCAATATACCATAGAAGCTATTTGGAAAGTTTCCAAGAAAAGCAGGAAACAAATAAAGTTTTCGCCTGAATAAAATCAATATGCTGGTCTTCATATGAACAACGACTCTCTGTATCTGTCTTCCTTCCAAATAAAACAGAACAGTTATATTTCAACTAACATAATCCATTAATTCTCTGTCCCCTTCTTTCTGTTTAAAAGTCCCATCTATGTTATCAATATAATGTTGTTTTGAAAATATTGAATTCTTTGCATTATTGACACACCATCAAATATTTCGGTTTTATATTTAAGACAAATTCAAAACTCGAAATAATCTGTGACTGCAAACTGAAGCTTTGTTTCTTTGAGTTTAAGTATTAGTTACAAACAAAAAAGTTATTTTATGACAACTGAAAGGAACGAACATGAAACACATCTGAGCACAACATTCCGTAAATACAATTTATCACATCTAAGAGTTGTTATACTCCTAGAGTAATGTCATAAACCATACGCATTCATACGCTTCACTATTCTGTCCATCAGAAATGAGTGTGGAGTAATGAAATAACATACAATGTGTTCCACCACTTTAAATACATTTGCTATTCACAGGATGTTTCGTCCAAAACATTACCTTTTAAAGCAAATTTTACTTCTGTAGTTTGAGAAAGTCAAAGAAGATGTAAAAAAAGAGACATGGACTCTGTAGCTCATTAGGACTCCCTTGATTTATTATCTAAGGTTGAATCTCTAAACTGGTAAAAAGGCAAAAACATAGATGTTTAGATCGTGACCCCTGTGACCAATATTTGGGGTAACAGAGTCACCAAATCCACAGATAATATCACCTTTGACCAATGAGTCAATGAGAAGAAGATGAAAAGAGGTTTTTAGGTCATGCATGACCCCTGTGACCTAGATTGGGATCATGATGTCACCAAATCTACAATTTAGAATACCCATTGGCCAAGGAGACTCCACACAATATTTCAGCTTTCTATACATTTTGGTTCTGGAGAAGCAAATGAAAATAGTCGTAAATTAACATGACATGACATGACATGACATGACATGACATGACATGACATGACATGACATGACATGACATGACATGACATGACATGACATGACATGACATGACATGACATGACAAACATAACCATAACCATAACCATAACCATAACCATAACCATAACATTAGACTTAGTACAATTTCTGAAACCCCAAAAGAGGTATGGCACTTTCTAAATAACATCCATTTTCTCGTTTATCAATCTCGAAAAAATACAAAGCTGTGTGTTTTCTAGGTCTTTTATACATTCGTAAAGAATATTGATAATCTCTCTCAAATTAAAAGTGATTCTGTTTAAAAACAAAGACAAAACAATCAGAAAGCATCAATAAATACACAAAATGATGTTTGTCTTTTCAAATTGTTTATTCAGTCTTCATGCTGTGTAAGAACATTTCCAATCTATATCAATTATTCGCTTGTAATTAATGTCTTCAGCATCACATTTAATTGTTTTTATGTCAGTTTGAGTCTCTCGCCAATCGAAATGTTTATCAGTAAATTAAAAAATGCATACATGTACATGTTTTGCCACCTTTACAACTCTTTCTATTTTGGCCCGGTGGCCTGTTACTGAATAAAATGTCTGTCTGTCTGTCCACAGCAAAGCAATGAATTGTTTAGTACGAGTGCTTGCATCTTACACATGTAAACTTGTCATCATTACCTCGACATTGTTACATCACATTACAGTGAGTTTTGAAAATAATTATGTTTGAGTTTCAAAACCGATTTGAAACGTTAAGAAAATTAAACTGTATCATGTTTCTGTTGAGATCTAATTACTTCACAGTTTTTATGACCAAGCTTTGCTAGTCATTTTGAAATGATAATTTCCGGCGAGGATAACGTAACCTTACTGACAGTTGTTCGTTCCTGACCCAAATGTTCAATTCAGTATATTTCAGGTTAAGTCAGGGATTAATCCTTGGTTCATGTAATCGAACATTGTATCTCTTAAATCCACTGCCTCCTTTGCAAGTTCAATTCAGCATATCTTGTACGTCTAGGAGGTCGTTGAAATAAGTATAGACTTACACTGTCAATCACTCGGTAAGAGGATTATGAGATTGAGTTATCTGAATAATTGGCTTGAGTTACTTGTGCATATACGGTTATATATTACAGGGTTTTATTTCAGGGGTTTCGATTTTCATCTAAACGGTTATGCTCCACTGGTAAACTTAACGTAACGTAATAGTTTTTTCGGGGATATCGTGTATTTGCGTGTGTGTGTTGTGTGGGATGGTGTGTGTTGTGTGGGTTGGTGTGTGTTGTGTGGATGTAGTTTATGATTAGACTACATCTAAATAGATTCGCTCATGACAACTCAAACATACATCTTCTCATTCCTCCAACAAGTTACTTAACAGGTCGACCACCTTGAAGCAGCAGAATATAGTCAGCCGTAAATTGCTGCCTATTTCAATTAATTTGAATCTCGTTAGCACGTGTCAGCTGCTACTTTACAAGACATTCTACACAAGACTAATTTGTTTCATTTAATCCAGAAGGAAATCCATGTAACCATCATGTACCAACACGACTTGACAACATATAAGTAAAATTAACTTGTTGAAACGGAAGGCTACGGTTAGATAATTCACTCACTGCCAGCAATGGTGAATTTTGGAGTTAATTGGAAACTTGAATGTCTGTTTACTCTGGTCCGTGAGTCAAGTGTTATCCTTACGCAAATATTTGGTTCCAGAATGTAAGATACTAATCTTTCGTAATTACTCTACTTTCACTCGTGACAAATAAACTTACTTTAGTATTTGGTTTTGGAATGATTAGTTAGAGTAAGGATGAGGCACCAAACATTCGTTATTACTTATTTATTCCAAAAGTTTAGTAAATTGTTTTACAAACACTTTTAAAACAAATGCGTTACTATTAGTTTATATGATAATGGTTGACGCAAAATGAAATTGCATGCACATTATCTATCAACACTTTCTCTTTTATCCCTTTATTTATAACTGTTTTCCCTTATTTCTGTTTTGATGTCCCATGCATGTATCTACATTTATCATACAGTGGATAGTGTTCTTATCAGGATATACGGAACAGATATTTTCGATATCAGTTGAGGTCATATACAGATAAAGATGCAAGTTACAGAGGTCAAGTGACGGAAGGTCTTTGAAAAGTCAAAATGGCGAAAACACGAGTTAATTCGATCGTCTGTAATAACGGGTTGAGCTTCATGTAAATATACAGCCCATTAATCATTGTTCATTCAACATTGTGAAACGATTCTCAACACGAGGACTGTCGATTTACTGCAATGGCCTTTTGCAATTTCAAATTATATTGAAGAATATTGCGAAAACCTTTATGTGAGTAAAACGAAAATGTCAATGTTTATATGTTAATATATCACAAAAATTAATACATTGCCCGAACATAATAATGTTATCAAATTGAACATTTATTTTATTTACCGGAAAATGTCCGAATCAACAAAGGATATGTAGCTAAGTCGTCACATTATGTTCTTTGTGGAATGGGCGAATTGTTCACGAATAACTTCTTTATTCAGTTTAGTTGTGATATGGAATAAAGAAGTTTTATATCCCTAAATAATGTCTTCATTCTTCGTAAAAAACAGTTCCAAGAGTTCAGGCATAAGGTAGATGAAGCAGATTCAGTTTGAACCCATGGCGAACTAAAAGTAATCACTATTTTCTAATTATGACCGTAGTCTGTGACCAGGTCTAATAGCATCTTGGTAATAAAACATAATAACCGTAATGTCTATCTATATAAGAGAACCATGAACGATGGCCAAGCTGCCAATAATTCATTGAATAGAAGTAGAGAAGGACAATATTGTAGAATATGTTCATTAATTTTGTTGATGCCTGCCATGATAAAAGCTTTCTACTGACACAGAAAATGTAATTTACTGCTTGAAGGGTTTACGGAGAGAGCAGTATCTCGTATGTGATCATCTAGTCTATCCAGATGAATATTTACCGTAACATTGCATAAAACCTTTATGTTTAAAATTGCAAAGATTATAAAATGGTAATATACTTGATTTATTCAAGCTGACTGTCAATTCACATGGTACAAAGTGATTTTGCCGATTATTTCATATTTTATGAGGATGTTGTGGATATAACATCTGTTAATATGTTCCTTTAAAATATTCAATTGAATCTGAATTTCAGTTACATTGAATTCCAGTGTTTCATTTAACAGTGCTAAACAGCAGACGAATTTCACGAGTCCCTGTGGAATTCGAACCTCAGACTTGATCAGAAACCAATCACGCAACCTAAGAGCTTCTGGCGAGATCAGTGATAAATGATATACACTGATGGCTGCAATTAACATGGTGGCACAGGGTTGGGTGAGTGTGTTAGTGATGCATTTTTCCCATTTGAATGTAGTTGCAGAATTCTTTTCAGAATTTAATATTAAATGATTAAAAACAGGGAAACTTTTGCGAAAACAAAACATAGATGTTAACCATGAGATAAGGCTCAAATAAACAATAAAATATCGATAGGTAATTTGAAGCTGCTCTTTAACTTGTTCAATACGTTGCACGCAGACATCTAACTGCTAGATGGCAAAATATGCATATCAATAATGTCGTTTACAAAATTGGTTTCATTTCATTAACTGTCTGTATTTCAGGGATTTGTGAAACAGCTTATGTCATCATTTAGAATAGCCTTGGCGTTACAACTCTCATGTTAAAGATCGATATATACTCAAGCGTCTCGGGTGTAATTTCCATATTGAATTAAGTCTAGCACAATAACACCAATGAACTAACGTTTAGCCCGCTAAGTCGATAATAGCTGCGAGTGGGTGCTGGACAAAACTGAAGAAAAGGAAAAATGGTACCTGCCCCTATACTGTGACATGATGTCCAATTAAATCCTGATCTTACATGTGGAAGTTTCAGGATAAGTTATTTGTAAGTTTATTACAAACCCGGGGACGATGGTACATTGTATCGTGTAAGGGCCAGGGACCCTTGTTAAATGGTAAGTTAATACCAGATGTCAACCTCCACTGAATGGAGTAACGTATTTTTATGTAAATGTCTAATGTGAGAAGGCACCATTTTTGTATGTGATTTGAAATATTGCATAACTGACTGCAATGATTCCTCTTACAACGATTGACATACCTTGGGTGTTGCCTAAAACCTCACAATTGTTCAGTCCATTGTATTTCGTTCTGCCTGCTTTTTTGTGAAGGTAATGAGGTAACATTAGGGATGTCCCCAATATGTTAGGTGTTGGGAAATAAGTATAGCAGAATGTAGATCACGCTGACAAGAAACGCCTCAGCAAATAATGTTACTATACCGGCCCTATATCGTTGAAATATCTTTCGAATTGTTTTAACTTATACGTTCTGAGAGCCAAAATGTGCCACTGTCTTTAGTTTATTTCTGTCTCATACAGTAAAAACATTTAACAGATACTTGTTCTTAATGTAGGTAAAAAAATATCAAAGTATTTTTTATCATATCTGTTCTGACGCTATGATTCCTAACGTCAGGTCGTTTGACGTAAGCAAAGGTTTTCTTGACTTTGGCATGATGTTAATTTACAAACATCATTACAGTTAATATATGATAGAAGTGGATAGGAAATCGTTGACTGATACAATCGTTTGTAACACCGTGTATATGTTACAGTTAGCTTCAATTAATTGAGGCTAACCTATTAATTCAACATTTTGTGAAAAATGTGTTTTCATATATTATCTTTTGTTAATATTTTCGCCTGAAACAAATCCACTAGCTGCTGATGAGTGAAATAATTATTTGGTGCTTCAAGAAAATAAAATACCTAGTACAGGGTATTTTAGGAAAAATGGCATGCTGTGTTTTGTTCATGATCCCATGATAGCATAAGCTGTAAGCTTGTTTACCAATCTGGTTCCTTTTATGGAAATAAATATGTTTAAATCATATGTTTGACAGAGAAATAAAATTGCGCTATTGTTCTCCTTCTCCATGAGTTTTTGGTAATGTACAGTTGCACACTAAATCAAGGTTTTAGCTCGGAATTTAATTCGTTAAAACTTTTAAAAAGTAGATTCTTTAAATAATTTAAGTGTAATTCTAGTAGGATAATATCCTCGTAACTCCATTATTGTTAAGGAATAAATAGTTATTCGGACATTACCCTCTATAGCAAAGGTCATTTGCATACAACATGTCTTCAATGTGCGGACGTTACTTAACGTAAATAATTAAGTCCAGTTCCTAGGACTTTTTGCGTGAGAGGGCTGCATGCTAACCTCAGCAGCTAAGCGTAGGGAAATATGATTTATCATCAAATGTGTGATGTGGTAAGAAGACAACACAGATATGCATCCAGTTTCCTGAATGACATCTTTGCACCACTCTGAAGCATTGACAAACTATTTAAGTGAAAATATATAACGAGGACCCTTTTTGTTTTTTTAAATATTTTCATTATTCAAAGAACACTGGATAACTTTTGTAAATAATATTGTTTATTCTAGAACACACTGGTTAACTGATATAAGCAGTCAATTTTGATAACTTTTTAGAAGAAGTTCTGATGCATACTTAGCAAAAATATATTTTTATTCAAATAAATTAAATATTTTGTTACATTTTAGCAAACGATATTAACTGAGAAAATCCCAAGTAAAAGTGACCCAATTGCATTCATTTACTCATTCAATACTTTCCATGAGTTGCTGTTACCATTGTATGCCTTGCTCTGTAAAAATATATCCTGTACCCTTTCGTGCATAACGTCCCATTTTTAGAACGCACTTTTTACATGTAAACAAAGTATGGAAAATAACATTTAACGATTAAATGACATCCCATTCCTTTCATATTGTGACAAAATGATGTAGCCCACACAATATGAAAAAAACCTCATACATATATGGGTTAATTGTAAATTTCGGACATTTTACACAATATGTGGATAAAATGTCGACAACATGTATCCGTATGCATCATCAATGAGACTCCAATGAGACTTGTGCATTTTGTGAATTGTTATGTTTACATACATTTTGAAGTTCATATTTTAAATATTATTCAATTTAATGCATTTTTACGATAACTGCCCCAATGTTCCCACATGGGAACATACCAATATATTAAAACCTATGAGTCGTATCAGTACGAACGTTTGGATTTGCCTTCTCTACAGCATTATGAGGCCATATTATGAAAATGAAATGATTCTGACAATGGGATCTAGTAGTGGGATAATTAAGATTAAACAATTCTATAGTTGAAAACATCTTCTTCATAATTATGAAATATTTTATTATTATCGTTCATTGATGTTTCGAAAGTGCTATGGTGTATCAAGAACAATATTAATGTCACCTCGATAGTATCCGCACTATGTCATGTTTACACTTTTGATATATATTTTAAGACTAATCAACATTCAGATTTAGAGAAATTTTAAAATGAAATATTAAATTATGTGCTCAAACAGTTGGTTATTTTCAGTACATCAGGTACGCCAGTATCGATATATTTTTATTTAGTGTAGTACACCATTGTTTGCACATAAATTATTTAAAAGAATAGAACAGCTGAGTTGACGATTTATCCTTACTAAGTATTTTGAAACCTTCTAATCTCGAGGTAACGAAAATAGGAATGAGAACAGTTTGTCATCTGCCTTTATGCCAACTTAAATGTACTTTAGTCACACAATCATTATGTATTTAGTCATCTGTCCTTGATTAGCAACCGAGTGGTTGATTATTTTCAAACATAATTGTCCAATGTCAGTTAATGCACCATTAAAATGCACCATTAAAATATGCTCTTTACCTCCTGGATATTCTTAATCTTTCCCAATGATCAGTTATAATTGTTTATCTTCATATTATCTCACATGAATATGAAACATATCGAAAATGACAACCATTGCATGTGTGAAATACACATACGCATACAAAGGTGGATCAGCACAGACGCCTTTAATTAGAATAACTACATTTAAGATAGATCGTAGGGTATTGATGTGTCAGTAGTTATCACTTGAAGTTGATTGTAGTACTAAACTGTGGTGAACTAACATGGAATTTCGCTATGAAGCGCCCAGAACTGTATTTAATTCCGAATGGTCAAATACATGTTTTGGTCGTAATCTTCTCTCTTGTGTAAAATGTCCAAATGTAGGCCACGGTTTCCAATCCCTTTTGGATTACATGATGAAAGGAAATTGGATTAGAGTCTGCTTAAGTGCAATGACATTTCGCGGATCTGGTACAACTTGCTCTGACAAACGTAGTTCACAAATCACATGTCCTTCAATTTCCGGTGAACATTCAATTATGTCAATACAAATAATAATGTATTTTTCAGAACAGATTTTGATTTGGGGAAAAGTAATTACCAAATATTTAACAGCAATAAAATAAAGAGTTTGTTTTCTCAAGTGAAGCAAGAGACAAACGTCTGATTATCGGTTCATTAGTTGTAAAAAATATATTATGTGTAAGTTCTCAATTTGCAATTCATAGGCATCACTTGCTCTAATAATTTATAATTATAATAATGGCGCATGAACTCGAAGAGGTGGGTGCAGAATTGATGAGTGTTGGATGTTTTTAGAATGTCAAGGATACAACGAATTCGAAGATACAACTGAATTGTAAGAATTAGTTCAATAACAAGGGAATGGTTATTTGATGGAAAGTGATTCTTATCATATACAAAGTGTGCATGATGTTAGATCAATTTGTAATATGAAAAGTACAAATAGCATAGAGTTATATACTATATAAACGTCTCTTCCTAACTGGAATATCATTTCTTCTTGCAAATTACTCCTACAAATGAAAATGAAAAATAGTAAATGTACATTAGTATAATGATTGTCATTTTAAAAAATCTCTAATATTCCTATACATATTTTTCATCAGAGAGTATTTTAACTAATTCACATTTTGCTTTCAGGGATACGTAATTCATACTTCAAAATATTGAATTTTGTTCAAAGGTAATGCACCATATATACATGATTGGCTTGGATTAAGTAGTTTATAACATATATCTGTATAAAATCCCAATTTATATTACAAGAATATCATACGAAAGAGAATTCCTTGAAAAAAAGTGCTCCTTTTTCCGGCCTTGATTTGAAATGTCAATTACAAAGTATGTTATGCTATCATTCTTGCACGATGCGCCCGGAAATAGAATTTCTAAGTAGCTCATTAGCTGACAAATCTGCAATGAAATTATATGGAATATTACATTGAAGTAGTGGGAGGGGGAATGACTTAGCTTAAAGAAAAAGTAGAATTTCAAGCTTTGAAAAATCCTCTTGAGTTTATGCTTTTTTATAGTTTGTTTTGAAGAAAGAGTGGCTTTTGAATCATGGTAGTTGTACATAATTACAGATACAGTTGAAGGTCAGCCGATGATGACGATGGCGGCAGAGACATAGTGACCACCAAGGAAGCTTGGGGCCTGGTCTCCGCTCGTCCTCTGATCTAACTCTATCTCCTTCTCTCCCTTACTATCGCGTTCTATCTTCCTCCTGTTGTAACTGAGAAGGCTCTATTTATGGGATTCAAAGGACCATTGGCTATAGAGCCCTTAAACAAATAGAATGTCACCATAGGGTCAGATTGACAAGATACTTTCTAAAGAAAACAATTGCCGTATTTACAATGACTAAAGTGATCTACAATAAAGAATAGATAATCACTGAAGCATAAACCATTAAACCTGCAGATGGGTGATAGCCCCAGGTGATAACTACAAGAAACAAATGGACAGTGTCATATGAGAATTAAACTAAGTAACTTGAACAAAATAATGTTAACATAATACATAGGGAAATATCTAATTACAAAACATACATTTACACATGTGTTAGCACTGTGATACTGAGATATATTGCACCTCGTCAGACAGAAACGCATACGTTCAACGTCAACGACAATGTTTCTTCTAGTTTTACTTGAATCTCTCTATATATAACACATAGCTAACACGTTCAATAATAATCATATTTTGCTGACTAATGTTATTAAATGAAGAGTTCCCATTCGGATACTTATAAACCGACTTATTCATAAGTCTGTCAAGCATAGAGTATATTTAATAATGTTTGTGAAAAACTAATTAGTTCATCTATTGGCACATATAAAGACAAAGTGATATGAACATGGTGACACAGCCAATATGAACTGTACCATGTCACAAACTCAATAAATGGTTCTATTCGTATACAAAGCCAACATCCATTGTAACCTGCTGCAGCCTGCATCGGAGTATAGGTATGCGCAAAGCTACTTCAATGTCCTGATCTTATAACACCTTCTTTCTCGTACCGTGCTATAGATATCCAGCAAACCAAATTATTTGAAATTGAGCGATAGTGGCAGTTCCGGGCTGAGAAGAGCGAGTGAGTGAGTGAGTGATACGAGAGGCGAGATGCTCATGGTATCAGGGTATTGAAGCAGCCTTGTTTATACAAATATCCGGACAGAAAAGGATGACTATGTAACAAGGCTGACATTACCGTGAGTTTAGATATACTAAATTATGTTTAGTTGCTAACTATTCACGATATCCAAATCCAATCTTACTTTTTCATTGATATATATGTAAATACCGAGTAGATGTTTCTTTTGTTCACTAAAGGAAATTTTGAAACTGATGCATTGGATACGTGTTTTTTGGTTTTACTATTTTTATTTCCGTAGTTCATCCTTCCCAACACATTTACCTGACAGTAACACATTATCAGTCTTTCTTAGGAATGGTCTACGTTTAACTTTGATCTTCAACGGTATAATGTGGGATCTGTTCAACACATGTTCGTTCCATAAATGGAATGTATGTCGGAATAGATGACATATTTTGAAATCCACCTTCACTGAAAGGATTTGGAAACTTACCCAGAATAACACGATAATTTATATAGTGAAATCGCCGTTTAGGTGTTTAACTAAGTTAAGAATAAATCTTAATTTGAAGAAATCCATGAACAATTCACGTGAAAAATTTATGTTACATTTATCTCTCTTTTGCAGGAGAATGGACAATGTATGTTTATGCATGGACTCAAATTAAATTAAGGTTTTACACATTTATGTTCTGTTGAATCACTTTTGGATTGCGAACATAGTTAAGTTACCATTCTTTGAACTTCCAAGAACAAATACAAAATCTATACCTACATGTATATTCGTCCTGAGGACCTAATAACTGTCAAATAGATGTGATTGGTTTATAGACATCTTAGCACAAATTCCATGGATACAAGTATCTCAGCGTTAAGCTACTCTTAAATCAATGTTACCATTATATCTATGTG
This sequence comes from Gibbula magus, assembly GCA_936450465.1. Lineage (NCBI taxonomy): Eukaryota > Metazoa > Mollusca > Gastropoda > Trochida > Trochidae > Gibbula > Gibbula magus. The sequence goes on along the minus strand of OW388292.1, from coordinate 57,673,630 downwards.
TGGCATATTCAGAGACACTTGTTCTATCGTGTTTTGCTAGATGCTGTGAAATAAAAGGTCAGGATGTGAAAACATACAATATTGTCTGAATAGAAAATATATTTTCTACGGAGATGTTTTTTCCAACAACAATAGCCTGAATCCAACAATCATTTGCTATGGAAAGCAAACTGTTATATGATCCGCTGCTACCCTCCTACCTATTGGCACATATAGCAACAATTAATCAGATTACATTGTTTATGACAGAACTGAAGACATTTGTATACTGATGAAAGTTTATTGAAATAATTGGTTTCATTTCCGATGTTCATTTTGCCAGACATGACACAAGATGTGGGCCAGAGGTAAAGCATTTTCAGATTCTCTTTGAAATATATTTAGCCTAATTTACACTTTGTTCTTTCAACACTGTTATTTGGAGACTTGTGAACATATGGTCGGTGCATACAATGAACGTTGCTTCAAACTGTTGAGGTATTTTAAACTACAACTACACTGAAACCTTTTGGGAACTTTCCAAGAAAAGCAACATTATTTCCTGAATGAAATCGATATCTCTATGTTAACGAATGTGAAGACTTTTTTTTTTACAAAATGGACACTTTAAATGAATTGTTCATGTTCAACAAGAACATATTATCTGAAAATTACAAAAAATGTACATGATGAACAATGTAGCATTACTAGTTGTACACATGTACACTTTCAGATTGAGAAACAATAGTTGGATTTACTGACAAGATTTAACTCTTTAGAATGACATGAATCAACACTTTCTCAATGGAAGATGGAAGTGAACATGGTTTAGAAGGTAATTTCTACATTCATTGAGTATCCTGGCTAATGCATCTTCAATCTACCATTTGAACAATAAAGAATTCTGTCAAACCAAGTCATTGGTTACCTTTAGAAGACATTATTCTAAATGAACAGGTCATGTCACGTAAAAAACAAACTGAAAGAAATATATCAATGCGATACCTCATATTTCACTGTACTGATTATTCTTTGTTTTCGGACATCTTTGCGCGAAAAACTATCCATACAGAAACTATCAATGTAGAAGTGTGTTGTACTCTACATACACTGCACACATATTTACGTAGTGCAATATTATAATTATTTTGCTTTTGTCTGCTATATAAGTTTTGATATTGTTAATAACTATCTAAATTGTTGTGGCAATCAAACATGTCTCGGTGATGTATTTTGTACATAATATAGAAATGGAAAATACTCTTGCTGACAGGAAATCAAATTATAAAATTATTAATATTAAATTATAAATTATAAATTATTATCAGTATAGCATTTTTGTCAAGACCCAAAATGCAAACAATGAGGCCGAATTTATTTCATTAGGTGTACATGTCTGTCTGTTAACTTAAATAAAGTTAAAAGTACCATGCACTAACACATTATCGCTCGTTAAAAATATATATCCAAGTAAAATTTCCCTTGTCCAATTCTCAAAATTCAGCAGTACTAAACATAGAGTATCAAGTAGTTATTTGACTAAATAGTATATAGTTTTGAATTCTATGATATTGCCCTGAACATTTCAAGTCAATAACATATCCTTGGTATTGGCGATACATGTACTTGTTTTAAATAATGAATATTTCGAGAACCTTCTTATATTTAAAAGTTCTGTTGTGAATCCCTGCTATTAGGCATTTGATTGCACAGCATACTTGGCCATTATCGGATACAGCTTACATAATTGAGTTGCCCCTTTACTCTTTCCTAAATGGACTACGTATGTCTAGCCACTTGATTGAAACATTGTTCTGTTAACAGCAGACCCAGACGATGTAGTTGCTGATTGGTAATTGTCCATTTACTGCACAATACATCAAGGAGCATTCTGAATATCTGACCGTTGAAAGAATAAAAGGACATATATTGTTTATTCAACCATAATTTTTTCTTGGATATCCTGCTGATTTAAGATTTATACTCATCACTCACTCATGTAGTTCAAACCCGAGATTAACGACACTGTGAGAGTAATAGTGACTAGATATTAAACATTTAGTTTATGATATCATGTAGTATTCATTTAGATTGATAAAAGGGGTATACTGTTTTTATCTATTTTCAGGAATCAGAACAATTGTTCAATTACATTAAACATTATATATCAGTTCCACACAGAAACAAGAACAGAATTAGCCACTCTGAACCACTTTGATGCCAATCAACATAAATTTTTGAGGGACTAAGATGGTTGCAATTAATATAATTTCTAATACAAATGAGTACGAATAAATAACTGGTAAAGTTGGGATATCTTCAACCCCTTGGCCTGTATGAATTGATCCAGTTTCGCATGTCTTATATGCTACTCTTTATGCAGGATGGACATGAAGACAACTTTCAAAAAGGCTAATTATGCAGAAGAAAGTGTTGATATCAATGCAAAGAATATTTACAGGATATTTGACATTTCTCGTCGAATACCATGTATATCTCATCGAGTTAAGTAGAAATGTATATTTTCACGAGTGGCGCAGCCCCGAGTGTAAATATATCATTTCTTCTTCACGGGATGAGATATACACGGTATTCGACGTGACATGTCAAATGTTCTATTTATTAGATTTAACAAACCATGCATAGTTGGTAAATGACGTTCATTTTATAAACTGAGCCTCCGAGATCGCCTTCCTTTACACGGCCATCATATGTGGTCATCCTATTGTTATGATAACGTCATATGATTGAAAGTGTTATTTCACTGAGTAGAAGAACATGTTAATTCACTCAGTGAAAATAAGGATTTTATTTTACGCCGTATTTCACCACTGAAAATCGAATAAACTGTTTCTATTTGAAGGTAACACTTACAACAAAGCAATAATCGCATAACGAGGTCAATGTTTTACAGGAGTTATATGTTAAACGTTAAACCAAATTTCATAACTGTCTAACATAAATAGTAAGATGTTATCAAACAACCAAATGTGTTGCGTTAACATACATTCGTTCTGGTCCTCTCCCTGTTGGCTTTTCTGAAACCTTGTATAGTGCCGTAAATATGACAATCCATATACCAGTATATGCATTGTAATATCCTTGTTACGTCATTGTGCTCAAGCGATGAAAATAAAATGTCAAGGGACGAGCCAGATAACAACAATACTTTGTTTCATGTTTACCTGACAGGTAGTGTTGAAGGTAAATATAGCAACTCAGTCGCTTCTAATATTTCAGCGTTGCGTCAGTACTTGTCCATTCATAAATTTATGTGACATGAAGAATTGAGTTGTACAATCCGGGTCATTTACAAGTTTCAAGATTTCATTAGCAGTCGTACATGTCAAGAACCATGACACATATATGGCCATCATCATGTTCTCGTGAATATGTTAGGTATGCATGTAGATTATGATTAAATTCAAGGATAAACGTATACAGGTTATCATAAATGAACGTCTTTATTCTGTTGAAGTAACCGATTAACCACACACATCAAAACTAGAACAGATAATGCAACAGCTATAGTTCCAGATAGTTCAGGGTAATTTACTCAATTACATAGGGCTCATTGACGAATATTTAAAGGATAACATGGTTATATTTGGGAGAACATTACCTTCAATAGTACAATTTTTTGTAATTTTTCGGGCCGAGTCCCATGCGGGATTCGAGCCTACGCCCTCAGAATAAGGCAACTATCGCCAGCATTGACAGTACCGACAGCTTACCACATGACCAGTTCGCCTCGACAAAAAACAATAAAGATAATTACAAAAGTGACGATGTGAAACGTTAACTATCAGTAACCGAAATGAGATAACAATGCCATTGACATAAAAGAACAAGCTTTTCCGAATAACAACTTCTTTATTGTGAACATACAAATTAAGGTTTCGGAGATTACATATTGAATTGAACATTGATGTACCAAACCCCTCAATGAAACAGTGGAGTTAAGTGAACGTGATGCATTTATTTAATAAGAATCGTACGAAGCTAACACGCTGCATACCTAATTAACTTTTAAAAAAATCGATTTGTCATTTGTTCTTGTTAAAATGAGGATACCATTAATTAGATAGATGGTAATTGTACATCTGTTTATAGACTTACGTATACATGATTAATTCACTATATGATTAGTTGGACTGTTTCGGATGTAGGCAGTATTTTTGCTGTTTTTTACAAGACTGATAATGAGAAAAATCTTCTCATTCATTCACGTAAGAAGCCTAATTAAAATATATTGAATGCCAGGATCTTATTACGTTATATGTGTTTTTGACATGATATTAACAGTTGCCAATAAGAACCAGTGCCGCAATAGACTATACTGAATAAAATTATATCGAAATGTGTCGGAATCTCATATTTAATATCTGAATGAAGAGTACGTTGTAATTATTCCAATATGCAATTACAATCTTAAGATATCGATACAGTCAGTGGGTGAATGTTACATTATATCTATTAGTTTGAGCTTTAATTGGGTGTTTAAATATACTTATATACTGTCAGTATTATTAGATTTAAATAATATTTGTCAATCTTTGTCATTTCAAATATATTTGTATAAAACGATATTTGTTTGTGATTGAGTGTCACAGTGTGTATGTTAAAGAGGTTCAACACACCTTCTTTCTGTACACTATCAGTCGTCAGATTGAGAATTGCATATCCTTGAAGCTTCTGTGTCCATTTTCAAAAACAGCGGCTTACATGTACATTGAAATTTTAAATATACCTATAGGAATAGGATCATTATATCATGTTATTATACCTAATCGAAATGCACCTAGTTTTATGATAAAACATATTTATCTATAATCTATTAAAAGTGAAAAATGTCATTCAAATAGTACTAAGTCAACCTTTGGAGTTCTCACTTATCTTAGTATGTTTTTCAAAACTATAATTAAAAATAGTGTGTTGACAACTCTTTTTTCTTTCCTTATATTCATTTGTATATTATAAAGCTGAAAAATAATTAAGCAACACCCATTTTTACAGTAAATTCGATCAAATAAGAAGGACGACAACGTGTTAGGAAAACAATTACATGTAGTGATATTGGGTAGACCAATCAAGTAGCAGTGTTGAAACGAAAGTTCACTTCACTAACGGTTATCTGTTTAGATAACAGCGTTGACAATAACTTGGTGTTTTGGGATAAACATCCAAGCTCTCAATGACACTTAAAATGTGTTGATGTAATGTGATTAGTGTCATGTTTCAAATGAAGTAATGACACTTTACTAACTTATTGTTCAACAAAAGTCACTATTAAACAGTATGAACCATCTAACTCACAAATTCACGAAACTGTCAAATTAAAAGAAGTGCCTAAATGAAAAGGTTTAATACGGCTCGAAAAGAAGACTTCAAAATCAGTTAATCTATGCTTGTATCGATAGTTTACGTTGGCTTTTTCCTCTTGAGAACACCATCCTTTGTATGATAAACAGAGATGTGTTGAAGGAAAAGAGGGCATTGCATCTATCTACATGCAATAACAGTGCGTTTGAGATTTATGTTGTTATGCAGATAATGGTACCAAAACGCACCCAGTTCAGTAACATATGTTCATAAACATCATGCACTCCATGTTTGCCACCATGCGTTGCGTAAGGGTAATGTATTTAGATTAATGTCAGTATTAAACATTTATGAAAAAGGCGAAACAGTATACGAATTTGGTTCAAAATGGCCAGTTATACGCATGATCAGACCACTGTCTAGGAGAGATTCAGCCCACTTTCACAAGTCAACCAGGATCTTATTTCGCCTATGGAACTATGAGGATAACAATCTAAAAATAACACCACTGGACAAGACAACAAAATCGCTTGAATTCAGCATCGAAGATAAACACAGATCTGAGAACTGTCACACGAACAAGAGCTTGTGACCGAACAGTATGTCACAGACTCAAATCAGCAGGTCTTAAAAGCAAACCACCTTAAGATTTTGTCGGCGTGCGAATGACACAGCAACATGAACAATAGACTGAACAAGATTTAGCCCGGCGGTATGGAGTTAGACAACAACGTTATGGACATGTCATTGTTTAGCTATGAATCCAGATGTAGACAGCACATGACAGATACCTGTAATTTCGTCGGCGCCGAAACCTGTATCAGCAAAGCAACATAAAATACATGAGATATGCGGCGTGTTGTATTGTACAGAATCTCCCTACGATAGCAGAAGGGAACGTATTCGACTTGGTGGACATTTGATATGTGTACAATATCACTATGACTATCACAAGGGTTCCGGGGTTCGAATTCCGCCAAGGGCACGGCAACTTTGTCTGCAGTAGAGAACTGTTCTACACGCAGTAAGGTTTTGGTGCAATGCTACACTGAATTTCAGCGTAGTACCATCCATTGTTCGCTAGTTTCAACTGATGCATAGTCACATGGTGTTGGGGACTTTCTCCCTGTCATAATTCTAGCAGCCATGATATAAGATAATTACTCTTAAAAGCGGCGTTAATCCCAAATCTCCTCACCTTGGTGTTACCTCACTATGACGACATTCGTCCTGTGGTAGAACTGTCTGTAAGTAGTACGGGGTGGTAGATTAAGTTCCGTCCATACATTACCGTTCCAACAAACCTCATTTGGGAGAAGATTTTTAAGGATTAAAAACATTATCTATACTGTTGCTTTGACTGCTGAATATTGAAGATGCATGGGATATAGGTTCGAAAGCTTTGTGAGAGGTGTGTTTTGACTCCATATAGTTTCCTTCATTCATGTTGTTATGTGGATGTTTCTTAAGAGGCGCTTCTGGTTCAGGGCAGAAAAGGAGAATCCTTATACAACACCAACTATACCAGTCACCACAGTCACAGTCGTACAGTAGCAGCCTGAGGAAGATTTGAAAGACATACTCCTCATATCAGTAGGGAAAAGAACGTTTTGCTTCATTTTAAAATAACACAAACGACCACTGTAAGACCGTCATAACACAAGGTCATCTCTTTGTAACTGGTTTAATCAAAACGGTATAAAAGAAATTTCTTTTAATCGGATGTATTTTGCTGCCAAACACAAACCAATATTCCGGGTAAAATACTTGCTCTTTTATTGCATTGTAAGCACGAAGTTGCATGTCTCAAAGAAGCTAAACACATATCCCTGGATTGTAAAAGTCACTACCATAAAATGTCAAAGTCATCAACATTTGACTATTTCGGTGATTCAGGGAAGAGATTTTACCGTCTTGAATATAAAACCTGATTGAATATAATTATGATTTCATTGTTCACGTGTGTGCAAGTAACATCATAGACATTTAACAAGATATAACGTATATTTATGATCAAGCATTGCATTGTGAAGACATACACATACAGAATAACAACACACAAGTATGTTATGTCAGTAATGGTATGTACATATATACATGTCGGTTCTATGAGTGATTGCTCTGTACGACCCATTTATCCAAACGGCAATGCCAATTCATACATGGTCTATATAAACGCATTATCCACACGAAATTCAGTTGATTAGGAAAACGGGTTAAATATCTGTATAAAAACTGATAGATCGTGTTATCAGACTGTTTAAATGAGTCATGGGATGCCCTTGCTTCTATGTACATCACTCATTCAAGACCAAAAGGAAAGGAAAGATGCGATCGTGAATTTCTATGCACGACAGATGTTGGATAAAAAGTCGGCTCACATCAATCACAGTGTTTACAAAAAAAATAAACTAGAAGGTCTACCTGGAAATCCCTAGTTCTCTATTTTAACATGACAGCTTCCAAATGGCTCAAACCTGACAACTTTGTTAACCTACATTTAGTAATCTGACATTCTAATTACATGAAGGTTCTTTCTCCTTCAGCGTTTTTGGTGTCTTTTCGTGTTTACGGTGTAGACAGTTTACTTTGTTCCATGAAGATTATTGTTTTATCCTCATATTTAGTTTTTAACATTGAAATTAGTAGTGATACTCCCCATTCATTCTCCACAGTACATTACACCGTATATTCGTCTGGTGACAACTTATACATGTTCAAAGAAAGAATCACGTTGATGGTATAAGGATGGAATTTTAAAGTCCTAGATTTAAAAATAATTCCAAGTTTAATATTAATACAATAATAAACGTTATCTTACGCTTAATAATGTCACCAAATTCCATTTTCGCCAAAAAGATTAGACCGTGGGACGATAACAGATAATATGATAATATTAGCAGTAGCACTGCATGGTGATATGTTATAATCGAACATGTATGTTTTGACTTATTCTGATGACCCCTGGAAAATGCTAGTAATTTATCAAGTATTTATATGTTCTATTTAACATCTTTTGAGATAATTGAGGAAGATGTGAAAGACGTGCTCCTCATATCAGTAGAGAAAATAACGTTTTGCTTCATTTTGAAATAACACAAACGACCACTGTAAGACTGTCATAACACAAGGTCATCTCTTTGCAACTGGTTTAATCAAAACGGTATTAAAGAAAATTATTTTAATCGGATGTATTATGCTTCCAAACACAAACCAATATTCCTGGTAAAAAAAAGCTGTTTTATTGCATTGTTAGCACGAAGTTGCATGTCTAAAAGAAACTATACACAGTTCCCTGGATTGTAAAATTCACTACCAGAAAATTCATCTTCATGATAAAAACATTTTAAAACCCAAATTGGCTTTGTCAGCACGGGGTTATTTAATTTGAGAGATTATTTCCAAATCTTAATTGCATAAATGTAGCGGCATAATGCTCTTTGTTCATTTCATCAGTTTACACTCAGGAAGAAATAAATCAATGATTTGAGATGAGATGATAGGTAATGTGATGACTTTCAGACGTTGACTCACCCGACTCGACTCCCCAATAATCCTATTGTTTGGATTTTCTCTCTAATGATCATCGTCAATAATGGATACCACTGTTTGCATTCCCTATTGGATTCCGGGATTAAAGGAAATTGGATGATGGATGCAGGAAGAGATTTAAGGTTCAATTACAGCTACATTTCATTGGTTCACCCAATATTGCTCTGGAATGCTGGCATTCTGTAGATGATGAGATTGATAATTCGGAACAACTGTTGTAAGTCAACATGATGAAGAATACACAAAATGTGTTTGTACTGAATAGCATCGTTTGCTATCCTACACATAGTTTAATGTGGCTGTGAAATTTCCATTTACCTTTTAAAATAAAGTCGTTCCTTATATTTTCGTGATAGTGAATTGCATTCGCTGTACAAATACTAGCTGAACTTTGAGTTACTGGTGCTGAAGAATGTTGTTTTCATTACCAATGGTCTGCATGCCAGAATGTATTCAAGTTACTGATAAGCACATTTTGACATCATATAATTTTATAATTCTGCTTCTACTACTGCTGCGTCTGCTGGTACTAATACTAGTACTGCTGCTGCTGCTACTACCACAACTACTGCTGCTGATGATGATGCTGTTACTTCTACCACTGCTACTGCTACTACTACTACCAACACCAACAGTCAAAGGCAGTCACAGGAAGACAGCAACGCGTATGTTCACATACGGAGAAACATACTTGAGCATGCACCTTATCATTACTACACTTGATTGTAAAACCAGTCATGCCCCAATTAACATTTTTCAGAATTCCGATCACAAGGCTTCTATTTGCTCTAATTATAAGACTAATGGACTGTTCTGTTATGTTTGTACATGTATTTAATGTCCTAATTAACCGTCCATGTCTAGATCTGGGAATTGGTATATCTGCAGCTAACTGTTGGTTGGGTGACAACCTGTTTGTATGTCATAAGCACTGGCTACTCGCATCTTTGTTGTATGTAACAAAGGTTGTATCTCCGTTATCAAGAGTCGAATTATCGTTTTCTGTTACTAAGGGGATAACAAAACGACATTACACTTTCCCCTAAGTATACACATTTGATCTCAGATATACAGATATTTTAACCACAATTAAGAATAACTTACGATTACCTTAAGATATTATGTATAATTAGGTTTAAGGATTTAAGGTACACAGATGCTATGTGAATTAAAATTAAATATCCTCTTCTCTTTGAAAATTTGTAATAGGAGACACACTACAAAATAGCAAATGTACAGACCATAGGTTTTGTTCATCTTTTCATCTCATTCATTACAACACATATGTTACAGCAGGAATAAGGGTTTTAAAAAGTAATTTTTAAAGTGCAATCCCTTTACGAAGTACCACGTGATTTTAAAAAATACTTCTTTGATCTTTCAACTTTGTTTTATGGTACCTGTTTCAAACTTGATTTTTCAATGAATGGAACCTGACATAAAATGTGCAACATGTTTTCACGTCCATCTTCTCCAGCATAACATTCCAGTGGTGGCAGTAAGAATTCTACATTTCGTTTGAAGAATAAGTCTACACCGAGGGGCAGCAGAAACTAAACACAATTGTTTTCGTCGGAGAAAGTAGATTTGAATATCTGTAATGAGGATATATCTTGTAAAGAAATATACAAAATTTAATTAGAGTATGAGTTGAGTTGAGTTGAGTATTTCACTTATATCGCGGCTGCTAGTATTATGGCAGGGGAAAAGCCCGCAAGGCCTTGTGGCTATGCATTGCGGTGAAACCTGCGAGCATCGGCTGGAACTAGCGAACCATGGGTGGTACTGCACTGAAATTCAGTGTAGCATTGCACCCAAACCTGACTGCAAGTAGAACAGTTCTCTACTGCAGACAGAGTTGCCGTGCCCCTGGCCCCGGACCTCTTGATCCAAAGCCAAACGCGATAACCAGTGCGCTAGAGAAATGAACATATAATGTTTTGAAATTTTGTTTAGTAGGCTTCTGAAGACGATGTAGCTGTTTCAGTCGTACACTGTATTAACGCTCTTTGATTGATCTAGTTTATATTTTATATGGTATCGTTTCATCACCTGGGAGTAATATGTAGCATAAGTAAACTGAAAGTTGTGAAAATGTGGGGAGCTGTCTATCTTCTAACTATATACTTATATCATTGTTGTTGTTCTTTAATTTTGAATTGCACTCCTCTTCACAAACGAAACATCCAATCGATGCAAATCTTTAAATGAAATATATGGTTTCATTACTGTCCTTTCATTACACTATTAGTGTTGGTATTTTCAGGAATATTTTGGAATTTACTAATGAACGCTTTGATCTTTCAACACTGTTTTGTCGCGAACTCTTTCAGCACATGGCCATTCCGTAATTGGACTCTGCCTTAATTAGCTAGATATCTTGCAATATACCATAGAAGCTATTTGGAAAGTTTCCAAGAAAAGCAGGAAACAAATAAAGTTTTCGCCTGAATAAAATCAATATGCTGGTCTTCATATGAACAACGACTCTCTGTATCTGTCTTCCTTCCAAATAAAACAGAACAGTTATATTTCAACTAACATAATCCATTAATTCTCTGTCCCCTTCTTTCTGTTTAAAAGTCCCATCTATGTTATCAATATAATGTTGTTTTGAAAATATTGAATTCTTTGCATTATTGACACACCATCAAATATTTCGGTTTTATATTTAAGACAAATTCAAAACTCGAAATAATCTGTGACTGCAAACTGAAGCTTTGTTTCTTTGAGTTTAAGTATTAGTTACAAACAAAAAAGTTCTTATATGACAACTGAAAGGAACGAACATGAAACACATCTGAGCACAACATTCCGTAGATACAATTTATCACATCTAAGAGTTGTTATACTCCTAGAGTAATGTCATAAACCATACGCATTCATACGCTTCACTATTCTGTCCATCAGAAATGAGTGTGGAGTAATGAAATAACATACAATGTGTTCCACCACTTTAAATACATTTGCTATTCACAGGATGTTTCGTCCAAAACATTACCTTTAAAAGCAAATTTTACTTCTGTAGTTTGAGAAAGTCAAAGAAGATGTAAAAAAAGAGACATGGACTCTGTAGCTCATTAGGACTCCCTTGATTTATTATCTAAGGTTGAATCTCTAAACTGGTAAAAAGGCAAAAACATAGATGTTTAGATCGTGACCCCTGTGACCAATATTTGGGGTAACAGAGTCACCAAATCCACAGATAATATCACCTTTGACCAATGAGTCAATGAGAAGAAGATGAAAAGAGGTTTTTAGGTCATGCATGACCCCTGTGACCTAGATTGGGATCATGATGTCACCAAATCTACAATTTAGAATACCCATTGGCCAAGGAGACTCCACACAATATTTCAGCTTTCTATACATTTTGGTTCTGGAGAAGCAAATGAAAATAGTCGTAAATTAACATGACATGACATGACATGACATGACATGACATGACATGATATGACATGACATGACATGACATGACATGACATGACATGACATGACATGACATGACATGACATGACATGACATGACATGACATGACATGACATGACATGACATGACATGACAAACATAACCATAACCATAACCATAACCATAACCATAACATTAGACTTAGTACAATTTCTGAAACCCCAAAAGAGGTATGACACTTTCTAAATAACATCCATTTTCTCGTTTATCAATCTCGAAAAAATACAAAGCTGTGTGTTTTCTAGGTCTTTTATACATTCGTAAAGAATATTGATAATCTCTCAAATTAAAAGTGATTCTGTTTAAAAACAAAGACAAAACAATCAGAAAGCATCAATAAATACACAAAATGATGTTTGTCTTTTCAAATTGTTTATTCAGTCTTCATGCTGTGTAAGAACATTTCCAATCTATATCAATTATTCGCTTGTAATTAATGTCTTCAGCATCACATTTAATTGTTTTTATGTCAGTTTGAGTCTCTCGCCAATCGAAATGTTTATCAGTAAATTAAAAAATGCATACATGTACATGTTTTGACACCTTTACAACTCTTTCTATTTTGGCCCGGTGGCCTGTTACTGAATAAAATGTCTGTCTGTCTGTCCACAGCAAAGCAATGAATTGTTTAGTACGAGTGCTTGCATCTTACACATGTAAACTTGTCATCATTACCTCGACATTGTTACATCACATTACAGTGAGTTTTGAAAATAATTATGTTTGAGTTTCAAAACCGATTTGAAACGTTAAGAAAATTAAACTGTATCATGTTTCTGTTGAGATCTAATTACTTCACAGTTTTTATGACCAAGCTTTGCTAGTCATTTTGAAATGATAATTTCCGGCGAGGATAACGTAACCTTACTGACAGTTGTTCGTTCCTGACCCAAATGTTCAATTCAGTATATTTCAGGTTAAGTCAGGGATTAATCCTTGGTTCATGTAATCGAACATTGTATCTCTTAAATCCACTGCCTCCTTTGCAAGTTCAATTCAGCATATCTTGTACGTCTAGGAGGTCGTTGAAATAAGTATAGACTTACACTGTCAATCACTCGGTAAGAGGATTATGAGATTGAGTTATCTGAATAATTGGCCTGAGTTACTTGTGCATATACGGTTATATATTACAGGGTTTTATTTCAGGGGTTTCGATTTTCATCTAAACGGTTATTCTCCACTGGTAAACTTAACGTAACGTAATAGTTTTTTCGGGGATATCGTGTATTTGCGTGTGTGTGTTGTGTGGGATGGTGTGTGTTGTGTGGGTTGGTGTGTGTTGTGTGGATGTAGTTTATGATTAGACTACATCTAAATAGATTCGCTCATGACAACTCAAACATACATCTTCTCATTCCTCCAACAAGTTACTTAACAGGTCGACCACTTTGAAACAGCAGAGTATAGTCAGCCGCAAATTGCTGCCTATTTCAATTAATTTGAATCTCGTTAGCACGTGTCAGCTGCTACTTTACAAGACATTCTACACAAGACTAATTTGTTTCATTTAATCCAGAAGGAAATCCATGTAACCATCATGTACCAACACGACTTGACAACATATAAGTAAAATTAACTTGTTGAAACGGAAGGCTAACGTTAGATAATTCACTCACTGCCAGCAATGATGAATTTTGGAGTTAATTGGAAACTTGAATGTCTGTTTACTCTGGTCCGTGAGTCAAGTGTTATCCTTACGCAAATATTTGGTTCCATAATGTAAGATACTAATCTTTCGCAATTACTCTACTTTCACTCCTGACAAATATACTTTAGTATTTGGTTTTGGAATAATTAGCAAAAGTAAGGATGATGCACCAAACATTCGTAATTACTTATTTATTCCAAAAGTTTAGTAAATTGTGTTTCACACTTTTAAAACAAATGCGTAGCTATTAGTTTATATGATAATGGTTGACGGCAAAATGAAGTTAAATGCACGTTATCTATCCATACTTTCTCTTTTATCCCTTAATTTATAACTGTTTTCCCTTATTTCTGTTTTGATTTTCCATGCATGTATTTACATGTATCATACAGTGGATAGTGTTCTCGGCAGGATTTATGGAACGGATACGTCGGATAAAGATGCAAATTACAGAGGTCCACTGACGGAAGGTCTTTGAAAAATTAAAATGGCGCCACACGAGTTAATTCGAACGTCTGTAATAACGGATTGAGCTTCATGTAAATATACAGCCCATTAATCATTGTTACACGAGGACTGTCGATTTCCAGAAATGGCCTTTTGCAATTTCAAATTATATTTAAGAATATGTTTTTGCGAAACGTTTATGTGATTAAAACGGAAATGTCAATGTTTATAATTTAATATACATGTATCACATACATTAATACATTGCCCGAACACAATAATGTTATCAAATTGAAAATATATTTTATTTATTTTATTTACCGGAAAATGTCCGAATCAACAAAGGGTATTATCTTTGCCCTAAGTCGTCACATTATGTTCTTAGTGGAATTGGCGATCGAATTGTTCACGAAAAACTTCTTTCTTCTATTCAGATTATTTGTGGTGATATTGAATAAAAAATATTGTATATCCATAAATAATGTCTTCATTCTTCGTCAAAAACATTTCCAAGAGTTCAGGCATAATGTAGATGAAGCAGATTCAGTTTGAACCCATGGTGAACTAAAAGTAATCACTATTGTTTAATTATAACCGTAGTCTATGACCGGTTGTAATATCATCTTGGTAATAAAACGTAATAACCTTAATGTCTATCTATATAAGAGAACCATGAGCGATGGCCAAGCTGCCAATAGTTAGTAGAGGAGGACAAGATTGTAGAATATGTTCATTAATTTTGTTGATGTCTGCCACGATAAGAGCTTTCTACTGACACAGAAAATATAATTTACTGCTTGGAGGGTTTACGGAGAGAGTAGTATCCAGATGGGGGGGGGGGGGGGGGGCGGGATAGCGCAGTGGTTAGCGCGTTCTGCTTCGGATCAAGAGGTCCGTGGTTCGAATCCCGCCAGGGGCAGGGCAACTTTGCTGCAGTAGAGAACTGTTCTACACGCAGTAAGGTTTGGGTGCAATGCTACACTGAATTTCAGCGTAGTACTACCCATGGTTCGCTAGTTCCAGCCGATGCTCGCAGGTTTCACCGCAAAGCATATCCACGTGGCGATGCGGGCTTTCTCCCTGCCATAATACTAGCAGCCGTGATATAAGTGAAATACTCTTGAAAGCGGCGTTAAACACCAACTCACTCACTCACTATCCAGATGAATATTTACCGTAACATTGCATAGAAATTTTAAGTTTACAAATTGCAAATATTATAAAAATGGTAATATAATTGACAAAAGTGCCTTTCTGTTTTATTCAAGCTGACTGTCAATTCACATGGTACATAGTGATTTTGTCGATTATTTCATATTTTATGAGGATGTTGTGGATATAACATATGTTAATCTGTTCCTTTAAAATATTCAATTGAATCTGAATTTCAGTTACATTGAATTCCAGTGTTTCATTTAACAGTGCTCAACAGCAGACGAATTTCACGAGTCCCTGTGGAATTCGAACCCCAGACTTGATCAGAAACCAATCACGCAACCTGGCGAGATCAGTGATAAATAATATACACTGATGGCTGCAATTAACATGGTGGCACAGGGTTTGGTAAGTGTGTTAGTAATGTATTTTTCCCATTTTCCCCATTTGAATGTTGTTGCAGAAATCTTTTCAGAATTAAATATTAACTTTTTAAAAACAGGGATTCTTCTGCGAAAACAAAACATAGATGTTAACTATGAGATAAGGCTCAAATAAACAACAAAATATCGATAGATAATTTGAAGCTGCTTTTTAACCTGTTCAAAACGTTGCACGCAGACATCTAACTGTTAGATGGCAATACATGCATATCAATTACGTAGTTTACAAAATTGGTTTCATTTCATTAACTGTCTGTATTTCAGGGATTTGTGAAACACCTTATGTTATCCATTAGAATAGTCTTGGCGTTACAACTATCATGTTAGAGATCGAAATATATTCAAGCGTCTCGGGTGTAATTTCCATATTGAATTCAGTCTAACACAATAACACCAATGAACTAACGTTTAGCCCGCTAAGTCGAAAAATAGCTGCGAGAGGGTGCTGGACAAAACTGAAGAAAAGGAAAAATGCTACCTGCCCCTATACTGTGACATGATTGCCAATTAAATCCTGATCTTGCATGTGGACGCTACAGGTTAAGTTGTTTGTAAGTTGAATACATACCCTTGGACGCTGGTACATTTGAACACAAAATGTGTTCGTATAAGGGCCAGGGACCCTTGTTAAAGGGTAAGTTAATACCAGATGTCAACCTCCACTGAATGGAATAACGTATTTTTTTGTAAATGTCTAATGTAACAAGGCACCATTTTTGTATGTGAGTTGAATATTGCATAACTGACTGCACCGATTCCTCTTACAACAATTGGCATACCGTGGGTGTTGCCTAAAACTTGACGTAGAACCTCAAAATTGTCCGTTGTATTTCGTTCGGCCTGCATTTTTGTGAAGGTAATGACGTAACATAAGGGATTTCCCCAAGAGGTGTTGGGTGTTGGGAAAATACGTATAGCAGAATGTAGATCACGCTGACCAGACAAAGGACACAAATATATATGTGACATAAACATATATGTGTATAGAAATATAGAAATGAAGCTACAGGGAAACGCCCCAGCAAATAATGTTATTATACAGGCCCTATATCGTTGAAATATCTTTCGAATTGTTTTAACTTATACGTTCTGAGAGCCAAAATGAGTCACTGTCTTTAGTTTATTTCTGTCTCATACAGTAACAACATTTAACAGATACTTGTCCTTAATGTAGGTAACAATAACAAAGCAGTTTTTATCATACCTGTTCTGATGCTATGATTGTTAACGTCAGGACGTTTGACGTTAGCAAAGGCTATCTTGACTTTGGCATGTTGTTAATTTACAAACATCATTACAGTTAAGATAGAATTGGATAGGAAATCGTTGACTGATACAATCGTGTGTAACACCGTGTATCTGTTATAGTTAGCTTCAATTAATTGAGGCTAACCTATAAATTCAACATTTTGTGACAAATGTGTTTTCATATATTATCTTTAATTCATATGTTCGTCTAAAAAAGGAATCCACTAGCTACCTATGAGTGAAATTGATTAAAAAGATTTTGTGAAATAACTGTTTGGTGCTTCTAGAAAATAACATACCTAGCACAGGAAAAATGCCATGCTGTGTTTTTGGTCCTGATCCCACGATATGTTTGACAGAGAAATAAGATTGCGCTCACTGAAGCATTCAAGGTTACTCGAGTAGATTGCTACATAAAGTCCAAAGAAAAATCAAAATATTTATGGAAATAATTTCCGGCTTTTATCCATCATTTCCATAAAGCGTTTGTTCTGCATATGATGTTTCCATGAATTATAAATTACACTTGTGACGTCATCCTATTGTTCTCTTTCTCCATGAGTTTTCGGTAATGTACAGTTGCATACTAAATCAAGTTTTTAGCTCGGAATTTAATTCGTTAACAATTTTAAAAGTAGATTCTTTAAATAAATAATAATTTAAGGGTAATTTTAGTAGGATATTATCTTCATTAACTTCATATAACTCCATTATTGTTAAGGAATAGAGAGTTATTCGGACATTACCCTCTATAGCAAAGGTCATTTGCATAAAGCATGTCTTCAATGTGCCGCCGTAACAAGGCTATATCAGGGCTCACTAAGGTGATCGTCATCCTTAGCACTAAAAGGGCTTGGTGAAATTAAGTCCAGTTCCTCGGACTTTTTGGGTGAGAGGGATGCATGCTAACCTCAGCAGCATAGCGCAGAGAAATATGATTAATCATCAAATGTGTGATGTGTGAGATCAATCGATATCACAATTACAATAAAATCGTCATAATCCTATTACAACATCAGTTAACGTCATCACAAAGCTTTGGCATCACTGAAAACACCGCTGACATCGCTATGATGTCACCGTCGTGATGACGTAACAATGCTATGATGCCATAATGCTTATGACGTCACAATGCTATGGCCTCACTGAGATCACTGCTGAAGAAGCTGAATGGCAGTTGTGTGTTTCAGATATATCAGTCTTTTTGCTAAAAATTGTTGAACAATGATTTTGAATGATAAATAAAATATCACTCTCTTGTACTCTGATATCAACACTCGGCAAGCCTCGAATATTTACAACTCGTGTTGATATATTTGATATCAGAAGACACTTGGGTGAGATTTTCTATATGTATGCCATACCGATGCAAGCTTTGCAATATGAACACACAAAAAATTATCAATTTTATACTTGTTTCATTTCAAATTTCAATTAGGTATTTATAGGCTTTATTTAGGAATTTAGCTATATAAAACATATCAAAAGCAGAAACACTTGATGTGTTTCCATAATCCAAACCTAATGAATTACAAATATGTCAGTGTATCAAAGCATTGATACACACATGTCTGAATGTAGTATTGCCTAGTCTACCAAAACGATGTGGTTGGTAATTGTAAGTTTTACCTACACAGCTATATACTGCATATACAGAGCTTTTTCTGACAGTATACCAATTAGTCATCTGTCCTTGATTTGCATCCGAGTGGTTTATTATTTCCAAAACTACTTGTTCAGTGTCAGATAATGCAGCATGAAAATGTTTTATTTACCTCCTTGGTATTCATAATCTTTCACGATGATCAGTTATAATGATTCTTCTTAGCAAGTATTTATTTTTATTCATATTATCTCACATGCATATGAAACACATCGAAAATGACACCCATTGCATGTATACAATACATACACGCTTCATTAGGTGGAGCAGCACAGGCGCCTCTATTTGATTAGATTTGTACATAAGATTGTTTCAAATATAATTTTCTCATGCCTTCACTTGTAGATAAGAAATATATAAAGAAGATTATTTTTGTAACTTGCAAATATTTGCATACTATTGAGCTGGTGAAGGCACAAATTTTAAAATTGGTTACGATAGATCGTAGGGTATTGATCTGTCGGTAGTTATCCCTTATAGTTGATTGTAGTACTAAACTTTGGTGAACCAACATGGAATTTCGTTATGAAGCGCTCCGAACTTTATTTAATTCAGAATGGTCAAATATATGTTTTGGTCGTAATCTTCTCCCTTATGTAAGATGTCCAAATGTAGGCCACTGTTCCCAATCTCTTTTATTACATGATGAAAGGAAATTGGATTAGAGTCTGCTTAAGTGCAATGACATTTCGCGGATCTGGTAAAACTTGCTCTGGCAAACGGAGTTCACAAAATCACAGCCCTCCTTCAATTTCCGATGACATTCAATTATGTCAATACAAATAATAATGTATTTTTCAGAACAGATTTTGGGGGAAAGTACTCAGCAAATACTTAAAAGCAATAAACTAAAGAGTTTGTTTTCTCAATTGAAGCAAGAGACCAACGTCTGTTTATCAGTTCATTAGTTCATTTTCAATCTACAATTCATAGGCATCACCTGACAAAAAAGTTTTGCTCTAATAATTTTTAATTATGATAATATATCAATAATGATAATGGCTCATGAAGTCGAAGAGGTGGGGTGCAGAATTGATGATTTTTGCATATTTTTAGAATGTCAAGGATACAACGAATTCGAAGATTTAACTGAGTTGAAAGAATTAGTTCAATAACAAGGGAATGGTTATCTGATGGAAAGTGATTCTTGGCATATACAAAGTGTGCATGATGTTAGATCAATTTATAATATGAAATGTACAAATAGCATGGAAGGTCTTTGAAAAATTAAAATGGCGCCACACGAGTTAATTCGGACGTCTGTAATAACGGATTGAGCTTCATGTAAATATACAGCCTATTAATCATTGTTACACGAGGACTGTCGATTTCCAGAAATGGCCTTTTGCAATTTCAAATTATATTTAAGAATATGTTTTTGTGAAACGTTTATGTGATTAAAACGAAAATGTCAATGTTTATAATTTAATATATCACATACATTAATGCATTGCCCGAACACAATAATGTTATCAAATTGAAAATATATTTTATCTATTTTATTTACCGGAAAATGTCCGAATCAACAAAGGGTATGTAGCTTTGCCCTAAGTTGTCACATTATGTTCTTAGTGGAATTGGCGATCGAATTGTTCACGAAAAACTTCTTTCTTCTATTCAGATTAGTTGTGGTGATATTGAATTAAAATATTGTATATCCATAAATAATGTCTTCATTTTTCGTCAAAAACATTTCCAAGAGTTCAGGCATAAGGTAGATGAAGCAGATTCAGTTTGAACCCATGGTGAACTAAAAGTAATCACTATTGTTTAATTATAACCGTAGTCTATGACCGGTTGTAATATCATCTTGGTAATAAAACGTAATAACCTTAATGTCTATCTATATGAGAAAAACATGAACGATGGCCGAGCTGCCAATAGTTAGTAGAGGAGGGCAAGATTGTATAGAATATGATCATTAATTTTGTTGATGTCTGCCACGATAAGAGCTTTCTACTGACACAGGAAATATAATTTACTGCTTGGAGGGTTTACGGAGAGAGTAGTATCTCGTATGTGATCATCTAGTCTATCCAGATGGGGGGCGGGATAGCGCAGTGGTTAGCGCGTTCTGCTTCGGATCAAGAGGTCCGTGGTTCGAATCCCGCCAGGGGCAGGGCAACTTTGCTGCAGTAGAGAACTGTTCTACACGCAGTAAGGTTTGGGTGCAATGCTACACTGAATTTCAGCGTAGTACATGAGGATGTTGTGGATATAACATCTGTTAATCTGTTCCTTTAAAATATTCAATTGAATCTGAATTTCAGTTACATTGAATTCCAGTGTTCCATTTAACAGTGCTCAACAGCAGACGAATTTCACGAGTCCCTGTGGAATTCCAACCCCAGACTTGATCAGAAACCAATCACGCAACCTAAGAGCTTCTGGCGAGATCAGTGATAAATGATATACACTGATGGCCGCAATTAAAATGGTGGCACAGGGTTTGGTAAGTGTGTTAGTAATGTATTTTTCCCATTTTCCCCATTTGAATGTTGTTGCAGAAATCTTTTCAGAATTAAATATCTACTTTTTAAAAACAGGGATTCTTCTGCGAAAACAAAACATAGATGTTAACCATGAGATAAGGCTCAAATAAACAACAAAATATCGATAGGTAATTTGAAGCTGCTTTTTAACCTGTTCAAAACGTTGCACGCCGATATCTAACTGCTAGATGGCAATATATGCATATCAATTACGTCGTTTACAAAATTGGTTTCATTTCATTAACCGTCTGTATTTCAGGGATTTGTGAAACAGCTTATGTTATCCATTAGAATAGTCTTGGCGTTACAACTATCATGTTAGAGATCGAAATATATTCAAGCGTCTCGGGTGTAATTTCCATATTGAATTCAGTCTAACACAATAACACCAATGAACTAACGTTTAGCCCGCTAAGTCGAAAAATAGCTGCGAGAGGGTGCTGGACAAAACTGAAGAAAAGGAAAAATGCTACCTGCCCCTATACTGTGACATGATTGCCAATTAAATCCTGATCTTGCATGTGGACGCTACAGGTTAAGTTGTTTGTAAGTTGAATACATACCCTTGGACGCTGGTACATTTGAACACAAAATGTGTTCGTATAAGGGCCAGGGACCCTTGTTAAAGGGTAAGTTAATACCAGATGTCAACCTCCACTGAATGGAATAACGTATTTTTTTGTAAATGTCTAATGTAACAAGGCACCATTTTTGTATGTGAGTTGAATATTGCATAACTGACTGCACCGATTCCTCTTACAACAATTGGCATACCGTGGGTGTTGCCTAAAACTTGACGTAGAACCTCAAAATTGTCCGTTGTATTTCGTTCGGCCTGCTTTTTTGTGAAGGTAATGACGTAACATAAGGGATTTCCCCAAGAGGTGTTGGGTGTTGGGAAAATACGTATAGCAGAATGTAGATCACGCTGACCAGACAAAGGACACAAATATATATGTGACATAAACATATATGTGTATAGAAATATAGAAATGAAGCTACAGGGAAACGCCCCAGCAAATAATGTTATTATACAGGCCCTATATCGTTGAAATATCTTTCGAATTGTTTTAACTTATACGTTCTGAGAGCCAAAATGAGTCACTGTCTTTAGTTTATTTCTGTCTCATACAGTAACAACATTTAACAGATACTTGTCCTTAATGTAGGTAACAATAACAAAGCAGTTTTTATCATACCTGTTCTGATGCTATGATTGTTAACGTCAGGACGTTTGACGTTAGCAAAGGCTATCTTGACTTTGGCATGTTGTTAATTTACAAACATCATTACAGTTAAGATAGAATTGGATAGGAAATCGTTGACTGATACAATCGTGTGTAACACCGTGTATCTGTTATAGTTAGCTTCAATTAATTGAGGCTAACCTATAAATTCAACATTTTGTGAAAAATGTGTTTTCATATATTATCTTTAATTCATATGTTCGTCTAAAAAAGGAATCCACTAGCTACCTATGAGTGAAATTGATTAAAAAGATTTTGTGAAATAACTGTTTGGTGCTTCTAGAAAATAACATACCTAGCACAGGAAAAATGCCATGCTGTGTTTTTGGTCCTGATCCCACGATATGTTTGACAGAGAAATAAGATTGCGCTCACTGAAGCATTCAAGGTTACTCGAGTAGATTGCTACATAAAGTCCAAAGAAAAATCAAAATATTTATGGAAATAATTTCCGGCTTTTATCCATCATTTCCATAAAGCGTTTGTTCTGCATATGATGTTTCCATGAATTATAAATTACACTTGTGACGTCATCCTATTGTTCTCTTTCTCCATGAGTTTTCGGTAATGTACAGTTGCATACTAAATCAAGTTTTTAGCTCGGAATTTAATTCGTTAACAATTTTAAAAGTAGATTCTTTAAATAAATAATAATTTAAGGGTAATTTTAGTAGGATATTATCTTCATTAACTTCATATAACTCCATTATTGTTAAGGAATAGAGAGTTATTCGGACATTACCCTCTATAGCAAAGGTCATTTGCATAAAGCATGTCTTCAATGTGCCGCCGTAACAAGGCTATATCAGGGCTCACTAAGGTGATCGTCATCCTTAGCACTAAAAGGGCTTGGTGAAATTAAGTCCAGTTCCTCGGACTTTTTGGGTGAGAGGGATGCATGCTAACCTCAGCAGCATAGCGCAGAGAAATATGATTAATCATCAAATGTGTGATGTGTGAGATCAATCGATATCACAATTACAATAAAATCGTCATAATCCTATTACAACATCAGTTAACGTCATCACAAAGCTTTGGCATCACTGAAAACACCGCTGACATCGCTATGATGTCACCGTCGTGATGACGTAACAATGCTATGATGCCATAATGCTTATGACGTCACAATGCTATGGCCTCACTGAGATCACTGCTGAAGAAGCTGAATGGCAGTTGTGTGTTTCAGATATATCAGTCTTTTTGCTAAAAATTGTTGAACAATGATTTTGAATGATAAATAAAATATCACTCTCTTGTACTCTGATATCAACACTCGGCAAGCCTCGAATATTTACAACTCGTGTTGATATATTTGATATCAGAAGACACTTGGGTGAGATTTTCTATATGTATGCCATACCGATGCAAGCTTTGCAATATGAACACACAAAAAATTATCAATTTTATACTTGTTTCATTTCAAATTTCAATTAGGTATTTATAGGCTTTATTTAGGAATTTAGCTATATAAAACATATCAAAAGCAGAAACACTTGATGTGTTTCCATAATCCAAACCTAATGAATTACAAATATGTCAGTGTATCAAAGCATTGATACACACATGTCTGAATGTAGTATTGCCTAGTCTACCAAAACGATGTGGTTGGTAATTGTAAGTTTTACCTACACAGCTATATACTGCATAGACAGAGCTTTTTCTGACAGTATACCAATTAGTCATCTGTCCTTGATTTGCATCCGAGTGGTTTATTATTTCCAAAACTACTTGTTCAGTGTCAGATAATGCAGCATGAAAATGTTTTATTTACCTCCTTGGTATTCATAATCTTTCACGATGATCAGTTATAATGATTCTTCTTAGCAAGTATTTATTTTTATTCATATTATCTCACATGCATATGAAACACATCGAAAATGACACCCATTGCATGTATACAATACATACACGCTTCATTAGGTGGAGCAGCACAGGCGCCTCTATTTGATTAGATTTGTACATAAGATTGTTTCAAATATAATTTTCTCATGCCTTCACTTGTAGATAAGAAATATATAAAGAAGATTATTTTTGTAACTTGCAAATATTTGCATACTATTGAGCTGGTGAAGGCACAAATTTTAAAATTGGTTACGATAGATCGTAGGGTATTGATCTGTCGGTAGTTATCCCTTATAGTTGATTGTAGTACTAAACTTTGGTGAACCAACATGGAATTTCGTTATGAAGCGCTCCGAACTTTATTTAATTCAGAATGGTCAAATATATGTTTTGGTCGTAATCTTCTCCCTTATGTAAGATGTCCAAATGTAGGCCACTGTTCCCAATCTCTTTTATTACATGATGAAAGGAAATTGGATTAGAGTCTGCTTAAGTGCAATGACATTTCGCGGATCTGGTAAAACTTGCTCTGGCAAACGTAGTTCACAAAATCACAGCCCTCCTTCAATTTCCGATGACATTCAATTATGTCAATACAAATAATAATGTATTTTTCAGAACAGATTTTGGGGGAAAGTACTCAGCAAATACTTAAAAGCAATAAACTAAAGAGTTTGTTTTCTCAATTGAAGCAAG
Organism: Gibbula magus; assembly: GCA_936450465.1. Taxonomy (NCBI): domain Eukaryota; kingdom Metazoa; phylum Mollusca; class Gastropoda; order Trochida; family Trochidae; genus Gibbula; species Gibbula magus. Next base: position 57,648,425 of record OW388292.1, on the reverse strand, counting down.
AGACCAACGTCTGTTTATCAGTTCATTAGTTCATTTTCAATCTACAATTCATAGGCATCACCTGACAAAAAAGTTTTGCTCTAATAATTTTTAATTATGATAATATATCAATAATGATAATGGCTCATGAAGTCGAAGAGGTGGGGTGCAGAATTGATGATTTTTGCATATTTTTAGAATGTCAAGGATACAACGAATTCGAAGATTTAACTGAGTTGAAAGAATTAGTTCAATAACAAGGGAATGGTTATCTGATGGAAAGTGATTCTTGGCATATACAAAGTGTGCATGATGTTAGATCAATTTATAATATGAAATGTACAAATAGCATGGAAGGTCTTTGAAAAATTAAAATGGCGCCACACGAGTTAATTCGGACGTCTGTAATAACGGATTGAGCTTCATGTAAATATACAGCCTATTAATCATTGTTACACGAGGACTGTCGATTTCCAGAAATGGCCTTTTGCAATTTCAAATTATATTTAAGAATATGTTTTTGTGAAACGTTTATGTGATTAAAACGAAAATGTCAATGTTTATAATTTAATATATCACATACATTAATGCATTGCCCGAACACAATAATGTTATCAAATTGAAAATATATTTTATCTATTTTATTTACCGGAAAATGTCCGAATCAACAAAGGGTATGTAGCTTTGCCCTAAGTTGTCACATTATGTTCTTAGTGGAATTGGCGATCGAATTGTTCACGAAAAACTTCTTTCTTCTATTCAGATTAGTTGTGGTGATATTGAATTAAAATATTGTATATCCATAAATAATGTCTTCATTTTTCGTCAAAAACATTTCCAAGAGTTCAGGCATAAGGTAGATGAAGCAGATTCAGTTTGAACCCATGGTGAACTAAAAGTAATCACTATTGTTTAATTATAACCGTAGTCTATGACCGGTTGTAATATCATCTTGGTAATAAAACGTAATAACCTTAATGTCTATCTATATGAGAAAAACATGAACGATGGCCGAGCTGCCAATAGTTAGTAGAGGAGGGCAAGATTGTATAGAATATGATCATTAATTTTGTTGATGTCTGCCACGATAAGAGCTTTCTACTGACACAGGAAATATAATTTACTGCTTGGAGGGTTTACGGAGAGAGTAGTATCTCGTATGTGATCATCTAGTCTATCCAGATGGGGGGCGGGATAGCGCAGTGGTTAGCGCGTTCTGCTTCGGATCAAGAGGTCCGTGGTTCGAATCCCGCCAGGGGCAGGGCAACTTTGCTGCAGTAGAGAACTGTTCTACACGCAGTAAGGTTTGGGTGCAATGCTACACTGAATTTCAGCGTAGTACATGAGGATGTTGTGGATATAACATCTGTTAATCTGTTCCTTTAAAATATTCAATTGAATCTGAATTTCAGTTACATTGAATTCCAGTGTTCCATTTAACAGTGCTCAACAGCAGACGAATTTCACGAGTCCCTGTGGAATTCCAACCCCAGACTTGATCAGAAACCAATCACGCAACCTAAGAGCTTCTGGCGAGATCAGTGATAAATGATATACACTGATGGCCGCAATTAAAATGGTGGCACAGGGTTTGGTAAGTGTGTTAGTAATGTATTTTTCCCATTTTCCCCATTTGAATGTTGTTGCAGAAATCTTTTCAGAATTAAATATTAACTTTTTAAAAACAGGGATTCTTCTGCGAAAACAAAACATAGATGTTAACCATGAGATAAGGCTCAAATAAACAACAAAATATCGATAGGTAATTTGAAGCTGCTTTTTAACCTGTTCAAAACGTTGCACGCCGATATCTAACTGCTAGATGGCAATATATGCATATCAATTACGTCGTTTACAAAATTGGTTTCATTTCATTAACCGTCTGTATTTCAGGGATTTGTGAAACAGCTTATGTTATCCATTAGAATAGTCTTGGCGTTACAACTATCATGTTAGAGATCGAAATATATTCAAGCGTCTCGGGTGTAATTTCCATATTGAATTCAGTCTAACACAATAACACCAATGAACTAACGTTTAGCCCGCTAAGTCGAAAAATAGCTGCGAGAGGGTGCTGGACAAAACTGAAGAAAATGAAAAATGGTACCTGCCCCTATACTGTGACATGATTTAATTAATTTTAATTTAATCAAATCCTGATCTTACATGTGGACGCTACAGGTTAAGTTGTTTGTAAGTTGAATACATACCCTTGGACGCTGGTACATTTGAACACAAAATTGTATCGTATAAGGGCCAGGGACCCTTGTTAAAGGGTAAGTTAATACCTTATGTCAACCTCCACGGAATGGAATAACGTTTATGTAAATGTCTAATGTGACAAGGCACCATTTTTGTATGTGAGTTGAAATATTGCATAACTGACGATTCCTCTTACAACAATTGGCATACCTTGGGTGTTGCCTAAAACTTGACGTAGAACCTCAAAATTGTTCAGTCCGTTGTATTTCGTTCAGCCTGATTTTTTTGTGAAGGTAATGACGTAACATAAGGGATTTCCCCAAGATGTTAGGTGTTGGGAAAATACGTTTTGCAGAATGTAGATCACGCTGACCAGACACAGGACACAAAAATATATGTGACATAAACATATATGTGTATAGCATCCATATGGGCGATGCAAAGTTCACCATTTATGAGTGGATTCTATATATATATATATATATATCGATAGATAGATAATAAATTATATATTAGTATAAAAGCTGGCTTTAGTTTTAGAAATGAAGCTACAGGGAAACGCCCCAGCAAATAATGTTATTATACAGGCCCCTTTATCGATGAAATATCTTTCGGATTGTTTTAACTTATACGGTCTAAGAGCCAAAATGAGTCACTGTCTTTAGTTTATTTCTGTCTCAGACAGTAACAACATTTAACAGGTACTTGTCCTTAATGTAGGTAACAATAACAAAGCATTTTCTATCATACCTGTTCTGATGCTATGATTCTTAACGTCAGGTCGTTTGATATAAGCAAAGGCTATCTTGACTTTGGCATGTTGTTAATTTACAAACATCATTACAGTTAAGATAGAATTGGATAGGAAATCGTTGACTGATACAATCGTTTGTAACACCGTGTATCTGTAATAGTTAACTTCAATTAATTGAGGCTAACCTATAAATTCAACATTTTGTGAAAAATGTGTTTTCATATATTATCTTTAATTCATATGTTCGTCTAAAAAAATCCACTAGCTACTGATGAGTGAAATTGATTAAAAAGATTTGTAAAATAACTGTTTGGTATCTAGAAAATAACATACCTAGTACAGGGCAAGAAAAATGCCATGCTGTGTTTTTGGTCCTGATCCCACGATATGTTTGACAGAGAAATAAGATTGTGCTCACTGAAGCATTCAAGGTTACTCGAGTAGATTGCTACATAAAGTCCAAAGAAAAATCAAAATATTTATGGAAATAATTTACGGTTTTTATCCATCATTTCCATAAAATCAGCGTTTGTTCTGCATATGATGTTTCCATGAATTGAAACATATCATAAATAATAAATTACACTTGTGACGTCATCCTATTGTTCTCTTTCTCCGTGAGTTTTCGGTAATGTACAGTTGCATACTAAATCAAGTTTTTAGCTCGGAATTTCATTCGTTAAAACTTTTAAAAGTAGATTCTTTAAATAAATAATGATTTAAGGGTAATTTTAGTAGGATAATATCTTCGAAAACCATTATTGTTAAGGAATAGAGAGTTATTCGGACATTACCCTCTATAGCAAAGGTCATTTGCATAAAGCATGTCTTCAATGTGCCGCCGTAACAAGGCTATATCAGGGCTCACTAAGGTGATCGTCATCCTTAGCACTAAAAGGGCTTGGTGAAATAAAGTCCAGTTCCTCGAACTTTTTGGGTGAGAGGGCTGCATGCTAACCTCAGCAGCATAGCACAGAGCAATATGATTAATCATCAAATGTGTGAGATCAATCGACATCAAAATTACAATAAAATCGTCATAATCCTATTACAACATCAGTTAACCTCATCACAAAGCTTTGGCATCACTGAAAACACCGCTGACATTGCTATGATGTCACCGTCGTGATGACGTAACAATGCTATGATGCCATAATGCTTATGACGTCACAATGCTATGGCCTCACTGAGATCACTGCTGAAGAAGCTAAATGGCAGTTGTGTGTTTCAGATATATCAGTCTTTTTGCTAAAAATTGTTGAACAATGATTTTGAATGATAAATAAAATATCACTCTCTTGTACTCTGATATCAACACTCGGCAAGCCTCGGATATTTACAACTCGTGTTGTTATATTTGATATCAGAAGACACTTGGGGGAGATTTTCTATATGTATGCCATACCGATGCAAGCTATGCAATATGAACACACAAAAAATTATCAATTTTATACTTGTTTCATTTCAAATTTCAATGAGGTATTTATAGGTTTATTTAGGAATTTAGCTATATAAAACATATCAAAAGCAGAAACACTTCATGTGTTTCCATAATCCTAACCCAATGAATTACAAATATGTCAGTGTATCAAAGCATTGATACACACGTGTCTCAATGTATTATTGCCTAGTCTACCAAAACGATATGGGTGGTAATTGTAAGTTTTACCTACACAGCTATATACTGCATAGACAGAGCTTTTTTCTGACAGTATACCAATTAGTCATCTGTCCTTGATTTGCATCCGAGTGGTTTATTATTTCCAAAACTACTTGTTCAGTGTCAGATAATGCAGCATGAAAATGTTTTATTTACCTCCTTGGTATTCATAATCTTTCACGATGATCAGTTATAATGATTCTTCTTAGCAAGTATTTATTTTTATTCATATTATCTCACATGCATATGAAACACATCGAAAATGACACCCATTGCATGTATACAATACATACACGCTTCATTAGGTGGAGCAGCACAGGCGCCTCTATTTGATTAGATTTGTACATAAGATTGTTTCAAATATAATTTTCTCATGCCTTCACTTGTAGATAAGAAATATACATGAAGATGATTTTTGTAACTTGCAAATATTTGCATACTATTGAGCTGGTAAAGGCACAAATTTTAAAATTGGTTAAGATAGATCGTAGGGTATTGATCTGTCAGTAGTTATTCCTTATAGTTGATTGTAGTACTAAACTTTGGTGAACCAACATGGAATTTCGTTATGAAGCGCTCCGAACTTTATTTAATTCAGAATGGTCAAATATATGTTTTGGTCGTAATCTTCTCCCTTATGTAAGATGTCCAAATGTAGGCCACTGTTCCCAATCTCTTTTGGATGACATGATGAAAGGAAATTGGATTAGAGTCTGCTTAAGTGCAATGACATTTCGCGGATCTGGTAAGACTTGCTCTGGCAAACGTAGTTCACAAAATCACAGCTCCTTCAATTTCCGATGAACATTCAATTATGTCAATACAAATAATAATGTATTTTTCAGAACAGATTTTGGGGGAAAGTACTCAGCAAATACTTAAAAGCAATAAACTAAAGAGTTTGTTTTCTCAATTGAAGCAATAGATCAACGTCTGTTTATCAGTTCATTAGTTCATTTTCAATCTGCAATTCATAGGCATCACCTGACAAAAAAGTTTTGCTCTAATAATTTATAATTATGATAATATATCAATAATGATAATGGCTCATGAAGTCGAAGAGGTGGGGTGCAGAATTGATGATTTTTGCATATTTTTAGAATGTCAAGGATACAACGAATTCGAAGATTTAACTGAGTTGTAAGAATTAGTTCAATAACAAGGGAATGGTTATTTGATGGAAAGTGATTCTTGGCATATACAAAGTGTGCATGATGTTAGATCAATTTATAATATGAAATGTACAAATAGCATAGAATTCTATACTGTATAAACGTCTCTTCCTAACTAGGATATGATTTCTTCTTGCAAATTACTCCTACAAATGACATTGAAAGATAGTAAATGTACATTATCATAATGATTGCCATTTATGAAATCTCTAATATTCCTATAAATATTTTTAGATATTTCAATTGGTTTTCATCAGAGAGTATTTTAACTAATTCACATTTTGCTTTCAGGGATACGTAATTCATACTTCAAAATATTGAATTTTTTTTCAAAGGTTATGCACCACATATACATAATTGACTTGGATTAAGTGGTTTATAACATATATCTGTACAAAATAACCATTTATATTACAAGAATACCATACGAAAGAGAATTCCTTTTAAAAAAAGTGCTCCCGTGTTCCGGCCTTGATTTAAAATGTCAATTACAAAGTATGTTATGCTATCATTCTTGCGCGATGCGCCGGGAAATAGAATTTCTAAGTAGCTCACTATTATCTGACAGATCTTCAATGAAATTATATGGTGTATGACATTGAAGTAGTGGGAGGGGGAAATGACTTAGCTTAAAGAAAAAGTAGAATTTCAAGCTTTGAAAATTCCTCTTGAGTTTTATGTTTGTATAGCTTGTTTTGAAGAAAGAGTGATATGCAATACCAGAAAAAAAATGGTGAAAATATTTTCCAATTAAATCTTTCAACAGACTTAGACGTCGACCTCCCCAGATACCTTTACTTTTTCTATTGTATAAAACTAAAGTGTTTGCTTGACTACTTTATCTTCTTTCTTGTCCCTGTTATTGAAAAATTTATACAATGTCCCTGTACGTTTAATATCACTTCATCCATCCTGCGGCAGGGTAACCGTATTCTGAGAAAGGGATGCGACAGCGTATAAGGTTTATACTGAGATATGATACACTTGGTCAGACAGAAACGCGGACGTTCAACGTCTTGGCAATGTTTCTTCTAGTTTTACTTGAGTCTCTCTATATAACACATAGCTAACACATCGCAAGTTCAATAATAATCATAACTGTGCTGACTAAATTATAAATGTTATTAAATGAGGAGTTCCCATTCGGAAACTTATAAACCTTTCATAATTATGTCATGCATAGAGAATAGTTAATAATGTTTGTGAAAAACTAATTAGTTCATCGATTGGTATACAGAAAGTCAAAGTGGTATAAAAATGGTGACACAGCCAATATGAACTGCACCATTTCACAACATGACAAAATCTTGGTATTTCACAAACTCAATAAATGGTTCTATTCGTAATTAGATACAAAGCCAAAATACATTGTATCCTGGTGCAGCCTGTATCACAGTATAGGTATGAGCAAAGCTACTTCAATATCCTGAGTTTATAGCACCTTCTTTCTCGTATCGCACTATAGATATCCAGCCAATAAAATTATTTTAAATCGAGCGATAGTGGCAGTTCCGGGCTGAGAAGACCGACTGAGTGAGTGATACGAGAGGCGAGGTGCTCATGGTATCAGGGTATTGAAGCAGCCTTGTGGATACAAATACCCTGACAGAAGAGGATGACTACAATTATGTAACAAGACTGACACCACCGTAAATTTAGATATACCACATAATGTTTAGTTGCTAACTATTCACGATATCCAAATCCAATCTTACTTTTTCATTGATATATATGTAAATACCGAGTAGATGTTTCTTTTGTTCACAAAATTGAAAAAACTGAAACTGATGCATTGGATACGTGTTTTAAGGTTTCACTAGTTTTATTTCCCCAGTTCATCCTTCCAAACACATTTACCTGACAGTAACACATTATCAGACTTTCTTAGGAATGGTCTACGTTAAACTTTGATCTTCAACGGTATTATGTGGGATCTGTTCAACACATGGTCGTTCCATAAATGGAATGTATGTCGGAATAGATGACATATTTTGAAATCCACCTTCACTGAAAGGATTTGGAAACTTATCAAGAAGAGCAAGATCATTTAAATAGTGAAATCGCCGTTTAGGTGTTTAACTAAGTAAAGAATAAATCTTCATTTGAAGTAATCCATGAACAATTCACGTGAAAAACTTATGTTACATTTATCTCTCTATTGCAGGAGACTGGACAATGTATGTTTATGGACCCCGCCCAAATTAAGGTTTAACACAATTATGTTCTGTTGAATCACTTTGGGATTGCGAACATTACCGTTCTTTGAACTTCCAAGAACACCTAAAAAAGGTATACCTACATGTATATTCGTCCTGAGGACCTAATAACTGTCAACTAGTTGTAATTGGTATATAGACATTTAAGCACAAATTCCATGGATACAAGTATTTCAGCGTTAAGCTACTCTTAAATCAATGTTACCATTATATCTAATTGTGGCATATTCAGAGACACTTGATCTATCGTGCTTAGCGAGATGCTGTGAAATAAAAGGTCAGGATGTAAAAACATGCAATGTTGTCTGTATAGAAAATAGATTTTCTACGGAGATAATGTTTTTACTAGCAACAATACCCTGAAACCAACATTCATTTGCTATGGAAAGCAAAATGTTATATGATCCGCTGTTACCCTCTTACCTATTGGCACATATAGCAAACATTAAACAGGTTATATTGTTTAACACAGAACTGAAGAATTGTTTAATGATGAAAGTTTATTTAAATAATTGGTTTCATTTTCGCTGTTCATTTGCCAGACATTACAAGATGTGTGCCAGGGGTAAAGCTTAAGCATTTTCAGATTATCTTTGAAATTTACTTACCCTAAAATACGCTTTGTTCTTTCAACACTGGTATTTGGAAACTTGTGAACATATGGTACGTTGTGAACGTTGCTTCCAAATGTTGAGGTATCTTAAACTACACCTACACAGAAACCTTTTGGGAATTTCACAAGAAAAGTAACATTATTTCCTGAATGAAAGTCGATCTTAACGATTGTGAAGACTTTTTTTTTACAAAATGGACACTTTATATGAATTCTTCAAAAATTATTAACACATATGTATAATATATACTGTAACTACAAATACATACAATTTACATGATGAACAATGTACATGTAACATTACAAATTGTACACTTGTACACGTTCATGTTGAGAAACAATATTTGGAATACTGACAAGATTTTAACTCGTTAAAATGACATGATGGAAACATTTCTAAATGGAAGATGGAAGTGAAAATTCAGTGTTTAAAAGGTAATTTCTACATTAATGGAGTATCTTGGCTAATGCCTCGTCAATCTACCATGTGTACAATAAAGAATTCTATCAAACCAAGTCAATAATAACCTTTAGAAGACATTATTCTAAATGAACAGATAATGGCACGCAAAACAAACTGAAAGAATTAAATCAATGCGAAACCTCATATTTCACTATACTGATTATTCTTTGCTTTCCGGAAATCTTCACGCCAAAAACTATTCATACAAAAACTATCAATGTAGAAGTGTGTTGTACTCTACATACACTGCACACATATATATGTAGTGCAATATTATAATTATGTTGCTTTTGACTGCTATATACGTTTTGATATTGTTAATAATTATCTAAATTGTTGTGGCAATAAAACCTGTCTGGGTGATGTATTTTGTACACACAGAAATGGCAATTACTCTTGCTGACGGGAAATTAAATTATACTAATTTCCGTTGTACTGTAAGACCTAACTACAGATACTGCCTAATCTCTCTCATGATGGTATGTTTGGCATGCTGCTAAACCTATTCAGTATAGCATTTTTGTCAAGACCCAAAATGCAAACAATTTATTTCATTAGGTGTACATGTCTGTCTGTTAACTAAATAAAGTTAAAAGTATCATACACTACCACATTATCGCTCGTTAATAAATATATCCAAGTAAAATTTCCCTTGTCCTATTCTCAAAAGTACTAAACATAGAGTATCAAGTAGTTATTTGACTAAATATAATATATTATACTAAACATATGCTTGATATTGGCGATACATATACTTGTTTTAAATAATGAATATTTCGATGACCTTCTTATATTTAATAGTTCTGTTGTAAAATGAATCCGTGCTATTAGGCATTTGATTGCACAGCATACTTGAGGAAAGAACATTCAACAGGAACATTATCGGATACAGCTTACATAATTGAGTTGCCCTTTTACTCTTTCCTAAATGGACTACGTATGTCTAGCCACTTGATTGAAACATTGTTCTGTTAACAGCAGACCCAGACGATGTAGTTGATGATTGGTAATTGTCCATTTACTGCACAATACATCAAGGAGCATTCTGAATATCTGACCGTTGAAAGAATTATAGGACATATATTGGCTATTCACACATAATTATTTCTTCGATATCCTGCTGATTTAAGATTTATAACAATCGCTCACTCATACTGTTCCAACCCGAGATCAACGACACTGTAAGAGTAATAGTGACTAGATATCAAATATTTAGTTTATGATATCATGTAGTATTCATTTAAATTGATAAATGGGGTATTTTTCATAAGGCCTTTATTTGATGTCCTTTAATCTTTCTAAATAATATGTTATTTATAGGTGTATTATAAGAACAAGTTTATTATTGCCCTCCTTAAGTGTCCGTGTTACTGTTTTTATCTATTTTCAGGAATCAGAACAATTGTTCAATTACATTAAACATTATATATCAGTTCCACACAGGAACAAGAACAGAATTAGCCACTCTGAACCACTTTGTTGCCAATCAACATCAAGTGTTGAGGGACTAAGATGGTTGCAATTAATATAATTTCTAATACAATGAGTACGAATAAATAACTGTTCAAGTTGGGATATCTTCAACCCCTTGGCCTGTAAGAATTGATCCAGTTTCGCATGTCTTATATGCTACTCTTTATGAAGGATGGACATGAAGACAACTTTCAAAAAGGCTAATTATGCAGAAGAAAGTGTTGATCAATGAAGAGAACATATACAGGATATTTGACATTTCTCGTCGAATACCATGTATATCTCATCGAGTGAAGTAGACATGTATATTTTCACGAGTGTAAATATATCATTTCTTGATATACGAGATGAGATATACATGGTATTCGACGTGACATGTCAAACGTTCTATTTATTAGATTTAACAAACCATGCATAGTTGGTAAATGACGTTCATTTAAAAACAGCCTCCGAGATCGCCTTCCTTTAAACGGCCATCATATGTGGTCATCCTATTGTTACGATAACGTCATATGATTGAAAGTGTTATTTCACTGAGTAGAATAACATGTTAATTTACTCAGTGAAAATAAGGAATTTATTTTACGCCGTATTTCACCACTGAAAATTGAATAAACTGTTTCTATTTGAGGGTAATACTTACAACAATGCAATAATTGCATAACGAGGTCAATGATTTACAGGAGTTATATGTTAAACGTTAAACCAAATACATAACATAAAACATAAATAGTAAGATGTTATCAAACAACCAAATGTGTTGCGTTAACATACATTCGTTCTGGTCCTCTCCCTGTTGGCTTTTCTGAAACCCTGTTTAGTGCCGTAAATATGACAATCCATGTACGATTATATGCACATCGCCTTTTGTAATATCCTTGTTACGCCGTTGTGCTCAGGCGGTTAAAATAAAATGTCAAGGGACGAGCCAGATAACAACAATACTTTGTTTCATGTTTACATGTCAGGTTGTGTTGAAGGTAAATATAGCAACTCAGTCGCTTCTAATATTTCAGCGGTGCGTCAGTACTTGTCTATTCATAAATTTATGTGATATGAAGAATTGAATGGTACAATCCGGGTCATTTACACGTTTCAAGATTTCATTCACAGTCGTACATGTCAAGAACCATAACACATATATGGCCATCATCATGTTCTCGTGAATATGTTAGGTATGCTTGTAGTATTGATTAAATTCAAGGATAAACGTATACAGGTTATCATAAATGAACGTCTTTATTCTGTTTAAGTAATCGATTAACCACACACATCAAAACTAGAACCGATAATGCAATAGCTATAATTCCAGATAGTTCAGGGTAATTTACTCGATTACATAAGGCTCATTGACGAATATTTAAAGGATAACATGGTTATATTTGGGAGAACATTAGCTTCAATAGTACAATGTTTTGGTAATTTTTCGGGCCGAGTCCCATGCGGGATTCGAGCCTATGCCCTCAGAGTAAGGCAACTATCGCCAGCATTGACAGTACCAACAGCTTACCAAACGACCATTTCGCCTCGACAAAAAAGGATAAAGATAATTACAAAAGTTACGATGTGAAACGTTAACTATCAGTAACCGAAATGAGATAACAATGCCATTGACATAAAAGAACAGGATTTTCCGAATAGCAACTTCTTTATTGTGAACATACAAGTTAAGGTTTCGGAGATTACATATTGAATTGAACATTGATGTACCAAACCCATCAATGAAACAGTGGAGTTAAGTGAACGTGATGCATTTATTTAATAAGAATCGTACGAAGCTCACACGCTGCATACCTAATTAACTTTCGTAAATAAATCCATTTGTCATGTGTTCTTGTTAAAATGAGGATACCAGTAATTAGATAGATGGTAATTGTACATCTGTTTATAGACTTACGTGTACATGATTAATTCACTATATGATTAGTTGGACTGTTTCGGATGTAAGCAGTATTTTTGCTGTTTTTTACAAGACTGATAATGAGAAAAATCTTCTCATACATTCACGTAAGGTAGCCTAGTTAAAATATATTGAACGTCAGGATCTTCTTACGTTATATGTGTTGTTGACATGATATTAACAGTTGCCAATAAGAACCAGTACCGCAATAGACAATACTGAATAACATGATATCGAACTGTGTCTGAATCTCATATTTGATATCTGAATGAAGAGTACGTTGTAATTATTCCAATATGCAATTACATTCTTACGGTATCGACACAGACACTACAATTCCCCATGTCAGTGGGTAAATGTTACATTATATCATTTAGTTTGAGCTATAATTGAGTGTTTAATTCGTAATAATATACTAATATACTTTAAGTATTATTAGATATAAATAATATTTGTCAATCTTTGTCATTTCAAATATATTTGTATAAAACGATAATTCGTTTGTTGTTGAGTGTCACAGGGTGTATGTTAATGAGGGTAAACACACCTTCTTTTTGTACAATTTCAGTCGTCAGATTGAGAAGTGCATATCCTTGCAGCTTCTGTGTCCATTTTCAATAACAGCATCATACATGTACATTGAAATTTTTAATATACCTATAGGAATAGATAGAGGATATTATTTATTATATGATATGTAATTACGTCCGAAAAGGGTAGTTTTCACGTCGAGCGGCCGCTAGAAACAGCCTGTCACCACAGCAACAATGTAACGTCATAAGCCAATTCGCCGCTTGAGACCATTGTTTTATGAAGTCATAAAACCTGATCATAGACATTTAACAAGATATATATATTTATGATCAAGCATTGCAATGTGGAGACATACACATAAAGAATAACAACACACAAGTATGTTATGTCAGTAATGTTATGTATATATACATGTTGGTTCTACGAGTGATTGCTCTGTACGACCCATTTATCCAAACGTCAATGCCAATTCATGCATGGTTTATATAAACGCATTATCCACTCGAAATTCAGTTGATTAGGAAAACGGGTTAAATATCTTTAAAAAACTGATAGATCGTGTTATCAGACTATTTAAATGAGTCATGGGATGCCCTTGCTTCTATGTACATCACTCATACAAGACCAAAAGGAAAGGAAAGATGCGATCGTGAATTTCTATGCACGACAGCTGTTGGATAAAAAGTCGGTTCACATCAATCACAATGTTTACGGAAATATAAACTAGAAGGTCTACCTGGAAACCCCTAGTTCTCTATATCAACATGACAGCTTCCAGATGACTGCAACCCCACAACTATGTTAACCTACATTTAGTAATCTGACATTCTTATTACATAAAGGTTCTTTCTTCTTCAGCGTTTTTGATGTCTTTTCGTGTTTACGGTGTAGATAGTTTACTTTGTTTCATGAGGAATATTGTTTTATCCTCATATTTAGTCTATAACATTGCAATTAGTAATGATACTCCCCATTCATTCTCCACAGTACAGTACACCGTATATTCGTCTGATGGCAACTTGTACATGTTCAAAGAAAGAATCACATTGATGGTATAAGGATGGAAGGTCCTAGATTTAAAAATAACTCCTAGTTTGATATTAATACAATAATAAACGTTATCTTACGCTTAATAATGTCACCAAATTCCATTTTCGCCAAAAATATCAGACAGTGGGACGATAACAGATAATATGGTAATTTTGGGATTAGCACTGCATTGTGATTTTATTGTAATCGAACATGTTTGTTTCAAGTATCAAGTATCAAGTATTCATATGTTCTAATTAACATCTTTTGAGATAATTGAGGAAGATGTGAAAGACATATTCCTCATATCAGTAGAGAAAATAACATTTTGCTTCATTTTAAAATAACACAAACGACCACTGTAAGACCGTCATGACACAAGGTCATCTCTTTGCAACTGGCTTAATCGAAACGGTATAAAAGAAAATTATTTTAATCGGATGTATTATGCTGCCAAACACAAACCAATATTCCCGGTAAAATTCTTGCTCTTTTATTGCATTGTTAGCACGAAGTTGCATGTCTAAAAGAAATTATAAACAGACCCCTGGATTATAAAATTCAACACAATAAAATCCATCTTCATGATAAAAACATTTTAAAACCAAAATTGGCTTTGTCAGCACGGGGTTATTAAATTTGAGAGATTATTTTCAAATCTTAATTGCATAAATGTAGTGGCATAATGCTAGTCTTTGTTCATTTCATCAGTTTACACTCAGGAAGAAATACATCAATGATTTAAGATGAGATGATAGGTAATGTGATGACTTTCAGACGTTGACTCACCAGACTCGACTCCCAAATAATCCTATTGTTTGGATTTTCTCCCTAATGATCATCGTCAATAATGAATACCACTGTTTGCATTCTCTATTGGATTCCGGGATTAAAGGAAATTGGATGACGGATGCAGGAAGAGATTTAAGGTTCAATTACAGCTACATTTCATTGGTTCGGCCAATATTGCTCTGGAATGCTGGCATTCTGTAGATGATGAGATTGATAATTTGGAACAACTGTTGTAAGTCAACATGATGAAGAATACACAAAATGTGTTAGTACTGAATAACATCGTTTGAAATCCTGAACATAGTTCAATGTGGCTGTGAAATTTCCATTTATCTTTTAAAATAAAGCCGTTCCTTATATTTACTTGATAGTGAATTGCATTCGCTGTAGAAATGATAGCTGAACTTAGAGTTACAGGTGCTACAGAATGTTGTTTTCATTACCAATGGTCTGCATGCCAGAATTCATTCAAGTTACTGATAGGCACATTTGGACATCATATAATTTAATAATTCTGCTTCTACTACTGCTGCTGCTGCTACTGGTACTACTACTACCACAACTACTGCTGATGCTGATGATGCTGTTACTACTACCACTGCTACTGTTACTACTACTACCACAACTACTGCTGATGCTGATGATGATGTTACTACTACCACTGCTACTGCTACTGCTACTGCTACTGCTACTGCTACTGCTACTACCAACACCAACAGTCTAAGGCAGTCACAGTAAGACGGCAACGCGTATGTTCACATACTGATAAATATACATGTGCATGAACCTTATCATTACTACACTAGATTGTAAAACCAGTCATGCCCCAATTAACATTTTTAGTCAGAATTCCGATCACAAGGCTTCCATTTGCTCTAATTATAAGACTAATGGACTGTTCTGTTATGTGTGTACATGTATGTAATGTTCTAATTAAACGTCTATGTCTAGATCTGCGAATAGGTATATCTGCAGTTAACTGTCTGTAGGGTGGAAGACAACCTGATGGTATGTCATTTGCACTGGCTACTCGCATCTTTGTTGTATGTAACAAAAGGTTGTATCTCCATTATCAAGAGTCGAATTATGGTTTTCTGTTACTAAGGGGATAACAAAACGACATTACACTTTCCCCTAAGTATACACATTTGATCTCAGATATACCGATTTTTTAACCACAATTAAGAATAACTTACGATTACCTTAAAATATTATGTTTAATTAGGTTTAAGGATTTAAGGTATACAGATGCTATATGAATTATAATTAAATATCCTCTTCTCTTTGAAAATTTGTAAACGGAGACACACAACAAAATAGCAAATTTACAGACCATAGGTTTTCATCAAATGCATTAAAACACATACATTACTGCAGGAATATGGGTTTAAAAAACTAATTTTTAAAGTGCAATCACTTTACAAAGTACCACATTGTTTTAAAAAAATGCTTCTTTCATCTTTCAACATTGTTTTATGGTACCTGTTTCAAACTTGATTTTCAATGAATGGAACCTGACATACAATTTGCAACATGTTTCCACGTCCATCTTCACCAGCATAACATTCCAGTGGTGGCAGTAAGAAGTTTACATTTCATTTGAGGGGCAGCATAAACTAAACACATTTTTCTCGCCGGAGAAAGTAGATTAGAATATCTGTAATGAGGATATATCTTATATAATATAAACAATTTCATGAGAGTATGATACTTTAAATACTGACTATCCGTTCATCACACATGGGGTGCTGAAATTGCTAAATCAAAGGTGTCTTGATATTAAGTTGAAGGTATACATTTATGAAATATGGAATTATGCAAGTATACGATAATTTTGGTATAATGTACATTATTGAACTTAAATTTGTTGACTTATCATTGCTGTAGGACGTCATAAATCCAAAACGTCATTTTGACTCTCTTCTCTCGTCTAGGAGATTCGTAACGTGTGTTTCTCAGAAAAATTAACAGATAATGTTTTTAAATTGACTATAGTAGGCTTCTGAAGATGATGTAGCTGTTTCAGTCGTACACTGTATTATCGCTCGTGGATTGAACTAGTTTGTATTTTATTTGGTATCGTTTCTGTTGCACCTGGGAGTAATATGTAGCATAAGTAAACTGAAAGTTGTGAGGGAGCTGTATATACTTACATCATTGGTGTTGTTCTTTAATTTTGAATTGCACTCCTCTTCATAAACGAAACATCCAAACGATGCAACACTTTGAATGAAATATTTGGTTTCATTACTGTCCTTTCATTACATCAACAGTATGACTGTTGCTATTTTCAGAAATATTTTGGAATTTACTAATGACTGCTTTGATCTTTCAACACTGTTTCGTCACACACTCTTTTAGCACATGGCCATTCCATAAATGGACTGTGCCTTAATTAGCAAGACATTTTGCAATATACCACAGAAGCTATTTGGAAACTTTCCAAGAATAACAAGAAACAAATAAAGTTTTCGCCTGAATAAAATCAATATGCTGGTCTTCATATGCACAACGACTCTCTGTATCTGTCTTCCTTCCAAATAAAACAGAACAGTTATATTTCAACTAAAATAATCCATTAATTCTCTATCCTCTTCTTTCTGTTCATGAATACCATTTAATTGTTTAAATGAACATGAGACCAATCTACATTTGGAACGGAGTTTATTTCCAGCTGTTAATAATATAATGTATTTTTGAAAATATTGAATTCTTTGCTTTATTGAAACACGATAAAATATTTCGGTTTTATATTTAAGACAAATACAAAACTCGAAATGATCCCAGTGACTGCAAACTGAAGCTTTGTTTCTTTGAGTTTTAGTATTGGTTTCAAACAGAAAAACGAAAGAAGTTTTGATATGACAATTGAAAAGAACGTACATGTAAAACATCTGAGCACTACATTCCATAAACACAGTTAATGACATCTAAAAGTTGTTATACTCCTAGAGCAACGTCATAAACCATACGCATTCATACGCTTCACTATTCTGTCCATCAGAAATGTGTGTGGAGTAATGAAATAACATACAATATGTTCCACCAGCTGACTTTAAATACATTTGCTATTCACAGGAGGTTTCCTCCAAAACATTACCTTTAAAAGCAAATTTTACTTCTGGAGTTTGAGAAAGTCAAAGAAGATGTGAAAAAAAGACATAGACTCTATAGCTCATTAGGACTTCCTTGATTTATTATTACAAAATCTTCAATTAATATCACCTTTGACCAATGAGTCTCCACACGACAATACAGCATGCTAGAGCTTTACATACTTGAGAAGAAGATGAAAAAAAGGATGTTAGGTCATGCATGACCCCTGTGACCTAGATTGGGGTCATGGGGTCACCAAATCTACAATTTAGAATCCACATTGGCCAAGGAGCCTGCACATAACATTTCAGCTTTCTAGACCTTTTGATAATGAAGAAGAGAACGAAAATGGTTTATTAGGTCGTGACGTCTGTGACTATTTGGAATCACAAGGTCACCAAATGTACAATTTTGAATACCCATTGGCCAAGGAGACTCCACACAAAATTTCAGCTTTCTATACCTTTTGGTTCTGCAGAAGAAAATTACCCCTTTGACCCTTTTCAATAATATAATATAATATAATATAATATAATATAATATAATATAATATAATATAATATAATATAATATAATTTAATATAATAGTACAATTTCTGAAACCCCAAAAGAGGTATGGAACTTTATAAATAACATCCACTTTCTCGTTTATCAACCTCGAAAAAAATACAAAACTGTGTGTTTTCTAGGTTTTTTATACATCGAAAAGAATATTGACATTCTCTCTCAAATTAAAACTGATTCTGTTTAAAAGCATAGACAAAAACAATCAGAAAACATCAATAAATATACTACCGGCAAAAAGAAACGCCCACTAGATGTATTTCCAGAGATTGTAAAAACTGTTATGAACAGTTTAGGAATATTATAACATAATGAAGTTGCACCATTTCTGCATTATATATTTGAATTTCAGAAGCTCATGTCACGAAAGAAGGACGATTGTTGAAATGAGAAAATAATTGTTCAGTTTTCGATCAGTGCTTGATCAGAAAAAAAAACATTTTAAAAAGATTTTCATACAACCACAAGCAACAATACAGGCACGCATTGCGTTAAAGTAGTGATGATGCTGCCGGTGTACGTGGTTAAGGTGCGCAAGTGAATCAAGCGAAAATAGCAGTCTTCATTAAGCGTGGTTTTCATGAATGTTATTGACTCGAATCACAGTTTTCCACGATTTCAATGGACTTTCATATTAGTTATTGCTTCAGCATAACGTGGAGACCGCCATTAATTATATTTAAGAAATTATTGCATCTTTCATTTTAAGGAACATAAAGTAGTCGTTTCTTTTGGTCGGGAGTATACACAAAAAGATTTGTGTCTTTTCAAAGTGTTTATTTAGTCTTCATGCTGTGTAAGAACATTTTCAATCTATATCAATTATTCGCTCGTACTTAATGTCTTAAGCATCACATTTTAATTGTTTTATGTCAGTTTGAGTCTCTCGCCAATCAAAATATTTATCACTAAATTAAAAAATGCAGAAATCTACACGTTTTGCCAACCTTAAGAACTCATTCTGTCAACTAAAATAAATTCATCTTTCAAATGGATTAGTATTGGGCCCAAAGGGAATGTCTAATTTTTAAAAGTTTTACTTCACCTTAAACCCAATGTTTCAAATGTACTATATGACAAATCGCTCCGAAGGTTTTAGGGCTCTATCAATGTTTTTCTATCCACTATCAATGTAATATTAATATCTTGGATAGGAAGAAAATGGACTTTGAATTATTTTATCTTATTTCGTAATGTTGTTCCTCGTCATTTATCAGAAAGCGTTTCTTTTTACCTTAAACGTTTCACTGTTTTTCTCAATCAAAGTATATTTCCTGTTAATAGAAAATATCGTGAAATTTGTTCTTTGGAAGTAATAGAACAACCACACACTTTAAACGAAAAGTGAAACAAATGCAATAACCATGTTAAGATAGTTCAGGGTAATTAAATCAATTACTTGTCGTCTATCTCTTTTCACCATGAAACTGATACTGTAAACACATTTAAAGAGTATGATAAAGTCTAAAATGAAGTTAAACATCAATCCAGTTAACCGGAATTAGATAAGACAAGTATTTGTAAAGCTGCCGAGACAAGGTCTTGATATGCAAAGTAATCACTGAGAGAGAGCGAGAGAGCAAATGTTGACTACACCGTAGGTTACGAATACGGCCTTGACTCATTATTCTTTTAACAGTTTTGTTCATGATTTTCCT
Organism: Gibbula magus; assembly: GCA_936450465.1. NCBI lineage: Eukaryota > Metazoa > Mollusca > Gastropoda > Trochida > Trochidae > Gibbula > Gibbula magus. The sequence continues at coordinate 57,628,320 of OW388292.1, read as the reverse complement.
CAAATGATCATGATCTTAGTTGAAGTCAGTATTGCTTCAGGTGAAAATAATAGACTATGCGTCACCTTATAAATGTTTAATCCCTAAGAAATGAAAGGTTAAGAAATTGTTATCTCCGTGCTTGTGTACTTATCTGTACAGTAGGCTTCTTGTAAAAATGTAATAGTGGTTTTGAAATCACTATAAGAGAATACTAGCAACAACTTTTTAATCGAATTCACGGAATATACTTCAGAGTGCTACAATGAGAAATATATTCTGGACAGTGCTACTTACCAGGTTTATAGATTCAATTATGTGGAATGAATGTCTTAATGGTTGGACTGGTATACATCCATTAGACATATTACAGCTTGATTCATCCATTGCTCCACACTTACAGTCCAGAGGGGTGATGTATTGAACATTCAATTCAAATAGGATGAAATCTGCTCCACTCTATGCCAGTCCAGTTTAGGGGTAAGTGGTAACTAGGTCAGTATACAATCTTCACTCTTAATAAGTAATCAGGGGACCCTTAGGTACTGAATATACATAAACAAATAACAAATAAGAACTTAAATTGTAGTCTTTAGAACAGTCGACATGTTGCACTTATTTAAGTGAACAAGAGTGCTCTGAGCAGTTTAAATGTAAGGGTAATTTAATATTAAAAATAAATAAGCACGTCAATTATCTAAGGCCTATCACCAATCAATCAAAACTTATGGCCATTGTTAAGTTTCTCACAAAATGTATCCTACATCAAGGTCAAGGTTACATGGTTTAAAAGGTTATAACCTCAGTGTGGGACATTTGAAACATAACATGTTCAGATGCTGACGAATTAAAATTTACTGCCAGTCTGAAATCTGAAAGTGCTCTAAGACAAGAGCCATAACTCTGAAAATATTAATCCGATCGGTCCCCTAAAATCCATTTGTATATCCAAAGCATGTGTAAAGTTTCAGAAATATTCATCAAAAACTGTGGGAGGAGTTGATTTCAGAACACACATACTGTCAGTCTGAAATTGAAAAGCAGAGTGCACGGATAGTCAATGGATATTACTCTGAAAATATTAATCCGATCGGTCCCAAAAAAGGCACATGCGTATCACCGAAGTATAGCCAAAGCATGTGTAAAGTTTTTAAAAAATTCATCAAAAACTGTTGGAGGAGTTGATTTCAGAACACAAGTACACTTTTCGGGACGCACGGACAGACGGGCTGCGCCACGACATAAACCCCCTTGGGTTTCACCTGGGGGTTAAAAGGATACATAGTGAAAGTAATACATATTACTCCATCACAGAACACCTGATGGTGTGTATGTATTCAATGATAGATGAATTGAAACGTCAAAACATCAGACAATACCTTGTCATAGTAATTTCAATAATGGAAAGTTCAATGTTGCGAGCATTCATGGAAACAACAACAAATTAATGGAGGTTATAGGTTATATAGGATGCGTTTTGATGAATGCAAATTTGCCTAAACGTGTTTTTTTTATCACTTACCTATTTTAAAGAGAAGACAGACAGACAGACAGACAGATTATTTATTTAAGTCTCACCTCACATGTATAATACAGGAATAAATATATACAATGTATATATATATATATATATATATATATATATATATTACAATTCCATGATTGTGCCATATTTAAAACTCTTCCCTGAGTGTTTAGGTATCACTACATCAGTCAAATCCCTTGAACTCCCTTCGAGCGGCCATTTTAATGTGAACATATTAAAATGGCCGCATGATGTGAAATAGACTCACATGGCTCAACCGAACCATGTACATTATATTAACAACTCTGTTTATTGATTCACGAGTATTACTCAGCCATTGGTAACGCTTATTTATATTTTTGTGAGAGCACTTTATTTCAGTTAGATAATCGTGCTACAGCGCCTTTAAAGGGTTTCTGAGTCATGTTATATTGAGTTGTCATTTCATACAATATATCTATATTCTTCTTCCATTTATTACATTAGCAAATTGAATAATTTAGAAAATGATAAATCATTCATCTACTGATGTGTATAATTACAGTATTCATGGCTTCATAGGTATAAAATCGTAAAAACAAATATGTGCAATATGAAGCAAACAGGAAACTAGCAAATTGGTATACTATAGTTAAGTTAATCTTTACAGCTCACAATACATTAGCGGCGTGTGCATATCAAAGAAAAGGGATCTCGAAATATGTTTCAACGCTGGTTTGTGGGACCTGTCCATCACAGGTGTACCATGAACGGAACGTGGCTTGGAATTAGCAACATGTTTTCAAGTCAATCTTCACTCGGAACATTTTTGGCAACATTCCAATGATAACAACAAACTAGCTAATTGACCGGGCAAAAGAAAGGAATCTAATTTTCAACAAACGAAATAAAATACTTCTCTGGATAAATTTGATTTTGAACTAAAAGTTCCAGATTATTTTATAACAACTGATCTCCAAGAATGAAAAGCTTGAGATTTGTGAACAATGGGAATAGCTATTTAAAGAATGGGATTTTGACTGGAATAATATTTTCAACTATTATAGATATGGTTTGAAAGATGTCAAACTTATTGATTTAGATAGTATAGATAGATAGATTCCTACAAAGAGTTATTCTTACTAAAAGGGAATTGTTGCGAATGAATCTTATTTTATAACGACTTGTGTAACTCCTGTAATGACGCTTCCGGGAACATTTGCCATGTTTATTGGGAATGTAGTGTGACCAAGAAATTTTGGAATGATTTTGAACTTTGGTTAAATAAATATCAACAACAAAAAATAACCATTTCAAAATACTTTACTCGGTAATTACATGAAAATCTTGTCAGACATATACTAGTGGAAAAATATATTTTTCCGAAAAACAATGCAATGACTAAATTCAATAACAATTGGAAATCCTTCTTCCCAATATTCAAGAAATAAGGTTTTTGTTTGCATGTCTCTTTCAGTTTACCTTGAATGATTTTGTACATGATGTTGACCTTCGTTGTACTCTGACCTTGTAACCCTTGGGAACAAATTTCAATTTTTGTTTATTTTGAATGTATTTGATATGCGTAAATATTTATATATGTGTAAGACCAATTAAGTACATACACTTACGTTCATCAGAGGATACCGCGTTTTCATGTTAATGTCTCTTATATAAAAAATAGCTGTTTTGATATCGGTTTGGATAGAATGTTTCTCATGTAGGTGATACTTGATACCAATGCCAATGTTAAGTTTGATCAGGAATTTTGTCATTAACATCAGTCAACTACGTACAATAATGATATCGACATACTGTTACATATCTGTTACTTTCTCTTCCACGTCTATCCCATGTCTTATAAATGATTTTGATTTGACCGTAATAGATGGATAGCTGATTTAACACTTAGGCGAGAGACGTTGAACTACGTTTGACACACATGTGAATGTGTACAAGTGTTAACTGGTAAATACATGAATAAAATACAGAAATGTTAAAGCCTTTCATTTATGACCAAGAGTATAATAGACATTACAGCAGTTTAGATATCATATTCAACAGATGCAGAAAATGTGACTATAGTGTTATTTAACTACTTGGAAATGTGTTTGCTAACCAAAATATAAAGATGTATTTAATGTATAACTGTTAATGAGTTCTTTGTTGGCAATACCTTTTAACTAAAAGGTCATGTTGTAGCGCATAAACGGATTTCCGCCAGCTGACCTTAAAATAGATTCGCTATTCACACGATGTCTGATCCTGGAGCGGTTCACAATTGTCTTCGATGTCGAGGCATTACATTGCAATGTACGTAGAGCTCTTTCTGTCCCTTCATTTTTAAAGATGTATTATGAATGATTGTACATATCGAGATGTACTTTATATGGCATCAGCCCCAACAACAATACCTTGCAAATGACATATATTCTATTTTTCTCGTCTTCATAACATGTTTCCGTAACTAAGACTTTCACACAATAATATATTTTTGTTTGGTTTCAGATTGTCAGTGGCATTGTTCCAATCTAATTGAAACCAGATCAAACGTTACCTGGGACGTCGTTGCGTTTTTTATCTGAGTACTGTACGACAAATATAGGTCATGACCTTCTACTCCGACCAATCAGCAACGGGGCTTGATGGCCATCAGTCTGACTGGAGCTAACATACGAAACACCACATAGAATAGCATATCTAAAAAGGCCCCTGATTGGCTGACCTTACTGAAGGTGAACGATGGCAGTGACGGTTACCTGATGATGACATTCACTGATCAGTACTCAGTTCGACGTACGAGTCATGCAGTCACTCATCCTATTGGCCACAAGAATTTGTACTATTGAAGGTAGTGTTATCCCAAATAGTACCATGTTATATTTCTTCACTATCTAAATGGCAAGTATTTCTAATGCATTCAGCCTACGGAGTTGTGCCAAACTTACGTCTATCAGAGGGGTATTGAATGTAAAATTAGCTTAACTATCGATTGTTGAACGTCGATTTTTGTCGAGGCGAAATGGTCGTGTGGTAAGCTGTTGGTACAGTCAATGCTGGCGATAGTTGCCTTACTCTGAGGCCCTGGGTTCGAATCCCGCATGGGACTCGGCCCGACAAAGTACAAGAACTTTGAAGGTAGTGTTATCCCAAATATAACCATGTTATATTTCTTCACTATCTAAATGGCAAGTATTTCTAATACTCTACTAAGTATTGCCTGTGTATGCATCAGAAATTGTGCGCTGTTAGTCTGGAACTTATATCTTACTGAATAGACAGGGCTTGTAGGAAAGAGAACGAATGAAGGAAACCATTTAGCATTTTTAAAAATATATTTCTATTAAGGAAATTGTATCCACTTAATTTGAAAAGACGTGATGTGATTTTAAATCATTTAAGTGACTATCAATCTCCTTTTTTGCTACACGTCTAATGTCCATACTATTTGGTTGATCGACCATATGTAGAAACGTTTCGTCATGTGATGACTGAGTATGTTGAAATGAACCTTCAGTTCATCACATATTGCACTTTTGCTTAAAGAAAGACTTCATGCTGTTACCCATTCAGGAAAACGCTTCTGCAGTGGGACTAAAATGCATGTAGAGGCTATTCAATTGTCTATTCATATCTTCTCATTGGATATTGATGGTCCTAAATAAGATATACGTTAAACGCTTCTCTATATCAGAACTACAGATTAATGTGTCCAGTAACAAGCCATAGCGATATTGGTCAGAATGTCCGTTGCTTTACACTAGCTTCTATGGATTTCTTGAAAAGTGTGGTCAGATGAAATTGTTTTCCTACTCGTGCATTGTAGCTAATATTTTTTGTAAAATACATTTTAACATATTTACCATTATTACCTACGAGGGCAATAATATCGGGGTTCATATTTTTCATAAGGCAAAATACCACTTTCTCACAATGACGTGATGTCATAAACAATCTTATGATGTCACGCTTCGTCTATGATGTTGTATTCTAAATACGGCTATGGCAGGTCGCCAGCCTCTAGTTGAAAGAGGATTTTAGCATATTTTCATTTCATGTGGCTATGCATCGCGTTGAAACCTGCGAGCATTGGCTGGAACTAACGAAACATGGGTGGTACTACTAAAAAAAGCGCCTTCGAATACAAATTCAAACAGACATAACAACTTTCAATTTTATACATTCCACCTATTATACTTTTTACTTATGCAGAAGAAAATCAACCCTATCTCGGTTACTTGGACTCAATGTTTCTACTCAACACAGGTCATCCTTTGGAATTTTCTTCAACTTTAATTGTATGGCAGACCAGCGAGATCAAGCAGGGGTTGGGAAGGGAATATTGTTACTAAGTGTACGACGGACATGTCTTGACAAACTCGATTGACATGCTAACAAAGGAGGAGAAAAACTGCTGCTTTAGAGAATATTGGCTGACCCATGGGCTCCTTAAAACATATTGTTAACATAAACAAAATAATAGACTGAACAAGATTTAGCCAGGCGGTGTGGAGTTAGACAACAACGTCATCGACATTTCATCGTTTAGCTATGAATTCAGATGTAGACAGCACATGACAGATACCTGTAATTTCGTCCGCGCCGAAACCTGTATCAGCAAAGCAACATAAAATACATGAGATATGCGGCGGTGGGTAAGTCATGTATTGTACATAATCTCCCTACGATAGCAGAAGGGAACGTATTCCACTTGGTGGACATTTGATGTGTACGATATCACTATGACTATCACAACGGTTCCGGGGTTCGAATTCCGCCAAGGGCACGGCAACTTTGTCTGCAGTAGAGAACTGTTAAAACGTCATGTGTGAGAAGATTTTTAAGGAACAAAAACATTATATAGTGTTGCTTTGACCGCTAAATAGTAAACATGTATGGTATATAGGTTCGAAAGCTTTGTGAGAGGTGTGTTTTGACTCAATATAGTTTCCTTCATTCATGCTGTTATTTGGATGTTTCTTAAAAGGCACTTCTGGTTCAGGGCAGAAAAGGAGAATCCTTATACAACACCATGTATACCATTCACCACAGTCATAGTCGTCCATTCACGTGCATTAATAGATGTCACTCGGAACATGTACAGTAGCACCCTGAGGAAGATGTGAAAGACATACTCCTCATATCACTAGTGAAAATAACGTTTTGCTTCATTTTAAAATAACACTAACGACCACTGTAAGACCGTCATAACACAAGGTCATCTCTTTGCAACTGGTTTAATCAAAACGGTATAAAAGAAAATTCTTTTAATCGGATGTATTCTGCTGCCAAACACGAACCAATATTCCGGGTAAAAAACTTGCTCTTTTATTGCATTGTTAGCACGAAGTTGCATGTCTAAAAGAAACTATACCTAGATCCCAGGATTGTAAAATTCAATACCATAAAATCCATCTTCACGATAAAAATATTTTGAAACCCAAATTGGCTTTGACAGCACGGGGTTATTTAATTTGAGAGATTATTTTCAAATCTTAATTGCATAAATGTAGTGGCATAATGCTCTTTGTTCATTTCATCAGTTTAAACTCAGGAAGACATAAATCACTGATTTGAGATGAGATGATAGGTAATGTGATGACATTCAGACGTTGACTCACCAGACTCGACTCCCCAATAATCCTATTGTTTGGATTTTCTCCCTAATGATCATCGTCAATAATGTATACCACTGTTTGCATTCCCTATTGGATTCTGCGATTAAAGGAAATTGGATGACGGATGCAGGAAGAGATTTAAGGTTCAATTACAGCTACATTTCATTGGTTCATCCAATATTGCTCTGGAATGCTGGCATTCTGTAGATGATGAGGTTGATAATTCGGAACAACTGATGAAGAATACACAAAATGTGTTAGTACTGAATAGCATCACTTGCTATCCTGCACATAGTTTAATGTGGCTGTGAAATTTCCATTTATCTTTTAAAATAAAGTCGCTCCTTATATTTACTTGATAGTGAATTGCATTCGCTGTACAAATAATAGCTGAACTTTGAGTTACAGGTGCTGAAGAATGTTCTTTTCATTGCGAATAGTCTGAATGCTAGAATTCATTCAAGTTACTGATAGGCACATTTGGACATCATATAATTTAATAATTCTGCTTCTACTACTACTACTACTATTACTACTACTACTACTACTACTACTACTACTACTGCTGCTGCTGCTACTACTACTACTACTGCTGCTACTGCTGCTGCTGCTGCTGATGCTGTTACTACTACCACTGCTACTGGTACTTCTACCAACACCAACAGTCAAAGGCAGTCACAGGAAGACGGCAACGCGTATGTTCACATACAGAGAAACATACTTGAGCAGGCACCTTATCATTACTACACTAGATTGTAAAACCAGTCATGCACCAATAAACATTTTTCAGAACTCCGATCACAAGGCTTCTATTTGCTCTAATTATAAGACTAATGGACTGTTCTGTTATGTTTGTACATGTAGTTAATGTCCTAATTAACCGTCCATGTCTAGATCTGGAAATTGGTATATCTGCAGCTAACTGTCTGTCGGTTGGGAGACAACCTGTTTGTATGTCATTAGCACTGGCTACTTGCATCTTTGTTGTATGTAACAAAGGTTGTATCCATTATCAAGAGTCGACTTACGGTTTTCTGTTACTAAGGGGATAACAAAACGACATTACACTTTCCCCTAAGTATACACATTTGATCTCCGATATACAGATTATTTAACCACAATTAAGAATAACTTACGATTACCTTAAGATATTGTGTATAATTAGGTTTAATGATTTAAGGTATACATACTCTATGTGAATTATAATTAAATTTTATTTTCTCTTTGAAAATTTGTAAAAGGAGACTCACAACAAAGTAGCAAATTTACAGTCCATAGGTTTTGTTCTTCTTTCCATCAAATGCATTACAACACATATGTTTCTGCAGGAAGATGGGTTTAAAAAACTAATTTTTAAAGTGCAATCCCTTTACAAAGTACATTTTGTACCACATGGTTTTAAAAAAATACTTCTTTCATCTTTCAACATTGTTTTATGGTACCTATTTCAAACTTGATTTTCAATGAATGGAACCTGACATACAATTTGCAACATGTTTTCACGTCCATCTTCACCAGCATTACATTCCAGTGGTGGCAGTAAGAATTTTACATTTCATTTGAAACATAAGACTACACCGAGGGGCAGCAGAAACTAAACACAGTTTTCAACATATTCAAACAGATTTTTTTTTCGTCGGAGAAAGTCGATTTTTATCTTGTAAACAAATAAACAAATTTCATGAAAGTATGATACTTTATATTGACTATCTGTTCATCACACATGGGGTGCTGAAATTGCTATTTCAAAGGGGTTTCCTGGATATCGAGTTGAAGGTATGAATTCATGAAGTATGGAAATTATGCAAGTATACGATAATGTTGGCATAATGTACATTCTTGGACTTATATTTGCTGTAGGACGTCATAAAAGAGTCCAAAAACGTCATTTTGACTCTCCTATCGCGTCTAGGAGTTTCGTGACGCGTGTTTCTCAGAAATATGAACATATAATGTTTTTAAATTTAGTTCAGTAGGCATCTGAAGATGATGTAGCTGTCTCAGTAGTACACTGTAGTATCGCTTGTGGATTGAACTAGTTTGTATTTCATATGGTATCGTTTCTTTTGCACCTGGGAGTAATATGTAGCATCAGTAAACGGAAAGTTGTGAGGGAGCTGTCTATCTTCTAACTATATACTTATATCATTGTTGTTGTTCTATAATTTTGAATTGCACTCCTCTTCATAAAAGAAACATCCGAACGATGCAACACTTTGAATGAAATATTTGGTTTCATTACTGTCATTTCATTACCCCAACATTATTACTGTTTGTATTTTCAGAAATGTTTTGGAATTTACTAATGAATGCTTTGATCTTTCAACACTGTTTCGTCGCGAACTGTTTTAGCACATGGCCATTCCGTAAATGGACTGTGCCTTAATTAGCGAGAGTCGACTTACGGTTTTCTGTTACTAAGGGGATAACAAAACGACATTACACTTTCCCCTAAGTATACACATTTGATCTCCGATATACAGATTATTTAACCACAATTAAGAATAACTTACGATTACCTTAAGATATTGTGTATAATTAGGTTTAATGATTTAAGGTATACATACTCTATGTGAATTATAATTAAATTTTATTTTCTCTTTGAAAATTTGTAAAAGGAGACTCACAACAAAGTAGCAAATTTACAGTCCATAGGTTTTGTTCTTCTTTCCATCAAATGCATTACAACACATATGTTTCTGCAGGAAGATGGGTTTAAAAAACTAATTTTTAAAGTGCAATCCCTTTACAAAGTACATTTTGTACCACATGGTTTTAAAAAAATACTTCTTTCATCTTTCAACATTGTTTTATGGTACCTATTTCAAACTTGATTTTCAATGAATGGAACCTGACATACAATTTGCAACATGTTTTCACGTCCATCTTCACCAGCATTACATTCCAGTGGTGGCAGTAAGAATTTTACATTTCATTTGAAACATAAGACTACACCGAGGGGCAGCAGAAACTAAACACAGTTTTCAACATATTCAAACAGATTTTTTTTTCGTCGGAGAAAGTCGATTTTTATCTTGTAAACAAATAAACAAATTTCATGAAAGTATGATACTTTATATTGACTATCTGTTCATCACACATGGGGTGCTGAAATTGCTATTTCAAAGGGGTTTCCTGGATATCGAGTTGAAGGTATGAATTCATGAAGTATGGAAATTATGCAAGTATACGATAATGTTGGCATAATGTACATTCTTGGACTTATATTTGCTGTAGGACGTCATAAAAGAGTCCAAAAACGTCATTTTGACTCTCCTATCGCGTCTAGGAGTTTCGTGACGCGTGTTTCTCAGAAATATGAACATATAATGTTTTTAAATTTAGTTCAGTAGGCATCTGAAGATGATGTAGCTGTCTCAGTAGTACACTGTAGTATCGCTTGTGGATTGAACTAGTTTGTATTTCATATGGTATCGTTTCTTTTGCACCTGGGAGTAATATGTAGCATCAGTAAACGGAAAGTTGTGAGGGAGCTGTCTATCTTCTAACTATATACTTATATCATTGTTGTTGTTCTATAATTTTGAATTGCACTCCTCTTCATAAAAGAAACATCCGAACGATGCAACACTTTGAATGAAATATTTGGTTTCATTACTGTCATTTCATTACCCCAACATTATTACTGTTTGTATTTTCAGAAATGTTTTGGAATTTACTAATGAATGCTTTGATCTTTCAACACTGTTTCGTCGCGAACTGTTTTAGCACATGGCCATTCCGTAAATGGACTGTGCCTTAATTAGCGAGATATGGTGCAATATACCACAGAAGCTATTTGGAAAGTTTCCAAGAATAACAGGAAACAAATAGAATTTTCACCTGAATAAAATCAATATGCTGGTCATCATATGAACAACGACTCTCTGTATTTGTATTCCTTCCAAATAAAACAGAACAGTTATATTTCAACTAAAATAATCCATTAATTCTCTGTCCTCTTCTTTCTATTCATGAATACCATTTAATTGTTTAAATGAACATGAGACCCATCTTCATTTGGAACGGAGTTTATTTCCAGCTGTTATTAATATAATGTTGTTTTGAAAATATTGAATTCTTTGCTTTATTGAAACACGATAAAATATTTGGATTTTATATTTAAGACAAATACAAAACTCGAAATAATCCCAGTGACTGCAAACTGAAGCTTTGTTTCTTTGAGTTTTAGTATTGGTTACAAACAGAAAAAACGAAATAAGTTTTGATATGACAATTGAAAAGAACGTACATGTAAAACATCTGAGCACTACATTCCATAAACACAGTTAATGACATCTAAAAGTTGTTATACTCCTAGAGCAACGTCATAAACCATACTCATTCATTCGCTACGCCATTCTGTCCATCAGAAATGTGTGTGGAGTAATAAAATAACATACAATATGTTCCACCAGCTGACTTTAATTACATTTGCTATTCACAGGATGTTTCCTCCAAAACATTACCTATAAAAGCAAATTTTACTTTTGGACTTTGAGAAAGTCAAAGAAGATGTCACAAAAAAATGGACTCTGTAGATCATTAGGACACCCTTGATTTATTATCTTAGGTTCAATATCTAGATTGCTAAAAAGCAAAAAAAAAAAAAGAGTTTGAGATCGTGACCCCTGTGACCAACATTTGGGGTAACAGGGTCAGCAAATCTACAATTAATATCACCTTTGAACAATGAGTCAATGAGAAGAAGATGAAAAAAGGTTTTTAGATCATGCATGACCCATGTGACCTAGATTGTGGTCATGGGGTCACCACATCTACAATTTAGAATACCCATTGGCCATGGAGACTCCACACAATATTTCAGCTTTCTATACATTTTGGTTCTGGAGAAGAAATGAAAAAAGACGTAAATATAATATAATATAATATAATATAATATAATATAATATAATATAATATAATATAATATAATATAATATAACATAATATAATATAATATAATATAATATAATATAATATAATATAATATAATATAATATAATATAATATATACTATGATAATATTAGATTAGAATTTGTACAATTTCTGAAACCACAAAAGAAGTATGGCACTTTCTAAATAACATCCATTTTCTCGTTTATCAACCTCGAAAAAATACAAAGCTGTGTGTTTTCTAGGTCTTGTATACATTCGTAAAGAATATTGATAATCTCTCTAGAATTAAAACTGATTCTGTTTAAATACAGAGAAAAAACAATCAGAAAGCATCAATAAATACACAAAGGATGTTTGTCTTGTCAAAGTGTTTATTCAGTCTTCATGCTGTGTAAGAACTATTCCAATCTACATCAATTATTCGCTCGTAATTAATGTCTTCATCATCACATTTAATTGTTTTTATGTCAGTTTGAGTCTCTCGCCAAATTGAAATGTTTATCAATAAATTAAAAAAATGCATACATCTACACGTTTTGCCAACCTTAAGAACTAATTCTGTCAACTAAAATACATTCATCCTTCAAATGGATTAGTATTGGGCCCAAAGGGATTGTCTAATTTAAAAAAAAAGTTTTACTTCACCTGAAACCCAATGTTTCAAAGGTACTATATCACAATAGCTCGGACAGTTTTAGGGCTCCATCAATGTTTTTCTATCAACTATCAATGTAATATTAATATCTTGGATAGGAATAAAATGGAAACTGAATTATTTTTTCTTATTTCTTAATGTTGTTCCTCGTCATTTATCAGAAAGCGTTTCTTTTGACCCTAAACGTTCCATTTGTCTTCTATATTTCCTGTTAATAGATAATATCATGAAATTTGTTTCACAACAATTATACTTATCCGTTCTTTGGAAGTAATAGAACAACCACACACTCTTAACGAAAAGTGAAAGAAATGCAACAACCATGCTAAGATAGTTCGGAGTAATTAAATCAATTACTGGTCGTCTATCTCTATTCACCATGAAACTGATACTGTAAATTCATTTAAAGAGTATGATAAACTCTAAAATGAAGTTAAACATCAGTTTCCAGTTAACCGGAATTAGATAAGACAAGTATTTGTAAAGCTTGAAACCCAATCTGCCGAGACAAGGTCTTGATATGCAAAGTAATCACAGAGAGAGAGAAGAGTAGAAGAGTACAAACTGATTCTGAGTAGTTGGACCATCATATTCAATATGGGCAAATATTTGAACATCAACATACACTTTCATAACCCCTCAATGTAACTAGAGTACATTTACTTCATAACAAAAAGACATGTTCTTCGTGTGGAACAATCATTTTAATATACACCGTTACAGCATGTAAAGTATTAAAATACATTTCAATTCAATCAGGGTCATAGCAAATATTGAGTACACCGTAGGTTACGAATACGGCCTTACTCATAATTCTTTTAACAGTTTTGTTTATGATTTTCCTCGAATGATCATGATCTTAGTTGAAGTCAGTATTGCTTCAGGTGAAAATAATAGACTATGCGACACCTTGTAAATGTTTAATCCCTAAGATATGAAAGGTTAAGAAATTGTAAACTCCATGCTGGTGTACTTATCTGTTCAGCAGGCTTCTTTAAAAATGTAATAGTGGTTTTGAAAATCACTATTAGAGAATACTAGCAACTACTTTCTAATCGAATTCACGGAATACACTTCAGAGTGCTACAATGAGAAATATATTCTAGACAGTGTTACTTACCAGGTTTATAGATATAATTATGTGGAATGAATGTCTTAATTGGTTGGACTGGTATACATCCATTAGACATATTACAGCTTGATTCATCCATTGCTCCACACTTACAGTCCAGAAGGGTGATGTATTGAACATTCAATTCAATAAGAGTGAAACCTGTTCCACTCTATGCCAGTCTAGGTTAGGGATAAGTGGTAACTAGGTCAATATACAATCTTCACTCTTCATAATTAATCAGGGGACCCTTAGGTACTGAATACACGTAAACAAATAACAACTAAGAACTAAAATTGTAGTCTTTAGAACAGTCGACGTGTTGCACTTATTTAAATAAACAAGAGTGCTCTGAGCTGTTTAAATGTAAGGGTAATTTAATGACCTATTAACATAAATAAACACGTCAATTATTAAAGGCCTATCACCAATCAATCAAAACTTATGGCCATTGTTAAGTTTCTCACAAAATGTATCCTACATCAAGGTCAAGGTTACATGGTTTAAAAGTTTATAAGCTCAGTGTGGGACATTTGAAATGTAACATTTTCAAATGCTGACGAATGAAAATTTATCAAAAGCATGTGTAAATTTTCAGAAAGATTCATCAAAAACCGTTGGAGGAGTTAATGTCAGAACACACGTACTGTTTGTCTGAAATTGAAAAGCAGAGTGCACTAAGTGAAGGGCCATTACTCTGAAATTATTAAATCGATCGGTCCCAATAAGGCACATGCGTATCACCGACGTTAATTCAAAGCATGTGTAAAGTTTCAGAAGATTCATCAAAAACTGTGGGAGGAGATTTAAGAACACAAGTGCCCTTTTCGAGATGGACGGACTGACGGGCTGTGCCATGACATAAATCCCCTCGGGTTTCACCCGGAGGTTAAAAATGATACTTAAGCCGAAGTGAAAGTAATATATACTACTCCTTCACGGAACACCTGATGGTGTGTATGTGTTCAATGACAGATGAATTGAAACGACAAAACATCAGAAAAATACCTTGTCATGGCAATTTCAATAAAGGAAAGTTCAATGCTCCGAGCATTCATGGAAACAGAACAAATATTTAATGGAGGTTATATAGGATGCGTTTTGACGAATGCAAATTTGCCTAAAATGTGTTTTTGTTAGATCACTTACCTCTTTTAAAGAGAAGATGAATGCCAGCATGCATGTATTTGACATGGTTCTATGGAAACATTTGAGTAGCCGGTTTAAGAATTTGGGCATTTGCAAAATTGTGGTTGATGATTTTGTCAGTGGCACAATGTACAAATGTACAAGACAACTATGCATTCAGCAACCATTGGTCTGAGTCGGGATTAAGTTCATCAGGAGTTAAATATATGTATAAAAACTGTAAGGTGCTCCCGGACTATTAACATGATTCACGGGATGCACTGACTCTACAAACATCACTCACACAAGACCAAAGGAAAAGTAAGATGCGCTTATGAACGTCGATGCATGTCAGGTGCTAGATGAAAACTAGAACACACATCAATCACAATGTTTACACAGATAGAGTAGGACGAGTACCTTGGAACCCCTTGATAGCTTTCAGAAGGCTGTAATCTCATAACTATGTAAACTGACCTACATCGGGGCCTTCTGATCCGTGTTCTTCAAATTAAAAAATAATTGGTACTGTATACTATGTTTCAAGTACAAACATATTTTAGTCTCACTTTTATTGTCAAACATTAGATATAGTGTTCCTCAAATTACAGTGCAAGAACATTTTAGTTCACAATTATTGTTTCCTTGTAATTTTATTTGTTGATGTGATATATGATATATCATGTTACTGTTGAGTTAAGGTATAAAACTTATAATTTTGTTTATGAAATAGGTTTCATATGTTGCTTATCAAATAGCATTTCAAGTCATGTGACAAGCATGTAATAATCTACCAATTCATACATGTTGGTATAAAGTATTATGATTAAGGTATTTTCATTAAATATAGTATACTAGTTTTACAAATGATTGCACCGAATACATGTATAATCAGCTGTTTTCAAATGATAACGACACTCATCAATTTTAATTTTATTTTAATTTCATTTTAAGATTTAAGCCGAAGTGTTTGCATTAAACAACGTATATGTTGCATATATTTGAGACGTACTGCCTCTTACCTGTAATTATTTATGCACGTGCATTTGTGAACTGATAAGATTATATTTATAAATCCTCCCTTATCGTTTCATCATCATTGTTTATCCATTGTAAATCCAACCTTTCAACTGTTTTACTCAAATATGAGTGATACTGTGAAACTACTATCGTGTATGAATTCTCTCATGATCTTCAGTCATAACCGAAATATATGTAAGTGTTAATGATATGAGAACCAGTGATACATAAGTCAAAGACTGCATATATACAGGGACTTATTCGGTTGGTAAAGTCATTGTTTTACACTGTCACACTAATTAGCAGTGAAAACGGTTGATTGGAATATTTTCGATAGACAGGTTCCTTATTAAAGGGATAAACAAAATTATCCTTCTTGTGCAACTGATTTCTGTAATTGAGACAAAATACCAGGTTTACTAAGTTAATTTTGTAATTAATTTTCGTAATCAACAACAATTTAACCTTTTAAAACGTAAAACGTAGTAAACGATATTAAATGCGCTGTAGCACGTTCTTTGCATTGTATGTTTCTCAATTTTGACATTTATTATTGAAGTTTGTACAATATATTGGTACGTTAATGTGTAAAACGCCTCAATACACAACCCGGTATCCATAGAAAACGGTGATGTGAAATAGACTCGCACCGCTTAACCGAACCATGTACATATATCAACAACTCTGTTTATTGATTCACGAGTATTATTCAGCCATTGGTAACACGTATTTATTTTTTTGTATTCTTTTTTGTCATTTGATACTTTATATCTGTATTCTATATTGAATAATTTAGAAAATGATAAATCATTCATCTACTGATGTGTATAATTATAGTATTCATGGCTTCATAGTTCTAAAATCGTAAAAACAAATATGTGCAATATGAGGCAAACAGGAAACTAGCAAATTGGTATACCATAGTTAAGTTAATCTTTACAGCTCACAATACATTAGCCGCGTGTGCATATCAAAGAAAGGGGATCTCGAAATATTTCTGGGGAATGCGCTTTACCCTCTGCCTTGATGTTTCAACACTGGTTTGTGGGACCTGTCCATCACAGGTTTACCATGAACAGAACGTGCCTTGGAATTAGCAACATGTTTTCGAGTCAATCTTCACTCGGAAAATTTTGGGCAACATTCCAATGATAACAACAAACTAGCTAATTGACCGGGTAAAAGAAAGGAATCCAATTTTCAACAAACGAAACAAAATACTTCTGCTGGATTAATTAGATTTTGAACTAAAGGTTCTAGTTTATGTTATGACAAACTTATCTCCAATAATGAAAAGCTTGAGATTTTTAAAAAATGAAAATTTTTTTTTATAGAATGGGATTTTGACTGGAATAATATTTTCAACTCTATCGATGTGGTCTGAAAGATGTCAAACTTATTGATGTTCAATATATATTCCCACAAAGAGTTATTTCTACTAAAAGGGAATTGCTGCGAATGAATCTTGTTGATAACGACCTGAGTCACTTCTGTAATGACGCTGCCTAGAGCATGTTTATTGGGAATGTAGTGTGACCAAGAAATTTTGGAATGATCTTTAACTTTGATTAAATAAAAATCAACATCACAAAATAACCATTTTCAAAATACTTTATTTGGTTTGTGACATCAAATAAAAATGTTTTGATAAATCAAATCATTGTATCTGCAAAAAAATATATCAATCTATGTAAGTTTGATCAGGAATTTTGTCGTTAACATCAGTCGACTTCATAAAATAATGATATCGGCATACTGTTACATATCTGTTACTTTCTCTTCCATGTGTATCCCATGTCTTATAAATGATTTTGATTTAACCTTAATAGATGGATAGCTGATTTAACATTTAGGCGAGAGACGTTGAACTACGTTTGACACACATGTGAATTCGTACAAGTGTTAACTGATAAATACATGATGAAATGTTAAAGCCTTTCATGTATGACCAAAGGTATAAGAGACATCACAGCAGTTTCGATATCATGTTTAACCGATGCAGATAATGTGACCATGGTGCTATTTAACTACTTTGAAATGTGTTTGCTAACCAAAATATAGAGATGTATTTTATGTATTACTGTTAATAAGTTCTTTGTTGGCAATACTTTTTAACTAAAAGGTCATGTTGTAGCGCATAAACGGATTTCCGCCAGCGGACCTGAAAATAGATTCGCTTTTCACATGTCTGATCCTGTAGCGGTTCTCAATTGTCTTCGATGTCGAGGCATTACATCTCTCTCTGTTCCTTCATTTTTAAAGATGTATTATTAATGATTGTACATATCGAGATGTACTTTATATGGCGTCAGTCCCAACAACAATATCTTGCAAATGACATATCTTATATTTATCCCATCTTCAAAACATGTTTCCGTAGCTTAGCCTTTCACACAATAATATATTTTGTTTGGTTTCAGATTGTCAGTGACATTGTTCCAATCTTATTGAAAGCAGATCGAACGTTACCTGGGACGTCGTTGCGAGTACTGTACGACAAATATAGGTCATGACCTTCTACTTCTACCAATCAGCGACGAGGCTTGATGGCCATCAGTCTGACTGAAGTTAACATACGAAACACCACATTGACTAGCATATCTAAGAAGGCCTCTGATTGGCTGATCTTAATGAAGGTGAACGATTGCAGTGACGGTAACCTGATGATGACATTCACTGATTAGAACTCAGTTCGACGTACGAGATACAAGTGTTATGTTCGAATGATGGCACAAACGAACATAAATGATCGTGTGAACTGCAGTTTAAAGGGGCAGTAGCACCGTTTTTCGAAATAAGTTGATGAAATGAATTTGAAAAATAATGTCACCAATAGTCAGAAAATCAAGGTAAAAGATGAGTGTTCATGGTTCCGTAAAGTCATTGGAATCGTTTTTGTCATTCAAATTAATAAAATGTGTTCACAATAAAATGGCCGCCATGCAATTTTTGCATTATATGAAACACCGTTATTACCACGACGGATAATTGGTTTGTGTGATAAGATGTTGACCCTCTAAAGTAAATATGAATGACATAGACTATCATTATAAATGGGACATTTGAAAAAATAAAATTTGAAAAAAACGTGCTACTGCCCCTTGTGATGTGAAACTTGCACATGAATGTCACATGCTCATAAAACTACTCTATTAAGTACTAGTGCTACATGTGTACGCATCAGAAACTGTGTTCTGTTAGTCTGGAACTTATACATTAGTGAATCGACAGGGCTTGTAGGGAAGAGAACGAATGAAGTAAACCATTTAGCATTTTTTAAAATCTATTCCTATTAAGGAAATTGTATCCACTTAATTTGAAAAGACGTGATGTGATTTTAAATCATTTAAGTGACTATCAATCTCCTTTTTTGCTGCACGTCCAATGTCCATACTATTTGGTTGATCGACCATTTGTAGAAACGTTTCGTCATGTGATGACTGAGTATGTGGAAATGAACCTTAAGTTCATCACATATTGCACTTTTGCTTAAAGAAAGACTTCATGCTGTTACCCATTCAAGAAAACGCTTCTTCAGTGGGACTAAAATACATGTAGAGGCTATTCAATTGTCTATTCATATCTTTTCATTGGATATTGATGGTCCTAAATTAGATATACTTTAAACGCTTCTTTGTATCAGAACTGCAGATTAATGTGTCCAGTAACAAGCCATAGCGATATTGGTCAGAATGTTTGTTTTTTTACACTAGCTTCTACGGATGTCCTGAAGACGTGGTCTGATAAAAGGGTGGTCAGATAAAATTGTTTTCCTACTCGTGCACTGTAGATAATATTTTTTGTAAAATACAATAACATATTTACCATTAAAACATGGGGTTTTACCGATGAAGACTGCTCAAAATCTGTGAGAGAAAGTGTCTAGAGAACATGTAAATATGACTATTAGAACGTGCATTTGTATTGATGCCGTCAACTATTTTGTAATGAGTTCTCTAGCAGAAAATGTTAGTGCTACAAAACAAATATAATTGTAAGTAATACATAAAATCGGTGCTTAGAATCGTTCATCTGCGATGGTGTCTCAGCCCTCCAGGATGTAACTTTCCAAATAATAAACCAGAAGGATTTGCTGGCCATTTTTTTAGAATTCTCCCATGTTCACTTTCATTACAGGGAGACCTAATTGACAATAATAAGCACGTTGTGTACTCTACCGACAGACGAATGTTTTACATATACACTCAGCCGTAGAAGAAACGTCACCATAATTTTAACAATTTATAAACGAAAATCGTTTCTTTAACGGTTGCGTGTACGTCTCTGTTCAGAACAGATCTCTTACGAACTTACAACACCTCGTTAAGTCAAGAAATGAATCTTCATTCTAGCTGATTCAGTTAGATAAATCATATCTTGAAAGTAGAAACATTTACAAACGTCATGACTGCAACGATAGCGCGATAATCATGTTGTACCATCATGTATCAGTACAGAAAAGAACGAAACTCATTAGCCACGACTTTTTCAATGGTAACAATGTGTTTGAAATGTTACATAAAAGGCTCAAAAATACATCAACGATTATAAAAAAGATCACATAACATTTTAGGAAAAATTTAGATATGTATACATGCAAATAACCAATACTTCTTAAACTTGTGTTTTTACTTGTCCATTGCATCTACCAATTACTACGGGTCATTACAAAATACAGACTGAGTCTAAACGAAATGACATCCTGAAACTACTTGAAAAGTTAAGTAGAATTCTGACATCACATGGTTTGAAGTAATCTCTGTTAAGTAAACACAACTTCCGTTACGCAAACACATCCGTGTCTAATTTGCCAGACTAATTAATAGATCAGAGCATTTGGATATCGAACGGACCAATGAAATGTCAGGTTTTGTTTTTTGTCGAAATACTTATCAAAAGAGGTTAATAGACCTTAAGAGAGCATCCAATATTCTCTCTCGAAATTCGATAACCAGTTAGTGTGGTAAGGTTTTCTTACTCATAAATGGTAAACCACAAAAGATTAAGAAAACACAAAATATAAACTTGTTCCTCTTCAACACTTTTGTTTGGTGCCAAAATCCAATTCCATTCGAAATCATGTATTATTTTACCAGCCATACTGTTTGGTTTTAGGCGATGTTAAATCCAAGATTCAATAATATTTTCCCCATATGTTTTTATAATCATGTTATCTATAAAGGCAAAGAAAGAAGGGGCTATGCTACGCTCATTGCATTTGTGTATGTTACATTAGCTCGTCTTTTAAAAAAACAACTAATCATTATAATTCAACGGCATTGAATGTTCCAACCTTCATAGCAGAAATGAATCCCAATATAGTTGCCAAATATGCCCAGTGTAACCATGTCCTTTAAATGACTGCAAGTTAAAGTATCTCCAAACAAAACGAAGCGTTTATGCTAATTATATAAATTTAATGTAGAACAAGCAAAACAGTGAGCGTGCTGTTAAGGTTTGACATTTTTATTTTACTAATAGAGATAGGTGTCTGTACAGGGATTGATAAGTATGAAATGTAATTGCTAAGATTAAAAAGGGTAGGACAAGCCTCTTCATGTAAAGAAGGTGGTTTAAGTAAAAGTAGTAATAATAAAACTTGAAAAGGTAGGGGTGACATAATACACTACTGCCATTACCACTGGTTTCAACTTTATTTAGGAAATTATTCAATCATAATGAAGCACAGTGGGGGATATACAGCAGTTTATGGAAAGGAAAGAAAATTTAACTTATTCCAAAATATAACCAGTGGAAATATAAAATAGTAACATGAACAAGAACACAATAGTAGCTTTTGATGAAATAACATGAACAAGAAAATGATAACGTTAACAAATTACAACACAGAAGTCGGTCGGTGGTATAAAAATAGTGTTTAATTTACACCTTCCGGTCGACTGCATTAGCTCCAAGAAGCACAAAGGTTGATCGCAACTCTAATCTAGTGGTTATTGTCGCTGTCACCTTATAAAGTGTTCACTCATTAGATAACAATTGGTTGGTTACACACATGTATGATAACATCTCGTGCAAACAATTGGTCACGTGGCGGGTACACAACGTGTTTGCATTTTTTGTTACTTGTTTTTATTAGTTATATCAATTTAATTTTAAACAATTAAATAAAATATCACCAACAATGGTTGTAAGCATAGGACACCCACAATAAGAGATCTATTTTGTATTTTCTGATTGATATTCATACACGTTTTTTTCCCGATCAGTCAGTTGTTGTTTTGACTATTTATTTAGTAAAATATAGATACGTAGGGTTGAGTGATAAATAAATTACTAAAATCATGGTAATGTGATAAAATTGTTATGCAACTCGTGAACAGAATTTGGTATCAAGATGTTATGACAATACCATGGTTTCAGTATTCTACATGTATATATATATCTTACTCGTGAGGTCAGTTCAGTCAGGAAAGTGGTTTGACTGAAAGCACTGATAATCTTACTCCAATATTAATAATAAATCCACATCAATAAAAACTCAATGCAAGATACCAAAGTAACACTTGTTAACTTTTAAAATACAGTTGGATCAAAAGAGAAAAATGAGATAATCAATGACAAATAGAAAACAAGATTAACTGCAATGCACGAACCTTGTACAAATTAGCTATTTACCCATAGCTATACCTGGCTTTAGACAATCTACTGATAATAAATCAGAAACTAATACTGTAACTCATTTCCAAGAAAGAGGTAAACGAGCGACCATTATTGAAATGTATTCGAAACACGTTTGAAAGTGTCAGTATCGTTTAACCGGAATCAGATACAAAGTAAGATAAAATGACATTTTATATATATAATTAGTTTGGGAAAATATTGCTTTAATGAAAAATCGTATTTTAGAATTATAATATCAAGCAAAGAGCACGATGCTTCGAATGACATGCAATGTGTAAAGGAGTTAAAATGGAAGAATACAATTTAAGAGATTCATCATTTAATGAAAATAATAATCAAAACGTTGCAGCCACTGTGCGAAGTTGCCCATTTAAAGAGACTAGTTATCATCCAATATAAGCCATAAGATCAAACGTTTTAGATAAGATGAGGTGAGATGATTTGTGGTTTAACGCCGCTATCAAGAGTACTTCAATTACATCACGTCTTCTGGTAATATTTTAAGGGGAAAGGTCGCAATGCCATTTGGCTATGCATTGCGGGGAAACCTACGAGCATCGGCCGGAACTAACGAACCATGGATTGTACTACTATAATAAGCTCCCCCGAATACAAATTCAAACACAGACAAAACAACTTTCAAGTTTATACACTCCACCTATTATACTTTTTACTTATGCAGAAGAAAATCAACCCTATCTCGGTCACTTGAACTCAATGTTTCCACTCAACACAGGTCATCCTTTGGGATTTTCTTCTGCTGCGGGTTTTTATCAACTTTATGGCAGACCAGCGAGATCAAGCAGGGGTTGGGAAGGGAAGATTGTGACTAATTTTACGACGGACATATCTGGACAAACTCGATTGACATGCTAACAAGGGAGGAGAAAAACTGCTCACGGGCTGCGTAAAACATATTGTTAACATTGACAGTGCTGTGTGAAGGGGCCACAACACCGACTGGTCTTCATTGCTGACCACAGACCAATACAGAGACTGATTACTAAAATGAATGCATTGTTTCAGTGTACAGATTGTTTTTTAATACTTTTCCACACAAAAAAATCACCTCAATATTAAGCTTTGCTCAACACATGTACACTTCTATTCACCAAATGTTTAAACATATAATAACAATATTTATACATACATCTTTTACACATTATTATTATACACATATACATTAAGTCATACAAGAGTTATTGGGCTCAGGGAATCAGGGTATTGTAGTAGGATATTGGATACATGTATACACTGATGGATCAGGATGAATGAACATCAGGGTCATTTGGTTCAGGAAGGTAATTTCGCTTCCGAGAACCGGTCATTAAGTTGCCTGTTTTCGTATAGTTATCGCATTCCACAAAAATACCACTATATAACCGTCTCTTTAAACTTCATATTATCTATTCTTCCAGACAAAATGATCAATCTTTTCCACACTTGCTTTCCTCTTTTTTTGTTTTCTCTTTTCATCGTTTTCTCAACGAAATTGTCCTCTGTAATTTCAAAGTTTTTGTTTGTCTTTTTGTCAAACTTCAACTAGATCTTTAAAAGATGAAAGGATGTAACTAAAACTAATTATCTTACTCAGTTGCTCACTTTAAATTCCAAAATTGACAATTTTGACATTAGTTGAAGAGATGAAACAGTTTCATTTTTCTAAGTTAACAATTCAACATTCATGTTTGATTTTTATATGTATATCATTATGTCTGTTAATGATCAAAACCGCCCTAGCCATAGCAAAATACCAAAAAAGTTGCCATCGAAAGTAATCAAGACTGACATAAAGGGAGAAGGTTTTAACTGAACTCGAAGCCGAGATAAGATGGAAGAAGAAGAGGGGTATTAAATCGGTGCTGACATGAATATAAAATCCGTAAACTCAAGGAGGTGAGTTGAGGAGAGTTGGGGTTTAACCCCGCTTTCAAGAGTATTTCACTTATATTAAACTCTTAGTATTATTGCAGGGAGAGCATCGGCTGGAGCTAGCGAACCATGGGTGGTACTACGGTGAAATTCAGGTAGCATTGCACCCAAACCTTACTGCGTGTAGAACAGTTCTCAACTGCAGACAAAGTTGCGTGCCCCTGGCGGGATTCGAACCTCGGACCTCTTGATCCTAAGCCAACCACACTAACCACTGCGGTTCCCCGGCCCCACAAGGAAATCCCTTTCTTAGGAAAAGAAAGCGTCAATTGAATTATGCAGGTTGAGAACCAGAAACGAACAATAGTACCTGTGTCGAACAAGATATCCCAACTTCTCAAGTTGATCGTTATGATTGCGTTTGTCCAGGCACGACGAGACACGAAGAAGAAATTGCGAGGAAGGAATGTTGTCATCAGGAGAACATTACCCATTTGTAAACTTTCTTGACCATCTCAAGCAATCAAAATAACACGGCAAAAGTCGCATTGGAACACTTCCCCATGCATATGTTGAAGTTTTCACATTATTCACAAGTAGCGGAACAAAGCAGCAAAACCTGACCGCCTTTGACCAAAATTTGCTTCAGATAACAGTTCATCACTGACAGGCGACAGCCATTTCGATGAAAGCATATATTATGGATAAACAATGTGACAGTTACCGCTGCTTCAAAGTAGTGATTGCCACAAGACCACAAGGGACGGGTGTGGATATTGTTGCCTCTTTCATGATCATATCCTTCCGTCAAACTTGATTTTGTATCACTTAGCAAAGTTAAGAGCTTGATGTGAAGCATGTGTTTGCAGAGTCACACAACCTGATAAAGTTCTTCTCCCATGTCATAACTTTGAACTGGAGAAAGAAACTGGTGTCCATAATTGTTATGGTAACAGTGTCAGAATTTGCATTGAGAGATAACTTATGGAAGGATCAGTGTAATCGCAATGAAAATGATGTAGTAGTCGACGCCTCAGAGAGTGAGTGAATTGTTTTGTAAAGTCATGAAGTGGTAATAACATTGTTTTATTTAATAGAAACAAATTACACTTAAAATAAATCTGATTTTTTTTTAAATAGGCGGCCGGCGGAAATGGATACATTCTATTCAGATAACTGGCAAATGTAACATGGTAACATGATTTATCTGAATAAAACGAAACAAAAATTTCAGGAATATAAAATATTGCCACATCTTGACACAAGAGTGTGCATGAACTATCAATTAAAGGTACATCCATTGTGTTGTTGGGGGTCAAATATGCCAAACGTTATAAATGGTCTTACTTTATCGAGAATACCAACTGTTACCGAAAACTACCATTTTGATGACACTCGACTTAGTATATTGACGATATGAAGGTAAAAGTGTCGATTTCTGATCGAAAACCGGACAATGCACCGCGTGTGGCGCGCGCCAATGAGTCAAACGTAATTTTGGAATCTTATTTAAACCAGATAAAATAAAACATTTGGGTTGATAATGTTTAATAGGTCATATAACTACTGTGCGTGTAAATAGGACATGCACTTTCGGTTTCTGCACTTGCATAATGATGTTACTCGATTTTAATTGGAAACTAGTAATTATGATATATTTGGCGATTGGGGATGAGTATGCAAGCTTAGTGAATTTGTTTGTATTGTAAACAGCATAAGTGGTGTGTTCGAACGTATTAAAGCCAAATCAAATTTTATGAAACACAATGGATGCACCTTTAAAGTGTTTTTATTTCAATGATAATATTTGCATGTGCATGTAGTTTGTAATATTTTGAAACCTGGAATCATTTCGTCAGTTATGGTTACAGGTGCATGTATACTGTGAAGTAAGTGATTGATAAGACAAAATTTATCAGAAAGTCAAGCTTGTTGAACCAAAGAACTTCAGTTTGAATCCTGAATATAGCCAAACCTATGTATATCAAGCAACACTGGGCTACATATGCCATCACCGTCTGTTTTACCAGTTCATTAGTTGTAGAAAATATATTATTTGTAAGTTTTCAATCTGCAATTCATAGGCATCACCTGACAAAAAAGTTTTGCTCTAATAATTTATAATTAGAGTAATATATAAAAAATGATAATGGCGCATGAACTCGAAGAGTTGGGTGCAGAATTGATGATTGCTGGATATTTTTTAGAATGTCAGGGATACAACGAATTCGAAGATATAAATGAGTTGTAAGAATTAGTTCAATAACAAGGGAATGGTTATTTGATGGAAAGCGATTCTTTGCGTATACAAAGTGTGCATGATTTTAGATCAATTTGTAATATGAAAAGTACACACAGCATAGAGTTCTATACTGTATAAACGTCTCCTCCTAACTGGGATATCATTTCTTCTTGCAAATTACTCCTACAAATCAAAATGAGAAAAAGTAAATGTACATTAGTATAATGATTGTCATTTTAAAAATATTTAATATTCCTATACATAATTTTCATCAGAGAGTATTTTAACTAATTCACATTTTGCTTTCAGGGATACGTAATTCATACTTTAAATATATAAATAATGCACCATATATACATGATTGACTTGGATTAAGTGGTTTATAACATATATCTGTACAAAATCCCCATTTATATTACAAGAATACCATACGAAAGAGAATTCCTTAAAAAAGTGCTCCCATTTTCCGGCCTTGATTTGAAATGTCAATTACAAAGTATGTTATGCTATCATTCTTGCGCGATGCGCCGGGAAATAGAATTTCTAAGTAGCTCAGTATTAGTTGACAAATATTCAATGAAATTATATGGTATATTAAATTGAAGTAATGGGAGGGAGGAGTGACTTAGCTTAAAGAAAAAGTGGAATTTCAAGCTGTGAAAAATCTCTTGAGTTTTGTGTTTTTATAGCTTGTTTTGAAGAAAGAGTGATATGCAATACCAGAAAAGAAAATGGTGAAAATATTTGCAATTAAAATTTTCAACAGATTTAGGACGTCGACCTCCCAGATTACTTTTTCTATAGTATAAAACTAAAGTGTTTCCTTGACTACTTTATCTTCTTTCTTGTCGCCTGTTATTGACAAATTTATACAATGTCCCTGTATGTTTAATATCACTTCATCCATCCTGCGGCAGGATAACGGTATTATGAGAAAGTGATGCGGCAGCGAATACTTTTTACTGAGATATGATACACACATGAAACGCAGACGTTCAACGTCTTGACAATGTTTCTTTTAGTTTTCCTTGAAACACTATATATAACACATAGCTAACACAGTGCAAGTTCAATAATAATCATAATTTTGCTGACTAATGTTATTAAATCAGGAGTTCTCATTCGGATACGTATAAACCTACTTATTCATAATTCTGTCAAGCATAAAGTATATTTAATAATGTTTGTGAAAAACTAATAAGTTCATCGATTGGCACATATAAAGTCAAAGTGATATGAAAATGGTGACACAGCCAATATGAATTGTACCATGTCACAAACTCAATAAATGGTTCTATTCGTAATTGAATACAAAGCCAAAATCCATTGTATCCTGCTGCAGCCTGCATCGGAGTATCCGTATCGCAAAGCTACTTCAATATCCTGATCTTATAACACCTTCTTTCTCTTATCTCGCTATAGATATCCAGCCAATAAAATTATTTTAAATCGAGTGATAGTGGCAGTTCCGGGCTGAGAAGACCGAGTGAGTGAGTGATTCGAGAGGCGAGATGCTCATGGTATCAGGGTATTGAAGCAGCCTTGTGGGTATAATACCCTTGAAGAGGATGACTACAATTATGTAACAAGACTGACACCACTTTGAGTTTAGATATACTAAATTATGTTTAGTTGCTAAATATTCACGATATCCAAATCCAATCTTACTTTTTCATTGATATATATGTAAATATCGAGTAGATGTTTCTTTTTTTCACAAAATTGAAACTGAAACTGATGATACATGTTTTTAGGTTTTACTAGTTATATTCCGCAGTTCATCCTTCCAAACACATTTACCTGACAGTAACACATTATCAGACTTTCTTAGGAATGGTCTACGTTAAACTTTGATCTTCAACGGTATAATGTGGGATCTGTTCAACACATGGTCGTTCCATAAATGGAATGTATGTCGGAATAGATGACATATTTTGAAATCCACCTCCACTGAAAGGATTTGGAAACTAACCCAGAATAGCACGATCATTTATATAGTGAAATCGCCGTTTAGGTGTTTAAGTAAGTAAAGAATAAATCTTCATTTGAAGTAATCCATGAACAATTCACGTGAACAAGTTATGTTACATTTTACATCTCTCTATTGCAGGAGATTGGACAATGTATGTTCATGCATGGACTCCGCCCAAATTAAGGTTTAACACAATTATGTTCTGTTGAAACACTATGGGATTGCGAATATAATTACGTTACCGTTCTTTGAACTTCCAAGAACAACTGAAAAATTTATACCTATATGTATATTCGTCCTGAGGACCTAATAACTGTCAAATTGATGTGATTTGTTTATAGACATCTAAGCACAAATTCCATGGATACAAGTATCTCAGCGTTAAGCTACTCTTAAATCAATGTTACCATTATATCTATTTGTGACATATTCAGAGACACTTGTTCTATCGTGTTTTGCGGGATGCTGTGAAATAAAAGGTCAGGATGTAAAAACATACAATATTGTCTGTATAGAAAATAGATTTTCTACGGAGATGTTTTTCCAACAACAATACCCTGAATCCAACATTCATTTTCTATGGAAAGCAAAATGTTATATGATCCGCTGTTACCCTCCTACCTATTGGCACATATAGCAAACATTAAACAGGTTATATTGTTTAACACAGAACTGAAGTTATTTGTATAATGATGAAAGTTTATTTAAATAATTTGGGTTTCATTTCCGCTGTTCATTTTGCCAGACATTACAAGATGTGTGTCAGGGGTAAAGCATTTTAAGATTCTCTTTGAAATGTACTTAGCCTAATTTACGCTCTGTTCTTTCAACACTGTTCTTTGGAAACTTGTGAACATATGGTTGTTCAA
Organism: Gibbula magus; assembly: GCA_936450465.1. Taxonomy (NCBI): domain Eukaryota; kingdom Metazoa; phylum Mollusca; class Gastropoda; order Trochida; family Trochidae; genus Gibbula; species Gibbula magus. The sequence goes on along the minus strand of OW388292.1, from coordinate 57,598,808 downwards.
TAAACTGAACGTTGCTTCAAAATGTTGGGGTATTTTAAACTACAACTCCATAGAAACCTTTTGGTAACTTTCCAAGAAAAGCAACATTATTTCCTGAATGAAATTGATATCTCTATGTATACGAATGTGAATACTTTTTGTTACAAAATGGACACTTTAAATGAAATTTTCATGTTAAACAAGAACATATTATCTGAAAATTATGTATGAAAATTATGAAACTTATGTATAATAAATACTGTAACTACAAATACATACTATTAACATGATGAACAATGTAACATTACGAGTTGTACACTTGTACACTTTAAGATTGAGATTTAACTCTTTAGAATGACATGATGCAACACTTTCTCGATGGAAGATGGAAGTGAACATTCAATGTTTAGAAGGTAATTTTTACATTAATTGAGTATCCTGGCTATTGCACGCAAAACAAACAAAGAATTAAATCAATGTGATACCTCATATTTTACTGTACTGATTATTTTTTGCTTTCCGGACATCTTCACGCTAAAAACTATCCATACAAAAACTATCAATGTAGAAGTGTGTTGTACTCTACATACATTTCATACATATGTACGTAGTGCAATATTATAATTATTTTGCTTTTGTCTGCTATATAAGTTTTGATATTGTTAATAATTATCTAAACTGTTGTGGCAATAAAACATGTCTCGGTGATGTATTTTGTACATATAGAAATGGCAATTACTCTTGCTGACGGGAAATTAAATTATACTAATTTCCGTTGCACTGTTAGACCTAACTACAGACCCTGCCTAATATTTACATCTCTCATGATGGTGTGTTTGGCATGCTGCTAAAACTATTCAGTATAGCATTTTTGTCAAGACCCAAAATGCACACAATGAGCCCTAAATTTATTTCTTTAGGTGTACATGTCTGTCTGTTAACTTAAATGAAGTTAAAAGTACCATGTACTAGCACATTATCGTTCGTTAACAAACATATCCTAGTAAATTTTCCCTTGCCCCATTCTCAAACTTCAGCAGTACTAAACATAGAGTATCAAGTACTTATTTGACTCAATATTAAATAGTTTTGAATCTTATGAAATTGCCCTGAACGTTTCAAGTCAATAACATATCCTTGATATTGGCGATACATGTACTTGTTTTAAGTAATCGAAGGTTTCAAGGACCACACTCTTCATATTTCTTATATATTCATATCTCATAATTCTGTTGTAAAGTGAATCACTGCTATTAGGCATTTGATTGCACAGCATACTTGAATAAAGAACATTCAACAGGGACATTATCGGATACAGCTTACATAATTGAGATGCCCTTTTACTCTTTCCTAAATGGACTACGTATGTCTAGCCATTTGATTGAAACATTGTTCTGTTAACAGCAGACCCAGACGATGTAGTTGATGATTGTTAATTGTCCATTTACTGCACAATACATCAAGGAGCATTCTGAATATCTTACCGTTGAAAGAATTATAGGACATATATTGGCTATTTTTAAGCATAATTATTTCTTGGATATCCGGCTGAATAAAGATTTATATTCATCACTCACTCATACTGTTCCAACCCAAGATCATCGACACTGTAAGAGTAATAGTTAGTTTGTGATATCATGTAGTATTAATTTTAATTGATAAAAGGAGTATTTATCTTTATGGTCTTTAATCTTTCTAAATAATATATCAATTATAAGTGTATAATAAGAACAAGTTTATAATTGCCCTCCTTAAGTGTCCGTGTTACTGTTTTTATCTATTTTCAGGAATCAGAACAATTGATCTTTTGTTCAATTACATTAAAAATTATAAATCAGTTCAACACAGGAACAAGAACAGAATTAGCCACTTTGGACAACTTTGTTACCAATCAAGAACATGCTTTGAGGGACTAAGATGGTTGCAATTAATATAATTTCTAATACAATGAGTACGAATAAATAACTGTTCAAGGTGAGATATCTTCAACCCCTTGGCCTGTATGAATTGGTCCAGTTGAAACCATTTCGCATGTTTTATATGCTACTCTTTATGCAGGATTGACATGAAGACAATTTTCAAAAAGGCTAATTATGCAGAAGGATGTGTTGATGCCAATGCAGAGAATATACTGTTTGTAATTGAGGGTAACACTTACAACAACGTAATAATCGCATAACGAGGTCAACGATTTACAGGAGTAACATTTAAAACTTCCAACATAAATAGTAAGATGTTATCAAACAACACAAATTTTTGCGTTTTAAAGTCTAAACATACATTCGTTCTGATCCACTCCCTGTTGGCTTTTCTGAAACCCTGTATAGTGCCGTAAATATGACAGTCCATGTACGATTATATGCATATTGCCTTTTGTAATATCCTTGTTTTGCCGTTGTGCTCAAGCGGTGAAAATAAAATGTCAAGGGACGAGCCAGATAACAGCAATACTTTGTTTCATGTTTACCTGACAGGTAGTGTTGAAGGTAAATATAGCAACTCAGTCGCTTCTAATATTTCAGCGGAGCGTCAGTACTTGTTCGTTAATAAATTTCGGTGATATGAAGAATTGAGTAGTTCAATCCGGGTCATTTACAAGTTTCAAGATTTCATTCGCAGGCATACATGTCAAGAACCATAACACATATATGGTCATCATCATGTTCTCGTTAATATGTTAGGTATGCTTGTAGATTATGATTAAATTCAAGGATAACTTACACAGGTTATCATAAATGAACGTCTTTATTCTGTTGAAGTATTCGATTAACCACACACATCAAAACTATAACCGATAACACAACAGCTATGTTCCAGATAATTCAGGGTAATTTACTCGATGATATAGGGCTCATTGACGAATATTAAAAAGATAACATGGTTATATTTTGGATAACACTACCTTCAATAGTAATTTTTTTTGTAATTTTTCGGGCCGAATCCCATGCGGGATTCGAACCTACACCCTCAGAGTAAGGCAACTATCTCACACGCTGCATACCTAATTAACTTTCGTAAAAAAATCTGTTTGTCATTTGTTTTGGTTAAAATGAGGCTACCAGTAATGAGGCAGATGGTAATTGTACATTTGTTTATAGACTTACGTGTACATGATTAATTCACTATATGATTAGTTGGACTGTTTCGGATGTAGGTCTTTTTGCTGTTTTTTCAAAGACTGATAATGAGAAAAATCTTCTCATACATTCATGTAAGGACGCCTAATTAAAATATATTGAATGTCAGGATCTTGTTACGTTATATGTGTTGTTGACATGATATTAACAGTTGCCAATAAGAACCAGTACCGCAATAGATTATACTGAATAAAATGATATCGAACTGTGTCTGAATCTCATATTTAATATAAGAGTACATTGTAATTATTCCAATATGCTATTACAATCTTAAGGTTTCGATACAGACACTACAATTCCCCATGTCAGTGGGTGAATGTTACATTATATCTATTAGTTTGAGCTTTAATTGAGTGGTTAAATCGTAATAATATACTAATATACTGTAAGTATTATTAGATATAAATACTATTTATCAATCTTTGTCATTTCAAATATATTTTTATAAAACGATAATTTGTTTGTGGTTGAGTGTCACAGGATGTATGTTAATGAGGTTCAACACACCTTCTTGCTGTACACTATCGGTCGTCAGTGAGAAGTGCATAGCCTTGAAGCTTCTGTGTCCATTTTCAATAACAGCGGCATACATGTACAATGAAAGTTTAAATATACCTATAGGAATAGGATCATTATGTCATGTTATTAAAACCTAATCATAATGCACTTAGTTTTATGATAAAACATAGTTGTCTATAATCTATTAAAAGTGAAAAATGTAACTAAAGTAGTACTAAGTCAACCTTTGAAGTTATCACTTTGGCCCATATCTTAGTGTGTGTTTTCAAAACTATTATTGAACAAAGTTTGTTGACCACCCTTTTTCTTTCCTTAGATTCATTTGTATATTATAAAACTGGACAATAATTAAGCAAAACCATTTCTTACAGTAAATTCGATCTTATAAGAAGGACGCCAACGTGTTAGGAAAACAATTACATGTAGTGATATTAGGTAGAACAATCATGTAGCAGTGTTGAAACGAAAGTTAACTCCACTAACGGTTATCTGTTTAGATAACGGCTTTGACAATAGCTTGGTGTTTTGGGATAAAAAAAAGTTCTGTTGTAAGATAAAATGAAACTTAAAATGTCTTGATGTGATGTGATTAGTGTCATGTTTCAAGTGAAGTAATGACACTTTACTAACTGATTGTTCAACAAAAGTCACTGTTAAACAGTATGAACCATCAAACTCACAAATTTACGAAACTGTCAAATTAAAAGAAGTGCCTAAATGAACAATATTTAAAACAGCTCGAAAAGAAGATTTCAAAATCAGTTAATCTATGCGTGTATGGAAAATGTTCGTTGTTTTGTTCTGAATGGACTGAGGACGACATCCTTTGTATGATAAACAGAGATGTGTTGAAGGAAAAGTGGGCATTGGATCTATCTACATGCAATAACAGTGCGTTTGAGATTTATGTTGTTATGCAGATAATGGTACCAAAACGCACCCAGTTCAATAACATATATTCATAAACATCATTCACTCCATGTTTTGCCATCATGCATCATGTAAGGGTAATGTAATTAGATTAATGTCAGTATTAAACATTTATGAAAACGGCGAGACAGTATATAAATTGGTTCAAAATGGCTGACTATACGCATGATGAGATCAGACCACTGTCCAGGAGAGATTCAGCATACTTTCAAAAGACAATCTGTGCCTTATTTCGCCTATGGAACTTTTGCCGTCAGACTGGTAATGAAGAGTACAATCTAAAGAGACCACACCTTGACAAGACAACAAAATCGCTTGAATTCAGCATCGAAGATAAACACAGATCTGAGAACTGTCACACAAACAAGAGCTTGTGACCGAACAGTATGTCACAGACTCAAATCAGTCGGTCTTAAAAGCAAACCACCTTTAGATTGTGTCGGCGTGCGAATGACACAGCAACATCACCAAAAGGCTGAAAAAGATTTGGCCCGGCGGTGTGGATTTAGAACAACATCATCGACCTTTCATCGTTTAGCTATGAATCCGGATGTAGACAGCACATGACAGATACCTGTAATTTCGTCGGTGCCGAAACCTGCATCAGCGAAGCAACATAAAATACATGACAAATGCGGCGGTGGGTAAGTCATGTATTGTACATAATCTCCCTACGATAGTAGAACGGAACGTATTCGACGTGATGGAACATTTGATATGTGTACGATATCACAGTGACTATCACAAGGGTTCCGGGGTTCGAATTCCGCCAAGGGCACGGCAACTTTGTCTGCAGTAAAGAACTGTCCCACACGCAGTAAGGTTTGGGTGCAGTGCTACACTGAATTTAAGCGTAGTACCATCCATGTTTCGCTAGTTTCAGCTGATGCATAGTCACATGGTGTTGCGGACTTTCTCCCTTTCATAATACTAGCAGCCATGATATAAGAGAATTATTTAAATCCCAAATCTCCTCACCTTGGTGTTACCTCACTATGACGACATTCGTCCTGTTGTAGAACTGTCCGTAAGGAGTATGGGGCGATGGATTTAGTTCCGTCCCTACATTACCGTTCAAACAAAACTCATGTGTGAGAAGATTTTTAAGGAACAAAAACATTATTTAGTGTTGATTTTATCGCTAAATATTGACCATGTATGGTTTCGAAAGGTTTGTTAGAGGTGTGTTTTGACTCCATATAGTTTCCCTCATTCATGCTGTTATTTGGATGTTTCTTAAAAGGCGCTTCTGGTTCAGAATCCTTATATAACACCATGTCTACCAGTCACCACAGTCATAGCCGTCCATTCACGTACATTAATAGATGTCACTCAGAACATGTACAGTAGCAGCCTATGTCAAAGTCATCAACATGTGACTATTTCGGTGATTCAAGGAAGAGATGTCTTATTTAAAACCTGATTGAATATAATTATGATTTCATTGTACACGTGTGTGCAAGTAACATCGTAGACATTTAACAAGATATAACGTATATTTATGATCAAGCATTGCATTGTGAAGACATACATATAAAGAATAACAACACACAAGTATGTTATGTCAGTAATGTTATGTATATATATACATGTCGGTTCTATGAGTGATTGCTCTGTACGACCCATTTATACAAACGTCAATGCCAATTCATGCATGGTCTATATAAACGCATTATCCACTCGAAATTCAGTTGATTAGGAAAACGGGTTAAATATCTGTATAAAAACTGATAGATCGTGTTATCTAACTTGGCCTTGCTTCTATGTACATCACTCACACAAGACCAAAAGGAAAGGAAAGATGCGATCGTGAATGTCTATTCACGACAGATGTTGGATAAAAAGTCTGCTCACATCAATCACAATGTTTACAGAAAAATAAACTAGAAGGTCTACCTGGAAACACCTTGTTATCTATATCAACATGACAGTTTCCAGATTACTGCAACCTCACAACTATGTCAACCTACATTTAGTAATCTGACATTCTAATTACATGAAGGTTCTTTCTTCTTCAGCGATTTTGGCGTCTTTTCGTGTTTACGGTGTAGACAGTTTTACTTTGTTTCATGAGGAATATTGGTTTATTCTTATATAACATTGAAATTAGTAATGGTGCTCCCCATTCATTCTCCATAGTACATTACACCGTATATTCGTCTGATGACAACTTGTACATGTTCAAAGAAAGAATCACGTTGATGGTATAAGGATGGACATTTAAAGTCCTAGATTTAACAATAAGTCCAAGTTTGATATTAATACAATAATAAACGTTATCTTACGCTTAATAATGTCACCAAATTCAATTTTCGCGAAAAAGATCAGACAGTGGGACGACAACAGATAATATGACAATAGTGGTAGTAGCACTACATGGTGATTTGTTATAATCGAAAATATATGTTTTGACTTCTGATATCCCCTGGCAAATGCTAGTGATTTATCAAGTATTCATATGTTCTATTTAACATCTTTTGAGATGCACGGCACGGCAACTTTGTCTGCAGTAGAGAACTGTTCTACACGCAGTAAGGTTTGGGTGCACTGATTTTCAGAGCATGGTTCGCCCATGGTTCGCTAGTTTCAGCCGCTGCTCGCAGGTTTCACCACAATCCATAGCCAGATGGCGTCACTGACTTTCTCACTGCAATAATACTAGCAGTCGCGATATAAGTGAAATACTCTTGGAAGCGGCGTTAAACCCTAACTAACCTCACCTCACCTCTTTTGAGTCAATTGAGGAAGATGTGAAAGACATACTCCTCATATCAGTAGAGAAAATAACGTTTTGCTTCATTTAAATATAACACAAACGACCACTGTAAGACCATCATAACACAAGGTCATCTCTTTGTAACCAGTTTAATCAAAACGGTATAAAATAAAATTCTTTTAATCGGATGTATTATGCTGCCAAACACAAACCAATATTCCAGGTAAACTCCTTGCTGTTTTATTGCATTGTTAGCACGAAGTTGCATGTCTAAAAGAAACTATACATAGATCCCTGGATTGTAAAATTCAATACCATAAAATCCATCTTCACGATAAAAACATTTTAAAACCCAAATTGGCTTTGTCAGCACGGGGTTATTTAATTTGAGAGATTATTTTCAAATCATAATTGCATAAATGTAGTGGCATAATGCTAGTCTTTGTTCATTTCATTAGTTTACACTCAGGAAGAAAAAAATCAATTATTTGAGATGAGACGATAGGTAATGTGATGACTTTCAGACGTTGACTCACCCGACTCGATTCCCCAATAATCCTAGTGTTTGGATTTTCTCTCTAATGATCATTGTCAATAATGTATACCGCTGTTTGCATTCCCTATTAGATTCCGGGATTAAAGGAAATTGGATGACGGATGCAGGAGGAGATTTAAGGTTCAATTACAGCTACATTTCATTGGTTCACCCAATATTGCTCTGGAATGCTGGCATTCTGTAGATGATGAGATTGATAATTCGGAACAACTGTTGTAAGACAACATGATGAAGAATACACAAAATGTGTTTGTACTGAATAGCATCGTTTGCTATCCTACACATTGTTTAATGTGGCTGTGAAATTTCCATTTACCTTTAGAAATAAAGTCGTTCCTTATATTTTCGGGATAGTGAATTGCATTCGCCATACAAATACTAGCTGAACTTTGAGTTACAGGTGCTGAAGAATGTTGTTTTCATTACCAATGGTCTGCATGCCAGAATTCATTCAAGTTACTGATAAGCACATTTTTACATCATATAATTTAATAATTCTGCTTCTACTACTGCTGCTGCTGCTACTACTACTAGTACTGCTGCTGCTGCTGCTACTACCACAACTACTGCTGCTGCTGATGATGCTGTTACTACTACCACTGCTACTGGTACTACTACTACCAACACCAACAGTCAAAGGCAGTCACAAGAAGACTGCCACGCGTATATTCACATACTGATAAACATACATGCGCATGTATCTTATCATTACTACACTAGATTGTAAAACCAGTCATGCCCCAATTAACATTTTTTCAGAATTCCGATCACAAGGCTTCTATTTGCTCTAATTATAAGACTAATGGACTGTTCTGTTATGTTTGTACATGTATTTAATGTCCTAATTAACCGTCAATGTCTAGATCTGGGAATTGGTATATCTGCAGCTAATTGTCTGTCGGTTAGGAGACAACCTGTTGGTATGTCATTAGCACTGGCTACTCGCATCTTTGTTGTATGTAACAAAGGTTGTATCTCCATTATCAAGAGTCGAATTACGGTTTTCTGTTACAAAGGGGATAACAAAACGACATTACACTTTCCCCTAAGTATACACATTTGATCTTCGATATACAGATTATTTAACCACAATTAAGAATAACTTACGATTACCTTAAGATATTATGTATAATTAGGTTTAAAGATTTAAGGTATTCAGATGCTATGTGAATTATAATTAAATTTTATTTTCTCTTTGAAAATTTGTAAAAGGAGACACACAACAAAATAGAAAATTTACAGACCATAGGTTTTGTTCTTCTTTCCATCAAATGCATTACAACACATATGTTACTTCAGGAAGATGGGTTTAAAAAACTAATGTTTAAAGTGCAATCCCTTTACAAAGTACATTTTGTACCACGTGGTTTTAAAAAAATACTTCTTTGATCATTCAACAGTGTTTTATGGTACCTGTTTCAAACTTGATTTTCAATGAATGGAACCTGACATACAATTTGTTATATGTTTTCACGTCCATCTTCACCAGCATAACATCCCAGTGGTGGCATTAAGAATTTTACATTTCATTTGAAACGTAAGTCTACACCGTTTCCTGGATATTGAGTTGAAGGTATACATTTATGAAATATCGAAATTATGCAAGTACACGATAATGTTGGCATAATGTTCATTCTTGGACTTAGATTTGTTGACAAATCATTGCTGTAGGACGTCATAAAAGAGTCCAAAACGTCATTTTGACTCTCCTATCGCATCTAGGAGTTTCGTGACGTGTGTTTCTCAGAAATATGAACATAAAATGTTTTGGAATTTAGTTTAGTAGGCTTCTGAAGATGATGTAGCTGTTTCAGTCGTACACTGTATTATCGCTCGTGGATTGTTCTAGTTTGTATTTCATATGGTATCGTTTCTGTTGCACCTTGGAGTAATATGTAACATAAGTAAACTGAAAGTCTTCTAACTATATACTTATATCATTGTTGTTGTTCTTTGATTTTGAATTGCACTCCTCTTCACAAACGAAACATCAAATCTATGCAACACTTTGAATAAAATATTTGGTTTCATTACTGTCCTTTCATTACATCAACAGTATGACTGTTGGTATTTTCAGGAATATTTTGGAATTTACTAATGAATGCTTTGATCTTTCGTCGCGAACTCTTTTAGCACATGGCCATTCCGTAAATGGACTGTGCCTTAATTAGCGAGATATCTTGCAATATACCACATAAGCTATTTGGAAAGTTTCCAAGAAAAGCAGGAAACAAATAAAGTTTTCGCCTGAATAAAATCAATATGCTGGTCTTCATATGAACAAAGACGCTCTGTATCTGTCTTCCTTTCAAATAAAACAGAACAGTTATGTTTCAACTAAAATAATCCATTAAGTCTCTGTCCCTTCTGTTCATGAATACCATTTATTTGCTTAAATGAACATAAGACCCATCTATATTTGTAACGGAGTTTATTTACAGCTGTTATTAGTATAATGTTGTTTTGAAAATATTGAATTCTTTGCATTATTGAAAGACGATCAAATATTATTTCGGTTTTATATTTAAGACAAATACAAAACTCGAAATAATCTCAGTGACTGCAAACTAAATTCTGATATGATAACTGAAAGGAACATACATGTAAAATATCTGAGCACAACATCCCATAGACACAATTAATGACATCTAAAAGTTGTAATACTCCCAGAGCAACGTTATAAACCATACGCATTCATTCGCTACACCATTCTGTCGATCAGGAATGTGTGTGGAGTAATAAATAACATACAATATGTTCCACCATCTGACTTTAAATACATTTGCTATTTACAGGATGTTTCCTCCAAAACATTACCTATAAAAGCAAATATTACTTCTGGAGTTTAAGAAAGTCAAAGAAGATGTCAAAAAGAGACATAGACTCTGTAGCTCATTAGGACTTCCTTGATTTATTATCTTAGGTTGAATATCTAAATTGCTAAAAAGCAAAAAAAATAGATTTTTAGATCGTGACCCCTGTGACCAACATTTGGGGTAACAGGGTCACCAAATCTACAATTATTATCACCTTTGACCAATGAGTCAATGAGAAGAAGATGAAAAAAGGTTTTTAGGTCATGCATGACCCCTGTGACCTAGATTGGGGTTATGGGGCCACCATATCTACAATTTAGAATACCCATTGGCCAAGGAGACTCCACACAATATGTCAGCTTTCTATACATTTTGGTTCTGGAGAAGAAAATGAAAATAGTCGTAAATATAATATAATATAGTATAAAATAATATGATATAATATAATATTAGATTTAGTACCATCTCTGAAACCCCAAAAGAGGTATGGCACTTTCTAAATAACATTCATTTTCTCGTTTATCAACCTCGAAAAAATACAAAGCTGTGTGTTTTCTAGGTATTTTATACCTTTGAAAAGAATATTGATAATCTCTCTCAAATTAAAACTGATTCTGTTTAACAACAGAGAAACAAACAATCAGAAAGCATCAAAAAATACACAAAAGGATGTTTGTCTTTTCAAAGTGTTTATTCAGTCTTATGCTGTGTAAGAACATTTCCAATCTATATCAATTATTCGGTCGTATTTAATGTCTTCAGCATCACATTTAATTGTTTTTATGTCAGTTTTAGTCTCTCGCCAATCGAAATGTTTATCAATAAATTAAAAAAATGCATACATGTACATGTTTTGCCACCTTAAGAACTCTATCAACTGAAATACATTCATCCTTCAAATTGATTAGTATTTGGCCCAAAGGGAATGTCTAATTTTAAAAAAAGATTTACTTCACCTCAAACCCAATGTTTCAAAGGTACTATATCACAATAGCTCCGACAGTTTAAGGGCACCATCAATGTTTTTCTATCCACTATCAATGTAATATTAATATCTTGGATAGGAAGAAAATGGAATTTGAATTATTATTTTATTTCTTAATGTTGTTCCTTGTCATTTATCAGAAAGCGTTTCTTTTGACCCTAAATGTAATAATGTTCCACTTGTCTTCACGGTTTTCTCAAAGTATATATATCTATATATCTTTGAAGAATGCCATCACCAAACCTCTAATCAAAAACAAATCTTTGGACAGCTCACTCTTAAAGAACTATAGGCCAGTTTCGAACCTTAGTTGTTTTATCTAAAAATCATAGAGCGAGCAGTATCAAGATTAATGGATCACATTTCATCCAAAGATATCCTCGATCGATTCCAGTCTGCCTACAGACCATGCCACTCCACGGAGACCATTCTTCTTCGGTTAGTTAATGATCTTAGAATGACCCTGGACAGCGGCAGTATGGCGGCGCTAGTTCTTCTTGACCTCAGTGCCGCGTTTGACACTGTTGACCACAATCGCCTGCTACACACACTGGAACATCAAGTTGGTGTCAAAGGAACAGCGCTCAGCTGGTTCGTCTCATATTTGACTGAGCGAACACAGGCTGTTAAAGTTCAGAACCATACATCTGAGAAAGTGGTGTTAACATGCGGAGTGCCCCAGGGTTCGGTCCTTCGGCCTATACTCTTTTTGTTATACATAACATAAACTCACTCCCCTCTGTTATTGATTCTCATGACTGTGGACATTATGCTTATGCTGATGATAATCAGGTGACCAGGAGTTTAAATCCACACTCTCCACTCCCTGACATCCAGACCATAGATGCCTGTGTTTCCGAGGTGAAAGACTGGATGAATGCTAGGAAACTCCAACTGAATGATGGAAAAACAGAGTTGCTCATCCTTGGTACTCCTAAGCAGTTGCAGAAAACAAGTATCAGCAATGTAAAGATTTCATCGGCTAATGTCAACCTTCACCTGTGGCTAAGATCTTGGTGTATACCTTGATGCAAGTTTGTCTCTAAAATCTCAAGTCAACCACCTGTACAAGACCTGTAACTTGTTATCTCAGAATCATCAGCTCCATCAGAAATCTCATCACAACACAGTGTACTCATTCTCTTGTCCGTTCCCTTATATTCTCCCGGCTCGATTACTGCAACAGTCTGCTCTTTGGTATCAGTTCCTCTCATGTTCAGAAACTCCAAAAACTACAGAACTCTGCAGCTCGAATCGTCTGTCTCAGGTCAAAGAGAGACCATATCACTCCTTCACTGATGTCTTTACACTGGCTCCCTGTCAAATTTAGGATTTCAAACTACTCTCCATAACATTTAAAGCTCTATGTGGACAGGTGCCTGCGTACCTTTCTAATTTTCTAATTTACTGTGTCATTATATTCCAACCCGCCCCTTAAAGTCTCAGAATCAACAGCTACTTGTAGTTCCAAAAGTTCAAACCTTGTCATATGGAAAAAGATCGTTCCAGTACGCAGCTGCCTCTCTCTGGAACAACCTGCCCACTGACATTAAAAACGCTGACTCTCTGAACTCTTTCAAATCTGCACTCAAAACCTATCTATTCCGAATGGCTTATTGTTAAACTCACTCCTTCAACATCTTATTTCTCTGTATTTATTTGTATATATTAGTTTACCCTTTGTCGCGCCATGAGCAGGCATTATAAATACCCACATTATTATTAGTATTATTTATATCCTGTTAATAGATAATATCATGAAATTTGTTTCACAACAATTATACTTATCCGTTCTTTGGAAGTAATAGAACAACCACACACTCTTAACGAAAAGTGAAACAAATGCAACAACCATGTTAAGATAGTTCGGGGTAATTAAATCAATTACTGGTCGTCTATCTCTTTTCACCATGAAACTGATACTGTAAACACATTTAAAGAGTATGATAAAGTCTAAAATGAAGCTAAACATCAATTTCCAGTTAACCAGAATTAGATAAGACAGGTCTTTGTAAAGCTTGAAATCCAATCTGCCGAGACAAGGTCTTGATATGCAAAGTAATCACAGAGAGAGAGAAGAGTAGAAGAGTAGAAGATTACAAACAAGATTACAAAATTGATTCTGAGTAGTTGGACCATCATTTTCAATATGGGCAAAGCGTTGAACAGAACATTAATATACACTTTCATAACCCCTCAATGCAACTAGAGTACATTCACTTAATAACAAATAGACATGCTCTTCGTGTGGAACATGCATTTCAATATACACCGTTACAGTATGTAAAGTATTCAAATACATTTCACTTCAACAAGTGTCATAACAAATGTTGACTGCACCATAGGTTACAATACGGCCTTACTCATTATTCTTTTAACAGTACTAGTTTTGTTTATGATTTTCCTCGAATGATCATGATCTTAGTTGAAGTCAGTATTGCTTCAGGTGAAATAATAGTAAATGTTCAGTAGGCTTCTTGTAAAAATGTAATAGTGGTTTTGAAATCACTATCAGAGAATACTAGCAACTACTTTCTAATCGAATACACTTCAGAGTGCTACAATTAGAAGTATATTCTGGACAGTGTTACTTACCAGGTTTATAAATTCAATTATGTGGAATGAATGTCTTAATGGTTAGACTGGTATACATCCATTAGACATATTACAGCTTGATTCATCCAGTGTTCCACACTTACAGTTCAGAAGGGTGATGTATTGAACATTCAATTCAGTGAGTGAAACCTGCTCCACTCTATGCCAGTCTAGGTGAGGGATAAGTGGTAACGAGGTCAGTATACAATCTTCACTCTTCATAATCAATCAGGGGACCCTTAGGTACTGAATATACGTAAACAAATCACAAATAAGAACTAAAAATGTAATCTTTAGAACAGTCGACATGTTGCACTCATTTAAATGAACAAGATTGCTCTGAGCTGTTTAAATGTAAGGGTAATGTAATGACCTATTAAAAATAAATAAGCACGTCAATTATCCAAGGCCTATCACCAATCAATCAAAACTTATGGCCATGGTTAAGGTCAAGGTTACATGGTTTAAAAGGTTATAACCTCAGTGTGTGACATTTGAAACATAACATGTTCAGATGCTGACGAATTAAAAGTTGCTGCCAGTCTGCAATCTGAAAGTGCTCTAAGTCAAGGGCCATAACTGTGAAAATATTAATCCGATCGGTCCCACAATATCCATTTGTATATCCAAAGCATGTGTAAAGTTTCAGAAAGATTCATCAAAAACTGTGGGAGGAGTTGATTTAATAAAACAAGTACCCTATTCGGGACGGACGGACAGACGGGCTGCGCCACGACATAAACCCCCTCGGGTTTCAACCGGGGGTTAAAAATGACACTTAAGCCGAAGTGAAAGTAATATATACTACTCCTTCACAGAACACCTGATGGCGTGTATGTCTTCAATGATAGATGAATTGAAACCTCAAAACATCAGACAATACCTGTTGTCATGGCAATTTCAATAAAGGAAAGTTCAATGTTCCGAGCATTCCTGGAAACAGAACAAATATTTAATGGAGGTTATATAGGATGCGTTTTGACGAATGCAAATTTGCCTAAAATGTGTTTTTGTTAGATCACATACCTCTTTTAAAGGGAAGACGAACGCCAACATGCATGTATTTGACATGGTTCTATGGAAACATTTGAGTAGGCAATTTAAGAATTTGGGCATTTGCAAAATTGTGGTTGATGATTTTGTCAGTGGCACAATGTACAAATGTTTAAGACAACTATGCATTTAGAAACCATATTCATTGGTCTGAGTCGAGCTGCAGTTCATTAGAAGTTAAATATATGTATAAAAACTAATATATCGTGCTGCCGGACTATAAATATGGGGGACGGGATGGCGCAGAACTGGCTTTTGTCTCTGCCAATTACCTACTTGGCTAGAATCTGCATTCTTGCGTCTAGTTTTTGGTGGCGGGATAGCGCAGTGGTTCGCGCATTCGGCTTCGGATCAAGAGGTCCAGGGTTCGAATCCTGCCAGGGGCACGGCAACTTTGTCTGCAGTAGAGAATTGTTTTACACGCAGTAAGGTTTGGGTGCAATGCTACACTGAATTTCAGTGCAGTACCACCCATGGTTCGCTAGTTCCAGACGATGCTCGCAGGTTTCACCGCAATGCATAGTCACATGGCGTTGCGGGCTTTCTCCCTGCCATAATACTAGCAGCCGCGATATAAGTGAAATACTCTTGAAAGCGGCGTTAAACCCCCAACTCACCTCACCTCACCTATTAACATGATCCACGGGATGCCCTGACCTTACAAACATCACTCACACAAGACCAAAGGAAAAGTAAGATGCGCTCATGAACGACGATGCATGTCAGGTGTTAGATGAAAACTAGAACACACATCAATCACAATGTTTACACAGATAGAGTAGAACGAGTACCTTGGAACCCCTTGATAGCTTTCAGAAGGCTGTAATCTCACAACTATGTAAACTGACCTACATCGGGGCCTTCTGATCCGTGTTCTTCAAATTAAAAAATAATTGGTACTGTATACTATGTTTCACGTACAAACATATTTTAGTCTTACTTTTATTGTCAAACATTAGATATAGTGTTCCTCAAATTACAGTGCAAGTACATTTTAGTTCACAATTATTGTATCCTTGTACTTATATTTGCTGATGTGATATATGATATATCATGTTACTGTTGAGTTAAGGTATAAACTTATAATTTTGTTTATAAAATAGGTTTCATATGTTGCTTATCAAATGGCATTTCAAGTCATGTGACAAGCATTTAATAATCTACCAATTCATACATGTTGGTACAAAGTATTATGATTAAGGTATTTTCATTAAATATAGTATACTAGTTTAACAAATGATTGCACCGAATACATGTATAATCAGCTGTTTTCAAATGATAATAACACTCATCGATTTTAATTTCATTTTAATTTCATTTTAAGATTTAAGCCGAAGTGTTTGTATTAAACAACGTATATGTTGCATATATTTGATACGTACTGCCTCTTACCTGTAATTATTTATGCACGTGCATTTGTGAACTGATAATATTATATTCATAAATCCTCCCTAATCGTTTCTTCATCATTGTTTATCCATTGTAAAACCAACCTCTCAACTGTTTTACTTAAATATGAGTGATACTGTGAAACTAATATCGTATATGACTTCTCTCATTATCTTCAGTCATAACCGAAATATATGTAAGTGTTAATGATATGAGAACCAGTGCTACATAAATCAAAGACTGCATATATACAGGGACTTATTCGGTTGGTAAAGTCATTGTTTTACACTGTCACACTAATTAGCAGTGAAAACGGTTGATTGGAATATTTTCGATAGACAAGTTCCTTATTAAAGGGATAAACAAAAGTATCCTTCATGTGCAACTGATTTCTGTAATTGAGACAAAATACCAGGTTTACTAAGTTAATTGTGTAATTAATTTTCGTAATCAACAACAATTTAACCTTTTAAAACGTAAAACGTAGTAAACGATATTAAATGCGCTGTACCACGTTCTCTGCATGTTATGTTTCTCAATTTTGACATTTATTATTGAACTTTGTACAATATATTGGTACGTTAATGTGTAAAACGCCTCAATACACAACCCGGTATCCATAGAAAACGGTGATCTGAAATAGACTCGCATGGCTTAACCGAGCCATGTACATATATCAACAACTCTGTTTATTGATTCACGAGTATTATTCAGCCGTTGGTAACACGTATTTATTTTTTTGTTAGAGCACTTTATTTCAGTAAGAAAATCGTGCTACAGCGCCTTTAAAGGCAATAACGTTTCTGAGTCATGTTATATTGAGTTGTCATTTCATACTTTATATCTGTATTCTATATTGAATAATTTAGAAAATGATAAATCATTCATCTACTGATGTGTATAATTATAGTATTCATGGCTTCATAGTTCTAAAATCGTAAAAACAAATATGTGCAATATGAGGCAAACAGGAAACTAGCAAATTGGTATACCATAGGTAAGTTAATCTTTACAGCTCACAATACATTAGCCGCGTGTGCAAATCAAAGAAAGGGGACCTCGAAATATTTCTGGGGAATGCGCTTTACTCTCTGCCTTGATGTTTCAACACTGGTTTATGGGACCTGTCCATCACAGGTTTACCATGAATGGAACGTGCCTTGGAATTAGCAACATGTTTTCAAGTCAATCTTCACTCGGAACATTTTGGGCAACATTCCAATGATAACAACAAACTAGCTAATTGACCGGGCAAAAGAAAGGAATCCAATTTTCAACAAACGAAGCAAAATACTTTTGCTGGATTAATTAGATTTTGAACTAAAGGTTCTAGATTATGTTATGACAAACTTATCTCCAATAATGAAAAGCTTGAGATTTGTAAAAAGTGAAAATTGCTATTTTATAGAATGGGATTTTGACTGGAATAATATTTTCAACTCTTATCGATGTGGTCTGAAAGAGGTCAAACTTATTGATGTTCAATATATATTCCCACAAAGAGTTATTTCTACTAAAAGGGAATTGCTGCGAATGAATCTTGTTAATAACGACCTGTGTAACTTCTTAATGACGCTCCCTGGAGAATGTTTATTGGGAATGTAGTGTGACCAAGAAATTTTGGAATGATCTTTAACTTTGGTTAAATAAATATCAACATCACAAAATAACCATTTCAAAATACTTTATTTGGTTTGTGACATCAAATAACAATGTTTTGATTAATCAAATCATTGTATCTGCAAACAAATATATCAATCTATGTAATATGAAAAATCATTACCAAAACTCGGTAATTACGTGAAAATATTGTCAGACATATACTATGTGGAAATTATATTTTTCCAAAAAACAATGAAATGACCAATAACAAAGGGAAACCCTTCTTCCCAATATTCAAGATATAAGGTTTTTGTTTGCATGTCTCTTTCGGTTTACCTTGAATGATTTTGTACATAATGTTTATATATTTACATATGTACCTGACCTTGTAACCCTTGTGAACAAATTAAAAAAATATTTTGAATGATTTTGATTGCGTAAAAAAATTATATATGTGTAAGTACAAGTAAGTACATACAATTACGTTCATCAGAGGATACCGCGTTTTCATGTTAATGTCTCTTATAAAAAAAATAGCTGTTTTGATATAGGTTTGGATAGAATGTTTCTGACGTTGGTGATACTTGATAAGTGTGTCACTTAAGAATAATAATATACCAATGCCAATTATACCAATGTCATTAACATCAGTCGACTATGTACAATAATGATATCGGCATACTGTTACATATCTGTTACTTTCTCTTCCACGTATATCCCATGTCTTATAAATGATTTTGATTTGATCGTAATACATGTAGATGGATAGCTGATGTAACATTTAGGCGAGAGACGTTGAATTTCGTTTGACACACATGTGAATGTGTACAAGTGTTAACTGATAAATACATGATGAACAGTTAAAGCCTTTCATATATGGCCAAGGGTATAACAGACATTACAGCAGTTTAGATATCATATTCAACAGATGCAGATAATGTGACCATGGTGCTTTTTAACTACTTGGAAATGTGTTTGCTAACCAAAATACAGAGATGTATTTAATGTATTACTGTTAATGAGTTCTTTGTTGGCAATACCTTTTAACTAAAAGGTCATGTTGTAGCGCATAAACGGATTTCCGCCAGCTGACCTGAAAATAGATTCACTATTCACATGATGTCTGATCCTGGAGCGGTTCTCAATTGTCTTCGATGTCGAGGCATTACATCTCTCTCTGTTCCTTCATTTTTAAAGATGTATTATGAATGATTGTACATATCGAGATGTACTTTATATGGCGTCAGTCCCAACAACAACATCTTGCAAATGACATATCTTATTTTTATCCCATCTTCAAAACATGTTTCCGTAGCTAAGCCTTTCACACAATAATATATTTTGTTTGGTTTCAGATTGTCAGTGACATTGTTCCAATCTAATTGAAACCAGATCGAACGTTACCTGGGACGTCGTTGCGAGTACTGTACGACAAATATGGGTCATGACCTTCTACTCCTACCAATCAGCGACGAGCCTTGATGGCCATCAGTCTGACTGAAGTTAACATACGAAACACCACATTGAATAGCATATCTAAGAAGGCCTCTGATTGGTTGATCTTAATGAAGGTGAACGATTGCAGTGACGGTAACCTGATGATGACATTCACTGATGAGTACTCAGTTCGACGTACGAGATACAAGGGTTATGTTCGAATGATAGCACAAACGAACATAAATGATCGTGTGAACTG
The DNA here is from genome assembly GCA_936450465.1 of Gibbula magus. Lineage (NCBI taxonomy): Eukaryota > Metazoa > Mollusca > Gastropoda > Trochida > Trochidae > Gibbula > Gibbula magus. Next base: position 57,578,835 of record OW388292.1, on the reverse strand, counting down.
CAGTTTAAAGGGGCAGTAGCACATTTTTTTCCAGATAAGTTGATGATATGAATTTGAAAAATAATGTCACCAATAGTCAGAAAATCAAGGTAAAAGATGGGTGTTCATGTTTCCGTAAAGTCATTGGAATCATTTTTGTCATTCGAATTAATAGAATCTGTTCACAATAAAATGGCCACCATGCAATTTTTGCATTATATGCAACACCGTTATTACCACTTCGGATAATTGGTTTCTGTAATAAGATGTTGACCCTCTAAAGTAAATATAAATGACATAAACTATCATTATAAATGGGACATTTGAAAAAATAAAATTTGAAAAATACGTGCTACTGCCCCTTTAAGATGTGAAACTTACACATGAATGTGTCATGCTAAAAAAACTACTCTATTAAATGCTACATGTGTACGCATCAGAAACGGTGCGTTGTTAGTCTGGAACTTATACATTACTGAATCGACAGGGCTTGTGGGAAAGAAAATGAATGAAGTAAACCATTTAGCATTTTTTTTAAATCTATTCCTATTAAGGAAATTGTATCCACTTAATTTGAAAAGACGTGATGTGATTTTAAATCATTTAAGTGACTATCAATCTCCTTTTTTGCTGCACGTCCAATGTCCATAATATTTGGTTGATCGACCATATGTAGAAACGTTTCGTCATGTCATGACTGAGTATGTGGAAATGAACCTTCAGTTCATCACATATTGCACTTTTGCTTAAAGAAATACTTCATGTTGTTACCCATTCAGGAAAACGCTTCTTCAGTGGGACTAAAATACATGTAGAGGCTATTCAATTGTCTATTCATATCTTTTCATTGGATATTGATGGTCCTAAATTAGATATACTTTAAACGCTTCTCTGTATCAGAACTACAGATTAGTGTGTCCAGTAACAAGCCATAGCGATATTGGTCAGAATGTTTGTTGTTTTACACTAGCTTCTATGGATGTCCTGAAGACGTGGTCTGATAAAAGGTTGTTCAGATAAAATTGTTTTCCTACTCGTGCATTGTAGCTAATATTTCTTGTAAAATACATTAACATATTTACCATTAAAAAATGGGGTTTTACCGATGAAGAATGCTCAAAATATGTGAGGGAAATTGTCTAGAGAACATGTAAATATGACTATTAGAATGTGAATTTGTATTGATGCCGTCAACTATTTTGTAATGAGTTCTCTAGAAGAAAATGTTAGTGCTACAAAACAAGTAAAATTGTAAGTAAAACATAAAATCGGTGATAAGAATCGTTCATCTGCGACGGTGTCTCAGCCCTCCATTATGTGTAGCTTTCCGAATAATAAACCAGAAGGATTTGCTGGCCAGTTTTTTAGAATTCTCCCATGTTCACTTCCATTACAGGGAGACCTAATAGACAATGATTAGCACGTTGTTTACTCTACAGACAGACGAATGTTTTACATATACACTCAACCGTAGAAGAAACATCACCATATTTTCAACAATGTAAAAACGAAAATCGTGTCTTTAGCGGTTGCGTGTACGTCTCTGTTCAGAGCAGATCTCTTACGAACTTACAACACCTCGTTAAGTCAAGAAATGGATCGTCATTCTAGCTGATTCAGTAAGATAAAAATTATATCTTGAAAGTAGAACAGGCTTCATTTAGAAACGTCGTTACTGTAACGATAGCGCGATAATCATGTTGCACAATCTTGTATCAGTACAGAAAAGAACGAAACTCATTAGGCACGAGTTTTTCAATGGTAACAATGTGTTTGAAATGTTACATAAAAGGCTCAAAAATACCTCAACGATTATAAAAAGGATCACATAACATTTTAGGAAAAATTTACATATGTATCCAAGCAAATAACCAATACTTCCTAAACTTGTGTTTTTACTTGTCCATCTGCCAATTACTACGGGTCATTACAAAATACAGACATGAATCTAAACAAAATGACATTCTGAAACTACTTGAAACGTTAAGTAGAATTCTGACATCACATGTTTTGAAGTAATCTCTGTTAAGTAAACACAACTTCAGTTACGCAAACACATCCGTGTCTAATTTTCCAGACTAATTACTAAATGATGTTACTCTAAATAGAAGTCAATAGATCAGAGCATTGGGATATCGAAAGGACCAATGAAATGCCAGGTTTTGTTTTTTGTCAAAATACTTATCAAAAGAGGTTAATAGACCTAAGGGAGCATCCGATATTCTCTCACGAAATTCGATAATCAGTTAGTGTGGTAAGGTTTTCTTACTCAAAAATGGTAAACCACAAAAGATTAAGAAAACACAAAATATAAACTTGTTCCTCTTCAACACTTTTGTTTGGCGCCTTCAAAATCCAATTCCATTCGAAATGATGTATTATTTTACCAGCCATACTGTTTGGTTTAGGGAATATTAAATCAAAGATTCAATAATATTTTCCCCATATGTTTTTATAATCATGTTATCTATAAAGGCACAGAACGAAGTGACTATGCTTTTCAATACGCTCATTGCATTTGTGTATGTTACATAAGCTCGTCTTTAAAAAAAGAACTAATCAGTATAATTCAACGGCATAATCCATCCTTCATAGCAGAAATGAATCCCAATATAGTTGCCAAATATGCCCAGTGTAACCATGTCCGTTAAATGACTGCAAGTTAATACTAATAATAATACTGTGTACTTATATCGCGCTAGCCTCCATACACCAAGTGCATGCTCAAAGCGCTACAGACATTATTACCCTGGTATAAGGACCAACATCGTTCCTTTTTTCATTCTCAACTCCATTTGGAGTATGCAACCTGGGCTGCCAATTACGGCGGTCCAAGGTTATCTGTTAAATTGACTGCACTTCTAAACCAGGTACTCAATTGTACTGCTGAGTGAACAGAGGCACATTTCGAATAAAGTCCCTTGCCCAAGGTGACACCACGAGCCTCTCAACTCATGTCTCAGTGTGGGGCAGGGAATCACCCTTCAAACTCTCAGTTTTCATTCAGCAATGAGGCGGGTAACCCACCCATCCAGCGAGCCACGCCCGTTGTTGCTGAACTTAACTGATAGCGGTCGACTGAGCTATGCACAGGACCACGTGCGACCACCATAGTTAAATTAACTCCAAAGAAAACGAAGCGTTTGTGCTAATTATATAAATTTAATGTAGAACAAGCAAAACAGTGGGCGTGCTCACTAATACTCCCGACTGTTAAGGTTTGACTGTACACCTAAGGATTGATAAGGTATGAAATGTAATTGCTAAGATTAAAGAGGATGTGAAAAGGGTAGGACAAGCCTCTTCATGTAAAAAAGGTGGTTTAAGTAAAAGTAGTAATAAAAGTAACTTGAAAAGGTAGGGGTGACATACTACACTACTGCCATTATCACTGGTTTCAACTTTATTTAGGAAATTAATCAATCATAATGAAGCACAGTGGGGGATATACAGCAGTTTATGGAAAGGAAAGAAAAAGCTTTTTCCAAAATATAACCACTGGAAATATAAAATAGTAATATCAACAAGAACACAGAAGTAGCTTTTGATGAAGATTACATGAACAAGAAAATGATAAAGTTAACAAATCACAACACAGAAGTCGGTCGGTGGTATAAAAATAGTGTATAATTTACACCTTCCGGTCGACTGCATTAGCTCCAAGAAGCACAAAGGTTGATCGCAACTCTAATCTAGTGGTTATTGTCGCTGTCACCTTATAAAGTGTTCACTCATTAGATAACAATTGGTTGGTTACACACATGTATGATAACATCTCGTGCAAACAATTGGTCTCGTGGCGGGTACACAACGTGTTTGATTTTTTTGTTACTGGTTTTTATTAGTTATATCAATTTAATTTTAAATAATTAAATAAAATTTCACTAAATATGGTTGTAAGCATAGGACACCCATAATAAGATATCTATTTTGTATTTACTGATTGATATTCATACACGTTTTTTCCCAATCAGTCGGTTGTTGTTTTGACTATTTATTTAGTAAAATATTGATACGTAGGGTTGAGTGATAAATAAATTACTAAAATCATGGTAATGTGATAAACTTGTTATGCAACTCGTGAACAGAATTTGGTATCAAGACGTTATAACAATACCATGGTTTAAGTATTCTACATGTATATATATCTGTCAGTTCAGTCAGGAAAGGGGTTTGACTGAAGGCACTGATTATCTTACTCCAATATTAATAATAAATCCACATCCATAAAAACTCAATGCAAGATACCAAAGTAACACTTGTTAATTTTTAAAATACAGTTGGATTAAAAAGAAAAATGAGATAATCAATGACAAATAGAAAAACAACATTAACTGCAATGCACGAACCTTGTACAAATTAGTTCGGGGTATTTACCCAATGACTATATCTGGCTTAGATAATATACTGATAATAAATCAGAAATTAATACTGTAACACATTTCCAAGAATGAGGTAAACGAGCAATCATTATTGAAATGTATTTGAAACACACTTGAAAGTGTCAGTATCGCTTCACCGGAATCAGAAAAAAGTATCTTTCATGTACAAATTAAGATAAAATGACATTTCAGTTTGCTTTTATGAACATTCGTATTTTAGAATTATCATATCAAGCAAAGAGCACGATGCTTCGAATGTCAAACAAATCAAATGTTCTGTTTATGTGTTATGCAGCGTAGAAATATGAATGATACTAGTATCGAGTTTAGATCTTCGATCCCAAAAGTGTTTCATAGTCGTTTGAGAAGACATATAGGAGTTAATAATGTAAGAAAACAATTAAAGAAATTCATCATTTAATGAAAATGATAATCAAAACGTTGCAGCCACTGTGCGAAGTTGCGCAAACTAGTCATCATCCAATATAAGCCATATGATCAAACGTTTTAAATAAGATGAGGTGAGATGATTTGTAATTTAACGCAGCTTTCAAGAGTACTTAACTTATATCATGACTTCGCATATTAAAGGGGAAGGTCGCAATGCCATGTGGCTATGCATCGTTGGGAAACCTGCGAGCATTTGCTGGAACTAACGAACCATTGGTGGTACTACTATAATAAGCTTCTGCGAATACAAATTCAAACACAGACATAACAACATTCAATTATATGCATTTCACCTATTATACGTTTTACTTATGCAGAAGAAAATCAACCCCATCTAGGTCAATTGAACTCACTGTTCCAACTCAACACAGGTCATCCTTTGGGATTTTCTTCTGCTGCTGGGTGTTTATGGCAGACCAGCGAGATCAAGCAGGGTTTGGGAAGGTAATATTATGACTAATTTTACGACGGACATGTCTGGACAATCTCGATTGACATGCTAACAAAGGAGGAGAAAAACTGCTGCTTTGAAGAAGCTTAACTCATGCATAAAACGTATCGTTAACATTGACAGTGCTGTGTGCAGGGCCACAAAACCGGCTGGTCTTCATTGCTGACCACAGACCAATTCGGAGACTAATTACTAAAATGAATGCATTGTTTCAGTGTACAGATTGTTTTTTAATACTTTCCCCAAAAAATAATTAAACCTCAATATTAAGCTTTGCTAAGCACATGTACACTTTCCATTCTTCTCACCAAATGTATTAACATATAATCACAATATTTATTTTGATCTTTTTCACATTATTATTGTACACATATATTAAATTAAAGTCATACGAGAGTTATAGGGCTCAGGGAGTCAGGATATTGTAGTAGGATATTGGACACATGTATACACTGATGGATCAGGATGAATGAACATCAGGGTCATTCGGTTCAGGAAGGTAATTTCGCTTCCGAGAACCGGTCATTAAGTTGCCTGTTTTCGTATAGTTATCGCATTCCACAAAAAATACCCTTATATAACCGTCTCTTTAAACTTTATATTATCTATTGTTCCAGACAAAATGATCAATATGTTCCACACTTGCTTTCCTCTTTTCTTGTTGTTTTCTCTTTTCATCGTTTTCTCAACGAAATTTTCCTTTATAATTTCAAAGTTTTTGTTTGTCTTTTTGTCAAACTTCAACTAGATCTTTAAACGATGAAAGGATGTAACTAAAGCTAATTATCTTATTCAGTTGCTCACTTTAAATTCCAAGATTGACAATTTTGACATTAGTTGAAGAGATGAAACAGTTTCATTTTTCTGAATTAACAATTTAACATTCATGTTTGATTTTTATATGTATATCATTATGTCTGTTAATGATCAAAACTGTCCTAGCCATAGCAAAATACAAAAAAGTTGCCATCGAAATTAATCAAGACTGACTTAAAGGGAGAAGGGTTTAACTGAACTCAAAGCCGAGATAAGATGGAAGAAGAAGAGGGGGGTTAAATTGGTGCTGACATGAATATAAAATCCGTAAACTCAAGGAGGTGAGTTGAGGAGAGTTGGGGTTTAACCCTGCTTTCAAGAGTATTTCACTTATATCGGAACTGTTAGTATTATGGCAGGGAGAGCATCGGCTGGCACTAGAGAACCATTGATGGTACTACGCTGAGATTCAGTGTAGCATTACACCCAAACCTTACTGCGTGTAGAACAGTTCTCTACTGCAAACGGGATTCGAACCCCGGACCTCTTGATCCTAAGCCAACCACGCTAACCACTGCGGTTCCCCGCCCCCTAAACACAACAAGAACAGAACAAGACATTCTCACCTCTCAAGTTGAATGTTGTGATTTCGTTTGTCTAGGCAGGAAGAGATTCGAGGAAGGAATTGCGAGGAAGGAATGTTGCCATCAGGAGAACATTACCCATTTGTAAATTGTCTTGACAATCTCAAGCAATCAAAATAACAAGGCAAAAGTCGCATTTGAACACTTCCCCATACATATTTTGAAGTTTTCACGTTATTCGCCTGTAGCAGAACAAAGCAGCAAAATCGGACAGCCTTTGACCAACATTTGCTTCAGATAACAGTGCATCACTATATAAAAGAAACAAATTACACTTAAATAAATACATAAATCTGAAATATTTTGAAATATGAGACCGGCGGAAATGGATACATTCTCAGATAACTGGTAAAGTTAACATGTTAACATCATTTATCTGAATAAAACGACCAATTTCTCAGGAATATAAAATAGTGCCACGATCTTGAACTATCAATTAAAGTGGGTTTTTTTCAATGATAATATTTGCATGTGAATGTAGTTTGTATTTTTGTGGAACCTGTTTCAGTTTCGTCAGCTATGGTTACAGTTGCATGTATACTGTGAAGTAAGTCGCTGATAAGACATCTTTAATAAGAAATAGCAAAGTAGAATGTGTCACAGTATTTATCAGGAAGTCAAGCTTGTTGAACCAAAGAACTTCAGTTTGAATCCTAAATATAACCAAACCTGTGTATATCAAGCAACAGGGGGTTACTTATGATGTTACACATGCCATATGTTACACTGAACTTAAGGAGATTCTCCACGCTAAGTAAATCCCACTACAAATTCATGAAAATTAGTCGTAAGAAAAATTTAATACTGACTCTTAACAAAGAAACTGAAAAAAAGACCTCATCTGGTCTACTAGTTGGCGCCGAATGCTGATGGGAAGCCCATAATTGTCATACTTTTCTTTCTTGCACAATTAGAAATTGTCAAAATATGCAGAATATTTGTGTCTTATTTTGATGTAAACTTAGAGAGTAGCAATTGTGAAGACATTATCAATGAAATAAAAGAATGTTCCTTGTTGATTAAGAATGTTTGAAAACAAAAAGTATATAAATAATATAGCGTATGAAGAAAAAGAGGTTTGTAAAACCCACTCAAGTAACCCCGAAATTTAAAGAACCATAGAATATATTTTATAATTTATTAGAAATTACATAGAAAAAGGGAGTTAAACTTATAACTAACTAATAACTTTGTTAATAACATTTTTAACAAGAAGACATAGTCATCAACATCCCCCGCCAGACCGAAATAATCGGAACAAGGACAATAATTTAAAAGATACCAACAGAGTTGAAAAAAACATACGTGTATGTTTTAGGCTATGACCCTTATTTGGGACCGAAAGATCACCAAATCTGCAATTCATGACCCACATTGGCTAACCGAGCATGTACGCAAGAAATCTGCTTTCTAGAACTTTTCGTTAAAGAATAAAAATGAAAATAGATTTCAGGTCGTGGCGTGACCCCTTTCAGACCTGATGAGCTAATAAAATGGTGAAAAATTATTCCGTGTGCTTTATACAATGTATATGATATATTCTTTAATATGTTTGCGGCTGATTATAAAACGACATCATTCTAACATTAACTTCAACCAATATATTACCATACATCCATATATCTATTTGCATAGACAGCACAAACAGGTCTCATCAGCTCAACGTGATGTCACGAGCTTACACGTGGAAAGTGTTGAATAAGTACACAGTGTGTTAGTTTTAAGAATACGTTTAATGTGTTAACACTGATGGGCGTTCTTGAAATTAGATTTGACATTAATTTGATCAAACACAATTTCATATAATCTGTAATTCATGTATTCTTCTCCCCTCGTGGATTTTATAACAGCAATTAGTTTAAGACTGCGCTCAGTTTTATTATGATTTTCATAGCCTTATTCAAACAGGAAATTTACATTTTAACATGACCATTCGAAACAAGTTGATAAACGAAATGTAATAAAGCAGAACCTTGCTAGTGATGGAGAGCATGTAACATAGGGATAAAACACATGTTTCGAAGTTTCATGTTATGAAACAAAACACTTCAAACAGTTAATGTCACATCATAAAGTTGACAGAAATTGGAAAAGATAAAAATGTCATGCCTCTTTGCATTCAGCAATTTGTTGTCGATACACTTGCAGGCCAGATCGCTTTAATACCATTTCTTAAAAACGAAATTTACCAACGTTACATCGACATCAACGCTATTGTAAATATGTGAAGTAAATATGTGACCCTATGCAAAGTTTAGGAATCAAGCCAAAATGGTTGTAGGAAAGCTAAGAGAACTTCGAAGCTAAACTTAAGACAGAAGCCAAGAAAAAACCCAGAGCTTTTTATTCTTCATTCTCTTCCCACAGAGGTTAGTTAGTTAGTAGAACCGGAAAACTGTAGGGACTAACCTCTGTGGGAAGAGAATGTTTAGTCTTATGGACGCAGTAAAGTGAAAACCCAGGAAGGAATCGCGGACCTAGACTGCCCTGATGGAAGTAGAGCATATGCAGACAGAGACAAGACCAACACTCTCATTAACTTTTCCACAAGTGTCTTCACAACAGAGGACCTCAACCGTTAACCCGACTTCCCTAGATAGAAGAAGCCACAGTCCGGAAAAAAACTCACATCGCTGAAGCAAGACAAATCCCCAGGTAGACGAACTACACCCATTTATACTTAGAGAACTGGCGAATGATATCATCACTCTAGAACTGCTGTCCGTAGTAATTTCTTCAGCCGAAGAGTTGTGAAGCTCTTGAATAGTCTACCTGACAGTGTTGTGTTAGCTCCAATCATGAACTGTTTCAAGTCCAGACTCGACTCTTCCTGGTACAGTTGGAAATACTCAAGTAATCCTGTCGAAGTCCAAACCCCCCACACAACTAGTAACGACGACTGATCCACAAGCTGCATCATGGAACAGCTGACAGGCAGTATTGCCTAAACACAACAGCTGAACAGGATGTATGTATGTATGTCAAGTGTCGACAAGAGTGGCACAAATCATAGGTCGACGCAATTTAGTTAAAACTATCTGTAATGCTGTACACCCCCCTAAGTCCCAATGCGGAAATAGTTAATGACACTTTTATTAATTAACCTTTTTAATTCTATTTGCAGAATAGTTAACTTCTCTGAAATCTTAAACAAGATGGGTTGACCTACAGCACGGGTCCAGGCTGTGGGGCGACTGCGCATGCTCAGACACATATTGGCCATGTATTTCCTGAATTAACTCATTTTGCCGTATTGGCATAGTTGACTACTTATATGATAACGAGAGTTAATCAATAACACATCTAAGTGCACCTAGGTTCACCCCCTGGAACCCTGTACTGCAGGGCTCCAGTGACAGTGATTTTGTACAGCGAGAGATGCAGTGATAGTGATCGGAGATTACAGACGTTAGTGCATCGGTTGATGAAAATATCTAAATCCATAGACACAAACAAATCCTTACTTCCATGTAAGCATAGTTCATGCATGTGGAGACATCAGTGTATCCCTATATTTTTTCTAATGTGGGTAAGTTAAAAATTTAGAAAGTTATCGCCAAATTACTTTGGTAGCATTATGTTAAACAGAGAAATATAGCCAGTATGTAAATTATAATTTATTAAAAAAGCAATGGAAAATTAAGTCGTAATTGTTAAAGTTAGGTGATCATTTGGACAAAGTCTTTAGTTGCTTACTTCAATACTTTTAGAGAAGTTGTGAAAAATAGTTGATGAAGTGATCGTGATCGTCTGACTGTACATGTTCTGTACAGGCCTCCAGTAATCATGGTTTTTGGGTGCTGTGATTGGAATTAGGTTCACAGTTATATGCGTCAAGGGCTTCAATATAATGAAAATAACTGGCATTGAACTCCTTAATATGAGCTTCGTCAGCAAAGGAAGGAAGTTTATTCCATTGAAAAGAACAAGCATGAAGTATAATCTTTAACCATATATCAAAAACATTTAACATGAAAGTGCATTTGAGAAGTCACACCGTGCGTGACTTCTCAAATGTCATTTGTACTAATACCATCCTAGTGCTGTCACCATTTTGCCATCCTGTTAACTAACTTACTATACTATTGGATATCAACACCACTTCTATTTGCGATTTGTCTATTTGACGTTTGTGTGGCACAATATTCAACTTCAAGCTGCTTAGTATACTGTCAAACACTTACCAATAACACAACAAAACTAAACTAAAGAAGTGCCTATTAAATGAAATAATTCCCAAATTAGTGTCCAAAAAGTTCTACAGCAATTTATTCACAAATCAATATTTTAAATTGTGTATTCCCAAATTCAGGTGCAATTATGAAACCTCTATAATATGTTTAAGTGTAGCAAATTTCGTTTGGTAAATGTGGCAATAATAATGCGATGTTTATGCTGGACATGTTGAGAAGAAAGGACATTTATTATGATGTTGACAACATAACCAGTTGACATGATTGTTGTTGAAAGATTGAAAGTTAAGAAACATTATTAACAGTTCTACCCATAATGTGTCCCTATGCAATGACATCAGATAAGACGCTAGTAGGTGACAAATTAAGCATGCCATGAAATCGCATTTGTTCATTCATGAACATGTCTATACGATGAAATGTCAAAATCTCTCAGTAAATAGTTTTGCTGACACTGACCAAAAGACCACTAAACCAATTTCAAATATGATTTTTATTTTACTTTGAGCAACTAGAAGAAGGAGTATGAGAAAATAAATTATTGATTTTGATAAAAGCATGGAATAAGTTCAATTCGGTTTGGTTTATACCATTTCGGGTTCTTTCAAATCAATCTTTCTTGTAAAGAAAGAAATCGTCAATTTGACGTGATACATTTTCTTTTTAATGATAATTTTGGCCGATATTAAAAAACTTATTGCCATCTTAGAGGTTTCAGGGTTTCATGGCACATGCTCTGTGAAGAAAGATTTAGGTATCTGCCTCTACTTTCATAATAGTTTACAGTCAATATCTTAATGTTTGGTCTCTCTATGGAATTGTATACTACTTTCTTTGAAATATCCATTACAGAACAATATCCACACCAACTGGAAATTGATTACAAATTCCTCTTTTCAATTCAATTAATCATCGATTCTGATGCTCAATTAGAAGTATTTACTAATTTCGTACATAAAATCACGATCACTGCACATTTATCCAAACCACGATCACTGCGAGGTATGTACAGTATAATTGTTTAACAATAACTTGTCACAGAATAAGCACATATCTCCCAAATTGATACAATGTGGTTTCTGAAGGCTAAAGTTCGTGTTAATTCTATAATTTGGTCGATATGGTGCGTAGTAATTGCATACGTATCCCATTAAGGTAGTACTGTGACGGCCCTAACTAATAAACCACATGACCACAAACATATGCATCATTGAAAGGTTAAGTAAATACATTTATGAATGATCCATAGATTCAGCTTGCCATCAGTCATAATCATGTACTGTGTATTACCCATATGTTGCTTTACAGCTGCATTTTGTACACACTTACAGCAATTACTCTCGCTTATCCATCACTATCAATGCATCTCTCGCTGTACAAAATCGCTGTCACTGGATCCCTGCAGTACAGAGTTACAGGGGGTGAGGTTACACCTCCAGATAAATGAGATAACCCGCAGCAGAAATCGACAGACACCGGTCAAAGTAACTAGTGGAAAGCAATAAGATAGAATGACTTTTATATTGATGGTCTTCTACAGTTTGCCAATATCACTTCATAACTGAGAGCTTTCGAAATCGCACTCATCAATATCAAATTGGACATAATATGACATATACAGTGACAATATCCTAAGCAGATAATCCATATTCCTAAATATTCTAGTAATTATGTGTTATTTTCAATTGCAGACAATGGGATTTTTGTGACACAAATGTCTAGATAGGTTTATATAAAATATATATATCTTACACATAGTTTCTGGAGAAGACGAAGAGCTGATTAGATTTGTGTGACCATGAGATTTCATCAAGGTCACAGCGAAACTTTAAAGTTTTCGGTATATCTCACGTAAAGCTTTTGCTATGGAAGACAAAGTACAGATTATATGTTGGTGACCTTGATATTGATATCAAGTTCATAGCGGAACTTTGAATATTTCGTCATATAAACTTGAAAGTTACGTTTGTAAGTTCTCTGGATTCCCGTTATATGCATTGGGATTATGAATAATTAATTTTCGACGGGAGTTATGTCGCCTTAATGACAATTGCTTATTAAATATTATTTAAGGAAACATACATTATGTTATCAAATTGCAATATAACACGTATACATCAAAATGTATTTACAATCATAATTTCCCCGTTGGATTCAGCTTTTGTAACTTCATGTTGCTACATGTATATTACCTCATGTTTTTCTCAGTTTAAAGATTATTTCAGTATGTAAAACGCTGTCATCATTGCTGTTTTACTGAAAAGCCCTAAGCGTGGCAGTGATACGAAGTTTCTAAATAGTGTTTTAATTATCCACAAGAGTTTGCATTTGATTATTTTCCATGTTAATAAAGATATTGGAATTATGTTCACTATCGACAATCGTCCTCGCTGAAATCCTGGAAAAAAATATAGACTCAATCTGACTGTGATAAGAATTTCTAGATATAGCTTTTGTATCCAGAGAAAGAAGATTGTTTCGAAGTATATTATGAAATTAAAAGTATTTTCCCATTCGGAAAAATTTAATGCTACATACTTCAAACAATTCTGTTAGAAAATGACTGAGTGTTCACTGAAACAAACGTATATTTGATTAATTACACATGTATGTTGCAATTTAGAGAACATTGTAACTTGATTTCTCACTAAACTGTGACCAATTTGTACCAAAGTCGAATATCGAATATCACTTTCTAATTTAAAGCAAAGCAAGTGAAATGGGCAGTGCTATTGGCTTATAACGCTGACTTTTAACGAGATTGAACACGATGTATTCAACTAGCAATAGTCACATTCGAGTTGTCGCAGGGGTCAGTATGCATTTACTAAAAGTGCATATATAGGCCGATGCGTGCGGAAGATGACAATGAGGAAGCTAGTAATAGTACAATAATAATGCGACGTTTTGTATAATCATAGTGTAAAAGTACAATTCCCAAAAATAGTATGTGAAGCTATACGTTTCTTAAATTTAAAGCTTTGTATTAAGTTGCAACACACAACATCGGTTTGGTTTTTTTTTCATAAGCATCCCTTTTCCTCAGTTGATCGTAATTTCTCTTTGCTTTTATTGAGAATTCGTAATATTGTATAAACGTCAATTAAGATGGTAAAAGATGTATTAAAGGTCATCTTTATTCTAATGCAGGACACAGATAAAAACAACTATTGTTTAAAATCCTTTGATCATTCTGAACTTTCTCATTCAGAAACCTCATCCTATCATTTATCCAATCAACCTTGAAACCAAATGATCGCTCACCATACCTAATATGGTTTTAAGTCCTCCCATAGCTTAAAACTCATCAAACAAGAAGGAAACACATATTGAAGGACTGTAGTTGTTGGCTAATCGATGTAAAGTTCGTCCTTGCAAAATAGAATGGTAATAATTTAGATAATTATATCTTTTTTAAATTAATAGCTTCTAACAGATGTTAATCTTCATTGAAAAGAAATAAAACATGCCTTTTGTTTAAGAATGTAATTCGTTAAACTAACTGAAATATTTATTGAATTTCAGTTTATTAGATAAAATGTATTCATCGTATTCACAGAAGTAGTGACAATGGAGAAACTGAGTGATAATCAAGTTTCTCAGTTCTATTGTTTCCCCACAGGGGTTACTATCTTCAGAGTTCCGATTGTAACCTATGTTCTTCTAGGCGATTCTCTCGGCTAGAAATGGAGAGTCCCGATTGGTTGCATTGGAAAATAGTTGTGCAATCAGCGACGCCGTTGTTAAGGTGACAGTTGCCAATAGCGCGTCATAATGAATTCTTTGGAACAGAAACGTAAGATACACTTGTTTTGTTTAATGTGTGTCCCTGTGTGTAAGCTGAAAATATTTTCACATAAACATGCTCCTAAATAAAAAAAAAACAAATCAGTCACAACAAATGATAATAGTTCATTTGCTGTATTTACATAAGACATATTCGAAGGAATTAGACAGACCCTTTACAGTCAATGGCTAGGGTCTTGGACGTATCCCAGTGGATGTAGCCGATGTAAGATGATATTTTATTGGATAGAAAGCAAGGATATGGTATGTGGTACCCTTTCACGCTGCTAAATTTGTGTGGTGTTGTAAGTCAGGATATGAAAGTGGGACGAAGCCTATACGTTTTACCCAAGGACAGGATGTGTTTAGATGGCTTATCTACCAAGTTCGGTGTAATATTAATTTCTTTAACAGAGTCGAAATAAAGAGTAGATCTTTTGGAAGTTAAAGGTACATCCATTGTGTTGTTAGGGGTCACATATTGTAGACAGCACATGTGGTGAGTTGGAACGTATTAAAGCCAAATAAAATGTTATGAAACACAATGGATGCACCTTTAAGTTGCTGGTCCTTTCTATGAAGACACTACTCAAAATTTTGTTTCTGGAGCAGAACTCCTAACACGTTAGGTCTATCTCAATGCAACGTGGTTTGTAGAACAGTCTTCATTTGAAGACATCATGTTAGGGTATTCAACTTCCGGGGAGTTTTACTTTTGGCCGTTTCCATTGAAACGATTGACAGAATATTTCATAAGGAACAGAACTGAAAAAAACTAAACACTCAATGTATTTCGGAATAAACTATCCCAGACTTCCATTTTACAGAGATATAGTTTTGGCCGTTTCCATTGAAACACAACAGTTCAAAGAAATCTAAATCCGTAAGGATATGTTCAATGAAACCTTATTTCTATAAGAGTTACAATGTATTTGGATGTGTCAAATTTACTAACATTTCACTAAATAATTTGACATAATCACCATGTGTTATCAGCAATGGTTCGAATATATAGCTTATAACATTTTCAACACAAAGTTATTAGTGATTATAAGTAGCGATTATATGCAAATGTGAATGAAAACCTACCTCAGGAATGACCAGTTGTGGGACTCTGTAAATGGACAAGAACATAACTGTCTGGATAATGACTGGTAAAATCAGAAACATATTTGCCTGTTCAAATCGCAAAATTTAAATCATTATTGATACTTTTCGTGAAATATGTCAGGTCTATCGATGATAATTTTGTAGATGACCCTCACGCTTAAATCTCTTTGCTTAAAAGGTCAAATTATAAACACATACTTGTAGAATGGCATTATAATGAAAACTATTAATATTACTATGAATATGTATATATATATATATATATATATATATATATATATATATATATATATATATATATATATATATATATATATATATATATATATATATATATATATATGTTTAACGATAGTGTTTGTTTAGATATTTAATTAGAGCGTAATTATTTTTTTTAGTTTCGTATACTATTCCCAATTGAACAAAGCTTATACTAATACAGAGCTGTAAGGTGTCTTGTGTTTCTCATTCCCAGATACCTGATAACATACCATACCTATTTAGAGTTGCTTTGATATTAATTTTGCTTAAGATTGAAATTGGTAATGGTATTTTCAGTCATTTTCTTTCCACAGTCTTGGTATTTAATCCTCTATACATAATTGAATTTTAACATGTTTTTCTTTTACCGGAAGTACGTAAATCAACTAAATGGACTTTCAATATCGAATTGTAGCAAATTTCAGTTTGTATCTTAAAGGGGGAGTAGCACGTTTTTTCTATGAAATAAGTTGATGGAATGTATTTGAAAAATAATGTCACTAATAGTAAAACACCCTTCTCTCTTCGGAAATTCAAGTTAAAAATGAGTGTACATGGTTCCGTAAAGCCATGAGATACAGTTTTGTCATTCAAAATAATAAATTTTGTTCACAATAAAATGGCCGCCATGCAATTTTTGCTTTATACGCAACATTTTTATTACCGCTACGGATAATTGGTTTGTGTAATAAGATGTTTTACCCTCTAAAGTAAATATGAATGACATACTCTATCATTATAAATGGGAAATTTGAAAGAATAAAATTTGCAAAAAACGTGCTACTGCCCCTTTAAGATAGTTATATTATGTCTTATTATAAAGAGGCGAAAATTTGTTTACATATTGTATCATTCCCAAATATTTGGTAATTTTAACCGAACAACTGTTTTAGATATGCAGCTTACTATATGTGGGCTGTTGATACATTCAAGCTTTATTGTTTATTTATCTTATTATGTTTGTAATATTAGTTACTGCATTAACTTTGGTATTACTACATATGTAATTGTATTAAGTCTTCAAAGCACAATTTGAATTTAACACTTTTGACTATTGTCTTGAGTATTATATGACGTATTTTAGTTTGTATGTTGTCAAATGGTAAGGATTAACACGATTTATTGAACACCTTTTTTATATGATTCCTATTCAAAAGAAAATATGTCGTACTGTAATAAGCAATCACAAAGGGACACGTACTGGAATGTTATTTATGGAACAGTTCGTTTTTGTAAACCATGAACATCACCTATAGCCATGGCTGCGATGTCTGGAGGATGTGCTACATGTATCTACCGTATCCCCAGTGGAATACACAATATAACAGGTTGCAGCACGTTGAAGTCCACGTGAGCCCTCTCCGTGTCGCTCCATACATTGGACAATATGTACACGTTTAATAAGGTATTCTCAGTGGATTTAGTTACTTGTAAATGTGAGACATGAAATATAAATTTACTACTTTAATGCCTAACTTTGGTTTGCACGACTGAAGTAAAAGTGTTTTAAGTAACATTCTAAAGTTTCCTTTTATTTGCAACCCCAGTATTAAGGAAAACTAGCCATGTTTTGTTTTGTAAGAGTTTAAAATGATGAATAATTCTTGAAGTCACTTAAAGGCACTGTAGCAATGGCTGAATAATACGCCTGAATCAATAAAATAGTTCCAAAACGAATGACCACGGTTCGCTTCAGCCATGCGATTCCATGTCCCTTCGAGCGGCTATTTTAAGGTGTTCGAAGGTGGGTCAAGTGATCTGACTGATGTAGCGATACCTAAACAGTCCTTTATCAGAGCTGTAATTATGGAACCATGATGGAATGGTCAACCATCTTACTGTCTGAACTCTCAAATTTGTTTGAGGCCTACACATTTACCTATGACACTGAGGATTCCACACCACAGTCCCTTTACACATCGCACCATTTTCTTCGAAGACTGAAAGACGTTTTCTTGGATACGGCTTGTCGGGTCTAACGTATCTATATCTTATATAAACTTTAATAATAAATGGTAAATTTGTTAGAAAACATTATATAAAAAACGTGCTACGGCGCCTTTAAAGTGCCCCTGAACAATGCTTTCCATGCAAAGCAAAACTGACTTATTATATGAAATATAAGGACAAGCTCCGGCATTTATACTAGTTTAACTTGCACCTTTCAAACCGTTTATAAGCCAGTGAACAAACACATTATGAAATATATTTCTTAAATAAAGTGCAGCTTAAACCTGAAGTATTAGAGACATCAATCACGATCAAGGCGGCCTCTGTCCTCGTGCTTTATAACTAACTAAACAATTTCAGGAATAAACTGTAAGTTATTAAAAAAACATGTTGGCAGGGGTTACTCTATTCTTAAATAGAATTTAAAAAACGAACTCACTTCCTGTATCAAAAAAGAAATATAGAACATTTAGGTATATATTGGACATCATATGTAACCAGGCCAAGCGAGTACAACCAACAAGGGTTGTGGGCTGTGAAGGATTTATTACCACCTGCGATGGAAGCAGATAGGGATATTAAAGGTGCATCTATTTATTTGGCTTTAATACGTTCCAACTCACCATATGTGCTGTTTAGAATACAAATAAATTCACTCAGCTTGGATATTTATTCCCAATCGCCTAATATATCATAATTACTAGTTTCCAATTAAAATCGAGTAACATCATTATGCATGTGCAGAAACCGAAACTTCAAGTCCCATTTACATGTACAGTAGTTATATGTCCTATTTAACATTATTAACTCAAAGTTAGCATTTTTTCTGTTATAAATAGGATTCCAAAATTACGTTTGACTCATTGACGCGCGCCACAAGCTGTGCATTGTCCGGTTTTCGATCAGAAATCACTACTTTTACCTTCATCATATCGTCAATATGTTAAGTCTACTATCATCAAAATGGTAGTTTTCGGTAACAGTCGGTACTTCCTGATAAAGTAACACCATTTATAACATTTGGAATATGTGACCCCCAACAACACAATGGATGTACCGTTAACATGTTGGATTTGTATGGTATGTCACTTCGTAAACTATGTAATGATATCTTTTCCTTGATGTCATGACCCAGTCTGACAATTACTTTCAACTGACATAGTCCAAATTTGGGGCTACCATTGATTGAAATGAAATTGAATAAAAGGTGTCTGAAGAAACTCGAGCAAGTTCAATTTCATTGACACTCAGCAGACTTGTGATTAGGGGATTAATTTGATTTAACTTAACACTGGACAATCATGATGGATCAAATCAATTTTTATTAAGTATTTAAATCTTAAGTGAATGTCCAAATTCTTCAACAGTGAAAAGTAACTATCA
Organism: Gibbula magus; assembly: GCA_936450465.1. Taxonomy (NCBI): domain Eukaryota; kingdom Metazoa; phylum Mollusca; class Gastropoda; order Trochida; family Trochidae; genus Gibbula; species Gibbula magus. The sequence continues at coordinate 57,559,490 of OW388292.1, read as the reverse complement.
TTTGTACAAGACTTACATTTAACCATCCATAACACTTACAATGTAAATAATTCATGAACGTATTCATTTAAAAACATTAATTAGCTAAGGGATAGGCGAACTTTCAACTGTTAACAAATGATTGGTCCGGTAGGGTTTAGATGCAATGTTACGGTGAATAAGTACAGGACCCCAATACACAATTGACACCAATAGTAACAACCTCAGTTTCGTGATTGTTAAAATATGTAAGACATACGTGGAAACTGATGTTTATAACATAACGCCATCTAACCATATTTCTGACAAAGAAACCGGTGTAAATTCTGCTAATAGAATATGGATATTTAAAGTGTCGCATACGTTTAAAATCAAGCACGATAAAGCATTTAATGAATGTAAGTGGTACAAATGCAAGACATATACAGTAAGTGTCACCTTTACGCATTTATATTGAGCGTGTGCAGACGAAGGCAACCACTATTTCAATCTCAGAATCTGATATTTCTTCATGAAAAACCAAAACTAATCCACGCTCCAGATTTCATATGTAGCTCAACGAAAATCATACATTGTAGCATAGTCACATAGTCATGTATTGTCTATGAATCAGTGTAGCTTAAAAGAAAAAAGTCTAGTCAGCTTCGTATTGAACCATCACTCTTTTGAACTGATTCGTGTTGACAGATTCATTTTGACTTTTATTCGGGGGCGGGATAGCGCAGTGGTTAACGCGTCCAGCTTCGGATCAAGAGGTCTAAGGTTCGAATCCCGCCAGGGGCACGGCAGATTTGTCTGCAGTAGAGAACTGTTCTACACGCAGTAAGGTTTGGGTGCAATGCTACACTGAATTTCAACGTAGTATCATCCATGGTTCGCTAGTTCCAGCCAATGCTCGCAGGTTTCACCGCAATGCATAGTCACATGGCGTTGCGGGCTTTCTCCCTGCCGTAATACTCTTGAAAGCGGCGTTAAACCCCAACTCACCTCACCATGACTTTATTCTTTTTATCACTGATGGCTTACATAAATAACACATGTGTGGTAAAAGACCATCACAAATTCTAGACCACTTTCATACTCAATCAGCCGGATCAGGTCTTTGAAGGGCATGGATCGTGTATTTTCACATTAAAGAAGTTGTTATCCAGAAAATCTTCCTGTTCTCAATCAGCCGCTTTCAAACTGCTTTGTATTGTTTATCTCAATGATGTCAATTTGATTTCTTGGAAAAGTGTTGTTTTACAAGGTGTTGATAGTTTAACTTCTAATTTAATCAACAAATGTTTAAGTAAAGAGACATCTGCTAATCACGTTTAGTTAGACATGTAAACAAACTGACTGTCTTCATTTACTTTGTAATGTTAATGTTATTCCTCAACGGTTACAGAAACGATTGTCAATATTCATCCAGTCTTAAAGATGCATGATCAGTTCTGCATGCTATATCATTTAATTCCAAAATGTACCATATTACAATAGGTGCTGTTTAAGTTATATCTTATGTATATACTCGTTATAAAACGTATAAAAGGCTATAGAAGCAAATCTGTCTTCTTATCTACTTTATTAAAGTTTCTAAAATTACGTTTGACTTAAAGGTACATCCATTGTGTTGTTGGGGTCACATATTCCAAACGGTATAAATGGTGTCAGTTTATCGAAAAGTACCGACTGTTACCGAAAACTACCATTTTGATGACAGTCGACTTAGTATATTGACGATATGAAGGTAAAAGTAGTGATTTCTGATCGAAAACCGGACAATGCATCGCGATTGACGTGCGCCAATGAGTCAAGCGTAATTTTGGAATCTTATTTAAAGCAGATAAAATAACAAATTTGGTTTGATCATGTTTAATATGATGTGTCATATATCTACTTTGCATGTAAATGGGACGTGCAGTTTCGGTTTCTGCACATGCATAATATGTTACTCGATTTTAATGTGAAACAAGTAATTGTGATATATTTGGCGATTTGGGATGGAAATGCAAGCTGAATGAATGTGTTTGTTCTGTAAACAGCACATATGGTGTGTTGAAAAGTATTAAAGCCAAATAAAAGTTTATGAAACACAATTGATGCACCTTTAATGGCTGCAGCAAGCCAAGGTCAATTGTCCGGGTTTCGATCATGACCACGACTTTGAATGGTTGTATTTTCGTTATACTGAATTTATTGACCTTACACTGGTTATTTGCGGGTAAAATTGATAATTACATGTATCTATTAAATACTACAAATTATAACATTGGACATATACGTGACCACACAGCATGATTATGTACCTTTAAAATTAATTTCAGATGAAATTGATTATGCAAGAAGTGGTTTCGTTGCTTTCATATTTTCTCAAATATGGTTTACAAAATGATACTTTATGTTTTACTAGCCTGAAGTGTATCTACCAAACGCAGCACACGTAGTTTTACTATGGTGCATCTTCGTGATTCCAAAATCTGAGAGAGTTGATCCAATTTCAGAAACCCAAAGAAAAACATTTTAGTTACAACGTTTATGATAGATAGACATTCATCGGAAACATGTTTAGACAATACAATGAAAAACAATTGGAAAACAAAAATCGATAGTATCAGTATGAAGTTCATCAAAGAGATATTGCTAAACATGTTTTCGTCCATTCGTCAGCTTAAGGCGACAAAAGGACATACATGTATAGTCTGTCAATGTTCGTCTAGTATTTGAAACAACCTACTTGAAATGTCAACAAAACTACAACATTATGCTTTATGAATACATATGTAAAAACAAAGCGAAGAAATACAGCAAAGGCTTCAATTAGCCAGTGACAGAGACCATCACGATTAGGACCATCCGGGGGAAGATGACTCCTGCAAGAAGAGGCCAATAGTTGCAAATTTAGATAAGGTCAAAACTTGGTATATGATCAATGGGTAAATATAAAATGAAAGAGTTTGAGTATATACATTATTGTTATAAGGTTTTATGTTTAATTTAGCATGATTATAACACGATGACAATGTTTAGTAAGTCAACATTATATATTTATTTGTTAAGACAATGACATATTTACAATATTCAATCGCTACGATTGATAAGAGTGACTTCAAGTATTTTACTAGCGCTTGAACAAATTACATTGTATTCTAGGAAGTATGTACTGTATTATACATTATAAAACGTATTCACAACTTTAATTTCCCTTAAATAATTATCTGAAAATACTATCGATTGTGGATAAATATATGTTATATTTACTTTTATATTTGTATATACATGTATAAAGAATAAAATCAAAACAGTGTCCTACATATGATCGTCATAATTTACCCGGAAAATTACAGCTTCCTAATTGGAAAACAAGACTTTTTCTTGGCAAATTGTAATCGGTTGTATCGTTACGGAACTATCGTCCGTTTTATTTCGAACTTTGTATTCAGCATGTTTTTGTAGAACAATCCTTCTTGGTTCATTGGTACGTGAAATAAACAACATTTTAATTTCAATATGAATGCCATGGCCTTTCTTTGAGATTTTACATTTCAAAGCTAGTTGTTATGCATATTTTTCGCAACATTATGATATTATTAACTATTTATTTCTTCTGGACTCAAAATGCTTTAATGTTTCTCTTTTCAGAAATGTTACAATCTTCGTGTTCAATCAGTCAGATGAATTTCTTAACTAATCTTCAATCATTATCTTCTTACTCTGATGACACAAAGACTTTTGCGATTTGCATTTGAATTAATTAAGTCGTCCTTTAAAAATAAAGAAAGAGATTAATAGTAATAATATATTTTTCTATACATTATTAATTATTAAATGTTTAGAGAAGTAATATAACAGCAAATAAAATTAATAAATGAAATAATTTTGTGTTTTGATTATTGCATTTACATTAAATCTGCGAGCAGATCCAATTCTAGATTAATCCATTATAGAATATCATGAATCGTAAGTGTTCCTACACGTCTAAATGGATTTACATACATTTCATAGCAAACAAGACTAAACTATTTTAAGTCTCCCAAAGAAAATTACATGTGGTGTAATTGAAGTTTCGTTTGATAAGACTATTAAGCAAACACATTACCACGTCGGGTATTAATAAAATGGAAATCAGTCCTCAGAGAAAAAAATCTATCCTTTCAGGGAAACGGATTTTAAAATGGCCGTCGATAAGAGAAATTCAACAGAATCTATTTGCAAGTCAAATAACAGTCACTCCATCATAGTCTGTAGCCCGAAGCTTCTACATATTTAAGACACATACTGTGCTGAAGAGAATTCTTTCAAAGATGATTTCTCTCTCGTACCCCAAAGCGTTCTGGTGTTAAGAAAGGCTGCCATTATTTAGTCATAACATACAACTTTCCAAACATTTCGATCGTTGGCAGTTTCATGTCTTATATTTTGCGCACATTAAACACGATTTTCCTTTGGAACCCCTAAGCGTTTTAAGTTTTTGCAAACTCGATCATCAGGTATCTGGGATGTATCGACGTTCTAACACTTCTCATTTTATTTCTTCCGTTGTATGCCACGTTCCTTGTGGATACTTTTGAAAGGGAGAAGTAATTTAATATGGATAATAAATCATGTTATGTCATGTTGTATTTGAAATAAAATCGATCAACCTGACATAGATAATTATTTATCAGAATATATATACATGTAATTAGAAGGTTTAACTTTTAATTGGATTCATACTCGGTCAATATTTTAGTTTACAATATGTCGCTAAAATTAATTTTAAAATTGTCGATAGGCTTTCTAGTTTGTATGATGAATAACAGTAATGTGTCCCATTGAACGCAGTGGTTTCAGTGACATATTGTAGTATTGCACCGAGGCTGTTTTAATGATTTAAAGTTATCGTCGGGATGTGTATGGGATTTGATCATGAGATTAGTACCGGTAATACATATCATAGTACCAGATGAGGATGAACATCAATGGGTATGTTTTTTTTCCTGGATGGGTGATTCACCTCAATAATACCTTTTTAAGTGTTGGAGTATTTGAAAAACTTTGCGGATGGACATATTTACAAGTTAGTCTGAACTATAATGTTTTTTTAGTGTTCGGAAAGTGGATTCGTTTGCCCCACACTGAGAAATATGTTGTCACTATACTCTTAATTACTCATGGCGAGGTCATTATGTGAAATATAAGGACTCGAGACCTGCCTCCCGAGGTAGTCTGACCTGACCGAGACCGCAGGTCGACGTCAGGTCAGACCTCAGAGGGAGTCAGGTCCGAGAGTCCTTGTACATTTATTACACATTATGACCTCACCGTGAGTAATTAAGTGTTTTATTATACCGAAATTCGTTTGGTTTTTTTTTGCATCAGGCTATAGTATGTATTTGCTTATTTGTCAAGTCAGGGAACCCATCAGCTGACGCCGACTTGAAAGCAAACGTTAAACCAAACAGTCACGTGACAAATCACGTGACGAATCAATATCTCAGGTCAGTGTCAGTGTCAGTCTGTTACAAACCTGACCTCATCACTGGAATCGGGGGTCAATGTACAAACATATGTTTCGATCACGTGGATGGAACTGGCCAATGATATTCTTACAAATTTAATAGAGGTATAATACACTTTATGATTAACCATAAGTCAGAAACTATATTGAAAATAGCTCCTTGTTAACCAAGGATGCTATGCTGCCTTTATGATAGGACTGTCTGAATATTTCCGGAGTGAAAGCGAGGGATATAAAAATAATCAAACATGAGTGTCGTAAACAAAGTTGACTAGTACACAACGTAATGTTCTTATGATATCGAAAAAATTGAATTGTGGAAATACTAAAAAAATCTACATTCACGCATTTGATGGGTACCCACTGTGACAGCAAGTAGGGCACAACGTCAACGTACCTGAAACATGACGTCATATCATTGATAATGACTGTTCATCATGACGAAGTGATAACTTGCCCTACGGAATCGTATGAAAATATGATGCGATATGATTGTCTTGGTACGTAAAAGATCGGAAACTTTGTCAAGTCCATTTTTAATGTAACCTTAATATATGCACTTTCATTATTGCCATACATGTAGTCTATTATCACACTTTGAACTATGAACTATGAACTATGAACTACAAGAAAAAAGTGAGCATGGCTCACATACCCCCGCCATCCGCTATCCGTCCATTGAGAATATTATAGATTTGAAGGTTACTATGTTTAAAAAACAGCTTCAAGCATCATAATATTGTCCAAAATAATTTTAGGAACTGACTGTTATTACAAAATTTCATTCACCCAGATGTAATATTTTTCAGGTAACTTAATTTTTCCCATTAGGGCATCACACCGGTAATTTGTACTAAGTTCAATTACAGATTGAAGGGCTTCATAACTCCGTAAAAAATAATATTTCGGAACTGGACTGTGAACTCGATGAAGAGTATCATCTGGACTACCGACATGTAAAATTTCATTCACCTAGATGTAATAGTTTCCGAGAAAACTTGTCCCAATTGGAGCATCACAGCTCTTTTGGTACAAAGTTCATTTTCGGATTCAAGGGCCATAACTCCGTAAAAAAAAAATATTTCGGAACTGGTTTTCGAACTCGATAAAGAGTATGGTCATGAGTACTCACAACCAAAATTTCATTCACCTAGGTTGAACAGTATCCGAGAAAACGTGTCCCCATTGAACACAATAAAACTAAGTCCAAAAAGTGACGTTTCCATGGAAACGACAAAAAATATCAATCTCAGAAAATTGAAAATTGTCTGTGCGCGATCGGAAGAACATGGTTAACATCTGTACAAAGTTTGGTTGATGTACCTTTGACGGTTTTTGAGAAAATTGACCGGACGGAAGAACGAATGGACGGAAGGACGGACGGAATGACCGCTATATACCCCCGCTTACTTCGTAACGGGGGTATAATAACGACAGCAATATTGACACACTGCAAAGAGTCTTAACTACACACACCGTGTGTTGAAAGGCTGATGTCTTATCATAATGGTGTCTGCAATCAAATGAAATCAAATGCAATAAAGTCACATTACCTTGTTTGTCAACATCTAATCTGTTTATCTTGTGTCTTGATAATGATACAATTAACACACGTTGATTGTAGTAAGAAAGGGTATTTTTTACAATCATGACACAATCAATTGGACTAATAACAGACACGTGTCCTGGAGTTCAATCAGAGAATGGTCGGAGGGCATATTTCGAAGCATTCATAAAATGACCATTTACGATTATACTTAACAGTCAATGTTGAACACATCAGGCTGGTGGTTGTTTGCGAAAGTTTTAAAAAATTATTCTTATAACATTGGTTACGAACAAAGTTAACAATACAGTGCAACGACTGTTTCCCGAATTAGAATCTACATGTGTATGGACCATAAATGTTCAACTTTATATCAGAGGATAGCATATGAGTGCCTCTGATCATACTATGATTACGGAACGAGTGCCTGAATATAAGTATCTCCCGAGCGAGACCGAGGAGTATACCGGTATTCAGGCAAGAGTATTGTAAACATACACTGAAAGTATATGGCTCAGTTGTATTTATCATAAACTACCGGGCAAAAGAAAGTACTCACCTCAGTTGATTTTATCATATGTATGATTTTCAATTGCAAATATCTCAAGTTTTCGTTGTCATAATCCAATTAGTTAGCAGTCAAAGAATACTTCTACATGTTTTTTAATTATTTTTTTAAAAATGAAATTTTAAGTTTAATTTTGTTTTTAAATTATTGTTGATGATACACAACTGTTCATCGACATATAAGACATATCCTATGTGAAAATAAATAAATGTGCCTGATTCTGCACATATTTAAAACATTTTAAACAGGGCGGGGGTCATGTTGGTGAAAATTTCATTCTTAACCCTGTCTTCTTTACAAAAAGATATTTGAACTAAAATTTAACCTAAGTCACCAACAAAGTCATTCTAACTACTGCAGATAAGTATTATTGTATCGTGTCATAGTCAAATACATCTGATTTCTTTTAAATATTGAATTAATCGAAATAAACTTAGGTGAAAACTTTCTTTTGCCCGGTAGTTTATGTATAATTTTCAAAGTCAAATATCTCGGGTTTTCGACGTCGTATTAAAAAACGGACTAGTTTGTGAAATTAGTCCAAATCATTAAATCAGTCAAAGAATACCTCTACGCTGTTTGAATTGTTTTTCATTAAAATTTAAAATTTAAATTTTGATATTCCTCAAAATTAATTTTGATAAAACATAACTGTTCATCGACATAAAACACATACTCAGTGTGAAAATCAATACAAGTGCTTCATCCTGTACACATTTACAACATTTTGAACATGGTAGGAGTCATGTTGGTGTAAATTTCATTTCTTAACCCTGTCTACTTTAAATAATGATATTTTAGTTAAAAAATAAACAGTCACCAATTAAGTCCTTCAAACCACTGCCGAAAGGTGTTATTGTATCGTGCCATAATCAAATGCATCTCATTTCTTTAAAATATTGAATTAATCGAAAACAAGTTAGTGTTATACTTTCTTTTGCCCGTCAGTTTACTATGAGATAGACATGAACAAAATGTTCTACATGTATTTATTACCGAAGTCACGAAATTGAGAAAAATGCTCCAACATCTACCTTCTGGACATAGGCTGCTGCTTCATGTCGCCGCATTTAGGGCGTATTGTCATAATTGTCATAGAAGATGTGTGACGTCATAACATTAAATGTTGTTCGTGATGCTAGTCACCATGACAAACTGATGGGATGCCTTAAGCATGTGATATATTAAGCATCATATTATTGTCCTCGTAGGTAATACAAATCGATGTGTAAAATCTGTTATAATCGTTATGACTTATATATTCTGCTCTTTTTTAATCATTCTACGAAACTAGATTAATATCTTCAAATGATAATTGTGACAGGTTTATGGAATTACCACTTCGTTATTGCAGTGAGAGAGACGTTTCGGTGTAGATACTAAAAGCGAAATCAAGCAAGTGATACTGAAGATAGTGGCATGAGTGTGCATATTATGTTGTATTCGTCAAATGAAAAATGAGAACATATTTGATATTTTACTAACGCAAGTTTCGTTTACCTGTTTCAAGACAACACTCGTTATATATATTATATATATTGTAGAAATGAACCGTTATGTTGCTATTGTTTATAAACTGTTTCACTTGTTCATATATAGGAGCATGAAGTTAAACCTCTCGATTGAAATTATGGTTTAACAAAAGCTTGTTGAAGGCATGCTTGACAGATTTTCCATTCACGGGAGCCCTCATACTCTCCTATAAATAATTTACACATATATTATAAGCCGAAAAGGTGTGTCAAATGGTTTTAACGAAACTAGTGTGTATGTTTTAATATACACATTTTGACGAGTTTCGTAAAGGTCATATGACACATGTTCAAATGAAATAAGACTGAGCTGACGTTTCAAACTAACATATACGTACAAGGTTTGTTGGCTTACACTGTTGAAACGAGATAATCTTTATCATCATATTGCAATAGCCAAACGTTTCCTCGGACTTGCCCCACGGATAAACTGTATTACTGACTTAATTTAGAGAGTTTACGAGTGCTTCCGACACTACTAGGAAACTATATTAAACATTTAGTATCAATTGGGAACAAGTTAAATATGAAAATGCAGTTTGCTTTTAATACACTATTGATATACGTTGTAACACCAGCATGTTGTGTCGCTTTGAATGATTGATGTATATTGAATTGATAGCACTGTCACAAACACATGACACAGATAACATAGTCCTCTTTTATTAACATAATTGTTTCTACAGCACATAATCCGACAAGTTAAAGATGCAAACCAGTGTTCAAGGAGCTCGTCAAGCTGATAGAGCAACGTCCGTCTTGATTTTATCATTTGGAGTCTCAAGTTGGAAGTTCTTTTCTGACTTTGGATTCAACTTCTGAACTCTGTCAAAAGCACAAGACAAATGCATGTATTTCTTTTCGTTCCGAATCTCCGAATCTATCACAATGATGACATCCTCATCATAATGTACTGTTTTGATAGTGAACTTCTAGATTGTTCATCAAAGACGAAATATATTAATGAATAAAATATCCTAATGTCTGACTGTTTGACATTGATAAGATTTACTCGTCACGATAAATCCAAAACAGCGTATGGTATTGATAAACACCTTCTGTATAAAATTTACGTGTCAAGGCAAATCCATGCCAATTCGCCATCTTCTGAATGGTCAACCAGAACCTACCCTTTCCTGAAATGTCTACCAGAAACTACCAACTTCTAAACTTTCAAGACATGACGTGGTTAAAGCATATTTCATTAAGATAATTTACCTTCCACGGCGCAGAATTACATATACAATCCCAAGGACAGACATCATCAGCAATGTTAGCCCAATCATTCCAGCGATGATACCAATAGTCATGGAGGGTGTTCCGCAGACTGAAATCGAATATATTCCCTTGCTAATATGGAAAAATAATATAATTATTTTGAGATAATTACCCACGTTTGTCTCACCTATATGTATAGAAATAAACAACAATGCGTATTACATGTAAACCTTATGTATGATTGGAACAGTCAAACATCCAACATAAGAAACGATGTCTTACATTTAGTTTTGCAAATCGTCTCGGACTAGTACTGAGCACTTCGATTTATCCAGGGTTCCTTACTTTTTAGGGGAGGTCAGAGGTCATGTCAACATGTGCCATTGCATGTCATTTAATTTTGGGATAAAGTTTTCCAGATGTTTTTCCTGAGAAGACATTTCATCATCAAAACATTGAATGTGAAAAACGATAAATAAATTAGTAGCGTGTCAGCTCCAGGGCCAGGGTTATTGAATAGAATGTCCCAGGATTATACTATAGAGTCATCCAGGAATATGACACAAATATGACACCTGAGGTTTATATGAAACAAGATAATTTCGCAAAGCCTAATGACATTTATATGGCATTTTCACTGAGATCATATGTATGTGAACACACTTTCTGGATGCAGATGTATCATACATCTGCTTAAAATGAACATTCACAACACTCGCCTACATTATCATGTTCGAATTAAAGGTGCATCCATCATAAAATTTGATTTGGCTTTAAAACGTTCAAACTCACCACATGTGCTGTCTACAATTCAAATAAATTCGCTCAACTTGCATATATATCCCAAATCGCCAAATATATCATAATTACTAGTTTCCAATTAAAATTGAGTAACATCATTATGCATGTGCAGAAACCGAAACTGCACGTGACGTCCCATTTACATGCACAGTAGTTATGTGACATATTGAACATTAACATGTTTGTCTGTTATAAATATAAGATTCAAAAATTACGTTTGACTCATTAGACTCACCACACGCTGTGCATTGTCCGGTTTTCGATAAGAAATCACTACTTTTACTTTCATAATGTCAATATGCCAAGTCACAGTCGGTACTTCTCCAGAAAGTAACACCATTTATAGCGTTTGCAATATATAACCCCTAACAAAACAATGGATGTCGGTACTTCTCGAGAAAGTAACACCATTAATGCATAACATGGTTATATTTGGGATAACACTATCTTCAATAGTACAAATTCTTGTACATTTTCGGGCCGAGTCCCATGCGGGATTCGAACCAACGCCCTCAGAGTAAGGCAACTATCGCCAGCATTTGTCGAGGCGAAATGGTCGTGTGGTAAGCTGTTGGTACAGTCAATGCTGGCGATAGTTGCCTTACTCTGAGGGCGTTGGTTCGAGTCCCGCATGGGACTCGGCCCGAAAATGTACAAGAATTTGTACTATTGAAGATAGTGTTATCCCAAATATAACCATGTTATATTTCCTCACTATCTAAATGGCAAGTATTTCTAACCATTTATGCAATGTGTGACCCCCAACAACACAATGGATGTACCTTTAAAGGGGCAGTAACATGTGTTTTTGCGAATTTTTTTTTTTTTTTAATTTCCTATTTGTGATTTGAAATGGTTTATTCAGAAGTAAATGAGGCCACCGGCCCATATTACAAGTCATGAAACACAATAATACATTGTATGGAGCACCAGTATATTTGTTATGCACAAACGATTGGCTGTCTTCACATGATGTGTAGAAACTTGGCACGTTTCTTGAGTCCAAGGAAAATATATTTTGCAAGACAATTTACAAGAAAGTCATTATCACTTTTACATAGCATAATACATTTCTGCAGAGATGGTGATATACAATAATAATATGGAAGGATACTCTGTCTTAAATCTGAATAAAACGGACACTGTAATAGAAAGTGAAATTCAGATTCTTGAACTGGCACTATGCAGAGAGGACACAACCTATCTTCTGGTAGAATATTACATTTCCTGCCAACTTCAATCATTAAATTGTGATCTGAGCAACGGAACCTGCAAAGAGCAATACGATAGACAGAGACATTTACAGATGATAGGTAATTCTCATACATGTGAAATTCTTTAATCTGCTTATAAAACTTTAACTTCGAATACTGCCCTATATTCTCAATCCACATTTGTTTATCAACATCAATACATCGTTGTTTGAACATACTACGAAATCCCTTGATATTACTAACACCTTGCATTATCCAAGAGAGACCAAAACCCATACTGAGCAACAACTTCTTAACTTTAAGAGCCCAGCAATCTATTCCTTTTTCTGCCAACTTGAATTGATAGAAATAAATATGTTTAAGTATAGAGTTATCTTGCTGGTAAAGTAATCTCAACCAATAGCTTATGATCTTAATATGCTGATTTACCTTGAGTGAATGACGACCAAGTTCACCTCTTGCAACGACATTGGGTGTACTCCTCCCGAGATGTAAAATATCCTTCAAGAACTTATCATGGACACGAATAATATTAGGTGAGGCATGGAAACCCCAGACATCACTGCCGTACATTAGAATTGGGAGAACCTTTACATCAAAAATATGAATCAAGACATGGGGAGATAGATTAACAAAGTTATGAATCCTTGCACGAAGTATTGATAAAACCTTAATAGCCTGCTCTGACAACGTCTTTTGAGTAATATACCACGAACCCGAAGAAGAAAAGTGAACTCCTAAGTACTTATATGAGGGAACGATATCAACAGGATTGCCATTAAGTGTGAATTTTTCATATCTTCTTAGTCTACCACCTTTACGAAATACAATAACTTTACTTTTGTCAACGTTGATTTTAAGTTGCCATTTGTCACAATAAGCTGATAACTTATCAATTCTTTTTTGGAGACCGCTGACTGTACTATCAAACATGGCAATATCATCAGCAAACAATAAAATAAAAAGTTCCATAAGATCAATATCAATACACCTTTGGTTATCTTTAGATAGATAATCAACGATATCATTTATAAAGAAAGAGAACAGAAAAGGTGATAATTGACAACCTTGTCTAACTCCAAATAAACATTCAAAGAAAACAGTATTGCCGCCCTCTAGAGAAACACAAGCCTTGACATTATTGTACATATTATTAAGTAGACGAAACATTTTCCCTTTTACGTTTCCTATCCAAAGTTTGTAGAACAAACCCTGCCTTAGAACAGAATCAAAAGCTGATTTTAAATCAATGAAAATACAATAAAGTCTACCCTTATGAAGAGACAAATATTTAGAAATAATAGTATCTAGGATAAAGATATTATCAATAGTTTGGTACCCTTTACGAAAACCTGCTTGCTCAGCTACGAAAAACTTTTCATCTACAGCCCATCTATTCAGTCTACAACTAAGAACTTTAGCAAATATCTTACCACTAACCTCCAGTAACGTAATAGGTCTATAATTAGCAGGATCGTTAATACTCCCCTTCTTATGTATAGGCAAAATAACTCCAAGTGTCCACTCCTGTGGATACTTTCCGGATGACAAAATACAATTAAATAATGCCACTAGCATATCTATACAAAATGAAGGTGCTTTCTTAAAGAACTCAACAGGAATACCACTTAGTCCTGGTGCCTTACCAGCCTGCATACCATCAATTGCACAACGCACTTCCTCAAAGGTAATATTCAAATCTAGGTCTGTATCAACAGATGTAGCTTCAACCAAACTGTCACCAATACAGTTAACAAAATCAGAGACATAATCATAAAACTCAACCTCTGCTTCACAAACATTTGTACCTTGAAATAATGAATGAAAATGTAAAACCCATGCCTCGGGTGTAATATTATTTTTGTTTACATATGGTCTGGTCTTAATACATGACCAAAAAAGTCTACTGTTTTTCTGTAACAAAGCGTCAGTTAATTTGTTTGATATCATTTCTCGAGCACATGCAGATTTCTTTTTGCATAAGTCTTTATATAATGATCTTGCTGAAATGTACTGTTGTCTCAAAGAGTCACTGTTACACGCATGAACTGCACGTAATAAACGCCTTGCCCTCGTGCGAGCTGTCCGGCATGCGTGATCGAACCAGTTATCTCCCTTTCGTGGTGCATTCCGTGCGCTGACATTTTTCTGAAATTTGTTAGCACATATTAACAACAGTTTACCATAATGTTCAACCGCAAGGTCTATCTTTCCAGAGCTCAAATATTGATAAAATAAATTGCGGTCACCATCAGGAATGACATTCCAGTTATAAATGTAGTCTCTTTCGAGTTCATCTTTCCAGACATAACGTTGTTGTTTCGACAGTTCGTTGGCAGGTTGATTGACAGCTTCGTTGTTCATTTCAAGATTATAGGTCACTGGTACGTGTGATGATTCGATCTGATCATCAACCTTAAAGTCACATAGCATGTACATTGTGGCGGCAGAACACAGCACATAGTCCACCACACTATAACCCTTGTTGGCGAAACATGTAATTTTGCCAATGCCAGCATCTTTGAAGAGTCTACCGTTACAGATACGAAGACCAGTTTGTTTACACAGTTCGAGTAGTGCATGCCCACGTTTGTTTACAGTTTCATCTTGCGATTTTCGAGTGGTTATACAATCATCAGAGATATAATCAAGTTCACCGTCAATAGGTAAGTATATAGGATCGTCATTTACAATATAGTCCTTCAGAGACCCGTCGCCAGTGCGGGCATTCAAATCTCCTTGCACAACAATATTACATCTTGGATAAGTGGTTGTAAACTCATTTATATCATGTTCAATGATTTCAAACAATGGCTCATTAGCAAACTCACTAGAACCCTCTGGGGAGAAATACATAGTACACAACAATACATTTTGATCTCTAAATCTGACATGTAACCACAGAATATCTTTACATGAGCTAGGTAATAACTTGACATATTGCGCGATAGAGTCTCTTACGAGTATTACTATACCTCCAGAGTTCCTAATAGCACGATCCGATTTCTGTCTCGAGCTACTGAAGACCGTATATCCAGGAATAGATATCACATCGCAGTCACAGATCCAGGTTTCCACAGGTTTAATTTCCTATTTATAATGATAGTTTGTGCCATTTGAATTAACTGAAGAGGGTAAAACGTCTTATTACACAAACCAATCATCCGTAGTAGTAATAACGGTGTTGCGTATAAAGCAAAAATTGCATGGCAGTCATTTTATTGTGAACACATTCTATCATTTTGAATGACAAAAACTATTCCCATGGCTTTACTTTACTTTACACTCATTTTTAGCTTGATTTTCCGAAGAGAGAAGGGTGTTTTACAATTGGTGAAATTATTTTTCAAATACATTTCATTGACTTATTTGAACGAAAAAACGTGCTACTGCCCCTTTAACATTGCCCTTTCATGAGCCTTCATATCGAACAATGACGACCTCACCGGCTGATACGAGGACGTTCTGGTGGATGTCCTTGGTGGATCCTTGAGAAAGTTCGTTCCTCAATGCGTCAATACTCTCGTTCAGCTCGCTTCCAGTCCGGAAAGCCGGCACGTGTGGGTCAAACGAGTGGCCCGTCATTCTTATGTGATAGTAGGTAAAATACTTCTGTAATTGTAAATTGGTGCAGTTATACATGTAGTTGGTACATGGTGAAGTGTATCCAGAAGAGTGTACGTGTTTGGGGGAAATTTTGCATGAACATTTCTGTATCTACCACTGTGGTTAAATATTGTTTTAACAATTAAGCAGGGTATGTCCGTGGCAATTTGAGTACAGATTTCTCTGATGAAATTTCCCATGGGTGATATAGTGGAGAGTAACGGAGGCTCGTGTCGTTCGTGGTTCACTCTAACATATAGGGGAAATATTCCTGTGCCATGTGTCCTCTGGTAACTATCGCATTTATAGAGGAATGATAATAAATTTTGTCATCATTATATTATATCACATATTATATGCAATGGTATGATATTCAAATCCTGATGATTTTGTAAATGTGACGTCATCAAAGTAATGACAAATGACCGATAACAATGTCAATAAACAATGTATGAATGTCTTGCAGATAATTTGAAGACATTTGCGTATGATTTATCTGTATTTCCAACATTACAATATTTACACCATCGAATACCAAGAGGCTGTCTTTGGCCATAGAGGTTATTCGAGTCATTTCTTCCCACATAACCTATGCTACATGCTGATCATAATTTGCGCTAATAGCAAATCCCCTACAGGCACAATTCGTTTGCATTTGTGAAGATTGTCAATTTCGTGGCGAGTTACATTTGTAATTCAATAAATCTTTATATTATACGAAATATATTTTTTATATATTTTTTATTTAACACTTTTTCGTTTAGAAAGTAATCTTTGACTGGCCAAACATTCTCATAATTGACACAAGTCAATGGCTGGTAAAGTATTTGCTCTAGTCCCTGGTACATTTCACTTTAACCTCTGTTGCAACTGGACCGTTTTTCTCAGGTTTAGCAAAAGGCATTATGTCTACTTCTACTTAAAATTTAGTTATATGTACATTAAATATATGACATAAATGATAAAAATAAAATGTGTTTAGTTTTTCCCTTGAATTTGGTCTCTTTATTTATCAGCATATTGAGGGTTAATTGTTTTCATAAATTCCTTAACTAATCATCGAGGATCATAATAAATAATGTTTTAATCGTTTATCTAACGTTTCTGTTCGAAAAATATATAAACTGGTCACTAGCAAATAGTGAAGTTTACAACGGCGTCGCTGGTCGCGCAACTAACGTTGAATGGAACCAGTCAGTATGCTCAATTACTAAACATATAAGTGATCCAAATGCCACAGAGGTTTCTATGAGAGAAATTGGCTTTCGTAAGAGAATGGTGGTGTATAAGAATTTCTACATTGAAAGTCAGAGGGAATCCTTTGCATGTTTAATTCAATACAGTACATTTTTGCATGTATGTTGAGTTAAAACAAATATTGTGTAAAAGCTGAGCAGAAACTAAATACATTTAGTGACGCAATTTAGAAATTAAGCATTTACTAACCTAGATCATGCACGGCACAGGTATAAAACAGCCACAATGATCGCAGATGTAAAGTCGTGTGGTCTGTATGTGATGTATATTCCATTTAATTATGTTTTTGTCTGTCGTATAATTAATTTCAACAGCTGCGTTGTCACGTGAAGCTATTTGTGAATTAAAATTAAGTGCACCGTTTATCTAGTGAAATGCTGCATGGTAGTGGTTTGCTACATTGGCAAACCTTATTGGGGAAGTGTGGAACCAATTAATGGGCCCGTTCGATAAGTGTGGAATGAGATGTGTACGTATGTGGAATGAGGCGTGGACACGTGTGGAATGAGATGTGTACGTATGTGGAATGAGATGTGTACGTATGTGGAATGAGGCGTGGACACGTGTGGAATGAGGCGTGGACACGTGTGGAATAAAGTGTGCATAAGTGTGGGATGAGGTGTGTACGTATGTGGAATGAGATGTGTTTATATGTGGAATGAGGTGTGGACACTTGTGGAATGAGGTGTGTTTATATGTGGAATGAGGTGTGGACACTTCTTGAATGAGGTGTGGACACTTGTGGAATGAGGTGTGTACATATGTGGAATGAGATGTGTTTATATGTGGAATGAGGTGTGAACACTTGTGGAATGAGGTGTGTTTATATGTGGAATGAGGTGTGGACACTTGTGGGATGAGGTGTGTTTATATGTGGAATGAGGTGTGTTTATATGTGGAATGAGATGTGTTTATATGTGGAATGAAGTGTGTTTATATGTGGATTGAGGTGTGGACACTTGTTGAATGAGGTGTGGACACATGTGGAATGAGATGTGTACATATGTGGAATGAGATGTGTTTATATGTGGAATGAGGTGTGGACACTTGTGGAATGAGGTGTGTTTATATGTGGAATGAGGTGTGGACACTTGTGGAATGAGGTGTGTTTATATGTGGAATGAGGTGTGTTTATATGTGGAATGAGATGTGTTTATATGTGGAATGAAGTGTGTTTATATGTGGATTGAGGTGTGGACACTTGTTGAATGAGGTGTGGACACATGTGGAATGAGATGTGTACATATGTGGAATGAGATGTGTTTATATGTGGAATGAGATGTGTTTATATGTGGAATGAAGTGTGTTTATATGTGGAACGAGGTGTGGACACTTGTTGAATGAGGTGTGGACACTTGTGGAATGAGGTGTGTAATATATGGAATGAGATGTGTACATATGTGGAATGAGATGTGTTTATATGTGGAATGAGATGTGTTTATATGTGGAATGAGATGTGTTTATATTTGGAATGAGGTGTGGACACTTGTGGAATGAGGTGTGTTTATATGTGGAATGAGGTGTGGACACTTCTTGAATGAGGTGTGTAATATGTGAAATGAGATGTGTACGTATGTGGAATGAGATGTGTTTATATGTGGAATGAGGTGTGGACACTTGTGGAATGAGGTGTGTTTATATGTGGAATGAGGTGTGTTTATATGTGGAATGAGATGTGTTTATCTGTGGAATGAGGTGAGGACACTTGTGGAATGAGGTGTGTAATATGTGGAATGAGATATGTACATATGTGGAATGAGATGTGTACATATGTGGAATGAGATGTGTTTATATGTGGAATGATGTGTGTTTATATGTGGATTGAGGTGTGGATAAGTGTGAAATGAGATGTGTCATAGCCTCCGTGTCGTTATTTGACTATGTAAGAGATTTCACAATACCATCCAGAGCCTATTCATCTACAGCAAAATATTTAATCGAAGAATGTTAAACAACTCCTTGATAAATCAGCCGATAGTGCATTGACATGCGTTGATAGGAGCATATATTTTATCGTAGAGGCACTTTGTCTTGCTGCATCTAATATATGAAGAGATATTTTTTTTAAACTAGAATATGTGTTAATGATGGGCTTGCAGGAGTCTAGATGCTGAACGCTGTAGTCCACTGAACAAATTCAGAGTATATACATGTAAGTACGAGGATTTCCTTGATAAACATTTCTTTAATGTAAAAACGCACGACGTTTCGGAGTATATACTCACTCCTAATAAGGTGGAATGTAAGGAAATAACAAAATGTGGTACATTTATATAACAAACTAAACAATTGTGAGGGAACTCAATCTTGGAAATTAAAAATACATGAGACTGGTATACAATGAAGATTTATAATACAAACATGTGGAGCTAATGCATGAGAATGGTATACAATGAGGATATGTAATACCAACATGAGGAGGTAATGCATGAGAATGGTATACAATGAGGATATGTAACACAAACATGAGAGGAGTAAATATTTGATTGGTGAAAAAATGCCAATACATGGTGAAAATATGATATGATCAAAAATGAACATCTTTACATGTGTAAACACAAACGTAACGATCATTGAGGAAATAAACAAGAACTGATGGAAAACAGCATAACAGACTTCTTATTTAAAAAATGAAACGAGTTAAATCGTTTGAAAATACAGCAAATGACGAAAAAAATGAACACAATCAAGATCCGAATAGAAAACTATCAAAACAGATGATTGATGCACCTATATCTATTGAGCATGTAACAGGCAGTATACAGAATCTCCAGGGATAAACAACATAATACCTGAATTGTTTAAGTACTCAGCTGACCTTCTATTACCTTATCTAGACTTAGTGTTACATCAGATACTTGAAACGAGTATTTTTTCCTACAGAGTGGTCAATGGGAAATTATGGGAGCAGGACAAAAGCCACCCGGACGAATGCCACCAGGACAAAAGCCATGCCACCTTGGACAAATGCCACCAGGACAAAAGCCACCCGGACAAATGCCACCAGGACAAAAGCCACCTAGGACAAATGCCACCTAGGACATAAACCACCCATTTATTTTATAATATTTTGATGAAAAATTAATTTGGTGAAATAAATTAGTTGATTAAAAAGCTAATTTTGATGAAAATAACTCAATAGTTTGATGAAAAACATGACTTTGATGAAAAAGCATAACTTTGATGAAAAATTATCTTTGATGAAAAAACTTTATATTTAATTATAAGTCTGCCAATACACAAAACGGTGATATGAACAATGTAAATATCTATAGAGGCATTACGCTTTTAACAAGTTTTAGCAAGATATACCTCATCATCGCATGAACGCTTAATTGAGACATGTAAATATACCTGTGAACTAAATTTTGTAATTTAATTGAATTAGAAGATTATATTTCCTTCTTGTTTGTCCCATCTACTACATGTATACAATTCGAAGTAAATATACCAAAAACAAACACCATGTCCACAGCAAATTTCAAACTTCAGATATTTTATATCAAAAGGCACATAGGTGATTTTTTATTACAAAAATTCTCTGACCGGTTTTCCACTAGTATGCAGTAGCTGTGCTATGTCCTACGATACTTCAAATGTCTCTGGCCTATGTATTTTATCAACAAGACCCCGTGGCCATCATATATCATAAAGGCGCCTTCCTCATTCAATTCATCTCGAGGTGAAGGAGACAAACCAGTCTATATAAGACTGTAATAGTCATCGATGTTGTCGGTTGAATACCTTCTTGATTCTTCGTCGTATCCCAATTGAGAAATCTCAAGTTTTGACGAAATATTATGTATTCCCTATTTCCAATACATTATATTTAAAAAGCTGCAAAACATCTAGAGTCATCATCGTTGTCAATGGACCAGATATTTGTGTGCTAATGACAACCATTCATATCCTTGTTTATAATTGTGCTGTTCTGGACAATGCATCCATTCTGGAACATGTTCTAAAGATGAGCCTGGAACTACAAGTCACACAGCAGTGCTCATTCCAGCTTAAGAACATTGGTAACATCAGGAAGTACTCTCCAAAGAATCCGCAGTGACTTTGACTTTAGTCATGCCCAAGGTGGACAGTTGCAACAGTGTGCTTGCTGGTTCACCAAAGGTCCTCACTAAAAAGCTACAGAGGATTCAGAATACGGCAGCGAGGATAGTGACTGGTTCCAAGAAACGTGACCATATCACCCGGTCCTACAGAGTCTATATGTACATTGGCTACCTGTAGATGATAGAATCCTGCACAAGACCCTTTGTTTTATGTTTAAGTGTTTGCATGGTGGAGCGCCTCAGTACGTGTGTGACCTGGTGACACCATATGACCCAGTCAGATCTCCGCGGTCAGAGTCCCAAGTATTCCTGACTGTCCCAAGGTGCATATCTGTTAATTATGGTTGCAGATCGTTCATGCATGTCGCTGCCACAAAATGGAACAATCTTCCAATTTACATTAGAAAAAGTCGAGTCCTTCCCTACTTTCTCTTTGAGAAGGCCTATGAAAAATGAACCTTTTGACTTTCTATGTGCGCTTCGAGCTTGCATCACGCGTGGAGATAAGTGCGTTACAAATGGAATATTATTTTATTTATTTATTTACTCAGATGAATCCGGAACTACGTAGATAAGTCTGGAACTACGTGGATGAGTCTGAAACTACGTAGATGAATCTGGACTTACGTAGATAAGTCTGGACTACACGTAGATGAATCTACACCTACGCAGATGTAGGGACACTGACTGTTATCATCAGTGCAGTTTTCTTCACATGTCTCTTCCTCTTGCTCACGTTCTTGATCACTTCCTGACCAACCAAAGGACGACACTCTCGGCGGGTTCGAATACATCAATATAACGCCTGTATCGTTGTCCGAGGATGACGGGATGTGGAACTTTGAGTACTCCCGAGAATCTTCCATTTCACTAGCATCTACCGCGCTCTTGTGTGCAGAGCACGGTGTGTCTCCGGTCACTTGGGTTGATTCACCACGGGTCTGTTCCTCACTGACTAGGGGAGACGCTTCAGTAAACGTCACGTCTCCGTTATCTCCGTTATCTCCGTTATCTCCGCTATTCATCAGCTGTAAACATTACATGAATACATGCAATAAGAAGTGTTAAATATCGAACAATATGGAAGAAAATCAATCCCGTTTATTCCCATACATGATGCTATTAGAGAGTGAGAAACGTTTATTTCCTGTATTGGAGGCCACATGGCCAAGAGTACAATATGTAGCACATATACAATTCAGTGTGAGATTTACATTTTACATTGATAGTTACGTTTGGAATCAGGGTCATAACTGCTATATTATTTCCTTGTGTTAATTTGTGCAAAGATACATGAAATGAAGTATAAACTGGTGAATATGTACATTGTATACAAAGTACTGTAAGACGAATAACAACGTTGTCTTTCGTCGCATATACCCCCTCTTGGTTTGCATACAACATACTTGTTTCACCTCAATCATGTTTCTTTCAATATTAATACCGGTACACATTCATGTACCATCAACACGATACCATAGCATGTATCATTCAAATGTGGCTCTCACAATAAACGTGGCTTGGAAAGTTAAATATCTGAAATATGAAATCATTTACCTGTAAATTGCCATCTACAAACGAAGGGATACCAGGTACGACAATTTCTAAACCTTCAGACAGATTTCTCCGGATTTTGCTATAATAGAATAAAACAATGTAGTTGATCTTAATATTATATGTGAATATATAATTATATATATTAATATGGAGGATTGACTGATGTATTTAGGATCTCGTGTTGGATGAGAACGTCCAGGTCCCTAAGTGCTCTGAAAAGACCATGCGTCCATAGATTTAACAAAATAAACTCCAAATAACTCGATAGGTGATAATAATTCAAATTGTACAACATAACTAATAAAGAAGAATACCTGAATGCTCTATATATGACAATAATCCCGAAAATCACAATGAGTACAGCGACACAACTTCCGCCAATTATGATCCAGTCTGAAATAAAATAGTAAATAGTCACGACACAGACACAGCATGGGATACTGCAAATGGTGACAATTGAACAAGCATTCCTTAGAACAGACGGTAAATATGTAATCGATCAGCAAATGAGAAGAAATGAAAGGAGGATATTGTACAATTATTGAGTATTCGTTCGAATCCCGTAAGGGCACGGCAACTTTGTCTGCAGTAGAGAACTGTTATACACGCAGTGAGGTTTGGGTGCAATGCTACACTGAATTTCAGCGTAGTACCACCCATGGTTCGCTAGTTCCAGGCGATGCTCGCAGGTTTCCTCGCAAAGCATAGCCACATTGCATTGCGGGCTTTCTCCCTGCCAGAATACTAGCAGCAGCGATATAAGTGAAATACTCTTGAAAGCGGAGTTAAACCCCAACTCACCTCACCTCACCGTTCTACAGAAGTCGCTAGATATAACACAATGCTATACAGGAGACGGTATGTCATTATTGACAAGGGATAGTACTTATACATTATATGAAAAGTAATGCCCTCAATAGTTTGCCCTCGTACATAAATAGATACAACGATTAAGTCTATGCACATTAAACATTTACAATAACAATTTTCGTATACGTGGTATGCGTGTATGTACATGTAAGTACATGCGATATCTCAACATTACACCATTCTAATATAGGTTAATAATCACGATTGCTGTTTGTATAATTATCGTCAAAGCGTAACAACACTTCAATATTGAACCATTAAGAGGCAAACGAATGTTCAATAAAGAACCTACCAGTACCCTTGACCACAGCAACGCCCTGGACACTCCACGGTCCAGTCCGCCCATCTACCGTGACATATGTCGCTCTGACCTTGTATGTCACGTCGCCCTCCAGGTTTGAAATCGACAGCTGTCTCTCAGATTTTCCAGTTGTCCTGTTTACTGTTTCAATGATGGTAATTTTCGAATAACACAACATACAGATAAACATTAATACATGTATAAATAGAGAGGGGGCAAGGGGAGATAAAGAGGGGTGGGGCCGAAATGACAGAAGAGGAAGAAAGATCTGAACTTATCATATTTGAAGATAACTAACTCATTATACATCAACTGTGCAACAGCGGAATGCATTAAACATCATGAAAATGTCGGGATTATAAATTATAAATGGACAATTTGAAAAAATTTAATTTGCAAAAAACGTGCTATTGCCCCTTTAAGGCATATATATCTCATTTACCACATTTGTAGTTACTGCTATCCATGCAGTACTCCACATTGAACTTCTCTATTATAGCATCCACGGAGCAGTCAAACTCTGGCATCGACCACTCTACCTTTAATGTGTTTCTCTTTTCTGAGGTTGATTTGACGGTCACTTTGTCTGCCAAAAAATGTTAAAACTGATTTCTAAATAATATATATCTATATAATTTCTGTGCGATTTTAACCACGCGGCATGTTCATAGCAATATGAGATAAAAATGAAATAATAGTTAGATTCTACCAATAATTATATATAATGTCGACTGGTTAGATACTAATAAACGCTTTGAAGACATCTGACCACAGGATCGTGTAGTGACTTAATACAAGTATTTGCTAAACACAATTGTTTCTCAATCAAACACATTTTACTCAACTTTAGGATGGGTAGCCACGAGGTTTATATACCATGAATGCATTGATTTTCTAATCCACCACAAGAACTAGTTTGACCATTGAAGAAATGTGCTTAGTTCAGCTTCGTTCGTGATATCGGCTCAATAAGTTATATATTTCGTTATTATATTCAACTCTCCTACCTTTGGTGAGATCAAGGCTACAGTTTGTCCAGATAATTTCCCTGGTCGTTGATTGGCTGATAGATGCACCAATGATGATGTTATGTGCATGTGTCCTGTTGACCGGAACTACTGACCATGTTGAATTTATATCCTGTTCTTGTGGGGGATTCTGAAGCGAAATAAGTAAATGCTACATGATCAGGTAGCTATTGCACACGACCTATATCCAATGGACAGCGAGAGGTTTAGAATGAAGACAATATTTATGGATGTACACATTCTTTATGCATAGGTAACGTTACGACTTATGTTCTAATGCCGTTTTCAAGCAAATTTATACCTTTCATTTAACCTGAAAAAGAGTGTTTTGACAAAAATATAATTCCATATTCCTCTTGTTATAATATGGGATTGTAGATGGTCTTATATTGAAACATCAATATAGTTGAATATATAGAGATTACTACCCGAGGAAATGTGTCATATGACTTTTACGAAACGAGTGTAAAAAATTGTATTGCCCGAGCGAGAGCGAGGGTTATACATAAAGTTTTGCACGAGTTTCGTAAAAGTCATAATAAATTAGTTATGTCATAAAAGTTCAGGTAACTCTATCCTTGAACTGATTCGTTTTTCACTGAAATCTTTACCGTGTCATACCGTGCAATTATAAGACGATCCTGTACACAAAACCATGGTCCAATTTTCACAAGATGCGCAATAGACTACCACGCTATCCTTGGTAAGCAAGCGTCCAATGTATATCTGTGGCCGACTGGCACTTTCTGGAAATATAACAACATCTTCAATAATTATTTTAAAGTTTAAATACTGCAGACATTGCAGTAAACAGATGATATTTTGTCATGTTGTAGATCTACTAGGGAAGAACAAGGTATTCAGTATTTAAGCATGATTTTTATGAGTTAAAAGTTTAAAGAAACTTCGCCTATAACGGAGTTTCCGTCGGGACATGAACAACTTGGAATAATAACAAAGCTAGACATCTCATGTTTGTTCAGAAGCGTGGACAGATCATATCGGTATATATGGAGTTTGTATCTAAAGCATGACGGAAAACGGTGACAAAATCAAACCTATAAATTTGCTAGGTTATGATAAGGGGTCTATTGTGGATATCTAAAAAATGGACGTGAACCCAAATATAAACCAGTTTGACAAATATTATTAGTGAATATCTGCTAAAAATTGTGCAAATAACACTTTTAAACACATTTAAAAACATTCAAACTTGTTAGTGAATTCATTTTATCCTTATTAAAAGCATGTTTTTATTGATGATATCATTTATTTTTTTCTCAGAGTGTCGCATATATAGAATCGACTCGATTTCCTCGGCCACAGTTTATCCTTATACTGTTTTCTTTGAGTTTATTTTATATGCCCTTACCTTCATGTTTTGGTACATAAAGAGATGTGGAGGGAGAAGACCCCCCTGAGGTAGACACGTTGATGCTGATGTTGAATGACTCCTTACACTGAAGCATTACATTGATTGTCGTGGTTAGAGGTGAGCATTGGATGGTAGACAATCCTCCACCTGCGCTGGACACCATCCTCACACTGCATCCATCTAGTTCACCGTTCCTGTATTTTACATCGGGTGCCTGAATGATAAATGGTTAATATTAAGATACCTGGAAAATTGTAGGAATAAATAATGAAATTAATTGTTTAATTAATATGTAATTAAGCATCCGGTTAATATGATATTACTGATTCTTTGTGTGTATATATAATATTACAATTAACAACAGTTTCAGTCGTCCACTGTTCTTGAGAGGAACACGATCTGATGTACGTACTATGTATAATTTGAAGAACATTAAAAAAAACTAGGACCCCCGAAGAATCACTGGACTATGATTTATCTATCAGTTTATATTGTAAAACAGTTCAGTCATTTGAAATATATGATTGCTTCATTTGTTTCGTCATCTCAGTGAATAGTATGTGTAATTACACTGATTATAAACCAGTGAAACGATGTGTAATTTGAAATAAGCCAATTATTCCGCAAACAAGTTTCCTAAGGTACTGTCATTCTGATATTCTTGTACCTGGTACATGGATTAATTACGTCTCCGGTCATATAGAATTAGCATCAATACGTTCCAAATGAAGTTCATTACGGCATTCCCAGTGGTGAAAGCATGAAAGCATGGAGAGGAAAAAGCAAATACAGCATCCAAGTTACACTGTAGAGCAGTACTTTCTTGATCATGGCTGTGTAGCCATTGGGAAATCTTTGAGAACATGCATTATGTATGTGTAAATACATGTAAGTGTTTACAGACAGACAGATTTTATCATGGCTGTGTAGCCATTGGGAAATCTTTGAGAACATGCATTATGTATGTGTAAATAAGTGTTTACAGACAGACAGACATATTTTATTCGTATAGGTGGCCCTGAGGCCAATAGTTCAAGTATATAAAGTTTGTAAAATACTTTTGCGCAACCTGTATGACATCAACAATTCACTGTAACAATCAAAAAGCTTTCTTAATTAAAATATATTGTACAACACAAGGGATAGCTTAAATAGTAGTTCAGTATTTTCTGTTTGAAGGAGCATACGGAATTTAAATCTTGATGGCTGGTTATAGAAAAAATAAGTGTTTACCTTCACATAAATATATACATTTCTCATCTCTTTTTGGCATCTGTCCGCAGAAAAGCCAAGAATTATTGGTCCTTGGCTCGGTTCTGAAAATGATACCATATATTCAATGTATCGTCTATGTTTACACAAAGTGTTTTCATAGATCATTATTAATATAATATCTTCACGGCTAAAGTCAATTATGTATTCGCCTTACAAAGGTTCATACACGATATATACACTTTTATGTCACAATAGATTGCAATGTTTCAGAAACATAAAGATCGAAACTAAAATTATATACTTTATGACATGATATATATTCTAAATTATAGTAAATAGAAGCATTAAATTTGATAAATTATGGTTTATAAATATCTTGATTATTACATTATATACGGTGCAATATTTATTTGCCAAGTAATATTTTCTTGTACAATATATTTTAATCTGAAGTATGAATAATTCTCAGAATTTCAATATAACAATAAATCATATTCATATGACTTTGTTATACAATGGATATTCTAAAATGAATAGTTAAAATGCATACATACTGTCCTCCGTGGTTGCGACTTGCCGACATGTTTCGTCACTTGCGTACACGCTTCCTGGATAGTGTACAACCACACAGCAGATATAGGTCGTGAAGGGTTTTAAATCAGTTACGTAAGCTTCTGTCGAGTTGGTGGCATTCGTAAAATTCTGAATAAAAGCATAAATAACTGGAATAGAATGTAGAACTGTAGAACTGGAATGAAACGTTTTATACAGTGTCAAATAATTATATCGTTTGCGTCTTATGTTTATACTTGATGTACATGTAGATACAGTATCTTTCTAGAATGAAAAGACAATGTAAGATTTCGGACTGGGTCGCCAAAGAAAGGAAATCCCGATCCACAAATCACAGTCCAGTTAATTCCAACGTTATGTAGCAATATGTTAAGTGATTGTAAGCGTTGTAGTTATAACGAGAAGTTATCAAATACCCGTATACAAGCACCTGTTTAAAATATGATATGACACTTAATTAACGTAACTATTAATGTAGATAGTTTGTAAAAACAATCTTAAACAGTGATAAGCAACTGAGTAATGACAGCTATCATTGGTCAGGGAATGCATCACAATTTCATGAATATCTTATATAATCATCATCATGGCGAAAACCTGAAATACAGTTTGTAATACACATTGCGGAGATACCGGGAGCGCTAGCTGAAAATATCAAATCAGTGATGGTACCATACCAAATTACATGTACAGATAAGAAGTGAGTCCCTGGCTCCGTGCCATAACAGCGAGCGCTTATAATAGCTCATTGATTGCTCAATGTAGCGCTCAAGTAGTGCTCATTCTCTCTTGAACGACACGGTGCCAATTCCTCGAAGTTTGCTCGCCTTGCTATGTAGCGCTACATTGAGCAATCGCGTTCAAGAGACGTTTAAAAGTAATCGCTCATTGAACGATTACTTTCAAACCTCTCTTGAACACGGCCCTAATGTAACTAGAAGCGCTGCGATGCTTCAATACCGACATCTTGCAGATAGGATAGAAATAACACTTACGGTATCTTCATTTTTGCATTCGACGACAAAATACTCGTCCAAAAGTTTATCGTAGGTCCATTTGAGAGTGAAATTCGTCGGGTTTAGTACTGTTTCGGTGAATGATATGACTGGATTTGGTTTTACTGGAACAGAATGGTACAATGTGAGTGCTTTGTCACATATGTATCCGTAGCGTGTCGTAATTCTTGTAATAAATCCTTAACTTTAAAAGGTATTTAATTAATGAAATATGACAGATTATTCATAAAATACTGACATAAGCGGCAATGCAAAATTACTTTCTTTTGCATAAAACGATACACGGTCGTACATCAAGTAATTTTACGTAGGTAATCTTGTTTAAGACGGTTGTTCTCCTACTAGCATTAAAAGGGGCAGTAGCACATTTTTTTTTGCAAATTTAATTTTTTCAAATTTCCCATTTATAATGAAAGTTTATGTCATTTATATCTACTTTAGAGGGTAAACATGTTATACACAAGCCAATTATCCGTAGTGGTAATAATGGTGTTGCGTATAAAGCAAACATTGCATGGCGGCCATTTTATTGTGAACACATTTTATTATTTCGAAATGACAAAAACGATTCCCATAGCTTTGCGGAACCATGTACACTCATTTTTAAACTTGGTTTTCCGAAGAGAAAAGGTTGTTTTACTATTGGTGACATTATTTTTCAAATACATTTCATCTACTTATTTCAGCGAAAAAACGTGCTACTGCCCCTTTAAAATCCAAGATTAAAGCTATTATGTGTAATTTCCTTTTGACGTTAGTTGCTGAATTTATGTACATTGTATGTAAGCTGAAGCATGGACAAAATCTATATACTCCAATGGAATACATTCTTACTAAAATAAAAATAATACGTAAAGATTATAAGATTCAATAAAACATAGCACCAAATGTTCGCGAAGTCACGAATGAATATCCAATAACATAACCTCACAGAAAACAGTTTTAACAGGTCGTTAAATTGACTATGGGATCAAACTTCGAAAAGTCCAATTGCATTGTTCTCTGTAAGAATTCAGGTAAGTTATCAACAATGTCAAATAAAAGTCACGTATCGTTCATACTCACCCAAAGTACTCAGGGTTATCATTAAGTCGAAAATTTAAAAAAAATCAAAGAAATTAGAATTTTGGAAATTTTACTCCGCTTGTTTACTGTATCTAAGTAAATTAAAAAAATACATCTCGGACTGATGTTCACGTGCTTCTGTGGTTGTCGTACACTTTGGTTGCCGTACACATGGGCAAAGGCTGATCGTTTGAGCAGTGTATGCAATTGCATTCCTTACGAAATCATGATAACGTCATGATATTTACACACTGGTACACATTTAACCACGATGACGCACCATCTTGCGACTAGTATACAAGAAAATTCCAAATGTATTAATTTTAATAGCGATATCGAAAACGGGCGAGGAAACGCGTTGATGGCAATCATGAAGCCATGTTAGATACTTACCATATAGTTCGGTTGCAACAAGGAATTTAGTTACTGCTGAGTTACCAAGACTGTTTGTGACGTTGATAGTGAAGTAGTATTCTGGGCTGTAATTAAAATAACCCTTGCCCAGGAAGCAAGTCGTGCTTGTGCTGATTGTACAATTCTTTCTTTAAATATAAAGAATAAAAAGGAAATCAACATTGACGTAAAGGTTGTATATTTAAGTTTGTTTGTATTGCAAATAAGCCTTCTACTTTACTAGATGGTACTTTGTTTAACTGCCATTGCGTTTAACTGAATTCCATAAGTACTCACTTATTCACGAATGCAAACTGAAAGAGTGCATGCAAGACGTGAATATTTCTATGAATATAACATGGCAGATGTGCCTTTCTTGAATGCATACATCAATTGTAACTTCTCTATCAGTTATGCTGATTTCATCTTAGGTTCATGATGATGGTTGTGACACATAACTAAAATTATTTATTTCACGAATAGTCATATAACAGAAGAAGGCATAAATCAAGACCATAACTAACTAACGGAACTTATGAAGCTGAAATTCAGCTGACAACGACAACACGCATCAAACAAGGGATTAACCTTATGGTGGTGTCTCCATCATCAGGTGACCAGTGAGTGGACACAGTGACGAAATCAGGGACATTGTTGAGTTGCCAGGTCACGTTGAGAGAGTCAAAGTTGTTGACAACAGCTGACCAATCAGACACGTTCCTGGCAGGTTCTGGATAACATATTGTATATCGTTTTACTTCTATATTCGTTCATTTGATAAAGTATATCGATTTATAGTCATTCAAAGAAGTATGGGTACAGTTGCATACATATTCGCGGGGAAATGAATTGAAGTGTTCGAAC
This sequence comes from Gibbula magus, assembly GCA_936450465.1. NCBI lineage: Eukaryota > Metazoa > Mollusca > Gastropoda > Trochida > Trochidae > Gibbula > Gibbula magus. The sequence continues at coordinate 57,527,966 of OW388292.1, read as the reverse complement.
ATTCGATTATACGTATTTTGAAAATACTGATCGAAGCATTAAAGGGAACATCCATTTTGTTTGTGTTTTGGGAAATGGCAAAGGACCCTTATTTGCCTTAAAAGTGTTGTCGAGATCATTTAACCCTGCCTGAACAGACATAAAAGGTCGAACGCAACCATACACGCGCTTGGCATGGACCTTGATTAGCTGGTTTAGGAACTGGGCATGTGACAACCGTTGTGATTCATGATTACGTCAGTGGCATAATGTGACAACCGTTGACTTCTTGAAGGAAGGATGTCAATCAAATAGAACCAGGATGGCGATTCCATTCGCGCCTCACAGAGGATGATTCTTGAGACTTCAAGCAAACCTCGAGAATTCAAATATCACACTTGATCTACTTTATTGACCAAAGCTCGACGGTTGTCGTATTTTTTTGTCATAGTCATATAAGTTTGTTAATGCATCATTCAAGACATACTTCACAGTTAACGTAATTATATTATCCATGTCATCCCCGAAATGACAGATGTAAACTTAGTAATGTTAATGTCTTTTCTTACCAATAACTCTGAGAACTTGGCTTTCTGGCATCGTAATGTTGTCATGACAACTGAAGGTGACATCATTGAGAGACATGTTGACCTGCATGCGGAGCTGAAGAACGTCCCCAGTCATTGTCTGTACTTCTGCCGGAAGCGCTAGATCATTTCCGTAGGCGAAGAACCGGTGGCATGATGAGCAGACGACTGTACAGTTGAGCACCAAGTCATCTCCATCTTCAACCACTGGGTCATTGGGTAGGAGGCTGACCACATCTGTGAATGGATAACGCCTGCTTAGGTACTGTGTCACAAATGCGGAATAACAGAGTGAGTTTGCTCATTACAAACAACTTGTCGTCCGTAAGGACGTGAACATAATGTCTTCTACGGGAACACTAACATGTCTCAGAAATCTGATTAGATTAGTGTTATCTCTCATTTATAAACCGATAATGTTTAGTTTAAATTTTTAGTCTCGAATCCTGCACATTGCATGATTGTTCCGTGGGAGTAGATGCTAAATAACCTGATCTGACCTGATCCCGCACACTTCGTCATTAAACTCGGCCACTGCCTCGTGAGATGATATTCAATAATCGGCCTGGACTAAGTTATTAATCACTCATTATGTCCAATACCCTCGATGAGCCAGTACTCACTGTTGAATGAAGGTGGTACAATGAGCAGTATCAGGAACAGTATGGGAGACACCCGACACAGCAGCACCCCCCTCATGATGTGATACATTCTAGACGAGGTCTTGCATCAGGCATCTGTCTACCTTATCTGCGAAACTAGGAAATGGTTAAGCGGAGTATAATATTTAAGGATAATTTTGAAAATTGAGACTATGTTTATTCCTGGAATTAGAATAACAAATAATCAATGGTCATTTACCACTAAGGGTTATATACAACAAATGTGATTGAACTCTTTGTTGAGTGGCTTGAATTCACATGATAATAACATTAAAATTCAAAAATGCATAAACGGAAAAAAAACACGTTTGTATAACAAACACTTTATCAAGTCAAAGTCGTACACTAGTTGAACATGTCAGCTTGAGGTTAAATCCGCGTTTTGGGTAGAAGCAAGATTAGTATTCATATCAGATATAAGAGTTCAGAGAAATAATCGTATCATCTAGAGCTCTTGTATTGGTACAAGAGTAGACAGAAATAGACGTATCATCTAGAGCTCGTGTGTTGGTACAAGAGTGCACAGGAATATACGTATCATCTAGAGCTCGTGTATTGGTACAAGAGTAGACAGGAATAGACGTATCATCTAGAGCTCGTGTATTGGTACAAGAGTAGTTGGGAATAGACGTATCATCTAGAGCTCGTGTATTGGTACAAGAGTAGACAGAAATATTCGTATCATCTAGAGCTCGTGTATTGGTACAAGAGTAGACAGGAATAGACGTATCATCTAGAGCTCGTGTATTGGTACAAGAGTAGTTGGGAATAGACGTATCATCTAGAGCTCGTGTATTGGTACAATAGTAGACAGGAATAATCGTATCATCTAGAGCTCGTGTATTGGTACAAAAGTAGACAGGAATATACGTATCATCTAGAGCTCGTGTATTGGTACAAGAGTAGACAGGAACAGACGTATCATCTAGAGCTCGTGTATTGGTACAAGAGTAGACAGGAATAGTCGTATCATCTAGAACTCGTGTATTGGTACAAGAGTAGACAGGAACAGAAGTATCATCTAGAGCTCGTGTATTGGTACAAGAGTAGACAGGAATATTCGTATCATCTAGAGCTCGTGTATTGGTACAAGAGTAGACAGGAATATACGTATCATCTAAAGCTCGTGTATTGGTACAAGAGTAGACAGGAATATACGTATCATCTAGAGCTCGTGTATTGGTACAAGAGTAGACAGGAATATTCGTATCATCTAGAGCTCGTGTATTGGTAGAAAAGTAGACAGGAATATTCGTATCATCTAGAGCTCGTGTATAGGTAGAAAAGTAGACAGGAATAGACGTATCACCTAGAGCTCGTGTCTTGGTACAAGAGTAGACAGAAATATTCGCATCATCTAGAGCTCGTGTATTGGTATAAGAGTAGACAGGAATAGACGTATCATCTAGAGCTCGTGTATTTGTACAAGAGTAGACAGAAATATTCGAATCATCTAGAGCTCGTGTATTGGTAGAAAAGTAGACAGGAATATTCGAATCATCTAGAGCTCGTGTATTGGTACAAGAGTAGACAGGAATATTCGTATCATCTAGAGCTCGTGTATTGATACAATAGTAGACAGGAATATTCGTATCATTCTAGAGCTCGTGTATTGGTACAAGAGTAGACAGAAATATTCGTATCATCTAGAGCTCGTGTATTGGTACAAGAGTAGACAGGAATAGTCGTATCATCTAGAGCTCGTGTATTGGTACAAGAGTAGTTGGGAATAGACGTATTATCTAGAGCTCGTGTATTGGTACAATAGTAGACGGGAATAGACGTATCATCTAGAGCTCGTGTATTTGTACAAGAGTAGACAGAAATATTCGTATCATCTTGAGCTCGTGTATTGGTACAAGAGTAGACAGAAATATTCGTATCATCTAGAGCTCTTGTATTGGTACAAGAGTAGACAGGAATATACGTATCATCTAGAGCTCGTGTATTGGTACAAGAGTAGACAGGAATATTCGTATCATCTTGCGCTCGTGTATTGATACAATAGTAGACAGGAATTTTCGTATCATCTAGAGCTTGTGTATTGGTACAAGAGTAGACAGGAATAGACATATAATCTAGAGCTCGTGCATTGGTACAAGAGTAGACAGGAATAGACGTATCATCTAGAGCTCGTGTATTGGTACAAGAGGAGACAGGAATAGACGTATCATCTAGAGCTCGTGTATTTTGTACAAGAGTAGGCAGAAATAGTCGTATCATCTAGAGCTCGTGTATTGGTACAAGAGTAGACAGGAATATTCGTATCATCTAGAGCTCGTGTATTGGTACAAGAGTAGACAGGAATAGACGTATCATCTAGAGCTCGTGCATTGGTACAAGAGTAGACAGAAAAATTCGCATCATCTAGAGCTCGTGTATTGGTACAAGAGTAGACAGGAATAGACGTATCATCTAGAGCTCGTGTATTGGTACAAACATAGACAGGAATATTCATATCATCTAGAGCTCGTGTATTGATACAAGAGTAGACAGAAATAGTCGTATCGTCTAGAGATCGTGTATTGGTACAAAAGTAGACAGGAATATTCGTATCATTCTAGAGCACGTGTATTGGTACAAGAGTAGACAGGAATATTCGAATCATCTAGAGCTCGTGTATTGGTACAAGAGTAGACATGAATATTCGTATCATCTAGAGCTCGTGTATTGGTACAAACATAGGCAGGAATATTCGTATCATCTAGAGCTCGTGTATTGATACAAGAGTAGACAGAAATAGTCGTATCATCTAGAGATCGTGTATTGGTACAAAAGTAGACAGGAATATTTGTATTATCTAGAGCTCGTGTATTGGTACAAGAGTAGCCAGGAATAGTCGTATCATCTAGAACTCGTGTATTGGTACAAGAGTAGACAGGAATATTCGTATCATCTAGAGCTCGTGTATTGGTACAATAGTAGACATGAATATTCGTATCATCTAGAGATCGTGTATTGGTACAAAAGTAGACCGGAATTTTCGTATCATTCTAGAGCTCGTGTATTGGTACAAGAGTAGACAGGAATAGACGTATCATCTAGAGCTCGTGTATTGGTACAAAAGTAGACAGGAATATTCGTATTATCTAGAGCTCGTGTATTGGTACAAGAGTAGACAGAAATAGTCGTATCATCTAGAGATCGTGTATTGGTACAAAAGTAGACAGGAATATTCGTATTATCTAGAGCTCGTGTATTGGTACAAGAGTAGCCAGGAATAGTCGTATCATCTAGAACTCGTGTATTGGTACAAGAGTAGACAGGAATATTCGTATCATCTAGAGCTCGTGTATTGGTACAATAGTAGACAGGAATATTCGTATTATCTAGAGCTCGTGTATTGGTACAAGAGTAGCCAGGAATAGTCGTATCATCTAGAACTCGTGTATTGGTACAAGAGTAGACAGGAATATTCGTATCATCTAGAGCTCGTGTATTGGTACAATAGTAGACAGGAATGTTCGTATTATCTAGAGCTCGTGTATTGGTACAATAGTAGACAGGAATATTCGTATCATCTAGAGCTCGTGTATTGGTACAATAGTAGACAGGAATATTCGTATCATCTAGAGCTCGTGTATTGGTACAAGAGTAGCCAGGAATAGTCGTATCATCTAGAGCACGTGTATTGGTACAAGAGTAGACAGGAATAGACGTATCATCTAGAGCACGTGTATTGGTACAAGAGTAGACAGGAATAGACGTATCATCTAGAGCTCGTGTATTGGTACAAAAGTAGACAGGAATATTCGTATTATCTAGAGCTCGTGTATTGGTACAAGAGTAGACAGAAATAGTCGTATCATCTAGAGATCGTGTATTGGTACAAAAGTAGACAGGAATTTTCGTATCATTCTAGAGCTCGTGTATTGGTACAAGAGTAGACAGGAATAGACGTATCATCTAGAGCTCGTGTATTGGTACAAGAGTAGACAGGAATATTCGTATCATCTAGAGCTCGTGTATTGGTACAATAGTAGACAGGAATATTCGTATTATCTAGAGCTCGTGTATTGGTACAAGAGTAGCCAGGAATATTCGTATCATCTAGAACTCGTGTATTGGTACAAGAGTAGACAGGAATATTCGTATCATCTAGAGCTCGTGTATTGGTACAATAGTAGACAGGAATATTCGTATTATCTAGAGCTCGTGTATTGGTACAATAGTAGACAGGAATATTCGTATCATCTAGAGCTCGTGTATTGGTACAATAGTAGACAGGAATATTCGTATCATCTAGAGCTCGTGTATTGGTACAAGAGTAGCCAGGAATAGTCGTATCATCTAGAGCACGTGTATTGGTACAAGAGTAGACAGGAATAGACGTATCATCTAGAGCACATGTATTGGTACAAGAGTAGACAGGAATAGACGTATCATCTAGAGCACGTGTATTGGTACAAGAGTAGACAGGAATATTCGTATCATCTAGAGCTCGTGTATTGGTACAAGAGTAGACAGGAATATTCGTAACATCTAGAGCACGTGTATTGGTACAAGAGTAGACAGGAATATTCGTAACATCTAGAGATCGTGTATTGGTACAAAAGTAGACAGGAATTTTCGTATCATTCTAGAGCTCGTGTATTGGTACAAGAGTAGCCAGGAATAGTTGTATCATCTAGAGCTCGTGTATTGGTACAAGAGTAGACAGGAATATTCGTATCATCTAGAGCTCGTGTATTGGTACATTAGTAGACAGGAATATTCGTATTATCTAGAGCTCGTGTATTGGTACAAGAGTAGCCAGGAATAGTCGTATCATCTAGAACTCGTGTATTGGTACAAGAGTAGACAGGAATATTCGTATCATCTAGAGCTCGTGTATTGGTACAATAGTAGACAGGAATATTCGTATTATCTAGAGCTCGTGTATTGGTACAATAGTAGACAGGAATATTCGTATCATCTAGAGCTCGTGTATTGGTACAATAGTAGACAGGAATATTCGTATCATCTAGAGCTCGTGTATTGGTACAAGAGTAGCCAGGAATAGTCGTATCATCTAGAGCACGTGTATTGGTACAAGAGTAGACAGGAATAGACGTATCATCTAGAGCACGTGTATTGGTACAAGAGTAGACAGGAATAGACGTATCATCTAGAGCACGTGTATTGGTACAAGAGTAGACAGGAATATTCGTATCATCTAGAGCTCGTGTATTGGTACAAGAGTAGACAGGAATATTCGTAACATCTAGAGCACGTGTATTGGTACAAGAGTAGACAGGAATATTCGTAACATCTAGAGATCGTGTATTGGTACAAAAGTAGACAGGAATTTTCGTATCATTCTAGAGCTCGTGTATTGGTACAAGAGTAGCCAGGAATAGTCGTATCATCTACAACTCGTGTATTGGTACAAGAGTAGACATGAATATTCGTATCATCTAGAGCTCGTGTATTGGTACAAGAGTAGACAGAAATAGACGTATCATCTAGAGCTCGTGTACTGGTACAAGAGTAGACAGGAATATTCGTATCATCTAGAGCTCGTGTATTGGTACAAAAGTAGATAGGAGTATTCGTATCATCTAGAGCTCATGTTTTGGTACTAAAGTAGACAGGAATATTCGTATCATCTAGAGCTCGTGTATTGGTACAAGAGTAGACATGAATATACGTGTCATCTAAAGCTCGTGTATTGGTACAAGAGTAGACAGGAATAGACGTATCATCTAGAGCTCGTGTATTGGTACAATAGTAGACAGGAATATTCGTATCATTCTAGAGCTCGTGTATTGGTACAATAGTAGACATGAATATTCGTATCATCTAGAGATCGTGTATTGGTACAAGAGTAGACAGGAATATTCGTAACATCTAGAGATCGTGTATTGGTACAAAAGTAGACAGGAATTTTCGTATCATTCTAGAGCTCGTGTATTGGTACAAGAGTAGCCAGGAATAGTCGTATCATCTACAACTCGTGTATTGGTACAAGAGTAGACATGAATATTCGTATCATCTAGAGCTCGTGTATTGGTACAAGAGTAGACAGAAATAGACGTATCATCTAGAGCTCGTGTACTGGTACAAGAGTAGACAGGAATATTCGTATCATCTAGAGCTCGTGTATTGGTACAAAAGTAGATAGGAGTATTCGTATCATCTAGAGCTCATGTTTTGGTACTAAAGTAGACAGGAATATTCGTATCATCTAGAGCTCGTGTATTGGTACAAGAGTAGACATGAATATACGTGTCATCTAGAGCTCGTGTATTGGTACAAGAGTAGACAGGAATAGACGTATCATCTAGAGCTCGTGTATTGGTACAATAGTAGACAGGAATATTCGTATCATTCTAGAGCTCGTGTATTGGTACAATAGTAGACATGAATATTCGTATCATCTAGAGATCGTGTATTGGTACAAAAGTAGACAGGAATTTTCGTATCATTCTAGAGCTCGTGTATTGGTACAAGAGTAGACTGGAATAGACGTATCATCTAGAGCACGTGTATTGGTACAAGAGTACACAGGAATATTCGTATCATTCTAGAGCTCGTGTATTGGTCCAAGAGTAGACATGAATATTCGTATCATTCTAGAGCTCGTGTATTGGTACAAGAGTAGACAGGAATAGACGTATCATCTAGATCTCGTGTATTGGTACAAGAGTAGACAGGAATAGACGTATCATCTAGAGCACGTGTATTGGTACAAGAGTAGACAGGAATATTCGTATCATTCTAGAGCTCGTGTATTGGTCCAAGAGTAGACAGGAATATTCGTAACATCTAGATCTCGTGTATTGGTACAAGAGTAGACAGGAATAGACGTATCATCTAGAGCACGTGTATTGGTACAAGAGTAGACAGGAATATTCGTATCATTCTAGAGCTCGTGTATTGGTCCAAGAGTAGACAGGAATAGACGTATCATCTAGATCTCGTGTATTGGTACAAGAGTAGACAGGAAAAGACGTATCATCTAGATCTCGTGTATTGGTGCAAGAGTAGACAGGAATAGACGTATCATCTAGAGCACGTGTATTGGTACAAGAGTAGACAGGAATATTCGTATCATTCTAGAGCTCGTGTATTGGTCCAAGAGTAGACATGAATATTCGTATCATTCTAGAGCTCGTGTATTGGTACAAGAGTAGACAGGAATAGACGTATCATCTAGATCTCGTGTATTGGTACAAGAGTAGACAGGAATAGACGTATCATCTAGAGCACGTGTATTGGTATAAGAGTAGACAGGAATATTCGTATCATTCTAGAGCTCGTGTATTGGTACAAAAGTAGACAGGAATTTTCGTATCATTCTAGAGCTCGTGTATTGGTACAAGAGTAGCCAGGAATAGTCGTATCATCTACAACTCGTGTATTGGTACAAGAGTAGACATGAATATTCGTATCATCTAGAGCTCGTGTATTGGTACAAGAGTAGACAGAAATAGACGTATCATCTAGAGCTCGTGTACTGGTACAAGAGTAGACAGGAATATTCGTATCATCTAGAGCTCGTGTATTGGTACAAAAGTAGATAGGAGTATTCGTATCATCTAGAGCTCATGTTTTGGTACTAAAGTAGACAGGAATATTCGTATCATCTAGAGCTCGTGTATTGGTACAAGAGTAGACATGAATATACGTGTCATCTAGAGCTCGTGTATTGGTACAAGAGTAGACAGGAATAGACGTATCATCTAGAGCTCGTGTATTGGTACAAAAGTAGACAGGAATAGTCGTATCATCTAGAGCACGTGTATTGGTACAAGAGTAGACAGGAATAGACGTATCATCTAGAGCACGTGTATTGGTACAAGAGTAGACAGGAATAGACGTATCATCTAGAGCACGTGTATTGGTACAAGAGTAGACAGGAATATTCGTATCATCTAGAGCTCGTGTATTGGTACAAGAGTAGACAGGAATATTCGTAACATCTAGAGCACGTGTATTGGTACAAGAGTAGCTAGGAATATTCGTATCATCTAGAGCACGTGTATTGGTACAAGAGTAGACAGGAATAGACGTATCATCTAGAGCACGTGTATTGGTACAAGAGTAGACAGGAATAGACGTATCATCTAGAGCTCGTGTATTGGTACAAAAGTAGACAGGAATATTCGTATTATCTAGAGCTCGTGTATTGGTACAAGAGTAGACAGAAATAGTCGTATCATCTAGAGATCGTGTATTGGTACAAAATTAGACAGGAATATTCGTATTATCTAGAGCTCGTGTATTGGTACAAGAGTAGCCAGGAATAGTCGTATCATCTAGAACTCGTGTATTGGTACAAGAGTAGACAGGAATATTCGTATCATCTAGAGCTCGTGTATTGGTACAATAGTAGACAGGAATATTCGTATTATCTAGAGCTCGTGTATTGGTACAAGAGTAGCCAGGAATAGTCGTATCATCTAGAACTCGTGTATTGGTACAAGAGTAGACAGGAATATTCGTATCATCTAGAGCTCGTGTATTGGTACAATAGTAGACAGGAATATTCGTATTATCTAGAGCTCGTGTATTGGTACAATAGTAGACAGGAATATTCGTATCATCTAGAGCTCGTGTATTGGTACAATAGTAGACAGGAATATTCGTATCATCTAGAGCTCGTGTATTGGTACAAGAGTAGCCAGGAATAGTCGTATCATCTAGAGCACGTGTATTGGTACAAGAGTAGACAGGAATAGACGTATCATCTAGAGCACGTGTATTGGTACAAGAGTAGACAGGAATAGACGTATCATCTAGAGCACGTGTATTGGTACAAGAGTAGACAGGAATATTCGTATCATCTAGAGCTCGTGTATTGGTACAAGAGTAGACAGGAATATTCGTAACATCTAGAGCACGTGTATTGGTACAAGAGTAGACAGGAATATTCGTAACATCTAGAGATCGTGTATTGGTACAAAAGTAGACAGGAATTTTCGTATCATTCTAGAGCTCGTGTATTGGTACAAGAGTAGCCAGGAATAGTCGTATCATCTACAACTCGTGTATTGGTACAAGAGTAGACATGAATATTCGTATCATCTAGAGCTCGTGTATTGGTACAAGAGTAGACAGAAATAGACGTATCATCTAGAGCTCGTGTACTGGTACAAGAGTAGACAGGAATATTCGTATCATCTAGAGCTCGTGTATTGGTACAAAAGTAGATAGGAGTATTCGCATCATCTAGAGCTCATGTTTTGGTACTAAAGTAGACAGGAATATTCGTATCATCTAGAGCTCGTGTATTGGTACAAGAGTAGACATGAATATACGTGTCATCTAGAGCTCGTGTATTGGTACAAGAGTAGACAGGAATAGACGTATCATCTAGAGCTCGTGTATTGGTACAATAGTAGACAGGAATATTCGTATCATTCTAGAGCTCGTGTATTGGTACAATAGTAGACATGAATATTCGTATCATCTAGAGATCGTGTATTGGTACAAGAGTAGACAGGAATATTCGTAACATCTAGAGATCGTGTATTGGTACAAAAGTAGACAGGAATTTTCGTATCATTCTAGAGCTCGTGTATTGGTACAAGAGTAGACTGGAATAGACGTATCATCTAGAGCACGTGTATTGGTACAAGAGTACACAGGAATATTCGTATCATTCTAGAGCTCGTGTATTGGTCCAAGAGTAGACATGAATATTCGTATCATCTAGAGATCGTGTATTGGTACAAGAGTAGACAGGAATATTCGTATCATTCTAGAGCTCGTGTATTGGTACAAGAGTAGACAGGAATAGACGTATCATCTAGATCTCGTGTATTGGTACAAGAGTAGACAGGAATAGACGTATCATCTAGAGCACGTGTATTGGTACAAGAGTAGACAGGAATATTCGTATCATTCTAGAGCTCGTGTATTGGTCCAAGAGTAGACAGGAATATTCGTAACATCTAGAGCACGTGTATTGGTCCAAGAGTAGACAGGAATAGACGTATCATCTAGATCTCGTGTATTGGTACAAGAGTAGACAGGAAAAGACGTATCATCTAGAGCACGTGTATTGGTCCAAGAGTAGACAGGAATAGACGTATCATCTAGATCTCGTGTATTGGTACAAGAGTAGACAGGAATAGACGTATCATCTAGAGCACGTGTATTGGTGCAAGAGTAGACAGGAATAGACGTATCATCTAGAGCACGTGTATTGGTGCAAGAGTAGACAGGAATAGACGTATCATCTAGAGCACGTGTATTGGTACAAAAGTAGACAGGAATATTCGTATCATTCTAGAGCTCGTGTATTGGTCCAAGAGTAGACAGGAATAGACGTATCATCTAGATCTCGTGTATTGGTACAAGAGTAGACAGGAAAAGACGTATCATCTAGATCTCGTGTATTGGTGCAAGAGTAGACAGGAATAGACGTATCATCTAGAGCACGTGTATTGGTACAAGAGTAGACAGGAATATTCGTATCATTCTAGAGCTCGTGTATTGGTCCAAGAGTAGACATGAATATTCGTATCATTCTAGAGCTCGTGTATTGGTACAAGAGTAGACAGGAATAGACGTATCATCTAGAGCACGTGTATTGGTACAAGAGTAGACAGGAATATTCGTATCATTCTAGAGCTCGTGTATTGGTCCAAGAGTAGACAGGAATAGACGTATCATCTAGATCTCGTGTATTGGTACAAGAGTAGACAGGAAAAGACGTATCATCTAGATCTCGTGTATTGGTGCAAGAGTAGACAGGAATAGACGTATCATCTAGAGCACGTGTATTGGTACAAGAGTAGACAGGAATATTCGTATCATTCTAGAGCTCGTGTATTGGTCCAAGAGTAGACATGAATATTCGTATCATTCTAGAGCTCGTGTATTGGTACAAGAGTAGACAGGAATAGACGTATCATCTAGATCTCGTGTATTGGTACAAGAGTAGACAGGAATAGACGTATCATCTAGAGCACGTGTATTGGTACAAGAGTAGACAGGAATATTCGTATCATTCTAGAGCTCGTGTATTGGTACAAAAGTAGACAGGAATTTTCGTATCATTCTAGAGCTCGTGTATTGGTACAAGAGTAGCCAGGAATAGTCGTATCATCTACAACTCGTGTATTGGTACAAGAGTAGACATGAATATTCGTATCATCTAGAGCTCGTGTATTGGTACAAGAGTAGACAGAAATAGACGTATCATCTAGAGCTCGTGTACTGGTACAAGAGTAGACAGGAATATTCGTATCATCTAGAGCTCGTGTATTGGTACAAAAGTAGATAGGAGTATTCGTATCATCTAGAGCTCATGTTTTGGTACTAAAGTAGACAGGAATATTCGTATCATCTAGAGCTCGTGTATTGGTACAAGAGTAGACATGAATATACGTGTCATCTAGAGCTCGTGTATTGGTACAAGAGTAGACAGGAATAGACGTATCATCTAGAGCTCGTGTATTGGTACAAAAGTAGACAGGAATAGTCGTATCATCTAGAGCTCGTGTATTGGTACAAGAGTAGACAGGAATAGACGTATCATCTAGAGCTCGTGTATTGGTACAAGGTAGACAGAAAGATTGGTATCATCTAGAGCTCGTGTATTGGTACAAGAGTAGACATGAATATTCGTATCATCTAGAGCTCGTGTATTGGTACAAGAGTAGACAGGAATAGACGTATAACCTAGAGCTCGTGTATTGGTACAAGAGTAGACAAAAATATTCGCATCATCTAGAGCTCGTGTATTGGTACAAGAGTAGACAGGAATAGACGTATCATCTAGAGGTCGTGTATTGGTACAAGAGTAGACAGAAGTATTCGTATCATCTAGAGCTCGTGTATTGGTACAAGAGTAGTTTGGAATAGACGTATCATCAAAAGCTCGTGTATTGGTACAAGAGTAGACAGGAATAGACGTATCATCTAGAGCTCCTGTATTGGTACAAAAGTAGACAGGAATAGACGTATCATCTAGAGCTCGTGTATTGGTACAAGATAGACAGAAATATTCGTATCATCTAAAGCTCTTGTATTGGTACAAGAGTAGACATGAATATTCGTATCACTTTGAGCTCGAGTATTGGTACAAGAGTAGTTGGGAATAGACGTATCATCTAGAGCTCGTGTATTGGTACAAGAGTAGACAGGAATAGACGTATCATCTAGAGCTCGTGTAATGGTACAAGAGTAGACAGGAATATACGTATCATCTAGAGCTCGTGTATTGGTACAAGAGTAGACAGGAATAGACGTATCATCTAGAGCTCGTGTATTGGTACAAGGTAGACAGAAATATTCGTATCATCTAGAGCTCGTGTATTGGTACAAGAGTAGACATGAATATTCGTATCACTTAGAGCTCGTGTATTGGTGCAAGAGTAGACATGAATAACCGTATCATCTAGAGCTCGTGTATTGGTACAAGAGTAGACAGGAATAGACGTATCACCTAGAGCTCGTGTATTGGTACAAGTGTAGACAGAAATATTCGCATCATCTAGAGCTCGTGTATTGGTACAAGAGTAGACAGGAATAGACGTATCATCTAGAGCTCGTGTATTGGTACAAGAGTAGACAGAAGTATTCGTATCATCTAGAGCTCGTGTATTGGTACAAGAGTAGTTGGGAATAGACGTATCATCTAGAGCTCGTGTATTGGTACAAGAGTAAACAGGAATAGTCGTATCATCTAGAGCTCGTGTATTGGTACAAGAGTAGACAGGAATATTCGTATCAGCTAGAGCTCGTGTATTGCTTCAATAGTAGACAGGAATATTCGTATCATCTAGAGCTCGTGTATTGGTACACAAGTAGACAGGAATAGTCGTATCATCTAGAGCTCGTGTATTGGTACAAGAGTAGACAGGAATAGACGTATCACCTAGAGCTCGTGTATTGGTACAAGAGTAGACAGAAATATTCGCATCATCTAGAGCTCGTGTATTGGTACAAGAGTAGACAGGAATAGACGCATCATCTAGAGCTCGTGTATTGGTACAAGAGTAGACAGAAGTATTCGTATCATCTAGAGCTCGTGTATTGGTACAAAAGTAGTTGGGAATAGACGTATCATCTAGAGCCTGTGTATTCGTACAAGAGTAGACAGGAATATTCGTATCATCTAGAGCTCCTATATTGGTACAAGAGTAGTTGGGAATAGACGTATCATCTAGAGCTCGTGTATTGGTACAATAGTAGACAGGAATAATCGTATCATCTAGAGCTCGTGTATTGGTACAAAAGTAGACAGGAATATACGTATCATCTAGAGCTCGTGTATTGGTAAAAGAGTAGACAGGAACAGACGTATCATCTAGAGCTCGTGTATTGGTACAAGAGTAGACAGGAATAGTCGTATCATCTAGAACTCGTGTATTGGTACAAGAGTAGACAGGAACAGACGTATCATCTAGAGCTCGTGTATTGGTACAAGAGTGGACAGGAATAGACGTATCATCTAGAGCTCGTGTATTGGTACAAGAGTAGACAGGAATATACGGATCATCTAGAATTTGTGTATTGGTACAAGGTAGACAGAAATATTCGTATCATCTAGAGCTCGTGTATTGGTACAAGAGTAGACAGGAATATACGTATCATCTAGAGCTTGTGTATTGGTACAAGAGTAGACAGGAATATTCGTATCATCTACAGCTTGTGTATTGGTAAAAGAGTAGACAGGAATAGACGTATCATCTAGAGCCCGTGTATTTGTACAAGGTAGACAGAAATATTCGTATCATCTAGAGTTCGTGTATTGGTACAAGAGTAGACATGAATATTCGTATCACTTAGAGCTCGTGTATTGGTACAAGAGTAGACAGGAATATTCGTATCATCTACAGCTTGTGTATTGGTACATGAGAAGACAGGAATATACGTATCATCTAGAGCTCGTGTATTGGTACAAGAGTAGTTGGGAATAGATGTATCTTCTAGAGCTCGTGTATTGGTACAAGAGTAGACAGGAATAGACGTATCATCTAGAGCTCGTGAATTGGTACAAGAGTAGACAGGAATATTCGTATCATCTAGAGCTCGTGTATTGGTACAATAGTAGACAGGAATATTCGTATCATCTAGAGCTCGTGTATTGGTACAATATTAGACAGGAATATTCGTATCATCTAGTGCTCGTGAATTGGTACAATAGTAGACAGGAATATTCGTGTCATCTAGAGCTCGTGTATTGGTACAAGAGTAGACAGGAATAGTCGTATCATCTAGAGATCGTGTATTGGTACAAGAGTAGACAGGAATAAATGTAGTATCTAGAGCTCGTGTATTGGTACAAGAGTAGACAGGAATAGACGTATCATCTAGCGCTCGTGTATTGGTTCAATAGTAGACAGGAATATTCGTAGGAATATTCGTATCATCTAGATCTCGGGTATTGGTACAAGAGTAGACAGGAATAGACGTATCATCTAAAGTTCGTGTATTGGTACAAGAGTAGACAGGAATATTCGTAGGAATATTCGTAGGAATATCCGTATCATCTAGAGCTCGTGTATTGGTACAAGAGTAGACAGGAATATTCGTAGGAATATTCGTATTATCTAGAGCTCGTGTATTGATACAAGAGTTGACAGGAATATTCGTAGGAATATTCGTATCATCTAGAGCTCGTGTATTGGTACAATAGTAGACAGGAATATTCGTATCATCTAGAGCTCGTATATTGGTACAAGAGTAGACAGGAATATTCGTAGGAATATTCGTATTATCTAGAGCTCGTGTATTGATACAAGAGTTGACAGGAATATTCGTAGGAATATTCGTATCATCTAGAGCTCGTGTATTGGTACAATAGTAGGAAGGAATATTCGTATCATCTAGAGCTCGTGTATTGGTACAAGAGTAGACAGGAATATTCGTAGGAATATTCGTATTATCTAGAGCTCGTGTATTGATACAAGAGTTGACAGGAATATTCGTAGGAATATTCGTATCATCTAGAGCTCGTGTATTGGTACAATAGTAGACAGGAATATTCGTATCATCTAGAGCTCGTGTATTGGTACAAGAGTAGACAGGAATATTCGTATCATCTAGAGCTCGTGTATTGGTACACAAGTAGACAGGAATAGTCGTATCATCTAGAGCTCGTGTATTGGTACAAGAGTAGACAGGAATAGACGTATCACCTAGAGCTCGTGTATTGGTACAAGAGTAGACAGAAATATTCGCATCATCTAGAGCTCGTGTATTGGTACAAGAGTAGACAGGAATAGACGCATCATCTAGAGCTCGTGTATTGGTACAAGAGTAGACAGAAGTATTCGTATCATCTAGAGCTCGTGTATTGGTACAAGAGTAGTTGGGAATAGACGTATCATCTAGAGCCTGTGTATTCGTACAAGAGTAGACAGGAATATTCGTATCATCTAGAGCTCCTATATTGGTACAAGAGTAGTTGGGAATAGACGTATCATCTAGAGCTCGTGTATTGGTACAATAGTAGACAGGAATAATCGTATCATCTAGAGCTCGTGTATTGGTACAAGAGTAGACAGGAACAGACGTATCATCTAGAGCTCGTGTATTGGTACAAGAGTGGACAGGAATAGACGTATCATCTAGAGCTCGTGTATTGGTACAAGAGTAGACAGGAATATACGGATCATCTAGAATTTGTGTATTGGTACAAGGTAGACAGAAATATTCGTATCATCTAGAGCTCGTGTATTGGTACAAGAGTAGACAGGAATATACGTATCATCTAGAGCTTGTGTATTGGTACAAGAGTAGACAGGAATATTCGTATCATCTACAGCTTGTGTATTGGTAAAAGAGTAGACAGGAATAGACGTATCATCTAGAGCCCGTGTATTTGTACAAGGTAGACAGAAATATTCGTATCATCTAGAGCTCGTGTATTGGTACAAGAGTAGACATGAATATTCGTATCACTTAGAGCTCGTGTATTGGTACAAGAGTAGACAGGAATATTCGTATCATCTACAGCTTGTGTATTGGTATATGAGAAGACAGGAATATACGTATCATCTAGAGCTCGTGTATTGGTACAAGAGTAGTTGGGAATAGACGTATCATCTAGAGCTCGTGTATTGGTACAAGAGTAGACAGGAATAGACGTATCATCTAGAGCTCGTGAATTGGTACAAGAGTAGACAGGAATATTCGTATCATCTAGAGCTCGTGTATTGGTACAATAGTAGACAGGAATATTCGTATCATCTAGAGCTCGTGTATTGGTACAATATTAGACAGGAATATTCGTATCATCTAGTGCTCGTGAATTGGTACAATAGTAGACAGGAATAGACGTATCATCTAGAGCACGTGTATTGGTACAAGAGTAGACAGGAATAGTCGTATCATCTAGAGCTCGTGTATTGGTACAAGAGTAGACAGGAATATTCGTATCAGCTAGAGCTCGTGTATTGGTTCAATAGTAGACAGGAATATTCGTATCATCTAGAGCTCGTGTATTGGTACACAAGTAGACAGGAATAGTCGTATCATCTAGAGATCGTGTATTGGTACAAGAGTAGACAGGAATAAATGTAGTATCTAGAGCTCGTGTATTGGTACAAGAGTAGACAGGAATAGACGTATCATCTAGCGCTCGTGTATTGGTTCAATAGTAGACAGGAATATTCGTAGGAATATTCGTATCATCTAGATCTCGGGTATTGGTACAAGAGTAGACAGGAATAGACGTATCATCTAAAGTTCGTGTATTGGTACAAGAGTAGACAGGAATATTCGTAGGAATATTCGTAGGAATATCCGTATCATCTAGAGCTCGTGTATTGGTACAAGAGTAGACAGAAATATTCGTAGGAATATTCGTATTATCTAGAGCTCGTGTATTGATACAAGAGTTGACAGGAATATTCGTAGGAATATTCGTATCATCTAGAGCTCGTGTATTGGTACAATAGTAGACAGGAATATTCGTATCATCTAGAGCTCGTATATTGGTACAAGAGTAGACAGGAATATTCGTAGGAATATTCGTATTATCTAGAGCTCGTGTATTGATACAAGAGTTGACAGGAATATTCGTAGGAATATTCGTATCATCTAGAGCTCGTGTATTGGTACAATAGTAGACAGGAATATTCGTATCATCTAGAGCTCGTGTATTGATACAAGAGTTGACAGGAATATTCGTAGGAATATTCGTATCATCTAGAGCTCGTGTATTGGTACAATAGTAGACAGGAATATTCGTATCATCTAGAGCTCGTGTATTGGTACAAGAGTAGACAGGAATATTCGTAGGAATATTCGTATCATCTAGAGCTCGTGTATTGGTACAATAGTAGACAGGAATATTCGTTTCATCTAGAGCTCGTGTATTGGTACAATAGTAGACAGGAATATTCGTAACATCTAGAGCTCGAGTCGGAAATATTCGTATCAGCTGGAGCTTTGTTTTATGAGTAGACTCGAGTAGAATATCATAGAAATACATGATCATGATACATGTTGACAAACGAATAACAGCTCCTGGCATGACGCTACATGACGCAATAAAAAAACATCAACTATAAAATCAATGTATTTGCTGCTAATTGTTCCTGGACATGAATATAAACATAGTTTTGTAGTCGCTCTCAACAGGAACAGCATTCAGCAGTCATCTAAACACTCACTAGCTAAAAATAGTATAACATTTTAGACTCACATGAAGATGGTAGCAGTACAGTAACGTATCCATGTTTTGAAATCGAAAATGTTTTCGTTTATTGAACGCATACGAACAAATGTCATGGGCTTATTGAAAGGACCACCGACACAAATGCTCAAAGCAGTCGCGGCTATAACAACACCTTATAACGCAGGTTAGCTTCCTTTTTAGCTGTGACCTCTTTCCATTATAAAAGCTATTCATTATTGAGCATTAAACTATAAATGAATATGTTGACGATCTCTTTAGAGTCACATCAATCGAATTCGAATATGAATGGAACAACCACAATCGATTCAGTTGTAGGAATTGACAACGGCGTAACATTGTATGACGAATCCTCGTCGAATGCACATGTTATGTTCGCCTGAACGTTGACTTTTATAACAATCATACAGGTTTCTGTTACTCTGTCTAACTTTCTGGTTTAAGACATTAAATGATCTTGCCTTCTTAGAACCTGTCCTCATAACCTATACCCGTTGGTAACATTTCCTGTAGATCACCTGTTTTAGGCACGTACATTTGTGTAAGACTTATTGATTCAAATATTAATTTTAGAGAACACAAAGGGAAATGTAGAGTCAAATTTAAAAATTAAAATCCTAAATTTAAATATTGAAATAAGTTAGTCTGTATAAAGGCCACATTTCCATATACAAATGTACAATATACACATTTTATTTTGATGAAATAAAGAAAGTTTTTGTCATAACTGAAACATCACCACATGTTAGAAGCACTGTTTAAAGCGGTTTGAATAGATAACATTTTAAATGTTTTATTTTCAAAAGCTTGCAATACAAAGCGGATATGGTGCTTGTCAAACGCCAGTATAGCTTCGGATTGAATAGTTGCCAATTTCAATATATATAAAATGTGACATCTGATACCGATTGATGAATTGTTTATTACACAGTAAATAAATCAGATTAACTGCTTTGTTTGTATAATCCCCTTATGATTCAAATATTACAGGCACAATGGAGGCTTAGTTGTGCATCGTAATGTTGCACATTGGTCTTCTGCATGCGTGTTGTCATGGTATTTCTCCTACATCACGGTTGCTAGTATTATTGTAGTGAGAAACTCGACAATACCACGGTATGCATTGCTATGAAACCTGCGAACATCGGCTGGAACTAGCGAACGGGTGGTACTGCGTTGAAATTCAGTGAAGCATTACATCCAAACCTTACTGCGTGCAGAAGAGTTCCCCCAGCAGACGAAGTTGCCGTGACCCTGGCGGGATTCGTGATGCAGTCCTTGACCTAGCGATTCTCGATGACACCTCACCAGCCATAATGACTAATGGTCCGGATAAGAACTAAGATCTCATAGCTGTCTATATACTTTATACTACTTTATACTAGTATATATATCTGTGACTTTAACTCATGCTATTTGCTCAATTATTACGTGTGTTTGTGTTTGTAATGTGTATCTCTTATGTCGAGGTGTTTCTAGAAAGATCGTTTAATGCACATGTATAACATTTCTTCTTCTTCTTTGAAATGGTTGTTGTATTTTTGGATTCGTTAGAAAAGTGATTTCTAGAAGCAAAATAATTGTATAGCCATCATGTATAGCCGGAATGTGAAGTACTAAACTCCGTGGGAAGAGCGTCAGCGATCATATGCAAATTGTAAAGTGTCTCCCATTGATAATTATAATAGGGAAACATTTTTATTCAATGAATCAGTGTTTTTACAACTAAATGTGATGTTGGTGACTTTTTTCATTACGTTTACAGTTATGCCCAAAATATACACAATAGCAAGAGAACGAGGTTATTGTAAATGAACTTAAATCTCCACATCCAATCTCAGTATCTTCCATCAGAGCTTACTCCATTAATTGTTTCCATCCTAAACCTTCTCTATTTCTATGTATATCATAGAAAGTGCTCTCTATGAATCAGAGGTTAGGGGAGACGAACTGATTGGAGTAACCGTTCTGGAAAGAGCAAAACCAAGCCTGTGCTAATGTTATAATTTATTCAGCATTAATGCTTTAAATTTGCATTTATTTCATGCTCAAAGTTGATCACAATCACAATTTTTTAAGATACAGTTTATTTAAAATGCATTTAATTCTAAACGAATATTAATGAATGGGAAGATGAACATGTAATTAGAAGTGACAGACCTTGGTATCTGATTGGTAAATACACACTCTCCCTATGTCCTATGTATTATTCTTTTTTTTCCAATGTATTAGGAAACCCTAGGAAACAAATCTTTATTTATCTTTGAAATTCTAGAAAAAAATTAAGTTATAATCTATTCATTAAAATAATACTTACACGTATCCAAGTTGCCATCATGTGCATGGAAACCCAACAGCATCACTAATCACTGTGTCCAATATAGCCGTGCACATTTCATATAACAACATTTTACAATTGGATAACTGTCTGAATGGAGCACGGAAATGAATCTCTCTTTGATGGGTTTTGTGAAACGTACAGCGGAAGTTCTTTCATGAAAAATCTCATTGACTACCTAACACTGTCAATATCCACTATTCCAGTGATGGTGTGAATGGAAGCTTTCATCAGTTACACATCTGCTGTGTATAACATCAAGGTTAAAAGGTACGTGCTTTTAACAAATACTATCATTAGTATTCGAGTGAATGGGAAAACATAGTATCAAAGGCTATCGCCTGATATGGCTGATGTTTTTGATATTCTGTCATAGCAACAACATCAGGGTACTATATTAAAGACCCATTGAATATTTTTCTTAATATTTATTTGGCGTTCATGCATTCCGATTGATCATGTATGCCGCTTTAAATTCAAATAAGTTCACTGGACTTCATTGTTCATATCCTATCACTAAATATATATATAACTTGAATGAAAAATCGAGCAGCAGTCCTTTACATGAGAAATCGAAATTGCACATATATATGCACATGAGTTTTATGACCAATTTATCATTACCAATGCACATTTGCCTTTTTGTCGGTTATTGGTAAGTTTCGGAATTACGTTTGGCCCAATGGCGCGCGTCATTGTCCAGGTTTCGATCATAAATCGCGATTTTCACTATCACTATCATCTCAATTTATCATCAGCAACAGTCGGTACTTCTCGATATAATAACACCATTTATAACGTTGGACTCCAACAACATACTCATGGCTCTTTAGATGAGTTCTCGCCGTTGCAAAGTATGTAGATATTATTATTGTGAAGCCAGAGTTTCATGGTTCTACCGGTTCTATGTTCACCATTTAATATCAAATTGATAGTCTGCTCTTATCTTTCCGCATTTCTGGCAAAAGCTTCAAATATTCATGTTCTGGAAAGTAAATGTTATAATGATTCTAAAGATAATGACATGAAAAAGAAGTACTCAACGACTTACTGTAATAGTGTCTTCCATTTCACTTCATATCCACAAAAGTCATTACATAACTTAGTAAGCAATGTTGGGAACAATTAAAGACATAACAGGATTGTAAGATCTAGAACAACTTAGGTTTCAATTATACTGTTTGATCTTTATGAGATTCATGAACGGTAGAATTAATATGATACATGTATACAGTTTTATGTATATACATATACATTTATATGTATGTATGTATGCGTGTATGTGTGTATGTATGTATGTATGTATGTATGTTTGTATGTATGTATGTATGTATGTATGTATGTATGTATGTATGTTTGTATGTTTGTATGTATGTATGTATGTATGTGTGTATGTATGTCTGTGTGTATGTATGTATATGTATGCGTGTGTGTGTGTGTGTAAAAAGAATTAGGTTCAAACATAGAGTCTCATGCGGAAGAAAATATGTACTTCATACAGTCGTTTGTTGAATCATTTTAAACCGACACTTTAGTGTTTCGTAAATAACATCGATCCAACAGGAACGACACTTAATGATAAATCAAGGTTATTAAATGAATCATATCTTAAATGAGAACACGACCTCCAAGTTGACGTTCCCGGGGAGGGACAGAAGCGATAAATGTTAACCTGAGTTGGCGATCGACACACAACGCAAATATTCACTACAGTCAGCCACCTTTATAACAGTATACTTGTATTAGTCCTTATTATAGGCAAGCTTTGGTTATGTTTATAAAGAGCAGCGTTTCGCCATTGTAGAAATGGTCACACAGGTGTATTCAGGTAGCGAGTTCGCTATTATGACAGTCTGAATCCTACATACCGAGGAATCGTGCAAGTGTGGAGACGTTTCCTTATTGAAATGTTTCGTTGGAGATATATGTATACATAAGTCATATTTTTTCTTAAATTGAAAACAAGACATTTTGGCAACAAAACGTGTGATTAAACATTTATCAATGCGCCCTCTGGCGTTGGGTTTATACCCGAAGAGAGTATGTATTGGAAGTACTAATAGTATAGAATTAGATAGCATAAGCATAAACTCAACAGAAGAAAATGGCGTCTTATAACAAACAGCGGAGCCTACGTATATGCTGTGTGATCGTATGGTTTGCAGTCGTCAATTTGGTCAATACACACTTAGGTAAGTAAATTTGATAAAATTCATTGCAACATGTTTCTTACTTATATTAAAAAAACAATGTACTTTGTATCTACTTTGGAATGACGTTTAGCTAAATATGTTTGGAATGTTTGCATAGGTAACATTAATATGCCTTCCTATGAACATTTGATTTATTGTCGTTTATATAAATATACGTACCTGAACCTTTAACGTAATTGATAATAATTGTTTTTAATATATCCAGGAAGTACAGTTGCTGATAGAATGCTAGCTACATGTCTGCAGCTCTGTAGCATTGTTTTGATAATTTTATATAAAATATATATTTATAGTGAAAATAGCCATTCACAGACCTGCAGACTTTCACCGTGCTGTACTGTTTTTCTGTCAATTACCCAGTAAACATAGCCAGGGACAAGCCTGCAGATATGAGCTCCGTGTCTGAGGGTAGCAGTCCTGAGTTTGCAGTGGATGGGAACAAGACTGCAGACTCTACATGTTCCCTGACTAACAACTCCTCCGAGGGGGACCAGTGGTGGAGACTTGATCTCACTGAGTCTCTGCTTGTCAGACAGATAGACATACACCTCACTTCACACTGTGAGTAAACCTCCAGGCAAAAGAAAGTACACACCTCATTTCGTTTTGATTTATTCAATATTTCTAAAAGAAATTAAATTCCTTTGATTATGGTACGACACAACACCACTAATCTGCAGTTGTTTGAACGAATTAATTGGTGGTTTTTTTTTTTTAGTTAAAATATATTTGTGTAATGGAGACAGGGATAAGAAATGAAATGTTCACCAACATGACCCCTACCATGTTTAAAATGTTGTTAATGTGTACATAATATGTCTTGTATGTCGATGAACTGTTGTCATTAATCCAAATTAATTTTTGAAGAATTTTTAGATTCAAAATTTCATATTTTAAAAAGTTATTAAAAACGATGTAGAAGTATTCTTTGGCTAGCTATTCAGTTTTAGAGTACGACGTCGACAACTCGAGATATTTGTAATTGAAAACCATACATATGATACAACCGACCAAGCATATTTCACTACCTGTGGGGTACGACGTTTTCATAATAATATTGTAAGGCCCTGGCAAAGGTTAGACTTGGAAATACCCTACATTTAATAGCACACAAATGTAACGTTTTTAGGGTTCACTCTAAATGTAAGCTACTATTACGTGGTTGTAAGAATGTAAGTTTCAATCTCTCATTGGCCTCGTCCCGAACCGTGCATGAATTTGTATAATGCTGAGGCTTGTTCAGGATCGCGAATACTCGCTTGGCGTGTACGCGCGCGCGTGTACCCGCGAACGGCTCTTGAACGGAAACCTGAAGTCGCGAGTACTTCCCTAGATAATTTCAGAATATCATCACCATTTTGGAAAAACTAGGTGCCTTGCACACAGCAATTGACAAAATTTCAATTGAGGGGATAATAAAAGAAGAAAAAGAGGTGATCAAATTTTAGGACACGCGACTCCAGTTTGGATCGTAAATACTCGCTTGGCGAGACTGCACGCGTCACGCGTGTATTCGCGAGTACGCGCGAACTTGTTGTCGTTCAGAAGTTGGTACACGCGAATTCTCTCTAGTACTCGCGGTTCTGAACAAGCCTCAGATATAGTGAGAATATACGTAAGAACAAGCCTCAGATATAGTGAGAATATACGTAAAAACGCTACTTTTTGAGGTTTAACAACATGCTGTTCTGTATTATACAACCTTGCCCTTCTAACAGCGTCAACTGTTGTTTGTATGTATTACTGAGTACACAAAAAGTACTGAATCGATAAAAGGACAAAGGATGGATACAAAATTGAATTTGGCTGGCCTAGCATCTTAACCAAAGACATGCTGTTAATGACATTAATAATAATTGAATCATCGGGAAAATGAAAAGGAAAAAAGTCGCGATAGTTTTGTGCATTCCCGAATGCTTAGAATTAAATTCAGAGCCAGGTGTTAACTTTTAATATAGCATGTACGTGTATCAATGTGTGAGTGTAAAATTAGTCCTTTTTATTATATAGATAATTTATTTAGGATTTTATTTATCATTTGAATGTATTGATAACACCAACTAATATTTGTGTTCATACCAGACACCCGAAGGTAAATATTCGGGACTAGCACTTGGTATAATTTATCATAAAGATTACAGTGTTCATTTACTGTCACTGTTTATGTTATGATAAAACATCAAATTCAACTTGAAAGTAAACAATTTATTCAGACCAACAGGATAGTTTCCCTGATACACAAGTTTACATCACTGGTGTACCGGAAGTGCCAGATGAAACAAATGACCCCTGTGAAGTCATAACCGGAAGTGAGAACACAACTGATAGCCCGGATGTTATTAAAATTGAATGTGACATGGAAGGACAGTATATATTCATCGTGAGACGAGATAACATTACAGAGTTGTCTACCCCTCAACTCATACTGTGTGAAGTCAGTGTGCTTGGTGAGTAACATATATATATATATGTATGTTGTTTTATAACAAATAAATAACATATTTATAGTTGTAAAGAGATTAATTGTGCCAGTTGGCAGTATTCTTGATTACTTTTCCAAAATAATAAAACATATATATATACATATATAAATGTTTACAATAAAACATTGAATTAAAGTAGAGTACATAGTGAATTGTGCATATATGCATTTTCTTAGTATGGAAGTGCATACATATACAAATACACGTAGAAGTATTACAGTTCAGAGGTTGAAATTAAATCGTTGCCATGTATTGTAATTGAAATCTTCCCCAAATGAAATACATTGGTTAACATGTTACATTCATATTAGTTTAATAACGTTTACATTTTGAGTTATGATAGCGCACACATTAAATCCATCTCGAACATGAACAAGAACCAACTATGTGTGTTCTTATATTACTGATCAGAGGTAAATCTCAAATGTTAGAAATGAAAGCGGAGAATCATTCTGGATACATGAAACGTCCCCATAACACATTCCTCATCCCAAGCCACACTTTCTCATGTTCTCCTTTACCTAAAACGTTAACCATAAAACGTACATAACTTCCGGTTGCGCATGCGAGGCGGCAAGACGTGTGTGTGAGCAGCTCTCCCCCGCGAATATCTAATGCACCTACTGATGACTGAAAACTGAAAACACTGACTTTCATAGGAACAAACCTAAGGAGGATACACCTTTCTTATTTGAACGGAGTGAGTAAAGTAAAATTTGGAGACATTCTAACAATTTTTACTCAACCATAATGTCGTCAATCAATCAAACATAAAGTCAGGCATTAACACGCGTCCATCTTCAAATCAAGGTTTTGATGATCTCCTTCTTGGTATGGAGAAAAGAATTGCTGATAAGATAGACAAAGGAAATTGTGAACTGAATAAGGCTATAAACGATCTAAAACAAAACGTGTGTGTCATTTCAAAGCGTGTTGATGACGTGGAAGGTATGGCCGCCATTACTGAAACTGAAGTGAAGTCTCTGAAATCTGAAATAGCTCCCCTCAAGTCAAAACTAACAGAACAAAATGCTACTTTTGAAAGAAGATTGCTACAACAGGAAATCCATGACCGTAAGACAAACCTTCTCTTTTATGGTATAAAATAAAATGCAACTGAAGACTCAGAGAAAGTGTTGCGGGATATGTTTGCCCACGATCTGAAGTTTTCAGACAGTACAATAGACAATATATACTTTAAGACCGTCCACAGACTCCAAAGAAAATCGTTCCCTGGTGACCCGACCCCAGACGCACCCTCCCCCATCATAGCAAGTTTCTTAGAGTATGGCTGACAGAGACATGGTACTAAGATCATCCAGACTTCTAAAGGGAAAGCGAATGTCTATTCTTACAGATCCTCCAGCAAAACTCAAGAAACAGCGCGCCATCCTCTATCGTAAATCCCGAGCTATCTATCAGGACGAGAAGATACAGTCTCGTGTCCGACATATAGGGATTGACCATGTACTGGAGACAAGAACAAACAGTATGTCATCCTGGCAGATCCGCAACAGACTAAATGGAGATATGAATCCTCCTTACGAAATATGAACTATGAACTATAAATGATCAGAGAAAATACTATAACCCATCTCAGACTTCCAGTTTGACATTTGTATATACTCATGTTTGCACTGTATACACGCAACTCATAACTCATTTCAGCTGATATATTGTATATGCCTACTTTCAGACGAGAGAGCATTTATAATTGTCAATGTACTGCATTCACACTTCAAAGGTAACGCTTTAAAAGTTATTATCCTTACAGCTAATACTCTACTATAATGTACTTGAGTATAGGTCAGACAGCTCTGTAATGATCTAACAGGCGATATGCTATAGTGGAATCATTGAACACAATGACATAACACACTACTTCTCTATACATATGTATAAACAAGTAAGCGTAGAATTTTGAGATGACGTTCTCATTTACTTGAAAAAGTTATCTCACCAATTTTATTCCAACTTTGATTGATGTAATAATCGAAGTTCTTTATGTAAAAGATACCTTTCTATGCCGCTACAACTGCTACTGATAAGTTTGTAATCATGAATATCGACCCTCAATACCACAACGCATATACATGTATTATTATTTATTATAAATAGTGTATGCATACATGTGGCATGATTATGTGAATGTACGTGTATATATTTGGATTTTTATGACTACTTTTGAATTTCAATATGCTATTCTAGTGATAAGAGTTAAGCCGGTACATTTTTGTTATGGATTGCACACATGTATACGCAATGGCATAAGATTTCGATCTACAGAAACATGCAAATGAAATATTATAACCGCTTAACTTATTAAACGAATTATTCAGTCTACATCAAACAAACCATCCTAAAATTCCTCAGAATCTATAGGTTATATCCGTAGACTTCCATTTCCACAATCATGACACTGTATCATTTCAACGTGGCAGTTTTACGAACGCATGATTGACTCGCGCTGAAATGTACACGGGTATTTCACTTTGCTTGGGTATGTTAGCTTAAAGTCGTTCCGTGTTAACAACAATCCCTTTTGTAGAGTTTCACAACGTTTTTGGCATGTTTAGTTCATTTATGAGGGATATTCGTGGGGTAGATTTACCTCTCAACATGATGCGTTTCTTATATCTTTTTGGTGGTGTTATTAAATGTATATGCCAGGGGCACATCAACTTTGTCTGCAGTAGAGAACTGTTCTACACGCAGTAAGGTTTGGGTGCAAGGCTACACTGCAATGCAATGCAGTACCACCCAGGGTCGCTAGTTCCAGCCGATTCTCGCATGTTTCACCGCAATGCATAGCCACATGGCGTTGTGGGCTTTCTCCCTGCCATAACACTAGCAGCCGCGATATAAGTGAAATACTCTTGAAATCGGCGTTAAACCCCAAGTCACCTCACCTCACCTCAAGGCAGGAAGTACATTTTATCAAAACAACAGGCAAACTATATAGATATAGACACTGAATGCAGTTATCTGAAAACAATAAATTCAAGGTTGGCTGAATTTCAACAAAAACATGATTTAAATGAAAATGGCTGAAACTCTAAAGATACTATGTCAAAACTGCAGAGGGCTTAGTTATAACTTAAAGCGTAAAAAGGTATTTAATTTCCTTAAAAAGAAAAAAAGGCAATATATATTGTTTACAAGATGTACACTTCACATCTGACCAAATTCAGAAGATAAAGGAACAATGGGGATATAATGAATGTTTCATAAGTTGCTTTAAAAGTAACGCCCGAGGAACAGCTATACTATTCAATAACAACTTCGAGTTTACGGTAATTGATAGTACCCTTGACGAGTTTGGAAATTATGTTGCCCTCAAAATTTGAGGTAACCTATACTATAATCAGTATATATGGGCCTAACGAGGACAATCCCGACCTCTATCAAAATATTATGGACATTGTTATGACTTATGACAGTGATGAAATCAGTATGTGTGGGGATTGGAACTTAGTTATGAACAAACAATTGGACACATATACCTATAAGCACATCAATAATCAAAAAGCTAGAGAAAAAGTTTTTGAAATGATCGATAAATTTGATCTAAAAGATCCGTGGCGTGAACTTAATTACGACACTAAACGTTTCACCTGGCGACAACCGACCCCCCTTAAACAAGCGAGACTAGATTGTTTCCTGATTTCACATGGGCTACTACCTTCAGTTAATAATAGCGATATATTTCCAAGTATAAACTCTACTTTAGCTAGGGGTAAGGGCTTTTGGAAATTTAATAACTAACCCCTTATAAGATAGAAAGTACAAAGACTTAATAAAAGATACAATAAAATCAACGCTAGACCAATATAAAACATCAGATACCCTACCCTAGAGGGAGAACTGAAAATGAGTGAGCTGTCGTTTGCTCTTAAAAACATGAAAAACGAAAAAAGTCCAGGGCCCGACGGTTTACTGCCGAATTTCTTAATTTTTTCTGGAAAGATTTGGGTGGATATCTTCTCAACTCATTAAACTGTGGTTATAAAAAGGGAAATTTATCAATCTCGCAAAAACAGGGACTTATTACATGCATCTCTAAACCTAATAAACCCAAGAAATTTTTGAAAAATTGGCGCCCTATATCGCTACTTAACACCTCATATAAAGTAGGTGCAGCAGCAATTGCGAACAGAATTAAAACGGTGTTACCTACTATTATCAATGAAGATCAAAAGGGCTTTGTCACAGGGAGATATATTGGCGAGGTAACTAAACTCATATATGAGTGGAATGGAACATACTGACACCTGCCAAATACCAGGCTTACTTCTCCTTATTGTTTGAAAAAGCTTTTGATTCGTGAGACCGAAGTTACCTCAGCAAAGTTTTAAAGTTCTTTAATCTCGGACGTTCTATAATGATATTGAATCGAGAGTAATGGTAAACGGTTTCGCGTCAACTCCCTTTGAAATAAGCCGGGGATGTCGCCAGGGTGACCCGTTAGCCCCGTACATTTTTCTTATGTGTGTTGAAATCTTAGGCATCATGATACGGAACAATAAAAACATAAAGGGGGTAAAACTTGGAAATATAGAATATCTTCTTTCACAGTTCGCAGATGATACAACACTTACCCTAGATGGGTCTGAAAAAAGCCTATATGCAGCATTGAATACCATAGAACTATTTGCCCGTTTTTCAGGATTAAGAGTCAATATAGATAAGACAAAACTAATATGCATAGGCTCCAAAAAGAGATCCCGATACAAGTTGTGCAAAGAATGGAATTTCGATTGGTCACAAACAATGTTCACTCTTCTAGGAATAAACTTTGATATTGATCTAGACAAAATGGTTGATATAAACTACAATGAAAAACTTTCTCAGATTGAAAGGCTAATGAATATTTGGTCAGCTCGTACCCTCAACCCGTATGGAAGGAATACTGTTCTCAAATCACTCCTACTACCAAAGCTTAACCATCTGTTCTCATCACTACCAACTCCAAATAAATCTGTCGTTAAAAAACTTCAGAAAAAATGTTTCAATTTTATATGGAAAAACAAACCAGATAAGGTAAAAAGAGATGTAATGATGCTAAATCCAGAATACGGGGGGATAAAAACTCCAAACATTAGAAAAATAATATCATCACAAAAATTGAAATGGATAAAAAGAATAAACGATAAGGACTTTAAATGGACATATCTTTTCAACAGCCGACTAAAACTCAAAACTCCGTTCTTATTAACAGATAGTTCTCTCATACAGCAGAACATAATTCCCTCAACAACTAACTATTTTTGGAAGGACATACTTTTAGAATGGTCTAACTTCATAACCATGCGTAAAAGTTAAATTAAAAATGAAGAAGATATACAATGTCAATCTTTATGGTATAACGACAACATAATAATTGATAAACATCCATTTTTGTATCTTGAATGGTATAAAAAGGGTGTTGTCTTTGTGAATGACTTGCTTCATAAAGACGGCAGATTATTGACTTAGGAAGAAATTTCCAATACATTTTCAATCGACACTAAGTTTCTGATATATGAATCCGTGAAAAGAGCCGTAACTACATATATTCGAACGCTGAATATAAAACAATTTCAAAAGAAAATGGTAGGCCCAATTTACCCTTTTAATTTGGCGAACGTTGATACAATAATTGGAAGCAAAAACTTATATGCTTTTCTTCTAAACTCAGTATGTACGCTTACCAAGTTATTCAAAATGGGAAAGAATTCTTCAGAATGATTTTACTGAAAAGGATTGGAAAATTTATAACACAATTGCCAATAAATGTTAACGAAGTACAGACTTGAAATGGTTGCAATACAGAATTATTCACAATATCCTCCCAACAAGACAATTTCTATATAAAATTGGGTATATACCTTCAGCGCTATGCTCGTTCTGCGAAACGGAATCAGAAACTATCAACCATATGCTATGGAAATGTGAACCTATCCTCAAATTATGGAAGGACATATAATCATGGTTAAATTCAGTACAACTGAAATTGGAACTTACAAATAAAATTATTATTTTAGGAAAGAAAGGAAAGAACAATAATCCTGTAAATGCAACCATTCTTCTAGTCAAACAATATATATATAGATGGAGTGTAAATTGTTTTAAACCTAAGTTGGAATACATTAAAAAAGAAATTGTTAGTTATTACGATATGTCTAGATATGTCTATCTGTCAACAGGAACAGAAGAAATGTTTTTCCAATACTGGTCTACACTGCACTTATTATTTGGAAAATAATCCTGCTGAATTGTATCAGCCAATTTTGGATTTATGTATCTGTATGTATGCACCTTTGTTTTGTCGTGTAAAAATGCTTGTCTGTATGTCAAAATATGGAAAATAAAAAAAAATAAAAAAATAAAAATAAAACGTACATTTTCCAGTGTGTGTGGATGGAATGTATGGTCCGAATTGCTCGTTGACCTGTGGTCAGTGCAGTGGGACAGTGTGTCACCCAGTGTCCGGCCTGTGTCCAGGGGCGTGTAGAGACGGGTACGCGGGTACACAGTGTACCTCAGGTACAGTATAAGCACCAACCTTTCCCGTGCCATATACGTAAAATGTAACTTCGTGTAATATTCATATGTAACTGCCAACTGTAACTGGACATAAAAACCAACACTCTAATCGACTAACTTATAAGTACACAGTTCCACTATTTTTTGAGAGTGTGTGTTGAGAGACAGGAAGGCACACATGTACACATACAGACACATAGACAGACATGTAAACAGACAGACACTGACAGAGATAGAAGGAAATAAAGTTTATTTCCATAAAGGGACCACTAGTCAATTTCCCATTTGAGTTGGTAATGCTCATAACGGGTTAGCTTTCATATAACGTAAAGATACAATATTTGTTTGAAGTGACATAAAATATCATATACAAGTTTAATTGTTGGCGCCGCATTGGCAAAGACATAGCAAAAACATCAAAATGAGGTCAAATAATTGCATCCTTTTTGTAAATGTACACAATACACTGAGCATGTTTTACATATCAAGTAATATTCGGAACCACGGAATTTAGTTCTTATGTAAGCTTTGTGTACCTTAATTGGTTAAAATTGGGCTGTACAACTGCATAATCTATCAACAATTACTTAATTTGTATCGTCTTGCACTTGTAGAATGTCTGAATGGCTACTATGGTCCGAACTGCTCACTGACCTGCGGTCAGTGTGGTACCAGTGGATGTGATCACGTGACTGGTTCCTGTAATGGAGGATGTAAGAATGGATATACGGGCAATAAATGTAACACCGCACTCACCACAGATTCAGGTATGTATACGTGAATAGGTTTTGAAAGAACTTGATTTTCAATCCATTTATCAACAAACAATATATGATATATTTCTGACTTTTTACTTTATCTTAATTTAACACTCTTATCCATGAGTAGTCATCCATACATTAGTAGTGGTATGTATTCTAGGCTGATAGCTTACTTAAAGGGGCAGTAGCACATTTTTTCACTGAAATATGTCGGTGATATGTTTTGAAAAAATTGTGTCACCAATAGTAAAACACCCTACTCTCTTCGGAAAATCAAGTTAAAAAATTAGTGCAGTTTGTTACGTAAAGCCATGGTTATCATTTTGTCATTCGAAATAATAAAATGTGTCACAATAAAATGGCCACCATGCAATTTTTGCCTTATGCACAACACCATTATTACCACTACAAATAATTTCTTTATGTAATAAGATGTTGTATCCTCTAAAGCAAATATAAATAACATAAACTATCATTATAAAAGGGAAGTTTCAAAAAATAAAAGTTGCAAAAAACGTGCTAGTGCCCCTTTAATGCACCAGCAATAACAGAATAATCTACTAGCCATGTCCTCTGCAAGACAATGCGGTCTTGAACTTAACATGTGATGACCGATTACTTCTTTTTGGGTCTTCACGATGATCCGTATATTCTTCAGAATCAATTAACAGAATAGAAACAGCTCCTGGGTAAGTGTGCCATAAGGGAGAAGCATATTTGTCCGAAATGTGTCTTTCTACGTTTACGGTAAGTTGTTTGTGTTTTCAAGGGTTATCTGCCCTTGCTGCTGGGGGCATCGGAGCAGCGATAGCTTTTGTCGTCACCATCATCATCGTTGGTGTCATCATACTCATCATCTGCTGCTGTATGGAGCAAGAAAAGAAGTCAGTATTCTGTCTAAAAATCAGTTTAATTTAGCAATTACACATGTGTGTTTGAATAGACAAACAATAAAAATACCCCGATGCATGTTACTGTGTTTATCTCTTTAGAAAGGGTATGCTTATAAAATACTTTTATCGACCGGCAGTATATAGATAACAATTGTGTATGGTTTCTTTAGTCATGTAGTCCTATATTTCCTGTGGTGTGCACAGGTTTTCACTCAATTCACGCCACTGTTCCCAATAATAAATACCAATAATATTCTGAAAAAAATCCCAAAATAACAAGCAACAAGCTTAGTACAAGGCCATAAAGTCAAGGTTAATTCAAGGTAAAAAAAATACATTTTACAAATTGTTGTATTCTTGATAATATCGAAATACAATATATCAATATTAATGTATATTGAAACTGCCGACGAATTATCACTTACTTATGGTACATTATGAAATTGTCTCTGACACAGGGTCGAATCTGACTTGCCAAAAGCTGGAGTGAATGCTGTGCGATATGGTCGGAAGAACGTAGGGTACGAGGAAGATGAAGACAACAACTCGACCAGCTCGGCAGACAGAAACCACCCGTATGAACAGTATGACGCACCAAGGTAAAGTAGTAACTGATGGTATCTTGGATTTTGTAACCTAGGGTTAAAGGTCACACCATGGTTATAAATTACAATACATAGATTGCAACATTCTCCCTGGAATTAAGTGCGTAATGCTTTAAAAGGAGGGTTCTATCGGGGTATTTTTTGTGGAAACGAAATTCAAGAGGATATTCCCGTTTACACATATATGCTATTAATACATGATTAAAACACAGTAAAATTGAAAGATATCAATGAAGTTAATACTTTGATGACTTTACATTTCACTAATTGATGAAGATAAGCTTACATTTCTTGAAAAATAAAAACTATGAGAATTGAAGCCATTCATCGACGTTAACTGGTTGTTAGTTGTTTTTATATGTTATGTGTTACTATGTGAATATTCTATCGGTGTATATGTTTTAGTATTACATACATTTAAATTGAGTTAAATATACCGTGTTTTATATCACGAAATGCCAAAAAACCAAGATGGCGGATACTGCCGATAAATCGGTGATAGAGATGTCCCTTTAAGAAAAGTAATTCTATTCCTAATATAATGTTTCTTTTTAATGTTTACTGAATTTCGTAAAGAGAGCAGAAGCCTGTAGGGCCAAGGCATATGTTTTTATGAAAAACATTTAGGGATTATGGATACAAGTTTTAAATACAATTTATAAAACGTTGACATGAAGATGTATTCATCACGCGTTTGGAGCACAGATAATGTTGGATGTTTATATTTTATATAACTTCTCTTTTATCCCCACAGATACGTAACCACGACTCCAGTATCTACTGATGGCGTTATTCCTTCAGTGGTCATTACCCAAGAAGATGATGGCGTTATTCCTTCAGTAGTTCTTACCCCATCAGATGATGGTGAAAACACTTCTTCTACTGACCCCATATATCTCTTCATGTCAGGTGCTAATCAACATATTTACGAAGAAATGGATGGACAAGTGACCCACAGTGACCCCGTTCCCGATGATGTAGTTGACCCGGAAGCGCTTGAACTTCCGGAGCCATCTTTACTTGAGAAGAGCTTAGGCGGCAATTCGTATATAACTATGAGTGAACTAAATACATATGAAAACACCCAAATGTAAACATAGTTAGATGGATTGAAAATGTTCCATTTACATCAATATATAGTTTCAAAAATATTTCTCTTTTTTCATCGTTGTGATAAATACTTTTGTAAATAAAATTTTAGTAGATTATTGACAATAAAATTGTAGTTTCACCGTGTCCTTGTGAAGTTTTGTCGTAAATAATGAACATATCAAATTTTTTTCTTTCAAATTTCCCATTTATAACGATAGTTTATATCATTCATATTTACTTTAGAGGGAAAAACATCTTTTTACACAAACCAATTTTCCGTAGTTGTAAAAACAGTGTTGCCTATACAGCAAAAAATGCATGGTGGCCATTTTATTGTGAACACATTTAAGTATTTCGAATGACAAAAACAATTCCCATGGCTTTACAGAACCATGTACACTCATTTTATCACTTGATCTCCGAAGAAGGAAGAGTGTTTTATTATTGGTGACATTATTTTTCAAATAAATTTTGTCGACTTATTTCATTGAAAAAACTTGCTACTGCCCCTTTAAGAAAGCGTTGACGAACGACAATCGTTACATACACCAATATAAATCATAAAAATCTGGCTTATTACATTGGGACACGTCTACAACGTGCATGTGTAATCAGCATTGATCACTTTGAAACCAAACACATAACTAATAGAGCAGTAATGTAAATGTTTCTATTAAAGGGGCAGTAGCACGTTTTTTGCAAATTTAATTTTTTTAAATTTCCCATTTATAATGGTAGTTTATGTCATTTATATTTAATTTAGAGGGTAAAACATCCTATTACACAAACCAATTATCCGTAGTGGTATTATTTTGAATGACAAAAACGATTCCCATGGCTTTACGGAACCATGTACACTCATTTATAAACTTGATTTTCCAAAGTAATAAGGATGTTTTATCATTAGTGACATTATTTCTCAAATACATTTCATTGACTTATTTGAGCGAAAAAACGTGCTACTGCCCCCACATTTTATTATTTTGAATGACACAAACGATTCCCATGGCTTTACGGAACCATGTACACTCATTTATAAAGGATGTTTTATCATTAGTGACATTATTTCTCAAGTACATTTCATTGACCTATTTGAGCGAAAAAACGTGCTACTGCCCCTTTAAAATCTCTTTAGCACGTTTCTTTAGGGAAATAATTTGATCTCATAGGAAAAAGAATGTAACCACCTGAAATTCATTGTAAGTTCTTAAACGAACCTACCAAGTTTGCCTATTAGCAATGAATGTGAAATTGAGGAAACACGACACAAGCTATGTTGTAACATTTGTTGGAAACGTGAGGTCAGAAAGTACTATATGAAATATATGTAGAAATAATCAGTCTCATTAAAATCACACCATAGTTAAGCTGCACTACTTTACACAACCTACTTAATTACGATCTGATTTTATTAAGGCTGTAATAATATTATTCATTGGCACGTAGTATGTGGTTTCAAAATATTATTTGACTTTCGATTTCCCAATGTTGGTTTCCCATTTGTTTCCCGTCGCTGCTTGATAGTGTTGTAAGATAAAACTTATTTCTAAATGTAGTAACATAGCATTGTTGATGATGAGAACACGATTCCATCGGTGGGAAACGTAGCCTTTTAAAATATATATGAATTTCATATCTCAGTCAATTATAAATATATAGAAGTTAACAACATGTATTTCTATTTAGGTCAATACTATATCATCGTCTCTTGCAGGTAATAAATTTGATTATTACTCGCCCGTATATGATACTGAAGTGTAATATTTATAAGGCAATATTAAACTAGTGTAATACCGCCACACGTATGACGTCACAATAGTTTGGGGTTATGACGTCACAATGGGAGAAACGTCGTCACAATGGCGTCGGGCTTGCGGGTATAATAGTTTCAGAGCCATGTCGGCTATTTTGTTGGATTATTGGTGGGCGAGTAATAAACAGAATACTAAACTTCCTTCTATTTAATGCCATTTTTTTCGCTCGTTCTATACAAAATCATTAACTCGTTTAATAAAAATGGTATTAAATAGAAAGTCGTTTAGTATCCTCTATATATGTTGATTAGTTTAGATAACCGAACTATATGCAGTGAAAAGATGAAAAGGACATACCACGTTACCATTCGTGATATAATGATAATAATGAATGAAAATTTGATGAAAAAACTTTGCTTTGCATTCTGTATATTCTGCACATGTGTAAGGCTCTACAACGCTCTATCAATTTCTTTTATCTTTAATCTAATTCGTAAATCATGACATCCTACTTCTTGTGAAATGTCACGAGATATAAACCTACATTTTTAATGATATTACACGGGACAATAGCTCTGTTTTGTCGACGTATGTCTATATATGCAGTCAAGCAAGTCTGAACTTCCTTATTCACATGGCCTCAACATCCAATCAGAATAATCTTGTCAAATGTATAAATTATAAGGTATGATAAGGGCAACGCATTGTCACCTAAAATTAATTTAAATAAAGAAAAATATCAAAATCTTTGTCAACAATCATTTATCAAGATTTGCATAGACCCAACAGCTTTTACACTCAAGCTAATTATATATCCTCGAACGGAGAGAAACACTATTTAGGGACAGTTGGGTAGTTTGCATACCTTTGTCCCTTTATTGAGTTCGTTATGAATAGAATTTATGTTAAAATGTCTGACAATGATGAATTGATGGCAAATAACACTGTACATACAGCTGCATACTGAATGTGTGTTCCCCCACTTGTGTATTTTAGTTCAAATACAGATGTATGTCATTTTAAAAGTCTTTGAAGCACCATATCAACGCGAAATTTTTTCAAAACTAGACTGCGTTTTCGTAAATAAGAGCATAGTTTCGTGTTTATAACATATCCTATTTTATACCTCATAGTTAAATATTACAGTTTTGGCAGTTATTTGTTTTCTAAACTACAGTTTTTATTTTAATTTGTTAAGTAATCCAGTAAAGTGGTCAACTGTGTGATTCATTAATCAAGACATGCATTTCCTCTTATATTCAATGAATTGTGTTGATTTGTCCTCATTTAATCGACTTTTACTTTTATTCGGAAATCAAAGAAAAATAATCTTCTATTTCATTAACCCAACGTTCGATAACACCGACGTGGCAATCACAGGTTAGGTTTTGAAATGATTAATATACATCGATATAGGATGGTTCATTCATTATTGAGGTAAGTATATTGGCGTTACAAGGAAAGTCAGATTACATGATAAATCCATTAAGATACACATGTACATGTAGGTGAACATACTTTTTGGATACAGCTGTGATGTTATGTATTATGTTGTTGTATTCGTTTCTTCTGATATTTGACATATATACCCCTTATCATACACTATAAATCAACCTCACAGAGTAATCAGAATCGTTCTATGTGTATACAATTTGTCGACATTGTTACTTCAAATGACGCAAAAAAAGTGTTAAACATTAATTGTATATATACACGTTTACGTCCGTCATATAGGTAATAGTTGTTCACCTTTCTGTTTGTACGAAAGTCTTAAAGGGGCAGTAGCACGTTTTGTTTTCAAATTTCCCATTTATAATGATAGCTTATGTCATTTATATTTACTTTAGAGGGAAAAATTATCTTATTACACAAACCTTTTTTCCGTAGATGTAAAAACAGTGTTGCGTAGAAAGCAAGAATTGCATGGCGGCCATTTTATTGTGAACACAATTTATTATTTCGAATGACAAAAAAAAGACGATTCCCATGGCTTTACGAACCATGTACACTCATTTTTTAGATTGATGTTCCGGAGATAGAAGGGTGTTTTACTGTTGGTGAGATTATTTTTCAATTAAATTTTATCGACCTATTTCACGGGAAAACGTGCTACTGCCCCTTCAAAACACCGGCCACTTTTTAATTGGTCAGTGAAATCCCTTTGAAACTTGACATGTTGTTGTTGGGGTTTGACATGTGCATCATTTCTCATGAGACTTTTCAGATGATGTTATAATTTGCGACGTTTTGGCATTATCGCAAACTTCCGCAAATGTAACCTTCGGCATGTGTTGTTATTTGACAATGCTGAACATGTGTATTCCTTGTGGTGAGACATTCGAATGAGGTCATTGTTGGTGGAAACATTTCCCTAAATATAAACCCTGGCCCAAACTTTTGCTTGCTCATTGGTGTGTCTTTCATACTACACCGGATCATTCACGTGAGGTAAGATTACGTTTACGTTTGTGAACACGTTGGTAGTTTACAATATAGAGTATGCTTATAACTATACAAACTTAAAACTTGTATTGATAGACAAAGAGGCAAAGTAGGTAAACGCTGAAATCATGTACACGAGCTAGAAGTAATATTATTCACTCACTATGGTACACGTTAGTCGTCAGTGTAGTGAGTTTATCTTCACACTGCTTATCACCTCAATGATATTTAGCATTATTCTGCTTTAGAAAGTCACTTCCTTCGACCGAGCGCATACTATCTAAATCTGACATATAACGCCCCGCTAAACATATACTTTTCTGTAGCAATAGAAGCTTTATTTGGAATACTTTTTAGACAATTACAGTTTAACTTCCCCGTTAAGACGAATTGAAATGTTAATCTATTACCACAATGGCTTGATAGTTTAAGTGAAATGTTAATCCCAATTTTTCCATACAGTTAAACACGCATATGTTTGGATCGTAGATAAGCATGAACAGTTAACACGTACCCGGCTGTATGTACGGATCTATAAATACAGTGCACTGGAGCGGGTGTAAGCATTATATTACTTCCTCAATGGTACGTTGAGAATATGGCGACACTGGGACAGTGTTTATTTCTACTCACATTTACAGTAACAACGAAATCTGCAGCGGGTAGGTTGAAAACGAACTCGTAATGTTATTTCATGTGTACATTATTTTGTCAATCTACAGATTATTATGATTCGTTAACGAAATGCTATAAATCGATCGTTATTGATTTTACAACGGTATCGATATCAGAGAGTTGCATGTACACAACTTATAATTAAATAATCAATCAGACCTACTAAACGTACGTATATTTACTTGGATTTTATATCTTTGTATCGATAGCCTGTGTCGTTGTTGTATGTTAGGTTGACATGAAGCGTATGAATGTGCGTTTGAAAGTCAACACATAAACGGTAGCCCCACAGTAGTGGTAGTCAATGACAGGTAAGTGATCATACTTGTAGTCTTTGTACCAGAGTCAGTTCACCATAACATTACGTGAATGAACACAATACGACAGTGGTAACCTGCACTGTACAACGTATATCTTATAAGTAGAGTCAGGGAGACATAATGTCTTTAGACACTATCCTGTTAAAGGGGCAGTAGCACGTTTTTTGGCTCAAATAAGTTAATGAAATGTTTTTGAAAAATAATGTCAGTAATAGTAAAACACCCTTCTCTCTTCAGAAAATGAAGTTATAAAATGATTATACATGGTTCCGTCAAGCCATGGGAATCGTTTTTGTCATTCAGAATAATAAAATGTGTTCACAATAAAATGGCCCCCATGCAAGTTTTGCTTTATACGCAACACCATTATTACCACTACGGATAATTGGTTTGTGTAATAAGATATTTTACCCTCTAAATTAAATATAAATGACATAAACTATCATTATAAATGAGAAATTTGAAAAAATAAAATTTTCAAAAAACGTTCTACTGCCCCTATAAATAATAAA
Organism: Gibbula magus; assembly: GCA_936450465.1. NCBI lineage: Eukaryota > Metazoa > Mollusca > Gastropoda > Trochida > Trochidae > Gibbula > Gibbula magus. The sequence goes on along the minus strand of OW388292.1, from coordinate 57,486,544 downwards.
TATCCTTGTTTTAGCAAAATATGTTATATACTATCAACCATTGGGATTGTTTACAATGGGGAGGATACAGTAAGTAGATATAGAACATGTTGACAAATCAGAGAAAGGTTACTACTTCTCTCGCAGTTTGATTTGAATATTGTATGTGTCGTACGTGTGCACTTAACTCTTATCTTACCTATGTATTACCCAACTACATGTATGTATTGAGGCGATTGTATCATGCATACAAGAGACATAAATCATGTTTTTATATGAGCTTTTACTTCCAAGGAGTATTTTCAATTTAAAGATACAGGTAGATATACAGATATATATTCGAAAACATCCTTCTGTTACATTTGTTTTTAGTTATTTTGCTGACCAAATATAAATTAGCTGATTGTTACAATAGTCGTGTTATATTCAATTATATCCCACTTAGACCTCGTTGCCCGTAGCAACCACTCATAAAAGTGTCCTGTTCATTATCGATATCAGGACTGTTTCGTCCAAACACTCCTGATATCTGATACACGGACAATTTCAAAACCACTTTTAAACAAAATAAGTTACATTTTATCAACGCCAATGACAAAACGATTGAGACAATTGTATGATTCAAGGCGTAAAAATACGAATTTATTTGATGTAATACTCAATACGGTTGGGAGTAAAATACTTCTGCCAAAAAATTAACTAGACAGAATAAACCCAAAAATTAACATGACTTTGATATATTTTCCACCACAAATTCACAACAACCGTTTAGAACGTTATGTTAGAAATGAGAAATATAGTAGTTTGAAGCAGAGACAAAATATACAATTAAGGAAATATACAAAATAAACAATTTATAAGAATGTTCAAGTTACCTAAATATTGAAAATCCATCCGATTTTAATCATATTTAGAAGTCATCTTTAAAATAGTCTCTTATCGCAGAGCCACGCTAACAAGACGACCTCATTCTTCCAAAGCAATCTAGAAATTGACAAACCATGAAGTTTGGTCGCAAATTACCCGTATGTTCGTAAATTGCACGCACCTACACGATGTTTGAACATGTATTTCGTGCACCTAATTTTACACGCGAGAATCACGTGCTAAAATCGGTCAGGCGGAACATCCGTAGTACTACGAATTTCATTCATACAGTAGAGAAGGGGCCACAAAAAGGTTATGGTATTTTACATTATTTAAATTCATGTTATTTCACTCGGAATAAGTGAGAAGTCAGTTTAAACCATAGTTTCCTCGTTGCATCGGGAAATAGCAGGACAGTTGTCCTCGAGCCCGGCCCTCGGCATAAAGGCCTCGGACCTGGGCCTCTCGGACAAACTGTCCTGCTATTTCCCGATACAACTCGGAAACTATGGTAGTAATTATTAGGTGTCTGCCTACCTAACTACCTAACTACCTATCTACCTACCTTTCTGCGAGGTAAACAATAATCAGTGTAACATTTATAAATAACTATTGAAGAATATATGCGCATATATAGGTACATGTAAGTCATCATCTGTGACATTATTACAAAAATGAAGTAAACGTGAGCACGGTCGTCCCGCTAATGAGTCTAATGCACTGAAATGTACTTGCTAAATAATTAAAATTCGAAATGTATCTTACATCATTGAAATAAAATTTGAGTATTATTATCTCTCAGAAAACCAAAATTCACTGTATGATTTACGTGCTCGCGCATTATATCTACGACCTAGTTATTGTGATAACTTCTAGAGCAATACGGAGCGATATAAATTATGTATGCAAGTGTTATGGAGAATTATAAACTTGCTTTGGCGGTTATCATCTTAATCAAACTCATGATAAATTAATGATTACATCATTAACGCGTTCAGTTAAATAGTATTACACGGAACCCGTATATAGAGATTATTACCCGAGGAAGTGTGTCAAATGACTTTTACGAAATGAGTGTTAATTTTTGTATTGCCCGAGCGAGAGCGAGGGCTATACACAAATTTGCACGAGTTTCGTAAAAGTCATGTGGCACATTTTCGAGTGTAATAATTTCTTTATTACCCATTCTGTTCCGTTTCATTAGCGTAAAAATAGTCAGGAAGCGGCCCCTTTCTCTTGCGACGGCAAGCTACAATGCGTCACGAACAATCGTTTTATGACGTCACAGACGACACAATACGGGAAGTCGCGGCGAAACAATGGTTGCTAGGCAAACCTGATATGTGCACATGTGCTCATATCAATAATATTAACTCGGTTATTTTCAACCATATGGGTAAAAGTACACTTTTATTTTGCTCAGGAGCCGATGCGGGACTGATTGCTGGGTGTGCCGTGGGTGCTGTCGTTGTCGTCGCTATTGTCATCGCTGTCATCATCTTCCTCATTATCAGAAGGTAACATATTATATATAATGTCATCTTCAGTTAGGCAAGTTCATTCGTCAACCAGTCATCTTGTCTCATATCGTTGTAAATAATGCGAACGGGTGAATGTCTTTTTGTCACTTGGCAAGACCATTAGAACAAAACAAACGCTTGTGAATTTATGAAGGTCATGCAAAAAGCAAATGCCGGTAAATGTTAAAACCAATAATGCCAATGTAATACACTGAATTCAATACAGGAAGTTCCTACAGATTTTGCTGAAATGCAAACAGCAGTTATATTCACTTGTTGACCTTGTTCGACGGGACCTCCGAGCAACAGAGCAATGCTGTGTTATTGTCCTCTTATCTACATACATACTCTTGTGTACCGTGTACAAAGAGGCAATGTTACACTGAGCCTCTTACACTGTTCGACACTACCCTTACTGATTAATTAGATTTTGTAAATTGTTTCTCGTTTTCTGATATCGTCTGAGCAATATATCCATAAGGAAAAAAAGACATGTTTGCTGTATTTTAATGTTTCATATTATGCACTTTAAGTATTGTAGTGATAATTATCAATTCGTGTTGTATAACTCAAAAGGAGGAAAATAGTGAACCTGTGAAAAAGGTGTTATCGGCGAGTTCATATTCTTTCAGTAATTAATTTCCGGAGTGGAAGATTGACATATGATTGAATGCATGTTGTGATAGATTCGAACCAACACGTTGTTGATTCACCTATTGATATGGCAACAACGAGTAGGAAAGTACCCCAGTTGTCAAGGTTTTATTTCATTATAAGTAGTCATGGTATATGGGTTAAGGTAGAAGCAACGCATATTTCTTTATAGCCACTTCCTTTATACAGTACGAGGCTCAGTTTGAGTAAGGTGTGTTTGTAGATACGACGGTTAAGGGGTATTGGCTGCTTTATTTGAATGGAGCTCATTGAACTTGCCGTCTAACAAGTTACACGTTTCTTGTGGGTTTCTTTACTGGTGAAATGTATGCACAGAGGAATATTCCCATAGAGGGTGTGGGTTCGAATCCTGCCAGGGACTCGGCCCAAAGAATGTACAAGAATTTGTACTATTGAAGCTAGTGTTCTCTCAAATGTAACAATATTAGTTTCTACCTACCTATGTAACATATAAAGAAGGTATGACACTGTCCATCTTGAATCCTGGCATAGGACCGGAAATGTAAACTTGGATCAGCCGACGAATGCGACAAAGCGTATTTGAGCCAGTAAACCACTTCCGGTCCTATGCCAGGCTTCAAAATGGCGGACAGTGTCATACCTTCTTTATATGTTACATACATGTAGGTAGGTAGATATATATATACGTAGGTGTATATTTAGGGTCTGGCGCCTGTGTTGCATAGTTACCAAATCGTTTGGCCTTGTTTCAAACGTGACAACCTCCGTCTTAGAAGTTCTCCAGTCAATCAAGTCAGCAGCGCTTGAGGACCTCAAATAAATCCTAGGTTGGTTTCCGGATCCTTTACTACATTGTTAACGGTTCTCAATAACGAAAACGTCAAATGTTTGTATTAATATCTTACTCTCTCATACCTAATAAGATAAACTGTTCAAATAAGACGGAGTTGGACTTTATGAAAATTATATTGGGAAATTTGGTAATGGTATACGCAGGAACATGTTCCCAAATTCTTCCTAATGTCATTCTTAAACCTACATTACACCGAAGATTTGGCAGATTTTGATTTGGCAGATTTGGCACGTCATAACAAGTTCACATTAAGATAGCATGCATGGTTACACTTAACTTATTCAATCAGTCAGGATACAGTACAGAAATTAGAAATAAACTCTAAAAAGCAAGATTATATTTCAACAACACATCATCTAGAAATCCAAGCAGTGTAGAAGACCAGGGTGCGCATCTTCTGGAACGGTATAAAATCGGCCACGCCTGCATGTATATGGATGCGAATGCTGAATAGTTCCTCAACAGGACATATACTTCACACTTCTTCGTGGTTGTCTGACAATTATCTACATATACTATTTTCACCAAATAAAATTTCAAGCCAAAACTCACTGAGAAAATAAAAAAGGAACGCTTCAAGTAGTTCGTAATGTTCTGAATGACCACTTTGTTAAACAGCATGACAGAGAAATGTCTAGAACTCTGATGGGAATCACTTTTGGTGAAGTTGAGAAGACTGATCAGGATTACTCCTTGTCCAATTGTATAACAGGAGGAGTATTGGCAATGTTAAAAGTTCCTGAACATCCCTTTCGTTCCGTGTTCGTCTGAGATCGTCGACGAAGCTCATAAACAAACTTAAAACGGGTCCACCTCGTCCTCTACGTAGACAGTTGGATCGTGATCCACAGTTATGAATTCATTGAGAAAAGATATTTCGTTGAGCTTAGATATGTTGGTGGGGTTGGCTGGACGACAAAGGCTGTCCTAACAGTGAACCTCTTGAATCTTTTATAAACCAAGTATATCCTATAATCTTCGTAACACGATCGTCAGTCGTGAATGAAATTATTTTATTGAGTGGAGCTTGGTTAATGCAAATAAAACAGCATCTTTTGACTCGCATTAATCGTTCACTCACGCATATGCATGGTTACACATGGAGACATCGATAACATGACGTACAATACATTATACTAGTATAATCTTTACTGCATTAGTCAGTTCAACAATTATATCAATTATCAATTATAATGGATTAATTTAAGTAATCACGATTAAAGTGGTCAATTATATCATTAAGCGTTGCGTGCAATGTTTCATATATTATTCACTAATTTATAATTCAGTCAAAATTATAGTGTATGTCAGATTGAAGATTTCACTAACATATCACAGTTAACTCATATTGTATAGATTGGATGACAGTTCCCATTATTTAACAAGCATGTACCATTTCAACTTTTTATTTTCAGAAAACAAAGAAAGGGAACGACCAGCTTCATGGCACAAGCTTCAATCTATGAAAACGTCTCCTCCAATGGAACTCTGACGTGCACTTCTGATAGAGGTTGTTGTTATACTCCCACCTTACAGCGTTTATTCTGTCCGTCTGTCCGTCTGTCTGTCAGTCCGTCCGTCCGTCGGTCTGTCCGTCACAACACTTTGGCAAAACATATTTTTCAAAACTACATGCTACACATGTTAGCGATGATCTTTAGTTGTGCCTTCTGAGGGTTAGACCCATTTCTGAATTTATTTTTTCCATGGAAACTTGACCAAAACAGTGACTCTGTAAGGAAGTCATTTTGTGCAGTGCATATCTCCAAAACTGAACATGCTAGTTTCACCAAACGTGTTACACATGTCAGCCATGATCTCTAGATGTACCTGTTGAGGGTTAGATATATTTCTGAATTTTATTTGGCGGTTTCCATGGAAATATGACTTACCAGTTATCTCTTTAACTGTACATTCAATATTCATTCCACTTTATATTCCACTTCCGGTCTCTTTGCTATGGTTTCTTTTGTTACAAGTGTAGGTGTATTAGCCGATACTCCTACACTTCTTTCTGATATACTGACACTTTTCTAATAAACCTACGCTTTTAAACAGCTCAGAAATCAATGGAGTCAATTTTCTAAATTTCCAAATGTAAGTGGTGATACTTTATAAAATGTTATATATGAACATAAAAAACACCTGGGTTCGAACCTGTGTCCTGTTGCTTTCTGGCCGAACGAACTAACCATTACACAACGAATGAGGTTCTTATAATGTATGATATGATATAAAATTCTGTATTTCTTTTTATATAAGAATGTTATTTAATTTTGGGTGCGAAATGTCTTAACATAGTGAAAGTTACTTCTGTTTCTCTACACTTTGGCCAAATTGACATTGGCAATGCAGTTTATAGCGTTAGCTGTATATTTCGGCAAGATGCACGTGCGTCATTGTGCCATATTAATTAGATTTCGAGCCCCAAACATGGGTAACCATTCAACGCAGCATACCCGAGAGGCCCCATTTGGGTTGTGCGTTTCATACACAAGCTTGTTTACCGCTGTACAAATGTATTTGTTTAGAAATATTATGAAATAGCATTCGTTTACACTCGACCGTAAGTGGGGTATAAGACAGATATACCTATACTTTTCCTCGTGTATCAAATTTGGAATATGAGCTCACAATATCGTATACATGTATAAACAGTATATGAAAGCAAAAATCTAGACTTTTAATTTTGAAAAAATATTGTCAAAACAGCGATTCGAACCCCTGTGGATGAGGTCAATTTTGTGACAGATATTTCTGTCACTGACCCGAGATATTGACTCGTCACGTGATTTGTGTCACGTGACTGTTTGTTTTGACTTTTTTTGTCCAAGTCATCTGATCGGTTCGCTGATTGTGTGTAGTGCAACATCTAAAATGTTAAATACAAAAGTCTGAAGAAAAAATAATTTCGGTATAATAAAACACTTAATTTCTCATGGTGAGGTCTTTATGTGAAATACAAGGACTCTCGGACCTGACTCCCTCGGCGGTGTGACCTGACCTCGACCTGCGGTCTCATTCAGGTCAGACCGCCTCGGGAGTCAGGTCTCGAGTCCTTGTATTTCACATAATGACCTCACCATGAGTAATTACGTGTATAGTAACAATTCAACCAGAGAAGAGTTCCTTGTCATATGAACATAATCTATAGAATTTTATTGTCGTTTCAAGATCAAAAGTCATACATTTATTTGAAGGAATTTCCCTTGAAAGAGGATCCTGATTAGATTTATTAATGGAAAGTCCAATGAAATGAAAATAAAGTAGTGAACAAAAAATTCGAACTATCAAGGAAAATTACGATGGACTTAATCTATATTTTCAAACTTATTTTAACTTTCAGATAATAGTAAGCCAATGTTGATATATGTTTAATTATAGTTCCAGAGGTGGCGGGACCAAAACGAGAGAGACAATGGGAAAAGCCTAAGATCAAAGAAAAACCTGATTTTCTGAAGAAAAAGTCAAACTTTCAAGTAAAACCAAAGGTTAAAGAAAAACCTGAACATTTGAAACCCAAGCGAAAGGAAGACTCCAGTGCTAGAGGAAGTGTGTATGCAAACAGTAGTGTCACGGTACCTCTAGAACCAAAGAGTCACAATACCAATATACCCGTGGAGGAGTTGCGACGGTATGTTGATAAACTTGAACGCACACCCAAAGGATTTGAACGCGAATACCAGGTAAATATAATAGAATATTGCCAGTGGTGTGAAATACTTTACGTCAATGGAGTGTATATAAGCATTACATTACATTACATAACAGGCAGCGTCGAACTTTTTTTAATTTTAAAGGGGCAGTAGCACGTTCTTTCGCTGAAATAAGTTGATGAAATGTATTTGAAAAATAATGTCACTAATAGTAAAACACCCTTCTCTCTTCGAAAAATCAAGTTAAAAAAATGATTGTACATGGTTCCGTAAAGCCATGATTATCATTTTTTTCATTCAAAATAATAAATTGTGTTCACAATAAAATGGCCGCCATGCAATTTATGCTTTATACGCAACATCGTTATTACCGCTACGGATAATTGGTTTGTGTATAATAAGATGGTTTACCCTCTAAAGTAAATATGAATGACATAAACTATCAATATAAATGGGAAATTTGAAAAAATAAAATTTGCATAAAACGTGCTACTGCCCCTTTAATATGTCCAAATTTTCAATTTACAATAAAAGTTGATGCAGTATATCTTAAAAGGTTAAACAGTCCATTATACGACCCGTTTATCTGTAGATTTAGAAAACGTCACGTAGAAAACGAAAGCAGCTAGCGGCAATATTAGTGTGAACACCTTTTAATAATGTGTGGATGGGAAATGGATCGGCATTTCTTATAATGGCCTACTGGTGTGAAAAGAAGTATGAGAAGAAGTAGAAAAGTAACATCAGCTGTAGTAGTTGTTGTTGTTGTTGTTGATTGGCATATAAATAACAAATATATTGAATTTTAGTTTTGAGAAATAAAATATTCCATGAAATTAAACAGTCTGCAGTTTTGCAATTCAAGTGGTGTAAATGGAGGGATTCTAGGACTGTTGAGGTTGCTAGACACGTTCTACACTAGAATGCCCATGTGTCTATTATTCAGAGACTTCCATCCGGGTTCAAGCGATCATTTGACGAATCACAGAAGGAGGAGCACAAGGGGAAGAACAAGTTTCAAGGATACTATCCATGTAGGTTTTACTCATGATTATAATTATGTATCTAAATATGCTTTCATACTTAAATTTAATTCAATATCCTCTAGTGTAGGAGTTGAATATTACCCTGAGGTTATCAATCAATAGTGTGTATATATTGTTCTGTTACATAAGGATAGGAACATGACTTGATAAGAACTCTATTATCCTGAAATATGTTGTTTTCCCCCTTTTCATGGTCCATAAATTGCTCTATATGAATTAACAATAGTTAATTGACAGGCATTATCAAAAATGCCATTTGTAATAATATATGCTTTTCCCTGTCACGAGATGAGTGATATGCGATAGATTACACTAGAAATACGACATATCTTATTTAATTGTTCCACTAAATAGATATTCTCATGTTTCTCTGCTTGCAAACCAACGGTCGATGACGTCATACTGATTGCATTTATGACTCATCCCCTTTGTGATGTTTTCATACTTCAGTGATGAGAATGCTTTTACATTTATCGGACTGAGAAAACTAAGTTTTAGTAGTATTACATAATAAACGCTTACATCTCTTGCAGATGATTACAACCGTGTAGTGTTAAGTCAGCTACCTGGAGATCCCACTTCTACATATATCAACGCCAGTATAGTGTCGGTACGTTCATTCCTTAACCTATATTATTACTTAACTATCAATTTTATGGCACGTATACGGCATTTACGGCCTAGACCATATGATTCAACAACTGGGCCAATACCGGAAAAATGGGCCAATACGGGAAAAACTGGGCCAATATGAGACAAACTGGGCCAATATGAGTCTGAGCATGCGCAGTTGCACATTTGGTAAAAAACCTGAAGCTGTCGCTTCACAACTTTGACCCGTGCTATATGTTCATCAATCTTGTTTATAATTAGTATTTCAATATAAATGGGATGTCTAGTGTTGTGCAAAAAGAATGAAAAGAAGTTTATTAATAAAATTGCCATTAATAAAGTATTTCCGTATTGGCCGAGTTACAGGTCCTCGGTCCGTTGTATTGGCCCTCGACTTCGTCTCGGGCCAATACAAGGGACCTCGGACCTGTAACTCGGCCAATACGGAAATACTTAATTAATAACATTATAGTACTATCTTCTATATTGTTCCATATTTGAAGATATCGCTATATATGTTTTAACATCGCGAGGTCTATTGACTTGACGTCAAAATCCTGTAGCCTCGCAAAGTAAGCGGCGCGGCCGCAATGATGTGCGTCCTACGCACCAGTGGGGGTCATATCAGCGCAAGTATAATATTTTATACTTCAGCTTCAATAAAATCAGATAGTGATTAGTGAAAAATAAAATACTAAGATCTCGCTAAATATTATGCTAAACCGGAAGTTGTCACTCGCCAAAAACGCTTTTCTCGACAGAGAGTCGTTGTTCAACTATGTTGGGTCCCGAAATTGAGTCTAATTAGTCAGAGTTTTCAACAGTGTAAAATCAAAATATTACTGACGGAAAAAGAAGACTTTGCATGTATTCGATAGACACGTGTCCAATAAAGAGGTAATCATAATTTCATACATCAGAGAATGATACTTTTATAATGTCAGTTTAAATACACTTGGTGTGCTGAAATCGTTTTTTGAAAATGGATTTTGGCCAGAGAGTTTGGCATTTAAGTAAAACAAAATTGTAAAATGTAGAAATTTAAGTAATGAAATACGTTGTCGACATATATAATCTCCCTGAACTCAAAGGTGCATCCATTGTGTTTCATAAATTTTATTTGGCTTTGATACGTTCCAACTCACCAAATGTGCTGTCTACAATACAAATAAATTCACCCAGCTTGCATATTTATCCCCAATATATCATAATAACTTGTTTCCAATTAAAATTGAGTAACATCATTATGCATGTGCAGACCATCCTATATAATCCAGCGCTATTGTTCCGATAAATCTACACACAAGCGCTGGAAAACAGTAAGGGTATTTATTCCTAATCTAGTTACCTCCTCTTGGGTCCATGTTATCCAATCAGAAACGAAACGCAGACACTATGGGCGTAAACAACTCGACCAATCAAAACGCATCACTACCGTTGTTTATAGAAACAAACATGGCGGCGGCCGACTCACTCGATTACGATAAAGTTTGTAACAAATTCAGCGTAGAAAACCTGACAGAAACTCAAAAGAAAGTTTTAAGAAGTCTGTACGAGAAGAAGGGTGTATTCATGTCCATCAAAACGGGTGGAGGTAAATGATTAAAATCCCTGTGCTACCAGGCGTTCCCAATCATCTGCGAAAGCCAAAATCCTGACACAAGAGTGCTTGTTATTTCACCCTTGATTTCAAGTGATCTCATTGGTTGTTAGAAAGCAAGCATTTCTCTGAGTCATTGCGAAGGGAGGTAACTAGGTTAGGATAAATACCCTTACTGTTTTCCAGCGCTTGTGTGTAGATTTATCGGAACAATAGCGCTGGATTATCGAGGATGTGTGCAGACACGAAACTGCACGTGGCGTCCCATTGACATGCACAGTAGTTATGTGACCTATAAACATTATTAACTCAAATCTTTCTTTTTGTCTGTTATAAATAAGATATTACGTTTGACTCATTGACGCGCGCCACACGCCGTGCATTGTCCGGTTTTCGATCAGAAATCACTACTTTTACCTTCATATCGTCAATATGCTAAGTCTTCTATCATCAAAATGGTAGTTTTCGAAAACAGTCGGTACTTTTCGATAAAGTAACACCATTTATAACGTTTGCAATATTTGACCCCCAAAAGCACAATGGATGTAGGCCTACCTTTAAATTTGGTGACGAGTTACTGTCGGACGTCATAAAACATCTCGCCGAGTTAAGGATATTCGGAAAGGACGATTTTGAGAATGCTTAAAGAGTTTGTCTCTCAGACATATGAACAGATAAAGTTGTGAATTTCAAGGTTAGTTTAGTTGGCTTCTGAAAACATCGCTGTTTCAGTCGTGTTTATCGCTCGTGGATTTAATTATCTTGCATTTTGTATGGTGACGTTTCTTTTTCGGTTGACTGTAAGCATGACCTATAGCAATCTTTTGACAACAGTACCACTAATAGTTCTTCAGAACATGTATACAATCATAGTATTACATTTTTCACATTTTGTGAATTTTTGGACATTGTGCTTTTCTAAGACACCAACTTTAAACGAATGTAAGGAACAAGAACCGATACTAGGAAATTGATTTCTTTGTGCAAAATAAATATACCATATAATTACTATCTTTACACTGACGAATGAATAAATGAAATAATCATATGGTTGAAGAGCTTATTTAGATATGTTTGTGTAGTATAATGCAGAATGTCTGTGAAAAGCGGAAATTTTATTTGGAAATATTTATTGTTCAGTCGACTTATTCAAGGCAGATAAACAGGTGTTCTGCACATCCTATGTTGTCAATTTTAGATTTGAGTAACCTTGTAGTTTTGGTGGCCTTGTCCATTGGCGGTATCTTACAAGCATATTATAGAGATTCAAATGATTGTTATTTAGGAATATGATTGTTTTATAATTGTGAATAGATAAAAAAAATTGGAAGTATATTGTACAGCTTACTTGATTCAGGGCACATTTTTCTAAACATTTAGCGATTTCTTTACATTTTGGTAAGTTGTATCCAATATGAAGCTCTTTAACATCAATCGTATTCGAACAAGGTCATTCTTATTCTAGATAACACTATTTCAGGTTGCAAGAATGATACAAATGAAAGTGTTTTAATAATACTTACATAAGTATAAGTTGTATTAAAAGCATATAATACTACGTAGTACTCAATGAATCGATTTGCCAAACTATTGACTCGTTCCGAGATGTTAAACATCTAAACTATATAAAAATATGTAATATTACATGTCATATTCCAAAGATGTAGTGAATTTGAAATAAAGGCATCCAAGAGTTGAAACAAGCTGATATTGTTAACGTCATTCAATTGAAAATATTCAAAACTGATCAATTACGTCACCCACCCCAGTTGAAAAACTACTGTCTGTCGAGGAAAAGGCTTACCCCCTGTGCATTGAGTAAAGGTATAATCAACTTCCAAACGCAAGACATAACTATTGCTAGTCTCCATCAATAGCCGATCTAAACCTTGCAGTGTTTACCTCACTTTTTCGTGCTAAAATAGTGGAGCGCTGCACCTTAGATGCATCGTCGGTTCTGTTGTTTTAGCACGGAAACCTAAGGAAATGTGACAAGAACATCAGCCAGAGACTGGCAAGAGTTATGCTTTGCGTAGGGAAGTTACATAGGCACCAGACCAAAATTATACTTAGATAAACTACCGGGCAAAAGAAAGGTTTCACCTAAGTTTGTTTCGATTAATTCAATATTAAAAAGAAATCAGATGTATTTGACTATGGCACGATACAATAATACTTATCTGCAGTAGTTTGAATGACTTTGTTGGTGACTGTGGTTAAATTTTAGTTCAAATATCTTTTTGTAATGAAGACAGGGTTAAGAATGAAATTAACACTAACATGACCCCTACCCTGTTTAAAATGTTGTAAATGTGTGTAGAATCAGGCACAATTATTTATTTTCACACAGTATATGTCTTATATGTCGATGAACAGTTGTGTATCATCAAAAATAATTTAAAAACAAAATTGAATTTAAAATTTCATTTTTAAAAAAATAATTAAAAAACATGTTAACGTATTCTTTGACTGCTAACTAAACACCTGTACTTATCAGTTTTGGATTATGACATCGAAAACTTGAGATATTTGAAATTGAAAATCATACATAATTATGATAAAATCAACTGAGGTGAAACCTTTCTTTTGCCCGGTACTTTATATTACGTTTACCTACCTACCAGTATAACGTTTATGTCACATAGGTAGGTAGGTATACGTTAGTGTATATTTAGGGTCTGGCGCCTGTTTGAAGTTGTGGTAAAATATAAACTAACTGGCAACTTATAAATGAATCAAACAAATATGTGCATGGATTTTTGTGCAAAACAGAATAATTTACACCTCTAGCCGATATAATTCAAAACTTGTTTTATACAGATACCCCTATTTATTGGAATAAGGCATTGTCTTGTTGCTAAAATCCCTAATGTAGTTTTTCAGTGAAAACCATAACTGTTGGTTCCGCTTTCAGAAGGTTCAATTCAAATGAGTGAGTGATTTATGGTTTATTTGATTTCAGGGTTACAGAAGACATAAACCATACATTGCAGCTCAAGGTATGAAAATATTTACATATAACTTAAAATTGGTATATTTAGGAATATTATTTAATCGTTGTACCCATGCACTAAACTAACAAAATACCGTTTTGAGTCAGGTTTAGATCTCATATTTTTAGAATAAGAAAAACCGAGATGTATGGATAATCTAAAAATGTATAAAGGTCGATGGACTCATCGATGTCATCAAGTTGCAACCTTCGAGAACATTTACCGGTCCCTAAGTCTGCAAATATTGAAGCTATTTCAAGGATTTAAATTGCGTAACGACATACGGACCTCGTTCAGCACGTGCATGACACTCGTGAAAATCGTGCAGCAAGTGCGGAAGTGTCAATACGTCTGCCGTTCATAGAACATCGAATGAGAAAATACAAAAAGCTTACATTCAATTATAATAGATTTATAACAATTGTGTATATCAAATTTGACATATTACCATCAACTTGAAAAACTGTTTTTCATGTTGGTTGTTGTGTGTCAAATTTTATTTTTTAAAATTATTGTTCTACTCATTTAAATATATCTGCGCACCACTTTTGATTTATGTATAGCTGCACGTGTATGTTTAAAGTAAATTTTAACTATAAAAAATAACTTCCTTCAACCCAATCAATCTGTGGTTGTCAGGAATGAATCGGTCGTAAAATTTAACTTTATGAACTTCATCGCAATATTTCACATTTTCAAAAACGAAGTCCTTGTCCGAAGTTATGAAATCGTAACATATATATCTGTTCCTAATATATGTTTTATGTGTCTTAAAAATAACATTAATGAGTTGTATTCTTGCAAATCGTTATGCAATGTATAAATAGCACCAATTAATGTGTTAATGTGTCAATACAAGGATATTGAAACCATGTCGGTAAGTGTTGCAGCTGACAAAATACAGCTTTAAATGGCAGTCTGATTGCATTATTGTATATTGCTTTAGGATAAATTGCGCTCTGGTATCTAATAATTAAAAGATCGCGTTGCAGTTTATTGAAGTGAATCAACCCGTATCATACCTTACTTGTTTACAGATAATTGAAATGAATAAACCACGAATAATAACTGACTGTTTTGCAATCAATTGAACTAATTAGATTTGATTGAACTGAAATACAAATGCACACAACCAGGTGTGAACATGATTACTCTGATGATCGTCATGTGCCGAAAAGATATCCCCTTAGACTTGAACTTCCCTTAAAGGCACACATATATAAATTCAACATTTGAATTTGAATTGGGTTTTAACGCCGCTTTCAAGAGTAATACACTTATATCACGGCTGCTAGTGTTTTTCAAGGAGAAGCCCGCAACGCCATGGTGGTTTTGCATTGCAGTGAAACCTGCGATTAACGGCTGGAACTAGCGAACCCTGCCCTCCGTTCCATAACAGCGAGCGCTTAAATTGCTCATTGATCGCTCAATGTAGCGCTCAAGTAGCGCTCAATCTCTCGTGAACGACACAGTGCAAATTCCTCGAAGTAGCTACGTAGCGCTACATTGAGCGATTACTTTGAAACCTCTCTTGAACATGGCCCTGGATGGTATAGCGCTGAAATTCAGTGTAGCATTGCACCTTACTGCATGTAGAACATTTACAGCAGACAGACCTGCCGAGCCCCTTGGGGGATTCGATATATTCAACTTGATCGTTAACGGATAATTTATGAATATGTCCTATAATCAAGTTTTTCATAATGTGTCATATACATGTAATAACGTTTTATATATGCGTCTTATAATGCAGTTGTTGATATGTGTCATATACGATCAGGCATTTGTAATTCAGGTGAACTGAAACGAACGCCTACCGTAAAACATTTTGAATAATGTATTAAATTGAAGCGTGGTTGTGTACAACATTTATGGAACTGTACAGTGGTTGTTGTATTCTAGCTCCAAAGAGGAAGACACTGGACGACTTCTGGAGGATGATCTGGGAACAG
Organism: Gibbula magus; assembly: GCA_936450465.1. Taxonomy (NCBI): domain Eukaryota; kingdom Metazoa; phylum Mollusca; class Gastropoda; order Trochida; family Trochidae; genus Gibbula; species Gibbula magus. Next base: position 57,470,830 of record OW388292.1, on the reverse strand, counting down.
AAGTGTGGCAAGGTGGTCATGTTGACCAATCTCGTGGAGGCAGCGAAGGTACTGTAATTTTGCGCTTCAAAATTAAAGCTCGAGCTAAACTGAGGTACAAAAGAAACGTTACACCCTATAGTTTCACCCATACAGTAAAAATAACAAATGAAATTGATATGATAGAACCGGGATATTATTTAATGTTCAATGTTGACTGATTCGGCAAACAATCATACTCGGTTTTTTTCAAACATGCAGAGTCACTGAAAGGACCAAGGGGTAACAAATCATGTTTACACCAACATGACCCCTACCATGTTTATAATGTTGTAGATGTGTGCAGAATGAGGCACATTTAATAATTTTCACTTGTCTTATATGTCGATGAACAGTTGTGTTTTATCCAAATTAATTTTGGAAGAATTAATGAATTTAGAATTTCTTTTTTTTCACAAAAAATTAAAACCGCATATAATTATTCCTTGGTTGATGACTAAACGCCTGTACTTTTCAGTTTTAGAGTACGACTTCGGAAACATAAGATATTTGTTATTGAAATCAAACAAATGATAAAACCAACTGAGGTGTAAAGTTTCTTTTGTCCCTCAGTTTAAATAAACTCGTTGGTCTCAAGCATTCCATGGCGCAGGGCCTGGTATTGCTGAAAATAATACGTCCTAAATAAAAACACAACTTCGTCCTCTGACAGTCTGATTAAAATCGACGGTTTTCCGTGGAATAAAAATTGTAAGATAGTGCATCTACCGGGATACGAACTCATATCAGTCCTAGATTCCACGCCAAACCGTCCTTGTGGCGAGGAATCTACAGAATCTGTTCGTATCCCGGTAGATATATTATTTTGCAAATTTCGTTCCTCGGAACAAGGTCGATTTTAATCAGACTGGTCCTCTGACAGCTTCCTACATATAAATAAGCTGTCACAGGGTGACGTTTGTGATTTAGTACGTATTATTTTCAACAATACCAGGACCTGTGATCCATGGTAACTGCAGGGTATACGTTCCGATAAATTTCTGCGCTAAATATGAAATAAAATATCGAGGGTGGTATCAAGCCTTGTTTATACGGCTGGCGTGTTCATATGAGCACAATTCGCCGGATGGACGCATTTGCACATTATGTATATTTTACTACCGTAAGTAAAATTTTCACTACCGTAAGCAATTTTGCACCTAGTCAGGGGCAGGTGCAAATGTTTACTACCGTGAGTAAATCTGGTATTTTTCTCTATTGTAGTAAAAGTTCTTCGTATACAGACATTGTGAATTTACACAGGTTGAGAAAATATATTAGAGAACTTAAGAAACTCTTAATATTGTTTTTCAAATTTTCTATGTAGGATAATCTCTTTCATGCGCGCGATGACCTTCAAAAATTCATCTGACTATCCGATTTTCGTTATAATTAGGGCGATATAGTCAAACCAATTCTTTACAGATATATATTCATATAATTTATTTAGTTTACATCTACGATAATAACTATTAATTGGCATTTTTAGAAATTCTTTATTCATATTGCCTATTTGCTTAGGCAAAATTAAACACGTATGAACGCATGATGAATTTACTTTTACTCGCGTGTGTATATTACTACCATAAGCAATATTGCATATGTACAAAGTTCGCCGTATAAACAAGGCTGTATTATCATGTGCAAAGTTCGCCGTATAAACAGGGCTATAGAATCGAATGACACATGAGGTCACGTTTAAAACGTCGTAAATGTAACTTCGCAGAGAGTTGAGAATAAAGTAGACAAAGATTGACAGTGTCGTTAACAGTGACACCCATTGGCAATCAAAAGCGCCTTTGAGCATCTTAACTTAGCTGGATATTTGTGCTATACAAACATTTATGAATGAATGAATAATGAAAACAATGTACGTCAAAGTAATATTTTTAAGTGTGCATTTGGAGGTTTTATGTGAATGACACGATACTAGACCAGTACTTATTTACATAATTGTTTAAAAAAGTATTTAATCTACATACTTTTCCTCGACCTAATTCGAATTATTAGTAATTTTTTAATGTCAAAGGTAACCATTTATTGCATGTGTTCCTCTTTGTTTCTTGTTCACAGGTTAAGAGTGAAAAGTATTGGGATAATGAAAACATATTGACTGTAGGCGATCTTCTTGTCACGGTAACCAAAGAAACCGTGAGATCTCACTGGACTATCCGAGAGCTCACTGTCAAACATAAAGAGGTGAGAACCAATATAAACAGGAAGAACAGTTGTTTTATAGACGCGGAAGAATACTGTATAAGCAATGTACATGTCGTGTATTTGCGATTTGCTGCTTTCTTTTTGATAACTGCTATTCCCACTCCAGACATTCGTGAGAGGCACTTTAGTTACCATGGACTCGTGACAGATCGGGTATCCAACTGTGGGACAACGTACCCAATCCTTTTAAATTGTTGACAAAGTTAACATCGTAAATGAGGTAAAATGTTATCTTTATCAAGCCCTAATGTGCCCTAACTGAGCCACATTATATTTAATATATTTTATTGTGTATGAAGGAACTCGTATATCCCTTTTATTAATTTAATTTCAGACAAAGCTTACAAAAAGAATTCTCCAGTTTCATTTTACCGCATGGCCGGACCACGGTGTACCGGATGTGACGTCATTGACAGAGTTTATATGGCGAGTGAGAAAGACTCGGAGCCCACAAAGTGGCCCATTACTTGTTCACTGCAGGTAACAGGCACACGTAATTACCTTGATTTATAATTATGTATTATTTCTTAAAGGGGCAGTAGCACGTTTTTTTCGCTCAAAAAAGTTGATGAAATGTATTTGAAAAATAATTTCACCAATAGTAAAACACCCTTCTCTCTTCGGAAAATAAAGTTAAAAATGAGTGTACATGTTTCGGTAAAGCCATGGGAATCGTTTTTGTAATACAAACAAATAAATTGAGTTCACAATAAAATGGCCGCCATGCAATTTTTGCTTTATACGCAACATAGTTTTTACCACTACAGATAATTGGTTTGTGTAATAAGATGTTTTACCCTCTAAAGTTAATTTAAATGGCATAAAATATCATTATAAATGGGAAATTTGAAATAATACATTTTGCAAAAAAACGTGCTATTTCCCCTTTAAGACCAACCACACTATTATTTGTTTCTCATCATCAATGTGCCAAAACCAATCCCGGAATAATTACTAAAAATATTTTGGGAAACAAATTTTATTTTCATATTTTCTATTCAATTAATTCACATTAATATGGTGAACGGCAAATCGAAATATTGCTTATTTTTTCGGTTTTCATAAACACGAAGGAAACAGACAAGTCGTTGGTTTACATAGAAAATGAAATATGTTTTTAGTTATTTGGAAAGGACGAATTATGGCGATCGGTGGATGAGCAATACGAAATATACATATGGTCTACAGTAAATTATGTTTTCTTTAGTTGTAAATATACAACACCTAATATAATGCATTTAATAAGTAAATAGTTCACATAATACATGGTTTTGGTCTGTTATCGCAGTACGATTAGTTCATTAATCTGATTATGCGTTACGTACAAGTTCTACCCCAGAGAGTAACTGAAGTCGTATTTTGACAGCGGGCCTAAACGGTAACTGTTGGTTTGTTAAGCTCGTGTAATATATTCACTATGTTAGTCTTCATTTAAAAAAAATATACTTCGTTTCTACAAAGCGCCGGGATAGGCCGCACTGGAACCTACATCACCATCGACTATTTGCTTCATCAAGGCGTGGCTGAACACAGAGTAGATGTGTTTCAATACGTATCAAATCTCCGGGATCAGAGAAAAGATATGATTCAAAATGAGGTAAGTTTTTCCTGAGAAATTAGAAATTAAAGGCCATGTAACATGTTTTTTTGTAAAAGAAAATTTCTCAAGTTTTCCATTATCATTAAAGTTCATACAATATATTGTTATGTTAAATAGTACATCTCATTACACGACCCGATAAACCGTATCCATAAAAAATGGTTATCCTACTCGAAGGAAATTGTGTGACGTATAAAGCGATAGTGGTTTGGAACTCTTCACTGTGAGAGGTAGATTTCTTTGTCTGATGCGAATTTGAGAGTTCAAATAAGATGAATTACAACTCCATCATGTTGCCATAATTAAATGTTACTCTGAGTGTTTGGGTATGGCCAAGGGCCTATATTGTGGTGTGGCTTAATCAGTCATATCACTTGAACTACCTTCGAGCGGCCATTTTAATGTGAACACATTAAAATGGCCTCTCGATGGGAAATGGACCCCGCATGGCTTAACCGAATCATGTACAGTAGTGTAAGAACTATTTTTTTATTGATTCAGGAGTATTATCTAGCCATTGGTAACACTTATTTTTATTTTCGTGAGATCACTTTATTTCAGTAAGAAATTCGTACTACAGCACCTTTAATATTGCCATAATGATATTATACTGCAGTATCTTCCACGGGCGAGTAATAAATTTCAATTAACTGTGGACTACACAACCAAGTATGTCTCAGAAATACTTGCCATTTAGATAGTGAAGAAATATAACATGGTTATATTTGGGATAACACTACCTTCAATAGTACAAATTCTTGTACTTTTTCGGGCCGAGTCCCATGCGGGATTCGAACCCACGCCCTCAGAGAAAGGCAACTATCGCCAGCATTGACTGTACCAACAGCCTACCACACGACCATTTCGCCTCGACGAGGATGTGAGTTCGGATCCCGCATGGGACTCGGCCCGAAAAAGTACAATAATCTGTACTATTGAAGGTAGTGTTATCCCAAATATAACCATGTTACAAGTATGTCTCTTTTTTAACGTTCAAACTGCCAACAATGTGACGCCTGGGATTCGTTGCACAAAACACTGAGGTTATTTAAAGTCCCTAAGATAACCTTAGTGTAATGTTAAAGAAAGGTTGGTCTTTAAAAAGAAGCCCAGGTGCACAAATGTATTCATATATATCAGATACGCGTTTTAAATAGCGTCTCCTGCTCAAGGTGAACACCCAAATGGTTTAAACATATTTATTTCATGAAATCAAAAATACATGAATTGGATTGGTCAACAAGCTCAATTGAACTTATGTGATGACCGCTCCAGTGTACATATGCTAAATATGAAACGTTATCGTGACAGAAAGACAATTTATAAACAGCGAACAAAATATCGAATGAAAGATATATGCCAATAAAAAGTTTTAGGACATGATGGTTTGATACGTTTATGATATTTGCAGACAGAAACAGAGAGCTTTCCTCTAACCCAAATCTGCTATATATCTCAGGGAAAGGCTATCAAAGGCAAAATCTTATTTAAGAAGCTATTATTATATTACAGGACCAATATGCCTGTGTGCATCACAGTCTCGTGGAGGCGTTCACATTCGGGGATACGACACTAGACTGTGAGCAGTTCAGACGCGCATCAATACATACAGCATTGAAGATGGGACATTGTGTATTAAGTCAATTCATCAAGGTGTGTGTTTACTTCTAATGTCGTAGTTAAGGGAGGGGGCCTTATCTGTCACATTGACAATATGAGAACAAGTGTCAGATATTGCACTGTACTGTTTAATGCTGTTGTTATATGAAGGGCGTGATATGCTACACTGTACACGATGAACTGGTTATAGCAAACAAAGCCGGATGTATAAGCCGATCACGAGTAATTGTTTTGCGACTTAAAGCGAAGAATCGGGTCTCTGTTTGACTACACGCACTCTACACTCTCTAGTTAATCAGTCGGTAACGGTTAATGGTTCGAATCCACTGTAAATTTTGTTTGACGAACTATTTATTATCCAAAAGCAGACAGTGCTTAAATTGTTTTCTCTTAGTATGTTGTGTTACCGGTATCATATATCAGTTTATCCCCCCGGCATATAATGCGTGGGGGGGGGGGGGGGGGGGGGGGGGGGGGGATATAGTCGTATGCTCAGTCTGTGTGTCCGTCCGCCCGTCCGTCCGTCTGGCTGTAATCACATCATTTCCGGAGCAGTACTCGAAAACTACTATGCCAATCCTCACCAAATTTGGTATACAGCCTCCCCATATCATGTAAATGTGCCTTTTGGGGGTTTCAACTTTTGTTTGGTTTCCATTGAAGGGTAGAGTTTCTTTCTGGAGCATATCTCTAAAACTAATTGACCATACTTCACCAAATTGGGTTTACTGATTCCCCATATCATGTAGATGTGCCTATTGGGGGGTTTGAACTTTTAAAATAAATAGTTTTTCTGTTTCCACGGCAACATTTTGACTTTGTTTATGGGAAGGGAAGAGTTTCTTTCCGAAGTGGAATTTATTAACTGTTTGGCCATTCCTCACCAAAGTGTGTACTACTTCCTCATACCATGTAGATGTGCCTTTGGGGTTTGAACATTTTAAACGTTATTTTTTCTGTTTCCATGACAACATTTAGTACATTTGTCTTTTTCAAAGTTAATAAGTTGAAGTGAATTTGGGGAAGGAGGAGCCATCTGTTTTTATGGGCAAAAACACCTTCTAGTAGGGGGGGGGGGATAAGCCATCTCTCCTGGTGGCTTTTTTTTAATGTAAACATGAAATGTCTTTATTATCTAAATCATCTAAAATTGTCATATTCAATTAAAGTTGAGCTAACAGATTATTGTTTGTTGCAGACATTGAAGGAAATCCCTCATGCAAAAACTGGTATGTCCTTATCACTTACTGTAGATCATTTTAACTTTAAAATACAAGTCAAATTCGATATTTTCTAATTCTCTTACAGCTATGTAATTACAAGAACCTGATGTTTATATTATAAGGATAACCCATGATACCGAGGATATGGTAAGGTTGTAGACCCTGATAGGAAGGAAAAACCCGAGGATGCGAAGCATCTGAGGGTTTTTCCTGACTATCAGGGTCTACAACCTTACCATATCCGAGGTAGAATGGGTTATCTGTATTATCAACCGTTTTTAAGTGTAAAACAGGCTTTTTACTTGTTATCGCGTTATATTGAGAAACTTGCGGATCCCTGGCGTTATATTGAGGATCCCTCGGTGATGTATATATATATATATGTATATATGAGTTTCTTTTGTACCGTCAAATCATGTCTGTCCCCTTAGCGCAGTAGTCTAAAGCGTTGACTCATTAACTACAAGTGATGGTGGATACGGGTTCGAGACGCACTTTCTGCAAACGATTGCTGTACATATTCTGTCGTAAACTTATGACATTTTTCAAAATTAGTCTAAGTTAGTTTCATCAGACCCTTACTTTCAAGCCGTCATCTTAACATATATATCAGGGTTTACAATCATTATAATTCCTTCCAACAGTGTTTACAACTGTCTGTGTAAACCCCCCTGGAGGGAATTACAAGGTTGTAAGTCCCTCGTACCGGGTGATACGGTTTAGAAAGGTCGTTTCAAGTATCACGTTATATGGCTGGTAGGTTGATAAACTACATGTATATGATACTCTGGTTTAAACATATTTTATTAACAGAAAGGTCAAATGAGTCAGGCACAAGTGGAGCCACTTACACGACACTTATGCTACTCTAACACCAAGTGACCTTCGAACTTATGTTGCCATATGGTGTGGGGTTTGCTCTCAAAGGCAAACATACGATGGAAGTGTGTGAAGTTGATAAACAAAATTGAAAAGTTTTTAAAGATTCTTAAAATGTTTTAAGATAGTTACGCTACATTTCACAACATTTATTCAACTATTTTAACATCATCCGAGTCATAAATATAGTACTGTGTTGACTATTCATGTGTTGAGTTGCTTGTCAAACAGAGTGACAGCTGTGTTGTATTTCAGATGGCAGGTCAAACACGTTGTATATTTCACAGAGTCCTATCTGCACAGCACTGCTTGTGCCAGTAAGTTGCAAGTTTTTGTTCATTAAAGTAGTGTATAGAATTCCCCCGACCTTCTTCACCACTAGGAGAGGTGCAGTGCAAAATGTAACACGATTTGGTGAATTTTTGAATTTTTGAATTTTTGGCTATTTTTTGTATTTTTTTACTTCGTCATATACTCACTGTACTTACAGGGGTGTGCTTCCATGTACCTGTTGTTTCAAGTCATTGAAGTTGAATCATTATGATGGATTAATTTCTAAAATAAAGTTGAAATCAATGCTTGTTACCCCTACCTTTTCAAGTTACTATTATTCCTACTTTTACTTAAACCACATTTTTTACATGAAGATCCCTACCCTTTTCACAAACACGTTATTCTTAGCAATAACATTGCATAGCTTATCAATCCTTAGGTGTGCAGAAACCTCACTCTATAAGTAAAATAAAAATGTCAAACAGTCGGGGTATTTGTGAGCCACGCTCACTTTCTTGCTTGTTTATAATATATCACATAGATACTAATACAAAATATCAATAGTCCATCAAATACTAACTTAAAGATATGTTTCTGCTGGTAGTTATTGAATCAGTTTAAATTCAATGATATAAAAAGGCAAAATTTAAAATTTTAATTTATAAAAACATATTTCATAAATTGATATTATGATATGGTATCATAAGATATAGATAATCGAAGATGACTTCTTTAAGAGTTTTCAACTTATCATATACATGTATATGAAAGTGCACTTAACCCTAAATTATTCTGTCCAGTCGAACAACAATCGTCACGGTTACATTGTGATGAAGCCCCCGCCCGAGAGTTTGACAGAGCTGTTTTGGAACATGGTTACACAACAGAACCCGGATGTCATCTTGTTTCTACCAGAAGCATATAAGGTTTGGAAATATGTAACAAACTGGACATTAACATCGGTGTTATATTTTACATTTCAATGAATACACGTACATAGGTAACGGACAAAAATGTAAACTGATTTCCAGTAAAGTTTCTTTTGCGACACACAACATTTATTTTCATTGTGTAAAGTAAAATATCATTTTAGAGCTCTATCCTATTGCGGCATAATCTAATCCATTACAGTAGTTATTTAAATAAAATTGGATTCTATATATTGCGAATTTACTGTAATTATTGAAGGGTTGTGAACATGAAAGCTGAACAATATATATCATGACATTATTGCATGTAATGTTCATTCTCTTCCCACATATGTTATCCCCTTCCGATTACCGTATGATAGTAATCTGAAGGGAGTAACCTCTGTGGGACGAGAATGTGAAATGTCATGGAAATCGTAATATGTTTTTAAAACTCATTTGTAATTTATTTTGTTAAGTCTATAACAAGAAGAATATTTCCCTTATTTTCTTATTTTTGTGAATGTACCCAACTTATCTTGTGAGAATTTTTATTTATATTTTAATCTTAAATGCTGTCAAAATATTTGAATATCATTTTCACAGCAAATATCTAAGATATGTCCAAGCAAAGGACGATCGAAGCACTTTGATGGCATGAAAGTCACATGCTCGGGGGAAAACAGAATGAAGATAACCAACTGCAGACAGATCGAGATTGAAGATACGGTATGCTCTTTGTTTCTCGAAGTGAATACTCAGACTTTCTTCCTACTATCGTATCTGACTAAAATATTAGAAATCCATATCGTTTAGACAGTGAACAAATGTGACAGTGTTGTATGTGGATCACACTATCTGCAATAGTACACATTCCTGTACTTTTTGGGACCAATCTCTTGCGGGATTCGTAGCCACATCCGCAGAGTCAGGCACCATGCAGTTGCCATCACTTATTGTTCCAACAGCCAAGAATTTACCAGTGCGAATCTCGCCAGTCTACAGTTCTCCAGTTCCGTTGCAGCGCGCTGTTATGCTAGCACCGAAAAGTTAACGAAATGCGGCAAGGATTTGATTAGCGATATATGATTAGTGGGGGAAGTTGGCAGATACTGTTATCCGAAATTAGATATGATATGTGATGGATATTTACTTGTATTTTGTCGCAAGCTCAGTACACGAAGACGATCTATTCCAACAGTCTGTCTTTTAATTTGATATGTTTTTCATTATGTATTTCACCCATAAGTGTTAAAAATGACCCACCTACCCTTTACAATTGCCCCGCGATCGGGGGCGACACTTGCAGTCCTTACATTTAATTAGTCATAACTACTGCTCAAAGAACCTCAAATGGCACTTATTATTAAAGCTAATATGTCAACTCACTTGTCAGTTTATGTTTACCTGACGATCTAATCACAAGTAACCAAATGTGACCAGTTAAGTAAAACGTGTTACAATTGAGCCCGCTCCACCCTATTGCAACATGGCCGACAAATGATATTACTTAATAAATAAAGTATGCTGTACCCCAATGTTTTTTTAATAAAGTATAGTTTTGCCCTGAACTATTATAGTTAGAGCACGAGGACGTTAGTCATATTGTTCTCACCGCTAAACATCTAAGAATTTTGAATAAGGTAGCCCATAGTTTGTAATAAAATCGCCTACTGGCTGATCGAATTACAACTGAACTGTTTGCACTTGCAAAGCGTGCACTTACATTCCATTTACATTGAGCTGACACGAATCAATTGTCTCAACATTATGTGCCACCTTAATTCACAATGCACCTCGATCATTCTATGTCGTTTTGTCGGTATTAATTTGCTGAATTTTGAGTACACCCATGCGTGGTATTTGTATCTTACTCGCTGTTAGTTAGTAGATTCCAAACCATTCGCTATGTTTACGGGACATCGTTTATTACTAAGTGTATGTTCTGTAGACTGAAAAAACGTTCCCAAATATGAATGAGAAATAAGAAAAACTGCATCGAAATAACGTTCATCTTGGTATTCCGTTCTGCAAATATCGTTTACAAGAAGAAACAATACACGATACCGATAAACCAACATGTATATAATTATATATTAATCCTAGGTACAGTTACCACAGCGAATGGTTGACAGCAGCTGTTAATATAGCCACATCGATTACTTACGTCTATGTATGTTATCATTGTTATGTAAGTAGTGATTATCAATTTAGGGTATAGGCCCATGCCATTTTTCAATTGCAACCTGAATATATCGATGTTTTCTATTCAGGAGGACAATGGGTACGACACAGATGTGCGGGTGTACTCGGCTAGTCGAGTGTCGATCACTACTCTAGCACAGTTGGTGTCGGAGACCAATGCCAGTAGAAGAATGGATACCACAAGACCAACAGTCGTGCTTGCTGGGTACGCTGTTACTCGTCTGTATACATACATACATACATACATACATACATACATACATACATACATACATACATACATTATATTACATAACATACATTACATTACATACATTACATTACATTACATTACATACATTACATTACATTACATACATTACATTACATGCATTATATTACATAACATACATTACATTACATACATCACATTACATTACATTACATTACATACATTTCATTACATTACATACATTACATTACATACATTACATTACATACATTACATTACATTACATACATTACATAACATACATTACATTACATACATTACATTACATACATTACATTACATTACATTACATAACATACATTACATTACATAACATAACATACATTACATTACATACATAACATACATTACATACATAACATGCATTACATACATTACATACATACATTACATGCATTACATACATACATTACATACATACATTACATACATACATTACATACATACATTACATACATTACATACATTACATACATTACATGCATTACATACATACATACAGTTGTATCCCGTTGATAGAAGTGCCCACTTAAAGGTGCATCCATTGTGATTTTGGGGTCAATTTTCCAAGCGTTATAAATGGTGTTATTTTATCGAGAAGTACTGACTGTTACTGTAAATTACCATTTTGATGATGTCGACTGAGTATACATGTAGTGATGATATAATGTAATGGTAGTGATTTCTGATCGAAAACCGAACAATGCACGGCGATTGACGCGCGTCAAGTAATTGTAATTTTAAAAACTTATTTACAAAATGAAAAAAGACAAATTTGGGTCAATAATGTTTAATAGGTCACATAACTATACTGTGCATGTCAATGGGATGTGCACTTTCTGTTTCTATACATGTATAAAGATGCTACTCGATATTAATTGGTAACTACTAATCATTATATATTTGGTGATTGAGGATGAATATGCAATTTGAGTGAAATCATTTAAACTAAAATCAGCACTTATGATCTTTTGGCGCGTATTAAAACCAAACAACATCTTACGAATCACAATAAATGCATATTTAGGCAGTACCTTTTAACCGTCATCTTATAGCAAAGATCATACTAAATAGCAAAGAAGATCATACCAAATAGCAAAGATCATACCAAGCAGTACGAATCCATTATCAAGAAGTAAAGAAGACCATATAAAGGAGTAAAAGGTATTTCCAAAAGTACAACAAGTCATTATATATCAAGAAAGCAATACCAAAGTCTGAAACGTAGGCCATACCAATAACTAAAGAAGGTCATTACAAAATCACTTTAGCAGTACTATATTTCAAAACAAATGACATGGGCCGTGTTCAAGAGAGGTTTCAAAGTAATCGCTAACTTAGCGATTGAAAGTAATCGCTAACTTAGCGATTACTTTTAAACCTCTCTTGAACGCGATTGCTCAACGTAGCGCTACGTAGCAAAGCGAGCGAACTTTGAGGTTTTGCATCGTGTCGTCAAGGAGAGAATAAGCGCTTCTTGAGCGCTACGTGAGCGCTACATTGAGCAATCAATGAGCGATTATAAGCGCTCGCTGTTATTGAACGGGGCCATGTTTTGCGTGTTGCAGTGAGAAGGAGAAGACACTGTGTGTAATGTACTGTGTACTGGGTAAGATCGCTAGCAGTGTGAACCAGGACGAGGAGGTGGAGATATACAACAACATCAGGACTGTCACTCGCATACTCGACCATCAACTTACACGGGTGAGTGGACACTGGCATGTCTCGAGTTGGTTACACCACGAACTTAAATTACATGTAATTTAAGTCCGTGGTTACACATGTGTGATAACATCTCGTGCAAACATTCCGATGACGTCACGTTATGGGTTCGCAATGTGTTGACATTTTTCGTTGCTTGTTACTGTTGCTTATATCATTTTTTCCATCTGTCGCCGTTCTGTCCAAATTGTCGCCGTTCTGGCTTGTCGCCGTTTTGCCGTGTCGCCGTTCCGTCCGTATCCCATATCAATTATAGTTTTAAAATTGAAATACTATTTCACCCAAAATGATTTTTATTTTATGTTTGTAGGCGTATGACGTGTAGACACCCACCAATTAGCGATCTATTTTGTTTTGACTGATTCATATTCATACGCGATTTTTTCCTATCAGCTTGCTGTTGTGACTATTTATTTTGTAAAATATTGTTACGTAGGGTTGAGCAATAAATAAGATACTAAACGAATGCTAATGTGATACAATTTTATGCAAATCGTAGATAGAATTTGATATTATTCCTCTATTACCAAAATCTATTCACTCGTTGCATAAAATATTATCACATTAGTACCCAGATAACACACCCCCTAGTGGGCCACTAGTGGCAGGTAGCTAGTGGCTTGCCACTGGTGGGTAGCAAGTGGCCCACCGGTGTGATAGCTAGTGGGCAACTGGTGGCAGATAGCTGGTGGCTTGCCACTGGTGGGTAGCAAGTGGCCCACCGGTACTGGCTTGCCACTGGTGGGTAGCAAGTGGCCCACCAGCGTGGTAGCAGGTGGGCCGCTGGTGGCAGATAGCCACTAGTGGCTGCCACCGGTGGCCCACCTTCTATCAGCTGGACAAACTACTAGTGGGCCACTGGAGCAGGTACTAGTGGCCCACCAGTGGTCCACCAGTTGTGTGTTATCTGGGTATTCGTTTAGTAGTCTATATGTAGGCTAACTATGTACGTGTTCGGGAGCGGCAGTGATTTAAGCCCATTCATTGAGCTTTTTTGCCAATCCCTTGGTTAGCGCGTTCTGCTGCGGATCAAGAGGTTCGGGGCTCGGCAAATCTGTCTGCTGTGTTGAACTGTTCTACACGCAGTGAGGTTGCAATACTACACTGAATCTCAGCGTAGTGCCACACATGGTTTGCTAGTTGCCGATGCTCGCAGGTTTCACAGCAAGGCATAGCCACCATGGCGTTGCGGGCTTTAACTCTGCAATAATACTAGCAGCCGTGGTATAGGTGGACTTCAATTGAAAGCTGCTTTAAATCCCAACTCACCCCCAACTAAATAAAATCAAAATCTTATACAACCTACACTATTCAAAAGTTGGTTTTGCTGAAACAAATTCCAGTGAAGCGAAAAACAATCTTAGCGAAAAAAAGAATGAAAATATTCTAAAAGTAGTCTGTAGTGAACTTGACAACTGACACCCGATACAGAGTTCAATCTTCTCTTTTTGATTTCAGACTGACATCGAAGAACTCATCGGTCTGGTCTCACAGCTGATACCCACTCCAGAGACATATGCTAATGTGAGCAATGCTTAGATATCAGCTATACACCGGTAGACATTGGTCATATACCGGTAGACATTGGTCATATACCGGTAGATATTGGTCATATAACGGTAGAACCATTGGTCATATACCGGTAGACATTGGTCACATACCGGTAGACATTGGTCATATACACCGGTACACATTGGTCATATACCGGTAGATATTGGTCATATAACGGTAGAACCATTGGTCATATACCGGTAGATATATGTCACATACCGGTAGACATTGGTCATATACACCAGTAGACATTGGTCATAAAACGATAGAAACATTGGCCATATACTGGTAGAAACATTGGCCAGATATCGGTAGAAACATTGGCCATATACCGGTAGTAACATTGGTTATATATCGGTAGAAACATTGGTCATATACCGGTAGATATTGGTCATATAACGGTAGAAACATTGGTCATATATCGGTAGAAACATTGGTCATATACCGATAGAATCATTGATCATATACCGGTAAAATCATTGGTCATATACTGTTAAAACATTGGTCATATACCGATAGAAACATTGGTCATATACCGATAGAAACATTGATCATATACCGGAAGAAACATTTGCCATATACCGGTAGACATTGGTCATATACCGGTAGACATTGGTCATATACACCGGTAGAAATTGGTCATATACCGGTAGATATTGGTCATATAACGGTAGAAACATTGGTCAGATATCGGTAGAAACATTGGCCATATACCGGTAGTAACATTGGTTATATATCGGTAGAAACATTGGTCATATACCGGTAGACATTGGTCATATAACGGTAGAAACATTGGTCAGATATCGGTAGAAACATTGGCCATATACCGGTAGTAACATTGGTTATATATCGGTAGAAACATTGGTCATATACCGGTAGACATTGGTCATATACCGATAGAAACATTGGTCATATACCGATAGAAACATTGATCATATACCGGAAGAAACATTTGCCATATACCGGTAGACATTGGTCATATGCCGGTAGATATTAGCTATACACCGATAACACAAACTATGAGGATTACCCGCAACCTTCGTGTCATATATTCCAGTTTATTTATCAACATCTTCTTTTGGTCCTACTCAATGTTTTATATTGGTAGACTACCATTGGTAGTCGACAATGTGCAGAATATGCTGTATGTTTGTGTAAAAATGAATGTGTTTTGGGAGCTAAAACTCAAATGTAAATACTGCATACAATTATACAAAAAATAGAATTGCACAATTTGCCATATTGTCGCCAAAGTGTACTTTGTTTTAACATTGTTTGTAATGTAAATAGTGTGTACAATGCAATATAACGATAAGTTATCTGTTTTATTATTCATGCAACTATTCAACTAAGGATGCCCTTTCCTTGTTATTTACATTACTGTTTGATATTTTAAGTTTTAAAAAATAAAATGTAGCCAATTTATTGCTCCATTTTATGTGTATATATACACATGTGTACATAGAATTAGATACATTTTTTCTGGGTTTCATGATAATAATTCATCATCTCAGCATTTATATATTGACTATTTAAATGTACTCAAAGGCTTCAGTAAGTGTTGTCTGTGATGAGTGACAAGTGCACGTGTAGCTCGTGGTTTCGGAGCAGCTGAAATAGATTAGCGTTAAAAATGTCGAACTCAACGTCATAGGTATGACGCCAATGTGGCATGGTATATAAGATAGATTTAAAGGTACATCCATTGTGTTGTTTGGGGTCACATATGTTAAACGTTATAAATTGTGTTATGTTATCGGAAAGTACTGACTGTTGCCCCAAATTGTCATTATGATGTAAGTCGACTTAATTAGTATGTTGACGATAAGAAGGTAATGTAGTGATTTCTGATCGAAAACCGGACAATGTACACGTGTGGCGCGCGCCAATGAGTCAAACGTAATTTTGGAATCTCATTTATAACAGACAAACTGATAATATTTGGGTTGATCATGTTTAATAGGTCTTATAACTTCTGTGTATGTTAATGTGACGTGTACTTTCGGCCTCTGCACATGCATAATGACGATACTCTATTTTAATTGGAAACTAGTAATTATGATATATTTGGTGATTCGGGATGAATATGTAAGCCGAGTGAATTTATTTGCACTGTAAACAGCACATATGGTGAGTTGGAACGTATTAACGCCTAATAAACTTGTTAAAGGTTACTTCCTTCAGATTTCCGATCCTAATTTAACCTCTTTTTACTTGGGCTGGATTTCTCGGCTCCACGAAAATTCCCTTCCTGGGAAAATCATACCGTATCCCTGCTTCTTAACCAACCATGAACACTCATCTTTCAGGGGCTATGTCGACCGAGTCACTTCAAAGATCATAGCATTTGACTCTAAAAGGTCTTGCTAATTAGCATATGTCCTTCTAATATGTCTGATGTAAAAAACACAAATGAACGATATTTATTTGTCTCTGAATTTGCTTTTGGTTATTTATCAGCACGTTTATTATCGATTGTTTTAACGAACTGGCATATATCGAGGAAAACACGTTTATCTTACGTTTTTCATTCTGACCTGTCATTGGCAAATGTCACTTGTACAACGGTGTCACAACTAGATTCAAATGCAACCAATCAGGGTTCTCCATTTTATGCCGGGAATCCAGCTCTAGTAGAATAGACGTTTTGGTTGGACATCTGAAGGGAGTAACATCTGGGGGTAGAGAATGAGTCCCGGTGCAAAACACATCCTTAGTTAATTAGTAGCATATTATAGTTTAAAGGGACAGTAGCACGTTTTTTTCTCTCAAATAAGTCGATGAAATGTATTTGAAAAATAATGTCACCAAAAGTAAAACTCCCTTCTCTCTTTTGAAAATCAAGTTCAAAATGAATGTACATGGTTCAGTAAAGCGATGGGAATCGTTTTTGTCATTCGAAATAATAAAATGTGTTGACAATAAAATGGCCGCCATGCAATTTTGGTATACGCAACACCGTTATTACCACTACGGATAATTGGTTTGTGTAATAAAATAGTTTACCCTCTAAAGTAAATATAAATGACATACACTATCATTATAAATGGGAAATTTGAAAAAATAAAATTTGAAAAAAAACGTGCTACTTCCCCTTTAAATGGAGATGTGAAGACAATACAATGTAAAACGTTATGAGTTTTAGTTATGAAAGATCAAAATGTGAACGTTTGAAGGTGTGTAGATTTAAATATGAGATGTGTTTCACAGGTAACACGTCGTACGTAAATAAAACATTAATACACCTGTCAGTGTGCATGGTTGTTCTTCTTATAAACTCACCTGTATGTAATAAAGGGGATATAGCCAGCGCTTTGTAATTATAAATACATGTCATTTAGATATAGTGGACACATGTAACATTGTTACCTGTTGGTCTACACTATCTGCAATGGAACAAAGTCTTGTACTTTCTTCGGGACGAGTTCTTTGCGAAATGTTAACCCACACCCTCAGAGTTGGATACTTTCTAGAGGTCAAGGTATGCTGGTGACAGTCAGTGCTGGCGGTGGGTGCCTTACTCTGAGGGCGTGGGTTCGAAAAAACGCAGATATTGTGGTCCCAAATATAAATTATTAAAACTAATACATTGCCATGTCAATCTTTCTAATAATGTTCGCGCGCCAGTTGGTTTCCAGAACAAAACACAAGAACAGTTTATTATATGTTTCTGAATATTTGCATGTGCATGACCAATGTCAGTATGTGATGCCTTTATATATATTTTTCATTGGATTCGATTTAACTCTATGAAGTCATAGATTTGTATCCGTGGCTTAATCAAAAGCTGTTGATTGCATCTTTTTCAAACACTGGATGCACTATTATTACCTTTCCCCTGAAGTGGTGCTTTTTAGTATTTTAGAGTTCTGTAAAATGATAATGTTATAATGGAAACGAGTTGAATTACAGTTCTATGCAGTGATAGATTTGTTTCTGGAGCAGAAATACAAGAACATTCATTATTATTTCTGAAACGTTTGTTATATATATTATCTATAATAAAAAAAAAATTGTTAATGAATTATAATATGATTGCTTTCATATTTTCACAAGTCTTTCATTCCTTTCATTTTGTTTTGAAAATGTTCACACATGATCGGTACATAGACTATTTCATTGTTTTTGTCGAATATCATTTATACTTCATCGAGTGGAGTATGAAAGTGATATTTTACGAGTTATTCGATTTAAGATTCTTTCTTTGAATTTCATACCATGATCTGTACTTTATTTGATTCATCGTGTCATGATGTTCATTAATTAAAGTTTTTATTGAATTTCATCTGGGGATTTGTTGTCTTTGTAAGTGGAAATTCTGGGTAATGAGATATTCGTATATCGATGATTTGAATAAAGTGACCGTAAGTAGATAACCACGAACACTGAAACTATTTTCACTTTGAAACGATTATTGTTGTTTGGCCTAAAAATATATAAAAAATCTGGCCTTTACGGACTGACAAAAATGATGCGATGACATTTTGGGATTACATTACGAGATTAACAAACAAAAAATTCACAATTATTTATATATATAAAGCCCAAACCCTTTTAACTATGTGTTACTATAGTCAATAATCTCACCCCTACAGTCCATCTCAACAGAAACGATTGACATTTTCTGTCAAATGTTTATGAGGCTAAAACATTATAGTTATCTGCCCCTTACTTTTGTTTAAACCGAAAAAAAGACCTGGGGCGTGGGTTTGAAACTGATGCGGACGGAAACCAGAAACAAATTATGTTTTTTGGCCTTTCCAGTGAAGTCGAATAGTGATTTCTGGTATAGATTGTTATATTATTTTATACTTTCCTCAATAATTAACTTTTATTTATCATTTCCTGTTTGTTTCAAACTTGATACTTCCACCTTAGATTAAAACAGGCTTTACATGTTTTTTAATTTGAACTTTAAAAACTATGCAGATGTAAGCCAAGTATTTCTCAACCTGACGAATATTCAAAGTACTGCAAGTATTTTTAAGATGGCGAATTATATCAAGATTCCAGTCCTTATTTAAATCAGTACCTGTCATCAATCTCCTAAAAATAATAAATCATAAAATCAAAATCAAGTCTATCACGCCAGAGCAAGATCAGAAATATTAATAAGACAAGGAAGAAATCGAAGAGGCTCCTTGTATAATTTTTTTATTACGACTTTTCTTGTTGAAATTTTCATTTCAAAATCTTAATGTCAGTCTATCAAAATTTGTCTTGTGTTTGTGGTATTGTACTTCCCGTTCGGTGTCTTATGGTTTAATGTTTACTTAACTCTGGCAAGAAACCAAATGACTCACATCTAATGGCTTGACCTTCCAGGTCATCAGTCTCAAACGAGTATGACAAAGCCACAGTGTGCTTAAAACATATAAAATTAAAATTAATTTGAGTTGTTGAACATAAATATCTCACTTTCTTATATATTAAATATAAACCATTGTCACAATGAAGCGAATATGTATAAAATACTAAGATAATAGGATAAACTTCAGAAATCAGACTTTTCAATTATTTTTTTTCATTCCTCAATCACCTTTATTACAGCCAGACTAGGTTTAAAATAAATTATGGATATTATTTCTAAGTGATATTTTAATTAACATTAATTTAATTCGCATTATCAAAGGAAATCAAATAAAAATAAAAAGGCCCAATAACGTGTTTTAAAACACTTTTATTATTTCCGCGAAATGTATAATGTATCGTGCATTATTGTCACAGAGAGTCAATATATGTGTCCTACAGTTAAATTATTTAGAACAAATATATTATTCAAAGTCATTTCATAATCTGTATTCATCATGCAGCTACACTGTTTATCACGAATGCAAACAGAAACAGGTCACCCGAAACCTATTTCACGATTGGGCATTGAAAATCATGCAGCTGTACTTGAATAAATGCTGGGATACGACGATGGCGGACCGACCAACATTTAACTTCACAGTTACATGTAAATATACAACTTTTCACATCTATAGTCATAGATTGAGCTTTCTTTAACTTCATCAAAATGGTTACCAAATGTCTCAATTAACCTTTGATCACTTTATCGTTTTAATTGATATGGTTCAACTTTCAATGCATCGTATAACTTGTTACCATTTTGCAAATTATAAATTGTTAAAATAAGTTTTGACTTTTGTTTAAAGTAATTAACCAAACGTATATGGCATACTGTTCATGTTCCATTGCAGTAAGCAGTCTTTTTAAAGAGCATTGATAATTAAGAAGGTGGGTCGTTATAAACTTATGAATATATTGCAAATTAGGAGAGGCATCTTTTTAAGCCAAGACTAATACGGAATAAATACGAGAATTAAGTTATATTTATACCTCGAATTAAGTACAGTTTAAATAGCTAAGTTTAGTTACCCATATCACAAACATTTGCAATACATTCAGCAATAGGTAGGCTTATACAATGACAATATAAAACAAACAAAACACACACACACACACACACACAAACAACAAACAAACAGAACATTCATAGTTGACATAACAGACAGACAGACATACTTTATTCAGAATTAAAGGCCTCATGACCCAGAATACATCATAATAGCGATAGTACGATGTGGTGTTACAATTACATCATGTACATACCTGAGTTCTTTTAAGAAAGATAGCAACATTTGCAATTAATGGCAAGTTCTCACAGGATATTAACTTACAGAGATTCATTCATGTAGGATTATTGATGTAAAATGATGGTACATACAATTTTCTAAAATGCTCAAAATATGGACATACAAGAATAACATAGTTGACATAACATACGGATGTGATGCATTAATAATGACAATGAGATCTATATAAAAGTACATATACACGCAGGTACAAGTACGTCCGAACACAAACACACGCCTAAATGTACATACAAAGACCTACATAAACAAATAATCATAAATGGTAAATACACATCCATAAAGACATAAGCATACATGTATACATACATACATACATACATACATACATACACACAGACATACAGACATACAGAGTTGTATCCCGTTGATAGAAGTCCCTGCTTAAATGTGCATCCGTTGTGATGTTGGGGGTCAATATTCCAAGCGTTATAAATGGTGTTATTTTATATCGAGAAGTACTGACTGTTACTGTAAATTACCATTTTGATGATGTCGACTTAGTATAGTGATGATATAATGAAATGGTAGTGATTTCTGATCGAAAACCGAACTATGCACAGTGATTGATGCGCGTCAATTAGTCAAACGTAATTTTGGAACCTTATATACACTTAATTGTGACTTTTGTAAATTCAGTTTGAGACCCCATGCATTTCTCACAAATATAGTTGAAACACAGTTTATCTGTTCTTAACGTAGAACAACTGAATCCGAGGAGATCGCAAGAGATATAAGGTTGGAGTATTCTTGTGAAATTAATAATCTGCAGTTTGCCAAGTCCATTTCGGTGACAGGTTCATTAATATAAGAAGAAAACAGGGGTGGTGATACCATACATCCCTGTCTTGTTCCAATGCAGCAGTTAAAGAAATTTGTAAGGCGGTTTTTAGTTTTTATACAAGATGCATAATTTTCGATCCATATTTCGTCATACATGTAGTATATTTCCATGCATTCCATAATTGATAAGGCGAAGCCAAAATATGAGAAAAGAAGCGTCTTTTATTCTGTGAGTAGCCTTTTGAAGTTTAGTAACACTTTCGTTGAATACAATATCGGCCTTTACCTATGTTATCATATACTGAATATTGATCAAATTAAATATATATATATATAGACTCACGTGCAAAAGACCGTTCGCCGGACAAAATAAGATATATCCCAATCCACGTACGATAGCCTACATATATAGGCCTACGACTGAAACAGAATGATGAACAGAGTAGTGCCTACACCATGTCTTCAGTAGCCATCTTCCCTACGCAAGGCATAACTCTTGCCAGTCTCCAAAAGTGGCTGATTGTAGACTTGCAGTATTTCTCTGACTTTTCCGTACTAGGATAGTGGAGTGCTGCACCTGAACTCTAATTTCCTAATTTCCTAGAAATGCGACAAGGCTTATATCAGCCAGTGACGGAGACTGACAAAGTAATGCCTTGCGTAGTTGTCAGAACTAAGTACCTAACTAAACTAAATTTCAATTTTTTTTTTTATCGGTTTATATTTCTGAGAATCGTCGTTTTCGAATCTTTTGGGTTTTTTTTTTTACACATATGTAACTTCCTATACACTAATGCTACGTCAACAAATTTAAGTTCAAGCAAATTATTTACGTCAATAACATCCTTTAGTAGACCTAAATAGATTTCTGCATTTTATGATTTTTTTAACTTAAATGCCAAACATTTTGGCCAAAATCCATTCTGAAAAAGCGATTTCAGCACCCAAATGTAGACCAATTGGAAACTGCTACAAAAAAAAAGTATATCTAAAATCTCCTTTTAGATTTCACGAGACGGTCAAGAAACTTGCAACATCTATATTGTTATTATCGAGTCATCTGCGTGTAGGCCTATGTAGGTCAAGGCTATTTTCCATCCATTAAGACTACCACCCAAATTTTAGTTCATAGCTGGCGCCTTCTTTGTTTAGCATCTCTAGTTTCAGCCAATGAGAGACGCTCACTCAGATTACGCTCTGCTGTTTCTCAGAATCGAGGCGATTACACCATCCATATTTGTGACAAAGCGATGTTTTGAAATAGATGTTATTCGCACGTGGCACCGAGCTAAGAGTGAGTGTTTTGATTTGTTTTTAGATCAAATAGGTACAAAAAAACCCTAAGATTTGTTGTCAAGCTCGTATTCCCTCATGCGACTCGACTCCGCTGTTCAAAGTGGTTTTGTGTAGTGACCTACTTTCATATCTCCGTTCTTTCCACATTGAATGACTGCCCGGTCGTTTCAACGTTGATGTATTGAAGGGCCATTCATGTCTTGTTTGTTTTGTTAAGATAAATGGCTGTTTTATCAATATCGACTTCGTTGACACTCGCGATCACATAAATGAGGAAGTAAACGCGACAGAAATAGTCCAGACAGGAGTCAGGACGGATCACAGCACTCGCTGCTGTACTGTAGTGATAGAAGCGTTATAAAATCACTGACAGGCTAGGCCCGTGATAGTCTTGTTTACACCATTTCCTTACTACATTATACTTATACTTATGTGTTGATAACATTATTTAGATTACGTCCGATTTCTTGTATTTTAACACTGAATCATCAAACAAGCACACATTTTAACTAAATACATAGGACCTAAATAGGTATGGCCTATATATAAACTTGAAAGTGAAAGAGAATGTTGGAAAACCCATTTTCCATCAATATAGCATATTTGGTAATTCCTACTTTCTCTTTCTACTGCGCTTCTTTAAATTACAAGTTTTACACAGCTTATTCAAACAGATTGCGGTTTCATAGAAGCCTATTGAATAATTCTCCAATTGTTTACAAAAATGTTATATGCAACAAATTAAGACAATCAAAAAATTTGATTAAACTGATGTCAATCAAAGATTTTTCAAATTCCTATATATTGTTATACATAGGGAACTAGAATGTTTCATCAGGCCTTATCAAGGGCTATTAAGATGGGCTTATATAATTATGACATGAGAGGGACGACCATTTTTCACTTTAGACTTCTGCTCCAGAACTGCCGCACCCAAATTTAAAGATAAAGTTTTGTATGCAGGAACCGTGCACCAAGGGAAACTAAGTTTGTTCATTTGGTCCTGACCCCCTCAAATTTGGTAGTGACAGCCATTGAGTCCCTCCCACCGAGGTTACTCCCTTCAGATTTCCGATCCTAACCTCTGTTCTATATATCGCTTGAAATCGAGGACTCCAGGAAAATACCCATGCGGGGGAAATTGCAACCTCATAACCAATGAAAACTCATCTTTCGACCGAGGGACTTCAAAGATCTTTCACTCTTAAGGGTCTTTCTCATTAGCATATGTCCTTTGAATATGTCTGATGTAAATAACACAAATGCACGATTTTGGGTATTTGTCTCTGATTTGGTCTCCTTTATTTCTAAGCATGTTTATAAATGATCAATAGTTTTCACAAAATTAAATGGTATGAGGAATGGAGGAAAGCACATTAAACCAGAAAACGTTTATCTTACTTTTATTTTAACATTATGATGTGTCATACATTGTCACTTTTACAACGGCATCGCTGATTGCACATCTAGATTCCTTTGCAAACAATCAGGACACTCCATTTCTGAATGCATTTTCCCTAAACAATTAAACAATCGATTTCCCTTCCGAAACTGATTTGCAATAAAGAGCTGAAATTTTCAGAATAACAACTTTTCTGCATGGAGACCTAAGTTATTCCTTGGTCTCAATCCACTTCACATATGGGCGGATCTGATGTCCATCCTCAACCTTATTTTTGACTTCACACTAGAATGTATTACCGTGCCATGAAGCTCAAATTTTAACAGTATCATCTTAATTGGATGGAAATTTGATTTTTAGCTCATCTGGCCTAAAAGGCCCCGATGGGCTTTTGGCATGGCATGGTGTCCGACGTTAACTCCGTCCATCCATCCGTCCATCCATCCATCCGTCCGTCCGTCCGTCCGTCCATCCATCCGTAAACTTTTCACATTTTCGTCTTCTTTTCAAGAACCACTTGGTCTATGGAGCTAAAATTTTGTGTACAGACTCCTTGGCCAATGGGGATTCTAAGTTGTAAAATTAGTGACCCTGTGACCCCAAATAGGGTGACAGGGGTCACGACTCTAAGAACCTATTTTCATCTTCTTCTCCAGTACCAATAGGTCTAGATAGCTGAAAAGTTGTGTGCAGACCCCTTGGCCAATGAGGATCCTAAATTGTAGATATAGTGACCCCCTGACCCCAAATGAGTTCACGCCTTAAAAATCTATTTTCATCTTCTTTTCCAGTACCAAAAGGTCTAGAAAACTGAAATTTCAAGTGCAGAATCCTTGGCCAATGGAGATTCTAACTTGTAGATTTTGTGACCACCAAATGGGGTCACAGGGGTCACAACCTTAAAAACCTCTTTTCATCACCTTTTCCATCCTGAAAACCAGGGTTCTTTTGTTTTGCTCGCTTCACTTAGAAACGTAACCCCTGGATTCCTAGCTGGCAAAAGGCTCGATGCGCTGGGTTCACCAAAAAATGGAAAGTCCCTTTTGCTAATTATAGCATGCCAATGGTAAACCGTGTTTCTAAATTCCTTGGTGTAACCAAACAAGAAAAGCCTTTAAAAAGGCATGGTTGGAGGCATCTTGTTAAGGCTAAAATATATTATAAAAAGGATATGTATGTCATATGTACATATAGCAAAATGAAGCCTGCATTATGGTCATTTTGGGGGATAAAAGCTTTGATTACTAATCACACAATTAGTTATTCAACTCAAAAGTCGCAAATAAAATAATTTTACCTCGATCATTTAAGTTGTGTATATGCTTTTCAATTTACATACATTATTTATTCATAAATAAAATAAAATTATATATAATCTATCATTTGAAAATGAAAGTGAACATTCAACTTCCCCGATTTATTTTAAAGCGCAACTCCCGGGTGCTTTTGCTCCAATTTTGAAGTAGGCCTATATTATGAATTTGATCAAAACGTTGTTGAGAGTTGTGTCATTGTTAGATTCCAGCAATAAGAATATGTAGGCCTATTTTCCCTGAAACACGCAGTCAACCATTTGTTAAACATTTGCAAATTTAAAGTGTACCAATTCGATTGATTATGAAGCATATTTCTGTTTATCTGTGGAAGGAAGGCATATGGACCTTTTTTAATTCAAGGATAATGACCCGGTATCCTCATGCTTGGTGCTATCAGTTTGGACATAAATATGGTTCTATCCAATATGTGCTTATACATGTACAAGCTTCACTATCATTAATTCAATAACAGTACATTGAGTAGGCCTACCATTATGCAAGTCTGATTGGCATTGAAAATATTGATAACTGAGTGGAAGGTTGGTGTGTTGATTGACAACCACTATTATCGTTTAGTATATGCTTGCTCCGCGCGTATAACATTAGCTTGTAAAGTTTCTTGGATTTTCCGAAACTGCAGTGCGAAATTATGCACTTGAATTGGTACATGTCTGCTCATGGAGGTGTAAAATGGCTTTGAATTGAAAAATCTTATGTTTACTAACATTCAGACTCAGAATAACACAACGGTCGTTTCTATTTTAGATGTTTAGACAAAATCTCTTTTCGCAGTAAAAGGGGATAATTATTTCGGATAACCCACATGGTCACGTGGTTACAAATTTGTTACAGCCGTGTTCGTTGGTCATATGCTTTTTCCAAAGTATGAAGAGGCCAAGTATGATTGGTCGAAAGTTTATTTTGAATATTCCAACAGTAATATAGCGTGAAATCCAACTGCGTATCAGGTTGGAGGCGGTTTGCGCCTCCAACCAATAAGGAGGTAATTTATGATTTAAACAATGACCTTGAAGCGGTGTGTAGTGCCACACACATGTACAGTCCAATTTCGTCATAATTGCCTCAAATTGTTTTTCATACTTCTAGCATTGAAACAGCGACATTTGTTCATATGAATTCTTCAAGGCATACCCTCTTAACCCAAACCAACTGGTTCAAAAGAGAACATTGAAATGTCATGATTGCGATGAGATGTAACAAGCGCTTTCCAGCGGAGCTGATATCGCATTCGATTAAAATGTCAGAAGCATTTTTTGTCATGTACTGACAATGACAAACATTTGCGCAAATTTAAATCATTTGCATACATTAAAGGGGCAGTAGCACGTTTTTTGCTAAATTTATTTTTTCAACTTTCCTATTTATAATGATAGTTTGTGCCATTTAAATGTACTATAAAGGGTAAAACATCCTATAACACAAACCAATTATCCGTAGTAGTGATAACGGTGTTGCGTATAAAGCAAAAATTGCATGGCGGCCATTTTATTGTGAACACATTTTATTATTTCGAATGACAAAAACGATCCCCATGGCTTTACTGAGCCATGGACACTCATTTTTAACTTGATTTTCTGAAGAGAGAAGGGTGTTTTACAATTGGTGAAATTATTTTCAAATACATGTCATCGACTTATTTGAGCAAAAAAACGTGCTACTGCCCCTTTAATAATACATCATAAAACATAAATTTAATTTACAAACATGATAGACTTTGGACAACATAATGTGTGGTTATAGATTGCCAACAAATTTATGATACATATATGCAATGAACAATATACACAGAAAAGGTGAAATAATTCAATAATGTACTGAAAATGAAGCTTTGGTGTCAAAACGAACGGCAGTCATTGTTGTCCACGTATTCTCCAAGGGGAGGGGAGTGAATAAAAGGAAAGCGCTGATTGGATCTTTAGAAAAGCCATAGATTTTACTGTGATTGGTAGTTATATTTAGCGCGCATTGAGCCTTTTGCCACCTAGAAATCCAGGGGTTAGGTTTCAAAGTATAGCGAGCGAAACAAAGTACCCTGGTTTCCAGGATGTTTCCAGTTCTAAAAGGTCTAGAGAGCTGAAAAGTTGTGTGCATACTCCTTGGCCAATGGGGATTCTAAATTGGAAATTTGGTGACGCTTCGACAAGAGTGTCTTTATTTGTAGGGGATTTTATCTCTGGCCTCAAAGATAGGTCAGAGGGGTTAGGACCTTAAAACCTATTTCATCTCCTCCATTTAAAGTGCTTCCTATGTGTTGTACCTCTCACCTAGAAGTTGACATTTTGAATTAGTTAATGTATATATAGCCTGATTAACTACAGAGCCAGTGGCTCTATTTTAAAAAAAACGTTGTTGTCTACTATTTTGGGGTGGATTTTTAATCCAATACTTTTGTGTCTTTATTCTTTACTGTTGTCAGAATTATTTCCGCGAAACGTTACCCCCTGAAGTTGGGGTGCTTTAGAAGGACACTCCGTATGTTATTGTAGTAACATAGGTCAAAAGTTACCAATGGTGTTATTTTATCGAGAAGTAATGACTGTTGTTGAAAATTACCCTTTTAGTGCCAAATTGCCAATCTATTTAGTATAGTTACATTATTAAGATGTTAAGTCGTGATTATGATCGAAAACGTAATTTTCAAAACTTATATGTAGCAGACAAAGAGACAGATATTGGTTAGTACTGTTCAATGGAACATATAACTGGTATACATGTAAATGGAGTACTTAAATTTGGCTTCTCATTGTGTATTAAGCCGCTGCTCGAGTTTCATTGAAACCAAGTTATTGTCAAATATTTGGCGTTAGGGGATACGGGGAAGCAAGTCGAGTGAGATGATTTGGACGTCAATCAGAATATTTGCTATTTTTAGCTCATCTGGCCTGAAAATTTTGTGTGCAGACTCCTTGGCTAATGGGGATTCTAAATTGTAGATTTCATGACCCCCTGACCCCAAATAGTGTCACAAGGATCACAACCTTGAAAAACATTTTTTAGCTCATCAGGCCTGAAAGGCCCGATGGGCTTATGGCATGGCATGGTGTCCGGCGTCCGTCCGTCCGTCCGTAAATTTTTCACTTTTTCAACTATTCTCCAGAACCAATGACTCCACAGAGCTGAAATTTTATGTGCAGACTCCTTGGCCAATGGGGATTCTACATTGTAGATTTGGTGACCCCATGACCCCAAAAGGAGTCACAGTGGTCACATCCTTAAAAACCTATTTTCATCTTCTTCTCCAGTTCCAAAAGGTCTAGAGAGCTGAAAAGTTGTGTGCAGACTCCTTTGCCAATTGGGATTCTAAATTGTAGATTGTGTGACCCTGTGACTCCAAATGCGGTCACAGTGGTCATGATCTAAGAACCTATCTTTTGCTTGTAAACAATAACTTAAATAACTTAAATATTCAACTTTAGATAGTAAATCAATGAAATACTGATGAGCTACAGAGCCCATGGCTCTATTTTTATCTTCTTCTCCAGTTCCAAAAGGTCTAGAAGCTGAAAAGTCGTGTGAAGACTCGTTGGCCAATGAGAATTCTAAATTGTAGATTTTGTGATCCTGCGACCCCAAATATAGGTAACAGACGTCATGATCTCAAAAAGCTATTTCATGGCTTGAGATTTTATGGGCTCTTTAAAGGGAGGTAATTTAAAGGAAACAAAAGTAATGAATTAAATCTTCAAGTGTGTCTTTTTTTGTAGGGGATTTTATCTCTGACTTCAAAGATAGGGTAAGGTCTCCATTTAAAGTGCATTTAAAATGTGTTGTACCTCTCACCTAGAAGTTGACATTTTGAATGAGTTAATGTATATAAAGCCTGATGAACTACAGAGCCCATGGCTCTATTTTTGTATATATCAAATCAAAATTAAATTTCATGAAAAACATGTAGTGTCCCTTTAAGAAAATAAAATTTTCTGGATAACAACTTCTTTATTGTGAAGATACAAGATGTTTCAGAGTATATGCTTACACCTTCATCAGGTGTAATGTTGGTTATGAACGACTGGGATACATCAGTTTACTTGTTTATAACATTCTGTATACTTGAAACCAACTTCCAAACGCAAGGCATAACTCTTGCCAGTCTGCATTACTGGCTGATTTAAGCCTTGCGGTATTTCCCTCGCTTTGTTGTGCCTAGATAATGAATCACTGCACCAGAAATGCAATGGTCCACTTGGATTTCTAAGCACAGATTTCTTAAGGAAATACTGCAAGGCCTAAATCAGCCAGTAATGGTGACTGGCAAGAGTTATATATAAGCAATATTGACTTGAGTGACGTCAAACGATTGTTGCATGACGTCAAACGATTGTTGCATGACGTCATGCTAATGTAACCATGACGTCATCTGACCGTAGTTCCAGCTGTTCAAACCAAATTACATTTTTGACTGTATTTATTATCCCCCGCCGCGCGTTTAGCGCGAAGCGGGGGATATAGTATTCGGCTGCGTCCGTCCGTCCGTACGTACGAAATGGAATAACTCAAATACTATTCACTGGATTCTTTTCATATTTTGCATATGGGTTCATCATGGGAAGAGTAATGTTCTTACATAGGTTTGTGACCTTGACCTTCATTTCAAGGTGACAACAAGACTTTGTTATTTTACCCTTGTCAGCGGGATATCTCATTAACCATTCTCTGGATTCTCTTCATATTTTACACATAGCTTCTCCAAGGAAAGACGACGGGCTGATTAGAATTTGGTGACCCTGATATTATTTTCAAGGTCACAGCGGAACTTTGAATTTTTCGACATGTTAATGTACATGTAAAGCTTGTCAGCGGGATATCTCAAGAACCATTCACCGGAATTCCATCATTTCTTACACAAAGCACCTTCTAGGGAAGACGACGGGCTGATTAGATTTTGGTGACCTTGACATTATTTTCAAGGTCACAGTGGAACTTTGAATTTTTCGACATGTTAATGTACATGTAAACTTGTAAAGGTTGTCGGCAGAATATCTCAAGAACCATTCACCGGAATTTCATGATATCTTACACAAAGCAAAAGGACTGATTAGATTATGGTGACCTTGACATTATTTTCAAGGTCATAGTGGAATTTTAAATTTTTCGACATGTTAATGTACATGTAAAGGTTGTCAGCGGGATATCTCAAGAACCATTCACCGGAATTCCATCATATCTTACATAATGCACCTCCTAGGAAAGACAAAGGGCTGATTAGATTTGATGACCTTGACATTTTTGTCAAGGTCAAAGTGGAGCTTTGACTTTTTCGACATATTTGACAGTAGATTTTGCTGATCTTGACATTATTTTGAAGTATTAATTTTCGGCGGGGGATCATGTCACCTTAGTGACAACTACTTGTTTGTTTTCTTTTCGTTCCTGTGTCAAATACATAATAAAACAATTATGGACTGGTGAATCGGTCAATACCTGTTGTTATGGACCCGAGAAAACAATATTGACCGCAGACTTCGTCCTTGGTCAATATTGTTTTCTCGGGTCCATAAATACAGGTATTGACCTCATCACCAGTCTATAATTGTATAATAATGGTATTGTTTACAGACATGTGATAATAATGATATTGTTTACAGATGTGATTATAATGATATCGTTTACAGACATGTGATAATCATGATATTGTTTACAGACATGTGATAATCATGATATCGTTTACAGACATGTGATAATAATGATATTGTTTACAGACATGTGATAATAATGATATTGTTTACAGACATGTCATGTGATAATAATGATATTGTTTACAGATGTGATTATAATGATATCATTTACAGACATGTGATAATCATGATATTGTTTACAGACATGTGATAATCATGATATCGTTTACAGACATGTGATAATAATGATATTGTTTACAGACATGTGATAATAATGATATTGTTTACAGACATGAGATAATAATGATATTGTTTACAGACATGTGATAATAATGATATTGTTTACAGAGATGTGATAATAGTGATATCGTTTACAGATATGTGATGATAGTGATAACGTTCACAAACATGTAATAATAATGATATCGTTTACAGATACAGACACGTGATAATAATGATTTATTTTACAGACATGTGATAATAATGATATTGTTTACAGACATGTGATAATAATGATATTGTTTACAGACATAACAAGATGGAGGACACACTAGAAGACACATCATGAAGAGATGTCATCATCTCCAACTCCAAGATGGCCGACCAGGCCCGACCTCCAGCTTCTCATACTGTTGGCTCTCACTGCTGTAGTGTCAACATCAATCTGCCCATCATCATTTTTTTTCCCTTCCATTGGGTGTAAGTAAAGTTTTGTTATCCAAGTGTCGTAAATTCTAAATAAAATGAAGACTTTGATATGTTTGATACTACATGTAACTCAATCTCTGTGAAATTAATAAGGTATTATTCTCTGTTTGGAATTTGTGGAATTAAAAAATAACTTCTATGTCAATTAATGACTGTGAATTTACTGTATGTGTGAACTAAAATCATACTTTTGAACGTTTAGCTCATCAGCTGTCTGGAAAGCACATTTTGATTTGGCCTGTTGTTCCTACCCCAACTCTCTGTTGTTCAGTGGTGGAGGATTTTTTTAGGGGGGGGGGGAGGTCCATGAAGAGAGACGGTTTTTGCCTCTGTATCTGATGTTATACATCTTCTCCAAAACTAATTTAACAAAGGCGGGTCAGAAACTTCAACCTTGGGGTCCATCAAAAGGAAAGAGTTCGAACCGTCTTGGCCTGCTACCATCCCCTCTGGATCACTCACTGTTAAAGGGAC
The DNA here is from genome assembly GCA_936450465.1 of Gibbula magus. Lineage (NCBI taxonomy): Eukaryota > Metazoa > Mollusca > Gastropoda > Trochida > Trochidae > Gibbula > Gibbula magus. Next base: position 57,438,069 of record OW388292.1, on the reverse strand, counting down.
ACTGCGTCGAGGATAAAAATGAGTCTCATCTTTATCTCACTAAGCTGATTAGAGTGTCATCTAACAAGTTACGCTTCACTAGACTGTCTCCATGCAGTAGTTTTTATTACCACTTACGTCAATTGTCTGAAATTTGATGTCTGTGACTTGTTAGCAGACATGTTAATCAGCAGAGGTAGATACACATGATCTGATTTTTATTCTCGACGTGGTGTCCCTTTAAATATAATGCTATGGTGTGGAATGAAAACAAAGGTCGATTAATGGAAACAAATATTAAAAAAGACAAGAGACAGGTATACAAGGAGCCTATCACTATACCAGCCAAGAGCTCATGTTATCCTGTTGATATATACTACTTAGCGTTTCATTTATCCAAGTATCAAGCTTTTATTGGTATACTTTAAATTTAGTTGGCTTTGGGGACGAAGTCAGCCAGGCTTCATTCTAACACATGGTTTGGTTGACATTTGTTTCAGGTGTGTTACCAGAGAACCCCTACGTTTACATCGGAGAGATTCTAACACTTGACTGTCACACGCTCATATCAAATCACTCTGAAGATCTCTTTTTCACCTGGAGAAACGATGTGAACATCTCACAAGAGTACCAGAGAGTTGTCTCCCCTTCTACACTGCAGTTGAATAGGCCAATAAATGAATCTGACGTAACTGAACATGGTGTACCCGTTAACTGTAGAAATTCTACAAACGGATTCATGGGATCTGGCCAAGTTGTTAGAATGGAATGTAAGATTACTCTTCGCATTTTAGCGATCAAAAAAAAAAAGTTTCACACTGATTGACATACATTAACATTCTACAAGATAGATACCGAAACATTTATATGAAAAATTGGTTTACATCATTTCATTAAATCAAACAAATCTTACTTTGAAGTAATATTATCAAAGAATAATTTTGTTAAGGATTTGTTAAAATACCTGGGGTCAGTAATTTTATCATTGATGAAGTTTATTATTATTCCTAATTACATTTTACATTATTCATACATTATACATTTACAAGAATTAAAACAGTGTATTTTCTGAAACATTGAATTTGAATGTGAAATGAATAGGTGGTACGTCCTAATATTTTTAAAATCAAGACATTTCTTGACAGATTACCCCCGTCAGGTGTACAACTGGACAGCGCAAGTGGACGACTGGACGAATCTGACCCTCAAATGGGAGACTGGAAAGTATATCAACTGGAGAGACATAAGTCTAACTGTACAGTGGAGGGCTGCAGATGCCGACATGTGAGTGACAATTTGCAGTTCAAACTTCTGGCCAACATCCCCAACAAAGGCATTACTTGTGCCAGTCTCTATCACTGGCTTATTGTGATGCTATTGCCACCAAGTTGGTAAAATGTCTCCTTTAACATAATTTAAGTCTTGCCGCATTTTCTTTACTTTCCTGTGCTGTGCTCTTCCCACAGACCTAGGTAACTCCCTTCAGATTTCTGAGCCTAACCTCTGTTCGTTTTCGCTTGAAATCGAGAGCAGAAGCAAAATCCCCTAGCGGAGGAAAGCGGAATCTCATACTGTATCCCCACTTCTTAACCAATGAAAACTGATCTTTCAGCGGCCATGTCAACCGAGTGACTTCAAAGATGTAGGCATTTACTCTGAAGGGTCTTGCTCATTAGGATATGTCATTCAAATATATCTGATGTAAATAACACAAATGAACTATTTTTGGTATTTGTCTCTGATTTGGTCTTTATTTATAATTATAGGATATCTAATGAGCTTCCCCTTTCACATCAAGTCCCGAGTGAAATAATTTTGCTCTGTCTCGAGTCTTGGCGAGAGACAAACCAAAATTATTTCACAAGGGACATAAACTTGATATGAATGGGGAATGAGTTATGTATACTATTTATTACCAACAGGTATTTCATACGATATATTGTGCTTTAAAATATATTTCTGTTGTCCCTATAAAGGAACGGAACAGCGGAGTAATATCAACCCTGTCACAGCATCTAGAAGTTCATAATATTGCGACGTTAAATATTCATGCTTTAAAATCAAACCATTCTATAATGCGTGATTTTGGGTATGGCGAAAAACTGTTGCACTAGTCATGCTGAAGGAAGCGTACGTAATATAACATCTCCCTGCTCGAGGACATGAGATGAGAGTTATCCGTTCTTTGAATGACGTCATGTCATGGCGCCCGTCATTCGCGTGTTTCTCGGAATGTGTAAACAATCTAAACAACCTCATTTAATGTGAGTGATAGATAAACAACGCTGTTGAAATGGCTTTTCTTTTGATTACTTTTGCCTTGTGAATATAAATTCACTGTACAACGTAACGAACAAGTTATTTTCACTGAGATACTGAGCATTTGGTGCAATGTCATTCCCAACGGTAAAATTGAGAGCAAAAATTCCTGCTGCATTCTAACTTTGTGCTTATTACCTCTGCTCTAGTCATGTTGTATTTGTTGATTATTCATTAAAATCAATCATTGTGGGGAGTACGAGTTCATGAATTAACTGAACAATGAGATAAATATCAATTATAAGCGTCGTCGTATGAATGAATTCATGTTCGTTTTATGAATGAATAAAGTAGTCCAGGCAGTGTTAAAGTTAGCCAATCAAATTACTTGAAGGTGTTATGACACATATTTCTCATAACAGTTTGTTATATTACCCCTTTACTAAGTACAACATGGGTAATAAGCATGTTTATGATCAATAGTTTTCACAGAAACAAATAAGCATATTTCGAGGAAAACACATTGGACGAGAAAACGTTTGTCTTACGTTTATTCTATCATTATGATGTGTCATTGGCAAATGTCACTTTTACAACGGCGTCGCTGATTGCACAACAAGATTCAATTGCAACCAATCCCTTTCTGCCCTCAATTTCAAGCATAAAACAACAAACTTTAGGATCTGAAATCTGAAGGGAGTAACCTCTGTTAGGAATAGAATCGTGCTGGTGTGGTTGAATGCATTATAAGTTCAGATGCAGCACACTACACTAGCACAGGAAAGTTCCGGAAATTCAGCAAGGCTTAAAATTAGCCATTGATGGAGATCACAAATTCACATATTATATTTTGGGTCTATCAAATTTGCATGAAAAAATTATCAAAGAGGGGTGGAAAGTTGTTCCACATTTATCATTATATATATATCATGCTAGATCATTATGGTGTAGGTCAAGTCTTGAGTTTGGGGTTTGAATTCAAACAGGGACACAAGTTGTATCTGCATTTCTCTCTCTTAGAAGTGTTTCTTTCGAAGTTTTGTTGTAATGCCACAGTGTACATTCAGTGACTCATAGTTTGGTATAGAGTGAATTTAATGGTAGCAGTTTTCATTGAAATGCTTATCACTATTGGTGTTGCAGGCTTTCTGCCTACTAAAACTAGTTTCAAGATTATGTATGATATTGTAAAGGGGCAGTTGAGCACGTTTTTTCACTCAAATATGTTGATGAAATGTCACTAATAGTAAAACACCCTTCTCAAAATCAAGTTAGAGCACAGTCCAATGCTTTCGTCCAATCATATGATTATATTATGGTCACCTGGAGTACAATTATATCCTGATAGATGTACACTTGTCTGGTTACGTTCAGGTATCATGCTCATAACACTGGTTCACAGACTTTTATTACTCGTCCTCTACCTATTACTCAAGAACGTAGTGTAGATGGTTCCGAAAGCCATTGGAATCGTTTTTGTCATTTGAAATAATAAAATGTGTTCACAATATTGAATAAAATGGCCGCCATGCAATTTTAAATGGCAAGTATTTCTAATACAATTTTTGCTTTATACGCAACACCATTATTAACACTACTGATAATTGGTATGTGTAATAAGATGTTTGACCCTCTAAAGTAAGAATGAATGACATAAACTATCATTATAAATGGGAAATTTGAAAAAATTAAAACTTGCCAAATCGTGCTACAGCCCCTTTAGTTATCATGCAATAATGGTATGTATTAGATGGTTTTGTTGACATTGTGAATTGATTATCTATTTTCAGCTGGAAGTCCTGTAGCGAGTTTTCCTTCAGACGATGTTTCCTGAATAGCAGTATTTACACCAATAGTTCAACCTATCAGTTCAACATCACAGTGACCAATACAGAGAGACATGACTCTACTGTGACTCAAATATCACTGAATCCTGATGACTATGGTGAGATTATGTTCTTTCATATCTTGGGCATAGATCTTAAAGGGGCCGTTCTGTCTGCAAAATCCGCCATATTGGATTTTGTGCATTACGTGAAATGAAAACATGCTATATTTTACCTAATTTTACAACATTTTAATGATAAAAGATATACACTGATAGAAAGTTCACTTAGTAACACATAGCGTGTCATAAAACAAATAAACAATTTGCTGTTATGCCGTAGAAAACTTCTCCACTCACAGCGCCGATGAATGGCTTCAGTTCTCATTGTTTTTATTTTTCAACAAATGTACACTTGCTTTATTAAGTTGTGAAATATAAATTCATCAAAATAATACCTTTATTAATATCTTTTAACTTGACTGTGTTTTAATCATTTATTAGTAGCGGGGATATCCTCTCGAATTTCGTTTCCACAAAAAATACCACGATAGATCCCTCCTTTTAAGAATATTATATACATGAACACTTGTAGGTATATATAACTGCAACATGCAACTTTTGATCTTAATACTCCTAATCATATTAAAGCAGTATAGATTTGTTTCTCAGCTTTGGTTATCGAGTTATTTTCTCTTTGTAAGCTTACATGTACTTGAATGTCTGAAAACTTTTCAGTAATTAGCAACCAATCTATCTTGTTTCAGTCAAACCAGCCCCTGTTACAACGACGGAAGTGGAACTATCAAGTCGCTGTGTCACCCTTCATTGGATTCACTCAAGACAATACTCACGGTCATTGATATATAAAGTTACAGTGCTACGTGGCATCTTAGTAAGTATATGTTATTTAGGAGGAATTCAATTGTGTTTAAGTTTTTCTGACTGATGGGCCTAAGGCATGGTATGGTGACTGACTACATATATAAATACATATGTACAGTGTTCCTTTTATTTTCTGCAATCGGTCAACTGATGTCCGATAGGTCAATTTTCCATTCGGTCAAACTGGATTTACAATCGGACATGTCCGGCAAATAGACCGATTTCTGCATCCCTACATTGTACACAGGAGCGGTGTTCACATAAGTTCAACTGAGCTTATACACCAATCCAATTCATGTATTTTTATTTCATTAAGTAAGTATGTTAAATCCATATGGTGACTGACTATTTTCACCTTCACTTATCATGTTTTTGAATTTATACATCCATGTTATATTGAACTGTTTCTGTAATAAGTTTGTCATGTATGGAGTTCCGAAAAAATAATTATAAAAAAAAATGTTTTTGAACCACTGAATCTAGAAATCTGAAATCTTGTGTACAGACTCCTTGTCCATTAAAGGATAGATGAAATGCATTTTTCTCAAGAATGACAGATGATTACCTCTACGTATATTGTATATCGGAATCAATTGAGCATAAAATCGAGACAATATACACTTGCAATTGATAATTAAGACGATTTTAATTCACCCATTTTAACACTATCGCAATTTGTTCGGCGAAACCTTTTGAAAATGCTCACTGAGGCGTGACTGTGATAAGCGATAGACGGGGCGGCTAGATAGCTTCTCCGCCGATGTCTCGTTAATCAATTAATGATAATGATCACTGCCGCTAAATGAATTTATGAGGTGTATTACATCGCCAAAAAGACATGTTTATGTAATAATTGTGTAATTGTCATCTGCGGAATTACCTAGTTGGATATCTAAACATTCGGTATATGGGAAATTTAAGTTGGTTTATTGAAGATATCTTTGTGAAATTAACGATCAAAATGTTGCGAAATTACGTTGAATTGTGACTATCGCTGAAAATCAAATTCCTCCACATACGTCACAGAAGTCATCCCTTCACGGGTCACACCCCCGCAGACTTTCATTCTGGTCGCCGGGGCTAAATCAGGCGGTTCTTTAAAAAGCCGTATATAAGTAATTTATGGACCGATTTCAGAAATTTAAAATTGAGCAATTGTCAAATTGACATCCCATTTTAATGAATCCGATTTGGACCATATGTCATTTCATCTATCCTTTAAGGATTATAAATTGTAGATTTGGTGGCTCTGTGGCTACTCAAAAGAGCCACTGGGGTGAGACCATAAAAACCTGTTCTTTCTTATCTAGAACCAAAAGTCCTGAAGTCTAGAGATCTGAATTCTTGTGTACAGACTCAGCAGCCAAAAGGGATTTTACATTGTAGATTTGTTAACTCTGAATATGAACTGATGAACTTCTTCTGGAAAATTTGATTGTTTAATTGACATAATTTATATTACCGGTATGTAATGTAAAACCTGATTAGCAACATAGCTATATAAAGGCTCTATTTTTGTGCGTTGAAGTTGGATTTGATGCCTTTTGGACAGACAGACAGACATGTTTATAGCAGATGAGTTGTTGTTTATTGCAGGAAGTGAAAACAAGGACATTTAACGAGACTATGGGTACTGTATGTGACTTGCGGCCAAATACACTATACACATTCAGTGTGTCGGCAAGGTCAGAGCTGGGAGGGTACTGGAGTGATGAAGTTGATGTTACCAACAGGACCTTTCAGGATAGTGAGTGATCTCAATAGAGTATTTGAATGGCATTTAAAAGAGTTAAGAGAAATAAGCTTTGAGCTTGTTTACCCATGATCCAGTTCTTCTAGAAAAGAAATAAATCTGTTTAAACCATTTAAAAGAGTAATACATAATAAAAGCAACTTTTTTATTGTGAAGAGATGCAGTGTTTCAGAATATATGCTCCCTTCTATATGTTTGTTCCACCATGAAGACATATATACACTCTGATTAGTCCGAAACGTTGTGTATCTGCCTGATTAAGGAATAAACATATGAAGCATCTCTTATGGAACTAATGAAGGAAGCTTTGTGTCTCTTTTCATACAAATTCTTCCTTTTCTCCTGATCTGTATGGAGCTTTAATCAAGGTTTAGCATCTCACTGTAAATATTCAAATCATTACAGTCTTATCCCAATTATTTTTGTTTATTTATAAAATATAAATACCTGTTGTATTTTCGTTCAGTTTTCATGATAATCATGAATCTCTCTCAGATCTTTAATCCATTAAAACATGTTTAATTGATAATTTCAAATAATTGTTGGATGCCAGTTTACAGAAATCATAACTCATCAAATAACATAATCTATGACTGACCATGCTCCAGATTGGTAAAGGTAAGTTTTCAAGAAAAGATACTACATAAGCAGTGAAAGTGTTAGCAGAACTATTCAGGTACCGGTAATGGCAGTGTTCTCTCCACAGAGCCAGAGAGAGGAGTAAGCATCACCCAGGGAAGCTTTCATGTCGGTGTATGTGGGGGCAACCAGAGAGATGTCGCCATCTTCCTCAAGGTAAGTCTATATCTAGATGTGAGTTTACCTACATTCAGTCTGATTAAAATCGTACTTGTTTCGAGGAAAAAAATTTGCAAAATAATGCATCTACGGGATACGAACTGGTTCTGTAGATTCCTTGCCACAAGGTCTGAGAACATCCCGTATATGCTTCTGTTCCGAACCAGTTTAGCGCAGCCAAAGCCTAGTCAAATATCTGTCCAATCACATCATAGTTGGTAAACGGTCGCCATTTTGAAAGCATTCGGAACAGTCAAACAGATAGCTGTTTGGAGTTACCTGCCCCTAGCTTCTCACACCGAAAGCTTTTGTTGGAGGTCTTGTGATTGGTTAACTGACATTGCAACGGAACATGCAAGCGTATGGGCTGTTATGTTAAAACCGTTGATTTTAATCAGACTGACCTACATTCAGCCACCTGAACCAAAGCTAGATATAGGGCAACTCTAATATACCACTGTACCAGGGGGACATTTTGGTTTTCATACTGCCTTGTGATAGAACTGAGGTCATATCATCCACTTTGATATACTTGAAGATAAGGTTTTTAAAGTGAATCTGTGTCATGCACCCAATAAAGTGTAAAAGTTTTTATTGTAAACAGTGATATGATTCATAAGTTTTCATTGACATGTTTCTTTCTGAGATTTATAAACTGTAGTCTGTAAACAGAAAATTTGATAGGGTCGTTAGTAAGGTTGTACCACATAACATTTGTAAACTTTCATAGTCTGACCATAGCTATCAACATGGAAAGTGGTGAGAGTCAGTGACCAATCTAGGATGCGCGGGTCAAATCAAATAGCCCCTTACAAAAATTCATATGGCGATTACCACGCATTGTAATTTTAACTCCTACTCTTTCAAAATCACCCCCCCCCCCCCCAACATATACATAGTTTTATGTTATAACTATAATGAAATTCTATTTATAGTTTCACCTTTTCCAGTTTTCGTTCAACAGACTACATTTAAAAGAAAAGTTTGTTTTGTTTAGACTTTAGTTTGTTGCATTTATGGTTCTGAATCGCACAATAAATCTGTCAAAACAAGGGTTCTGTACTGCAGTACAGGCCCGTAGCAACAGGGGTCCCAACCCCCCCCCCCCCCCCCCCCCCCCCCACAAATTTTAGGGAGAATTTTAGTTTTTTCATCCTTATTTCAAAGTGTTTCTCAAAGACCTTCTTTTTGGAAAATTCTGATTGTGCAAGTGGATGTTTGTGCATACCGCGTAGACAAGTATTTGCAACTTTTACCCAACCTGGCTAGTTTGAGCATGAAACCGGGTCCTGTCTTTCAGTACATATCATTGTGCACGCAGAACGAGAGTGACGTGTTTGTATTGAGAATATTTTAGTATGAGTATTTTAGTTACGCTTGGTCTTTTAAATTCAGCATTCTAATCGCCACAAGCATTAAGAGAAATACAGTTACCAAATATTTGCTTCACTTCCAGCCCCCCGATGTAGAGTACGAGAATGGTCCGCTGGATATGTACACAGCAGTGTTCGAGGCGGATGACGGTAGCCCTGATATCACGAGTCAGCAGCTTGTCTCACAGGACCCGACACTCACCGTCTCTCTACCCTGTGATGTAGACTACAGGGTCCAGCTCTCTGTCAACAACTCCATCGGCTTCTCACCTGTATCTTACCTGTATATTCCTAGACTCGGAACAGGTGTGTCTCTACCTCTACCTGCTAATTAGAAACCAGTACAACCATGGTCTGTTGAGATGAAATCTTTTATGTAATTATGCTATTTTTTAATGTGCATAAACTTAACATCTGAATCAATATGTTTCAGATGGAATTCAACCATGTATTTTTAGCATTAATGCAAAAATTAAAGGGGCAGTAGCACGTTTATTTCGCTCAAATAAGTCAATGAAATGTATTTGAAAAATAATTTCACTAATAGTAAAACACCCTTCTCTCTATGGAAAATCAAATTAAAAATGAGTATACATGGTTTGGTAAAGCCATGGGAATGGTTTTTGTCATTCGTAATAATAAATTGTGTTCACAATAAAATGGCCGCCGTGAAACTTTTCTTTATGCGCAACACTTTTATTACTATTACGGATAATTGGTTTGTGTAGTAAGATGTTTTACCCTCTAAAGTAAATATAAATGACAAAAACTATCATTATAAATGGAACATTTGATAAAATAAAATTTGCAAAAAACGTGCTACTGCCCCTTTAAAGTATAACCTCATTGTTTTTCCAAAAAAATACCTTGATTCTTCCTTGTTCCTTAAGCAACACAAACAAATTGTTACTGACAGGTATCATGGTATCACTTATTCTTTATAAATTGTAAATCAGGTTTTAAAGGGGCCGTTCTGTTGGCAAAATCCACCATATTGGATTTTGTGCATTACATGAAATGAAAACACGCTATATTTTACCTAATTTTACAATAATTTAATGATTAAAGATATGCAATGATAGAAAGTTCACATAGTAACACATAGCGTGTCATAAAACTAATAAACAATTTGCTGTTAGGCTGTAGCAAACTTTTCCCCACTCGCAGCGCCGATGAATGGCTTCATGCAGTTCTCATTGTTTTTATTTTTCAACAAATGTACACTTATCTTTATTAAGTTGTGAAATATAAATTCATCAAATTATAACTTTTATTAATATCTTTTAACTTGACTGTGTTTTAATCGTTTATAAGTTGCATATTTGTGTAAACGGGGATATCCTCTCGAATTTCGTTTCCACAAAAAATACCCCGATATAACCCTCCTTTTAATGGGAAAACACAAAAAATAAGAATGTGTTCTTAAAGTTAAGCTTATAGTATTAGTTGGTGCACTCTGATATACACCAAAGTGTCTTTCTTGACAAAAAGAGTCAACTTTTAGACTGTATAAAAATATTTCAAGGCCTAATTTTATAAAGCAGTCCAGGTATGATCCAGTGATAGAATATTTTGATCAAGTCAGATTTCAGATGGTTTAGATTTAAGTTAGATATTTGAATTATTGTTTACCAATAAGTCATACTTTTGAGTTGATCCTTGATCTTCTTTAGATATTGATGTCATTTGGACTGTTAACATAAGAAATATTTATCCTGTCACTGGCCAAGTAGGATTGCAAGAGTTACTTCCCTTTAAATGATTTTACATTGTCAGAATACAAGCAAAGTTATGACAAGATTATCTTTTATTTTGATTTTAAAATCTTATGAAATGTAACAATCTTGCAAGTAGTTGTAAAAAGTTTATGTGTTTATAAAATTAATTTCTATGCTTATATTTAAGCAAATCATGTGGCGTTTTCACAAACTATTTTTTTAACAAATTGAGTAGCTAAGAATTTTTTTTATCAATGGCAAGTAAAATCTTATAACCTCTTTGAGGTCTAGACATTTTTTTTATTTTCATCATCATCATCATCATCATCATCATCATCATCATCATCATCATCATCATCATCATCATCATTTTTCTGCCAGAGCAGTGGCCAATTTACAGGAATAACAACTTGTTAACAAAAGGAGTAAACCAGTATTGCCACAGGATAAAGATAACCTACTTCTGAATATTCTTGAACAAGTGTACATAAAGGATATAAAGTTAAATTGAAATAATTAAAATTTTCAAAATGGAATCAAAATGCTAACATTTCTCAATATTTCAGTTCTATCTCCTGATACTGTTCGTGTGTCTGTGAATGGATCGACAGTGCAGGCTATATGGAAAGTTGCAACCAATATTGATCCCCTAAACTTCACAATATTCTGGTGCAAGAAGCCGGACGACACAACCTCTGTCCGCTGCACAGTAAGTTTTATATGATTGATATCAATCATATTCAAACAGATTTGTCAACAAGATTATATGTGATGAGGATGTGAAGAAAGTAATATGATTCTATGTAGGGCAGTGGTCAAGAGGTTGCAACCTGCCAGGACTTTGTCAACTTTGCCTGTGGTTAAAGGGGCAGTAGCACTTTTTTTCGCTCAAATAAGTCTATGTATTTGAAAAATAATTTTACCAATCGTAAAACACCGTTCTCTCTTCGGAAACTATAGTTAAACATGAGTGCACATGGCTCAGTAAAGCCATTGGGGATCGTTTTTGTCATTCGAAATAATAAAATGTGTTCACAATAAAATGGCTGCCATGCAATTTTTGCTTTACATGCAACACCGTTATTACTACTACGGATAATTTGTTTGTGTAATATGATGTTTTACCCTCTAAAGTAAATTAAGACGGCACAAACTATCATTATAGATAGGAAATTTGAGTAAGTAAATTTTGCAAAAAACGTGCTACCGCCCCTTTAAGAACTATCGTTGAGACAAATACTACAAAAAAAAATGCTACTTTGAAACTCTCCTAAACCAAACTGTTGCCAAATTTTCCCTCCCAATTAAAAATGTTGCAATATTCCTCCGACAAACTACAACAGATAAGTGAAAAATTATGATCTTGATATTCAATTTTGTTCCTGTTCAGCTAACCTGAACACTTTATTCTACACTGGAGCAGTTGATTTTTGTGCTTGATTTTGCCTCCTGCTGTTAGACATTTTGCCCCCAAAAGTTTGTAAACCAAGTCATTATTTAGCCTGGCCTTGAGAACATTTACAACAAAAATATGAGCATGGTATTGCAGAACTAAACATGGGTGAATTAATGTCCCTTGATGAGCTCAAAATATACACAGTAAACTTGTGTTTACAGAGTCCCCCCTCCTGGCAGACAGTGGACGGGTCAAAGCGGTCAGCATTCATTCCAATCTCATCTGATATTGTCACTACCTACCTGTTTGCAGTCTCCATGACAACCACCAAGGGCAGCAGTGGCATGAAACTGTCAGAATGTGTATTTGATGTAAACAAAGGTACATGTTATTAAGATACAATTTAATGTAATTCTGAATATTATATAGAGATTATTAACCGAGGAAGTGTGTCATATGACTTTTACGAAATGATTGTGAATTTGTATATTGCCCGAGCGAAAGCGAGGACTATACACAAATTTGCACGAGTTTCGTAAAAATCATATGGCACACTTTCGAGTGTAATAATTTCTTTATTACCCATTTTCACTCGCGTAAAAATAGGCAGGAAGATGCCCACTTCTCTTGCGACGGCAAACTACAGTGACGTCACCAACAATCATTTTATGACGTCACTGACGACACAATGCGTAAAGTTACGCTGAAACAATGGTTGCTAGGCAAACGTGATATGTGCACATGTGCTCATATCAATATCATTAACTTGGTTATTATCCCCCGCCACAAGCTTTTCCATTCCGGCCTCAAACTTCAAAAGTCAAAACTATTCAATATATTTTGCTGAAACTTTGTACAGGTATCAACCAAGTAGTCTAGATGTGCCTTTTGCTATATTGAAATTTGATCACTTATGAGTTATGAGTTATAAACATTTTCAAGAAAGGAAATGCATTATATATTCAAAATGCATAAATATATTCAAAATTCCTACATGGCGGGAGATATGGCTGACTCTGTCTGCTTGTTTTCAACCATATGGGTAATAAATGATGTTTATCCAATGAGTAACATGGGGGGTTGAGAATGTCTGTTAGTAATGGTACGTATACTTGCATCAAGGATCAGCCTGATGAAAAATATTGTGATTTAATTTTTTTTATGAAAGTAAGTACTGGTATGTGTACAGTTTTTGAGTACAGTCACAAATTAAAGTACACAGTTTTAATTCTTGTACATATTCATTATTATAATATTTCAGATTTTCATCTTTATTTGTTTGTATATATGCATTACTGTATATATGTAGTAATTAAAAAATATTACAATTGAATAAAAAATTATTTCTTTCAGCATTTGACTCGAAAACCAAACCTCAAATAGATGGAGTGTTCAGCAAACCAGATCTCGGACTGACAGTCAGGTGGTCAATGCCTGTGTGTGACAACAACCTACTGGTCACTTACTATACTGTCCAGCTGTGTCCGGACAACTTGACACAACACTGTGGTCAGTTTTAGTGTTATCTACAATGGTAGCTTGACTGCATTTAAAGACATGTGAATAAAAGACAAAGAATTGTAAAATGCATATTGTCTTACATGTACATTTTAATCATTGATTTGAATTAAAGTAAGATTTCAAGGCACCTTTGCACAAACCATTCTTAGGTTATTGGAATTCCGCCCTGCCCAGTAAAACAACACAATATATCGTTGAGTACTTGATTTTCGGACACACTTGGTTTTCTGACGGCTCACATTCGGGTAGTTTTTCATGATATTTGTAGCCATGTGACATCATCAATACAAAGGAGAGGTCCCCGCTAGCGGTCAGAATAACATGTTTCGTGTGAAACTTCCTAAGATTTGTAATATTACACAAACTTCTCTCTTAAGCTTAAAATCTATCTCTATCCTGAAATACTTTTTGCATGTTATGAAAAAGTCGACAATTTGATCACTTAAACAATTTATACCGGCTGCCGACAAAATTTCTATGTTGTCTTTGTGTTTTTGTAATATTTTGGGTCAATTGAAGTTACGTTAATAGCTTGGGATATCCCTCTTTGGTATCGACCAATCAGATGTCAGAAAATGGCATACACTCGCTGACTGTCGAAATATCAAAACATTTACCCCGAAGAATTGTCTACAATATTTTTAGAAAAAACTCAAATGGAAAAATAGGTGACATGCTTTTATAAATTTTCAAACAAGTTTATTGTCAACATTGATGTGTGTCTTAAGCGTCCGAAAACCAATCACTCGAGGTTATGTGAGCAAGATTACATATATTTCATGTATCCACCAGGATTCAACCCTGGGCTTTTGGTGGGAGAGACAGCACGCCAACCACTAAACCAGCATGCTAAACTGTGTACCCCTACAGTAATTGCACGTTAATGTTGTTTGACAAGTTGTGTTTGTCTGCAGTGAATAAGACTACAAGCAGTGAAGAGAGAGAGCAGGTGTTTGATACGCTGGAGGAAGGACACAACTACACTGTGAGACTACAGGAGATCTCCCTCGCTGGGCTCAGGGGACCGTTCAGTGATCCTGTCTTTGGGGTTCCTGTTTATAATCGTACGTATAATAATAAAAGAGGTTCTATCGGGGTGTTTTTTGTGAAACAACATTCAAGGGGAAATTTCTCTTTGTACATGATTACAACACAATCCAGTTGAAACATGTACAGAGGGTACCATTTGGTAATAGCGCACATTCATTTTGTTTTCTTCATTAAGAACATTTTGTTCTCTTCACAATTTCTCATCTAGATGAATGAAATGATTGACATTTTGTTAGGCCCATTGTTTTAATATCAAGTGAAAACCCTTAGTCCTATATGGGCACATGTTCAAACACTGAACAATGATTGAACTGTTCTTGAATATAGTGGAGCTATTGAGCGAAGCATCCATAAAATCCCATTTCGGCTCTTACAGTTTGGAATTTTATTTCTTATGTTTCAGGTTTGAAACCAGGTTGGATTGCTGCAATTGCTATCGGAGGAATTTTTCTTATTGTATTTTTTTGTGTGTAAGTAGTGGCAGTATAGACGTTAGATAACACATGTCAAAATAATTTTAACATTTACCTTGCTTAATATGTTTAATACGTTCAATATTTCAATCTCTCAAGAAATGAACAAGCTATGCAACTTGTCAGTTCAAATTTCACCCCTGTACCTGGTAGTCCAGGAATATTCCAGGATAGCCGAACTTGACCAGTGGACAATCCTGGATTGTTCGTGATAATAAATTCTGATTCCTGTAAATATCTTGCTCAGATCAGTTGGCATAAATTCAGTGGCTGAGTCTTTGATGATTAGCCAGTGGGAAAATGATTATTTTTTCACATTAAATAGTTATTAATAAATATATATATAAACATCCATATTCCTGATCAATTGACCTTAATGTAATGTTTACATTGAATAGTATATAGTGTTCTGCAATGCAACTACTTAATGTTTTGTTTCACAGATACATGAGGATAAAATGTCGTGAGAGATATGCTATAAAAATTCCAGGAATTGAACATCTTAAGGTAAAACAAATCCATGTTTTCATGTTCATAATAATATGTATATTCATAAGCCGCATTTTCCATCCACTAGTGCATGCTCAAGGCGCTACTGACATTATTATACCGACATTATTATACCTACATTATTATACCGACATTATTATACCTACATTATTATACCCCCTCTACAAAGTAGTTATGTCCCCCGAAAAAAATGTTGGGAAACATAATGTTTTCACCTCCGTCCGTCATTCCATCATTCTGTCATTCCGTTATTCCGTTATTCCGTTATTCCGTTATTCCGAAATGCTTTCTTTTCCGGGCCATATCTCAAAAACCGTTCAACATTTTTTCACGAAACTTTGTATTTGCTTAGACCTAGGGATAGAGTGGTGCCTTTTGCTACTTTGGCTATTCTGATTTTTTTTATTTTTACTGGTATCCATGGCAACAATTTCAACTTAGTGCATATTGGGGGTAGGGACGTTTTCCGGCCTCTATTTCAAAATCTATCAAGTATTTCTTTACGAAACTTGGTCTGTGGTTAGACCTAGTGGTGGAGTGGTGCCTTTTGTTATTTTGGTTATTCTGAATTTTTTTTATTTTTTCTGATTTCCATGGAAACAATTTGAACTTAGTGCATATTGGGGGTAGGGACGTTTTCCGGCCTCTATCTCCAAAACCGTTCAATATTTTTTCACCAAACTTTGTATTTGCTTAGACCTAGTGATAGTGTGGTGCCTTTTGCTACTTTGTCTATTCTGAATTTTTTATTTCTCGTTATTAATGCAGTATTGAACTTAGTGCTTAGCATAAGTGAAAAATAAGGGTAATATGACTAGGTTGGATTGAAAGTTGGAGCGGGGGACATCACAGTGCATCACATGCACATATTTCTAGTTGGGGATATATAGCGGTCAGCGTGTCCGTCCGTGTGTCACACTTTTTGTTCCACACTTTCCTCAGACACTAATTGTTCAAATGTTACAAAACTTGATAAACATAATCACTATATCTGCCTTGTGTGTTTTTCATACCATCATTTGCATAATTTATGCAATTTTTCTCAGTTTTTATCCCACAGGTATGTAATACCGTGGGATATAGTCAACGCCCCGTCCATCTGTCCGTCCGTCCGTCCGTCAGTCCGTCAGGTCGTCTGTCCGTCCGTAATCATTTCGTTTCCGGAGCAGAACCTGAAAACCATTTGTCATATCTTTCTGAAACTTCACATATGTATTACACATTTACTGCAGTGGTGCCTTTTGATATTTTGACATTTTAAAAAAAAAACTTGTTTCATTTGGACTTTGTCAGAGACAGGTTTGTTTCCGGAGCACAGCTCCAAAACCGTTCATCATATCTTCCTGAAACTTTGCATGTGTACTACCCACTAACTGAAGTGGTGCCTTTTGATATTTTCAGATTTCTGAAATTTTATTTTTTTACTGTTTCCATAGAAACTTGTTGAATTTGGACTTTGTTCAGAGACAGGTTCGTTTCCGGAGCACAGCTCCAAAACCATTCATCATATCTTCCTGAAACTTTGCATGTGTATTACCCACTAACTGAAGTTGCCTTTTGATATTTTCAGATTTTTTTTCTGTTTCCATAGAAACATGAGAGGGATATTGGTTGTTGTTGATTTTGACTGCTTCTGGAGCAGAAGTCTAAAACCCTTAACATACCTGAAACTGAGCATCTGTAATACCCACTAACTGAAATATGGTAGTAGATACACAAGTATCTGTCAAAGATGTGTTTTACAAATTTTTTTGAACCGGTGAGATATGTCATCTTCTGATGACTCTTGTTTTACTTCGCCATTCACAATTTTGTTCCACTCATAACTCAGACACTAATTGTTCAAATGTTTCAAAACTTGATACATATAATCACTTTGATGTCCACATCTGCCTTTTGGAGGTTTCATACCCTCATTCGACCTTTTCTTCTAAAGCATTCTTTCAGGTGATTCTTTGAAGACTTACTTACTATGAAGACGTACATACTCTGCTTTCATAATACAGCTTAATACAAATAATACATATTTTCATATGAAGGACTAAACATTGATGTCCTTGTGCTATTTCGAACCTTTTTTATACCCCCGCTACGAAGACGGATAGTGGATGGCGGGGGTATGTGAGCCATGCTCACTTTTTTCTTGTTCTGTGACCAATGACACAAGCGGGGGTATATGAGTGAGCTGTGCTCACTAATTCTCTTGTTACCCTGGTGTAACCCAAGTTGATATACATGTTGCTGGAAGGTCACCTCCAACACAATTTTTACCAGGTACCCAGGTACTCTACTCATCTCTCTCAACTCGTGTGTCAGTGTAGGCACGATAATCACCATTCAAACTATCAGTTTGTTCACCAAAGAAGTGGGTTACCCACTCATTCTTTAGTCCATGCCCATTGTTGCTGAACTTCAATGAAAGCGGTCAACTTATCATGAGCTATGCACAGGACTTTCTACCACCAAAAAATAAAACAGACTTTATAAATGAGAAAAGTTAAGAAAAAAGAGTCACCATGAAAAAGATGTCACAAGATTGAGTTCATATGAGATTTGGATTGTTTAAAAATATCTTGAAAACAATATTCTTCAAAGTGATAACAAACTTCTAGACTAGAAGGTGCCTTCAAGTGTAACAGTTTCTGAAATATATATTTCTGAACTTCAGAATTCTTTTCACTTGCAAAGTTTTGTTATTTTTATTGTGCTGTACTTGTTTATCTGTTTCTGCTAAATAGGACCATGACTCTCCACCTACCCTACCAAACAGATCCATCACGCTGGAGGTAAATACAAGCCATGAAAAGTCCTAATTCTAAATGTTTAAATTTAGTGAGCAATCAAATTTGTTCTATCTTGATTAATGATTTTTCAAAATGATCTAATAAAGACATTGCAGTGTAATGTTCATATGGTACACTTGCATGACATTGCTCACATAAATAGAATGATTTTTTTACATTTATTTAGATAACAATTAAAGTAACATATAACAAATATTCTTTTAATGTTTTTCCAAACTCCTTGTTGAACAGTTTTTATAAAATCAGCTGAGAAAGATGAGTTCACAGGATACCAAATCATGTTATTTATCCATTTTCTTATGCATGCTATATTATACAATTGAACTCATGGAATCTCACACTTTGCTAAAGTAAAAAAAAATGGCTAAAAGCATTTTATATCGGATTCTGAGATATCTTACTTCAGTGCATCCTCGATAATCCAGCGCTATTGTTCCGATAAATCTACACACAAGCGCTGGAAAACAGTAAGGGTATTTATCCCTAACCTAGTTACCTCCTCTTGGGTCCATGTTATCCAATCAGAAACGAAACGCAGACACTATCTGCGTAAACAACTCGACCAATCAAAACGCATCACTATCGTTGTTTATAGAAACAAACATGGCGGCGGCCGACTCACTCGATTACGATAAAGTTTGTAACAAATTCAGCGTAGAAAACCTGACAGAAACTCAAAAGAAAGTTTTAAGAAGTCTGTACGAGAAGAAGGGTGTATTCATGTCCATCAAAACGGGTGGAGGTAAATGATTAAAATCCCTGTGCTACCAGGCGTTCCCAATCATCTGCGAAAGCCAAGATCCTGCCACGAGAGTGCTTGTTATTTCACCCTTGATTTCAAGTGATCTCATTGGTTGTTATAAAGCAAGCGTTTCGCTGAGTCATTGCGAAGGGAGGTAACTAGGTTAAGGATAAATACCCTTACTGTTTTCCAGCGCTTGTGTGTAGATTTATCGGAACAATAGCGCTGGATTATCGAGGATGACTTCAGTGTAATACCACTAATCAAATTGAAATCATTGGAAAATACTTGACTTCTTTCAGATACCTGATGACCAGCAGAGACTGAGTACAGACAGTGGTCAAGGAAGTCCTGAGTCCGAGTTGACCAGTAACTTGATACGATCTGACCCAGACGACTCTGGTCACCACTCATGTGATCAGTTTACCAGTGGTCAGACAGAGATGACCGATATCAGTGGAAGTTGTCCAGAGATCTGTGTCCACTCCTCCAGTAGTGACCAGCCAGGAGATGTGAAGCCCCACAATGAGGTCATATCAGATGAGTCTGATGCTTCGCCCTATGTCACTGCAGATGGTGGAGCTGTTCACCAAGCACTTGTCCCCAGTGGTAGTTCTGAGGCAGGTGCTCCATCCATTACTCATGTGGCAGCGTCAGATAAAACCAGAGGTAAAACTAACCAGGAAAGTTGTTCAGACGTTTCACCATATACACCTTTTGATAAAGTTGTTGCTAATGATCAGAAAGGATGTCCAGAGCAAGTTGGACCTGATTCTGTGGTCACGCCATACACCCCTGAATCGGCGGTCGATAAAATCTGTGAAACTAACAAGATGATTGGGCCCGATGTTTCACCATACACAGCTTTTGATAGTGTTGTTGGTAATGATCAGAAGGAAATCCAAGAGAAAGTTGGAACAGATGCATCAGCCTCATCTAATACCACCGTCTCAACAGTTGATAAAGTGTGTGGTAACATTAACCAAGCATTTAGTCAGAACAGTGGCTCTGATTCCAGTGCCCCATCATATACAGCTGTAACAGCGGTTGATAACATGGGTGGAAATGTTAACCACGCTTTTAACCAAACCAGTGGCTCAGATTCCAGTGCCCCTTCCTACACCACTGTGACAGCGGTTGATAACATGGGTGGAAATGTTAACCACACATTTAACCAAACCAGTGGCTCAGATGCCAGTGCCTCATCATACACCGCTGTGACAGCGGTTGATAACATGGGTGGAAATGTTAACCATGCATTTAACCAAACCAGTGGCTCAGATTCCAGTGCCTCATCATACACCGCTGTGACAGCGGTTGATAACATGGGTGGAAATGTTAACCACGCATTTAACCAAACCAGTGGCTCAGATTCCAGTGCCCCTTCCTACACCACTGTGACACAGGTTGATAATATTGGTGGTGTAGTTAATCAAGCACCTAACCAGAACTCTCTTGTCCAATCATTAACCGATGATGTTGATAAAACCAGTGGTGAAACAATACAGAACAGTAACCCAGATGTTTCATCGTACACAACGTTTGATCAGGTTGTTGGAAAGAATCACTCAGGACCACCAGCACAAGATCTCCCTGATTCCTCTCCGTGTACCATTGAATCTGTTAGTAAAACATGTGACGATAAACAGGGACATGGTGCACTGAATGGTTCCATAAAACCTGATGTGGCTTCCCATGTAGTGAAGCAGCAGACGGCAGGAGGGTATGTAGACCCAAATGTATTTAGCACTGATACAGCAGGTAACAAACCTATGTCTGCCAGAGTAGCGACACGGGAAACTCCAGGGTATGTAGACCCGAATTTATTTACCACTGATACAGCAGGTAACAAACCTATGTCTGCCAGTGTAGCAACACGGGACACTCCAGGATATGTAGATCTAAGGGCAGGTAATAACGATGCAGTTTATGATGAACGTGGTTCATCTGCCAATGTGGCGACACAACCGACGACTGGATGTGGTAATGTGGATCCAAGTGCTGTTAATAATGACACAGTTTGTGATGAGTCCACTTTGTCTCCAAGTATTGAGTTGAGTCGTTTTGACAAGCTACAGGAAGGTGCTGTGCAAAATGAGAACTATGCAACTTTTGCTCAAGTAGGTTTCCTGGGCAAACAGGCCTCACAAGATACAGAGGTCACCCAATTATGAGAACATCACCTGTGAAGATAGACCTCCATTTTGTTTCATCAGCTTTTATAGAAGAATTGACTATCATTCACAAAACTAGACTTAATATTTCAAACATATGAAAACAAGTTTATCCATCCGCATCATTCTTGTTCTAATTTGGATTAGGCTAAAAAGTAAGATTTTGATAAAATTAAACCAAGTAACTGGGCCAATGAAACCATTGGCGCCAGTGGTTGGTTTCTACCAGATAAACGAGTGCCATGGTTGAGAAATGGGAACAAGAGTTTTTGTATGTAACCTGATGCTTTATTTCTTTTTGTTTTGGAGGATAACAAAGCTTTACTTTCAATTCATTCGGTGCTATCAGAGCACGTATCAGTGCCAAGTTTTTGGCATGAATTTCAAATGTGCACAAAAGCAATGAGCAACTTTCAGTTGAAAGTTGATTTCATTAATGATGCAATAAATCATGGGCATAATATTGTTGAATAGTTTGTAGTGATATGAAAGCTTTATTGAACTGAAGTATTTCCTTTTGAGGATGTGGGTCTCTGTTACAGTTTACACTTGGAGGTGCTATATTCCTACTATCAGCATTATTGTAATGATTATTATTACACTGGTTTGCACTTGTCTTCTTGAACACTTTCATAATGAACTTGTCAGTGCTATTCTCTTTATTGATGAAGTGTGACAGTCTTCCCTTAATACCAAAGGTACAAGATTGTAATAAATAGTGCTCATCTGTCAATCAAAAGTTTTGGGAAAACAGTATTAATCTATTATTTGACACAAATAAGTTCTTCTCAAGACCCAGACATTTAGTCATATAAAACAAACTGTTTGTGCAATTTCTTGTTCTTTTAGAAGTGTGATGGACTTCCGTTACTACAAGAGGTATTATTGTATTCCCAATATGGGATAGGCAGGTTCATTCCATTCTTTTTTTAAAATAATGTTATGCAGCATTGGAAGATACCATACTGTTGCTGGATTTATTAGAGCTTAGGCAACCTCCCCCATCAGGTAACTAACTTCAATCTCAATTCAAGACTTGCCGCATTTCCTTAACTTTCCTGATCAAGCATTGTAGAGTGCACTATTAAGTTAAGTGAAATCTAGAAAAGTTAAGGAAATGTGGCAAGGCAAGAAGCCAGTGATTCCCCTCTGCGAGATCCGGGAGTTCGTCTTAGTCGATTTAACGAGATATTAATACCCTAACACAAATGCCTACTCATTCATTGTTGTTTAGGTAGTTCTTATTTGTTTTTGATATTCTATAATTTGCAGTATTATTTTTTAATATCTTTGTTACATTTCACTTTTTTCGCAAAGCAATAACATACCTCTTATTGATATTTTTGACAACTGAAAATGCTTCAATGTAGATATTATCAGTTTTTACTCCTATTAATCAGCTATTAATCATGTTCTGTTTTTATTTGTCTGCATAATGCAACTTGCACCATTAGTTTTTTTCTTTTATGTCTTCATATCTGACACTTGTTTACATTTATTTCACATTTATCCTACATTTATCTTACATTTATGTTATGCAATGTATCAATCTACTCATCTAGGGTACTGGATATTTGTCTTTGCAGTTTATAATTTATTGACTTGAAATGCTGTTTGGATAAAGCAATGGTCATTTGTAGAATCAAAGGAAAAAGAATATATTTATATATTAAAGGCGCTGTATCATGTTTTACTTACTGAAATAAAGTGCTCTCACAAAAATATAATTAAGTGTTACGAACAGGTAGTTTATACTCCTAAATCAATAAAAAAAAAGTTCTAAAATAAGTGTGCATGGTTTGGTCCATTTCCCAGCGAGTGGCCATTTTAATATGTTTACATTAAAATGGCCACTCGAAGGTAGTTTAAGTGATCTGACTGAAGTAGCAATAGCTAAACACTCAATGATAGAGTTTTGAATATGGTACAATGATTGACTGGTAAACCGTCTTGTTGTCTAAACTCTCAAATTCACAAAGTCATACCATTTACTTCGAATACGGAGAGACTTTTTCTATGAATATGGGTTATTGGGTCATGGAATGAGATGTTTTACCCTTTAAAGTACCAATATATTGTATAATTTTTAATAATAAATGCAAAATTTGAGAAAACATAATATGAAAAAAGAACTGCTACAGCGCCTTTAAATCATATGAAGGTGTTAAATACTATGTTTATAAATAGTAATAATGATGATAAGAATAACACAGAAATGGGTTTTTTTGTAAACAAATATTAATTTCATTTTCTATAAAATATTTACTTTTATAGATGTATGTAATACATATTTTTATTTTGTGAGGGCACCCAAAATTAATATCTTGTTAATGATTTACAGAATTAATCAGATATTTCTAGCCAGGGGTTAAAAAAATATATAGATTTTTTTCAGGACAGAACAACAGGCACAATTGAAGATTAGTGCTTCCATTGAACTTCTTGCATTATTGGTTATGGGTTGGGATTTTATACTACATGTAAGATGGTACAGTAGGCAATGATATTGTATTCAATTATTCAAATGACTTGGTTTCAGCTCTCCTGAATTTTATAATGACAATCATATTGAAGGACTGTTCCTTATCTTCCATTTTCCCACTTTAATACTCAAATCTAAGGTGTTACTAAAGAAATGCTCATACAGTTTTCTTACTATATATTTCAGATAACATATATAAGAAGCATGCCTAGTCATTATATACATCTTTTTGGGTATTTTTATGATTATTATTTACCTGTAGCTGAAGTAGAAATTGAAAGGTTTCTGGCTTCAAATGATTTAAAGTACAAATATGTAAAAGTTCTTCCAATAACCATATATACTTCATAATTATTTTTAATATCAAGTGTTCCTTTGTGCATTATAATGATTATCATGAGGAAAAGTATATCAGGGTTCACCAGAACATGTATTGTTGTAGCATTGATCATTGATCCAATCATCATGAAGTCTCAATATAATGAAACTATTGATTATTGAATATGGATCGGACCATCATGAACTCCTAATTTAAAGAAAGCATTGATCATTGATCAGACCATCATGAACATTGATCATTAAACAGACCATCGTGAACATTGATCATTGATCAGACCATCGTGAACATTGATCATTGATCAGACCATCATGAACATTGATCATTGATCAGACCATCGTGAACATTGATCATTATCAGACGATTGTGAACATTGATCATTGATCTGACGATTGTGAACATTGATCATTGATCAGACCATTGTGAACATTGATCATTGATCAGACGATTGTGAACATTGATCATTGATCTGACGATTGTGAACATTGATCATTGATCACATCAATGTGAACCCACAATTTAATAAGTAGTTAGTACTGAGTAGAATTATGTTGACATGTGTTCTCAGCCATAATTATTAACATTGTACATTCTTGAGAATGGGTTGAGGATTTGATTCTCTTTGTATTGGATCAGATGGATGCTGAATAATATAAAACATGTACCCTATTTGTGTTGATTCGTTATCATATACAACCTCATAATCAGAAGTAATAACAATAATGTCTGATTTTGTCATTTAATTTCAGGATGCTTGATTTATTAATATTCATTTGATTGTGATTTTCATTATAATCCTTTGAAACATTGCCAAAGAGGAATTATGTCTGTCTCTAAAGACAGGATGACTGACCTTCCAAAAAGATAGTTTTGATGATTCCACATTCTCGATAATCCAGAGTATACGCTCCGATAAATCTACTCTATATACTCTGGACGCATGCGAGGCTCGGCCTGATAACTTCATTACCTCCCTTGGTTTTCATGCCTTTTCTCACCAGCTAATCGGGTGCATCTGTCAAAGTGAGTGACAGTTTGTCAACTCTGCTCGCTGTGCAAGAAGCATATTTTAGGAAGGTAATCGTGTAGACAGATTGGCATTCGCCATGAAATGTTTTAATTTCTGAAATTAATGTTGATTGAGCAAACTCCAAAGAAGAGATCCGAATGCCAACATTGAAGATAATTAAGAAAGCAAATGATAGTCAACATTACAAAGTGGGAAAAACTCGCACTTGGAAGTTGACCCGGTTCATGACACAATCCGATCGGGTACAAACGTTCGATCGGGATAATAAAAAAAATCTGATTTATGAGTTATGTTTTTCTGTGACATAGGCTTTATGACACTTCGCAACATACCAATCAGTCGAATGAGCTCACATGTTATGTCTTCGGTAAGTCAGATGCAAATATAAATGTTCCAGCCGAAATGATGTGGCACTTCGCTGTAGCAAATATATTTCCACTTCACTTCAAAGAGCTTGCAGTGTAACTGTAACTGAATAAACTTTTCGACTCTAAAGCGAGAAAATACACCATCAAACTCGCTTCGTCTGTTTAACGGAGGTGTGTCAGTTTAGCAGTGTTTTGATTGGTACAGTCAACTTCCCAGCGTAGATCGCTGATTGGATGAAATACCAGCCAAGGGAGGTAATAAAGTTATCGGGCCGAGCCTCGTATGCGTCCAGAGTATATCGAGTAGATTTATTGGAGCGTATGACCTTGATTTTCGAGAATGATGATTCCACTGATTTGTGGATGACTTTCTGTTTATGTTGCATCATTGTTTTCCCCTGATGTGCTTGTTTCATTAATGCTGTTTTGTTTTGCCATATCTTGTTAATGCATGTTTCATTGCCATTATCAGTGTTGTCACAAAGTAATCGAACTGTAGATGTGAGATGTTTTGACAATGGTTTAAGTTCAAAGTCAAAGACCCCAAATTTCAGACACTGTCTGTGAAAGTATATTTGTTGAATCATTCACATTCTTTGGATTGTGCAGTTCTTTATAGTAGGTATTTTATGCTGTAATAGAAATTCGAAAATTGCGCAATTATTTTTTTGAACAACTGCCCCTTTCAGATGCATTTATTTCCTAGGATTGATTTAATAGGAATCCATATTGGTATTTCATCATATCATTGATTATACGATATTTCATACCATTGTCAACTTAAAATGATCCGTCTACAACAATAAACATACTTGCCTTGTAAGAATAAAGAAATAAAATGATTTTGTAATTATATTGTTTTCGTCTGTCGTTAATATATGTAAACGAAAAATAATTGCGTTTAAAGGAACATCAAGTGTGCTCTTGAAGTTACATAATAATGCCACGCGTTATACATTCTGTTGTTTTATCCAGAACTACCGAAACTTGCCGTTTCAAATTTGTCAGCGGGATATCTCAAGAACCGTAAACTATAATCTCATCATCTCTTACACACGCTCCTCCTGGGCACTGAGTATAGATTTTGGTGACCCAAACATTATTCCCAAGGTCACGCCGGAACTTCAGGTCTTTCGAAATGTTAACATTTAAAATTGTCAGCGACTTATCACAATGTCTGTTAATTGAATCCCCATCATTATCTTACACCAATGCTTCCTTTATGGAAGATTCATGGCCCATTCGATTTTGCTGACCTTGTGGTGGGGGATCATGTCACCTCAGCGACAACTGCTTTTTCTCTGATCGAAAACCGTACATTCCACCGCCACTCGAGCGCATCAGTTAGTCAAACGAAATATTGGTAAAGTTAAATTGACCATATAACTACTTTGCATGTAAATGGGACACGTAATCTCAGCTTTTGCATATGTGTACAGCTGTTGCTTAATTTTCTTTGGAAACAAGTAATTATCATAAATTTGCCGATTGGGGATGAATATGCAAGTTGAAGGAACTGAAATCAGCACACACATACTTTTGCACGTATAAAAGCCAATTAAAATAGTATGAAAACACTGAATGTCACATAAAAACACATGCATACACGAATAACTTAATAATCTAAACGCAACGGTTGCCA
The DNA here is from genome assembly GCA_936450465.1 of Gibbula magus. NCBI lineage: Eukaryota > Metazoa > Mollusca > Gastropoda > Trochida > Trochidae > Gibbula > Gibbula magus. The sequence continues at coordinate 57,410,950 of OW388292.1, read as the reverse complement.
TTATGTTGAATCCGTCTTTCTTCCTTTTTACTGAAGACACAAGGAAACGTCACTGTCAAAACTCAATACTGTATTGCAATTAAATTATCACATACTGAACGAATGATCTAATTACATTCTACAGTCAAGACGGTCGTGGCATTTATCAAGTAATATCAAAGCTAAAACAATCTCAAAGCACTTCAGAGCCCACCACGGCGTTTTCGTCTGTGATTCCGCTCTGGACTCTGGACAGAACATTTTCGATGCTATGCTAGTATTTAGTTTCGAATGCTTTACAATTTGACAGTTGACAATTTAGAAATGAATGACATAAAGATGTTGAACAAATGCTGCATTGCCGGAGTTGGGGTCACAATATTCAATCACTTAACTATAGCACGATTGAGAATAATGAGAGCAAGATCTTGTTACTCGGGTGCAAATGTACCGTGTCCAATCTTGCTAAAACCATATCGTTGTCCTATTTCCTCCCATGACAATTCATTTAATGACCCATACAATCAGGGGATGATATCGGAAGTATTAATAGGTTCAACTTGGTTGAGGTCAAATGTGTTTATTTGGAAATTGAATTAGCTGACCTCAATTCTTAAAATGGATGTGTACTTTGGATACCACATCTGTCTTAAAAATCAGGCTCAATAAATTAGGCTAACATGCGTGACTTTAATACTGTACTTGTATGGCTTAAGACATCAAGTTACGTACACGTTCATGAATATTTGATAACTTGCTCATCGAAAAGTACATGTTCTTATCATATACCTTAGATAAAAAGAATCCTATAATCCTCTTTACGGCAAAGCCACACACACGAACCTGGTGGAGCAAGATTGTGACAGTGATGTATGACAGGGTTCAGCTTTCATGATCAGTCCATTTTGTCATTTAGCGTCCCTGTGCTAACTGACCTCGACACAGATACATTGGTACCAGATCAATGCCCTAATCGATCAGTGTGACAGTCCATCTACTAGGTTATTGGATTGCTTAAGTCATTAATCAAACTTACCTAAGTAATGTGAGTAGTTACCAATGGCCTAAGGATTCACTGTTACCATTTTACAATGAGATCCAAAATATCGGAAAATGGGAACAAATTTTTTCTAGGATTACTAAAAGGCCTCTTGATTGGAGAATGGTCAGTTCGAGGACAGAGTTTCGAACCTTCTATTAGTTTAATAAGAACCTTACATTTTATATACATCTATCCGTAACTACCGATTGTTGGACCATCGTCGTGTCGAGATCTCGGTGGCCGAGTGAATAACCTGTTGGTACAGACAGTGCTGAGGGTTGGTGCCTGATTCTTAAGGTGTGTGTTGCGGAACTCGTCCCCATAATTTTCATAATTCACAATGTATTGTCAAATTATTATTCCCTTTGAGAGGAGAGTGGAAACCTCCGAGGAGTTCTCTAACTTTGTGTGTGACAAACTTGGCAATTGGTTCTGTCATGTATTATTCAGCCTTTAGTAACTAGTAAAAGTACAGTACATTTACGTATGTTGATTAATAAACTATTTGTATGCTGTTTAACGAGGCGTATTTTTCGAAATCTGAGAGTACGATGTTTAGATAGATCGTCATATAGAGTCAAGCTTCTGTACAAAGATAATGCTTAGTGTGGACATTACATTGCGAGTTATCATTGCGTCCCTTGATTGCGGTTCAACACTATTTTAAAATGAACTTTATAAAATGTCACAATTATTCATACCGTATAACCAGCTACGTTGCCAACCATCTTACGCCAGGTATTCTTAATTATAACATTATACGACTGATCATTGAATTTGGCACGCTTTTATCCGAATATCGTAAATGGAAGTCTCACCATACATCATGATCAGTATACGACACAAGCATATTCAAAGACATTTGGAAACAAATTAGGTAATTGAGTACATCCCCTTGGCAGTGACAAATTCATGGACCAATTGGTTGTGTACCCTTGTGATATTTCAGACCCATCATTCATCCCTGGTCTAGACGAACCAACACCATCAAGACCACAAATGTTTATTATACCCCCGACCAACGGTTGGGGGTATATAGTTATACCAACGATTCCGTCCGTCCTTCCGTCCGTCTGTCCTTCCGTCCGTCCGTCCTTCCGTCCGAAGACAATTTTTGTCCGATCGATTACAGAAAAACTATTCGTCTCATCCTTTTTAAATTTGGCACATGTCTTCTTCACCACTAGGAGAGGTGCAGTGCGAAGTTTAAACTGAATTGGTGAATTTTTGAATTTTTGGTGATTTTTTAAACTTTTTAACTTAGCCAAATTCTGAGCATTTTTTGTCCGATCGATTACAAAAAAACTATTCATCTCATCCTTTTCAAATTTGGTACATGTCTTCTTCACCACTATGAAAGGTGCAGTGCGAAGTTTAAAACGAATTGGTGAATTTTTTAATTTTTGGCGAATTTTTGTATTTTTTAACTTAGTCAAATTCTGAGCATTTTTTGTCCGATCGATTACAGAAAAAATATTCATCTCATCCATTTCAAATTTGGCAGATGTCTCCTTCACCACTAGGAGAGGTGCAGTGCGAAGTTTAAACCGAATTGGTGAATTTGTGAATTTTTTGGCGAATTTTTTTTATTTTTTAACTTAGTCAAATTCTGAGCATTTTTTGTCCGATCGATTACAGAAAAACTATTCATCTCATCCTTTTCAAATTTGGCACATGTCTCCTTCACCACTAGGAGAGGTGCATTGCAAAATGTAACACGATTTGGTGAATTTTTGAATTTTTGGCGATTTTTTATATTCTTTTACTTTATCATAGCTGGAATGAATGAATACTTCTGTATTGTGATTTGTTGACTTCATCATTTTCTTTTTCATGTAACCTTCATCAAAAGCTACTTCTGTGTTCTCATTGATTTTACTATTTTATATTTCCACTGGTTATATTTTGGGAAAAGTTAAATTTTCTTTCCTTTCAGCCATAAACTGCTGTATATCTCTCACTGTGCCTTCAGGGGTGTGCTTCCATGTACCTGTTGTTTAAAGTCACTCGAATGAATCATTATGATGGATTAATTTCCAAAATAAAGTTGAAATCAGTGGTAATAGCAGTAGTGTATTATATTACCAATACCTTTTCAAGTTACTTTTATTCCTATTTTGACTTAAACCACCTTTTTCACATGAAGATCGAGACTTGTCCTACCATTTTCACAAACAGTTTAATCTTAGCAATTACATTTCAAAGCTTATCAATCCTTAGTTGTGCAGACACCTCTCTCTTTAAGTAAAATAAAAATGTCAAACTTAAACAGTCGGGGGTATTAGTGAGCCACGCTCACTTTTTTGCTTGTTTACGTAATTTTGAGGTAAAATCAAAGGAATTTGTAAAACTATTATTGTTGATGTTTAATGCTTATGTCAATGTTGACGTCAGCTTAGATATAAAACGCCCAGGTGAGGTAAAACTTAAACATGCCATAGCAGCTTCATGTATGTATCTTATTGATGTGATTTGTGAGGTGAGGTGAGTTGGGGTTTAACGCCGCTTTCAAGAGTATTTCACTTATATCACGGCTGCTAGTATTACGGCAGGGAGAAAACCCGCAAAGCAACGTGGCTATGCATTGCGGTGAAACATGCGAGAATCGGCTGGAACCAGCGAACCATGGTTGGTACTACGCTGAAATTAAGTATAGCATTGCACCCAAACCTTACTGCATGTAGAACAGTTCTCTTTTGCAGACTAAGTTGCCTTGATGTGATAACACCCTAGTCCAATAAGATCGATGATTTAAAAGGAATGACATCGATAATCGTGAAGTTATTCAAGAGCAAATTCCTCCAGGCTTCTTATCTCAATTTATAAATTTTATTAGTATTGATTATAAAATGTTGTATTCAATGTATGCCTACATGCTGACAGTGTGTATCCAGTGAATGTTGAGATTATTGATCCTAACTTGTCGACCGACTCCAAAGCATTCTTTATAGCATAAACTGGATTTATCTTTAAAGCCACAATTCCACACTTTACTGCACCATTTAAGAATCACTGAATTGGTAGTGCTGATACAATACAAATATAATAATGTGAATCCCAAAGTTATCAATATTTGGCAATGTTCTCAATAATTATATTGATAATAATTTTGCAACGTCAAAAAAACACTAACAAAACCACATTTCAAACATCTGACCTAGCTTATAATGGTGGTCGTTTCTATAGACACACGAAGCTTTCATCAATAAAATTCTTTATTTCAAAAGTCAGGAGGTCAGGGGCCCATATGGCATACATTTGAAATACATATAGCAATGAAGTATACATGTACACACTAGTGATAACATGCAGTAATATACAAAAATGACGATACAATAAAGACATGCGTGCAAACACGCGTATATATACACAAGCAAAATTAAACAAAACAGAAACAGAAAAATACATATTAGTTTCATAAACGTTACATGCATACATTCAGTTTGAGACCCCAGTTATTGCAGAAAGTTAAAACACAGTTTATCTGCTTTCATCGTCTGTAGGAACACCCAAAACTATGGCTCGATTACATATATTTCTATAATAAGACTGAACACAATTATCATGGCAAGGTTAAGTCTTTATAAACTGAGGTGCAAAAGAAAGAATATCACTCAGTTGTTTTCCATCAATTCAATATTTTAAAGAAATTAGATGCATTTGATTATAGCACGATACAATAACACCTTTCGGCAGTAGTTTGAATGATTTAATTAGTGATTGTTTTATTTTTTAACTATCATTGTTTAAAGTAGACGGGGGTAAGAAATGAAATTTACACCAACATGACGCCTACCATGTTCAAAATGTTGTTAATGTGTGCAGGACGAAGCACCTTTATTGATGTTCACACAGAGTATGTGTTATATGTCGATGAACAGTTGTGTTTTATCAAAATTAATTTGGGGGAAATTTGAAATTTAATTAAAAAAAATTCAAACCGCGTAGAGGTATTCTTTGATTGATTTAATGTTTTGGACTAATTTCCCAAACTAGTCAGTTTTTTAATACGACGTCGAAAACTCGAGATATGTGACTTTGAAAATTATACATATGAAAAATTCAACTGAATGATATACTTTCTTTTGCACCTCAGTTTATAATTGACTATTCGTACGATTTCCGACGCTCGAATTGTAAGTCCTAAAAAGGGACTTTTCAAATACGATGTAAGAAAAGCATACTTGTCGTGATTACAACTTCTTTATTGTGTACATATATGGGAGTGTCTGATTATGTTCGTGGTGGAAGGTAAGGGGTACCAAACAGGGAAACATATGGACATCAAATTCAATCATAGGTAGTAAAATGTTGAACAACGAGGAAGCAATACAAATCCAGATTAACATGGATGTTTGCAATGAGTTTTGATACATTTGATCGTACATAACTGTAGAAGAAATTCTGAGTAAACTGCATCCTGGCAGATACAGAAAGACTTCATTTCATTTCAAACATGGCTTTAACGTACACGACCCTATGAATTTAACCTTTATTTATTTGTATATGTAAATCATTGTATTAGCTGTTCTGTACACAATGGCATTACCGTGTCAAAACCGTTTCATTTTAAACTACATTGGAAAACCTTTGTTCTCTGCAGGCGTTGAAATATTCGTCATGTCATTTTTATTTCATTGATTGTACATGGAAAGACGGTTTCCTTTTTCGTATTTCTTTTGTTTACTGATTATATATTGTTATATTGTATATATATATATACATATATATATATATATATATATATATATATATATATATATATATATATATATATATATATTTTTTTTTATCTCTTGGCACAGTACAGTTTTAGTGAAGAGGTAATCTATTTATGGTATACTCTCAATTCATATAAAATGCATTCACCATTTTTGAAATCTATCCCAACCATTGAAACAATTAGATTTTGTCACATGGTTAGGTATGCAACAGTCAGTGATTTAGTGATTAAGGTGTTTTATTTCGTTTTCATATCTTTATACTACGTTTCTAAAAGACTGCTAGACTATTAGAGAAAAATAGTATCAGTTTATGCTAAAACATCATTGATCATTGACTGAGGTAGAACTTTGATATTGTATATTAAATCAGACACTTTTAGCTTATCAGGCCTGAACGGCCCGATGGGCTTATGGCATGGCATGGCGTTCGGCGTCCGTTCATTCGTCCGTAAACTTTTGGCTTTTCCGACTTCTTCTCCAGAGCCAATGCCTCTAAAGAGCTTTTATGTGCAGACTCTTTGACAAATGGGGATTCTAAATTGTAGATTTTGTGATCCTGTGACCCCAGATAGAGTCACAGGAGTCACGATATTAAATACCTATTTCTTCTCCAGTACCAAAAGGTCTAGAGAGCTGAGATGTTGTGTGCAGACTCCTTGGCCAATGGGATTCTTTATTGTAAATTTGGTTACCCCGTGATCCCAAATATGGATCACAGGGTCACAACCTAAAAAAAACCTATTGTAGCAAGCTTTGAATAGTACTCTTGACATTGTATGTGCTCTACACTTCAGTAACTATAGAGACTAAGGGAGGTAATCCCAAATATTTGAGATTCTAACATGTGCTTTGAGAAAGAGAAAGAGAAAGAGAAGCTGAGACTTGAACATTACGAATTGAGCGTCTAACAAAATATTTAAGTAATATTCATTTTGTAAAACTACCTTGTGGTAACTTTTATCATATTTCATATAAGCAATTGTTCACTTTTAAAATCTGATGAGCTACAGAGGCAATGGCTCTATTTTTCTATTTATTATATGATCTGATCGTCTTCTTCTTACGTGTTCGTATTTACTTCTAGTCATCTACAGAAGGGTCCATCAAGTCACCAACAATACGGCGGCATGAAGTTTAGCATAACGTCTGAGCATTGTTCCATGTCATGGCATATATTAAACGTTCCATGTTACATTCACAAGTAACGAATACAATTAGTGTTTATTGTTAAGAGTTGGTCACTCTACGTTCACGAAATTCATGGAACGATGAAAAAGCTCGAAATGACAAACTGTTATCTCTTATTGCTACATCGACCAGCTGTCCAATGTTTTAAAAATTGCGGTTAGAAGATGTGAATTATTTTTTATGGATTTTAGCGTAAACCAATTTATGTAAAGAAATTGAATTTGCTTTTTACAACCAAATACGTAGTTACATTTTCAAAATAAGCATCTCCTTGGCAATTACCTATTAATACTTGCTACAATGTGATAATGCACTGGTGAAAACATTAAACAAAAATCATTTTCACTTTCTATCAAATAAATTTAGCTTTGCTTGATGGAAAAGTCAATAATTATAACATACATATATATAAACCTGAATTTACCGGAAACTTAAATGAATTTCGTAGATAAACAAATATTCTCATAAATATTCAAATTGCAATATAATTATGTTAACTCGTAAAACCAAGACGCTTATGACATTTTGTTCAAGCAATGTCAAAACAACCATTTTCAAATCAAAGACAAAGTAACAAAATTCACATATCATCGTAACATATCACGTTGTAAACTCGTGTATTTTCAAATTAAAGTTGCAAAATGTTACCTTGAGTAGGATTTCCACTGACAACATTCCTTAATTTCAAGCGATAGTGCAGTTATACATCAAACTTGTCATCGGGTTCACACATATATCAAAGAAGAATTACATATCCTTATTTCAATGAAAAGGTGTGTTGACAACAATGTGAATGGGTTTCTAATAAGAATTGACAGGAATCATTATGTTTAAATATACTCTTCAAAAATGAAACGTTACATGTGTATTTGTTGAAATATGTTTTATTGCATATATATATGGTTATAACTCGAAACTTTAGGTGAAAAATATTTTATTATGATAAGCACATGTATTGAAACCAGTCTCCTTCACATGCAAGGCTCGATGTCAGAACACACCATTCATCTACCACTGTGACAGCTCAATATCGTAACTGTATGACTACAACGAGGAGTAATTACTGACTGACAACGTCGACCCATAGATGCAATACGATGACGGATAACGCCTCTGGGAATTTCTGCCATTCACCCTTTAGAGCATGAAGATGTCCCTGTATTAGACGCCGGTCCAACACGGTGCTCTATAGGTAAAATGTCACGTGATATGGCAGACCATGGCAAAACATTCACATTATCACGTTGAAGAACACGTGCGACATGAGGCCTGAGGCGTGTTCAGGCGTGTAACATCTTCACAACGTCACGGGCGTAACGAAATGAGTTTCAAAACAATGGAAAGAATTTATTTCGATACGTTTTCACATTGCCGTGGGAAGATGGGCGTGTACGCGCATAGCCGGGAACGGTTGTGAACGGAAACTGGGGTCGCGAGTACTTCCCAATATGTTTTCAGAATATCATCAACTTTTTGGAAAAATATAGGGGACTTTCACATAGTAACCAAATTGCTATTGAGGGGGTAATAAAAGAAAACAATATTAGCTGATCAAACTTGTGACACGCGACTCAATCTTGAATCGTTCGCAGCAAACGTTCGGGGTAGGCGCGTACACGCCATGCGAAAACTCGCAGTCCTGAACACGCCTCTGGCATTATCCTGTTGGAACACGCCGACATGACGGTTAAAACAGGTAAGACCTGGACCTGGAGAATATTGTCTCCATTACCACATCTCACACTTCCACTTCCAAAGCATGCAACATTTCTCCGACGATAGACGCATAATTCATCAGATCTACGAAGCATAAACCGTGATTCATCGCTGAATAAAACAGCCCTCCACCACTGGTTTGGTTCGCTTCGCTTTCTTCGACACCAGTGAAGACGTTCAGTACGGTGACATCGCGTCTGGATGGTCAAACTAGACGTCGGGCATGTATGCCGAAGGTTCGAAAACGGTTTCTTATCATTTGACTGGTCACCCTTTGCAGACAAGGGACGACGTTGGCAGTTGTCTCGTTGCTGTTTGAAACCGATCACGAATATGTTAAGTCGAATGAGTCGGCCATGGTCAGAGGAGGTAACTCTAGGTCTTACCGACCTTGTGCGACCTCAACACTCCTGGTGCCGACATGACGCATCCTTAACCTGTTAACTGTTGCCCTCGATACATTGAAATGATGTGCCACTGCAATTAGAATGACTCCACTCTTCAATCGACCAATGAGGTTGTGACGTTGACGTTATGTTAATCTTGGAATATTGTTACAGCTCCTTTCTCAAAACCGGAGTGTGCTGTGGATACCGAAACCAATGCATTGTATAGCACGAAAGCACGAAAGTTTCTCGGTTGCATATTTGGATATAGTGGCACAGCATACTAATTTGCGTTTTCGGTTAAAAGAAGATTATTTTGTGTGAAATGTCGTAGATGTTGTCCAGAGAGAAATCCGATTACCTTTTCTGACTATTCTAAAGGACTATTGATCTGTAATTTCTTTTTCACATTAATTATGTAAACAATACTAACAGTGTTACGTTTCAAAATATGAAAATGAAAACATCTTGTCAGTTCCAACTGATACTGTAAAACCTTCTCAATAATAACCCAATCCATAAGTATCAGTACGAAGAGAGATATGTCTTCAATTTCCTACCATGGGTAGGTGAAGCATGTGATTCAATGATGTGGACAGTTTCACAAAATGATGCATTGTTTTCTTAAATGAATTGGTCGTCTTATTACCATATGCGGTATCGCCTATTCATTAAAATTATATAAACTATTTTTGTGCACAACAATAGACAGAAAAATCATATAAAAGAAGGAAATCGGTATGAAAAGATAAAATAAACGGATCCAATGAAGAAGCAATTGCACTACTTAAGTACAATCTTCAGGACAAATTCCAAACCCTCGGTAAAGCGCCATGCAGACATAACTAAAACCCCTACTCTTGCCATCATCTGTGATCAATCACTAATCCTATATACTGTAAGTAAACCAAGCATAAAATTATATGTGATGTTAGATAACATATATTCGAGTCAAACGAAAGATACGAAAAACGAAAAATATATGACGTTTAATACACTTGAAGAGAAGAAATAAGTTAAGTTATGATTGACTCTGGCTATGACATCAATAAGTAAGTATACATTTTCTACAGCATAATCATTTACTGAAAAGCAGCATCTAATTCATCTATTCTGAAAATTTAGCTCATTGATTAAAATATTACATTTTTGCTCAATTTAATTTAGGTCAGAGACAAAGTATTTACGATGATTACATCGTCTTATGAATTGTAAAATTACAATTACAAACTACAACGAAAATATACAATTTTGTGATATGTCAATCTGCCATAAGGCTAATCAAATATTTTTATTCGTGTCTTATCAGGTCATATGATCATCAACTCACCTGTTCATGAAGCTGTTTGTTCACAGCAAAATGTCTTCCAATAGAGACACAGCGTTTCTCCTGCTAGCAGTATATCATGGTAGGTACCAACACCTTGTTTGAAATCATACTTATTTATAGGAGCGGATTTAAAGATATATAACATGCTTTGAATCACCAAATAGACAATTAATATATGCTGGTCGAGGTACTTCTAGACACTATTTCAGCATTCTAGTACTCTATGCGCATGATGAAAAAGTGACAAATAGCTGCTAGGGAGCTGTGTCTTTCACATTGTGACTCAGTGTTAGCCAGTCGCATATATTTGGCAAGCCGCCAGTCTTCTGTTCGCTGGTCCATTTCCCTTTTTCAGTTTCTCAAGAAACACTGGCTGGAGACAGCTAAAATCTTGTAAAACTGGGGGTTATACATTGTTGATCGCGCAACTCTGTGAGAATCAGTTATGCTTGAAAACTCACATTTGTAATATGAACTTTATGAATCATATAAAAGAAGGAAATCAGTATGAAAAGATAAAATAAAAGGGTCCAATCAAGAAGCAATGATATTGCACTACTTAAGTACAATCTTCAGGACAAATTCCAAACCCTCGGTAAAGTGCCATGCAGACATAACTAAAACCTCGACTCTTGCCATCATCTGTGATCAATCACTAATCCTATATACTGCAAGTAAAGCAAGCTTAAAATTAAACGTGATGTTAGATAACATCTTTTCGAGTCAAACGAAAGATACGAAAAACGAAAAATATATGACGTTTAATACACTTGAAGAGAATAAATAAGTTAAGTTTGTATGACTCTGGCTATGACATCTATAAGTAAGTATACATTTTCTACAGCATAATCATTTACTGAAAAGCAGCATCTAATTCTTCTATTCTGAAAATTTAGCTCATTGATTAAAGTATTACATTTTGGCTCAATTTAATTTAAGTCAGAGACAAAGTATTTACGATGATATCATCGTCTTATGAATTGTAAAATTACAAATGATGGACGAATGTTCAAAACGACATACCTCGATCGTATAACCAAAACACTCTATATCTTAAGAGTATTTTTACATGATCACAATTTTCTGTCTGGTGTTCTGTACTAATTCAGTTTACTTTTCTATACAGTCAAGCTTACCTCTCAGTGTTAAATATTTACATATCATTTGAATATTGAACATTCACTAGAAGGATTATATGAAGCAAAGTGTCGAGATTTTAATACTTTCTTCACATACAGATGAATGTATTAAAGCTTTTAGTACTTGTTTTTTAGTATTTGATATACGAATATAAAATAAAGGTGAAATGATCTTAAATTCTATTTATAAACAATTGTATTCATTCACTGTGACATATTAGGCGTAACTATGTTGTTTTGAAAAGAAATGCCTAATAAAAGCGTCCACATAAGAACCTTTTGTATTACATTGACTTACACCATCCTTCATTGAAATACCATTTTATCATTTTATTGATATATTTAAGTATAATACATTAAAAATACAAAATTTCGTAATCGTCAAAATAAAGGGAATACATCAATGATAATCAGAATCTCTAATCTGCTCTTATTCAAATGTGCAAAGATAGTTCATCATATAAGTGTTATATAAATCCATCTAAGTACGAGTTTAAGTGGATTTGATCTGTTAACAAGACATCGACAATATTATCAATGACAGTTTCACACGAACTACAGCGAAAATATACAGTTTTGGGATATGTCAATCTGCCATAAGGCTAATCAAATATTTTTATTCGTGTCTTACCAGGTCATATGATCATCAACTCACCTGTTCATGAAGCTGTTTGTTCACAGCAAAATGTCTTCCAATAGAGACACAGCGTTTCTCCTGCTAGCAGTATATCATGGTAGGTACCAACACCTTGTTTGAAATCATACTTATTTATAGGAGCGGATTTAAAGATATATAAAATGCTTTGAATCACCAAATAGACAATTAATATATGCTGGTCGAGGTACTTCTAGACACTATTTCAGCATTCTAGTACTCTATGCGCATGATGAAAAAGTGACAAATAGCTGCTAGGGAGCTGTGTCTTTCACATTGTGACTCAGTATTAGCCAGTCGCATATATTTGGCAAGCCGTCAGTCTTCTGTTCGCTGGTCAATTTCCCTTTTTCAGTTTCTCAAGAAACACTGGCTGGAGACAGCTGAAATCTTGTAAAACTGGGGGTTATACATTGTTGATCGCGCAACTCTGTGAGAATCAGTTATGCTTGAAAACTCACATTTGTAATATGAATTTTATAAGACTACGATTTGCGGGATTTAACTTATTGAAGGGTTCTAACAGACATAAACCTAGTCTCTGTAGATATATAAGTTTTAAGTATTATTCATTGGTGTAAGAGATAAGGAACAATGGAATTCCTGATTAGCTGTTATTGTTTTTAACATCATTATTGGCTTATCATTCGCGTTGCAATTAGTAACACCTGTCTGTTAATTCTTCAAAAGTCGGTACAAATGCTGTTCATATGTCGCTGTATAAGAAACTATCGTACGCTGATGTAAATAGTACTCTCTTCCTGGAGAATATTGGCAATGACATTTAAGGATGTTCGCTCCTTCCTGTTGAACTTCAAAAATGAAATATGATTACGTAAAGATTTTCTGTCATTTTTCTTTTCTTCATGATATTCTACATCGTCTACATACTTTTAAAAACAAATGAAATAAAAAAATGTGACTTTAGAACCTCTAAAAAGTGCTTAAACAGCATAAATGGCCTAAATTTGACTACGGGTGGTTTTCAGGTACATTTTGTGTCAAAGCTTAAAAAACACACTCTACCATATATATTTTTTCATCGATTTCGGTAGGGGAACATGAACTTTGTAACATATCAAAAAAGTTTAAAAAAATTAATCCTAGAAATGTAGTATTTTAAAGTTTTTAGCAGTTTTTTTCTCATTTTCCCATAGACTCCCATGTTTAAATTGTACTTCACCCCACTATCTTACAGGCGTCATATCTCGAAAAAACCCAGTTTAATACTATAAATTTGAGGAGCGAACATCCTTAAGGAAACACCACTGTAGTGATGCAGTAGTAGGAGTTATAGTAGTGCTTTTGACCATTTATAGTACTACTGATAGTGCTGAAGTCATAGTAACAGCCACAGCAGTGAACCCAGTAACAGTTGTAGTAGTAATAGTAGCAATTTAGTAATTGCTCGAACTTGTTCATATCCGACACCTTATGCATTCTGCACAGGTTTACCACAATTCATTCTGGTTTGTTTTTCAATTCTTTAAAGTTGTTGTACACCACACGCTGGCATTAAATGACTCCCTCATCAAATGCCCGGATGGAAGTCCGGAAATTACAGATTTCGGTGATTTAACCAAACCTGGCCCTGGTAAGTAGCAAACATTCATTCTTAAAAAAAAGAAAAAAAAGAAAGTATGAAACTTGGGCATTATCACTACATAATGTAGCTCATACGGCATGGACGTAGAACAGCATTCGTCCATCTGTAAGCGCTTTCATTTCAATTTCTTATAAGCTCATTTAAGTCAGATCGAACGTAATATACTTCACTACGTTTTGAATCTCATTACTACAACATAGAGGTCATGTCAGTTGACATTAATTTTTCACTCAAGACAATCAGCGTCGAGGCTAGCCAAAGGAGGGTTCTGATTGGATGAATTTATTGAAAGTGAAAGGTGAGGACATGACATGAGTTCTGCAGTGTCAGATCTACGATCGAGGTACACATGCTACATTCAATCTGATTTAAATTAGAAATTAAATTAGACGAAGCAGGTACAAACACGTCAACTCATCTCCAAATAAACTTAGCAATACCTTTTGTTGCTCATAAAAAAGGCATTAAGACAGATATGCTATGCATTATTATCAATTTAATGACACGAATCATTTTCCAACCACTGTATAAAGTCACCATTGCTCTATCAATGGTAGTTTTAATTTGAACTTGGGGCAATGGGGTCAAACTAAAAATTACAAAGTACCAGACATTATTAACAAAAAGGCCGCACAAGTCTACAAATGGTCAAACATCTTCTCAGAAGCGTCAATGCATCAATGCATGCAAACACGTCCCCGCTTCGACCCGATCTTGGACGGTCTGTGTCTGGCCTGTTCGCTGACAACAATTCAACAAGTTGCTGATGGTTGATAGGCTTGTGACGTTGTGTAGCCCCCATTTCTGACATACCAATGGCTGATGCAGTCTTGTTGTGAAGGTTTCCACATACCTTTCGTGTTCTTTTTCAAACTGCATCATTGTTCTCGTAGACGTTGGTATTTATGCAAATATTTAGTATGTGCAGCATGAGAAATCTCATTTATTTTATTTTTCGTCTTTAAATGATTGCACGAAATTTACCGAAAATGTTGGAATAATGACTGTTGCTAATCCACAGACTGCGTTTTGGTGAATGTTTTCTGCATATTTGAAAAATAGCAGTCTCTATAAATTGAAAATGTTATTTTAAAAGTGATAAATTTATTTTGCTGATGAGTTTATTTGCTTATCCTCCAGAGAGCCATACCTTTACAATGTTAAGTTTTAATTTCTCCTCCGGAACCAAAGATCATGATATAACTTCCATTGTACTTTGTTTAATTGGACTATTGAGCCTTTAATGTTGAATAAAGCATGTTCGAATGTCTATCCCATCTTGCGTTAAGGTAGTTTGCTCCATTAGGGACTAGGATTGCTAGTTTTGGTAACCATCTAAACTATTTTTCATCATAGAGGTAGAGCCCAACAAATCTATTTATGAGATCTTCTCGATTATGTATTTTCGTATTAACTGTAAAACGTCACATTGCACTTATTGTAAGGGCAAGCTATTCCAAAGAAAGTAACAACACTGAAACCATTATTTTTTTTTGTTAATATTTTAATTGGTTTTCATACCTGCCGAAAAATTCTAACATACTGAATGTTCGTTTAAAACTAAAACTTGTGTTCATTGCAATTGGATATAGGATATCTGACCTATCTAATCCGCCTAGCGCCACAGAGGCCACGCTATTTTTTATTCAAGACTAAAACGCTCAAAAGAGCCAAAGTATCATGCACAAGTCCCTTGTTCAATGTAAATTGTGTAATTAGTGTGACAATCCAAACCTTATCTTATCCAAATCTTAAAGATGATAAGAGGCAGAAGACTAGTTTACGCTATATTATATCTCGTTATTAAAGATGATGCCTAAAATCTAATGATATATGTTATAAACATACATAAGACTTTGATGTACTGTTAACAGGTAGAATACTACAACTTAAGAATGATCGATTTCAAATTGACGGTGAGAAAGTATTCTTGGCGGGCATGAATACTGCGTTCGTGAAAATTGGTAAAGACTTTGGAAATGGCCATTACCATGGAGATAAAAAGGTAATAATTAAAAGAATGATTTTTCAATTGGGACTAAACTGGTTTTGCTAATGTGACAGTTCGTTTACCAATTCTTAAAACTATTTTGCATGTGACGTATTCCTGAGAACAAGTAGTTCAATAATAGGAAGAACTTCTTTAATTTGAAAATACACGACGAAGTATGTACTCAATCCTTCATCGGGTGGAAAGTAGATCAAGACAAGTTAAATATTGTGTACGTATACCTGGGAACTCATTTTATATGTATATGTATATGTATATGTATATGTATATGTATATGTTTAACATACCGTGTCCGTATTATTATTTACAGCTTGAATACGAATGCTACCTAAGGCACGTCCATTCAGCTGGAGGAAACACTATGAGTAAGTTGATAAATACTTCTGTGAATATCAGCATATAAATATGGCGAGACTTTTTTATATTTTATTTAATGTCATTGACGTTGTATATTTGCCCGATTTCCATGTTTACATATCAGTCAGATGCATTCACTAAATATATGCATATTGCCAAAGCCAAGTTTATTTCCCTCTATAGTTACGAACTCATTTCTGTCATTTTCCTTTTGGGAATGTTGCAAGAACTACCTCCTAGCTAATAATTGTACGAGTAATTGGATTTAATTTTAGTATTCATCCTCAAGCAACAACTATATGCATCTTTCTCAGGAACCTATCTTCATGGATCGGGATCATTTTCTCCCGTGCTCGAAAATGGGCACGTGACTGGTTTGGATTCAAGAGGACACTTCATCTCCGAGGTGAAAACCTATCTCAGGACAGCTGCTAAATACGATATTGTGATTTTCCTATCCTTGTGGGACGGACGGAATTATCACCCTGATCTGGATACTTTGATAAACGACGAATCTGTTCTGCAGTCCTACATAGACAATGCCCTGGTTCCCCTGGTAAAGGCTATAAAGGACGAGCCTGGTTTGGGTGGTGTTGACATCATGAGCCAAACTGACAGATTGGTTCTTAAGAACCAAGTATCATCTGATCCTTGCTATGACACAAGCAGCCAGGATGGGAGTGGTAGCAGAGGTCATTATTCAATGCAGAACATGTTACGGTGGATATACATTGTAATCTTCATTAATATAAGATTAAGTCCATATTTCCTTGGGCATTACATACATCGGACATTCGTTTTGTGCTCTAAACATTCCATGTGATTTATGGCTTATTTGTATTGATGTTTACTTATATTCATCCTTACATGATGTGTTTTTGTGTTACTGGTCATTACTTAACATCAGTGAGTTAACGTTAAGTATTAACTAATATATACACTAATATACAGTTCATGAAAATCATGAAAGTTTCCTTCTGTTAAATGTGGCCAGAAACATCACATATAACCATATCATACATAAAACAAATGAAATACTTACTTTCCTATATCCAATTCATAACATCCAACCGGACTACAATTCCCAATTGGTCAATACCCTGACAGAACAGGATGTATAATCTTCATTAACAACAGTTTCCGTCTCTAGATTTGTTTCCCGACAAGCGGATGCCATGCATAGCATTGACCCAGATTTGATTGTAACAACAGAACTAAGTCTTCACTTCGACAGTTCAACAAAATTTCACTTCACGGATAGTTGCCTCATCAAAGCGGGCGGAAAACCAATGGTCAGTATGATGCACAAAGAGTCATGATAAACACCACACTTTCATTGCAGTGTTTGTGCACCTTGAATTTGTTATACTTGTTTTTGAGAGAGTGTGATTTCCTAGATTGTGATCATCCTCAGATTGTTAGGGTCGAACAATCTACAGATTGTTTAAACAATCTAGGAATGGTGAATATTCCTAGATTGTGAGCTCACAATCTGCAGATTGTGACATACTCTTGTCATACGTAACATGTACACCACACTTTCATTGCAGTATTTGTTTACCTATTAGTTTACCTATTTGCGGTTTAAGCAAACTATTCAGTCAGGAAAAGCGCTATATATATTAAGTTTATTATTATTAGTATATTATTAATTTTAAATGTTATCCTATTATATTAAATATGTTATAGCTGTTGCACTTCATATTACATATGTTACTTATAAGGTTATATAAGGACAGTCTGTATTAAATAAGAGACATATACCACAGTATGAACAAGAATATGGCAACCCATATATGTTACCTACAATGACAATTCTGTGTTAAATCAGATACATGTTATGAGATGTTAAGTTATATATGTTATATTTACACAAGATGCAATATATAGATACATTGCATCTCATAACGCGCAACCACCTCACCCGTCTTGTCTGTACCTCTCTTTCCTGCTCTTAAATATGAATTGTAGATTTCTATGTGGTAGTATCATTTCTCAAAATGTATCAGAACCAATAACTTTTAATAACAAATCTCTCTTTCATTTAAGGGATATTTGGACTTTTACTCTATCAGTTCCTTTCACCAAAACCTCGAACATTTCAAGGTAAGATCTTAAAATCTAAAATGTAATAAATAGAGGATTTTAAACAGCCTTCTATTTAATACCATTTTTATTAAACGAGTTAATGATTTTGTATGAAACGAGCGAAAGCGAGTTTGATACCAAATCAATAACAAGTTTAATAAAAAAAACACTATAATCCAGCTAAATTGCCGACTTGGCTCTGACACTATGATTCCCGCAAGTCTGATACCATTGTGACGACGTTACTCCCATTGTGACGTCATAACCGCAAACTGTTGTGATGTCATACGCACGGCGGTATTACACTAGTCTAATATTGTCGTTTATTACATTCTCGTTGAAGATACTACTATTGTGAAACATTGAAATGTTATTCAACACTGTTGTGAAACATTGCACCCGAAAGCGATCGTTGTCGGGACTACTTTCCAGTAGTCACATGGCTTTTGGGATAGCACTGATTTCTACCTACACGGTTTATCACATAACGTTTTATGATTATATTGTACGGACGCTTCTATCACAATTTACTGTCAATCAGTATCACTTTGCTGATTTAGAGTTAGTTCCCTTGACATGTAATCTCGTTAGCGCTCTCGCGATTTGACCGCCATTTGCATGGCTTTGTCATGCAACTTGACGTAGCCTAGGTTTATTAATGTAGTCTACATTCTAAATTCACAATGAATAAACTTCTTGTTGATATTTTCTTCTCTTTTTTTGCGGAATGGGTTTGACTGTTTAGAATGTAAACAAATAGCTTCGTGTCGACATGTAAGTTTTCCACATTGTGGAGGCATTGTTCATGTCTGTCTGTTGTTACAGAATATACCATACCAAGATATATGAATGTAACTGTCAATGTTGAAATAACATTTTAACGTTTGCTAACTCAATTTTCGGCGCTTCTGTTGCAATTTGTGCCGTCAATGTTAACTTCATCGGCAACAAGAACAATGATCCCCACAATTTACTCCCCTGTATCATTGTCATCAGGGTGTTACAGGGCCTATTTTGGCAAAGTAACTGCAGTTACGTACAGCTATAACTAGCCTAAATGAATCGCGCTTGAAAACAGTCACATTCCGATGACGTCACAATCACAATCATTCATAATATCTAGTGAGATTAATACGATTTTTTTGTTTACTCGCCAATTTGCGCTTCTTATGGTTTCAACATAAAGACAATGTAATGAGTGTTGTATTGTATTGTTCAAAATTGAAACTGTTATTAAGGGATATTTGCTTGGTCTATTTTTGGTGTTTAGTGAGATGGCGTTATGCGTCCATGGTAAGAGATGTATCCATACGCACATCTACATGAATGAAGAGTGAACTTTAATTACATATTTCATTAATTTGGAGCGTGTTATAAATAGAATACTAAACTCCGTCCCATTTAATAACATATTTATGAAACTCGCTCGTTAGATATCAAAACCATCCACTCGTTTCATAGATATGTTATTAAACGGGACGTCGTTTAGTATTCTCTATATAAATATTACACCGCAGTATCTTACACAGACGAGTAATAATGTGATTTACAAGATAACCAGAAATTGTATAATCAAACAAAAATCAGAATTCTAATATTTATATGCGAACGTCCGTCCGTAAACTATAAATAATTTCCAAAAATTTCATGAGACCATTGAAATCCTCGTTCCCACTCAATTAGTTAATTAAGTTACCACAATCTACTCATAAATCTCCATCAGTGAATTTTTATCGATTTGTTGGGAAAAGTTACCATCCTCTGGAGTAGAATTGCAGATAAAATATCCCAATGGCCAGGATGAAATATATAAGTATAAAAAATCAGGTATTTAATCTGTCTAATACATGTTTTACATTCCAGCACAACGCAACAGATTTACCCTTCGATAAGCCGCTTGTGATCAGTTCATTCAGTGAAAAGACTGGGGATAATAAAACGTCTCCTGAGCAGTTCAAATGGGCATATTTCCATGGATACAGCGGAGCGTGGAGTTGGGCTGCAAAAACTCATTATGAACCTATAACAGATTCTCTGGAAAATCAGCTGCAGGGGTTAGAGGAGATACGTTATGAACACGATCCTCATGCTGGGGGTCTGGTGGCTTTCTCCCTCTCCAAATATATGATGATCTCGAGAAGTTCTCCTCAAACCAATCCATTGACATAATTTCTTCTTAATAAAATGTTTTAAAGTTCAAAAATGATGGTGGATTTTTTTAATGTGTACATAATTTAAATGGGTGGTTTTAGAACTATAATATCAACATTTATATCAATATACAAATTCCGTTCGTAAAAGGCTGAACAAAAACGAAGAAGGATGTAATAATGCATCATCCAACGATATGTTTCAACAACTATAATATTTAGAGGTGTTGAAGTGTTTGAGTGAATTCTCGTTTGTATAAATATGTTCCTCGGTTTTGTAAGTGAAGTACATAGAAAGTACACACCTCAGTTGGTTTCGATTAATTCAATATTAAATAATTTTAGAGGCATTTGATTATGCCATGATACAATAACAAATATCTGCATGTGAATGTCATTGGTGACTGGTTAAATTTTAGTTATAATATCTTTGTTTAATGTAGACAGGGGCAAGATATGAAATTTACACCAATATGACCCCTATCATGTTTAAAATGTTGTAAATGTGTTAAGAATGAAGGACATTTGCTGATTCGCACTAAAGAAGATGCTTTTTATGTCGACGAACAGTTGTGATTTATCCAAAATAATTTTTGAAAAATTTATAAACTCAAAATATAATTGTTTCCAAAAAAATATAAAAAAACATGTAGAGGTATTCCTGTATACCTGAATTTTTAAGTTTTAGAGTACGTCATCGAAAAGTTATTTGTATTTGAAAATCATAACTATGGTAAAAGCAACTGAGGTGTGTACTTTCTATTGTACTTCAGTTTATATTTTCATCTTGTAAATCATGTCCAGTATCATTTTCTCAGTACCGATAACGGTGTTAGCATCTCCACTGTCATGTCGCACTTCTGCAATGAATAAGTTGTACATCCAGAAAACACCTTTCTCCTTCAACTATGCATTCATTTTGATTCATAAAATAACCAAAACAGCAATTAAAATGACGTGTGTATTTATGGAATACAAGGATTGATGATAACCATTGCTGACTTAAAGGGGCAGTAGCACGTTTTTTTGCAAAATTTATTTTTCAAATTTCCTATTTATAATGATAGTTTGTGCTATTTAAATTTACTTTAGAGGGTAAAACATCCTATTACACAAACCAATTATCCGTAATAGTAATAACGGTGTTGCGTATAGAGCAAAAATTGCATGGCGGCCATTTTATTGTGAACACATTTTATTATTTCGAATGACAAAAACGATTCCCATTGCTTTACTGAGCCATGTAAACTCATTTATTGCTTAATTTTCCTAAAAGACAAGGCTGTTTCACGATTGCAAATACATTTCATCGACTTATTTGAGCGAAAAAACGTGCTACTGCCCCATCAATGTATAAAAGAAAACATAAGACGTTTTATTGGGAAACACTTTTGAGGTCACCCAATAAATACATGCAAACCGATTACGTAGGTATTATTTCTAGTCCATTTACACCTTACCAAATTATTGAGACCTTATACTTTCACTTTAGAAATAACACAATGGAAATCGTATTCAAGAAAAACAAGATCATAATCAGTTCAATGATAGTTTCGATACATTTTCAGGGAAGCATAGATATTTGTCCGAGGTGATTTTGTCTCTCTGGTTTTTGTCTTTTGTCCCTTGCCTATATTGTAACCTGCCTCAATTCTAACTGTAAACCATGAACATTCCCTACTGTTCATTCTCATGGAATGTGTCTTAGTTTAACTTGAAGGTATTTAAAAACAATATGATCAATGCAAAGATCTTCATTAAATATTTATCGTGAGTTCATTATCATGACGACATGCTTATTGATCACCCGAAAATGTATAATAAAATGGCGCTCATAATAGCCGTATAGTACATTATACCTTCGTAAAATGACATTATCCCAAGCAGAGAACACTGTTATATTACATTAACACCTGCTGTCAACAATGTTCCTTATTTACAAAAACAAATGGGAAACATAAAGTCTGAGGAGTTCGTAGCAGGAGATAAATAAGTAAATTATGAACAAAAGGTCAATATTTAATGCTCCAACAAACCTTTCTACAACATTATTCCCTTAAAATAATGGTGGAAAATATTTATTTTTCATTCGAATGTTAGAACCTATCATTGACACTTGAATGCTTTGAAGCTTAATTGTATTATGTATGGATCCGATGTATATCCGGCGTGTGTATGCCAATATAAATCTAATGGTCCCATTCTCTCCTCACAAAGCTTACTCTCTGAAGTCTGAGGAGTTGGATACAATATATTATGAGCAAAATTATGAACAAAAGATCAATGTTCAACATCAACGTCAACGTTGTTTATTATGTTGTAACATGACTGACTTCGTATAATAGTTGTGTGCACAATGCATTGATGAATGAACACTTGTTGTCCCAAAGGTTTCGGGAACAAAATCTAAAAAAAACATCGGTGATTGCAAAACTAAATTAGGTGGCAATCAATCAGGAATCTCTACAACTGTCATGGTAGCAAATAGGTAGGTGATAAGATATATTAAGTTTGGTAACCTCTGTGAAGAGAGAATAAAATAGTCCAAAGTAGAAATAAAAAAAGTGATAATATTGACGTGGTCACTTGATGTCACTTGGTGTCACCTGGTGTCACATGGGTTGTTTTGCAAGGTTATAAACTCAAATGTTGTTCAGTTTGTGTCTCCAGAGTACAATGTATAATAATTGAGCTTCAAACTTCACTGTGATCATGTCCAGGTCTTAATGGTTAAATAAGAGTGAATATACCAACATGGTCATGGCTAAATAGCATGAGTAAAATTAGATAATGAAAATTACTACTGAAATAGCTCCTTAGATGCCACTTAATTTAATCCTTGAGCGATTTTAATCAGACATGCGCACCTAAAACCAAAGCATGAACACTCTGTTTCATTATCTCTTTTAACCTAAACTGCCAGGCAAAATCAATCAACTTTATTACACCGAAAGTTTACAAATACATGTAAAGCATAACGGGATTAACAAGTACAAAATATTTACAAAAGGAGTGAAAGTGATCGTTCTTCCAGCCATTACATTAATTTACAGTGGAAAGAATACATATAATAAATTTACATAGATTTCTTAATTGTGTTACATTGTTAGTTTTGAAAAGTTGAGACAGTTTGTAAAAGTTGGGTGCAACAGTATAATATTTATTGAGATATATATTTCTATGTGTAATAAATAATTGACATTCAAATAAATAATGAAATTCGTCACCAATAGTATTACAAAATATACAAATTCGATCATTATGATTAATATTTTTCCATCGGCCAGTTTCAATTGGTAATTTATGGTTTGATGTTCTAAATTTTATTAAAGCAGAAAACATTTTTGGACTTAATTTTCTTTGTAACCATGATATAGTGCAGGTAGATTGTAAACAAGAGTACATATTTCCTTTATTTGATGTCATCATTGTTTCATAAATAGATTGCAGGGATTGATCGTGTAGACGTAGTTTTGTGGAATTTTTAAACCAAGAATGGGAGACAGTATTCTGATTAAGCCAAATGTTGGAAAAGCCGATATTATCTAAAGTTATTTTAATAAATGACATCCACTTAAAATTCACTTTTCTAGATGTAAAAAGAGATAAACATATCTGATAAAGTAATGAAAGAGTAGGGTTACACATTCCTGTAACAATTTTAGACCAATAACATAACATTCGTGATTTAATATGTACAATTAGCGGACTACGTCCTGTTTTGATATACAACATGTATGACGGCGTACTGCGTCTTAAATTAAGAATGTATTTTAAAAAGTCAGTGTGAATTTTCTCAATTGCATTTACATTTTCAAAGCCCCATATTTCACATCCATACAATAAAATTGGTAATACTGTACAATCGAAAAGATATAATTTACAATCAATATCCATATTAATATTTCTAATACGTTTATATAGTAAATGCATAGCTTTGTTAGCTTGGAGGATTTTGGATTTTCTAGCCTTTGCAAAAGATCTATTGTGACTGAAAATTACACCAAGATATTTATACTGATTTACAATTTCCATTTCATTTCCATTAAATGTAAATGTATGCTTACTGAAGTTTACTTTACTGCCAAAGACTATAATCTTAGATTTCTCCATATTAACAGTCAATTTCTTTTTAACACAATATCTACTGAAGGCATTTAAAGAATTTTGCAAATCCGTTGCAGTTTCCGCTAGTAGGACAGTGTCGTCTGCATATAACAGGACCAGTAATCGCAAAAATATATACAATTCATCGTCAGAGAAATCTATACATGTACCATCAACATTATTAGATAACAAAAAACATTCCAAGTCATTTATGTACAATGCAAACATTAGCGGGGACAAATTTTCTCCCTGTCTTACTCCGTTTTTACAATAAAAGTAATCAGATCGACTGCCGCTGTATGTAACACAAGATTTTATACCACGATACATGGATTTTATAACGTTGATAATCTTTCCGTTAATACCATATGAAAATAATTTAATCCAAAGATTTGCTCTACAGACATTGTCAAATGCTTTGCTAAAATCGATAAATGCGCAAAATAGTTTTTGTTTCTTATGTTGTAATAGTTCAATGAGGGTATGCAAAGTATATACATGATCAGTGGTAGAAAATCCTTTTCTAAAACCAGCTTGATTATCAAATAAAATATGATTAGTTTCAACGTAATTGCTTAACCTTTTGTTCAACACTGCTGTAAACAATTTGCTGACGCAGCTAAGAAGCGTGATAGGACGGTAGTTAGATGGGTCAGCACTGTCGCCTTTGTTTTTATACAGGGGTTTAATAATACCCACAAGCCATTTCTCAGGATACAAATGTATATACCTGAGTTTAAAACTAGATTAAACAACTTTGAATATAATGGTAACATTATATTCTTACATGTTTTTATATATTCATTTATAACATTGTCAATACCACATGCTTTGTTATTTTTAAGTTCATTTATAACTATCGATATTTCTTCATCTGTGATTGGCGAGTTGAGATGTTCATTCTGCATATCACAGGTGTGGACATCTTCAACATCATCGTCTGGTCCATCGTTAATGTCCTTAAAATAATCATGTAGTTTCTCGACAGTAATAGGTTCTTTTTTATGTGACATGTTAAAGGAATTAATGATTTTCCAGAAGTCTTTAGGCCGCTTTGACTTCATTTCAGATACTTGTTTACGTATGGAATTTTCATGTTTCTTTTTATAAAATGATAAAATTTTACGATATGATTTGGCCGATGTCATCATGTGGCTTTTATTGAATTCGCTTTTACGGCGATTATATTTTTTGCGGGCCTTATGAAATTTACGTCTGGCGGCATCACAAGAAAGTACTAACCTCCATTTATTTCTATTAATTCAATATTTAAAAGAAATAATGAAGGTGCAATTGACTATGGCACGATGCAATAATACTTATCTGCAGTAGTTTGAATGAATTAAATGGTGACTATGCATGGTTACAGATTAGTTAAAATATCTCTGTTGACCCCTGCCTTGTTTAAAATGATGTTAATGTGTGCAGAATCTTATTTGTCGATGAACAGTTACGTTTCATCAGCGCAAAGCATTATGGTCTAGCTCACACACTGTATACAAAGACACGAAAGAAAAATAAAGTTTATGAGTAATGGCGGTTATTTATTTACGATTTCATTTGATAATGTATTTTCTACAGATGTTGAAATACGTGTTTTACACAACTAGGTATTTTGCTTGCATTTTATAATCAATGATTATTATAATTATTATAATAATCAATCAATATATTTGGTATAATTTGCTGGTCTTAGCTTAATAAAAAGTACAATAAATAGGCAATAATTTGTATGTTCTCAGGACATTTAGAATCAGTGTTTATAAAGCAATCGTCACATTCAGTAATGTGTGACAAGGGTAGCCTAATTCCAAAAGAAGAATGTGCAGCACGTGCAATACGTGGATTGCTATGGCAAAAGACGAGCCTTCACGCTTCGGAAACTCTTGCCATGTGAAGTACGTTTTATGCAATAAAGGGAATTTTGTTTATATGACGTCAGATACCCTTAACGTGTGTTACTCGAAGGGATACGTCTCTTTGAAACCAAATGTCATTACATTGTCGTGATATGAAAATTATTTATAACATGACCTGTTGAAGATAAAGGATTTCTCTAGCGATTGCCGTTATAAGTATATTTTCCACAACTAATTTTGTATTTGAAACACTAACATCCTTGATGGCTCTTTGATTTCATGTATTTATTACAAAGCAACGGCTTCGCAGAGGAAATGAAGCAGTGTGATTTATGACCGTTGACCATTAGAAGGGACATCGTGGTTGTGGTAGCTTATAATTAACTGAAATATCTTTGATTTAACATTTTATCACGCTGACTTATGATAATAGCTTCAGCAATCATGACCAGACAAACCTACGATTATTATAATTTACATTGACGGTAAAGCACTTATCTATGGGTAACAATTTTTGTCCATGCTTAAAACGAATGCATAGAAACGATGAACCCTCCTCGGAATTGTTATATCGTATTACAAACATGTTTATTATTATATTGCTTGTGTCCTAGTTAAATATATCTACATTCTGGAAAAATTAACTCATCCTATCAAATGCATGTAATAGTTGGCATATTTAAAATAAGCATATATTCAGCTCTAGAAAGGTAAACTTCAATTTTCAATCTGAACAAGGAACTTCAAGGTATAGGCTATTATCACCGGGACTACTTTAATTTCCATTATGTAAACATATGAAAGTAAATATCTTTAATCATTTATCATTGCTTTAATTATGTAATACAACTGGAGTTTGTAAAATACCATTTTTTTTAGTATTAACGTTGTTAACTCACAAGTGGCCCAGCTGTTTGAATCTAAACGATGGAGAAAGAGATTTATCTGCATATCAAGAATGATAAATACATGAGCTTTCTATCATTTACGTACACAGTTCCATATAAATGGATTTTTCCCCCTTCAAGTTAGGGTAACTGTCTGGGACGATTTGCTCCTTAGCAGGTTGATTTGCGAAGCAACAGGCGACATTGTTGTGCAGTTTTTATTACAATTTGAAATAATGATTGATTGTTCAGTTACTTGCAGTTCTATTTCATGGATGATGCAAGTTGCCTTGATGATCCTAGTTGAAGTAGTTTGAAGATACCTCCTGGCAAAAGTGCAGCATGACTAATGGTTTTGAAATTTATTATCCCACGTCCCTTGTTAAAAGACGATAGTGACGGATACTGCGTGTAGCCAAACATTTCATTCTGGACCTTTTGGATTTTGCCCTTGATGTTGGTGTTGTTTTATCACATAAGCGTGTCATGTTATGTTATGAGAACGTCTAGGCATCATGTACGATTTCCCCAGACTTTGTAACAGTTTATATGCAGATTGAAATACTTTTTCTTATTTCCAATTATTTATTTCATAGATTTAGATGAATTTCCATCATGTTTTATTTTCCTTGATTTTGTCAAAATTCATGTGCAGATTTAAATTAATTTTTAAAGCCAATCATTTATTAAATGAATTTAATTCAGACGATTTTCCAAGATAAAGTTTGTGAAGTTATTGCAAGCCCTAATATAAGTTGTCGTTTATTGCAATTGTCTACTTTTGTCTGCCATAATGTTTAATCTCTTGACTTCCTATACTGCACTGTGTCATAACATGGTTTATTCTTATTTGTTAAAATTATTTTTTGCTATTATTATTTTGTCAAGTTTAACTAATACTGTGGCATTGTTGTGCATTGTTGTGCAGTTTTTATTACAATTTGAAATAATGATTGATTGTTCAGTTACTTGCAGTTCTATTTAATGGATGATGCAAGTTGCCTTGATGATCCTAGTTGAAGTAGTTTGAAGATACCTCCTGGCAAAAGTGCAGCATGACTAATGGTTTTGAAATTTATTATCCCACGTCCCTTGTTAAAAGACGATAGTGACGGATACTGCGTGTAGCCAAACATTTCATTCTGGACCTTTTGGATTTTGCCCTTGATGTTGGTGTTGTTTTATCACATAAGCGTGTCATGTTATGTTATGAGAACGTCTAGGCATCATGTACGATTTCCCCAGACTTTGTAACAGTTTATATGCAGATTGAAATACTTTTTCTTATTTCCAATTATTTATTTCATAGATTTAGATGAATTTCCATCATGTGTTATTTTCCTTGATTTTGTCAAAATTCATGTGCAGATTTAAATTAATTTTTAAAGCCAATCATTTATTAAATGAATTTAATTCAGACGATTTTGTGAAGTTATTGCAAGCCCTAATATAAGTTGTCGTTTATTACAATTGTCTACTTTTGTCTGCCATAATGTTTAATCTCTTGACTTCCTATACTGCACTGTGTCATAACATGGTTTATTCTTATTTGTTATATTATTTTTTGCTATTATTATTTTGTCAAGTTAAACTAATACTGTGGCATTGTGATAATGAATTTCTCTGTATAATTCTACTGATCAAATATAACCAACCACACACATACAATGTATATAGCTGTGAAAGAAGTTCACTTGATTATTGAAATCCAGGCTTGGTGATCAAGGACAGATGTGTATGGTGTCTGAAGTACTGCTTTAATTCAATTTACCGTTGATTTAACACTGAAATATATAAATTATTCGAATGACAGGTGAATACAGGAAGAACATCTTACTCACGTTGTCTAGATACAAGCACTCTCAACATATACAAGTATGACGAAAAGTCTTTATTGATTTACTCGATGTGTGGTGTTAGGGCGGTAAATTAGTAATCTAATAATCAGATCTTGTTCTATCTTCTCAGACTTACACCGCCTGATGACATTGTGTTGAACTGTCTCAGGGCAGTGTTAAGAAGTTGGTAACCAACTGTGCAATTGACATGTTAACAACAGGGTTTTCAATGTGTTGATTACATAATATCATAGAATTTTCAATTATGACAAGATGATTTTAAATGTAAAAATTATTTTCATAAAATAATTAAAAGAAATGAAGACGTTTTCAAATTCTTTATATGGAATATACTTGGAAATTAATTAAGCAACACCCTAGTTTGTAAACTTAAATGTGGTGCTTTGGGATTGTTAGGATAAATTGAACGATTTTATCACCCCAGATATAACAATTGGTTATTTAGCGACGCATTCACTGAAATTAGAATCCACCACATGCACAATTTATGGAAATGTAAGGTAAGATGTGAAGGTACTGAAAGTTTACCTAAAATAACTATTGTCCTAGAAGAGTAACTACATTTCAAACTTTAGAATTAATTTACTGTAAACAACATTATTAATACCAATTGACATTCACACAATAAAACATAGTTTATCATGCATGATAAGAAGCTAAACAAACATTAAACTTCCAATCCCTTGATAATGATAATTGAGAATATGCCTACATCCATATGATCTGTGAAAACATTGCGACTGTTTGAATTTAACCTGTTCATTAAAAACTTCTTCTCGCTTTAGATAAGCCAATATCGTAAGTAATGACCGTATTTGTTCATTCAGACAAGTTTATTGAAATTGATTTCATGATTTTGTGAGTTTGAAGGTGCATTGCTTAAACGAGTGACTTTTGTTAAAACGTGAGTTAGTAAAATATAATCACTTCACTTGAAAGAATGACACTAATCACATTACATCAACAAATATTGACTTTTATTTCATTTCATAATGGAACTTGGATATTGACATCAAATTACCAATTTATTGTAACAACCATTATCCAAAAGACAGTGAACCGTTTTTTTATTGACTCTTTGTTTCAACACTGCTAATTTATTGTTCTACCTAAAATCATAAAAATTTTCCTGACATATTGTCTTCCTTGAAATCGAAACGATTTTACTGTTTAAAAAATTGGGTGTTGCTTACTTAATTTCCGAGTGTATATGTGTTAAAGGCACATTATATATAGACAATGATTTTCACATACACGTAATGAAGTTATACATCCTTATTCTAGTCGATTAAAGAAATCGATAACATAAACTAAATTCGTAATCCCCAAGTCCTATTTCACACAACAAATTAACACAACACATTTGCTGCCATTTACTACATAACGAAATGCGTTATAATCCGCCAGTAATTATGATGTAGCGTGTGCAGTGCTTAAAGCCTCCTACAGTTTTATTAATAAGGGTCATCAGATCCTACTTTGGAACCTTATTTGCGACTGAAATTTCTGAAGAAGTGCTAGCAAATGATAATCACAGAGCATAATCAACGCTTATAAAGAGAACTCACTTGTTCATGTCTGTGATAAAAGCCTTAAAAACTAATCGTCAAGAACCCAATTTGACTGCGAAATCTTCTGATCATTGAAACTCAATTTGTAAAGTAACGAAGAGACTAGTAATTAAAATATGAAAATATTTTATCATGACAGCACACTACGTCGGCTTTATTAATAAATTCGCAATATCCTCTCGGAATATCTAATTTGTAGGAATCTGATTACTAGATTAAATTTAGCAACGTCTATTTTCATTTTGGGAACCTCAGAGATCACTCATTAATGCTAAGGAGACGTGAGATTATTA
Source organism: Gibbula magus (assembly GCA_936450465.1). Classification (NCBI taxonomy): domain Eukaryota; kingdom Metazoa; phylum Mollusca; class Gastropoda; order Trochida; family Trochidae; genus Gibbula; species Gibbula magus. The sequence goes on along the minus strand of OW388292.1, from coordinate 57,380,003 downwards.
ATTTTCTACGAATTTAATTGACGTTTGTTCAATGTTGGGTAAAGTACGAGTGCATTTGAACTTAGTAGGCGGAAACATACATGTCTGCCATAACTGACTTATTAATTGTAACTTATAATTGGAAAAATTACCGATTTTCATATGCTTATGCAAATCATAAAAGGAACCTATTTACAAGGATCATTTTGAAAAATATTATTGCAATAATTGCAGTGAGTATTGTGTCAGCTTTAAGCGAAAAATGTCCCGGCGACTTGGTCAGTTTGTTCTTTAATTAGCCTTTCTTTGAACATTATCCATAAAATAACAATTGAGAAGAAGGTTGAACAGTAATTCTATACAAAACCATGGGTGACATCAGCATAACACAAACTCTGTTATTACATTACTTAATACAACGAAATACATGGACTACGTAACCATAGACATTTCAGAACAAGCAATGTAATACAGATTCGATATTAGGCATAACAGATTAAACAAAGACGATTTTCATGTTTGAAATGTTTTCCATATTCAATCATTAGCTCATCCTTCAACAACGGATAGTATATGATGTAAAGCAACAATCTTCAAACTTTAAGTTCCTATAGCAAATTGACATATGATTAAATATCTCTAATATGGATATTCAGCTAGGCATTAAAGGCACTGTAGCACGTTCTTTGCAAATTTTGTTTTCTCAAATTGTCCATTTATTATTTAAGTTTATACAATAATATTGTTACGTTTGAGCCAAAACTGTATCCATAGAAAATGGTTATCGGTACTGGAAGAAAATTATGGGACGTATAAAGCGACAGCGGTGTGGAACTCTTCAGTGTGAGAGGTACATTTGTAGGTCTCAAGTGAATTTGAGAGGTCAGACAGCAATATGAATGACCATTCCATCATGGTGCCATAATTAAAATTTAAGTCAGATCACTTGAACTACCTTCGAGCGGCCATTTTAATGTGGCAACTTAAAATTGCAACTCCAAGGAACATGGGCACACATGGCTTAACCGACCCATGTACATTCGTTTTAGAACTCTTTTTAGTGATTGAGGACTATTATCTGGCCCTTGGTAACACATATTTACCTTCGTGAGATCACTTTATTTTAGTAATCAGAAAGTGCTACAGCGCCTTCAATGTCAATTTAAAACATCAATTTAAAAAATACACATATGTTTAACTAGAAACTCCCCTCCTATCTCCTATCTCCTAACACCAAAATATAACAGATAAATTAACTAATATAATTATACATTTAATAATTGTAATAATTTATTCTTTATGTTTGATCCAATATTTCATTGTCCTAATTTATCTATTAACATTCAAGGACTATGTAGAAAGGCAACTGTTATAACCATGATTATGTGATATACCGTATTCATCCTCATAAACGCCCTCTCCTAATAAACGCCCGCCATAGCCATTTTTGACTCGCGGCAAATTACCCCTAATAAACGCCCCTCTTTTGTATCGACTTATCTTACTGATGTTTCATTGAAGAGGAGTTTTCAATCTTGCTATCAACATTCAGTCCAGTAAAGTGTAAGGTACATGGTATTTCCATCCCCCCGGCGACTGTCGAATGTCTGTAACGATCAGTAAACACACATTTTATGCAACCGCTATGTTTTAAGAACAGGAAAATGTCTCGCTCAACTCTCTCGGAAGATTTCCCACAACTACAGATGACACTAGCACAATGACCGCGAAATTGTCATGACATAATGACTACACTTAAGTCTGGAATTCAGCTATGGAAATTGTGAGACATGAATAACCAAAGAGTGTAATATAAAAAAAACCTGAAAACATGCAGAGAAAAGAATATATACATGCATAAAATGTTCAACTTCACATGTCGGCTTTTGGAGATGTTCTTAGACACCTGCACATAAACATGGCATAGATACACTTGGAATCACTCTCTAGGGATATACAGTTCGAATAAGATCAAAGACTTTATATAGTAGAAGTAAACAAAGCATGACATTGTATATTTAATATACTTGAAATGCAATAAAGTGGAAAGAATGACGATGAAGGAACACCACAATATGATCTCCATCACTTGTATAGATGTATTAAATGCAGCGAACCCACTAGATGACCTTCTTGTATTTTTTATTGTCAATATTGATTTCAAGCCGTCAAGACTCAATTTGTTTGTAAGAACTTAAGTCTTCCATAATTGTATATCGATAACATTGCATAAAGACGAACTACTGCTCGGAGGGCTGTATACATAATTTCATCAGCTTTAAATTAAGGAGTTATTCATTGGCTCAATTGTGAACTATCAATTAAGAACTCTTAGGTAACAACATATTTTTTAAGGTACATTGTCGTCAATGTTATCATGAATGTTGTCGCACAATTTGTCAAAACATGGTTTGTGCTGTACCCTTTTTCGCACCTATTAATGACATGATGCATTCATCTGTCGTTTAAGATCGGCAGACATCTGTTTTCTCAAGATCAAAAGACGGACGCGTTTGGCGTTAGAATTGCAGTGGTATCAACATTTTTGGTCAAAGCTGATATACTGATTTTGTTTCCCACCATGCTTCATAGTTTGCAATGATCGTATATGGTTTGAGAAACCTTCACCATGAAATGTGCATAATATCATTTCGTCTTGTAATGTATTATCGCTAACGACTAAAGATACATTGTTTATCACCATGGTTACATACATACACCACATTACTATTACTGTCAAACAGTTAAAAATGCAAGTTTTCTCAAGTAAAACTACTATAATATGTTGTTGTCACCATTGTTCCCGTTTACCATTCCAGAAATATTAGTATCATTTATGGAGTACAGAACATGAGACTCAGCACTGTGACACTGTACTACACTCGCTACATCAGTGAATTCCCGTTAAACGAAAGGGTACACACATGCATTCTACTTCTAGGAAAAATAAATGCCACTTGAGAAAACCATTTAGGCAGCTTACACTATCCATGAAATAATGTCTTCCATAAATGAAAGAAATCAATAAAATTACTGTGCCTTTAGATACAATATCTCAACCATTGCATGTGATGAGGTAAGGTTTATGAACCGCAACTATTTGTATTCAATCGAACATGTGAAGTGTTTGATGGTTTGTCACACATTGATCATATCATTGATTTAGCTCAAAATCTATTTCTTGGATGCTTTAAGCATGGCGAATGGTTTTTCAAGTGGCATTTACAGGACCAAGAGGCAAACATAATGCCAATTTATGCTATGATTGTTTGCACCATTTCATAAGGCCATTACCTGCAGAATTAGACAAGAAGATGAAGTACACTGTCGCTCAGCTGATTGTTTTCATTAGTGCGTGGACACGAACATTTTTAGAATGATCTCATTGGGATTTTGCTATTGTCGTCATGTAAGAAAACTTGCATTCTTATGTGACAATTATAGTTATTTTGTGATAAGTACAGGTACATTTATGGTCAAATATTTTCACTCATGTCCCCGGTCTTGATGCTCTGGGGGCAAACTGACATTCAGAACATTTAGTGATGAGAAAATAGTATATATATCATTCAAGTAGAGATGAAAGCTTGTGTCGGTCCTTCAACAGGACATACTATCAAACAACCAAGACCATAGCTTTCTAACACTGCAATCTCCTCTGTTTTACATTCGGGTCAACATTTTACAATCTTCTTCTTGTACCTTGAATGGCATACGCAGCATGTTTATTGTAGACATGTTTCAAGTGTAATATTTACATTCTGCTTGAGATGAAAGCACTCTGTAAAACTATGGAAAATAAAATTTGAATTACTAAAACGCAATCATCCTTTCTCATGATTGCAAACTAAAAATATATAGAGACTCGATATTATATTTTACGACACGTACAAAATTATACTTTCTTTACTTATGCCGTGTTAGATTGTCTGTCTCCCATAAGGATGCTATCAAGCAAGTCCCAAGTTCTTTATAAGAAGTTTTAGAATTTGTCCCGAAGGTGTTACCTGACGTCATACCATTTATTTAATTGATGTTACATGTCAAGACTATTTTATTGTTTATTCTTTTGTATACTTATTTTATACTTACATATTTTAAGTCTATAGACAGCACATGTCCAGAGATATGGTATACTTTTAGTAAACAGGTTAATCTGTATGCGGTATACTCTCAACTAAAATTTAAATATTTCAGCATTTTGGCAACCTATCCACATCATTCAATAATTACTCATTGACATGTGTTATGTGTTAATACTGTGTTTAGGGTGGTTGAGATATTATTTTCAAATCATCATTCAATCTGTTCATGTATCTTATTTTGTGTACTATTTAAACAGCACGATTCCAAATAACTGAATTAGTTTTAATGAAGAACGTAATCAAAATATGTTCAAACATCATGTTGTGATTGCATACTCTTAATTGACTTCAGTACTAAATTCTAAGAATGTATGAAACTGGAGACAGGTTGGTCGGAGAGTGGTATCACCTGAGGACGGTCGACAGCCTAATTCATGACCGGTATTCAATGTCAGATTTGTTTTCTTTATATTGAATAAATATCATTATTCATTTGACATATTTTGTATATTTTTACACTGGAAATTAATACAGTCAACATGCCGTTATGACCATTATTACACTAATGTATAATTACAATTCAAACAGGATCCACATATCTAATCACACTGTGATATGGCCTAGTGGCCTATTTTGGAACGAGGACACTTCTCAATAGGCAGGTCATATCATATATGAACCACATTGTCTTGCAATTAATTTTACACACTTGACTGTATTAAACTTTTCCTTGCTTTTCGACACCTACAAAAAAGTGATTTAGAAGCCATCATAAACAATTATGGTTTATTATTTCAGACAACTTCTTCATTAGCTATTCAAAGGGTGCCTTAAATGATAATTTTGGTTGGTATATCTTAATATCACCAAATTCGACATTCGAACTTATTTAAACAAATGGTTGTAAGAAAAGAGTAGGTGCATTGGTGTAGTAAATGTTGCATCATTCTGACATTTGCATCCAATTTGCTGCATATCAAGCCATAAGAACATGAATACGATAGATCAATAATGGTATCCAACACCTAGTAGACATACCAGACATCGTAATATCATTCCCTCCATTAACTCCCATCAAGGGAATCAGTTTCAGTCATGATCTAAACCCGGATATCCTCTCAGGGCATGTCAACCAACTCTCGACAAATCAAACTGCTATATAGCAAATCGGCCCAGACAACTAGTAACCCAACTTGGACGGTAAATATTCAATTTTCACAGAGCAGTGTAAATACATATACCTTGAAGTTTATTTGTCATTCAAAGATAGTAAGAGGTTATTCTCTTGTAATTTTTAATCAGATATCTATTATTCGTGTTATTATGTTAAAATCCACTGTGTAATGTGCCTGAATATTGTGGTGGTATCTTTTTTTAAATATTACATAATTGATCATATCTCTGTATAGAAATTGGGCACAAATGAACCCTATGGTAAAGTAGAACATGAACACAATCTGTGCTTATTTAACAGATTTGGGCACTCGACAATCATTCACTTCACATACATGTATGGAAAGAAAAAACAATACAAATGACCAACTGTTATCTGTTCTTGCTAAATTGACCAGCTGACCAATGTTTTCAAAATGGCGGTCTGAAGATGTGAATCATTTCTATGGATTTTTGCATAAAACAATTTATGATATTAAACTTGCTTTTCAGAGCCCAGTACATAGTATCATTATTACAATAAGCATCTCCATGGGCATTTCCTATTAATGCTTGCTACAATGTAATGACTAAGTGAAAACATCAATCTGTCATCAGGTTCACACCATGAAAATTTAATGTCTTTATTTCAACGAAGGTTGACAAAAATATGAATGGATTTATAACATGAATTGGCAGTATTTTTTATTAAAGCTATATCGTTTCCCTTGTATCGGTCATAGAAATATACAAATGAAAACATTTTGTCAGTTCCGACTGATTATGTAAATCCTGTTCAATATCACCCTACTCCATCAGCAACACCACAAAGAGTCACTTGAGTTCAATTTCATACCATGGGAAGGATGAGGGAAATTGATTCAATAATGTGGACAGCTTCACAAAATGATGAATGGTTTTCTAAAACGAACTGGTCGTCTTCTCAACAAATGCGCATAGCCTTTTCATTAAACATACATAAGACTCGTTTTTTGCATAACAATAGAATGAAAATGATATAAAAGAAGGAAATCGGTTTGAAGAGATGAAAGTAAAAGGGAAGAAAAAATTGCATCACTTGAGAACACTATTCAGGGAAAACTCCAAACCCACGATACAGAGCCATCTCTGAACACATAACTAAAAGCTTGGCTCTTGCCAACAGCTGTGATCAACCACTAATCCAATATACTTAGTGTATAATTATAAGTGAGGTTAGATAACATCTAGTGGAGTAAATTGAAAAGGTTCATAGTGAATATTTTAAAAGGTTTCTGTCTATAAGTAAAAAGACTGCATCATGTGCTGTACTTGGCGAAATTGGCAAATTTAATTTGTGTGTGCATTATTACACAAAATGTGTCAAATATTGGTGTCGAATTGTTCGAATGGATAAAAGTAGATACCCAAATGCCAGTTATAATATGTTGAAAGTCTATGATGATAACGGAGGCACAAACTGGGTCTCGCATGTTAGAATGGTTTTGTTTACTACGGGATTTTCTTATGTTTGGTTGGCCCAAGACCGCGGCGATGTAAATCAATTCTTATCAGCATTTAAACAACGTTGTATTGATATAGATATACAACACTGGAATAGTAAAATAAGTAACTCATCATTTCTTGTAAATTACAGTACATTTAAGTCACTTTTACAACCTGAAATGTATATTTCCTGTGGCGCATTAAGCAAAGATTTAATGCGAATGTTAATCAAATTTAGATGTCAATCTCATAACCTGAACGTACAAAAACAGCGCTTCTCGAAGACATTGGTTCCATATAATGAATTAATTTGTAAAAAATGTAATGCTGACATGCTTGAAGATGAATACCACATAATGTTGATATGTCCATTTTATAAACAATGTCGATTTGAATATATTCCAGCCTATTATTACAGCCCACCTACAACTGTCAAGTTTCTAGCCCTCATGAAGACGAGAAATATCAAAGTTCTCAAAGGGATATGTATATTCTTAAAGAAACACTTACGTTAATTATTATTGTAATAACATATATTGTTATCTGTTCCACACACCATGCCATGTTTTTTGTAAAACCTGATGTACTCTGGGCCACTTGGCCTTTAATTCTGAATAAAGTGATTGAAAGATTGAAAAAATGGTTCATTCAAGATATCTAACTACAAAATAATCGACCCAATTCCCCTCTGCTAAACTACTACATATTTGTGAATTTAGTTTCAATATGTGACTTTGTATAAGTTACAAACCATATATATATCATAATCTCTATGATTCTCTATGATTCTCTATGATTCTCTATGATTCTCTGGGGTCTCACCAATATAGGGGTCGCTTCCGAGATTGTCAATTGTTTTAATAGTTAATCTAACGACTATATTGGTTAATTCCTAGATTGTGAAGGGTTATGATATTTCATCTACCAATCACAAGGGTCGACATAGATTATTTCAGAATCGACCACTGTAGTCGGTAGAAAAGAAATGAGTTAAACGTTTCACAATCTAGGAATGGACACCTATAGTCGGCAAATTAGATAGATAAACTATTTGAAAAACCTATGCAAATTTAGGAATGGACCTCTTACTGTCGGCAATCTAAATATTTAAACCATTCACAGTCTAAGAATAGATCCCTTAAGATGGTAGATACGATATAGAATCGAGTAAAATATCCTCACAATCTAAGAATCGACCCCTATAATCAATCGATAGGATAGAGAAACGAGTAAAAAGCGTTTCACAATTTGAAGAAATGGTTCCTTTAATAGGTAAATCTTCACAATCTGCGTATTACTTAGTTCGCTTACAATCCACGAACTTTAACTACAAGAAAACAAATTCCTAGATTTTGATCATTCTCAGATTATTCAGGTCTCACAATCTCCCGATTGTAAAAACAAATCTTGTAAATGTGAAACATTTCTCGATTGTTCGAACAATCTGCAGATTGTTATCATCCCTAGATTGCACGGTACATATACAGTTGAAGGGAGGAAATAAGTTTTTCAATGAATCTGGCTATCACATCTATCATTGATTCATCATTCATTATTGATTGAAAAGCAGCATCTAATCCATCTATTCTGTAAATCTAGCTCATCGGTTGAAGTGTCAATGAATGCCCAAAACGATATACATCTATCACAAGTCTTATAACCAAAACGCTCTCTGTTAACGTATCTCTTCCAGCCATCATTATAACAAGGTCTACAGTTGTCGAGGAAATAACTGTACAATTTGCCACCTGTGGGTGGAATATACAAGGTTCCCCACTAGGAAATGACACCACTCCCAATATGTCTGCCAAACATGAACTGAAGACAGCTCATATAGACCTGTGCCTCCAGTGCACTTTGCCTACAGTGGGGTGGAAGTTTGCCTAGTAATCTTTGTTTTCGTTTCGTTCTGAATAGAAACAATATGATATGAGCATCTTCCAGTGGAAGAACACACCTGGCCTTTGTGTACCGAAAGCTGTACTGATTTTGTTCATCTAAGTCCAAGTCATTTTGTTCACCAAAGTCCTTTTGTTCATTAAAATAATATTCTTCATTTAAGTAATTATGTTCATCAGTCATTTTTGCCATCAAAATAATTTGTTCGTCAATGTCATTTCTTTCATCATTGTAAATGTCTACATATTGTTTTATTAACTATACAGCATTTATCATTAAAATAATTCTTCAGGTAGTGCAAGTGTATCCAAACTTCACATATCATTCAAAGTGGGTTTGACAACTCATTCTAAAGTATCAGTATATTATAAAATAACTAGGTTGTTTATTTCCTAGTTAGCGTTTGTCCAGGTGGGTTAGGTTCCTGAGGCTTTTGTTCGGGTGACTTTTGTTCTGCTCAAAGTGAACTATGGCTTTCTGGATTATTTTGCAGAATCTACTTGTACTAACATAATATTCTTATTACATGAAATTATACTTTACTACTATATACTACTACTAATTTACTACATACATTAACGACCGATTTAATAAGGCACAGGTATTTTATTTTTGACTGTATCATTTATTTTGCCAATCGGTGTTCATATAAAATAAAAACTTTGTACTGCATCATTTGTTTCTTTTGTGCAAATTTATAATAATTTTTTAGGACATTCTACTTATATGAAGGGGTAGAAGGTTTATGACAACTCATAAGCAAAACCCACTGGTACAAAACCTTGTTTTGGTAAGACTGTAGGTAAAGTAGCCTGTAGGCAGAAGTAGATGCCACCAACAGTATTGATATCATTAAACTGACCATCATAAAACTATACTGGAGACGGCATGATTGGGGATGCCAGGAAGCAAACGGCAAAGTTGATTAACTAATTGATGATAAGGTAATGAAACATATCGTAATTGAAACATCATAAAATGATTACAAATTCCTTTAATCTTCATCTCATCAAAAACATTATTATCATTATGACATTGCATATCGACTAACCCCAAAAGGATTGTATCTGAAATTTGTTCAAACTTCAAAACAGTGTTTAGTATGAAACCGATTAGTAAAATGAGACTCTAGATCTGCTACATTCTCGTGTTCTGTTTCTGGGGTAGAGGTCAGAGAAAATGCTACAAACATCCGTTACTTAATAGTGTTTGCTTCAAGGAAGTTTGAATGCCATACGAACGGCAGCCTACACTATTCGGTCAATAGAAACCCACATAAACGAAACTAAATAGTAATGCCATTGATGATGTTAAGCATCAAAAAGTAAAACATAAACAAAAAAACAAATAAATTTTATGTATATTACCAAGCATTGATTGTGAACAGGTTTCGTTTTTGAAGCATCATTTGTTCCCGAATTTTTATATATTAAGTTATATTTCATTTCATAGAGAGAATACAGAATGTGTTTCTGAGTAATAGTTAGTCTTGAGTTCAGCTGTCAACAGCGATCAACTAATAGGAACAACAATGAGTTCAACATTTCGTGCTTATTCGATTATATAACATAAATTAAATAATGTTATGGTCTCTCGTTCGATGAAGTGAGTTGGTTCATGATATGAATAATTTAAAAAAAAATTAAATTACCATTATTCAATAAATTTGTCAATCTTTGATAAAAATATATATCTGGAAATATTTTGGAAAGGATTAGACAGTTGAATGTATATAAACGATATGACAACGAACATATTGAGGAGAGAAGAGACGAAAAAATAAAAATTTTAGTATTCGTTTATTTTTTTAATATAGCAAGTTTATTAAGTCTCTTATCCAAAAATGTAAGAACACTTGGGGGTCACCGAATGACGTAATGAGTAATGTAATTGATTCAATGATGTGGATTTGTTCACAAATGAAAAATGATTGTCAAATAGGAATTTATAGTTCTTTTAAAACTAAATCAGCATACAACGATCGAAAAGACAATTTCGTCCTGTCAGTTATATTGACATTATACAGAAACAACATAAGCGTAGACATGTTATCAATTTCTTACCACGTGAATGATTTATTTATATTTGTCAATAATGTGTACATACTACCAAAATGATCGATGGATTTCTATTATGCCTCAATTGTACCGTTTCCAAATACAGAAATAGCATGTTCATTAAAACTACACTGGCCCTTTGAACCCGGACTGAGCAATCGATAGAATAAAAGTAAAATAAAAGTTGTAAAAAAATAACATGAAAGGATATCACCATGTGAAATCAATGAAGTTTAAATTGTACCACTTCAGGTTATTCCTTCAGGACAAATTCCAAACCCCGATCAGAGAACAATGTTTTTATACAGAGCACTTCCTACAGACGCGGCAACTTGAGACACACTTGACAATAACCTCAGGGGAGACAATCCTTCAGCTGTGATCAATCTAAGTTAATAAAAAATAAAGTATGTGTTACTATCAGGTCAAGTGAAGTTAAAAATGTATTTCCTTTGAAGGGGTATCTAGTTACCACATATCGACACAGTTGTATGTTAAACCTTGCTCATCCATCAATATGGATTTATTTCCGTGTGAATCACGTGCTGCGTCCTCTCTGCAGGCGTTTCTTAACACGTTGCAATCAAGGCGATTGCGGGGGCGGGATAGCGCCGTGGTTAGCGCGTTCGGCTTCGGATCAAGAGGTCCGTGGTTCGAATCCCGCCAGGGGCACGGCAACTTTGTCTGCAGTAGAGAACTGTTCTACACGCAGTAAGGTTTGGGTGCAATGCTACACTGAATTTCAGCTTAGTACCATCCATGGTTCGCTAGTTCCCGCCGATGCTCGCGATGCAGGCTTTCTCCCTGCCATAATACTAGCAGCCGTGATATAAGTGAAATACTCTTGAAAGCGGCGTTAAACACCAACTCACTCACTGGAATTACCACACATACATCATTCATATACTTGTCACTGTGACAAAATAATCACCTGGTTCACAGACATTCTGAATAAATGCATTTAAATCATTTCATTGCATAGATTCGTCAAGACAACTTAATATCTGTGATGAATTATAATTGCATAATTGAGGTTCTTGACATGTGAATGTACATGGATAATATGATAAAGAACAATAGGTTGTACCGTAATATAATTCAAATTCCTGGTTCCCTTTTGTGCTAGATTAAAGAACAATTGGGTATCTCTTGGAAACCATTATTACATTGATCGGAATAGAAATCGTTTTTCTTCAATATGACACATGATATTTATTTGATTTTATAATTTTAATATCATGACAATCCGATGAAATTGGTTTCAAAGACAAGTAAACCTTCGATTAGCGCGTGTTATAGAATCTGACGTCAAATAAACATAATTCCCTTTAACGTTCTTCAAAGCAACAAGTGTTCCGAGACACACACTCTTGTCAATTTCACATGTCGTCATAGCAACCCATGAAAATCTCCTGCTTCTCTACTGTTTTAACAGAATACTGAGTATGACGATTGTTATAATAACATGTTTCTAATTGTCCCGTGAAGGTACATGATAGTTTACACATTAAATAATATGTTTTATTGTGATTATACTACCATGCTACAGTCTGATTGAAATCGACCGTTTTCCCGAGGAATAAAAGTTGCAATCAGGGATACGAACTTAGGCCGTTCAGAGGTTTCCTCGCATAAACATCTGATAACAGCCCGGAGGCTCGCATGTTCTGATGATATTAATAACGTAGCTAATCGCAGAACGTAAAACAACTTACGATTTTGGTACGAACAGCTCGGGGCAGGAAACCCCTTACAGCAATACTTTCGTTGGTTTCCTTAACAAAAGAAACTTGTTAATGAATGATTCCAAATGCTTTCAAAACGGTGACCGTTAGAAACCATGATGATGATGTTCTCAGGTTGTTCTCAGAACTTGTGGAGAGGAATCTACAGAACCTGTTCGTATTCCCGGAAATACATTATTTTTCGAGGTCGATTTCAATCAGATTGCATCAAACTATGACTCATATTATATTATGTATATATTCTCAATGATTATTCAATAAAAGCAAAATATCTTGTTGGGTGAAAGTTGTATTTCAAAATCTTTAATAACTGCATACCTGAATGAAATGGTAAATAAGTAAACGCCAAAATATTTCAATTTCTTTAAGTACTCATAAACTTTGGTTATCTTTTGTACAACATAGTTTGTTTAAAGTGTGTAATGCTTTGCGATTGAAAATAACAGACTTGATCTATACTAAAATAGGAAAAAGCCCTTACTAATTACTGTGATTTCTCCACTTATTTTAGCTGAAAACATCTACGAAACATTAAGTGTATATATTACAATGAGACTGGTTTTTAGAACCTGTTCGGGATGTCTATCAACATACTCGATGGCTCTTTAAAATGATATCATACGTAGTTTTAGGAGTTTTTGTGAGTAGCACATTCAAAGTTTGACTTCAAGTGGTCACGACACCCGATCTGATTTTTGTTAGCTTAAACATGTTGTCAGGCTGAAACAAGTAAATTGCAAAGGATGGTGTAAGCTTGATCTAAAGGTATCAAGAGCAAGATAATAGTATATCTCATCATCAATGGAACGAAATATTAACAGCAAGAGCAGTATAAGTATTAGTAATACAATCATTCCACTTCCAATTATCTAACAGATAAATACTGTACTTCATGCGTTAATCCATGAAGAAACTTTAAAGTATATATGTGCTTTATGTACAAATGTACAAATGGCCCCTTTAATGCTATCACTGTATCGATAGTGGTTCTTGTGGATTCTATTTTCACACTGAACTAAAATATTTGTTCACTAATAGGTTGAATCTATTCTATTCTGATCAATTTCAGTTCACTTTGTGATTATGCAGTGCAGTGCATAGATAAAACGTCAAGTGACACATCCTGAAATCCACGACATCATTTTGTCAGTTGTAACGTGAAAACATCAGCATACTGACAGCAGTGATGTTTTATTCATTATTTGATACTTGTATCTGCTTTCCTTACACTGATCTTGCAAGACGTCACTAAGAGGAACCGCAATGAAATATGGATGAATTTCTGACACGTCATAGGTGTCGCTTTAAATCAAGATCACTGTAGTTTTCTTTTTCACATGATGAAATCTATTCCAGTCAACAGACCTCCGGAACTCTCTGTCTGTAAAAAAAATACAGATTTATTTTGGTAAACTAACACTTACAGTGCTTTTCTTCAACATAGTGAGATAGACACTTGCATTTAAATACTGTTTTTGATAATAAAATTTTTACATTTTTATTAAGTTGTCTTTCATTTTCATGTCAGTATATGTTATGTCAATATTTGTCAAAATTGAACTACAGATTTCCATACAGATTTACATGGTCTCAGCATTGTTTAGATAACATTTGAACAGCGAGTAGTGATGTTTGCTGTACACTCCCACAAACATAATCTCACTACATGCACCATGAGGTTATTAACGGATGTCCTCCCTATATAATCTTAAAGGTTTATATTTGGATATAATAAGGGATTTCTTTTCTATTCACATCTAGCCTATAACCATGTAACAAAGGTCTGTTGCTAATTATGCCCGTTTGTCTCTTGTTCAGTCTAACCTTTGAACGACACAATTCCAAAGGAAGACGTTGATGACATATCATATTTCTGATAGTAACCTTATATCGTTCTTTAGAAGTAAATTAGTATTTTATAATGACGTTTTGAGATTTTCGCTACATAAATAATATAACTGGAGGTTAGGTTCTTTGATCGTCAACGTAATTTTAATTTGTATTGAGAAACATAGCCTACTCGGTGAATGAAAGTAATCTAAATAGTCAAAGATGACAGTATCGACGAACTTTAAGAGTATCAATTACATGTGTTTTAGCTCATCAGGCCTGAAAGGCCCAATGGGCTTATTGAATATGGCATGGAATACAAGCCTAGAATACAGACCAAGCCTTCTTGTGTCAAGAAATGATTTAATTGTCACCTGATTCTTAATGATATTTGAACGAAAATGGAAGAAACTGTTCTCAATTCGATAAATTGATGTTGGAGATTTCATTTAACTACATTACATTGTTCACTCATTGTCGCTGTCCTCTCCTCATTAACATGGCTCTAATGTGAGTCCTGAATTGTATAACATTTTATGAGGTCTATCCTCGAATGTATTTATGTATATCCATTGTCCATTATCACAACTATACATACCGATGAATATCAACCAAATCAACTGTTAACCATTCTGTACTTGAACAATGTTTTAACAAACCACGTACATCAAAACTATCTTTAAACCAACATGTATATCATCAAAACATATGTAAAACATAATTATCACATCTATATATATTCTCCTTACTGACAATATATGTATCACTTGTTTGATAATGGTGCTAGTAGCTGCAACGTAACGTCGTATCTATTGTAATTAATAAGTTGACTATCCATTTCTAATTCTCCTTTATTCTACAGTACATTCGTGATTCATAAGGGACGTGAATTATTGTAACACTGAAATATCTCTTTGTACATATGTCCATGAACTATGAATGATTACCTTAATCTGCGATAGGATTGTCTTTTGGGCTTTTTTGCATATACCAGCAATTGCTAAATAAGTTCGATAGGATCAAAGAGGTCATTACGTATCCTCAAGTCAACAAGATTGAATTGACAGGAGAAACAGTGAGGTGAGGTTTCACGTCCATTGTGGGATTCGAACCCTGGACCTCTTGATCCGAAGCCGAATGCGCTAACCACTGCGCTACCCCGCCCCAATGTACAGTGAGTCTTCATGTGTACATGATGTACAACGATGGAGAATGTCAATGTAGCAATAAATAAAGAATCAGCCTGACTCGATATCAAAGGAGCCTGCAGCAACGTACTTTTCTGATTAGTGATTAGTGTAATGCCAAAGTGTGGAAAGCATTGATTTAGATCTATTTTCATGGTACATTATGTTTTCGTCCACTCCAAAGTAGCATTTCAACCAAACCTTACTGCATGTAGAACAGTTCTCCACAGCACACAAAGTTGCCGATCCCCTGACAGGATTCGAACCCCGGACCTCTTGATCTGATGCTGGGATACGGATCTACCGACGTTAAAAGCACGGAGAGGTTGTCTGATAACTGTAGATGATTCAGATTTAGGCACGAATGGATATGTCATTCTTTCTTTGTTTATGAACGACATTAACATACATAAATAATGATTATGAACATTCATAAATTTAAAACATTTCTGGAGGAAAAACAATTGAATGATTGTTTTCCATTGTGCATTGTAACATCAGGTGAATATTCGGAGGGTAGAGTTGTTATCAATGATATCAATATGGTAATGTATTTATAAAGGAGAACTCCTTCAATGAGGTGAGGTGAGGTGAGGTGAGGTGAGGTGAGGTGAGGTGAGGTGAGGTGAGGTGAGGTGAGGTGGTGTTTAACGCCGCTTTCAAGAGTATTTCACTTATATCGCGGCTGCTAGTATTACGGCAGGGAGAAAGCCCGCAACGCCATGTAGCTATGCATTGCGGTGAAACCTGCAAGCAACGGCTGGAACTAGCGAACCATGGGTGGTATTACGCTGAAATTCATTGTAGCATTGCACCCAAACCTTACTGCGTGTAGAACAGTTCTCTACTGCAGACAAAGTTGCCGAGCCCCTGGCGGGATTCGAACCTCGGACCTCTTGATCCGAAGCCGAACGCGCTAACCACTATCCCGCCTCCTCCTTCAATGATATTGTCAAATCAAATGGGCTTTTTAAAATTTAAAAGTATTAGTGTTAAGTAAGTTATTTCCCCCCTCCATTAAAGAAGAAACAGAGAGCAATGTTCTGTGAAGTACTATGGCAATAATTATTAGTACACCGCCAGCTCCAAGGACATGATCCATTAAGCTAATGAAATGGCTGACAAATTACACGTTTGTATTATCACCAGGTTTTGTGGAAACTAATGAAGATATCGACCAGTTGATAAACAGATAGCGTACATGTATATGCTGACGTAATGTTTCATAAATTAACGAAAGGTGCAAACATATACAATAATGATATACTATACGACATTCTCAATCAACATATTTAAAACCTTTAAATATGGTCATAATCAATAAACACATAAGCATTCGATATTTTCACAGAACGTTTTCGAAGAATTAAGTTATGAACCTTAACTGTAAATGGTAAACCGCACACTGAATTAATAATAATATAAGTTACGGTCGATGATAAGCGAAATCATATAATGTGCTATTAGAAGTAAGAAACAGAGAATACTTAATCAGAAGATAGAAACAGAATATTTTCAAACGTAGACGTTTTAATATAATAACGGGTTCAAATGGCATGACACGTGCACTATCTTTTTAAAAAAAACTTGATAATAATTCCTTCAACTTTAATTTATTTTGATGATGCCTGCTGACATTTTAATTTGACTGACATTAATATCGTCCAATAAACAGATATAACTAAATCAGAAAATAGAATCAAGATCCTTAAAGTTTAACTTTTAATGAGAATTACGAGTTCTATAAACGTGACATGGCCACTATCTTTATTTGTTTGACATTTATAGTATTACGTTACACACATCCTGTGATGTATATACATACAATGTAATCTTCCTTTAACGTTATCACTGTTTACTCAATATTAATACATTTAGATAAACTGTGTTGACATACAAACCACACAGTCCATTAACATATTAACATGATATGTGACAACAGTGACATAGCCTTCAGGTGCTATGTCTTCACAGCTTTGGGTGTGTACATAGCTGTTTATATATCTTCAAATAAACATGTCCAACTTTTGCTTTATATTTATCTTCCAAAATAATAATGTTGACATCTTGAGATATGTATGTCAGTTTTATTGTACGTATGTCGGTAAACATTTCATCTAAATGAAAATTCAGGATATGCTCTCTTCGTATTTATCAATTTATGAATATGCTTTTTCGACTTACTGAAAAACATATTTTCGTACTAGCTCAATATGTGTTAGGCATGATTTGTGCATCAATTATGAAATTAATAAATGCTCCAAATGTAAAGGAAGCGAGGAACCAGTTTAATAAGTAACATCGAATCACTTGGATTACAAGGATTTATGGTTCATCACAAGCATTTTATGATGACATGATTGCTAGTTATTGAAAAGTTTTCAATACGATTTTGATCATTATTGATGAGTGACCACAACAAACGGCGATAACGTGCCAATGCCTTATATCATCAAAGAAGTTATTTCATGATTTAAAGAACCCTGCTTGTAATCACAAGGTAATCGTTTTTTCAGAATTTTTCATTAAATTGACAGCTTTTTCAAAATGTTCATCAATGTGGTCATTCAACGGGTGCGTCAATGTGTTCATCAAACCAAATGTATGGTCGTAAATAGCTGATGAATAACAGTAATCAAGATAAATCTTTATAATTAAAAATACCGTGCTTGTTAATTACAGCGATGACAAATAAACAATTATTTCAAACAGTGAAAAAAAAACTGATTATAATCACTACCACTGAATTTTGAAATAACAAGGATAAGTTGACATTCGAATTATGATGATTATCAAAATAATTTCCCCAAATAATTGAGATGTTAGCATTAGTTTATTATCTTTCTAAATATGATCCAATGTTTAATAGGAAACTTTAACAACAAAACGCCGTGATGTGTGATTAATTAAAATACACCAATGGCGGCCTTTTATAATTGGGTGTGTTGCAAATATGTCACAAAAAGAAAATGACAAAGCGTGTCCATTTTCACTAAAATTTTGAAAAAAAGAGCTCCTTAAATTAAAATATGGACACAAGTGTGTGCTATTTGAGCTAAACTCACTTCAGAGCAAAACTCAATGAAACTTGATTGAGAAGTCGACGCACCAGACTTTGATTTAGATGTTGAAATATAGAAATGAATCATGGTAAAGCTTCATAATAAACATGTAACTCGTAATTTCTCTGCTTCCTTATTCTTTAAGTGAGTGTTTTCTTGATGCAAATACTAGCAGCTGTGATAATTGTCAGTGACTAAAAATACTCTTGAAAGCAGGGTTAACCCCCAAATCAACTCACTTGATGAGGCGAACCGATATAAAACTTCTTTTTTTATTTTTTTTATTTGTTCCCAAGGGTATCATACAGATCCAAAGTACACAATACAGAGTATAACAGAGTTCAAAGAGATGGTACAACAAAATACATCTGCAGTTGATTATACAAATGTAATTATGAGCATGGAGCTATGGAGGTTATTATTAATTAAATTTGTTAACTAAAAGTTTCCATTTATTCTCAAATTTATACATTTCATCATTTCTTTTGAAAATGAATTTTTCAACTTTATAAATGTCCTTTAAAATATTTAAATAATTGCTGAAATTCAATAGCGAATTCTTTATATTACATAAATTGATGTATTTCTCACATATAAAACTTGGGTGCAGCCCCAAACCTCAGCAAAGGTTGAAGTTCAGTAAAGATTTCAGTTTTATTATAATATTTTGTCCAGCATCGTCGATGTACACTACGGCAAAGCTGAACGAAGACGTGTTAAGTTGTCGCTAGTTATCATAAACGTATTGTTGATATAAATCAAAAGTTTAATCTTATAACGTAATGAAATGGCTAATGTTTGACTCTGTGGATAGTCTGTAGCATATTTGTGATTTTATAGAGAAGAGTAACAGATGAGGTTTTCGAGATTTAGATTTGAAAAAGAAGCCAAACTGATTAACTGTAAGGTAAATGACAAGGGTATGTTGTTTTACATTCTATTAACTCTTTTAAAGTTTTGTTTTGTTTTTATAGCGTTCGCTTTCATTATATTATGATGCCACAAGGACATACCAAATTATGTACTACGCTACTAGACATACCAAATTGTATGCTACTTCAATAATCATACTTTCAATAGGGCACACATTAACACGTTAACACATAAATTTCAAGTGTTTCAAAGTCTTTATGATTATAAATGCTTGCATAATGAGTAAAGAAATGTATCGTGATGTCTGAATATTCTTCTACTGTCATCATACTGTCGGTATAATTTGAAATGAATGATTAAACAAATTATTATAAAAACAAAATTCCGAGCAGGTACTTCTAATCTCTGCCCAGTTCTCAAGTAAATGCTTTGAGTTTAATAATGTAATGATGGAGATTTCATCTGATTAAAACGCTATTAACGACATCTGTAATGTGTGTAAACAGCTTCTTCGTGATGATTTATTTGAAGCTATTTACTAGGACAAAATACACATTATGTAACCTAATTGTGCGGATAAACGGGGTCTGACTGTAGCGCATTGTAACATTTCACCATTGTAGTAATGTGCATTGAAACCTTTACAGTCAGACCCCGTTTATCCGCACAATTAGGTTACAGCTGAAAATCGTCCGGATAGCAAGAGTGCGGTTAAGCGAATCATCATTTGCATTGAAATGCATACAGAATATTTGAAATACTACCGTGCTGATGGCCAGGGATCCGGATATACGGGGTCGAGTTAAACGAGATCTCACTGTAATTAAAATACTCTGGATTCTTAAGATTAAGGTCATCAACTAACAGCTGACTCCATGTTTTCAATTAGTTGAAACTTTTTGAAAATGTCTTATTTGCCTGTTTCTTGTAACACTTTTAATCAATCATGTTGATTATTGGCGTTATAGAATACCTTGAGATTTTAGAGAATATGTTGACAACATTATGTTAAAATTATAATGATATTTCAACAGATAAGTCTCAGTAAAAACCCTATTTTATAAATAGTATAAATGACCTAAAACCATTCACAGGTGTTTTGAGAATGAAGTATATGAATTGCTATCTTACTGCATCTATGTTGATCAAATTGCAAGAGTGTGTCCCTAGAGCACCTCTCGAGTCCAAGAAGCTCGACAAGACGGAGCTTCTTGTGTTCAGCTCGAAGCATACTCAGCGAAATCTCACCCTGCCTGATTTTATGATTGAGGACTTTAAAATCATTCCCTCTTCCCAAGCCAGAAACCTTGGTGTCATTTTAATTCTGCTCTGAATATGGAACCGCACATAAATAGCGTCTGCAGGAGATCATAATTTCATCTCCGAAATATTGGCATGATTCGGAGATATTTGGATCACCAGACGACCTGTACTCTCGTCCATGCCTTCATCACTTCCAATCTAGACTACTGCAATGCTTTACTCAATGGCCTGCCTCTGTCTAATAAATAGATTACAAAATGTCCCAAACAGCGCTGCCAGACTTATTTCCGGTCGCACAAAGTCAGACCACATCAGCCCCGTCCTTCAGAACTTCTATTGGTTACCTGTAAAATGCCGTATCCAGTATAAAGTTCTCCAGCTCGTCTCAGTCATTACATGGACTTGCTCCACCATACCTTTCCAGTCACCTCCGTGAGTACACATCCGCGAGAAACCTCAGATCTCAAAATCAACACCTTCTTTGAGTTCAAACCCGCAATTCTAAGTCATATAGAGACAGAGCCAAATCTGTGCCCCCAAAATGTGATGCTGACGATCAGATCACTGAACAGTCTATCAGGTTTCAAAACTCAATTGAAAACCCAACTCTTTGCCATTGCCTACGGGACAATTATGCAGCTTTGATCAAGTACATAGTGCTTTTGTCAGTACTCATGGGCACCTTTGAGTGGTGACAAACCAGATATTGGCGCTATAGAAGTGTTTATATGATGATGATGATGATGATGATGATGGTGATACCTCCCTTTGCCACTTTGATCTAAAGGTTTGTTTCAGAGGTCAAATTATCTTCCACAGTTCTTTACTAGCTAGCATATGTTGGTGCCTATTCAGATAAATGTCTGGAAGTAACCTTCATTCTTCCATTTAATGACAATAAATGAAAAACATTAAAAGAGGAGACACATTTGGTTAGTGTTCCTAGAGCAGCTCTCGAGTCCAATTTTAGGAACTGATTACCATGGGGAATTTCATAATACTAGAATTACTTAATAAACCCTTTTGTTCACTAAATAAAATTATTAAAAAAAAACCATGTATCATTACATTACAAAGTGAAATCTCTAATAGGAAATACATTACTTTGACTTACGTAACCTTGAACTCGTAGTTAGCATAATTACCTTTTGGGATTTCTTGAGTAACTTTAAAAAATCTTGAAGATTGCTGAACATACTTTTCGAATAAGGAAATCCTCAGTCATTAACTAATGTGATATCATTTCCTATGTCATGCTGAATTCAATACACACAGGAATATCAGATTCATCCGCTAATGGCAAACATGTGTAATTTGGCCTTAAGTGTAATCACTGTAATTATGTGCCTCCTATTTACAACACATAATTTAACTCACTGAGACTCCTATGTCTTGTTCAACAGAAAAACCTGCTCTCAAGTTAAAATGTACTTTACATCCCTAAGCTAATGTAGCACTGGTCCATAGTGCCACCATGTGCTTTCATCTTGTGGATCAATAATGTTTATTGACAGGATTTATGTACTGGTTATTGAATCATTGTGTGATTTAAACATTGGCTAACATGTGCCATGGTTCCATGTCCAAAGTGTATTGTGAGTGCCTCTGGCGTAAGAGGTCTCCATGCTAAGAGCTACACAACAGTGCCCCACTTCACACCATGAGGTCAAACTACAGCTGAAATAAAACACAGAATGAAAATTGCATCATTTTAGAAAATTGATGTTTTCAAATGACAGTTTAGCGTAAGATAAAGAATAAAGATTTCGAGTATATACGTTTCTTTAAAACTCGAAATGTCAAAAAAACAATATTGAAAAATATTTCACTGGATTTTATCTGTATTTCTCAGTCATTAAGCTGATTGGAATAAAAAAAATTATGTCGTCCTGAAAGTAACACATTTTGCTTCTTGTAAGACAAAAAGTGGGATTGAAATTGAGATCATTCATTACAGCTTATCCTTTGTGGAAAATACTTCTCACGAGACATGACACGGATTGCAGAAGTAGATGTTATCATTTCCAATTAGGTTTACGGAAATGTGGAATTTAGATAATTGAAAAAACTCTTAAGATTGTATCAAGTTCCTATTCAACCTAAAGGCGTTTGTGTTTATGAGAGGTATACAAGTACATACTAATTGTGTTTTAACCCTTAACGATGACAGCTAACAATAACCATTGAATATACAATATGGAAGAGGGAAGTACTCGTGTGTATACAACAATATTCAATCTGTGGATAAATGTGAATATGAAATGTTTCATGTTGATAACATAATTAATAAACATACACTGTGTAAATAGGTATGTGGGTATGTGTACAACTAGAATGTGTTTGATGTAACCTTATATTTATTTCTTAATGAAATCTACAACCCTACGCCACGTCACATCGAAGCATGTTCTCAATTGATCCTTGATCTACCCCGGATACAGATTGATATGATAACACAATAAATTGTCATCTGTCGAAACGTGACGGAAACATTTAATTTACGTATTTATACAAAATATTAAAGCTACTGTTCATTTCATCGAGTAATACGAAATAAAACACAACGACTAGATCCTATATGCTGTCATAATGTTAAAGGGGCATCCATTGTGTTGATGGGGTTCATATATTGCAAACGTTATAAATGGTGTTACTTTATCGAGAAATACCGACTGTTACCGAAAACTACCATTTTGATGATAGAAGACTTAGCATATTGACCATATGAAGGTAAAAGTAGTGATTTCTGATCGAAAACCGGACAATGCACTACGTGTGGCGCGCGTCAATGAGTCTTATTTATAACAGACACAAAGAAAATTTTGAGTTGATAACGTTTAATAGGTCACATAACTACTGTGCATGTATCTCAGACGTGCAGTTTCGGTTTCTGCATATGCATAATGATGTTACTAAATTTTAATTGGAAACTACTAATTATGATATATTTGACGATTGGCGAGAAATATGCACTCTGAGTGAATTTATTTGTATTGTATTGTAGACAGCACTTGTGGTGAGTTGGAACGTATTAAAGCCAAATAAAATTTTATGAAACAAAATGGATGCACCTTTAAGGTTATGTCCCTGGTATTCTCCTTAAAATTATTTGATAAGAAAAGAGAATATATTTTTCCTTTTGATTCAAATTATTGAAATTACGGTATAAATCAGAAAACATGTACGTAGGTTGTGTATATGTAAACCCGGGGAAGGAAATTGAAGACACTTAAGATGAATAAGTAATGTTACATTCATTTTACAATCTGTGAAAAAAAGGATACCTGCAATAGATGGATTTTCGAAGAGGTGTCCTTGGAGTAAAACCATGATTTATTCTGTGATTATATGTGAAGGTGATATCTGATAGCATCTTCTTACATTCATTGTTGCAAGTATTTATTTTGTATGAAGTTGTCGTCTCTGTGTCGCCACAGGCACACCATGAAATATAAAACCTTTCTAATTAAAGATATTTTATTGTTAGTCTTGGCAGAATGCATGTATATGAGAATAATTAAATTTATAAATGTAAATAATTACAATACATGTCATTAAGATAGTGAACATATATAACAGTGTTATTTTGGGGAGCATACAATGTCCATTTGTACAAATTCTGCACTTTGTTTTCGGGATGAGTCCCTTGCGGAATTCGAACACACAGCTACTGACTCGTGACCAAGTAACATAATGTAGTGACTGTACTGACTGCACCGAAATATACTTATTATACAATAAAATGTACGAACCCTCTTTATTAGAGAATCACTACTGCACTGATTTTGTTAGATCCATATTACCATGACAATAATTCATCATTGCATTGACATTGTACAGGAATACATTTATTCAATGAAAACGAAATATATTACAGGTTTTACTGCTGATTTCCAGATTAAAAGTAATGGGAAGGTTAGGAGATTAATAACTTAAATAACGATATACTAATGTTTCATATACTGATGTTTCATATACTGATGTTTCATATACTGATGATACATGTCTCAGGGGAAAATGGTCATACAGCAGCAACTTTCTAAACACAGGACAAAAAGTGGTGGAATCCGCTTGTCGGATCCGGCAAATGGATTCCACCACTTTTTGTCCTGTGAAACTTAGATATTAAAAACTCATTATGGAAATATAAGACCAATATATACAAGTAAAGTGAAAAAGGGTTTGTGATTTTCATGTCTTTTTATTTTATATGTCAACAAACATCTGCCTTGAGTGTACTTTTGCAAACAGTTGATGTGAAGCTTCATACAGTTTATATACTGGGCAAAGGGATATTGGAAATGTTATGATTGATAGATGACAACATGTACATAATACATGTATTTATCCTAAACTAGTTTTGTCCAGGATACGTTTGATGTACTTTGAGATTATTGTCAACAACTAATCTTTATAACAGAAATCAGATTTTGTTTTGTTAAGTTTTGCTTTGAAGTGAAGAAAAACTTAGAAGTATGGATAGCCAATTACTGAATATTATGAATGAGAACATTCGATGTGTATACAAACACCGCTTTCGAACAAGTGTTAGTATCTACACCGAAACATCACATTCATTCATAGCAATATAGAAGTTGACGAAAGAACTGCCTTTCAAACCATACTAAAGGTGTGTGGCCAGTTAGTGATGAAAGGCAATTTATGCAAGCTTTGTACATAGCCATAATTAGTGTATATGAAACGATATCCTATGAAATAATGACAACCTGAACGAGTGAACAATACCATGTATACACATAAAGTTGTGAAAACGTTAGACATAATTTCCACTGCCAATAATGTAAATATTGAATCATTTAAATTGAACTTAATACAATTGACAAGCTTAAGAGAAATTACTCTTAGGTGCGTATATGTAGACATATGTCTGTAGTATGTTGCATTTATTATAATTTTAAATAATATATTTTTTTTTATTAATACTTGACTTGAAAATGTTTTTATCATGTGAAACAAGTGATACAAGTAGTGATTAATGAAGACCTAATGAAATTTCTCAGAATAGAAATTGATTCAATCAGCAAACTAAAGTTGTAATTCTCCGCCAGAAAAGAATCCATATGAGTGTTTACTTTTCTATCTGCATGTCAGATCATTGCCTGTATAGTCAAATCACTTTAGATAAAATCTGAAAGGTGTAACGGTATTGGTCATTAAGAACAGCATTTCATATGTCAACCGAATACCCAATTTAGTGATCAAAATGACATTGATATATATAGTTCCGGTTTGATATTTCCTTCACTACTAAAAAGGTTGCAATTTGTGTTTTTTGTTATATAACTCTCAGATATGGATTGCGCGTTTATGTTTAATATTAAACGATAATGTACACACGTATGTAATTTCATAACATTATATTCAATTCAGTAGAATGTTATCTAATCCCAATGGCCAGGAAGGAAATGATATTAACGACGTTATACTGTTTTGTTATTGCATTTAAACCGCCTCTGATATGTTGTCCGATAAATTTGAACACATCCAATACACTTGATGATCACGTGTTTTAAGGTACAACAAATATTAGACTTATTCGTTCTGTTAATGTCTTTATCTTTCTTAGTCGTTGTTAATTTTAATATTTGATTTATAATTTTAAAAAATCACTAGAATGACATGTCAACTATATTATTTGTCTTTGCAATGTCAATGGTGTAATCCGGAAAGCAATCTGGTGAAATCTGTTTCAAATTTTAAATAGCTGTCTAGCAGGTAGACTTGGCATGTGGGCAAAGTCTTTTGTTATTGTTGTAGGATCTCTGGACTAATATAATTAATGCAGAAATCATTTCCAAAATCATGCATTTTATTCGCTTTTTCATTTCATTGCCAGTATATGCTTTTCGTTTCATGACCTTTGGGTCTCCATGCTCTCGATGGAATACACTTGTAACGTTACAAAGACTGTGCAATATTTAAGTGCATGTCTGGCAGACAGACTAGTAGTGACATAAATCTAATCCACTGATGGCACATGGGGCATATTACACTGATATTACTGTGGGAAATCGTTAAACCCTATCATCAAAATGTCTGGAAATTGCACTTAAAAACGTAGTAATTGTGTTGCAGTTGGACTCAACTGTGATATGTTGCTGCTTAGCTAAGTGATTTGGGATCTCAGTTTGAGTATAGGTTACCTTTAGATGTCCAACTATGTATAGGGCAGCATAATATACAGCACTATCAACTTAACTGGTTTTATCTCATGTAGATATCCAACTATTTATATTTGTTCGCTATCTGTTTGACTGATTTGTGCAAAATCACGAAACAAGTATGTCTAACTACACGTAATAACACAAGTTCGAATAAATATTGGTATATATCATGGCATTGTGAGGCAATTACGCTTTAGTCCTTATAAACATATGAACCATCTTGAACTTGACTATAAATATCTTGACTTCTACGCAGTTCTTCATGTCATCTGTGAATCAATTACACCATTCTGCTCATGGTAAGATATCAATATCATGTCGTCGGTGTTTATGATGATGTTATTGAGTAGGCCGATTTTGAGTAGATTGTCCATCATGAGTTTCACATGACCGTAACCGTTTTTCAGCTCTAAATTTCCATATTCCTAGATTGTTCGATGTTGATTTGATCATTATATTGATCCGATATTCCTGGTTAATGGTAATTATAATGTCTTTGTTTCCCATATCCGCCTTCATTAGCAGCTGCGTGTTGCAGTCTGTTATATGCATAATCTTACTTTTAATGGCGCTGTAACACGTTTTTGCATATTTAGCATTAACCTCTATACAATATATTGTTTTGTTAGAGGGTAAAACATTTCATTACACGACCCGATATATTATAAGCGGTATCCATAGAGAACTGTTATCCATATTGAATGTAAATGGTGTGACGTATAAAGCATCAGTGGTGCGGAACTCTTCAGTGTGCGAGGTAAATTTGTAGGTCTCATACGAATTTGAGACTTGACCATACTATCATGGTACCATATTCAAAATTCTACTTTGAGTAGACCACTAGACTACGTGATCTACATTCGAGCGGCCAACTTAATGTGAACACATGTGAAGGGAAATTGACTTGCATGGCTTAACCGAACAATGTGCATGCGTTTAGACCTCTTTTTATTGACCAAGAAGTATTATTTCGCCATTGATAACACTTATTTACCTTTTTGTGAGATCACTTTATTTCAGCAAGAAAAACGTGCTACGGCGTTTTAACTTATTGTCCTTTACCTTATCATTCATCTTTGTATATATTGACAGCTCTTACAGCTTTCTTTTCCATAGTGCCTAGGGAGTATGTAGTCAGGACACTCCTTGGTAATAAACTTTATAAAGAAGAACTTTTTGGAGCTGGTTTATATTTCTCTTATTAATCAACATGATGTATATATAGACTACTTAACGAATGGTAATGTTATAACATGATTATGCAACGAGCGAATACAATTTGGAATCAGACGAGGGAAAGTTTAATATTTTATCTATTACTCAACCCTATTATTTAACTGAATATACAAACAACATATAACTGACCTAGCAAACCGCGTATATGAGTTATCATTCAGTCAAAATGTAACAGATCGCTACATGCAGTTGGTTGGTGTCTACACAATGTCATACGCATACAATCATAAAACAAAATAAATTTTATTGAAATAATATTTCATTTGATATATATATATATATATATATATCTGTTATTAATCAACGGGATGTTTATGTGTCGTTAGTGTCTTTGTGATATATGTTTTTAATTTATAAATAAATGCAAGAAAGGACACTACCTCTGTTTGATGATAGGATTGTGCTTTATTTTTAAACCATGTAAATGATGTATTTGTAATTCCGATTTTGAAATACAACTATAATGTTCAGATACATGATTTACTTAACATGGACATTTCCAATAAACATCTTACCTTTTAGAAAAGTATTGAAAATTTTTTTTTTGGAACAACTACAAGAAATGAAGTAGGCTATAGGCGCCATAGGGTCCCTTTGAAACCTCTTAAAAACTTTAATAATTTATTGATAACGCCCACCTAAAGTAATGATTTTCCCCTCAACTACAAAGCATTTCACATTAATGACCAATAACGTAGGCACTTTTTGTATACTGAGACAAACTGACGTGAAATATTACATTATCCAACATTATGTAAAGTACAAGTTTTGACTCATTGTACATTCTGCGCTGTAACGTATATATATATCAACTGTTGGTATTTCTGTTATAGAAGCATGGCTAATGACCTCTTTGATGCATGAGGTCTTTGACACATTTTTTTAATCAATAAAATATTCCCCCTGAAATGAAGGAAAATATTCATTTCATTATTCACTACATGAGCCACTGATAGGGATCGAACTCATCTTAATACTCCATGACTATATACATACCAAATGAATTTTATGGGGAAGAAAGGTGATCTTAAAATGTGTTCTTTCGAAATATCTCATTTTTCAAAGTAACATTGGTATGATAATTGTAATTTTCTAATAGCATTATATATGACTTTGTGGATAAACAGGAACGTGTTGTTTATTAAAATAGTAAAAACAATTTTTGTTGATATAAATCTTTCAATGACATGACTATTGAAGTTTTTAAAAAGTGATTTATTTGAAACCTTTTTTCTTTTTCTTTCTTTCTTCAAATGTCATTCTCCCTTTTGCCGACCATTGTGCATCCATTCTGCAATCAGGAAGATTTTCCTTCGCAAACCCATCCTGCTCGATGGTGTATTTGTATCCGGTGGACTACTACATTAACCCGATTCTCCGAATGAAAGGACTGACGAGCGATGGTCGACAATCAAAACAATGACAATTCATTGGCTGAAAAAAACATGCTATGCTATTTATCCAACCTTCAGCAAAATGCGAATAATGCCCCGTTGACACTTTCACGCATTCATGATACGCTGTGGTAATCACAAATGCGTACCATCGCGGGACATGTGTTCTAACTATGCTTAACATGTGTACCATTGCGGGCTATTGCTGGGCATTGCGTAACATTGTCGGCCTAAAATTCCGGTTATTTCCAACATCATGCCACACTCTCTAGTATGTACCAGTGTCGAGCTATGGAAGGTTTTTAAAAAATATGTTTAAGATATTAAGATATTGGAAAATAAGGGTCACTTTCCAGTGGGATGTTGCTATCGCTAGTCTGTAGAATAATCCAAATATTTGAGAAACTCTTGCCAGCATTCTCTCCATAACATGATTTATGGTGCAGTTCAGTGATAAATTTGAGAAAATGATTAACGTTTTTCAATCTCATGTAAATCAGACTGAACGTGTGTTTCGTTAGATTTGATGTAAATGAGGTTGCACCTTTTTCTAATTTCTGCTTGATGTCAATGGTGACCATTATAATAAAGTGCATTGTACTGCAATGTATTATTCTTATGGTCTCTCAACTAACCATTCACTGCATATATATTTATGGTGTGAAGTTTTTAAATCCGTATTATTAACAAATCATTTGATCAGTTTATTTAATGTAAAAATAGTTAGATTAATATTATGATCATATCTTGATTATTACTATATATCCGAATTATATTTAAACTTCCGAATGAGTTAAGGCACGTTGTAACGTACTGAAAAGCAAATACAAAAATGGATTGAGGAAAAGATTAAAATAAAGGCTCAAAGTTCCTAATCAAAATCTTTCCACAGTACAACTGTTACCGTTTGAATAATGCATAATAGTGGGCGTATTGTTTGAAAAGAAGATATGCAATTAGGTTTTTAATGTCACTCAGGATGTTTAATTTGGATTTTCATAAAGATGGAATTAACTTTGTAGTCTAATAGTCCTTTACGCTTATCAACAACCAATATAATTGCATAAAGAAGTAGAACAAGTACAACAAGATGATTTGTTTGTACACTTTTATCTTTCTTGCGTACAAAGGCTTAAGTTTGTTTGATTATCCTCTCAATACCATAACTGTCAGTTAAAAGACGTGACATCTGTTTTGAAACTTTTAAACATCTATCATCATGAGTGTCTTCCCGTGTGATTAAGACACACGGAAAACTTTCTTTCTATAGTGGTAGGAGAATTAATTGCCATTCAAAGCAGCTTTGCAAATTTTCTATGAGCTTGGTGAGCATTTACATTAAAAGTATGCATCAAAATCATTTTCGATATCCTAAATAAATTGCGATTGTGAAGACCGTCATTCAGTACTAAAATACAATGCAATAGGGTCACAAAGCTATTGAAACCCATTGTTATAAACTTAAAATAACATACACATAACTGACGATGTCGCCATATTTGGAGATTTCCTACTACAAATATCTTGGAACGTTTTCATGCCGAAATCTGTTTTCGAAGGCCTGTGAAGTTTTATGCAAACAAGCCGAGAAGGCATTATATCGTATCAAGATACATTGTTTAAGATTTTTGATAGCAAAATCAAACCAATTTTGCTTTATGAAGCAGAAATATGGGAAACAATGTATCGTCATAACATTGACAAAATCCATTCCAAATTTTGCAAGTTTGTCATGGGTGTCGTTTACCGCTCCCCTTCTAAGGCGGTGTTAGCGGAATGTGGAATATACCCGCTGCATGTACATTATAAAACAAAAGTTATATCTTACAGGTTACGGTTACTGAGACAACCAGTAACAAGGCATTCTATTCGTTGTTATAATATGCTGAAAATCCTTGGGGCTATAGTTTAGCAGGTTTTCCGATAAGAGACACTCTTCTCTTAGGATCAAACATTACTAAACAGTATAAACCTGAAAACCCGTTTTGGCATACATTGGATGCATGGGCTAGATATACTAAGGGTTTTGATGGTAATATTGTTATAAATGAAATTCTCATGCAACCTATTTGGCTAAATCATTTCTGTAACCAACCTAACTTAATTATACTTAACTGGTTTAAAAAAGGAATAGTTCACATTAAAGACATCTGTAAGGACAAAGATTTCCTCACACTTCCAGAACTAAAAGCAAAATTTGATATCAGGGGTACAGTACTTGACTTAAATCGCGTCATTTTCAGTCTTCCAAAAATATGGAAAATTTTTATCAAAAATACAAAAAACCCAAATGATGCGAATTTATCAATATGTTCCCCCTGGAAAGATTTGCAGAGGCCTAGCAAATGTTCTCGACATTTTTACGACAATATCAAGCCAGAACATACTTTTCCCAAAGTCTGTGATAAATGGGACCACGAATTAAATGAGAACTTGGATTGGAAGACTATATTTTTACAATATAGACAAGATAATAGAGACACAAAACTCCTTGAATTCCAATATAAATTCATACATAAGACTGTTTACACAAAAAGAGAGCTACTTAAAATGAAACTTGTTGATAATGATCTTTGCTTGGCATGTGGTTCGGTAGTGAGAACATATATCATGTATACATTGAATGCCCAACTATCAAACTGTTTTGGAAAGATTTTAACAACTTCGTTAGTAGATTACTCAATATAGCATATGAACCCTCCACTATAGATATTCTATTTTGTTGCATCAAAACCCATCTACTCAACCACATGATTTTATTGGCCAAACGCCATATATTTGTAATGAATATAAAAGGTTTAAAATCCACTTTTACTGGGTATAAATCAACTTTAAAAGATGTCTATTACATTGAAAAATTTATTTGTTCAAAAACCATCAATTCGAACTCATTTAGTAGAAAATTTAATGTTATTTCATCGGAACTGGGATAGTTTTGTTCCTATTTACATATGTCATGTCCATGTTCTCTTATTATTATTCCCAATTCTCAATGTCATTATTGTGATGCCTATCCATGTAAGCTGTTCTAGATATCGAGTATCCTGTTTCACCTAGAACATGTTATCACTTGACTGTATCCAAATGAAGTGAATAAAAATATTTTTTTTAAAAGTTACCACAATCTACACATTATCCTCCATCAGTGTATTGTTATCGATTTGTTGGGAAAAGTTACCATCCTATGGAGTAGAATTGAAGATTAAATACCCCAATGGCCAGGATGAAATATATAAGTATAAAAAATCAGGTATTTAATCTGTCTAATACACGTTTTACATTCCAGCACAACGCAACAGATTTACCCTTCGATAAGCCGCTTGTCATCAGTTCATTCAGTGAAAAAAATGGGGATAATAAAACGTCTCCTGAGCAGTTCAAATGAGAATATGTCCATGGATACAGCGTTGCGTGGAGTTGGGCTGCAAAAACTCATTATGAACCTATAACAGATTCTCTGGAAAGTCAGCTGTAGGGGTTAGAGGAGATACGTTATGAACACGATCCTCTTGCTGGGGGTCTAGTGGCTTTCTCCCTCTCCAAATATATAATCGAGAAGTTCTCCTCAAACTCCAATCACATAATTTCTTCTTAATAAAATGTTTTAAAGTTAAAAAATGATGGTGGATTTCTTTAATGTGTACATAATTTAAATGGGTGGTTTTAGAACTATAATATCAACATGTATATCAATGAACAAATTTAAAAAAGCTGAAAAAACGAAGAAGAAAGTAATAATTCATCATACAATGATATGTTTCAACAACTATACTATTAAGAGGAGTTGAAGTGTTTTAGTGAATTCTCGTTTGTATAAATTTGTTTCTCGGTTTTGTAAGTGAAGAACAAAATAAAGTACACACCTCAGTTGGTTTCGATTAATTCCAAATTAAATAAGTTTGAAGGCATTTGATTATGCCATGATACAATATCTTAGAATATCTTTGTTTAATGTAGACAGGGGCAAGAAATGAAATTTACACCAATATGACCCCTATCATGTTAAAAAATGTTGTAAATGTGTTCAGAATGAGGCACATTTGCTGATTCGCACTAGTTAAAGAAGATGCTTTTTATGTCAACGAACAGTTGTGTTTTATCCAAAATAATTTTTGAAAAGTTTATAAACTCAAAATATAAAAACACGTAGAAGTATTCCTTGGTTGATGAATGTATATCTGAACTTTTCAGTTTTAGAGTACGTCATCGAAAAAGTATTTGTATTTGAAAATCATAACTATGATAAAGCAACTGAGGTGTGTACTTTCTATTGTACTTCAGTTTATATTTTCATCTTGTAAATCATGTCAAGTATCATTTTCTCAGTACGATAACGGTGTTAGCATCTCCACTGTCATGTCGCACTTCTGCAATGAATAAGTTGTAAAACGCGTTTCTCCTTCAACTATGCATTCATTTCAATTCATAAAATAACCAAAACAACAATCAAAATGACGTGTGTATTTATGGAATACAAGGATTGATGATAATAATTGCTGAGTTAATTCATAAAAGAAAAAATAAGACGTTTTATTGGGAAACACTTTTAATACACACAATAAATACATGCAGATCCATCAAACAGATTACGTAGGTATTATTTCTAGTCCATTTACACCTTACCAAATTATTGAGACCTTATACTTTCACTTTAGAAATTAACACAATGGAAATCGTATTCAAGAAACACAATATCATAATCAGTTTCATGATAATTTCGATACATTTTCAGGGAAGCATAGATATTTGTCCGAGGTGATGTCTCTGTGTTTTTGTCCCTTGCCTATTTGTAACCTACCTCAATTCTAACTGTAAACTATGAACATTCCTACTGTTCATCCTCATGAGAATGTGTCTTAATTTAACCTGAAGGTATTTTTAAAAAATATGATCAATGCAAAGATCTTCATTAAATATTCATCTTGAGTTCATTATCATGACGACATGCATTCGTATTGATCACCCGAAATTGTATAATAATATGATGCTCATAATAGCAATATAGTACATTATACCTTCGTAAAATGACATTATCCCAAGCAGAGAACACTGTTATATTACATTAACACCTGCTGTCAACTATGTTCCTTATTTACAAAAACAAATGGGAAACATAAGGTCTGAGGGGTTCGTAGCAGGAGATAAATAAGTAAATTATTAACAAAAGGTCAATATTCAATGCTCCCACAAACCTTTCTACAACATTATTCCCTTAAAATAATGGTGGAAAATATTTATTTTTCATTCGAATGTTAGAACCTATCATTGACACTTGAATGCTTTGAAGCTTAATTGTATTATGTATGGATGTATATTATGTATGTACGTTTACATGGCGTCTGTATGCCAATATAAATCTAATGGTCCCATTCTCTCCTCACAAAGCTTACTCTCTGAAGTCTGAGGAGTTTGACACAATATATTATGATCAAAATTATGAACAAAAGGTCAATGTTCAACATCAACGTCAACGTTGTATATTATGTTGTAACATGACTGACTTCGTATAATAGTTGTGTGCACAATGCATTGATGAATGAACACTTGTTATCCCAAAGGTTTCGGGAAAAGAACAAAATTAAAAAAATATCTGTGATTGAAAAACTAAATTAGGTGGCCACCAATCAGGATTCTCTACAACTGTCATGGTAGAAAATAGGTAGGTGATAAGATATATTAAGTTTGGTAACCGCTGTGAAGAGAGAATAAAATATTCCAAAGTAGAAATAAAATAAGATATAATTTTGATGTGGTCACTTGATGTCACTTGGTGTCACCTGGTGTCACTTGGTGCCCTATGCAAGAGCATAAGCTCAAATGTTGCTCAGTTTTTGTCTCCAGGGTATAACGTATACTTATTGAGCTTCAAACTTCACTGTGATCCAGGTCTTAATGGTTAAATAAGAGTGAATGTACCAACATTGTTACAGCTAACTAGCTTGAGTAAAAATAGATAATGCAAATTACTACTAAAATAGCTCCTTAAATGCCACTTAATTTAGCCCTTGAGCGATTGTTAATCAGACATGCGCACCTAAAACCAAAGCATGAACACTCTGTGTTACTATCTCTTTTAACCTAAACTGCCAGGCAACAGAAAGCACTCACCTCAGTTGATTTCAATATTTAAAAGAAATAATGAAGGTGCATTTGACTATGGCACGTTGCAATAATACATATCTGCAGTAGTTTGAATGAATTAATTGGTGACTGTGGTTATAGTTTAGTTAAAATATCTCTGTTGACCCCTGCCTTGTTTAGAAGGTTGTAAATGTGTGCAGAATCAGGCACATTTTAACATAGAATATGTCTTATTTGTCCATGAACAGTTGCATTTCATCAACAATAATTTATGAAGAAATTTAAAATTTAAAGTTACATTTTTTTAAATTAAAAAACAAGTAGAAGTATTCTTTGACTGCTGACTTAACACCTGTACTTTTCAGTTTTAGATTATGACATCGAAAACCTGAGATATTTGCAATTTAAAATAATACATATGATAAACTCAACCCAGGTGAGTACTTTCTTTTGCCTTGCAGTTTATAATAGAGCCATCAAGGATGTTGGTCAACATATCGGAAAAATGCGAAAAATCTATCTCCGTGAAATATATACAATTACTTTTTCACAGATTCTTTCGACCCAAAATAAGTCGAGAATTTGCACTAATTAGTAAAGGTGTTTTCCAGTCTAAATATAGATCAAGTCTATTATTTTCAAGCGCAAAGCATTGTGGTCTAGCTCACACACTGTATGCAAATATAAATAAAGTTTATGAGTAATGGCGGTTATCTATTTACCATTTCATTTGAAAATGTATTTTCTACAGATTTTGGAATACTTGTTTACCCAACTAGGTATTTTTCTTGAATTTTATAATCAATGAGAATATATTTGGCATAATTTGCTGGTCTTAGCTTAATAAAAAGTACAATAAATAGGCAATAATTTGTATGTTCTCAGGACATTTAGAATCAGTGTTTATAAAGCAATCGTCATATTCAGTAATGTGTGACAAGGGTAGCCTAATTCTAAAAGAAGCATGTGCAGCACGTGCAGCACGTGCAGCACGTGGGTTGCTATGGCTAAAGACGAGCCTTCACGCTTCGGAAACTCTTGCCATGTGAAGTACGTTTTATGCAATAAAGGGAATTCTGTTTATATGACGTCTTTGATTTCATGTATTCATTACAAAGCAACGGCTTCGCAGAGGAAATGAAGCAGTGTGATGCATGACCGTTGACCATTAGAAGGGACATCGTGGTTGTGGTAGCTTGTAATTAACTGAAATATCTTTCAATTAACATTTTATCACACTGACTTATGATAACAGTTTCAGCTATGTTGACCCGACAAACCTACGATTATTATAATTTACATTGACGGTAAAGCACTTATCTATGGGTAACAATTTATGTCCATGCTTAAAACGAATGCATAGAAACGATGAACCCTCCTCGGAATTGTTATCTTGTATTCCAAAAATGTTCATTATTGTATTGCTTGTGTCCTAGTGAAATATTACTACATTCAGGAAAAAATGAAATCATTCTATCAAACACATGTAACCAGTAACATAGTTGGCATATTTAGAATAAGCATATATTCAGCTCTAGAAAGGTAAACTTCAATTTTCAATCTGAACAAGGAACTTCAAGGTATAGGCTATTATCACCAGGACTACTTTGATTTCCATTATGTAAACATATGAAAGTAAATATCTTTAATCATTTATCATTGCTTTAATTATGTAATACAACTGGAGTTTGTAAAATACCATATTTTTTTTTAGTATTAACGTTGTTAACGCACTAGTGGCCCAGCTGGTTGAATCTAAACCATGGAGAAAGAGAATTATCTGCATATCAAGAATGATAAATACATTAGCTTTCTATCATTTACATACAAAGTTCCATATAAACGGATTATTCCTCCTTCAAGTTAGGGTAACTGTCTGGGACGATTAGCGCCATAGAAGATTGATTTGAAGAGCATCAGGTGACATGCCCAAAAAGAATATCCGCGTTTAGATCATGGCTACAAACTGATTCTCTTGATAGGATTTAATAAAGGGTATGGCGCTTCCTTGTCTGATTTGTCTACTGGGTATTGTATATGAATATAGATATATTGTGTCTCTCGCATTAAGAATATAAAGGTCCCAAATCACTGCAATTAAAAATAATGTCACTGACAAATAGTTTCAGGATAAAGCGTGATGTATATATTACTGAACAAAATCACGGTTTCTTATATACACATTTGTATCTTTGAACATTTGCAATTTAAACTTTCAGTTTCCAGCTCATATATCATGAGAATCGATTATAACATTTAACAAAAACACCAGCATTAATCCCAAGGGTTGTTTAAAAGTTAGTCATGTCTATATTAAAAGATTGATGTTTTAGGGTAAGACTGTAAAGTAAGCGCAGTTTATCCGATAGAGTTATTATTTGCTAAATAAATATATTTGTAAATCTTAAATGCATGCATTTCTAATAAAAAGTAGTCTTAAAAGAATTTAAATTTTATTTTATTCAATTTTATTCAATTATTCGAACACAAAACCTGTGTCTCATTCTACTTAATAGTTCAAGAGAAGTTATAATGAGATAATCGCCTGTTAAACCATCGATATCTCACACATGTGAAATCTTGTGGCTATCCACTATCCATATAGGGGACGGAAACTATGGTTTGTGAGTAGTTGTTCATTATACAATACCGCAGCAAACACATTTTTCTATCGACGCGATGCTTAAACTCCCTTCGGAAAATGTTTCAAATCCAACCAATTATTTGTCCACGATCATGATTTCTTTCACTAAATGATCAAACAACGACCCTGATATGTATCACTTATCTAAAATCCTTGTGTTGCACGGATGTTGTAATCTAACGCTATATTTCATTGTAGTAAAAAGCATAACAGAAAATGAACATTAAGTAATGAAATCTCTTCATGGAAATAAACATAATTCAAGTTGGTTGAGATATCTTATAAATGGGAGTTATTGCCAATTCAACCCAACACTATTAGTTGATTACATTCAATGAAAAGACACATATCGACCCGATTGATTGTTCAGTTACTTGCAGTTCTATTTCATGGATGATGCAAGTTGAAGTAGTTTGAAGATACCTCCTGGCAAAAGTGCAGCATGACTAACGGTTTTGAAATTTATTATCCCACGTCCCTTGTTAAAAGACGATAGTGACGGATACTGCGTGTAGCCAAACATTTCATTCTGGACCTTTTGGATTTTGCCCTTGATGTTGGTGCTGTTTTATCACATAAGCATGTCTTGTTATGTTATGAGAACGTCTAGGCATCATGTACAGTTCATATGCAGATTGAAATAAGTTTTCTTATTTCCAATTATTTATTTCATAGATTTAGATGAATTTCCATCCTGTGTTATTTTCCCTGATTTTGTAAAAATTCATGTGCAGATTGAAATTCATTCTTAGTGCCAATCATTTATTAAATAGATTTAATTCAGACGATTTTCCATGATAAAGTTTGTGAAGTTATTGCAAGCCCTAATATAAGTTGTCGTTTATTTTCTACTTTTATCTTCCATAATGTTGAATCTCTTGATTTTATTTACTGCACTGTGTCATACCATGGTTTATTCTTATTTGTTAAAAATATTTTTTGCTATTATTATTTTGTCAAGTTTAACTGATACTGTGGCATTGTGATAATATTTGTTCTCTGTATAATTCTACTGATCATATATAACCAACCACACACATACAATGTATATAGCTGTGAAAG
This sequence comes from Gibbula magus, assembly GCA_936450465.1. Taxonomy (NCBI): domain Eukaryota; kingdom Metazoa; phylum Mollusca; class Gastropoda; order Trochida; family Trochidae; genus Gibbula; species Gibbula magus. The sequence continues at coordinate 57,340,784 of OW388292.1, read as the reverse complement.
AAGTTCACGTGATTATTGAAGTCCAGGCCTGACGATCAAGGACAGCTGTGTATGATGTCTGAAGTACTGCTTTTATTCAATTTCCCGTTGATTTAACACTGAAATATATAAATTATTCGAATGACAGGTGAATACAGGAAGAACATCTTACTCACGTTGTCTAGATACAAGCACTCTCAACGTATACAAGTATGACGAAAAGTCTTTATTGATTTACTCGATGTGTGATGTTAGGACGCTAAACCAGTAATCTAATAATCAGATCTTGTTCTATCTTCTCAGACTTACACCGCCTGATGACATTGTGTTGAACTGTCTCTGGGCAGTGTTAAGAAGTTGGTAACCAAATGTGCAATTGACATGTTAACATCAGGGTTTTCAATGTGTTGATTACATAATATCATAGAATTTTCAATTATGACAGAATGATTTTAAATGTAACAAGTATTTTTATAAAATAATTATAAGAAATTAAGACGTTTTTCAAATTCTTTATATGGAATATACTTGGAAAATAATTAAGCAACACCCTAGTTTGTAAACTTAAATGTGGTGCTTTGGGATTGTTAGGATAAATTGGACGATTTTATCACCCCAGATATAACAATTGGTTATTTAGCGACGCATTCACTGAAATTAGAATCCACCACATGCAGACTTTATGGAAATGTAAGGTAAGATGTGAAGGTACTGAATGTTTACCTAAAATAACTATTGTCCTAGAAGAGTAACTACATTTCAAACTTTAGAATTGATTTACTGTAAACAACATAATTAATAATAAAGTTGACATTCACACAACAAAACATCTTTTATCATGCATGATAAGAAGCTAAACAAACATTTAACTTCCAGTCCCTTTTTAACGATAATTGAGAATATGCCTACATCCATCTGATCTGTGAAATATTTGAATTTAACCTGTTCATTAAACACTTCTTCTCGCTTTAGATAAGCCGATATCGTAAGTAATGACCGTATTTGTTCATTCAGACAAGTTTATTGAAATTGACAGTTTCATGATTTTGGGAGTTTGAAGGTTCATATTGCTTAAACGAGTGACTTTTGTTAAAACGTCAGTTAGTAAAATATAATCACTTCACTTGAAAGAATGACACTAATCACATTACATCAACAAATATTGACTTTTATTTCATTTCATAATGGAACTTGGATTTTGACATCAATTACCAAATTATTGTAACAACCAATATCAAAAAGACAGTGAACCGTTTTTTGAGTGACTTTTTGTTTCAACACTGCTAATTGATTGTTCTACCTAAAATCATAAACATTTTTCCTGACATATTGTCTTCTTTCAAATCGAAATGATTTTACTGTTAAAAAAATTGGGTTTTGCTTACTTCATTTCCAAGTGTATATGTGTTAAAGGCACATTATATATAGACAATGCTTTTCACATACACGTAATGTAGTTATACATCCTTATTCTAATCCATTAAAGAAATCGATAACAAAAACTAAATTCGTAATCCCCGAGTCCTATTTCACACAACAAATTAACACAACACATTTGCTGCCATTAACTACATAACGAAATGCGTTATAATCCGCCAGTAATTATGATGTAGCGTGTGCAGTGCTTACAGCCTCCTACAGTTTTATTAATAAGGGTCATCAGATCTTACTTTTGAACCTTATTTGCGACTGAAATTTCTGAAGAAGTGCTAGCAAATGATAATCACAGAGCATAATCAACGCTTATAAAGCGAACTCACTTGTTCATGTCTGTGATAAAAGCTTTAAAAACTAATCGTCAAGAACCCAATTTGACTGCGAAATCTTCTGATCATTGAAACTCAATTTGTAAAGTAACGAAGAGACCAATAATTAAAATAGGAAAATGTTTTATCATGACAACATACTACGTCGGCTTTATTACAGAATTCTCAAAATCCTCTCAGAATATCTAATTTGTAGGATTCTTATTAGAAGATTAAATTTAGCAACGTCCATTTTAATTTTGGGAACTTCAGAGATCACTCATTAATGCTAAGGAGACGTGAGATTATTGATTTTCTACGAATTTAATTGACGTTTGTTCAATGTTGGGTAAAGTACGAGTGCATTTCAACTTAGTAGGCGGAAATATACATGTCTGCCATAACTGACTAATCAATTGTAATTGTAACATATGCTTATGCAAATCATAAAAGGAACATATTTACAAGGATCATTTTGAAATAAATTATTGCAACAATTGCAGTGAGTATTGTGTCAGCAGAGACCATAAAATAAAGCGACTAGACCTGACAGTAGATTATCATCAACTACGTGTGCCTCGGCCAGATGTGTAATCGATCCGACTTGAAGCGTTGCTGTCATTGCAAAACGTCAACACTAGAAACATCATGTAACATTAACAATACACCAAATGAAACTTAATCATATCTTTATTTCATACATCTTGGTAACCAAGGAAATATTATCATATTAAATGAGTTATAAGAGAAACATTTTGGGCACTTTTGAATTTTTACCGGACGCCATCTTGTTCTAGCGAGGCACACAAATATTCCGGCCTACGGCTGAGTCCAGTCCCTTTATTTTATGGTCTCTGGTCTCAGCTTTAAGCGAAAAATGTCCCGGCGACTTGGTCAGTTTGTTCTTTATTTAGCCTTTTTTTTAACATTATCCATAATATAACAATTGAAAAGAAGGTTGAACGGTAATTCTATAAAGACCATTGGTGACATCAGCATAACACAAACTCTGTTATTACATTATTTAATACAACGAAATACATGGACTACGTAACCATAGACATTTCAGAACAAGCAATGTAATACAGATTCGATATTAGGCATAGCAGATAAAACAAAGATGATTTTCATGTTTGAAATGTTTTCCATATTCAATCACTAGCTCATCCTTCAACAACGGATAGTATATGATGTAAAGCAACAATCTTCAAACTTTAAGTTCCTGAAGCAAATTGATATATGCTTAAATAACTTTAATATGGATATTCAGCTATGCCTTAAAGGCACTGTAGCACGTTCTTTGCAAATTTTGTTTTCTCAAATTGTCCATTTATTATAAAAGTTTATACAATAATATTGTTACGTTACAGCCAAAAGCATCTCATTACACGACCCGATAAACTGTATCCATAGAAAATGGTTATCGGTACTGGAAGAAAATTATTGGACGTATAAAGCGACAGCGGTGTGGAACTCTTCAGTGTGAGAGGTACATTTGTACAATTCAAGCGAATTTGAGAGGTCAGACAGCAATATGAATGACCATTCCATCATGGTGCCATAATTAAAATTTTACTCCGAGTGTTTAGTTATTGCTCCATCAGTCAGATCACTTGAACTACCTTCGAACGGCCATTTTAATGTGGCAACGTAAAATGGCAACTCCAAGGAACATGGACTCACATGGTTTAACCGAACCATGTACATTCGTTTTAGAACTCTTTTTATTGATTGAGGACTATTATCTGGCCCATGGTAACACATATTTACCTTCGTGAGATCACTTTATTTCAATAATCAGAAATAGCTACAGCGCCTTCAATGTCAATTAAAAAAATACACATATGTTTAACTAGAAATCCCCTCCTATCTAACACCCTAAACAATCAATAATTCCTATCTCCTAACACCAAAAAATAACAAATAAATTAACTAATATAATTATACATTTAATAATTATAATAATTTATTCTTTATGTTTGATCCAACATTTCATTGTCCTAATATATCTATTAACATTCAAGGAATATGTACCAAGTCAACCGTTATAACCATGATTATGAGATATAACATAATGATTACACTTAAGTCTGGAATTCAGCTATGCAAATTGTGAGACATGAATAACCAAAGAGTGTAAAACACTGAAAACATGCAGAGAAAAGAATATATACAATGTCATATATAAAATGTTCAACTTCACATGTCGGCTTTTGAAAATGTTCTTAGACACCTGCACATAAAAACGGCATAGATACACTTGGAATCACTCTCTAGGGATATACAGTTCGAATAAGATCAAAGAATTTATATAGTAGAAGTAAACAAAGCATGACATTGTATATTTAATATACTTAAACTTCAATAAAGTGGAAAGAATGACGATGTAGGAACACCACAATATCTTCTGCATCACTTTGTATAGATGTATAAAGTGCAGCAAACCCACTAGATGACCTTCTTGTATTTTGTATTGTCAATATTGATTTCAAGCCGTCAAGACTCAATTTGTTTGTAAGAACTTAAGTCTTCCATAATTGTATATCGATAACATTGCATAAAGACGAAATACTGCTCAGAGGGCTGTATAAATAATTTCATCAGCTTTAAATAAAGGAGTTGTTCATTGGCTCAAGTGTGAACTATCAATTAAGAACTCTTAGGTAACAACACATTTTTTAACGTTCATTGTCGTCAATGTTATCATGAATGTTGTCGCAAAATTTGTCAAAACATGGTTTGTGCTGTACCCTTTTTCGCACCTATTAATGACATGATGCATTCCTCTGTCGTTTTCTCAAGATCAAAAGACGGACGCGTTTGGCGTTAGAATTGCAGTGGTATCAAAATTTGTGGTCAAAGCTGATATACTGATTTTGTTTCCCACAAATTGCTGAGCCTTTTGATACAGTATCTCAAACATTGCATGTGATGAGGTAAGGTTTATGAACCGCAACTATTTGAATTCAATCGAACATGTGAAGTGTTTGATGGTTTGTCACACATTGATCATATCATTGATTTAGTTCAGAATCTATTTCTTGGATGCTTTAAGCAAGGCTAATGCTTTCTCAAGTGGCGTTTACAAGACCAAAAAGCAAACAGAATGCCCATTTATTCTACGATTGTTTGCACCATTTCATAAGGCCATTACCTGCAGAATTGGACAAGAAGATGAAGTACACTGTCACTCAGCTGAATGTTTTCATTAGTGCGTGGACACGAACATTTTTAGAATAATCTCATTGGGATTTTGCTATTGTCGTCATGTGAGAAAACTTGCATTCTTATGTGACAATTATAGTAATTTTGTGATAAGAACAGGTACATGTATGGTCAAATATTTTCACTCATGTCCCCGGTCTTGTTGCTATGGGACAAACTGACATTCAGAACATTTAGTGATGAGAAATGTCTAGCTCAAGGAGAGATGAAAAAATGTGTCGGTCCTTCAACAGAACATAAGCCAATACTATCAAACAATCAATACCATAGCTTTCTAACACTGCAATCTCCTAAGTTTTACATTCCGCTACGCTACGCGATGTTATACAATTTGTTGCTGTTATACTTCGATAGAGGCACAAAACATGTAAAACAATCCTTAAATGAAGTTCAGAATGTTATGGAAGATTGAATATGATATTAACACCTCAAAAGGTCAACAGTAATTGACTGAAACATCACAACAGCGTCGTTCACCGTCAGACTTGGAAAGCAAGGGAGGTAATCACTTTACAAAGGGAGATAATTCATTTCAAAGGGGAGACAATCATGAAAAGTAATTCCGGCCACACGTTTGTCACTGCAGTGAAAATATGACTTTCTACTGCTTATGTGCAAATATGGATATATTTTCATTGTATGAGCATATATTTCATCACTAGTTATATAATAAATAATATTTTGGTGTGTTCTGAATATGTCAGTAGTCATCGTATGGATTTAATGTAGTGTATAGAGTTCCATATGTGTTCAGCTAAATTATCAGTTGCCTCGTAACATGTTAAATATAGAAATCTTTCTCATCGAGCTTGATTAGTGGCAGTTCCTACAGTGTTGTCTCTAGTACCTGTTCACCCTCAGCTAAATGACATTAATTAACATGTCATGACCAGATCCGTTGTCAGTTCCTGTCTGGCAGACAGACAGAGTGCTACTTTTTTTTATATCTTATGGTGACACTAATCGCACCGCAATACATGTAGCAATTTGTACAGTTATTTCATTGAAAATTTGTAACGATCTTATATGGGTATCTCGAAATGACAATAGAATGTAGAAATGTAGAAGTATATTGTTATGGGCATTCATGTGTGTGCCACTATAATTCATTAATAATTCTTAACAATTCTGATGGATAAGTGATGCTTCAATTCATTCACCCGAAAGCCATGGACACCTCCTTAAGGATAAAGAATGTATACAGAAACCAAACTTCACATTGTATAATCAGAAAGAATAAAATACTCCTTAGCTTAGGCTACCATTGGTAACTTGAATAACCTTCAAAGGAAAAATCATCTTTCATACACTCGATATTATATTTTACGACAAGTAAGAAATTATACTTTCTTTACTTATGCCGTGTTAAATTTATCACAGATTGTCTGTCTCCCATAAGGATGCTATCAAGCAAGTCCCAAGTCCTTTATAAGGAGTTTTAGAATTTGTCCCGAGGAGTTACCTGACGTCATACCATTTATTTCATTGATTTTACATGTAAAGACTATTTTATTGTTAATTCTTTTGTATACTTATTTTATACTTACATATTTTCAGTCTATAGACACATGTACAGCACATGTCCAGAGATATGATATACTTTTAGTAAATAGATTAATCTGTATGTTGTATACTCTCAACTAAACTTTAAATATTTCACCATTTTGGCAACCTATCTACATCATTCAATAATTACTCATTGACATGTGTTATGTGTTAATACTGTGTTTAGGGTGGTTGAGATATTATTTTCAAATCATCATTTAATCTGTTCATGTATCTTATTTTGTGTACTATTTAAACAGCACGATTCCAAATAACTGAACTAGTTTTAATGAAGAACGTAATCAAAATATGTTCAAACATCATGTTGTGATTGCATACTCTTAATTGACTTCAGTACTTAATTCTAAGAATGTATGAAACTGACAACGGGTTGGTCAGAGAGTGGTTTCACCTGAGGACGGTCGTCAGCCTAATTCATGACCGGTATTCAATGTCAGATTTGTTTTCTTTATATTGAATAAATATCATTATTCATTTTACATATTTTGTATATTTTTACACTGGAAATTAATACAGTCAACATGCCGTTATGACCATTATTACACTAATGTATTACAATTCAAACAGGATCCACATATCTAATCACACTGTGATATGGCCTAGTGGCCTATTTTGGAACGAGGACACTACTCAATAGGCAGGTCATATCATATATGAAACCACATTGTCTTGCAATTAATTTTACACACTTGACTGTATTAAACTTTTCCTTGCTTTTCGACACCTACAAAATAGTGATTTAGAAGCAATCATAAACAATTATGGTTTATTATTTCAGACAACTTCTTCATTTGCTATTCAAAGGGTGCCTTAAATGATAATTTTGGTTGGTATGTCTTAATATCACCAAATTCGACATTCGAACTTATTTAATAAAATGGTTGTAAGAAAAGAGTAAGTGCATTGGTGAAGTAAATGTTGCATCATTCTGACATTTGCATCCAATTTGCTGAATATCAAGCCATAAGAACATGAATACGATAGATCAATAATGGTATCCAACACCTAGTAGACATAACAGACATCGTAATATCATTCCCTCCATTAACTCCCATCAAGGGAATCAGTTTTAGTCATGATCTAAACCCGGATATCCTCTCAGGGCATGTCAACCAACTCTCGACAAATCAAACTGCTATATAGCAAATCGGCCCAGACAACTAGTAACCCAACTTGGACGGTAAATATTCCATTTTCACAGAGCAGTGTAAATACAAATTCCTTAAAGTTTATTTGTCATTCAAATATAGTAAGAGGTTATTCTCTTGTAATTTTTAATCAGATATCTATTATTCGTGTTATTATGTTAAAATCCACTGTGTAATGTACCTGAATATTGTGGTGGTATCTTGTTTTAAATATTACATAATTGATCATATCTCTGTATAGAAATTGGGCACAAATGAACCCTATGGTAAAGTAGAACATGAACACAATCTGTGCTTATTTAACAGATTTGGGCACTCGACAATCATTCACTTCACATATGGAAAGAAAAAACAATACAAATGACCAACTGTTATCTGTTCTTGCTAAATTGACCAAAATGGCGGTCTGAAGATGTGAATCATTTCTATGGATTTTTGCATAAAACAATTTATGATATTTAACTTGCTTTTCAGAGCCCAGTACATAGTAACATTTTTACAATAAGCATCTCCATGGGAATTTCCTATTAATGCTTGCTACAATGTAATGACTAAATGAAAACATCAATCAGTCATCAGGTTCACACCATGAAAATTTAATGTCTTTATTTCAACGAAGGTTGACAAAAATATGAATGGATTTCTAACATGAATTGGCAGTATTTTTTATTAAAGCTATATCGTTTCCCTTGTATCGGTCATAGAAATATACAAATGAAAACATTTTGTCAGTTCCGACTGATTATGTAAATCCTGTTCAATATCACCCTACTCCATCAGCAACACCACAAAGAGTCATTTGAGTTCAATTTCATACCATGGGAAGGATGAAGGAAATTGATTCAATAATGTGGACAGCTTCACAAAATGATGAATGGTTTTCTAAAACGAACTGGTCGTCTTCTCAACAAATGCGTATAGCCTTTTCATTAAACATACATAAGACTCGTTTTTTGCATAACAATAGAATGAAAATGATATAAAAGAAGGAAATCGGTTTGAAGAGATGAAAGTAAAAGGGAAAAAAAATTGCACCACTTGAGAACAATATTCAGGGAAAACTCCAAACCCACGATACAGAGCCATCTCTGAACACATAACTAAAAGCTTGGCTCTTGCCAACATCTGTGATCAACCACTAATCCAATTTACTTAGTGTATAATTATAAGTGATGTTAGATAACATCTAGTGGAGTAAATGAAAAATTAATAATGGTTCATTCAAGGATATCTAACTACAAAATAATCGACTCCATTCCCCTCTGCTAAACTACTACATATATGTGAATTTAGTTTCAATATTTGACTTTGTATTAGTTACAAACCATATATATCATAATCTCTATGATTCTCTATGGGGTCTCACCAATATAGGGGTCGCTTCCGAGATTGTCAATTGTTTTGATAGTTAATCTAACGACTATATTGGTTAATTCCTAGATTGTGAAGGGTTATGATATTTCATCTACCAATCACAAGGGTCGACATAGATTATTTCAGAATCGACCACTATAGTCGGTAGAAAAGAAATGAGTTAAACGTTTCACAATCTAGGAATGAACACCTATAGTCGGCAAATTAGATAGATAAACTATTTGAAAAACCTATGCAAATTTAGGAATGGACCTCTTACTGTCGGCAATCTAAATATTTAAACCATTCACAGTCTAAGAATAGATCCCTTAAGTCGGTAGATACGATATAGAATCGAGTAAAAATATCCTCAAAGGAATCGACCCCTATAAACAATCGATAGGATAGAGAAACGAGTTAAAAGCGTTTCACAATTTGAAGAAATGGTCCCTTTAATAGGTAAATCTTTACAATCTGCGTATTACCTCGTTCGCTTACAATCCACGAACTTTAACTACAAGAAAATGTTTTCCTAGATTTTGATCATTCTGAGATTATTCAGGTCTCACAATCTCCCGATTGTAAAAACAAATCTTGTAAATGTGAAACATTTCTCGATTGTTCGAACAATCTGCAGATTGTTATCATCCCTTGATTGCACGGTACATATACAGTTGAAGGGAGGAAAAACGTTTTTCTATGAATCTGGCTATCACATCTATCATTGATTTATCATTCATTATTGATTGAAAAGCAGCATCTAATCCATCTATTCTGTAAATCTAGCTCATCGGTTAAAGTGTCATTTTCTTAGTCAATCTAATTTAGGACAGAGACAAAGTTTTTACAATGTATTTTTAATTGTAAAATAACAAGATGGATGAATGCCCAAAACGACATACCTCTATCACAAGTCTTATCACCAAAACGCTCTCTGTTAACGTATCTTTTCCAGCCATCATAATAACAAGGTCTACAATTGCCGATGAAATGACTGTACAATTTGCCACCTGTGGGTGGAACTTAAAAAGGTTCCCCACTAGGAAATGACACCACTCCCAATCTGTCTGCCAAACATGAACTGATGACAGCTCATATACACCATTGCGTCATAGTGCACTTTGCCTACAGGCGGGGTGTTCTATACAATCTTGGAAGAAAAAATATCTTAAGATTTGGCCTATACCTTCTTGGAATATTTTTATATTCCAAGATGGTATAACAGATCTGAAGATATGTACGGAAATCTTAAGATATGATGGTGGTAGTTTGCCTAGTAATCTTTGTTTTCGTTTCCGAATAGAAACAAGATGATATGAAGTGGACGAACACACCTGGCCTTTGTGTACAGAAAGGTGTACTGATTTTTTTCATCTAAGTCAAAGTCATTTTGTTCATCAAAGTCCATTTTTCATTAAAATAATTTTCTTCATTAAAGTAATTATCTTCATCACTCATTTTTACCATCAAAATATTTTTTTCTTCAAAGTCATTTCTTTCATCATAGTAAATTTATTCATATTGTTTTATTAACTATACAACATTTATCATCAACAATAATTCTTCAGGTAGTACTAGTGTATCCAAACTTCACATATCATTCAAAATGGGTTTGACAACTCATTCTAAAAGTATCAGTATATTATGAAATAACTAGGTGGTTTATGTCCTAGTTGGCGTTTGTCCGGGTGGGTTATGTTCGAGCGGCTTTTGTTAAGGTGACTTTTGTCCTGCTCCCGAATGAAATATGGCTTTCTGGCTTGTTTTGCCGAATCTACTTGTACTTACATAATATTCTTAGTACATGAAATTATACTTTCTACTACTAATTTACTACATACATTAACACCCGATTTAATAAGGCAGAAATATTTTGTTTTTGACTGTATCGTTTATTTTGCCAATCGATTTCATATAAAATAAAAACTTCGTAATGCATCATTTGTTTCTTTTGTGCAAATTTATAATAATTATTTGGGACATTCTACTCATGTGAAGGGGTAGATGGTCAATGACAACTCATTAGCAAAACCCACTGGTACATAACGTTGTTTTGATAAGACTGTAGGCAAAGTGGCCTGTAGGTAAAAGTAGATGCAACCAACAGTATTGATATCATTAAACGGACCATCATAAAACTATACTGAAGACGGCATGGTTGGGGATGCCAGGAAGCAAACGGAAAAGTTGATTAACTAATTGATGATAAGGTAAAGAAACATATCCTTATTGAAACCTCAAAAAATGATTACAAATTCATTTCATCTTCATCTCATCAACAACATTATTATCAATATGACATTGCATATCAACCAACCCAAAAAGGTTTGTATCTGTTAATTTTTTAAAGCAAACTTCAAAACAGTGTTTAGTACGAAACCAATTAGTAATATGACACTCTAGATCTGTTACATTCTCGTGTTCAGTTTCTGGGGTATAGGTCAGAGGAAATGGTACAAACATCCGTTACTTAATACGTGTTTGCTTCAAGGACGTTTGAATGCCACACGAATGGCAGCCTACACTATGCGGTCAATAGAAACCCACATAAACGAAACTAAATAGTAATGCCATTGACGATTTTAAGCATCAACAAGTAAAACAGAAACAAAAAAAACAAATTAAATTTTAAATATATTACCAAGCATTGATTGTGAACAGGTTTCGTTTTTGAAGCATCATTTGTTCCCGTATTTTTATATGTTGAGTTATATTTAATTTCATAGAGAAAATACAGAATGTGTTTCTGAGTAACAGTTAGTCTTGAGTTCAGCTGTCAACAGCGATCAACTAATAGGAACAACAATGAGCGCAACATTTCGTGCTTATTCTATTATATAACATAAATTAAATAATGTTATGGTCTCTCGTTCGATGAAGTGAGTTGGTTCATGATATGAATAATTTAAGAAAAAATTAAATTACCATTATTCAATAAATTTGTAAATCTTTGATAAAAATATATATCTGGACATATTTTGGAAAGGATTAGACAGTTGAATGTATATAAACGATATGACAACGAACACATTGAGGAGAAAAGAGACGAAAAAATAAAAAATTTAGTATTCGTTTATTTTTTCAATATAGCAAGTTTATTATGTCTCTTATCCAAAAATGTAAGAACACTTGGTGGTCACCGAATGACGTAATGAGTAATGTAATTGATTCAATGATGTGGATTTGTTCACAAATGAAAAATGATTGTCAAATAGGAATTTATAGTTCTTTTAAAACTAAATCAGCATACAACGATCGAAAAGACAATTTCGTCCTGTCAGTTATACAGAAACAACATAAGCGTAGACATGTTATCAATTTCTTACCACGTGAATGATTTATTTATATTTGTCAATAATGTGTACATACTACCAAAATGATCGATGGATTTCTATTATGCCTCAATTGTACCGTTTCCAAATACAGAAATAGCATGTTCATTAAAACTACACTGGCCCTTTGAACCCGGACTGAGCAATCGATAGAATAAAAGTAAAATAAAAGTTGTAAAAAAATAACATGAAAGGATATCACCATGTGAAATCAATGAAGTTTAAATTGTACCACTTCAGGTTATTCCTTCAGGACAAATTCCAAACCCCGATCAGAGAACAATGTTTTTATACAGAGCACTTCCTAGAGACGCGGCAACTTGAGACACACTTGACAATAACCGCAGGGGAGACAATCCTTCAGCTGTGATCAATCTAAGTAAATAAAAAATAAAGTATGTGTTACTATCAGGTCAAGTGAAGTTAAAAATGTATTTCCTTTGAAGGGGTATCTAGTTACCACATATCGACACAGTTGTATTTTAAACCTTGCTCATCCATCAATATGGATTTATTTCCGTGTGAATCACATGCTGCGTCCTCTCTGCAGGCGTTTCTTAACACGTTGCAATCAAGGCGATTGCGGGGGCGGGATAGCGCCGTGGTTAGCGCGTTCGGCTTCGGATCAAGAGGTCCGTGGTTCGAATCCCGCCAGGGGCACGGCAACTTTGTCTGCAGTAGAGAACTGTTCTACACGGAGTAAGGTTTGGGTGCAATGCTACACTGAATTTCAGCTTAGTACCATCCATGGTTCGCTAGTTCCCGCCGATGCTCGCGATGCGGGCTTTCTCCCTGCCATAATACTAGCAGCCGTGATATAAGTGAAATACTCTTGAAAGCGGCGTTAAACACCAACTCACTCACTGAAATTACCACACATACATAATTCATATACTTGTCACTGTGACAAAATAATCACCTGGTTCACAGACATTCTGAATAAATGCATTTAAATCATTTCATTGCATAGATTCGTCAAGACAACTTAATATCTGTGATGAATTATAATTGCATAATTGAGGTTCTTGACATGTGAATGTACATGGATAATATGATAAAGAACAATAGGTTGTACCGTAATATAATTCAAATTCCTGGTTCCCTTTTCTGTTAGATTAAAGAACAATTGGGTATCTTTTGGAAACCATTATTACATCGATCGGAATAAAAATCGTTTTTCTTCAATATGACACATGATATTTATTTGATTTTATAATTTTAATATCATGACAATCCGATGAAATTGGTTTCAAAGACAAGTAAACCTTCGATTAGCGCGTGTTATAGAATCTGACGTCAAATAAACATAATTCCCTTTAACGTTCTTCAAAGCAACAAGTGTTCCGAGACACACACTCTTGTCAATTTCACATGTCGTCATAGCAACCCATGAAAATCTCCTGCTTCTCTACTGTTTTAACAGAATACTGAGTATGACGATTGTTATAATAACATGTTTCTAATTGTCCCGTGAAGGTACATGATAGTTTACACATTAAATAATATGTTTTATTGTGATTATACTACCATGCTACAGTCTGATTGAAATCGACCGTTTTCCCGAGGAATAAAAGTTGCAATCTGGGATACGAACTTAGGCCGTTCAGAGGTTTCCTCGCATAAACATCTGATAACAGCCCGGAGGCTCGCATGTTCTGATGATATTAATAACGTAGCTAATCGCAGAACGTCCAACAACTTACGATTTTGGTACGAACAGCTCGGGGCAGGAAACCCCTTACAGCAATACTTTCGTTGGTTTCCGTAACAAAAGAAACTTGTTAATGAATGATTCCAAATGCTTTCAAAACGGTGACCGTTAGAAACCATGATGATGATTTTCAGGTTGTTCTCAGAACTTGTGGAGAGGAATCTACAGAACCTGTTCGTATTCCCGGAAATACATTATTTTTCGAGGTCGATTTCAATCAGATTGCATCAAACTATGACTCATATTATATTATGTATATATTCTCAATGATTATTCAATAAAAGCAAAATATCTTGTTGGGTGAAAGTTGTATTTCAAAATCTTTAATAACTGCATACCTGAATGAAATGGTAAATAAGTAAACGCCAAAATATTTCAATTTCTTTAAGTACTCATAAACTTTGGTTATCTTTTGTACAACATAGTTTGTTTAAAGTGTGTAATGCTTTGCGATTGAAAATAACAGACTTGATCTATACTTAAATAGGAAAAAGCCCTTACTAATTACTGTGATTTCTCCACTTATTTTAGCTGAAAACATCTACGAAACATTAAGTGTATATATTACAATGAGACTGGTTTTTAGAACCTGTTCGGGATGTCTATCAACATACTCGATGGCTCTTTAAAATGATATCATACGTAGTTTCAGGAGTTTTTGTGAGTAGCACATTCAAAGTTTGACTTCAAGTGGTCACGACACCCGATCTGATTTTTGTTAGCTTAAACATGTTGTCAGGCTGAAACAAGTAAATTGCAAAGCATGGTGTAAGCTTGATCTAAAGGTATCAAGAGCAAGATAATAGTATATCTCATCATCAATGGAACGAAATATTAACAGCAAGAGCAGTATAATTATTAGTAATACAATCATTCCACTTCCAATTATCTAACAGATAAATACTGTACTTCATGCGTTAATCCATGAAGAAACTTTAAAGTATATATGTGCTAAATGTACAAATGTACAAATGGCCCCTTTAATGCTATCACTGTATCGATAGTGGTTCTTGTGGATTCTATTTTCACACTGAACTAAAATATTTGTTCACTAATAGTTTGAATCTATTCTATTCTGATCAATTTCAGTTCACTTTGTGATTATGCAGTGCAGTGCATAGATAAAACGTCAAGTGACACATCCTGAAATCCACGACATCATTTTGTCAGTTGTAACGTGAAAACATCAGCATACTGACAGCAGTGATGTTTTATTCATTATTTGATACTTGTATCTGCTTTCCTTACACTGATCTTGCAAGACGTCACTAAGAGGAACCGCAATGAAATATGGATGAATTTCTGACACGTCATAGGTGTCGCTTTAAATCAAGATCACTGTAGTTTTCTTTTTCACATGATGAAATCTATTCCAGTCAACAGACCTCCGGAACTCTGTGTCTGTAAAAAAATACAGATTTATTTTGGTAAACTAACACTTACAGTGCTTTACTTCAACATAGTGAGATAGACACTTGCATTTAAATACTGTTTTTGATAATTTAAATTTTTACATTTTTATTAAGTTGTCTTTCATTTTCATGTCAGTAAATGTTATGTCAATATTTGTCAAAATTTAACTACAGATTTCCATACAGATTTACATAGTCTCAGCATTGTTTAGATAACATTTGAACAGGGAGTAGTGATGTTCGCTGTACACTCCCACAAACACAATCTCACTACATGTATCATGGAGTTATTAACGGATGTCCTCCCTATATAATCTTAAAGGTTTATATTTGGATATAATAAAGGATTTCTTTTCTATTCACATCTAGCCTATAGCCATGTAACAAAGGTCTGTTGCTAATTATGCCCGTTTGTCTCTCGTTCAGTCTAATCTTTGAACAACACCATTCCAAAGGAAGACGTTGATGACATATCATATTTCTAATAGTAACCTAATATCGTTCAAATAAGTTCATTAGAAGTAAATTAGTATTTTATATTGACGTTTCGAGATTTTCTCTACATAATTAATATGATTGGAGGTTAGGTTCATTGATCATCAACGTAATTTAAATGTGTATTGAGATACATAGCCTTCTCGGTGAATAAAAGTAATCTAAATAGTCAAAGATGACAGTATCGACGAACTTTAAGAGTATCAATTACATGTGTTTTTAGCTCATCAGGCCTGAAAGGCCCAATGGGCTTATTCAATGGCATGGAATACAAGACTTGAATACAGACCAAGCCTACTTGTGTCATGAAATGATTTAATTGTCACCTGATTCTAAATGATATTTGAACGAAAATGGAACAAACTGTTCTCAATTCGATAAATTGATGTTGGAGATTTCATTTAACCACATTACATTGTTCACTCATTGTCGTTGTTCTCTCCTCATTATTATGGCTCTAATGTGAGTCCTGATTTCTATAACATTTTATGAACTCTAACCTCGAAGGTATTTATGTATATCCATTGTCCATTAACACAACTATACATACCGATGAATATCAACCAAATCACTTGTTAACCATTCTGTACTTGAACAATGTTTTAACAAACCACGTACATCAAAACTATCTTTAAACCAACATGTATATCATCAAAACATATGTAAAACATAATTATCACATCTATATATATTCTCCTTACTGACAATATATGTATCACTTGTTTGATAATGGTGCTAGTAGCTGCAACGTAACGTCGCATCTATTGCAATTAATAAGTTGACTATCCCTAGAACTTATTCTCCTTTATTCTACAGTACATTCGTGATTCATAAGGGACATGAATTATTGTAACACTGAAATATCTCTTTGTACATAAGTCCATGAACTATGAATGATTACCTTAATCTGCGATAGGATTGTCTTTTGGGCTTTTTTGCATATACCAGCAATTGCTAAATAAGTTTGATAGGATCAAATAGGTCATTAAGTATCCTCAATTCAATCTTATTGACAGGAGAAACAGTGAGGTGAGGTTTCACGCCAATTGTGGGATTCGAACCCTGGACCTCTTGATCCGAAGCCGAACGCACTAACCACTGCTACTACCGTTTAACGGCGCTTTCAAGAGTATTTCACTTATATCACGGCTGCTAGTTTTACGGCAGGGAGAAAGCTCGCAACGCCATGTAGCTATGCATTGCAGTGAAACCTGCGAGCATCGGCTGGAACTAGCGAACCATGGGTGGTACTATGCTGAAATTCATTGTAGCATTGCACCCAAACCTTATTGCGTGTAGAACAGTTCGCTACTGCAGACAAAGTTGCCGTGCCCCTGGCGGGATTCGAACCTCGAACCTCTTGATCCGAAGCCGAACGCGCTAACCACTGCGCTATCCCGCCCCCTCCTTCAATGATATTGTCAAATTGAATGGGTTTTTTAAAATTTAAAAGTATTAGTGTTAAGTAAGTTATAACTCCCTCCATTAAAGAAGAAACAGAAAGCAATGTTCTGTGAAGTACTATGGCAATAATTATAAGTACACTGCCAATGATTGTTTACATTGTACAACGCCAGCTACAAGGACATGATCCATTAAGCTAATGAACTGGCTGACAAATTACACGTTTGTATTATCACCAGGTTCTGTGGAAACTAATGAAGATATTGACCAGTTGATAAACAGATAGCGTACATGTATATGCTGACGTAATGTTTCATAAGTTAACGAAAGGTGCAAAAATATAAAATAATGATTTACTATACGACATTCTCAATCAACATATATAAAACCTTTAAATATGGTCATAATCAATAAGCACATAAGCATTCGATATGTTCCTCCAACAGAACGTTTTCGAAGAATTAAGTTTTGAACTTCAGCTATAAATGGTAAACTGCACATTGAATTAATAATACATTACTGTCGATGCTAAGCGAAATCATATAATGTGCTATTAGAAGTAAGAAACATAGAATACTTAATCAGAAGATAGAAACAGAATATTTTCAAACGTAGACGTTTTAATATAATAACGGGTTCAACTGGAATGACAGGTGCACCATCTTTTTAAAAAAAACTTGATAATAATTCCTTCAACTTTAATTTCTTTTGATGATGCCTGCTGACATTTTAATTTGACTGACATTAATATCGTCCCATTAACAGATATAACTAAATCAGAAAATAGAATCAAGATCTTTAAAGTTTAACTTTTAATGAGAATTACGAGTTCTACAAACGTGACATGGCCACTATCTTTATATTTTTGACATTTATAGTATTACGTTACACACATTCTGTGATGTATATACATGCAATGTAATCTTCCTTTAACGTTATCACTGTTTACTCAATATTAATACATTTAGATAAACTGTGTTGACATACAAACCACACAGTCCATTAACATATTAACATGATATGTGACAACAGTGATATAGCCTTCAGGTGATATGTCTTCACAGCTTTGGGTGTGTAGATAGCTGTTTATATATCTTCAAATAAACATGTCCAACTTTTGCTTTATATTTATCTTCCAAAATAATAATGTTGACATCTTGAAATATGTATGTCAATTTTATTGTACGTTGGTAAACATTTCATCTAAATGAAAATTCATGATATGCTCTCTACGTATTTATCAATTTATGAATATGCTTTTTCGACTTACTGAAAAACATATTTTCGTACTGGCTCAATATGTGTTAGGCATGATTTGTGCATCAATTATGAAATTAATAAATTCTCCAAAATTAAAGGAAGCGAGGAACCAGTTTAATAAGTAACATCGAATCACTTGGATTACAAGGATTTATGGTTCATCACAAGCATTTTAAGATGACATGATTGCTAGTTGTTGAAAAGTTTTCAATACGATTTTGATCATTATGGATGAGTGACCACAACAAACGGCGATAACGTGTCAATGCCTTATATCATCAAAGAAGCTATTTCATGATTTAAAGAACGCTGCTTGTAATCACAAGGTAATCGTTTTTTCAGAATTTTCCATTAAATTGACAGCTTTTTCAAAATGTTCATCAATGTGGTCATTCAACGGGTGCGCCAATGTGTTCATCAAACCAAACGTATGGTCGTGGATAGCTGATGAATAACAGTAATCAAGATAAATCTTTATAATTAAAAATACCGTGCTTGTTAATTACAGCGATGACAAATAAACAATTATTTCAAACAGTGAAAATTAAAAAAAAACCTGATTATAATCACTATCACAGAATTTTGAAATAACAAGGATAAGTTGACATTCGAATTATGATGATTATCAAAAGCATTTCCCCAAATAATTGAGATGTTAGCATTAGTTTAATATCTTTCTAAATATGATCCAATGTTTAATAGGAAACTTTAACAACAAAACACCGTGATGTGTGATTAATTAAAATACACCAATGGCGGCCTTTTATAATTGGGTGTGTTGCAAATATGTCACAAATGATAATGACACAGCGTGTCCATTTTCACTAAAATTTTGAAAAAAGAGCTCCTTAAATTAAAATATGGACACAAGTGTGTGCTATTTGAGCTAAACTCACTTCAGAGCAAAACTCAATGAAACTTGATTGAGAAGTCGACGCACCAGACTTTGATTTAGATGTTGAAATATAGAAATGAATAATGGTAAAGCTTCATAATAAACATGTAACTCGTAATTTCGCTGCTTCCTTATTCTTTAAGAGAGTGTTTTCTTGATGCAAATACTAGCAGCTGTGATAATTGTCAGTGACTAAAATACTCTTGAAAGCAGCGTTAACCCCCAAATCAACTCACTTGATGAGGCGAACGCATATAAAACTTTTTTCTTTTCTTTTTCTTTTTTTTTTGGTGAAACTTTTTTTTTTTTTTTTTTTTTTTTATTTGTTCCCAAGGGTATCATACAAATCCAAAGTACACAATACAGAGTACAACAGAGTTCAAAGAGATGGTACAACAAAATACATCTGCAGTTGATTATACAAATGTAATTATGAGCATGGAGCCATGGAGGATATTATTAATTAAATTTGTTAACTAAAAGTTTCCATTTATTCTCAAATTTATACATTTCATCATTTCTTTTGAAAATGAATTTTTCAACTTTATAAATGTCCTTTAAAATATTTAAATAATTGCTGAAATTCAATAGCGAATTCTTTATATTACATAAATTGATGTATTTATCACATATACAACTTGGGTGCAGCCCCAAACCTCAGCAAAGGTTGAAGTTCAGTAAAGATTTCAGTTTTATTATAATATTTTGTCCAGCATCGTCGATGTACACTACGGCAAAGCTGAACGAAGACGTGTTAAGTTGTCGTTAGTTGTCATAAACGTATTGTTGATATAAATCAAAAGTTTAATCTTATAACGTAATGAAATGGCTAATGTTTGACTCTGTTGATACACTGTAGCATATTTGTGAGTTTATAGAGAAGAGTAACAGATGAGGTTTTCGAGAATTAGATTTGAAAAAGAAGCCAAACTGATTAACTGTAAGGTAAGTGACAAGGGTATGTTGTTTTACATTCTATTAACTCTTTTAAAGTTTTTTTTATAGCGTTCGTAATACCAAATTATGTGCTACGTTACTCGACATACCAAATTGTATGCTACTTCAATAATTATACTTTCAATAGGGCACACGGTTAACACATTATTTTCAAGTGTTTCAAAGTCTTTATGATTATAAATGCTTGCATAATGAATAAATAAATGTAACGTGATGTCTGAATATTCTTCTACTGTCATCATACTGTCGGTATAATTTGAAATGAATGATTTAACACATTATTATAAAATTAGAATTCCGCGCAGGTACTTCTAATCTCTGCCCAGTTATCATGTAAATGCTTTGAGTTTAATAATGTAATGATGGATATTTTATCTGATTAAAACGCTATTAACGACAGCTCTATTAAACAGCTTCTTCGCGATGATTAATCTGAAGGTCTTTACTTGGACAAAATACACATTAGTTCAATGGAGAAATGTAACAATGCAATCGTTCAGGCCCCGTTTATCCGCACACTTAGGTTACAGCTGAAAAACGTCCGGATAGCAAAAGTGCGGTTAAGCGAATCACCATTTGCATAGAAATGCATACTGAATAGTTGAATGTGGATGCGGATGGCCGGGGTTCCGCATATACGAGGTCCAGTTAAACGAGGTCTCAGTGTTATTACGATACTCTGGATTCTTTAGATTAACGCCATCAACTAACAGCTGACTCGAAGTTTTCAATTAGTTGATAAACTTCAATGATTGCATCTTGTCAGTGATGATGAATTAACATACATTGTATAAATATATTTGTTTGTATGGGTGAAGTATTAAGATAGACTGTTAGATTGTTAACCAATCCCTTTCTTTTTTAAATAAATATTGTTTAAACCAAGTTGAAGCTTTTTGAAATTTCTTATTTTACTCTCGCTTGTTGCATTTCCAATCAATCATGTTGATGATTGGCGTTATAGGGCACCTTGAGATTTTAGAGGATATGTTGACAGATATCAATTTTCGACTTGACAACATTACGTCAAAATTATAATGATATTTCATCAGATAAGTCTCAGTAAAAACCCTATTTTATAAATAGTATAGCTGGACCTAAAACCATTCACAAGTGTTATGAGAATGAAGTATATGAATTGCTATCTTACTGCATCTATGTTGATCAAATTTCAAGAGTGTGTTCCTAGAGCACCTCTCGAGTCCAAGAAGCTCGACAAGACGGAGCTTCTTGTGTTCAGCTCGAAGCATACTCAGCGCAATCTCACCCTGCCTGATTTTATGATTGAGGACTGTAAATTTATTCCCTCTTCCCAAGCCACTAACCTTGGTGTCAATTCTGCACTGAATATGGAACCGCACATAAATAGCGTCTGCAGGAGATCATACTTTCATCTCTGAAATATTGGCAAGATATTTGGAACCTGTAATCTCGTCGCAGTCTTCATCACTTCCAATCTAGACTACTGCAATGCTTTACTCAATGGCCTGCCCCAGTGTCTAATTGCAAAATGTCCAAAACAGCGCTGCCAGAGTTATTTCCTGTCGCACAAAGTCAGACCACGTCACCCCAATCCTTCAGAACCTCCATTGGCTATCTGTTAACTTCTGTATCTAGTAAACAGTTTTCCTGCGTGTCTTCAAGTCAGTACATGGACTTGCTCCACCATACCTTTCCAGTCTCATCCGTGAATACACATCCGTGAGAAACCTTAGATCTCAAAATCAACACCTTCTATGGGTTCAAACCAGCAATTCTAAGTCATATGGAGACAGAGCTTTCCAAATCTGTGCCCCCAAAATGTGGAACAATCTCCCGCTGACGATCAGAACACTGAAAAGTCTACCAGTTTTCAAAACTCAATTGAAAAACCACCTCTTTGCCATTGCCTACGGGACAATTATGCAGCTTTGATCAAATACCTAGTGCTTTTATCAGTACTCATGGGTGCCTTTGAGTGGTGACAAACCAGATATTGGCGCTATAGAAGTGTTTATATGATGATGATGATGATGATGATGATACCTCCCTTTGCCACTTTGATCTAAAGTGAGCGTTGTCTCAGAGATGAAATTATCTTCCACAGTTCCACTAGCTAGCATATGTTGGTGCCTATTCAGATAAATATCTGGAAGTAACCTTCATTCTTTCATTTAATGACAATAAATGAAAAACATTAAAAGAGGAGACATATTTGGTTAGTGTTCCTAGAGCAGCACTCGAGTGCGATTTGTAAGGATCAGATTACCAAGGAGAAGTTAATGAGACTAGAAATACTTAATAAACCCTTTTGTTCATTAAATAAAATTATTTTTGAATAAAAACATATGTCATTATATTATAAAGTGAAATCTATAATATGTAATATATAACTTTGAATTACGTAACCTTGAACTCGTAGTAAGCATAATTACCTTTTGGGATTTCTTGAGTAACTTTAAAAAATCTTGAAGATTGCTGAACATACTTTTCGAATAAGGAAATCCTCAGTCATTAACTAATGTGATATCATGTCCTATGTCATGCTGAATTCAATACATACAGGAATATCAGATTCATCCGCTAATGGCAAACATGTGTAATTTGGCCTTCAGTGTAATCACTGTAATTATTTGCCTCCTGTTTACAACACATAATTTAACTCACTGAGACTCCTCTATCTTGTTCAACACAAAAACCTGCTCTCAAGTTAAAATGTACTTTAAATTCCTAAGCTTATGAAGCACTGGTCCATAGTGCAACCATGTGCTTTCATCTTGTGGATCAATAATTTTTATTGACAGGATTTATGTACTGGTTATTGAATCGTTGTGTGATTTAAACATTGGTTAACATGTGCCATGGTTCCATGTCCAAAGTGTATTGTGAGTGCCTCTGGCGTAAGAGGTCGCCATGATAACAGCTACACAACTGTGCCCCACTTCACACCATGAGGTCAAACTACAGCTGAAATAAAACACAGAATGAAAATTGCATCATTTTAGAAAATTGATGGTTTCAAGTGACATTCTAGCGTAAGATAAAGAATAAATATTTTTAGTATATACGTTTCTTTAAAACTCGAAATGTCAAAAAAACAATATTGAAAAATATTTCACTGGATTTTATCTGTATTTCTCACAGTCATTAAGCTGATTGGAATAAAAATTATGTCGTCCTGAAAATAACACATTTTGCTTCTTGTAAGACAAAAAGTGGGATTGAAATTGAGATCATTCATTACAGCTTATCCTTTGTGGAAAATACTTCTCACGAGACATGACACGGATTGCAGAAGTAGATGTTATCATTTCCAATTAGGTTTGCGGAAATGTGGAGTTTAGATAATTGAAAAAACTCTTAAGATTTGATCAAGTTCCTATTCAACCTAACAGCGTTTGTGTTTATGAGAGGTATACAAGTACATAATAATTGTGTTTTAACCCTTAACGATGACAGCTAACAATAACCATTGAATATGCAATATGGAAGAGGGACGTACTCAAGTGTATACAACAATATTCAGTTTGTGGATAAATTTGAATATGTTTTTTTCTTGTTGATAACATAATTAATAAACATATACTGTGTAAATAGGTATATGGGTATGTGTATAACTGGAATGTATTTGATGTAAGCTTAAATATATTTCTTAATGAAATCTACAACCCTACGACACGTCACATCGAAACATATTCTCAAATGATCCTTGATCTACCCCGGATACAGATTGATATGACAACAGACAATAAATTGTTAATTTACGTTTTTATGCAAAATATTAAAGCTAGTGTTCATTTCATCGAGTAATACGAAATAAAACACAACGACTAGATCCTTTATGCTGTCATAATGTTTATGTACATAAATTGTGTTGATGGGGGTCACATATTGCAAACGTTATAAATGGTGTTACGTTATCGAGAAATACCGACTTTTACCGAAAACTACCATTTTGATGATAGTAGACTTAGCATATTGACCATATGAAGGTAAAAGTAGTGATTTCTGATCGAAAACCGGACAATGCACTGCGTGTGGCGCGCGTCAATGAGTCAAACGTAATTTTGGAATCTTATTTATAATCGACACAAAGAAAGTTTTGAGTTGATAACGTTTAATAGGTCACATAACTACTGTGCATGTATCTCGGACGTGCAGTTTCGGTTTCGGCACATGCATAATGATGTTACTCAATTTTAATTGGAAACTACTAATTATGATATATTTGGCGATTGGCGATAAATATGCAGGCTGAGTGAATTTATTTGTATTGTAGACAGCACTTGTGGTGAGTTGGAACGTATTAAAGCCAAATAAAATTTTATGAAACAAAATGGATATTCTCCTTAAAATGATTAGATAAGAAAAGAGAACATCTTGTTCCTTTTGATTCAAATTATTGAAATTACGGAATAGATCAGAAAACTTGTACGTAGGTTGCGTATATGTAAACCCGGGCAAAGAAATTGAAGACACTTCAGATGAATAAGTAATGTTACATCCATTTTACAATCTGTGAAAAAAAGGATAACTGCAATAGATGCATTTTCGAAGAGGTTTCCTTGGAGTAAAACCATGATTTATTCTGTAATTATATGTGAAGGTGATATCTGATAGCATTTTCTTACATTCATGGTTGCATTGCAAGTATTTATTTTGTATGAAGTTGTCGACTCTGTGTCGCCACAGGCACACCATGAAATACAACACCTTTCTAATTAAAGATATTTTATTGTTAGTCTTGGCAGAATGCATGTATATGAAAATAATTAAATTTCTAAATGTCATTAATTATAATACATGCCATTAAGATAGTGAACATATATAACAGTGTTATTTTGGGGAACAGACAATGTCCATTTGTACAAATTCTGCACTTTGTTTTTTGGGGATGAGTCCCTTGCGGAATTCGAACACACAGCTACTGACTCGTGACCAAGTAACATAAGGTAGTGACCAAATTAATGACTGACTGAACCAAAATATACTTATTATACAATACAATGTACGAACCATCTTTATTAGAGAATCAATGTGAAATGTGAAATTTATTTATCACTGCATTTATTTGGTTAGATCCACATTCCCATGAAAATAATTCATCATTGTAGTCTTCCATTGACATTGTAAAGGAATACATTTATTCAATGACAACGAAAGATATTACACGTTTTACTGCTGATGTCCAGATTAAAAGTAATGGGAAGGTTAGGAGACTAATGACTGAATTAACAATATACTAATGTTTCATATACTGATGTTTCATGTCTCAGGGGAAAATGGTCATACAGCAGCAACACAGGACAAAAACTGGTGGAATCCGCTGCCGGATCTTGCAAATGGATTCCACCACTTTTTGTCCTGTGAAACTTAGATATGAACAACTCATTATGGAAATATAAGACCAATGTATACAAGTAAAGTGAGAAAGGGTTTGTGATTTTCATGTCTTTTTATTTTATATGTCAACAAACATCTGCCTTCAGTTTACTTTTGCAAACAGTTGATGTGAAGCTTCATACAGTTTATATACTGGACAAAGGGATATTTGAAATGTTATGATTAATATCAGTGCGTTCATGAATAGTAAGATTATATGCTATATATCGTAGATAGATGATAAAATGTACATAATACATGTATTTTGTCCTAGACTAGTTTTGTCCAGGATGCGTTTGATGCATTTTGAGATTATTGTCAACAACTAATCTTTATAACAGAAATCAGATTTTGTTTTGTTAAGTTTTGCTTTGAAGTGAAGAAAAACTAAGAAGTATGGATAGCAAATTACTTTATTATTATGAATAAGAACATTCGATGTGTATACAAACACCGCTTTCGAACAAGTGTTAGTATCTACACCGAAACATCACATTCATTCATAGCAATATAGAAGTTGACGAAATAACTGCCTTTCAAACCATACTTAAGGTGTGTGGCCAGTTAGTGATGAAAGGCAAATTATGCAAGCTTTGTACATAGCCATAATTAGTGTATATGAAACGATATCGTAGACATATGTCTGTAGTATGCTGCATTTATTATCATTTTATATAATATATATTTTTATTGACACTTGACTTGAAAATGTCTTTATCATGTGAAACAACTGATTACTGTAGACCTACATATATCGAAATATGATGCAAAGCTGATCTCGATGTCAGATCGAAATTCTTCAATGTTTAATCAATGACCATGCTTATGACTGCAGTGAAATCTCCTAATATATCTCCAGATTGAAAACGGTTTGAGTACATTATGTCACTCACACAAGAGATCGTGTCATCCAGATACAATGGCAAGTTGTGACTAATGAAGATCTAATGAAATTTCTCAGAATAGAAATTACTTCAATCACCAAACTAAAGTTATAATTCTCCGCCAGAAAAGAATCCATGGGAGTGTTTACTTTTCTATCTGCATGTCAGATGCGTCAGCTCATTCCCCGTGAAGTCAAATCACTTTTAGACCAAATCTGAAAGGTGATCAATGAAATATTCTGTTTGGCAATATCTTCATCTGACATAAGAATAGCATTTCATATGTCAACCGAATACTCAATTTAGTGATCAAAATGACATTGATATGTATAGTTCCGGTTTGATATTTCCTTTCCTGCCAAAAAGGTTGCAATTTGTGTCTTTTGTTATATAAATCTCAGATATGGATTGTGCGTTTAATCTTAAACGATGATGTACGCACGTATGTAACTTCATAACATTATATTCAATTCAGTAGAATTTTATCTAATCCCAATGGCCAGGAAGGAAATGATATTATAACGACGTTATAGTGTTTTGTTCTTGCATTTAAACCGCCTCTGATATGTTGTCCGATAAATAAGAACACATTCAATACACTTGATGATCATGTGTTTTAAGGTACAACAAATATTAGACTTATTCGTTATGTTAATGTCTTTATCTTTCGTAGTCGTTGTTTATTTTAATATTTGATTTATAATTTTAAAAAATCACTAGAATGACATGTCAACTATATTATTTATCTCTGCAATGTCAATGGTGTAATCCGGAAACGGAAAGCAATCTGGTGAAATCTGTTTCAAGTTTTAAATAGCTGTCTATCAGATAGACTGGGCATGTGGGCAAAATCTATTGTTATTGTTGTAGGATCTGGACTAATATAATTAATGCAGAAATCATTTCCGAAATCATGCATTTTATTCGCTTTTTCATTTCATTGCCAGTATATGCTTTTCATTTCATGACCTTTTGGTCTCCATGCTCTCGATGGAATACACTTGTAACGTTACAAAAGCTGTTGCAATATTAAAGTGCATGTCTGGCAGACAGACTAGTAGTGACATAAATCTAATCCACTGATGGCACATGGGGCATATTACACTGATATTACTGTGGGAAATCGTTAAACCCTATCATCAAAATGTCTGGAAATCGCACTTAAAAACGTAGTAATTGTGTTGCAGTTGGACTCAACTGTGATATGTTGCTGCTTAGCTAAGTGATTTGGGATCTCAGTTTGAGTATAGGTTACCTTTAGATGTTCAACTTTGTGTAGGGCAGAAATATATACAGCACTATCAACTTTACTGGTTTTATCTCGTGTAGATATCCAACTATTTATATTTGTTCGCTATCTGTTTGACTGATTTGTGCAATATCACGAAACAAGTATGTCTTACTACACGTAATAACACAAGTTCGATCAATATTGGTATATATCATGGCATTGTGAGGCAATTACGCTTTAGTCCTCAGAAACATATGAACCATCTACTTGACTATAAATATCTTGACTTCTACGCAGTTCTTCATGTCATCTGTGAATCAATTACACCATTCTGCTCATGGTAAGATTGAGTAGGCCGATTTTGAGTAGGTTGTCCACATGACCGTAACGGTTTTTCAGTTCTAAGTATCCAGATTCCTAGATTGTTCGATTGCTTGAAAATGTTGACTTTGTTTTGATCATTATATTGATCCTATATTCCTGGTTAATGGTAATTATAATGTCTTTGTTTCCCATAGCCGCCTTCATTAGCAGCTGCGTGTTGCAGTCTGTTATATGCATAATCTTACTTTTAATGGCGCTGTAACACGTTTTTGCATATTTAGCATTAACCTCTATACAATATATTGTTTTGTTAGAGGGTAAAACATTTCATTACACGACCCGATATAGCGGTATCCATAGAAAACTGTTATCCATATTGAATGTAAATGGTGCGACGTATAAAGCAACAGTGGTGCGGAACTCTTCAGTGTGAGAGGTAAATTTGTAGGTCTCATACGAATTTGAGACTTGACCATTCTATCATGGTACCATATTCAAAATTCTACTTTGAGTAGACGACTAGACCATTTGATCTACCTTCGAGCAGCCAATTCAATGTGAACACATGTGAAGGGAAATGGACTTGCATGGCTTAACCGAACAATGTGCATTCGTTTAGACCTTTTTTATGACCAAGAAGTATTATTTCGCCATTGGTAACACTTATTTATCTTTTTGTGAGATCACTTTATTTAAGCAAGAAAAACGTGCTTCAGAGCCTTTAACTTATCGTCCTTTACCTCATCATTCATCTTTGTATATATTGATAGCTCTCACAGCTTTCTTTTCCATAGTGCCTAGGAAGTATGTAGTCAGGATACTCTTTGGTAATTAACTTTATAATGAAGAACTTTTTGGAGCTGAGTTACACTTCTCTTATTAATCAACATGATGTATATATAGACTACTCAACGAATGGTAATGTTATAACATGATTATGAGTGAATAGAATGTGGAATCAGACGAGGGAAAGTTTAGTATGTTATCTACTACTCAACCCCATTATTTTACTGAATATACAAACAACATATAACTGACCTAGCAAACCGCGTATATGAGTTATCATTCAGTCAAAATATAACAGATCGCTACATGCAGTTGGTTGGTGTCTACACATGTCATACGCATATAATCATAAAACAAAATCAATTTTATTTCATTTGATATATATATCTGTTATTAATCAACGGGATGTTTATGTGTCGTTAGTCTGTTTGTGATATATGTTTTTAATTTGTAAATAAATGCAAGAAAGGACACTACCTCTGTTTGATGATAGGATTGTGCTTTATTTTTAAACCATGTAAATGATGTATTTGTAATTCCGATTTTGAAATACAACCATAATGTTCAGATACATGATTTACTTAACATGGACATTTCCAATAAACATCTTACCTTTAAGAAAAGTTTTGAAAAATATTTATTGGAACAACTACAAGAAAGGAAGTAGGCTATAGGCGCCATAGGGTCCCTTTGAAACCTCTTAAAAACTTTAATAATTTATTGATAACGCCCACCTAAAGTAATGATTTTTCCCTCAACTACCAAGCATTTCACATTAATGACCAATAACGTAGGCACTTTTTGTATACTGAGACAAACTGACGTGAAATATTACATTATCCAACATTATGTAAAGTACAAGTTTTGACTCATTGTACATTCTGCTCTGTAACGTATATATATCAAGTGTTGGTATTTCTGTTATAGAAGCATGGCTAATGACCTCTTTGATGCATGAGGTCTTTGACACATTTTTTTAATCAATAAAATATTCCCCCTGAAATGAAGGAAAATATTCATTTCATTATTCACTACATGAGCCACTGAATGGGATCGAACTCATCTTAATACTCCATGACTATATACATACCAAATGAATTTCATGGGGAAGAAAGGTGATCTTAAAATGTGTTCTTTCGAAATATCTCATTTTTCAAAGTAACATTGGTATGGTAATTGTAATTTTCTAATAGCATTATATATGACTTTGTGGATAAACAGGAACGTGTTGTTTATTAAAATAGTAAAAACAATTTTGTTGATATAAATCTTCCAATGACATGACTATTGATCAATTTTATTTTATAGGTTAACAAGTTAAAAGTGATTTATCCGTAAACTTTTTTCTTTTTCTTTCTTTCTTCAAATGTCATTCTCCCTTTTGCCGACCATTGTGCATCCATTCTGCAATCAGGAAGATTTTCCTTCGCAAACTCATCCTGCTCCATGGTGTATTGGTATCCGGTGGACTACTACATTAACCTGATTCCCCGAGTGTATTGTAACTGTAGTTTTTGCTATAAATAATTAGCCAATGAAGAACTTGCATTCAGAAATAGAGGCATCGCCCGGATGAAAGGACTGACGAGCGATGGTCGACAATCAAAACCATGACAATTCATTGGCTGAAAAAAACCCACTCTATGCTATTTATCCAACCTTCAGCAAAATGCGAATAATGCGCCGTTGACACTTTCACGCATTCATGATACGCTGTGGTAATCACAAATGCGTTCCATCGTGGGACATGTGTTCTAACTATGCTTAACATGTGTACCATTGCGGGCTATTGCTGGCAATTGAGTAACATTGTCGACCTAAAATTCCGGTTATTTCCAACATCATGCCACACTCTCTAGTATGTACCAGTGTCGAGCTATGGAAGGTTTTAAAAAATATGTTTAAGATATTAAGATATTGGAAAATAAGGGTCACTTTCCAGTGGGATATTGCTATCGCTAGTCTGTAGAATTATCCAAATATTTGAGAAACTCTTGTCAGCATTCTCTCCATTAAATGATTTATGGTGCAGTTCAGTAATAAATTTGAGAACATGATAAACGTTTTTCAATGTCATTTAAATCCGATTTAAGTGTGTTTCGTTAGATTTTATTTAAATGAGGTTGCACCTTTTTTCTAATTTCTGCTTGATGTCAATGGTGACCATTATAATTAAGTGCATTGTACTGCAATGTATTATTCTTATGGTCTCTCAACTAACCATTCACTGCATATATATTTATGGTGTGAAGTTTTTAAATTCGGATTATTAACAAATCATTTGATAAGTTTATTTGATGTATAAATAGTTAGATTTATGTTATTATCATATCTTGATTATTACTTTATTACAGAATTATATTTAAACTTCCGAATGGGGTGGAACTGTTAAGGCACGTTGTAACGTACTGAAAAGCAAATACAAAAATGGATTGAGAAAAAGATACCTTAAAATAATGGCTGAAACATCCACACGACAACTGTAACCGTTTGAATAATGCATAATAGTGGGCGTATTAATATTGTTTGAAAAGAAGATTTGCAATTGGGTTTTAAATGTCATTCAGGATGTTTAATTTTGATTTTCAAAAAGTTGGAATTAACTTTGTAGTCTAACAGTCCTTTGCCAAATAATTGGATAAAGAAGTAGAACAAATTCAACAAGATGATTTGTTTGTAAACTTTTATCTTTCTTGGGTACAAAGGTTTAAGTTTATTTGATTATCCTCTCGCTACCATAACTGTCAGATAAAAGACGTGACATCTGTTTTGAATCTTTTTAACATCTATCATCATGAGTGTCTTCCCGTGTGATTAAGACATTTACGAAAACTTTCTTTCTATAGTGGTAGGAGAATTAATTGCCATTCAAAGCAGCTTTGGAATTTTTCATGAGCTTGGTGAGCATTTACGTTAAGCTACTGGCTGATAATACAGGACAGATGCATATTAATATATAGAGGATATTATATGAGTGTCTATGTCATACTATGTTTACGACACGAGTGCCTGAATATTAGTATTTCCCGAGCGAGGGCGAGGGCGAGGGCGAGGGATATGCCGATATTCAGGCACGAGTGTCGTAAACATAGTATAACATAGACACAAATATATTATTCTGTTTATTACCGAAGTTGAGAAATTAATGAAACTGCGCTACAATCCACTTTCAACCATAGGCTTGCGACTCACCGTCGCCACAATTAGAACGCAACGTCATAGACGAAGCGTGACGTCATAGCATTGTTTATGACGTCATGTCACAATGACAAAGTGATATTTTGCCCTTGGGCATCGTATGAAAAATATGAACCCCGATATGATTGCCCTCGTAGGTAATAATATTGTAGAAATGTATACATCAAAATCATTTTGGATATTCTAAATAATTTGCGAGTGTGAAGACAGTCATTTAGTACTAACATACGATGCAATAGCGTCACAAAGCTATTGAAACTATTGTTAATGTTTGACAAAAGAAAACTATACATATTAGAGTGAACATACAATGTCACAGTAGCAATTGTTAAGTAAATGGTATTTTCTTTATCGTGCCTGTCAATTTATATTGGAAATGGTAACCTACATGTACTTAGCATGAACATGTAATCACTATTAAAGCAACTGTCGGAAAGGTGTTTTTAAAAATGACATGACCTGCCGAATGTAACATCTGATTTGGATGAGAGAAAAAACAGTTTTACATCTAATGTAATCTTTAACCTCAGAATTCTGTTTCAACTATATATATATTTATATAAACTTAAAATAACAGTTCAATATATATATATATATATATATATATATATATGTATATATATATATATATATATATATATATATATATATATATATATATATATATATATATATATATATATAAATATATATATATATATATATATAAGATGAGTTGCTTCTCACGTGAAGTAAGGTTATATATAGAAAATAGTAAACATCAGATGGTTTTGACTGGATCAATCTTCTTTAATACAATACGATGAGCTCATTTCGACCAGTATATCGGTCTTTTCAAGTAAGATAGATACTTGAAAAGACCGATATACTGGTCGAAATGAGCTCATCGTATTGTATTAAAGAAGATTGATCCAGTCAAAACCATCTGATGTTTACTATTTTCTATATATATATATATATATATATATATATATATATATATATATATATATATATATGTGTGTGTGTGTGTGTGTGTGTGTGTGTGTCGTTATTATATAGTATGAATGCTTCCTTTACCACAGAAGAGGGACACAGTGCAAAATAAAAAATAACTGTGTGTACCCTTACAATTGTCATTGATATCCAATATTCCGATTTGGATATTCTCGTGAACAACACACTTTGTATAATAACATGTCAGTAGCATCTTTCCGCATTTGGATAACACTAAACAGAAATGAATTTCGAACTCAAACACTTTGTGAATCATGTTGCTTAAAGCAGAGTTTTTAATAGAGTACTGTTGCTGACTGTATTTTGATTTTCCCTAACGTTTTACTCTATAGAAAAAATGTATTTGTGAAAGGAACTGATATTAGTTTTCATTTAAAGTTTGCCTATCAAAAAGCAGTACTGTTCACTTCAATGTATTCGTATATATAAGTAAACAACGAGGGAAAGAAACTATATCTTTAGTAACGAAAGATGATTTAATCCACGAATAATCAACACGTCTGAAAAGTACTTTCACTATGTCTCTAGAAGTCAACTAAATTAAAATATTAATTCAGTTCATGTTGCTGAAAAACACACCTTTACAAACTCGGTTTGGAGTCAACTTAACTGGACTTAATGACATTTATTTGTTTTGCTTGTTTCATCACATCCAACAGAAACGATTCATCAACCTGAATAGATATGTCAACAACATCTGTTATTAATTTACGATATTTCAATATTTCATAATTCTATATTTGTTCAAACAACCAATGGGTATTGAAATACCTTAGGATGTGGAAAAGGCGCTATATAAATACGCAATTATTGAATTATTATATTATTTGAAAATGTATTTGAACATGATCATACGCACATAAGTTACACATTTCTAAGTAGCTTACTCTAATCAATACATGTACAACTGTGTATATATATACACAAAACATATACTCATCACAGAAACTCAAAACTTTTTCCGTTAGCAGTACGTTTTTTGTACTCTGTTAAAGAATGGATATAGTTTCTAAACGTGCATAGTTATTTTAACTTCTATTTTAATCCAATAGTAGCCTACATTAACATTTCCTTTTAACTACATGTGGACGTTTTTTGTTTATGGCTGACTAAATGTTGTGATTGTTCCCTTGTGACTGTAGTGTGACCAAACAAAATACAGACACAAACGTTTTCAATGGAAATTCGAGCAAAATATGTTAAAAGAGATTTTAAAGAATGCCAATCTTGTCAAAGTATCAAAGTAACTTTGACCTAACTGGTGGGTCTTAAGCTGAATATAATTAAGATGTGTTGCCTTTCTTCTGTTCATAGAGAACAAACAATAAAAGTGTTTGAAATGGTATGTCAGGACAGGGCTTTTATGTTCTGAAACACCTTATCAATTATTCATGCACAATTCTATAAAGAAAAGCTTGGTGGCATTTTCATAATTGGAACTTATTCATCCTAGTTTGTCGTAAGATAAAGTTGCTCAAGATGTCAATCCTCAAATTTTAGCCTTAAAGAAATAGATATGGAAAGGTCGTGTTTTAACAGTATGTGATTTTTCAATTACACGACTATATAAAATGTTAACTCTTAATGCCTTTGTTAAATAAATCAATAGTACTTTTCCTCCCAGATTAATATATGCACATTCTTTTCCGCAGATTCTAATTCCATAGCTGCCTGTTCCAAAACACATATCCTCAAGGCTAATGGAAGCTATCTTACTAAATTAAGACGAAATGCTACATATCCACCCGTACAAAAGCCTACAAGCCACAAATACAAGGACAGCATTTTTTTAAAAACAAGTCATCTTTACAACTTTAAAAGGTGTAAATACAAGTTTTAATGTTTTAGTTTCACATTTGAAATGTGTTATTTCAACTTTTAAATTTGTTTAAAATTAAAATTACAACTTTAAATGTGTAATGAAAGTGAAATTTGTAAGTACACTTTTCCAAGCTGTTATTACACCTTTCAAGGTGTAATTATAACTTTGAAAGGTGAACGTACAAGATTCGGAACTTGTACTTACACTTTCCTTAATTGTTATTACACCGTTTCAAGTTGTAATTACAACTTTGCAACACGAATATATAACATTCAAAACCGGTACTTGCAACTTTAAAACGTAATTTAAACTTTATATCTTGAAGAAACAACTTTCTTAACTTGTAATTACACCAAATTAAAAAAAAAATAAATAAAAACAAATAAATTAAAAAAAAAAAATTAAAAAAAATCCAATTTGGGCTTTCTTACATCCGTATATGTATATATGGACTTATACATACTACTTCAACAATAACAAAGCCCTAAATTTTTTTAATTTTAAAAGCAAGTTATATATTTATATGTTAATATGATTAAATAAGTTACTCTTTGTCATAACACTACATGTTTGTATTTGAGTGCATCAAACGTACAACCTACCAAGTCCAATGTTTTACAATCAGTTGTATCTCCTTCCTCTAAAATGATTGTATTATATTTGATGAATTCGGTAATTATTTCTCTGACAGATCCGGGGCTGCTAATGGCGAATGCCTAATTTCACGGGAGTGTACTTCTATCAAATGTGTCTAACACTTGTTTCTTCTCACATGAGAGTGTGATGAACATGGTATCATTTTAGGTCCCATTTTATTGCTGTCATTAATTGCATCTATATGGTCTGAAACCGCTGCCGTGTTTGTAGAAGGACAGCTGAAACTTTAGTTACAGAAGGTTTGCGTTGCAGATGGACAGCAGAGTGAGTGAGTGAGTGAGTTGGGGTTTAACGCCACTTTCAAGAGTATTTCACTTATATCGCGGCTGCTAGTATTATGGCAGGGAGAAAGCCCGCAACGCCATGTGGCTATGCACTGCGTTGAAACCTGCGAGCAGCGGCCGGAACTAGCGAACCATGGGTGTTACTACGCTGAAATTCAGTGTAGCATTGCACCCAAACCTTACAGCGTGTAGAACAGTTCTCTAAGTTGCCGTGCCCCTGGCGGGATTCGAACCCCGGACCTCTTGATCCGAAGCCGAACGCGCTAACCACTGCGCTATCCCGCCCCCATGGCCAGCAGAAACAATATTGTAGTTACAGAAGGACAGAAACAGTATCATAGTAGCAGGACTACAGAAAAAGGGAATAGTAGCATAAGGACTACAGAAACTAGTAATGGTCACAAACGTGACCATGTCTCCCGTCGCAATCAAGAAATGAGCTAAAAAAAAGTGGACACACAGTTTTTACAGAGAAGAAAGCTTTTCATGTTTGATTCAAATGTTATCATACTTGGCTAAGAGCATTTTAAAAACTGGTCAAAGTCTCGTATTGACCTTGGAAATGAGGTCAAGGTTAACCAAATCGACTGGTATCTGCGTTATCCCCAAATGAAGAGTGGTACCTAATGTGAAGATTACAGACGCAGCAGTTCATGAGGTATCACGCTAAAAAGATTTTATCCAAAAATGTTAAAAGTCTCGTAGTGACCTTGAAAATGACTTACATTAAAGATATGAATGCTTTTCAAACATTGGACATAGATGAATACTATAGGTATCAACAGTCTGTCTCGGTTAGGTGATTCCTTTTTAACATATGAACTGCATATTTCTTTCACACAGAACGTGTTTTTGAATGAAATATATACATTAGTTAATCCAATATGAAGTTATTAAAACTTACAAAGATTCTGAAAAAAAATTCATAACGTGATGTCTGTTATCTCTAAGAACTTATATTGTTAATAAATAACTTATCTGCTTCTTGTCTCAGACAACTGGTCATTTCAACATATGATTGTCATCGTCAGGCACAGCGGAAATGGGCAGAAGTACCAAAGTAATGATCGAAATATACAATTGCATGGTCACACATTATGGTATGAAAAAGTTTTTTTCTAAAATTCATGCCATAGATGATGTTTTTGATGCAACAAGATCCTGCAAACCATGATGCACAAATCTTGGAAAGGATTGATGGATACGAAATCAATGTACATGAACAGCTGTCATGTCCTAACATTCTGAGGGGTATAATGCAGAAAAGGGATGGTTTTCGGATCATACAATACAATACATCTAATACAATTTGGATTTAAATGCTAGGTCCTGTGCTGATAACTTAATTTGAATGGCTGAAGAAAAGAACCTAGAACAGAATGGAGAAGAGCACTCAGATATTACCGGGGCAGGATTGGAACCATGTGCCATTTCGCCGACAAATCTGTTTCAAAAATGTCTTTAATAGTCGGAAGATGTAAATATAAAGTCTTAAAATAATGAGATATTGAAGTTAGTTTTCAAAGGCGACGAAAAAATATTTTGGGGAATATTGCCAGAAAATGGCACCTGGAATCTTATATAGAAGCTGGTTGGTATTCATTAACTCCTAGAAATGTCAGAATGTGATCATCAATGACTTAAAACACGATGTGCATGTCTTGTAAATCTGATTTAAAATCATATTTCACCAAAATAAAAACACTGCTTTTTTTTCTATGAGTGGTTGTTCATTTTTGGCTGTCCGGAACATACCATAATTAGAATAGCCTTGAAATTCCCAAGACATGAACCCTATTGAGACTCTCTGGTACATTATTGGTTAAACAGCTGCCGGGGATTGCCCATTTCAAGCAAGGAGATTTGAAAGTTGGTAAGTTGGTATTTTGTCTAAAAAGATACCTGTCGAAGTATCCAGGAACCAATGCCTAAACAAATAAAGGCACTGGGATTCCTTTCTTGTGATACCAAATAGTGCTACAATACAAGCATTTGTTAGTTGTGACCTAAGTCTCCAAAGTCATGTAAACATAGCAATTTAACAAACGTTTGTTCAGATGCTGTAATCTGCTTTTGGATTAAATGTTTTTTAAATAATATTCGTAGGAACCAACATCCCGAGAGTCATGAACCTATCATGAACATCTTAACCATTCAACAACACCAGATTCGCTAAACGTATCCAATGAACTGGATCCAAAATAAGTTTGTGCTGATCGATCAGTAACACACTCTTACACTAAAACCTTTTAAAGCAAACGTAATTCTGTCCATATAGATTTGCAGTGTATCATTCAATTGTCATTTTAAACGAATATTTCTGACTGCTGGGTTGTGCTAGACATAGAGATATATCTAGCCTCATATAATATTCAATACGTATGTGCTCAGGTGGCGTTATCGGATACGTTGAATATGCCTTTGGAAACATTATTTGAGAACATGTCAGGGATATAAATTAGTTTTTCCTATCTCACATATTTCCCCAGGGAAA
Source organism: Gibbula magus (assembly GCA_936450465.1). Classification (NCBI taxonomy): domain Eukaryota; kingdom Metazoa; phylum Mollusca; class Gastropoda; order Trochida; family Trochidae; genus Gibbula; species Gibbula magus. The sequence goes on along the minus strand of OW388292.1, from coordinate 57,302,265 downwards.
AGGGAAAATCATATTTGTAAAGTAAACATACGCAATATAAATATTAAATGATCATGATATATCTCCTCAATAATTAATAGATTACGAAAATGCGAATGGGAAAGCCTTGTGAATATATTACAGTTAGTATGTACTGGTACAAAAACGATGTCAGACAAATAAATGCAAGTTTTACAAATCTGATGTCAATTGTAATTCCACATTCTCGTGTAAAAAACATTTTTTTTTAAAGTTAAACATATACATATTCCCTGATAATGCTTGCTAACAATTACTATAACATATATTCAAAGAGGACGAAATAAAAAAATGTATGTACATATCCAGCAGTGTGACGCCATAAAGACGTGACGTCAAAAACAATGTTCCCATTCTACCTGTAGCGTATATCTGTATATATATCTATATACCTATATATGTGAGTGAGTGAGTGAGTTGGGGTTTAACGCCGCTTTCAAGAGTATTTCACTTATATCGCGGCTGCTAGTATTATGGCAGGGAGAAAGCCCGCACTGCGGTGAAACCTGCGAGCATCGGCTGGAACTAGCGAACCATGGGTGGTACTACGCTGAAAAGGGAACCAGGAATTTGAATTATATTACGGTACAACCTATTGTTCTTTATCATATTATCCATGTACATTCACATGTCAAGAACCTCAATAATGCAATTATAATTCATCACAGATATTAACTTGTCTTGACGAATCTATGCAATGAAATGATTTAAATGCATTTATTCAGAATGTCTGTGAACCAGGTGATTATTTTGTCACAGTGACAAGTATATGAATGATGTATGTGTGGAAATTTATGTGAGTGAGTTGGTGTTTAACGCCGCTTTCAAGAGTATTTCACTTATATCACGGCTGCTAGTATTATGGCAGGGAGAAAGCCCGCATCGCGAGCATCGGCGGGAACTAGCGAACCATGGATGGTACTAAGCTGAAATTCAGTGAACCTTACTGCGTGTAGAACAGTTCTCTACTGCAGACAAAGTTGCCGTGTCCCTGGCGGGATTCGAACCCCGGACCTCTTGATTCGAAGCCGAACGCGCTAACCACTGCGCTATCCCGCCCCCACCTATATATGTAGTAGAAAACATAGTGCTATCCTATTTGTAATTATCACTCTTTAATCTGAAGCCTGTTCAATCGAACCATGTTACTATGAAATGATTCTGGAAAATGTTCACATGTAAATGCTCGACATTACAAAGTTCCATAATGCAGTTCATATTTTTCTCTTTCAAATTCTTATAAGTATATTTTCTGACACACTAAAGGTTGTGGTCTTCTCAAACGTTCTTTATTTCGAGCAAAACGTCACTGCCTGAAAAAGTGCAACATCTATTAAATAGCGTCTCGTTATTCTGTGTGTCCTTCCATTGTTTTTTTTCGGAATGTATATTTCTATTTTCAGTACCTGGCATCCGCTTTCAACCGTATGTTTCTCTCGGGATTAATACCGTCTGATGTATCCATCATTGTATCAGTGTAACCTAAGTGGTACACAAGTTTAAATCAATGCCAACTGTTCACAAGCGTATAGATATGTGATAAGTATGAACATGTCGGGCAGGGGGTTCGCTGTTATTGGACCAACGTCGCCTCCTGAGGATATTAACTGTCTGGTTTGATGTATTACGGAGTTATTTTATGACAGCTTTGCCACTGCTAATGGTGAATGCCTCATTTCACCTCTGTGTCGCTCAATCAAAACACAATGTTCGTTGCATATATGTATGTCTAACACTTGTTTCTTCCCACAGTATAGTGTCATGTACATGCCGTTTGCAATTTATCACTTAGATCTGATTCGGTTTGTGCTGTCATTAATAAAAACATTAAATAGCAGAAAGGACGTCAACGAAACCTTACTGGTGTAACGTGTGTTGTCTGACATTGTTTGCCCAACCCATTATGATCTTTGGTTGCTGATTTGAAACCGTATAATTCAGGATGAAGGCCATACATGTACATGATGAATGTTATCTTAAAGTATTCACTATTTTGATTTGATATAATGTTGTATATTCATTTACATGTAACCATCTCCTCAAGTTAAATATTCCAAATGCGGGGAATTGTTTTTGAAAGTAAATAAATCATTTACTTGGAAATAGCCATGCTTTCTTAAAAACGGGTTTTTATTATTGTCTGGAGTTTTCAAATGTAATTTAAACGTTTGGGTCGTTGCACTAAACAATCGTAAACTTTGTGACATCTGTAAACCTTGCATTAAGTCTACCTTAGTGATTTAGGAGCTCAGAGCCTTGTGCAACGCATCCCCTATTTATTGGTCTCAGGTACTCAATCACACGTTTACATGTGGCAAACAAAATGTCAACTTGTATTCTTAAAGAAGGGGAACCATTTATTTTGAGATTGGATCCACATTGGAGTTCATCATTTTGAATCATGAAATATTCGAGAACAGATTTGCAAAGGAATCCGATATCAGCAAAAACGATTTTTTAACACTACGTTTGAAGGTATTCAATTGTAAGTTAACAACCAATTCTTTTAGAAAATTGGGCACTGTTTGCAGAGAGAAACCGATTTTTTTGTCAAATCATTTCAGATATAAATTAGAGTTAATCTAACCACGTTAAATGTACAATACATAAATTATAGATAAAGGATCATAGGTATGTAAGCCTTAACATGTACTCAGCCGATTATAATATATATGAACAATCGACACATTACAGAACCCAGTCCATAGGCTAAGTTCTGTAAAACGCCGTTGCGTCGGTTGTTTATAGTTCATGTTGAATATGGTAAATTTGAATGACTTTCTTAGATGATGGCACATACATCTCTCTTGAATATTGATGACCTTATGTTGATAGGAGAGGGCATTTCATTTGTTCAGTGAGTGAGTGAGTGAGTTATTGTTTAACGCCGCTTCGGCAGTATTGCAGCCACTAGCGGCGAGATATTTAATTTATTTGCCTAATTTATAAAAGAAAATTGCAATTGAAAAACAGAACACGACACGAAGGCCGCAAAACATCAGCGTATTATCACAAGTTGAATAAAAGCTGAAAATGAGAAGTTAAAATTTATAATTTGTCAATAAGGTGTATAACTTTAAAAAAATCTAAAACACGATGCTCACCGAAATGAGTAAAAACTTGATTTATTAAAATAGAAGGATAAAAAGTTTCCCTGATATGTGCAGTGTCCCAACACTCACAGGGTATACATACCGGGGGATCTTCCCCCTTTAAAACATATGAGTGTGTAAGATGAGAGTGTCCAATACGACATCGTCGTAGGACACAAGCTTCCTGCCGGGTAAAAGAGGATAGAGATTTGTAACCTAAATGAGGTTGAATAGTGTGAAGTTTGTTTTGATGTTGTTGGTCCCATTGGGACTTCCAACTTTGTTGAATGTAAGATTTAATAGCAGGTTTAGAATCCGCATATGGATCTTTAGTGGGAGAAATATGTTTGAGGTTTAATGCTGATTTAGCTACCGAGTCAGCTTTGTTACATTTGTTCAGACCCCTGTCCCCATACTAGCTGTGTTGCAGGGTTCGTACTCTCTCCATAACAGCGCAAGTATCTGTGTGTAAAGGCATTGTAGCACATTTTTCTTCAAATTTGGCATCTATTATTAAAATTATCGCAATATATCGTTACATAACAGGGTAAACAATCTCATTACATGATCCAATAAGCCATATTCTAGACAACTTTTATGGTAGAAAATGGTGCGACGTATAAAACAAGTTTGTGAATGGTAACCTCCCAAAAGCAGACAGCTAAAACGCAGAACTGTTAAACCAACACTATTTATGGTTGGTTGCACACACCTGAACCCTCACAGTATAATGGAATGTCCCAAACCGTGTCAAAATGCAGAAAGCTTAAAGGTAGAAAATGAAACATACTGGACCTTGTGTTAATCATAGATTTTATCAAATAAAAACAAAATACTGGTTGTTTTCGTTCAGTTTATATATTTGCATATATTAGGTATGTTCATTTTGACAATATACACATTTGTATTCAATCTTTAGTTCAGTACTTAAAAAGTCCAAAGGCCTGTAGTAAATGTACAGTTCATATATGAGTAGTAAGTCATAACAGGTTCTTATTTATTTCAATCTGTTTTTTTTTAATCCATTGCGAAAGATATGTACATTGCAAGATTGTGTAGTGATAATATGTTAGTATCTGTTAACAGTGATATTAATTTTCTTTCACTTGGGTTTTTATAAAAGTATGGTTTAGGTACTTAGTTCGTAAAATGTTATACACAGGGCAGATGAGAAGGAAATGTAATTCATTATCTATGGCATTATTTACATATTCTCTGTTCTCTTGGTATACCTAGGTATCTGCCAGTTTCAATAAATAATTCATTGGAAGAGCAACGAAATCGGGCGAGAAATATACGAACTTGATGAAATAAAATTAGCATAGCATGGACTTGTCTGATCCAACCAAACATATCCATAACCTGTTTTGTACAGTTTTCTAATATCAGTCACCCAATTTCTTTTCCAATTTTGGTCATATCGCATATTGAATAACTTTATCCAATACTTTATCCCATTAACAGATGAATATGTGCATAACGGGAATCTACCTAATTCTCCATAAATCATAGTAATACATATACTTGGTTTTAAACCAAGATACCTTTTGCATTCATATAGGTGAACTCTGAAATCTGTATCAATAGTTATACGATCATGGAATATGGAAATAGTCCAAGACGGTATAGGACAAATCTTAAGATATGTTTTCTTCCCAGATTGTATAGAACATCACCACCTATAATACCACCATATATATATTTTTCAATACAATTATCTACTCCAAACGTACTAAACGATATAGCATTCTTACTGTGCCCCTCTACTCACTTGATGTGTGTGGACCAGTCAATTACTTCATTAGGTATGACCAGCCTGATCATCAACCAATTCATTCTGTATTATGGCAATTCTGCTTTTCAGCTTTCTGTGTTTTGGAGGGTAACCTTGTGAAACTATTCATTGAGATGTAGACCGGTAGCTCTCATGCGATTTAAAGAGAGATATTGCCTGGAGTCGAGAGTAGACGTGTTATCAGGAGCTCTCACCAATGTGACAACAATGTGATAAAATTCACTCTATAAAGACAATTTCAGCTAAAATTAATATGAGGGATTAACAATGAACTATTATTCGACATAATAGTGCAAAGATTTATGTTGGATGGCGTAAATTCAGACATATTCAATATGAGTGAGTGAGTGAATGGCGATGTGAGTTGTGCGCGATTACCTGTAAATTTTGAAACAACTGTGTCATAGACATACGCAGTATCTAACATGTGCGTTTGTTTACAAACATTAGCAGTGACGGTCTTCGTTCTGATTGGCAGTTCCGCACTACCGCAATCCAATCAATGGCTAGAGAGTCGACGGTGCCTCGTGGTGCACATGTGCACCAAGAGGAATGAATGCTTGTGTTTGAATATATTTGTACAAATGTGACCCGGTTATCGAGCTTATACAAACATGAATAGTCAGAACCGACAAATGTTTGCTTATGAACTATTTCTTTGAAAGAAATGACTCTCTTGATCACATGTAGTTCATGACACTTGATCAGTCTACACTGACTCTGGATAAGACACAGAATTTGTTTTTATTGATATGCCTTCGCTTGCGAAAACAAAATATTTAAATTTGGTTTGTATTTTGAATCACTTTTTCCCATGTGTTTTTCTAAACATACTTAAAAAGAATTCCAAGTTTGTTGAAGCCTTTATTATTTTTTGTATTAACCAGACTACCCCTTATGGTGGGTGACTGTTTGGTTTATTTACTTTGTTCATCAATTGTTTTCTTTCCATATGCAAACGACTTGTTGGGATTAGTTAAAACCAAAAACTCCTATTTTACATTGAGTGCGACATTTAAATTCACAAATGAATTCGATAATGTGTACGTCGCATACATTTTGTTTACTTATGGAGAGGCATTAATATAAGCCATTGGCTTGTTTGCCGATCCAGTTCTGTATTATTATGGAAATAAATATGTTTAAACTATTTGGAAAAATCATACAGCTAGATGTGAACACTTTAAAATGGCCGATCGAAGGGACATGGACTCCCATGGTTTAACCGAACCATGTACATTTGTTATAGAACTTATTGATTGAGGAGCATTACTTAGCCATTGGTAACACTTATTTTACTTTTCGTGAGAGCAGCTTAATTCATTACGGCGTGCCACAATGTATTTAAAGATTACAGATGTTATAATTTACCTGACCTAAGACCTTTAAAGTGCATCATTTAACACATTGATTATAGTTGAGTCAGAATCAAATCAACAACGTATCACCTGATTCAATGAGTTATTCAAGTGATACGATTCAGAGACAGAAAGGAATTACTGGAACATCCAGTTACATCCCCTTGAGTAGTCCAGGTTTGGTAACCTCATTCTCCCGGTGCGAGCTAATCGAGAGTACTATCTGGTTGACTTCTGTGAGTGATCGAGGAAGGTTATTAGCACATCCGTTTGACCATGAATGGTTTGTCTTCATGTAGCGTTAATTTCTAACTGATTTCTTTCACATGTTATCATCAAATGAACTTTTCTCGTCGTATGGTGATGCTAATATAACATTCGAACACCCAAACATTCACATTTTATCAATAAGTTTAAAAAAACTGACAAGCCTACAGCATGGGCGGATCTTGACATTTATAAACAACAGTTGTAAAATTGTTTTTATTTGCAATTAAAAATATGAATCTATCATATGGGTTTAATGTATTCGACATGTCGGGAGACAACACACGAATTCCCTCACGTCTCTTTTAAGACGGTCAAATTGTTTCGAGGTACCCCGATCATCGTCGCAATACAATACGATGTTGTGTACAGCAGATCAGGTTTCCTGACGCCCCATGACGAAATGTATTGCAGACAATTCCTGCTTAGTGCAGCACATAAATGCCGCTAATTGACGTGACGAACATATTTTTGAAAGTTTATTTTGCATTTATAAATACGCTAAGGTGTTTGCTAATGTCTACTTTTTTGCTAAATTTGTCGTTAATTGTCATGTCAATTGTTGAAATTCATACCAACATAAATAATTAGAAGTTACACACACTGTCAAAATGTACAATTAAACACTTCTAAGTTTAGTATTGTAAACATTGAATGTGAGTTTTTGTCCTTGCAATGGGAAAATGAACGACATCAAAACGTAATTCAAACTCTTATAAACACTTTCGCCAACTCGCTGAATGACGCTTTAACATGGTTCATTTTCCTTTGCAAACACCCAAGCTAACATTTTGATTGGTTTATATATGTGTATCGGTGTCAATATGGAGAAGCTGATATCACTGCAGTGCTGGGGATTGGTGCCTAACTCTGAGGTGTAAACATGCATGATCAGTTTAACATGACATTTAATTTTGGTTCTAAAATGTACAAAATTACAATTGGTGCTGATTTAGTTATAACTTCTTACTCGACGTACACATTCACTGCTGTCACATGCATGTTTAGCAGCCGACAATTACGACTCTATATCACCTATGTACTCGTTATGAGACATGTCATCTTAGAAGTTTCCCAGTTGATCCGTTACTAACATAGAACACATCATTTATTTCAAATTGTGATATTGACAAACTTGAAGCTGGGCTGTCCGTGTCAGTAAATACAATCACTGAGTCTATAAGGATGCAATTTGCTGCTTTCTCTTTTTAATGAAGTCATACCAGATTGACGTTCTCACAAGTTTTGTGAAATGACACGGGGAGGCCATTCTCTTCCCACAGAGGTTACTCTCTTCAGATTTCTGATCTCTCTTCTACGTCGCTTGAAATCGAGAAAAAAGGAGTGTCCTGATTGGTTGCAATTGAATCAAGTTGTGCATTCAGCGACGCCATTGTAAAAGTGACATTTGCCAATAACAAATCATAATGCTAAAATATACGTAAGATAAAGTTTTTCTGTTTAATGTGTTTTCCTCGAAATATGATATTCGAGTTTGTGAAAGCTATTGAGCATAAACATGCTTATAAATAAAGAACACCAAAACAGAGACACATGCCAAAAATAGCGCATTTGTGTTATTTACATCAGACATATTTAAATGACATATGTTAATGAGCAATACCCTTAAGAGTCAAATGTCTAGATCTTTGAAGCCACTCGTTCGACATGGTCGCTGAAAGATGAGTTTTCATTTGTTAAAAAACATGGATACAGTATGAGGTTCCCATTTACCCCGCTAGGGAATTTTGCTGGAGTCTAGAAATTCATGCAATGTAGAACAGAGGTTAGGATCGGAAGGGAGTGACCCCTGTGGGAATGCGGAGACGCAGCTTGAACGAAAGATGATCGGTGTATTGTTGTTTGACACTCAATATGTTGGTTTATGCAACATGAATATAAATGCACAAATATTGAAAACAGGATGTGATGAAATATTTGCCTGTTATGTAAAAGTAGTAACCTTTCTAACATGGAGCAATCACTTTTATTCTCAATCAGGAACCCAGCGTCTCAGAGGAATCTTCTTTGTCTTTTATTTATTATTTCTGAAACCTTTAGCCAAATTACCGGTACTTGTTTTTGGTTATCTACAAGTGTTTCTGGTTAATTGATAAGTTCAAGGTAAACCCAATACCTAATTCTGAATATACACACGTGAATGTCACTGTTTCTGACAAAGCTAGATTGTCTGTACGTGTTTATGTTGTTTTTAAAAATGTTTTTGTGAAGTATCTGCCTTTAATTCTAATTGTTTCTGAAAATGTGTTTTAACTGTCCAGCGACAGGATGTGATATATTGAATAGGTTACATTGGGTGATAATTGCAACCCGTCTGACATGACCTAACTGGGCCAGTAGTGAGTTTACCGTAGGCCAGTATGCCTGTGAGGCGAGGTCAAAGACAGGAGGTTTCCGGGAGAACAGTCAGCCTTCACTCTCGAAACGCATCTGTTATTCTGTCATTATTCAGCATTGAGTCATGTGACACTAAGCACGCTAATGTCTCCTGGAGATCAGGTCATCAAACATACATAATCCCCTCTACTGGAGAGTGAAGACGAACTCGACACATCCAACCTTTGATGATGATTGTCTTGTGTGCGTAATCCGCGTCATATCAGAATAAGAAGATGTTCATATTATCTCAACATATTTCCATATATTTATACAAAAATGGATCGGCAAACAAGGCAATGACTTATGTTCATACCACCTAAGAAAAAACAATAAACGGCGTTTTGGTAAATTACAAAACTTCATACAATGACTAAGATATATTAGTCATACATGCATATAATCCTCCATACAGTCAGCACACATTTAGTTCATGGATTGAGACACGCTTGATAACAAACTAAGGCTATCAACCTAATACGGTAGGACTATAGAAAGTTTATTATTGTTGTGAATAGTGTTGTTATAAATAATCTTGTCGAGTGGTAGGAAAGATGATCTTTCATTTGAAGGTTTATCAAGTTACCAACGATAGCCTAAGCTAAGGCGTAGTTGAACCTTGCTGATCAAACAATGTGCATTTTGTTTCTGTTTATATTCTATATAAAGTGTTCTATCCTCAAGACAGAGTTTAATGACTTGACCACCGAGTTAATACAATATTATTGTTACATGAAATTAATCTTTGTAAGTATGACTGACGTCTGTCACAACTCTACATCAGTTACATTGAATACAGCAGAACCAATGAATGAATGGACTTCACCTACCCACCATAATTGTGAATATATATATATGAGTGTCAAAAGGTTTGTTTACACAGATGAACAATACACATCGATGAAAAGTTACATAAACAAATAAGACTGTTAAAAACTGTCAAGAATAGCTTTACAATTTACCACTTGTATTCCGGTAAATTCGATTATCGTCCCCACACGATAGAATCAGACATTGAATATCGGTCATGATTTCAACTGACGATCATTCACACGTGATAGCATTCGCACACTTCAACCTGACACCAGTTTCATCCATCGAATTTAGTACTGAATTCAATTAAGGGGATAACATCACAAAATTATGTTAAAACATATATTAATAAAGTTCTTCACTACAGTTATTACAATTCTTTGGAATCGTGGTGTTTAAATAGTAGTACACACTAAGATAAAGGAACAAGTTTAATGACGATTTGAAAATGATAATTTACCCCAATCACCCTAAACGCAGTAAAAACACAAAACCACGCGGAGGAGTAGTTGAATGCATGGTGTAGACAGGTTGCCGAAATGATGAAAACATTTTACTATTAGTTGAGAATATACATATACATCGTTCCTCTGGACATGTGCTGTACATGTCTCTGTAGACAGAAATCGAGTCAAGAGTATAAAATCATAATACAAAGTATTATCATAATGCCATGTAAAATCAATGAAATAAACATGATATGACGTCAAATTACTTCTTCGACTTCTTCAGAAATACTTATAAAACACTTGGGACTCGGTCAATAACATCCTAATCGGAGACAGGCAATCTGCGATCAATATAATGCGGTAAAAGTAAAGTTCTATAATGTTGTGTTTTTTAATATAATATCGAGTGTATGATAGATGATTTTTCCGTTGAAGGTTTATCAAGTTACCAACGATAAACTATGCTATAGAGTTTTTGATTATTGGTGATCATACAATGTGAATTTTGGTTTCTGTATACATTCTTTATCACGTGTTTATCCTCAGGTATCAACGGTTTTCGGCCACTCAGGATACATATATCATGTATGAACCTAATCTTTTTTATGTATGGCTGAACCCCTTCAGAAACTATATATCAGTTAGACTGAATATGGTAAGACTTATAAAGGAATGAATGAATGGAAGCATCACTTATCCACCAGAATTGTGAAGAATTATTAATGAATTATAGTGACAGGTGAGACTGAATATAACTACAAGTCATTATTACACACATGAATGCCCATAACAATATACCTCAAAGAAATGTTACATCAACACTTTCGACATTCTATTTCCATTTCCAGAGACCCGAATAAGATGGTTAAAACTTTCAATGAAATAACTGTACAATTTTCAACTTGCATTCCCAACAAGATAAAGAATTACACCCCAATCTGTCTGCTAGACAGGACCTGACAGCTATTCGTGACATGGGTATTTATGTCATTAAGCTGAGGGTGAACACGTATAGAGACAACACCATAGGAACTGCAAATCATCAAAAGCTCTATTTTAACATCACAGGGGAGTGCCGATAAATCAGGGGAACATATGAAACTATATACACTACACTAATGATGTATTATAACTACTCATATATTCAGAGAGACAAAAACATTTTCATATACATTTTTCCAAACCAACTAAGTGAGCAGTAATGAAAAAAGATTCTATTCTAGATTTCTAAATGTTTCGAGAGTATTTTCGTAATATCAAGATATAGAACAATTCAAAATAGTTGACCATACATGTGTTTTCACATATACACGTCTATAAAGGTCACATAACGATTAAAGGTTGCTTGTGTTTAGCCAATGCCAACATCATATTGATAACCATGTTTCTGCTCATCCAACCCAAATGTGTTAATGTCGGATCAATGTCTACTGAATTATGAAAATATCCCCAGCGTTGTAGTCTACATGTATTACATTTTCTTGTCTAAATTTGCAGGATGAAATGGTGCAAGCAGAGCATAAAGTGGCATTATTTTTGCTTCCTGGTCGTGTAAACGCCACTTCAGACCCCATTAGCCAGCTTAAATTTTCGGAGCAATAGATTCTTTCATAAATGAGCTAAATCAATGATATGATCAATGTGTGAAAATTCATCAAAAACTTGTACCATTAAAAACAAATATTTGCGGTTTCTAAACCATGCCACGCCGTATGCAATGCTTGAGATAATGTTAACAGTTGAACATGTAACTTATTTGATGCTATAAAAATGCACAACACTTTCATTGATTTCTTTCATTTATGGTGAAAACTGTCTAAAAGTTTTCTCAAGTTTTCCTTGAAGTAGAGAACATACGGTTTCATATATATCATGGATGTGTGTGCCATTTCGTTTAAACTGACACAAGGGTGACGAGAATATATACACATGGAAACAAGTTAAGCACCCCCAATATTCAAAACTAAAATGTCATTAAAATCTCAGATGCCGAAATTCGGTTTAAAGTCATTTTGCCTTATAAAAATAAAAAAACAAGTGGCCCTGTTGGCGTGATTAGGTAAATTCTATTCAATTTGGTCTTCACATTTCTTACAATGATTATAGCTTTGTTCACATGAGATTTACGCATTATAGCATCATTGATATATGCTGAACAGTTAGTTTAAAATGTTCGAATATGAAGCCATCATGAAATAAAAATACATTTGTATTTTTTCGTTTAATCCATATTTCTGATTCACTTCGAAGTGGACACATTTGGCATTTTTTTTCAAATGAAGGTAATATCAAACCAAAATGATATAATACTGTGTCTATGTAATTTCTTATCACTAAATTGGGTATTCTGAATCAATAACATTATGCTCTAATGAAGATAAATCCCGCCAGGGGCACGGCAACTTTGTCTGCAGTAGAGAACTGTTCTACACGCAGTAAGGTTTGGGTGCAATGCTACACTGAATTACAGCGTAGTACTACCACCCATGGTTCGCTAGTTCAAACCCGCTGCTCGCAGTTTTCACCGCAATGCATACTGACGGAATATCTCGTTACTAACACCTCAGACGTGGTCTATACGTGTTTCGACTACACGGGGAATTATCTGACACATCTGGCATGCATAGAAAAGCAAACACTCATATGGAATTTGTTCTTGCGGATATTTAAAACGTTAGTTTGCAGATTAAATCATGTTCTATTCTGAGAAATCTGATTACATTTAGGTCCTCATCAGTCAAGTCTTGCCATTGTATCTGGATGACACGATCTCTTCTGTGAGTGACATGAGGTACTCAAACCGTTTTCATTCTGGAGATATATTAGGAGATTTCACTGCAGTCATAAGCAGCGCATTATGGCATAATCCAGTGAGACATATGGCTTTGGCTATGCTTGATTCGGGACCCGGCGCACTACCCGGCGTACACCGTTTTCGGCGCAACCAGCGAATCACTTACATTGGAACCCGGCGTACGCCTTAGGTGTATTCCGAATGCGCCGGTTGGAAATGACCGGCGAAGGCGGCGTGTAATGACGGACAAATGTTATCCTTGCGACATTCAATAACTATTTTTAATGAATTTGCTTTTGACAATTTAGACAGTTTAATTATTTATTTTAAAATATTATTGGTTCTTTAAACAATGCATCACACGTTAATAAAATATTAACACATGTTTTGAAATAATTCCCTAAAAATACTTTTTTGATATAAATGACTTGTTTATTGAAGCTAGTTTGAGGGATGATGACGTCTTCCTGTCTGTACGCAGTTACACTTGTTTCAACTTCACCGGGTCAAGGACCGGCGTACGCCGGACACGTGGTCATTGTATACGCCGCTAAAACGAACCAAGCATCGCCATTCAATGTTCAAGCAATCAGCTGTAGTATGGCATGATGGTGTAAAGTGGAGCGCAGTTTTGTAGTGGTTTGCATACTGGCCTGTCACGCTTAAGATATACCGACACCGTCGGCATGGAAACGTGGTACTTTAACCAATTTTAATATCACACAATGATTCAATAATCAGTACATAAAACCCATCAATAAACATTATTGATCCCCCAAGATGAAAGCATATGCTTGAATCTTCGACAAGTGGTTCATTAGCTTTGGTATTTAAAGGAAATATTTATTTCATATAGCAAATTTTTGTGTTGAATGAGATAGAGGAGTCACAGAAAATTGAACTACATGTCCTTAATAAGCGGCACATAATTAGGTTGATTACACTGAAGGTAAAATGACACGGTTTTGCCATTAGGGGATGCATCCGATATTCCTGTGGGTATAGACTTCAGCATTACACAGGAAATGATATCACCTTGGTCAGATGATTGAGAATGTCCTTAATCGAAAAGGTGCAGCACTCTTCCTGGAACTTTACCTTAAAAAATCCAAAAACATAAATGAACTTTATTTGATATTTGATATTGATTAGAGATATGACTATACGATGTCATGATATATCTTTTTTATTCAAACATATTTTTTCAATGACGAAACAGATTGTTGAGCTATTCTAGGAGCATAAACCTTCTCCAAGGTATTCCTGCTCCTATAAATTGGATTCAAGAGCTGCGCTAGTAACACTGACCAAAGGTGCCTCCTCTTTTCGTTGAATGAAGGTAACTTCCAGTTTGCTAGAGATGTATCAGAATTGGCACCATCATGCTAACCAATAGAAGACTGTGAAAGGAAACATTGAGTCTCTGAAACACTCGAGAACTCAGTTGAAAGGGAAGTAACTCATTCAAGAAGTTTGATTTGACTAATATGCAGTTCATAAACTTAATTTTCATTTAACCCGTGAACGATTTTTAGGTCCAGCGTCCAGCGTCTTTATAAAAGAGGGTTTATACTGGTGTTTTATATAATGACTTATTTCATTAACTTTGACAGCGGGTTTTCACGTCGAAAATTGGCATCTGTCTTTAAAATCTCGAGGTGCTTGGTCAAGTCAATTATTATCATGTTTGATTGGTTTTGTTATAGGCAGTATGTATTTTTGTCCAAGCAAATTAATCACAATGAAAATGTTGTTGAAACACATTGCTGCTGTTGTTAATAGGGATAGTTGTTTATTAGATGAAATCTTATTCATTGCATATATTTAGATCTACCCTAGAACTAGGAATAGATTTGAAGGACGTGCTTGCTATGATTTTTCAAACATGAATATGTATTTCCTTGTGATGTAAATTTTAAAGCCATCACACATGTGTTATGTTTGCATATATAGAGTGTAATATGTAATGTAACATGCAATGTGGCATGTCTAAGCTCTGTGTGGCATCGAAGCATGGTGAAAACGAAAGAGATGGAAAATTAACTTAAACAGTGATAACCATAACCTACTGAAATGTCTTACCTCACCATCAATCTTAACAGTCTGGGATCTCGCTAGTTCTCTATTAATTCGCCAATAAACTATCACTACGTGAAATAGTTGTGTTACATAAGGTTAGAAGAAAACAGTAAAACATTTTGTGTTATACAAATCAAAAGTTCAAGGCAACTTAAGATAACTCTCCTAGTTACAAGACGATTGGTGCAGCTTTGCAGTTGTATGAAGCTAAATCGAGTTGCTCTACCAGGGATCGTGATAAAACTGAAACTGGCACCCCAACATCTGCAGTGTGATGCTTCCGCCAAGTTGTACATGTGTGTATGTTCGGTTAATGAGAGTAACAGTAAATGACGTAGTGATAACTTGATAAATACGTAGGGAGCATACCATTAATTTTCATTTAGGTGAATTTGTTTATCAACATACATTAACATGGACATACATCTTTCAAGATGTCAACATTATTTGTAGGATAGATAATAATCACTAGTCGGACATACACACTTGAGACAAATAAACAGCTATCCACGCACAAAAAGCAATATTTGTACACAGAATGTTACTCCTAATACATATTTGATAAAATACTGCTTGAGTAAAGATTTGACATTATATTAATACTTTAGTATGTGCAATATAAACTGAAAATCTTACATTGTCACTGATTATGGTTATATTTTAATGGACGTAGTGGTCCGTATGTCAACTAAGTTTTAACAAAACGTATCAATATTGTCTATAGGTCTGTATAACTGGGTGTGTATAACTGAAACTTCCACTGAAACCAAACGTCTTCGTTAGAATGCTACAGCCATGTTTTATGTATGTTCGCTAAAATGACAAGGTATTTTTTATGAACCTTAACAAATTATCTCTATTTCTCCACGACTAGCTTGTAGTCAACTATAGGTGTTAGCTTAATGAAGTGAGGTGAGTTGGGATTTAACAGCTTCAATACTAGTTCATGGTGACGATATTGTTATCAACCTATACATTTCCCCCCTATTTTCATCTACTAAATCAAAGCCTGTTATGCAATCCAAGTCCAGTTAATGAAATGATGGTCCCGAAGCGAGGTTAGTATTGATTTTGAAATTTGTTATGTACAATACTTGAAACTTCATTAAAAAAAGCTAACACTTTTGTCTAAACCTTGATTTAATGATTTATTTTATTAATTGATATTAGAATGGACATTTTATATCATTATCATTTGTGAGATATTTTGAAATACATTTAAAAGTTCATTTAGTTTGGTGTATTTAATGAACAACCCATACAACATTTTTTTGGTTGATTTTTTCCATCAGACTTTGAATCATATTTAGAAAAATCATCAACTGCTCAATTATTTGAGATAATGAGAAACACCGGATTTTCGAGCTATCCTTGTTATTTCAAAACTCAGAGTTAATGATTAAATCAGTTTTTGTATTTTCAATGATTGAAATAAATCTTCATTTGTCAACGTTGTAATTAATAAACACGGTATTTTTAATTATAAAGATTTATCGTTATTAATGTAATTACTCAGCTATTCAGGACCGTTCCTTTGGAATGATTAATACGTTTTCACAATGATCAAAATGATGGACATATTTTCTATTTACAAAATCTGTAAAACTTATTACAGGCAGTGGTCAAAGATTCATGAAATAGCTTCCCCGATGATATAAAGTATTGGCACATGTTCAACGTTTGTTGTCGTCACTCTTTTAAATAATAATAATAATAATAATAATAATAATAACGTTTTGAAAAAGTTCCAACAATTTGCCATCATGTCATCTTCAAATACTTGTGATCAAACATAAATCTGTGTGATCCAAGTGATTAAATGTTACTTATTAAATTTGACCCCGCCTCCATTTCAATTTGGAGGCGTATTGAATGTCATAATTGGCAAATAAAATAAAGACTAACACATGTTATATTTTCGACAAAATCTTTTTTCAGTAACAGGCTTCTGGTCGAATATTCATGTTCATAAATTGATAAATCTGTGAAAAGCATGAATTTTCATTTAGGTAACAAAATATCAACATACATTCAAATTGACATACATGACATCAACATTATTATTCTGCATGATAGATATACGTCATTAGTTTGACATATACTTGAAGAGACAACAATGTATAATCAGTTATCCACACATCCAAAGCTGCATTTACATATACATGTATGTCAACCAAGTTATAAATAAATGTATTTATACTGTGTATCAAGTCAAAACGTAAAAAGGAGATCCAAATTAATTTTTTTTTAATAAAAGATGGTGCCAGTGTCATCTTGTTCTCATCAAAAGTCTAGGTTTTAAAATGTTCAGGTTTAATCTGATTTACATGTAGTATTCCAGGTTTTATTAATTTTAAAAACCCACTTTTCCCTTATTATTGACCATAATTAATTATTTAAATCGGTGTTCAATATACCATTGACAGCTGAAGTTGATTGGGGTTTAAGAGTGTCGTATTGTAAATTAGCATCGTATCATTACTTTAGCAGATACCTTATTTGTTTAGCTAGTGGTCAACATCATTTTTTTATGTCCACAGAACAAGAATTGCAATTTGGTGATGGTAAAAAGTGTAATTGTGTCATCCATTTCATTACCTAAAAGGGGCGTGTCCTTGTAACTTGCGATTCTGTGTCAGATTCGCTGTCAATCATTGGTTGTCTGTACTTGATTAGTGTTATTGGGGATTTTCAATATTTATGCATGCATACGACCGATGACCTTCTCGAAACGAAAACGAGGCTAAAGCCGCTTATATTGCATGGTTCGCGTTATGGCTGCATATCGGTTGTAAGGCCGCTGTGTGCTTCGATTTCTATCGACGGGAAATGAATGAACAGGTAGGTTCCTATCGAATTCCAGCATTGCAAGGATTTTATAGTATTCTTGATAATAAAATCGACAAAGTGAAGGGTATTTCATCCAGGTTTGGCGACAAACGACGTTTGTTTTGCATAGTTTTATTCGTGGTAAATTAAAGAGTTCCGGTTTTGTCATCTGCCGATTAACGGGATTTTCAAAGCTTAATAACATATCTGCATGTATCCATAATTAAAATCATCACCACAATGATAAAAAAATTTTATGACTCATAAACCTTTCTCGCACTTTTAGTTAATTAAAGCCACAATATATTGAATGGCAAGATGTTTATATATTTCTTATATGTAATTTTAATGCTGTGATCCTTGTTTTATATTACTTTGCTACTTTAGACATACAGGTGACTAGAAAGTATTTGTTTATTTGATTAAATTAATTGTATTATATGTAATTATATACTTTACTGCTTTAACAACAGAAGGAACAATAACGTTGACGTAGTGGGCTTTAAACACACATTCAAATGAACTATTTGAATCAATTTATATTTTTTAGACTCCAAAATTCATTTTAAATAATAACAATGGGGTTTATTTACAGTATAGTCTGCACTGAATGACCCTTTGTAACTCGTAATCATGTCACAAGAGGAGACGATTTAGCCGAATGATGTCTATGATTTGAAAAGTTTCTTCCCATCCAGTGACCATGTATAATGATTTCATTGCTTAAATAAATAGGGTGTAAATTTTCATTCGTATTTGTGCACATTAGAACACTGAAATAAAACGAGTTTGTCAGATTTACATCGCAAAAGGACGGTAAAAACAACGAGGAAGTACCACCATAAAATATTAGAAAAAAATCGCCTTGCATGTAAAATAGTAACCTCAGCTATAGTAATTGACGATAATCGACAGATGCATCGATCCTGAACGTTTGTCAAGTGATTTTATCATAATATTTAATAAAAACAAGTGAGCTACTGACTTGTCAATGCTATGTGAATGGTACTTCCGTGTTTCGAATATTCATGATGTAATATTAAGAATCCCCTATATTACTACACAGAACATTGTTCATGCCCATGGTCAACTCTTCTTCTTTCTTGGAGGGAGGAGTATCTCTTTACGTAACACTGATATTTTTATATTAAAATTTACATTGACAAAATAATTCAATCAGTCTTATTAAATCCATAGAGAATTGGGTCATTGGTAACACGAGCACCCTCCGAAGTGTACAACTGAACAATGACATGCACACATTACACTATCCTATTGTACGTTTTTCTTGTGTTTATTGCTAAAAAAACAAAATTTGATTTTTCAAACAAAATGTTTTCCTTCTATGACTTTTCATAAGCATCATTCAATGATGCCATCGTCGATCACAAAAACACAAAGAACGAAATAATTATCATGTCTGTATCTACTGTATGTGTATCAATGCCAACTTGTAACTTCATGCAGTCGGTATGGGCCATAGTGATATATATGCATGTTTGTTCGAAAGTTAAATTTACATCAGTACAATGTATACAATGGGTATGGTTTATTTCATAATCACGTGTGACATAATTAGTAAGACATTAACGCTACATCAAGTCAAATCATTCAAGGTCAATTGGATAGATCACTCACATAAGTCAACCAGAGAGTACACACGACCGAGAGAATGAGGTTACCAAACCTGGAATACTCAAGGGAATGTAAGTGGTCGTCCAAGTAATTCCTTTCTGTCTCTGAATCTTATCACTTGAGTAACTCATTGAATCAGGTGATACGTTGTTGATTGGAGTCCAACCATGACTACCTTAATATCAAAGTGTTAAACTTATATGATGCACTATTAAGGGGCTATAGCACGTTTTTTTCCGAAATTATTTTTTTTCAATTTTCCCATATATAATGATAGTTTTTGTCATTTATATTTAATTTAGAGGGTAAAACATCTTATCACACAAACCAATGATCTGATACGTAATGTCGGCAAAAAGCAAAAATTGCATTGCGGCCATTTTAATGTGAATACATGTTATTATTTCGAATTACAAAAAGATTGCCATGGCTTTAATGAACCATGTACACTCAATTTTTAATTTGATTTTCCGAATAAAGAAGGGAGTTTTACTGTCAGTGACATTATTTTCCAAACACATTTCATCAACTTATTTGAGCGAAACAGACGTGCTACTGTCCCTTAAAGATAATTCCGTCAAGATTAAGGTAAATTATAGTACAAATGTATATGATGTGACCTTCACATAACATAATGTTGCTGTGAAATGCTGAGAGGGCAAAGCCTGGAAGACAGAAGGCAGGAAGCCAATCTGAAATTCCCTTTCCTCGGTACGATCACATGATTAGTTTTGAGAATATTTTTTACACATGGATATAGAATGATTTTGTTATTGTAATTAAACTGACATCACAATGAAAGCCATTTTACACTAAGAATCACACAGAGGTGAACAAACTTTCGGGATGCGGCTGTACATCGTCTGAATGGATACATATAGAATACTAAACCATGTCCCGTTTGATAACATGTTTATACCAGTGAATGGTTTGGTATTTTAACGAGCGAAAGCGAGTTAAATACCGATGCCATTCACGAGTTTCCTAAACATGTTATCAAAGGGGACTGGGTTTAGTATTTTACTTATTACTCAAAAAACCGCTGAATTGCAAGAAAATCGTTGTTAGTGACGCTCACTTGCAAAAAGATCACCCGCTATTGCAGTCGCGCGGCTAACATTGTGACGTCAACCAAAATCGAATGTGACGTCACGCATCAATTATGACATTACGGCAGCAGGCGTTGGTATCATACATGTGTTTAACCAACTCATTGTATCTAATCTCACCACGTTTGAGTAATAACAAGGATAACATATGTAGTATCCTTTATCTGTAGAACATTATATCAAAATAGTGAATACTTTAAGATAGCATTCATCATGTATGTGCATCTAACCCATCCGGAATTGTATGGTTTCTAATCAGCAACCAAATATCTTAATGGGTAAGACATACAATTCAAGACAACACGCGTTATACCAATAAGGTTTCGTTCACGTCCTTTATTCAATTTAAAGCTTTTATTAATGACAGCACAAACCGAATCAGACGTAGATGATACATTGCAAAACGCCATGTACATTACACTATACTGTGGGAAGAAACAAGTGTTAGACATACATAACTAAAACGAACATTGTGTTTTGATGGAGCGACACAGAGGTGAAATGAGGCATTCACCATTAGCAGTGGCAAAGCTGTCATAAAACAAGAGAATTAGTGAGCACAGGTCACTCATATACCCCCGCTTTTAACATTGGTCAAAGAGAAATGTTTGAAAATAGCAAAAGAACAATTAGTGTCCGAGTTATGAGTGGAACAAAAAGTGTGAATGGCGAAGATGAAAAACAGAGAAAAGTTGCATCAATTATGCAAATGAGCGTATGAAGCAGATGTACACATCATGGTGATTGTACATATCAAGTTTCGTAACATTTAAAAACTGGTGTCAGAGTTATGAGTGGAACAAAAACTGTGAATGGTCAAGTCGAAAACGGAGAAAATCTGCATAAATTATGCAAATGAGGGTATGAAACATATAAAAGGCAGATGTACACATCATGGTGATTGTACATATCAAGTTTCGTAAAAATTTGAGCAACTGGTTTCAGAATTATGAGCAGACGGACGGACGGACGGACGGACGGACGGGCGTGTTGACTGCTATATACCCCCGACTACTTCGTATCGGGGGTATAATAACTCCCTAATACATCAAACCCGACGGTTAATATCCTCAGAAAGCGACGTTAGTCATATAACAGTGAACCTCCCTGCCAGACATGTCCATATGTATCACAAATCTTTACGCTTGTGAACAGTCGGCATTGATTTAAACTTGTGTACCACTTAGGTAACACTGATACAATGACGGATACATCAGACGGTATTAATCCCGAGAGAAACATACGGTTGAAAGCGGATGCCAGGTACTGAAAATAGAAATATACATTCCGTAAAAACAATGGAAGGACACAAAGAATAACGAGTCTGCTAGTTAATAGCTGTTGCACTTTTTCAGTCAGTAAGGTTTTTCTTCAAATACAGAATGTTTGACACGGCCACAGCCTTTAATGCGTCAAGTGTCATTAAGAAGGGAACCTTACAAGATTTAAAAAAATAGAGCCACGGGCTATGTAGCTCATAAGGAATTCATTGATTTATTATCTTAGGTTGAATATCTAAGTTATCTCAAGTAATACATTGTTAACAAGCAAACAAAATGTTTTTAGATTATGACCCCTGTGACCTGTATGTGGAGTCACAGGGTCACCAATCCTACAATTAAGAATCACCTTTAACCAAAGAGTCTCTACACAACATTTCACCTTTCTAGGGCTTTACATACTTGAGATAAAGATGAAAATAGGTTTTTGGGTCAGGACCCGTGACCTAGATTGGGGTCACAGGGTCACGAAATCTACAATTTAGAATCCCAATTGGCCAAATAGTCTGCACACAACTTTTCAGCTCTCTAGACCTTTTGAGCTGGAGAAGAAACTGAAAATAGGTTTATAACGATGTGACCCCTGTGACCCCATTTGGGGTCACGGGGTCACGAGATCTACAATTTAGAATCCCCATGGGCCAAGGAGTCTGCACACAACTTTTCAGCTCTCTAGACTTTTTGGAACTGGAGAAGAAGATTAAAATAGGTTTTTTGAAGGATGTGACCCCTGTGACCCCGTTTGGGGTCACATGGTCACGAAATCTACAATTTAGAATCCCCATTGGCCAAGGAGTCTGCATACAACTTTTCAGCTCTCTAGACCTTTTGGAACTGGAGAAGAAGATGAAAATAGGTTTTTAAGGATGTGACCCCTGTGACCCCAATTTAGAACCCCATGGGCCAGAGAGTCTGCACATAAAATTTCAGCTCTGTGGAGTCATTGGTTCTGGAGAAGAAGTCGAAAAAGCGAAAAGTTTACGGATGGACGGACGGACGGACGGACGCCGGACACCATGCCATGCCATAAGCCCATCGGGCCTTTCAATCCTGATGAGCTAAAAATGAACTACTTTTTGCAACGTTGTTATGTCGAGCATTTACATGTGAACATTTTCAAGAATAATTTCATGTTAACATGGTTCAAGTGAACAGTCTTCAGAGAAAACTGTGCTGATTACAAATAACGTGACACTTCATTTTCAGGGATTATACATATCTGATAAAAACTATCAAATATTATCCATTTATTACTCAACCGTGGTGAGATCACTCATTAGATAACAATGAGGTGGTTACACACATGTGTGTTACAACCGCTTGCTGCCGTAACATCATAATCAGCGCGTGACGTCATAGTCGTTTTTGGTTGACGTCACAATGTTAGCCGCGTGACTGCAATAGCGGGTATCTTATTTGCAAGTGGGCGTCATTAATAACGATTTTCTTGTACTTCAGTGCTCTTTACATCATTGAGGAATACATAAAATACTAAACTCGGTCCCGTTTGATAACATGTTTATGAAACTCGTGAATGGCATCGGTATTTAACTCGCTTTCGCTCGTTAAAATACCAAACCATTCACTTGTTTAATAAACATGTTATCAAACGGGACATCGTTTAGTATTCTATATATACGGTATGTTTATAGATGAGGTACACAGTTGACGTGTTTATATTTATAGCATCTAAATACATATCATACATAAACATTATACAGTTGCTGGACACAGTTGTTTTTCTTATTCATCATCAATACTGGATACCAGTTATAATGAAGCCCATTTATCAAATGTATGACATTTCTATTACCACATCATGCTTCTGAGTTTGATATCAAACTATGTTTTGTTTTTAAAAGAGAGTATGGAGTGACATCTGGAATTACACTCGACACCAAATTTGTAACAAATTTTGTTTAACATCGTGTGAACCAGCACTTACTGACTGAGACATATATAGATGGTTCTCGCTTCACATGTTTGTAATAGCTAAATTATTGAGAGTGAGAAATATTATTATTATCTAATATGTATATTGTGTATCTTCACTATGCAAAACCACATTTCAATTTTCCCCGGGGAAGTCTGTAAGGCAGGAAAAACTAGTTTATATCGCTGACATGTTTTCAATGCTTAAATAATGTTTCCAATGACATATTCAACATATCCGATAACGCCATATGTATTAAATAATATATGAGACTAGATGTGTTTCAAGTGTCTAAAAAAATCCAACAGTCAGAGAGAATAATTTAAAATGACAATTGAAGGATGTATCTAATATTGATTGATCTATATGTACAGAATCGCTTTTGCTTTAAAACGTTTACATTTTAGAATTGATTATTGATCGATCAGCACAAACTTATTTAGGATCCAGTTCATTTGATACGTCTTAGTAAATCTGGTATTTTTAAAAGGCTGGGATGTCGACCCTCAGGGTGTTGGTACCATAACAATATGAAAAGTTTAAGTGACTGATAACATGACTTGATCAGACAAGTGTAAGCATATTTTGCTCCACCTTAAGTTCTCGTTAATCACAGCCTTGTATAAGAAACCATTTAGTTATCTAAGAGCAATGTACATCGTATATTTGAATTGAAAGAAAATATTGCAAGGACCAATATATCATAAAGTAAAGAGAGTATTCACAATTATAACAATATCGTAATGGGATTTACGTATTTGTACATTCATGTATTCATCATTCAGATATGCTACGTAACTACGCCCTTATTTCTGGTGTCCTGCTCCGACTCACATTCTGCTACGACGCTCTCCGTCCATGTTGTCCTTCTTCTATTACGCCCTTGTTTCTTCAAAACCGCTACTATTTCATTGTGTCTGCTACTGCAGTATTCTTTCAGCTGTCCTGCAGCAAGGTGACGATTTCAGAACATGCAATAAATGGATTAATGATACCATGTTCATCACACTCTCGTGTGGGAAGAAACAAGTGTTCGATTTTTGAGAGAACTACACAGGTGTGAAATTAGGCATTTGTCATTAGAAACCCAGGATCTGTCAGACAGATAATTCCCGAATTCATCAGGTACAACACCTCATATTGAGGAAGGAGGTAAAGCTGGTTGTAAAACATTGGACCCCTTGATAGCCAATAATACGTTTAATATACCAGGGGTCGACACTCACTAGAAATGTTCACTAGCCCGAATAAATAAATTAATCCTAAACATAAAAAACTAAAGTTTGCAACAAGTTTCGTGGTCAGCCTTAAAGATAATTATTGTACCTTGGGTACTCTCAAGTAGTTCCTTGGTAGGCCACATGCCAATATTGATGATTGCAGTTGCCTGCAAAACATCTGCCACTAGATCGAACCTCTTACTCAGACTACTGACAAGCAGCTCAACAAGTTTTGATCGGCAAGCAGTGAAGCTCGACAGAGTGCCAGTTAGTTCATCGAACATATCAGCTTCTTGGACAGAGGCAAGCTTGGGACCGTCCCTGACAGACATAAGGTAATGTGGGTTTTACAGGAGGAAAAAGCCACAAGCATTGGTTAATAGGTTAAAGAACTAAAGATAAATCTTTAAAAAGGAGTGTTATTGTTAAAGAAAATGAGAGCAGAAAGCAAGCATAGAGAAAGAAACCAATGGAATGTAAAAGTCAGTAAAAGATACATTGAAAATTCAAAGGTGATGACCAGGTCACAAATAATCATTGAACGCATAAACCCCCTTGTTTCTAAAAGAGTGAGTGAGTGAGTTGGGGTTTTAACGCCGCTTTCAAGAGTATTTCACTTATATCGCGGCTGCTAGTATTATGGCAGGGAGAAAGCCCGCAACGCCATGTGGCTATGCACTGCGGTGAAACCTGCGAGCAACGGCTGGAACTAGCGAACCATGGGTGGTACTACGCTGAAATTCAGTGTAGCATTGCACCCAAACCTGACTGCGTGTAGAACAGTTCTCTACTGCAGACAAAGTTGCCGTGCCCCTGGCGGGATTCGAACCCCGGACCTCTTGATCCGAAGCCGAACGCGCTAACCACTGCGCTATCCCGCCCCGTTTCTAAAAGATATCTGACTGATATTTAAAATAGTCACTGTCATGAAAACGTGCATATCTTACAAATTTAAATGGCATTACATACACACATAGTTACGGCTCGTTATCAGTCCCTGGCAACTTTTAGTTTTGATGTCATACAAGGTTTATGACTTAATATTACGGTACAGTTAACATGTTCTAGCTTAATTCCACACTATCAGTTTTAATAAAAAAAATAAGATATCCCTTAGGCCTAATACTATTATAGGAAATGAAACAAAGTTAAGTAATTAGTAGCAACTACCTGACTTTGTAGGAGTCTAAGATAGCCTTGGCAGCCTCAATTTCCCGGTAGACGTCAGCAACAGTTGTGGACCTGTCTTGAAACTTCAAGGATACTTTGGACAGGGTAGTGACCACATCCCACGTGAAATGTAGGATGTGGATGACATCTTTTTGTGTCAGCAAACTCAAACAGTTCTTTGCCTTTGCACCTTTCTCGGACCGGTCCTGACCGCAACTGCGGAGCTAAAATTGCACATACACATTCATAAATTGGATCTAGAACAAATAAATATATTAAATTACATGTCTGCATTTTTATGACACCAGTTGAAACAAATACCTTTATTATTTGTCAATAAAATCTTAACGATTAAATACTAAAATGAAATCGTGAATTATTATAGTACTCTAGACCCTTGAATGAAACTTAAAATGATTCATGTGATAATATTTGAAATTCTATTATTTCTTTTTAAAAACTTTACCTGGTTGAGGTGAGTGATAAGTGGTCCATGTCCATGGATCAGATTTGCAATAGCCCTCAGAGTATGCGGTAGCCACCGAGTGCCGCAGACACGACTTGGCATCATTGGAGATCGAGCAAAGACACTGAATAAATCCTTCAAATTGTGCCTGTTTAGTGGGCTATTTCTGTAGAAGTAGTACAGATTCTAAAGCAAATTTGCAACTTTGCCATAAAACTTTATTTTCGTACAAGCATCTTTGTAAGCCAGTTCCAGTTTGTGGGCAGAACAATGCACTCCAAAGAGTTTGCGCCCCACTCTATCTGACAACTTCTTCACAACACCGTTGTTTTTGCCCACCATAACACTTGCCCCATCTGTACCGGTAGCTACCAGTTTACTTTTCCATGTGGCTGCTCCAAATTATTCATCAAGTGTTGATGAAATTGCATTTTCAATTTCATTCGCATCAGGTTTGCCAACATTTTTTATTCCAATAAAATGAGTGTTAACTTTTCCCTGATGAGCAAACCTAGGAAAAAGAATTTCTGCCTCTTTGTGTGAACTGTCTGTGGCTCCATCTGATATAACTGCCATAAATTTTGCATCTGCACTCTTCTCTCTACAAATCTCTCTTTGGGTGTCAGCGATTTGGTGAACTATCTCCTGGGCTCTCTTGTCATTCCTATAAGTTTGGCCCAGGTCCACTCCCATTGCCTCAGACAGCTGACACATCCAGGGAAAATCACTGAAAAAGATAAAAATGGTTTTCAAACTTCAGAATTAAATGTTTAAATGACAGCACCATATAATGTCAATCTTTCAAAATAGTTTTAGCTGACATATATAATTCTGCAATATTAATAAGTTACTGAGTATGATAATATAGGCAAGTATTCCTAAAAGTGGTGCCAACAATTATGTGATGACCAATTATAAGTTTTGTTTCAGTTTAAGTTAATATTATTAAAAGCCTTAAAGCAGGTGAGAAATAAAGTGATCTCTCGAAATGCATAAACTTGCATCATCAATGGCAAAATCTGATAACATGCAAAAATAAAAAAACGTGCAACAGTCCCTTTACCCAATTGCAATTTTGAATAACCATACAAAAGGAATGAATATCCACGCTTTCAAAAAAATTATTATTCAGATGAAATACAATTGCAATAACAGTTACATTTACAGTATTCATAATTCATATGTAATTTATATAAATAATGTGCAAAAGGGAACAGAAAGCCTGAGACACTAGTTAATATGATTATCATAAATAGAAAACAATATAATATTTTTATCTAGATTATTTATGTATTGACCAATGCAATTGTTTTATGTTACAATATTATTAGTGATTTTGACAATAATTCGAAGTAATCTATTTGAATAAATCTACTTGTGACAAATAAATCTAGAAATCGAGTGTTATTTGTAAAAAAATTAACTTTTAATTTAGTTTCAATAAATAATTGTTTACATGTTATCATTACATGCCTTCAATAGCCTTTATGTTTGCAAAAACACAATACACAATCTTGAAGACTTCAGTAATAATTCGGTTCAAATAAACTTTAAATAATTAACACTAGCAATTATTAACATATGCAAAATGTCAATAAACTTACGTGTAGGGACGTCCATGCTTTGAAAGGGAGTGGGCAATCCGAAATAGATTGCTGATCCTGTCAACAACCTGTCTGTTGATCGTCATCAGACTCTTTGCAGCTACAGACTGTGACGTGGCTGTTGTTTTCGCTAGAAATATAGAACTATATTTCAAGTGAGATTTCGATTGTTCATGAGCCTTCAGGGATTCTACCTTAAAATGACTGTTTCCCATGGAAAAGGAACCAGTCATATCGTAACGGCGGCAACTCTTACAGTACATCTTTCCTGTCCCGTTTGTCACAAAATATTCCAGCCAGCTATAATTTTTCAGCCATGAGTTTTGAAACTGCCTTGTCCGCTTATTAGGTTCATATTGCTGCTGTTGTTTAAGCGATCTTCGTCTTTTTTTTTGGCTTTTTGGATGGTGTTATCCCAAGAAATTTCTCCATTTTATTTACGTGTAACCAGGAAGTGTATATATATATATATATATATATATATATATATATATATATATATATATCTACATACTTTTAAGCTCCATGCAGTGCAGTTTCCATATTTTAAACGTAGTAGCGACTGTTTCAAACAGTGTAAGGAGTTCCTTTTGAATTAGCCAATGAGAGGATCGATAACTTCCATGATCTCCATATCATCCAATCAAAGTAAAGCTTTAATCTTGGTCGTATTTACTAACAAAAAAACAACACAAGACATCGGTTTGATGAATGTATTTATTGTATTTGATCCAGTCAAAGATAAATAATTTAATTTTGGTAATATGGTAATATGTGTTTCCTCAAAATTTAACTAGCCCGCCGGGCTGGCAAGTATTACATTTTACTAGCGGACTAGCGTGAGTGTCGAACCCTGTATAATACTTATATATACAAGTAGTATTATGACGAACATAGTTACTTATGACTTAAAAGATGAAACCCGTTCTTGAGTATGTATGTGTGAATATTTACTAATTGGTATACAGTACAGTTTATTTTTAATTTAATTTAATCTAAGAAAATTTCCATCAGTTCAGGAGATATGTGGTTTGGAACAACACGTCTATGGAATTAGCATCAGTTACAAACGACGTGCATATCTTAATCAAACACAGTAGTCAGGTGTGAAATGTTTTTATTGTTTTTCTATGACAAAAACACAAAAAAAAAACAATATTTAAAATTGTATAGAATTGTGTAATTTAGAATTCACAAACAGTATTAAAAATGGATTTGAGCATTTGCAATCTTTATGAAAGGTTTGACATCTTAAGAACGCTAACCTTACACTGACGTAGAATGAATGCATTCTAATTATTGAAATGCCACCAACATTTTCTTTGTAGAATTGTGCATGAATAATTGATTAGGTCTTTCAGAAAATAAGTGCCCTGTCCTGTCACTCCATCTCAAAACTTTAGATGTCTGTTCTCTATGAACAGAAGAAAGAGCTACGTACCCCCAAGCCTCTACCAATACATTTTCATTATGTTCAGCATAAGATCCAACATTGAACACGTTTGTGTTTGTATTTGTTTGTTGAAATATTGACGCAGCATCAAACAGCAATAAACATCAATGCTGCACAAGTATTTCAAAGGAAATGATAGCCTACATGAACTATCGGATTAAATTTACATAAATTCGTTATTATATTATCATTTTCATAATAAGACCTCATAATGATGTAGAAAAGATAAATCCAAAATTTTATACTGATACGAATAATTGTTTTGAAGATATTGGTATGTTCCCATGAGGGAACATTAGGACAGTTATCGTAAAATACATTAAATCGAATAATATATGAAATATGAAATTTTATTTAGTCAAAATGTATGCAAACATAACAATTCATAACTAGAACTGCAAATACGAGTCTCATTGGTGATGCATAATGATACATGTTGTCGAAATGTTATCCACTTAATTGTGTAAAATGTCCGAAACACAGGAAATGTACAATTAAGTACTGACGAACAGGAATATTTTCTAGATAACAACTTATTCTGTGTGAATATACACAACGTTTTGGGGTATATGCTCACTCCTTCCTCAGATAGAATGTAAGAAATATCACAATTAATTGTGTGTCTATTTTCGATATGCCTCATATAATACTTTCTTGTCCGTTTTCAGTATGGGAAAAAGTTGGCTGCACTCGATCGAACTCTCATCTACCCAGAGGAGAACATTATAGTGTGAGAGAAAGACTCCTTAACAAAGATACTGGACGCCGTGACAACCAGAACAGGTCATGTCAACTGTAAGTATGTTGCACTTTATATAAATACCAATAACAGAATGTTACATTTAATCACTTAGCTTCAATACAATGACAATATCTGCAATAATATTATTTTTCCTTTAGGGTCGGCATATAATTTTGGCTGAAATTGCTGCATCGAAGTTCCAGAAACCAAAGTCATTTTGCCAGTGTAAACCACAAGGTGGAAAACAAGCGAAAACCAGCAAGGAACAACCCCTTCTAACCCAAATTACCTTGAAATAGATCATGAGACCGATATTTTGTCATGTTTTTATTCTTTTAGTCAAATTTACCCATTTTAAATAACTTGTGATCTTCCTCCCAATGTTCCCATGTGGAAACAATCAACTTTAACCATCCATTTATATTCATGTTTAAGAAAATATTATAGCAGCATCATTTGTCTATTAGAAAATATCAACAAAATAATTTTCATAAAATTTCAAAACTAATAAATAAAGCGCTATATGTTTTCGTCGAAACATGGATTTTTACCCATTTTGGGGACATTGTCATTATACAGTAAACAATGTTACAAACTGGTATAACCTACCAAGTTGTGCGTAATTATGTCAACATCAAGACTGTCAAAATCAAATATAATTTAAAGATGTATAAAACAAAGTATATGAGGTTTTAAAGCACATGTTCCCACATGGGGAACATTGGGAGGAAATTAATTCATTAATTCACGTCATAAGAAACTTAATTGCACATTAATTAAACAAATGGTATATAGCTATAGTTTTTTTCACTCGATGTTTATATACAGATTCATTGACGTGACGAAATGTATTGAATTTCCCTTCCACAATTCTAAGTTATATATCGAGTTAAAAGTCAGTGAAAAATCAAAACAAAAAAAATCAGAAACTTTACCTGATTTAAAAAGTTTTGCTTTATGCAGCATCATAACTCAAGAATATCACACAGTTTTGTTCTGTTTATTGATGTTTAACGTTTTCGAGATTCGGATAGATGCTACTGACATAATATAAAGTGTGATGTTATTAGTGAGGATATCCACATCTGAATACATATCAATGACAACAATTGTGAGGTTACACACTGATATGCTATTTTATACAACGATAATATTATCCTCTAATAAAACATGTAAATGATAAAATTAAACAATATTGCCGTCTTTGCAATAACATGTAAATATAGTTGTCAATGTTTAAAATTACAGTGTGTTCTCTAGCTCCGTTCACCACACAGCATAAATATCTTATCAAGAGAACTTTTAATTAAGTAAATAATAAATAAGGATGGATTTGTTGGAAGGGTAATGCATCACCAGACATTTTAATCAGGTTGAACCATTTGCAGTGCAAGTTGAATGATATATTGCAAATCAATATGGACTGGATTATTTGAACTACTTTTACACACCAAGCCGTTGTTTTGCGTAAACACTGACCAGCGCAGATAGATCCCCCTGGTGTTTTTGCTTATATGGGTGGAACAAGAGTTGTGTATTGTTATGTAACAGCCAGACAGATACATATTCAGTAACAGGCCTCGGGCCAAGAGTGAGTGAGTGAGTGAGTTATTGTTTAACGCCGCTTCGGCAGTATTGCAGCCATTAGCGGCGAGATATTTAATTTATTTGCCTAATTTAAAAAAGAAAATTGCAATTGAAAAACGGAACACGGCACGAAGGCCGCAAAAACATCAGCAAATTATCACAAGTTGAATAAAAGCTGATAATGAAAAGTTAAAATTTACAATTTGTCAATAAGGTGTATAGCCTTTAGAAAATCTAAAACACGATGCTCACCGAAGTGAGTAAAACCTTGATTGATTGAAATAGAAGGATAAAAAGTTTCCCTGATATGTGCAGTGTCCCAACACTCACAGAGAATGTGTTTGATTGTGAGAGGACACTGACAAGATATACATACCGGGGGATCTTCCCCCTTTAAAAGATATGAGTGTGTAAGATGAGAGTGTCCAATACGACATCGTCGTAGGACACAAGCTTCCTGCCGGGTAAAAGAGGATAGAGATTTGTAACCTAAATGAGGTTGAATAGTGTGAAGTTTGTTATGATGTTGTTGGTCCCATTGGGACTGCCAACGTTGTTTAATGTAAGATTTAATAGCAGGTTTAGAATCCGTGTATGGAACTTTAGTGGGAGAAATATGATTGAGGTTTAATGCTGATTTAGCAGCTAAGTCAGCTTTGTTATTACCTCTTATACCCATATGGCTAGGAAGCCAGCAGAAGACGATGTCGCATTGGAGACACGAATTTTGAAGTAATAAAATATCCCTGATAATTGGGTGATCACTCTTACAGTTTTTAATTGCTTGTAGGCAAGAAAGTGAATCAGAAAAGATGATGTAATTATTTGGAGTTGAATTTTTGATGTGATGGACGGCCTTAAGAATGGCCTTAGCTTCGGCAGTAAATATGCTGCTGCCATCATGCAGCCTTGAAGCATATGTTGTTGAAGGTGTCACAGTTGCCGCTGCAACTGTGAGTCCATCCTTAGAACCGTCAGTGTAAATTGGTTTATAATCTGCGAAAAAATCACGTAGTTCAAAAAATGCCTGTTGAAATACTAATTGGTCTGTATTTGCTTTTTTATGAGTAGATAAAGAGAGGTTGACACGGGGCCTGACCACCTGCCATGGCGGAGTGGCAAGCAAACCGTGCTCTGCTATTGTTGAGAGGTTGATATCAGAATCTTCAACATGTTGTTGAAGTCTGATACCGAGTGGTGGAATTGCTTTGGGTTTTGAGTTATACAACTGCTGGTATTCAGGATTGAATACGCAGTTGTATGCAGGATTTGAAGGGTTTGATTTTAATTTGGTTATATATTGAAGTGCTAGCTTGATGCGCCGATCTTCAAGAGATGGTTCATCAGCTTCAACGTAAAGGCTTTCAACACGTGAAGTTCTGAAGGCCCCAAGACAAAGTCTGAGACCCTGGTGGTGGATTGTATTTAGCATTTTGATATATGAGGGGCGGGCAGATCCATATATTATGGATCCATAATCCAGTTTGGAGCGGATGAGTGATCGATAGAGATGAAGAAGAGTTTCTTCATCTCCACCCCATTTATTATTTGAAACGACCTTTAAAAGGTCTAATGCCTTTAAGCATTTAGCTTTTAGGTTTTTAATATGAGGGATAAATGATAATTTGCTGTCAAAAGTAAGACCAAGAAACTTGGCCTCAGGAACGACTTTAATTGGAATTTTATCCAGAAAAAGTTCTGGATCTTTGTGCATTTTGCGCATATTGCAAAAATGCACACAAGATGTTTTAGCTTTGGAAAATTTGAAGCCGTTTTCCAACGACCATTTGTGTATTTTATTTAGACAGAGTTGCAATTGGCGCTCGATTGATGGCATATTTTTACCTCTGCAGGAAACTCCAAAATCGTCCACAAAAAGTGAACCATCTGTATGATCATTTAAAACTTTAGCCAAGCTGTTGATTTTAATGCTAAATAATGTGACAGATAAAATGCTACCTTGTGGGACACCCATTTCTTGATCAAAGAAATCAGAAAGGGTGGAGCCCACGCGCACTTTAAATTGGCGATCATGTAAAAAATTGGAAATAAAATGAGGCATACGACCTCGCAAGCCAAATTCAAATAAATCTTTTAGGATGCCATGCTTCCATGTAGTGTCGTAAGCTTTTTCTAAGTCGAAAAAGATAGACACAGCATGTTGTTTGTTAATAAATGCATCACGAATAAATGATTCTAAACGAACAAGATGATCAGTGGTACTACGCTGTTTGCGGAAACCACATTGAATATCAGTTAGTAATTTATTAGTTTCCAAGTACCAAACTAGACGATCATTGATCATCCGTTCCATAGTTTTACATACACAACTTGTTAAGGCTATAGGACGGTAGCTGGAAGGGTCTGTATGATCCTTCCCAGGTTTTGGGATTGGCACAATAGTAGCATTGTGCCAACAAGATGGAAATTTACCTGTTTCCCATATATGATTAAATACCTGAAGTAGAACCTCAAGGCAAGGTTCCGGTAAATGTTTTAAAAGCTGATAATGGATTTCATCAGGGCCAGTTGCTGTATCATGAGCTTTAGAAAGTGCAGTTTTCAGCTCTGACAAGGAGAAGTGTTCATTATAATCTTCTCCATTGTCAGATTTGAAATTAAGTGGTCGTTTTTCCTGTACCTTTTGGTACTTTTGGAAAGCAGGGACATAATTTGCAGATGAAGAATTTTTAGAGATTGTTTCAGCCAACTTATTGGCAATGTCAGATTTTGATGTGAGAAGGTCATCATTGACCTTAAGATGTTTTATTGTAGATTTGGAACCTTTACCTTTAATTCTACTAATCATATTCCAGACTTTGCTGATAGGTGTTCTGGAATTGATCTTAGAGACATAGCCTCTCCAAGATTCGCGTTTTTGTTGGTTGACTGTGCGTCGAGCTTTAGCTCGTGCCTTGCGACAGTTATCTAAGTTAATTGTTGTAGGTCGTTTACTGAGCTTGCGTTCAGCTTTTTTACGTGCCTTAATGGCAGTATCGCAGGTTTCATTAAACCATGGCTTGTTAATTCGTGGATTTGCCGAGGTTTTAGGAATAGTTTCAGTTGCTATATCAATGAGACCTTTAGAAAAGGCCTCAACAGGATCAGTTGCATTGATTATTTCATCATATATAATATGTTCACGGCAGAGGGTAGAAAATGTACCCCAATCAGCCTTGGAAAATTTCCAACGAGGATTGTGCTCCTCGGGAATAGGTGATGAGGGTTCTAATACAATGGGGAAGTGGTCGCTCCCACATGTA
Source organism: Gibbula magus (assembly GCA_936450465.1). NCBI lineage: Eukaryota > Metazoa > Mollusca > Gastropoda > Trochida > Trochidae > Gibbula > Gibbula magus. The sequence continues at coordinate 57,266,912 of OW388292.1, read as the reverse complement.
TCCTCATGGACTGACCATGAAAAGTCATGTAAAAGGGATGCATCAGTTACTGATACATCTATAGCTGTATATGATCCTGTAGCAGGATGTAGATATGTGTTTGAACCATCATTGAATAGACATAAATCATTTTGGGTGAGGAAACTTTCGATAATTTTACCCCTAGAGTCTAGGGTATTACTACCCCAGAGGGGATTGTGACCGTTGAAGTCACCCATGATAATAAAAGGTTTAGGTAATTGGGTAACAAGTTGATCAAGATCTTTTATAGTAAGATCTTGAGATGGTGGAATATATAAAGAACAAAGAGTTAAAGTTTTGAATAAGGATAAGCTGACAGCTACAGCTTGTAATTGTGTTTTTAATGGAATAACTCTGTGGATAATTCCATCAGGTATTAAAATTGATGCACCCCCCTTTGCCCTATCAGCAGAAGGGGAGAAAGAATTATAAATAGTGAATGGTCTCATTGGAACTTTATCAGATTCTTTAAGATGAGTTTCTTGAAGGCAAATAGCTTGAGGATTGTACTTTTGGGCCAACAAGCCCAATTCATTAAAATTGACCTTAAAGCCTCGACAATTCCACTGGAGAATCGCCATAGATGCGAGGATAAAATAAAATATTAAAAGCCTCATGATGGATGTTTTACTGGCGAAAGGCGACGGTCCACGGACCGTGCCCTGTGCCCCTTTTTGGGCGAGTTGTTAAGAGACGCTGTGTCTGATGCGTCCATAAGGACGTCATCAGACTCGAGGTCAAGAGATCCATACTTGTTGTAGACCTCTACCACATTCTTGTGGCCTTTTGGAGTGCGGTTGGAAGTTATGGTTTTGGATTTGTTTGCAGTTTTGGAATTAGATTTTTGATTAGGTTTTGGGTTTTGATTTGATTTTGGCGTTGTTTGAGAACCTGTCGGTTTGACAGGCTCTTTAAGTGACAGAAGAGGGAATGTCATGGTACCTATGGTTGAAGATGTTGCATTGCGCAAAGTTTTTATGGTTGGTGGATCATTGATCCACTCAATGTCCGTCTGAGTGGAGACGGAGCGTTTAGGGGCATTTGCTGAGGACACTATTTTGGAATATGAAGGCTTTGGACCCTCAGTAACCAGGCGTTTTGCTTCAGGGAAGGAAATGTTTTGGGTGAATTTTACTTTTAAGATTTCGGACCCCTGTTGCCACCGTGGACATTCCTTTGAGGAAGCCATGTGCTCGCCAGAACAGTTGGCACATTTCGGCAACTCCTTGCACTCCGCTGGATGGCTTTCATCCTCGGGTTTGCCACAGCGAGGACAAACACGGCCATCAGCTCTGCAAGAGTTGCTTCCATGGCCAAACTTCTGGCAACGGTAGCAACGAAGGGGGTTAGGGATGTAGAGTTCAGTTTTGAGTTTGTAATACCCGGCATTAATTGTTTTTGGAGCTTGAGGAAGTGAAAAGGTTATAAGATAGGTGTGGGGTTTGATGATTTTCTCTTCCTTCTTGATGGTGAAGCGCTTAACTGCTGTCACCGCCTGGTTCCTGAGGTTGTCAAGGAGCTCTTGCTCGGTGGCATCCTCGAGACATCGATCCTTGTCTCGGATGATGGCTTTGCTGCTGTTTAATGTTGTGTGTGGAGAAACCTTGACAGGTTTGTCCACAATAAGTTTTAATGTTTGCAATGATTTTGCCTGTTGCGGTGATTTGCATTCAACCAAGAGGTACCCATTCCTGATTTTTTTTACGTCCTAACATCACCGGCAAGACCTTGAATGGTCTTGGTGGTGGCGAAGGGATTGAGGCGCAGTGGTTTGTCATCGGTAGATGAAATGACTAGAAATCTAGGCCATGTGTTTGAATTTGTAGATGTTGAGATTTGTGTGATATTTGATGAAGTTGACTCTTCCTCAGAAGAGTGACTTGCATCCTTTGAACGAGTTCGCTTTTTTTTACCTAATGGACCCATGTTAGGTTAGTAAAATTTCATCAGCCTGGATCCCCACCCACCACGGAGCACCAACAAGGGCAATGCTGTATGTCAGCGGGTCTCCTGCCGACAGCACCGGGGATACCAGGATGACATACTCCATTAAAGAGTTGCCAATTCTTCACTGGATTGACCCATTGGCCACCGCTATCTTGGAAGCCGAGTAAAGTGGATGAATGTGTGCAAGAGAGCACTAAGAAAGATTGCAGGGAATAGGGATAGTACATCAGGAAGGAAAGCATTGTGGAATGGTGGTGAAGGTATGCAAGTGAGCACCAAGAAAGGAAAGAAAATAATTGTAAAGAGAGGTAGCAGAGTAAGAAGAAGGATAGCAAAGATGTGCGCAACCAAGTGCTTGGCATGACCAGCCGATTGACCAGACCGGGCCCATCTGGCCACCTGTCTAGATGAAGTCAGGGCCGAAGCAGTGTATTGTTCAGTGTTAGCTTTAAGCTAAACACATCCCTCAACCACCAGGCATCCTTCCTCCACCCGTACAGGTCGCAGTCCACGGCAAACTGACTGCCCCCTTTTAGTCGCCTCTTACGACAAGCAGGAGGAACTGAGGGCCTATTCTAACCCGGGCACCCCACGGGGTCTCGGGCCAAGAATACATGTACATCATTCTTTGTAAACTAATCACAGCACATAACACTTTATTTTAATTTAGCTTTGTGTTGCAACATAGCACATAATTAGATTGAAGTTCGAGACATTCAAAGAAAATAGTAATGTACACAAAGTCCATGGTGTAATAACCCAGTCACAAAACTGACACGTGTTGTGAGCAGGCATTTAGAACATTTTGTGATTAATCAGGGTGTGTCTAAACTGAAATTAAAAGTGCACAAAGCACATACATTCCTATTATAATATTCATATTCCATGAATTATCAAAACAGCCAGCAGGTTTCATAGGAATGCTCACTGAGCTCTTACATATGGCAAACAATTCAAAAGTGTTTTAGAAGGAAAGTTTTCTCAAAAGTCTTAATCACATTAAAATATACTTATGATGATGTGTGTTAAAACGATTTTAAACAAATTTAAAGTCTTTTGACTGGCGGTTATTGAATTGGGAAGATAATCAGACAAACTTAAACCTTTGTACCGCAAAAGTTTGCAAACAAATCATTTTGTTGAATTTGTTTTACTTCTTATTCAATTACATGTATATTGGTTGTTTATAAGCGTAGAAGATAATATAGTTCAAAGTAAATTTCATCTTTTTCAAAAGCAAATTTAAACATCTTGATTGAAACACATTTGCAAATATATTGATTTCAATAAGTTAAATATCGAGTTTATATATATATCAGTCTGAGAACAAATGATCATGTTCGAAACAATTGTAGAACAATCGTAGAAGGCCGAAAGATGGCAATGGAAAGCTTAAGGAGGTTCCCTTGCTATTTTAAAACATCTCTAGAAATTGCAAATAAATCATTAAATACATGATATATATATATATATATATATATATATATGCACTGTATCATATAAGATGATTTCGTGTTTTTAAATATTCATTCAAGTGGAAATACTGGGCCAAACTCCCGATTACGCTTTCAATGATTCGTAATCAGTTTTAGGATTCGCATGAAAAGAGTGGACTTTTGTAAAAGTAGTTCGTGTATTTGACCTTTGACCTAATTTGCATATTTACCAGATTTGGATAACAAGTTTATCAGATTGCTTTATTGCATATGTATCGAGGCTAACTTAAACAATTTTCAAAAAGACAGATGGTGACTTTAATAATGTTCATGCATGAAACTGTTAATGAAAATGGCCCCCCATCCAAGCATGTTAATGTTATGGATGGGGGTTATTAATGGAATAAGCCGGAGGCTAAGCATATTCATTTAGCATATTGCTTCTCTACCCGTAGACGTGACGACTGCCCATGTGACCTGCCGCCAAGTTATGTGATCACCCATGCCGTTTCATATGTTTAAAGTCCCATGCGATTTGTTGAAAACATACCAGGGGAGGGACAAACCTTCTGAGTACACTCAGTCCATAAACCCAAACCAGTCATTTCAACTCTGGGTGGGTAAATGAAAATGCTCAGCCATCGGCTTATTCCAATAATGACCCCCATCCATCCCATTAACATGCTTGGATGGGGGCCATTATTTCCCATAAGCCTTCGGCTTCACATATTCATTTAGCACCTTTAAAGACAACAAAACGCTATGAACAAACTAAACAGTTTAATATTCTCCCAACAAGACAACAGCTTGCTTAAACTGGATACAGCCGTCATATCACTCTGTCACAAGCGAGAACTGTTTGCGGAAAGGTCACTGCTTTGACCTCTCGAAAACAAAAGCTGTAAAAGTTCTTGCTTGAGGACCAATCAGCTGCCCTGAGGATGTCTGCGAGCGAGCATCCCGACGACATGGCGGTAGAAGCAGCCGCTCCTCGAAAGGAGTGAGCCTTGAATTCACTATTCACTCCACTCAAACGTAAAATGTCCTTTAACCATCTCGCCACTGTAGATGTAGACACTGAATAAAAGGTTTTGAAGGATATCAATACTTTATCAGATTTTCGAACACTCCTGGTCCTATGAATGTAATGTAACAAGGTTTTCATGGGACACAAATCGTCATCCTGCAACACCTCTAGTATGTAAGCCTTACCTTGCTGCGAAGTCTTCAGCAAGCTATCAAACGTGAAAACTATCTTGGATTCACATATTTTCATGTTAGAAAGACACAAATTCACTGAAGTCTGTGCGTGCGGCGCGGTTGTGAGGGCAATTAGTGCCACGACCTTATAAGTCAAAAGTCTCAAAGAAAAATTATGCTTATCCTCAAAGTTCTTCAGGAAATTAGTAACAACTGAAACGTCCCAGGTAAGATTCAGAAGGCCTCTCGTGAATCTTGGTACATAAACTAAATTGTCACACCAGGTTTTCCCCAAAAGCTTCAGGGTTTGCAAAACAACAAACTTGTGAGTATTAATAACACAGTAAAGCTTCCCTTGCATAAACAGGTTATGTAGGTAATCTAGTAGCACTACCTCAGTGATCTGAAAGGGACTTGAACCCCTCTCACCACACCAAACACAGAACATCCGCCATGCCAGGTCATACTGTTTCCTTGTGCCAGGTCGCCATGAACTTGTGATGACCTCGATAATCTCTGCTGAAAGGTGGACTTGCAGCGATGTCCTGATACATATGCTGCGACTAACGTCAGTGATCTTCCCATGGGATGTTCCAACCCACTGTGAGGCAAGGTGAGTAGGTCTTTGTGCCGGGGTAGCCTGATGGGAGGAGAAATCAAACACTCAAATGCGGAAACCACATCTGTGATGTCCAATATGGAATTATAATAATCAAAACAGATTCTACTTTATCTTTCATAATCTTAATAAACAAAAAGGAGGAAAAATGTATGGGTGAAAGGGTGCCCAAGACATGGAAAATGCATCAACACGGTTGAGGAAACCAGGAAACAAATCTAGGTACTTGGAAATTTAATGAAGAAGCGAACAATTCAATATCTGGTTGAAATGACATGCAAACTATCCAAGAAAAAACTTCAGATTTAAGTCTCCATTCAGTAGAGTCTGTAAAATTTCTAGAACGGAAAGCTGCTTCTATATTCAGTCTACCTGGTAAATACTGAGCTGTAATGACTATCTGTCTGTCAAACACCAAGCCCAAATATCTTTAGCTAACTCGTCAAATATGTGTGAAGTCATACCGCCAAAGTTGTTAACATATGAACAGGCGGAATTATTATCTGACTGCACTTAAACATGGATATTTGTGGTGGTATTGAAAAAGGATTTCAGAGCCTTACCAATAGCAAGAAGTTCCAAGTAATTAATATAACCTGTCTCACTTTTTAACCATCTACCGCTTGATTGCTGGCCACTAGAGGCATTATAAGCACCCCATCCAAGAGTAAATGCATCTGTCGGGATGGCAGAAAACGCAGGTTCTCATTTAATAAGCTTTACCGTTTTCGCTTTCTACTATTACACAACCACCACCTTAACTAAGCTTTGACAGAAGAAGATAATGAAATGGTGTTTTCAAAGGGGTCTAAAACGTTGCATATAAAACCTGATGAAAGACCACGCATTTTCTCCCTCTCCAGAACTCTGAAATGCATTGATGGTTAGCCCTATAAAGGATGCAAGTTCTCTAACCACAACTGTCTCTTTCCTTAGTAACTCTGATGCCATGTGTTTAATTTTGTCAACCTTGTCCCCCGGGAGAAAGACCTTAAAGAGTTTAGAATCAACAATAAACAATAGAATTCTTTGAATAGGAACGGATTAACCTGAAACCCTAGTTGTGTCAAACTGTTTACCACAACCTGAAATTCACTTCTACAAATGTCCTTGTTCTGGTTAGCTACCAATGCATCATCAATATTATATGAAGAACGAATTCATTCCTGTCTCAATGATGCAAAAACCGGTTTCAAAATCTTGGTGAAAACTTGATGCGCTTAGCTCAATCCAAATGGAATAGCTATGAATTTGTACAACTGAACATCCCATGAAAACTGATATTCATTATGTACAGGGATTGTAAAGTAAGCGTCCTTCATATCTAAGGATGTAACGAAATCTCCTTCCTGTATCATATCCAAAACAGATGAAAACTGTTTAACATGCTCATAAGAAACAAACTCATTCAGATATCTAGATTAATAATTGGCCTAAACGAACCATTTGGCTTTGGAACAAGAAAAATGTTTAAGATATATTGACCGAACAATTGCTCCTTTTCTCAAAAGTTCATCAAATTTCACTTGTAACAATTTGATGCTTATCAGAGGAAAAAGAGATTTGATTAGAACATTGTGCTGATATGGCCAGTCATCAAATTCAATAGCATAACCCTGAACAGAGCTCAACAGCCAGGTATCTGAAGTGAATTTACTCCACTCAGAATAACGGTTTTTAGTAACAGCTACTGAACTCACCTGAGACGTACCTGGTTTGGCTAGATGCCATGCCCCTGAGACTGTCCCTGGTTCTCGTTTGGGGGAGCTCGGGACTGTGTGTAGGCTGGGAAGGAACGACCATGTCCTCTGTACCTGCCCCGTCCATAGTATGGCGCCGGTTTCCGATAGCCAAAACCTCGTTCCCTGAAAGGCTGTCCTGACTGTTGTGTTGTGTTGTGTTGAGGAACCATAGGTATAACCGCGTCCCCTTGAGTGCCTGAAACCTTGGGTATAGCCATATTGACCAAGTTTAGAACAAGATTCGTACTTTTGATAGCTTTTTCAAAATATCGTCGCCAAAACGGAGCGTGATAATAGGGGTTTTGATGTTGCATAAAGCTGCATACCGGCTTTTTAAATTAGGACGTAGAGCATACATTGTACCTCCTCCTGACACTCCTAACAAACTGAGCCTGGCCTAACAGAGTCAACGAGTCTTGTACACACTGCTTAAGCTCTGAAGTGTAATTGCCCTTCAACACGCCAGCTACCTTCAGAATGGGTACCATACCAGTAGCAATTAGATTTTGAATCTGTTTAAGGCCTTGATCCATCGACTGAGAACGCTTGCATAGTTCTGAGTAAACTTCAGCATTAACCAAGGGGGCAGCTATTTTCTCTGCATTCAGGGGAATATGGCACTTTTCAATCATCGAATCAACCGCACACTGCGCAGTACATGAGGTTTAAACAAGGCCTGATAAGGACTGATTAATCGCCACTCAGACTTATCTATCCCATCGTTACGTTACCAGCATTGGCATTAAACAGAGAGCACTCGCTCCAATCTCTTCTAGTACCCACGGTTGTAGAAAAGGCATGTTGTGCTGGTCATGACTCGGAATCAAGAAACCCCTCATCTGGTAATATCTGATCATCGTCAGCATGGTCTAAAAACTCGCCGATAGGCGCCAAAAAGGTACCCTCATCATTGCCCTGAACTACAACATCGCCATGAATCGTATCCAATTTCTGTTTTAAGATCACTAATTGGTCAGAAGACAAGTCTAACAGTGAAATATTGCTGACAGTAGCGTCAGGGGTACTTTCAACGGCAGTAGCCTTGCAAGAAGCCTTTCTCTTTTTGCTTTTATTGTCACATGTTTTGGCCTTCTTCCTCTTCCGGTCGTCGACCGAACCATGAGGTTCTCAACAGTAGTTTTAAACTCTCGTCTAGTGGAAACTCTAGTCGCCTGCGAATCAATGCCAATAAAACTAGCGTCTTCATTAAACTCATCACCTGAATCCCCCGCAAGGGAAAGTGTGTCGTCTTCGCCATAACTGGAACCACAAAACAAAATGGCGACTGAGTATAGGAAACACGTGAGCCACGCGAAGTGTAATAGTATAGGTAAATTGGCAGAAACAAATTAATTATAACAGAGACATTTACTGGCAGGGACAACGTCTTAGCACAAAGGTTATAATATATTAATACTAACGTGTTAGGCGCCAATACAACAAACCAGCTGCAGCTGGTCAATGCAGCTGGTCAACTCACCTGAACAAAAGTACGACAGAACCGTACAAGTCGCGCGCTGAAGCAAATATGAAACGGCATGGGTGATCACATGACGGTAGGGCACATGGGCAGTCGTCACGTTATTTTTACAGTTTGTTCTATTAATAGCGCTGGTCTACGGGTATAGAAGCAATATGTTAAATGAAATGCTTATGGGAAATAATGGGAGACAGTCTGATGCTGACAACTGAGGGTGTGGAGTACCAATGGAAGACCTCTCCTTAAGTATCTTTATCACTTTTTCAAAATTACCTAACCTGTAAGTTCAAATATATCGTTAGTCATGATAGAGGAAGATTTATATTGACCATATCATTTTTATTGGTTTTACAAAGAACACATCCTGTTTTTGACTGAGAAATATCTACTAATATATGCAGATCAATCAGGAAGCAGATGAGTTCAAGCTCATTCAGTGGCACAGGGGGCGGGATAGTGCAGTGGTTAGCGCGTTCGGCTTCGGATCAAGAGGTCCGGGGTTCGAATCCCGCCAGGGGCACGGCAACTTTGTCTGCAGTAGAGAACTGTTCTACACGCAGTCAGGTTTGGGTCCAATGCTACACTGAATTTCAGTGCAGTACCACCCATGGTTCGCTAGTTCCAGCCGATGCTACCAGGTTTCACCGCAATGCATAGCCACATGGCGTTGCGGGCTTTCTCCCTGCCGTAATACTAGCAGCCGCGATATAAGTGAAATACTCTTGAAAGCGGCGTTAAACCCAAACTCACCTCACCTCACCGGCACATGTTGTGAATAATGAAATAAAAGATTTCTTTCTAGAGGGATTTACTTTAATGATTAATTACAGTATCCCAAGTCCCAAACATGTATCAAAGAGGTGAGGTGAGGTGAGTTGAGGTTTAACGCCGCTTTCAAGAGTATTTCACTTATATCGCGGCTGCTAGTATTATGGCAGGGAGAAAGCCCGCAACGCCATGTGGCTATGCATTGCGGTGAAACCTGCGAGCATCGGCTGGAACTAGCGAACCATGGGTGGTACTGCACTGAAATTCAGTGTAGCATTGCACCCAAACCTGACTGCGTGTAGAACAGTTCTCTACTGCAGACAAAGTTGCCGTGCCCCTGGCGGGACTCGAACCCCGGACCTCTTGATCCGAAGCCGAACGCGCTAACCACTGCGCTATCCCGCCCCCATGTATCAAAGACGTGATGCCTCAAGGTGGTCAGAGAGCCATGCTTCTATACCGGAAATATCAACTATAATTATGAACTTTACAGTACAGTATGTACAATGACTCTAAACTTGTACCTTTTGTATTGTTGGATAATGTAATCTTTCACGTCAGTTTGCCTCAGCATGAAAAAAGTGCCAACGGGAATGTGCATTGATGTGAAACGCTTTGTAGTTGAGGGAGATTATGCCTTTATATGGGAGTTTTCAATAAGATAAGGCAAGCTTTTGATAGTTTCCAAAGTTACAGTATTATGCCTATAACCTACTTCTTCCCTTGTGTTTGTTCTAATACAAAAGTTTTCAAAAAATTCTACAATGTAATAAGTTAATTGGTAACGGTTATGTTGAGTTAATCATGAATCTGAACATCATATTTTTAATAATGTTTTAATATTTTGATTATAGTACAGCTACTGTTTGTATTTTTTTCCTCTTGAAATACAAACACTTACGCGTTTCTCTTTCTGAATAATATTTGGAGACATATGTCATTGATGTAAGCATGGATAGACTGCTCGGACAATATTTGTATTTACTCAGTCAGAAAAAATGTACATTCTGAACACGAGGAATATCGAAAAACAAGTACATAGACGGAGTGAGTGAGTGAGTTGGGGTTTAACGCCGCTTTCAAGATTATTTCACTTATATCGCGGCTGCTAGTATTATGGCAGGGAGAAAGCCCGCAGCGCCATGTGGCTATGCACTGTGGTGAAACCTGCGAGCAGCGGCTGGAACTAGCGAACCATGGGTGGTACTACGCTGAAATTCAGTGTAGCATTGCACCCAAACCTGACTGCGTGTAGAACAGTTCTCTACTGCAGACAAAGTTGCCGTGCCCCTGGCGGACATAGACGGACACATTTTTTTAAGCATACACGTGTAAAAACAATGATCTTGATACACAATATTATTCCGGCAGATGTTATAATGAGCAAATGGTCATGTGAAATTCAAGATGGACAACCTCCCCAAATTCAGCCTACTCTATCAGATCATCATAAATCCAGACAACATTATATATTTCTTACCGCGAATACCTTAACAGAATAGTGTAATTGATTCCCAGGTTCACAGAATGAATGATGAATATTTCTAAAATCAATCATCAGAAACAGTACACTAGAGTGGAGATTTTACTTCACATGTCCAAGGATATATATGGCTTTGACAGTAAGACTGTGCAATAGACAATAGACAGGTACAGTATTCACAATGATATGAGATCTTACGTAATGACACCTTGATGCAAGACATGTAACAATATTTGTCGAATTAATCTTATTAGTTAAACTTTTTTTTTTTTTTATTATTGCATAAACCAGTCAAACAGACAGTGGGCGAACATATAAATTGACATCTACAAGAGATAAAACGAGCAAAGTTGATAGGGTTGTTTTTCTGCTGTTATAAATCCTAAGATAACCTATACCTAAAATGAGATTCCTAATCACTTAGCTGGACACCGCCATGTCACTTTTCAGTCCAATTGCAACACAATTTCCAGACATTTTGATGATAGGGTTCAACAATTTCCCAAAGTAAATGCAAATGTAATTTGCCCCATGTGTCATCAGCTGAACTGATTAATCATACCACTTGTCTGTCTGCCAGACATACTGTAATATTGCAACACCCTTTTTCAGATTATGTTACAATTGTAATGCCATTTGGAACATGGAGGCCAAAGGTAATGAAACGAACAGCACATGCAGGCGATGGCAAGAAATACCACATAAGATGCATTATTACCGATGATTATATTAGTCCAGATACCCTACAACAATAACAACTCATTTTATCCACACATCCGGTCGGTCTGCTACATGTGTGTACACATGTACTTAAATTTTGCAACAGCTTTCAACAAATTGCTTCCCGGTTTCTTGATTACACCATTAGTTGCTATTCCAGTGTATTTATAAATCAGATATGATAACATCATATTATTATTTAATTGAATTGGGTATCAGATTTGACATATGAAGATTTTGGAAGACGGAATATTTCATTATTAACCCTTTCAGATTTAGGCTAAAAGTGAGTTGACTACGGATCTGACGCATCTGACATGCAGATAGAAAAGTAAACACACTCGTATGGATTCTTTTCTGGCGGGGATTAAAGTGTTAGTTTGCTGATTGAATCAATTTCTATTCTGAGCAATTTCATTAGGTTTTCATTAGTCACAACTTTCCAATGTACCTGGATGACACGATCTCGTGGGTGAGTGACATGACGGACTCAAGTTGTTTTCAATTATGAGATATATTAGGAGATTTCACTGCAGCCATAAACATAACACTGGTTTCAACATAGACGAAATTGTGACATCGACGTCAGCTCTTCTTCTTATTTCGATCTCCTTAGGTGTAGATTAATCAGTTCTTTCACATGAAGAAACATTCAAGTGAGGTGTTACTGAACAAAAAAGACCAATTAAACATTGCCCTAGAAATTATCATTATAATTACAGCATACTGCAGATAATGTTACGTACCCAAATAGTATTCCTTCTTTATCACATAAAATGTTTTCAGTTCAATGTAAATGAATACAAAATAGAGCCATAGGCTCTGTTGCTCAGCAGGAGTTGTTTAAAGTTTGAAGTTTGAGTTGTTGTTTGAAGTAACATAAACCCAAATTAATTTTTCTCAGCTTTTCATAGTGGAGAAGAAGATGAAAATAGGTTTCTAGGTCACAACCCCTGTGACCCATACTTGGATTAGAAGTCAAAAATAGGTTTTAAGGTTATGACCCCTGTGGCCCTATTTCGGGTCACCAAATGTACAATTTAGTGTCATGGCGACGAAATCTACAACTCCCATAGGCCAAGGAGTATGCACACAACTCTTCAACTTTCAAGAACTTTTGGAACTAATGAAGAAGATAAAAACAGGTTTTTAAGATTTTGACCCCTGTGACCCCATTTGGGGTCATGGGGTCTCGAAATCTACAATTGAGAATCCCCATTGGCCAAGAAGTCTGTACATAACTTTTCAGCTTTCTGGGCCTTTTGGCACTTAAGGAGAATATGAAAAAGGATTTTAAGGTCCTGACCCCTGCGACTCTATTTGGGATACCAAATGCACAATTTAGAATCCCCATTGGCCAAGGAGTCTGCACATAAATTTACAGCTATCTAGAGTTATTGGTTCTGGAAAAGAAGTCGAAAATGCGAAACGTTTTCAAACGGATGGACGGATGGACGGACGCCATGCCATGCCATGCCATGCCGTGAGCCAATCGGGCCTTTCAGGTCTGATGAGCTAAACAATCAACTCTGACTGTGTATAATATATAATGGCATTCTTGGAAACAGCTTTCTGTGTATATATGGCTTTGTGCTCATTGATCACATACAGTCGTGTACATTGTCACAGTTACGCAGAATATCAGTTCTTCGTTGCTAAACACACATAACTTGCCTTTCATCACTAACTTGTCTGCCCTTCACCATTATAATGGCTTTTGTCAAACACTTCAAAGCAATTTCTTTAACAGGCATATTTTAGAAGTTGTAGAGATGACAGAAAACGGTTAGCAAACTTCTTTAATGTATTGCTCAGAATGCGACGTTTGATGTAAATACTAACACTTTGGTGTAAGTATCTACACGGAATAGTCCCATTCATTACAATGAAGTAGTTGACGATCACTAGTTCTTGGTTTTACTTCAGTTCAAAGTTAAACTTAGCACAACAAAATCAGATTTGTAATAGTAAAGACATTTTGAAAAATAAAATCTTAATTTATATTAAAAGATTACATCAATGATTCGTTACATGGCAGTAGGTGGATCGACGCTACTCAATGTAGTGAAAAGAACAATTATGACAATTCATATGGATTCTCCAATAAATATGGTTCATATTTTATACTAAATATGATTAATGTGTTCCAGTTCAAGAAGTCATTATTTAAGCCATTATATTATGTTACTTTGTCACGAGTCAGTGGCTGTAAGTTTTCTCAAGGGACTCGTCCCGAAAAATGTGCAAGAATTTGTCCCAATGTACAAAGTGTGATCCCAAAATAGCACTGTTCACTATCTAAATAGCATGTATTTTGATTATTGACATTTAAAAATTGAATTATCTTCCTATACATGCAATCTCCCTAACGGTAAAACTTTTTTTATTGGGAGTTTTTTTTATTGCATGGTGTGTCTGTGGCGCCGCAAAGTCGACAACTGCATACAAAATGAATACTTGCATCCATGAATTAGGAAGACTGCTTTCAGATATCACCCCCATATATAGGTGAGGTGAGTTGGGGTTTAACGCCGCTTTCAAGGGTATTTCGCTTATGTCGCGACTGCTAGTATTATGGCAGGGAGAAAGCACGCAACGCCATGTGGCTATGCATTGCGGTGAAACCTGCGAGCCTCGGCTGGAACTAGCGAACCATGGGTGGTACTGCACTGAAATTCAGTGTAGCATTGCACCCAAACCTGACTGCGTGTAGAACAGTTATCTACTGCAGACAAAGTTGCCGTGCCCCTGGCGGGATTCGAACCCCGGACCTCTTGATCCGACACCCCCATATATAATCAAAAAAATAATTCATGGTATTAGCTCAATATGCAATTCGAAAATGCATGTATCGCAATGATCCTTTTTTCACAGATTGTTAAATGGCTGCAACATTACTTATTCATCTTTGGCCTCCTCAGTTTCATTCGTAACTATTGCCGAGTTTATACACAATTTATATCACAAAACTTAATAAAAACAAATAACCAGGGACATAATCTCATCATTTTGCCAGCATACTTCTCGGGATCGAGTCTTCATTTCTTTTTGTTTTGCAAATCTACTCTTTTTTCTTACACTCTTAATGTAAGAGATGTATAATATGTATACTTTAGTAGATGTGCATCACTCTTCAATATTGCATTTTCAATTGAAATTGTTAGATGGGTTTGAGTTGTTAAGGATTCAAACACAACAGTTATGAATACCTATCGTAAACACAAACGCCAATAGGTAGAAAAGGAATACGATAAAATTATTGAGTTATTTTTTTCAATTGTTTAATCTGCATATTTCCGCATAGATGCTTGGCGTTGATTGTATCAATTAATTCAATCCGTGTCATGTCTTGTGAGCAGTATTTTCCACAAAGGGTAAGTTTAAATGAATGATTCCAATTTTAGTTCTACTTTTGCCTTACAAGATGCAAAATGTGTTACTTTCAGGACGAAATCGAACATTATTCCAATCACCTTCATGACTTTCCAAAATACAGATACAATCCAGTGAAGTGTTTTGTTTTAATTGACATTTCAAGAAGGGTCACCTCTCATCTTTATTCTTTATCTGAGGCTTTATCTGAGGCTTAATCTGATGACATCAACTTTTGAAAGTGATGCAATTTTCAGTCAGTGTTTTATTTTTGCTCTTGTATGACCTCATGGTGTTGAGTGGAGCACAGTTGCATTGTGGTTAGCATGCTGTCCTCTCCTGCTTCAGGTATTCAAAATACACTTTGGTCATGGAAACATGGCACATTTTATTCAATTTTATAATCACAAAATTATTCAATGATCAGTACATAATACCTGTCAATAAAAATAATTGATCCACAAGATGAAAGCACATGCTTGTAGCTTGGATCAGTGCTTCATTAACTTAGGTACTTAAAGTTTCTGTGTTGAATAAGATGGAAGAGTGTCAGTAAATTGAAGTATATGTCGTAATTAGGAGGAAAATAATGGAGGTAACATTACACGGTTTTGTCATTAGTGGATGAATCCGATATTCTTGTGGGTATAGACTTCAGCATGACACAGGAAATGAAATCACATTGGTCAGAGGACTGGGGATTTCAGCAATCTTTCAGATCCATGAAATTTGTCCACAAAATAAAAAAAAAACGTAATATACTAAGTACGAGGTCAATGTTAACTTGTTCAAAGTTATGTCTTTCATAAGAGATCTGACTATTTCATGTCATGATATGTTTTTTCATTTAACCATACTTCATTCAATGAGGAAAAGGAGTATTAAGCTATCATAGTAAGATAACATCCTCAAAGAACACTTACTAAATATGTTACCTTTTATAACGTTTTTCATTTATTGTTATTATAAAAAATGAAGTTTTCTGCCAGTAGTGCCAGTAGGGTAAGACATGTATAGGAATTGGCACCACCCTCCACCAAATAACGAACCGTGAAAGGAATCTCTGAAACAACACTTCAGATCAAATAGGCAAAGGAATTTAACTCGCACAAGCAGTTTGATTGACTTGGATGCAATGAAATAAACTTCATTGTCATAAAATCACCGAATGTTCTCGGTTCAAACTACAAAGTATCGATATAAACCTCATGTGTCATATTTGTGTCATTTGGGGGGAGGGGGGGGGGGGAGGGGGGGTCAACCTCATGTGTCATGTTTGTGTCATTTGGGGGGGTCATTCGTTTCTCAGGTAAACCTCCGTTTAATGTCCTACAGAATACCCATTTGCCATTCCATAGAACATCACTGGCCCTGAAAGGAGATTTTTATAAAATAATTTAATGAATATCGAAATGTTTTCCAGATTTCACAATTGACATAAAATGGTTCGAACCTTAGCACCATAAACTGGACACTCTGTCACTGGAACACGAAGGAGCTTGCAGTGAAACGTTGTATAACTCTATCTATAGTCACGTTGCCTCTACCTCACTATAACGACAGTAAGGGATACATGGTCTTTGTAGTTTGTGGGATGCACGAGCATTTTGCAAAAGTCGGACAGACTTCGGCTCGCGGCTCGCGGCTCGCGGGTTCTTTCTCTCCCTCATGTTTACATTTGTAACCTCGAGTTACCCGAGTTTACTCGAAGACGGCAAAAGAGGATTACCAAAGTAGCCCGGCAGAAAGCAAACCAGAAATAATCGGGAGTGACCAGTTACATGTCCGCTGCTTGGTGGTTTTCATTCGTTATAGTTATTTTGTGTTATGATATCGTGTATTGATGACCTCTCATGAAGTATTCTCTAAAATGTTGTAGTGTATTTATCGAACCAGTCGAGGAGTTAACCACAGGAAATTTGTCACCAAAACTTTACTTTTAAAACTTTATCCTTGCTCCCGTTGAGCTTATTACTGACGTCATAGAGTCGAGATTGGTTAATTGATGACTGAAAATAGTAACGATCTTACTTACTAAAAGGATATGCAATGGACATTTTGTAAATAAATAACTGTAAACAAATAACATATACAATAAATATTCATTTATTGACATGGTCTTGCATATCACTGCAAAATTTAAAATAAGCATCGGCAACATCTACATGATCATTAGTAAAAATAATTTATACACATTGTACATGTTATAAACAATTGCTGATAACACCTTTGATTATCCTTGACAACATGTTATTTTAATTGATGCTATAATATACATAACGTACACATGTTGTACGAATTGTATATACAATTGTTGATACCATGAATTTAAAATTAATTTGGCTTGAGAGAGAATGATCAATGATACACATTCATATGCAATTGTTGATGATTACTTTATACATTATTTTAGGGTTGGGTACCACGAAAATTTCAGTACCCCGGTATACCTATTTTTTTGTCCAAGTACCACGGTATTTAGCACGATATACCATGCTTGAAATTGATAACATCAGGTTATGTATAATATATAGCCCTAGGTAGAATTGTTTCTGACAAATATCATTCTGAATGAAGTGGTACGTACCACTTCATTACACCGGTAAAGTCACCCATCTCTACATTATTTACAGTGAATATCTGACTGGTCAAATGGTCGGTCTATCGGCCTACTTCATTAGTAGTCTGGCGACAGCAGAGAGTGTAACACCTGCATTCTAGCTTCCCGATTGCATATCCGACCATATGCCTTGTATGGCCTGGTTGAAGTCCTTTGTTGACTTGGTCTGATGTCGGGTAACTTGCCCACTCTCCACCATCACCATGATTCTCTTGAGAGAGGCCGACTTCTTGTGCAGGAGCTCCACCAGCAGGTAGAACTGAAGGTTCTTCTTCCCGGTCCTGTCGTTAAGCCGACGATGCCATCCTGAAAACAATGAAAGTATATAATATATAATATCTGTAAATATATTCCTGATAACAACATTCATGATAAAAATCATTTTCATTATTACAATTAGCCAATTTTCAAGCATGAGTGGATGAATGTCAAGAGGAAGGAATTTATATTCACTGGACGTACATATTAAGTTAATTGCGTACCTTCACAGTCATTGCTCGCCGCTAATGGCTGCAATACTGCCGAAGCGGCGTTAAACAATAACTCACTCACTCACTCACAGTCATTGTTGAATGTTCGTACGAACGTTCAAGCCATAGACTGACCAAGAGCTGATGGGCCAAACTGTGCTGTTCATCCATGTCTTGTCTGCATAGTCCATGGCTTTCGGCAATGGCTCGCTGCGTTTTCAGGTGGCCAAATTCGACATAGATATGTCTGTGGTGAAGGTATGGCAGTGCCATCAGTCGCTTGACAGCTCCATAGACAGGTGTCCCCGGGTGGCACTCAGGCTGACAATAGAATAAAAAGAGAATAAGCGATTTGCATATTAACTATTGTTTAAAATCAAAAAGCTGATAACTATGCGTAAAAACAAGATATATGAATCAATTTCACTCAAAATGTGTAACTGCGAGTCTGCGATATATTATGATATATAAAAAACGCATTCCAATAATTGTATTGCAAAATACAGTTAGTTTTGGAAAATATTAAATATTACACATAAAAATGGTTTATAAAATGAGTTCGATGCGACAGAGGGACTTAGATTACCTCCAAACCGAAAGCGTGAACTTTTCGGAATATTGCCTGAGCCCAGTGGAAGCTGCAGCCCTTCAACTCCACTCTACCAGGGAACACTCGTCTGACAGCCTGCCATACCGCCACCTCAAAGTCGGCCACCTCACTCTCCACCTTCAGCTTCTCCACACCGCCCATCCTTGTGACTAGCACTTGTAAAATCTACAGAAAATCAAACAAAACATGTTGACAACTCTATAATTTTTTAGACTCACAAGTTTATTTGCAATCTATTCAAACGAAAAGTATGAAAGATAAGACAAGGTTCAAAACACCTAGCTTGCAAACTTCGATGTTCTATAATTCATATATTTAATTGTTGAATTATATTCATACCTTAAAAATACTTGCCATTTAGATAGTGAAGAAATATAACATGGTTATATTTGGGATAAGAGTACCTTCAATAGTACACGGGGGCGGGATAGCGCAGTGGTTAGCGCGTTCGGCTTCGGATCAAGAGGTCCGGGGTTTGAATCCCGCCAGGGGCACGGCAACTTTGTCTGCAGTAGAGAACTGTTCTACACGCAGTAAGGTTTGGGTGCAATGCTACACTGAAATTCAGGGTAGTACCACCCATGGTTCTCTAGTTCCAGCCGCTGCTCGCAGGTTTCACCGCAGTGCATAGCCACATGGCGTTGCGGGCTTTCTCCCTGCCATAATACTAGCAGCCGCGATATAAGTGAAATACTCTTGAAAGCATCGTTAAACCCCAACTCACTCACTCACTCACTCAATAGTACACATTATTGTACTTTTTCAGGCCGAGTCCCAAGAGGGATTCGAACCCACGCCCTCAGAGTAAGGCAACTATATTCATACATTCTCATAGTCTTCTCTTTGACATAAAGATGAACACCACTTGCACTTGCTTCATGAAGCCGTCTGTCCCAAGGATAAAGCAGTGTAGACTGTACAGCTGAATGAAAAGCCGTCTCACCACATGAAACGTGCCATCCAGTTACAAGGTCTTGGCGATCGACAACCGCCCCAGTTGGTCGTGAGTTGCAAATGTTAGGTGTCGCTGACCCTTCACACCATCATCTGATAGCAAGAATCCATCCGGGATGTTGGCAGGCGCGATCTGGAATGGAGTGTAGTCATTTAGCTTGTGATTTATTCTATTCTTTTGAGTCCTTTGATGCTTACATAGCATTATTATGTTTTATAATATATTATATATATATTGATTATGAATTGAAAAAATTACAAAATGTAGCTACCATAATAAGGATACATTTGTAATCAATGTTGGAATACCTCGAAAGTTAAATCTTTTGGTTCACGAGGACGGAGTGTTTGTCGGTGGTAATTGGCAACCTTTGCCATATTCTGTACCGACGGCAAACACTCCTGTCCTTGGCTCCAAGTTCCTGGATTGTGTCCTCTACCAGCTTGGCTGCAGACACGAACATATCCTGTGCCGCTTTCTTCTTCAACTGGATGGGTGATAAACTATGAATCATGAGAAACTCTTCTTGGTGCAAATCATTCATTAAATACACACATAAATTCCTTACTGGGTATACTTGTGATAGTGTCCTTGTATAGATAAATTAAGTATATAATAAGTATTTCTATTCTATTATTTCATTCACTATGTTACTATTCTATCTTAACAACCAACCTCTGTTATAAATGACGTTCTGACGTCGAGGCCCCACTTGCCAGGGTGGTTGTGTGGTTTCTTTCGTGGGAAGAAGTTCTCCCCACCCTGCACCACGACAGCATGACAGGTATTCGCCTTGCTCCGGACAGAACACCGCCAATATGTCTTGTTACCACGTCTCATCTGAAAATATATAATCTTGTAATAATGTATCCTTCCCACCAGGCATGGCATAATTGTATATATGCGTTGTCAGCAAAATGAATAATCAATGGCAAATCTAAGTAAATATGTATGTGTTTGTGTACGATCTATGGTCACAAGATACGACTCGGGTTGGTGATCATGAACTTTACAGAATGATGAACTTACATTTATACAGAAAGCAAAACATCTGTTATCTGTCAATCTGGGTTTCCCTTGTAGCGTTCCATTCTCTTCAATGGTGTACACCACTGCCGGCGACGATTGGCTGTCTTGTTGTGCTGATTTGTCATCAAAGGGTTCTGT
The DNA here is from genome assembly GCA_936450465.1 of Gibbula magus. Lineage (NCBI taxonomy): Eukaryota > Metazoa > Mollusca > Gastropoda > Trochida > Trochidae > Gibbula > Gibbula magus. The sequence continues at coordinate 57,246,302 of OW388292.1, read as the reverse complement.
GATGCTAAAAAGATAAAAGAAGATGCACATGAATATGGAACTTGTTTTTTAAATGAAGCTTCTGTTTCAATTAATTTTTTAAAGGAGATTTGAAAATACGAGTTTCATTCTGAAGGGAATGTGCATGGTGAATCTAACCTTTCATTCAACGGATTTGGAATGAGATACTCTAATCCAGGAGCAGTTGGTCAAGAAGGTGACACGGCAGATGGAGGTGGCATGAGCCCTGGTGTCGGTGTCAGAAGTCCTGGTGGTGGTGGCAGGAAACCTGGTGACAGTTATTTCTGGTTTGCTTTCTGCCGGGCAGTGCATTTCCTGAAAAATATTTTGCTAATCCTCTTGTAGACTACTGTAACCCCATTTTGCCGTCTTCGGGTAAACGGGACCTATATTTTAATTAATCCCCTGGTTGGCCGCAGTCGGTAATCCAACGCAGATGATGCCGGGAAGAATGTTGCCGACTCGTGCGTATACCCGTTAAGGGACGGGGTGTAAACATTCGCTTACTTTTTACAATGGCAAACACTGGGGAATCGGTCAATTAATATGTTTTATTATATGACGAGCAGTGAAATACTGGGAATTATCAGTGAAATAAACTGTCTATCAAGCTACAGTGAAAATAACTTATATTTTCACTGCGAACGGTGACTGATATAATTTGACGTCATAAAACAATGGTCTCACGCGGCGAATTGGCTTATGACGTCACAGTGTTACTGTGGTGACGGGCTGTTCCTAGCGGCCGCTCGGCGTGAAAACGACCCTCTTCGGACGTAATTACATGAATGATATCATATAATAAATAGAATATCCGTCAATTCTTGACAAATACCATGTTTATCTCATCTCGTGAGGTAGAAAGTTATATATTTTCACTCGTGGCTGCGCCACTCGTGAAAATATAACCTTTCTACCTCACTCGATGAGATAAACATGGTATTAGTCAAGAAAAGACAGATATCCTCTATATATCTACGCTTTGCAATAATGCCACATCGCTGTTCTGATGTAAACTGTTCGAGTAATGTTAGTTATCAAGTTTCACTTTACAAATGTCCTAAAATATCGTTATATATATCAAATATAATTGATATGAATAGTAAAAGACGGATTCATAGACGTGCGTAGACATGGGAAAAATCAATGCTAATGATATATAAGATGACAAAATGAATTCAAGATATTATGAACGAAGTATAGTTGAGACAACGAAATCAGATAATCATTGTTGTTGTTATTTTTTGTTGGAGAATGCTTGTGTTTAAAAGAAAACAACAAACGTGAGATTAGCAGACACCGGCGAAGTAGGCCCTATTGTAAGCCATCGACAATAAAAGCACATCACACATCCTGTTTTCTTTATCGTTTATCAACCGTCAACCTAATTTACTAATTGTAACAATCAAAGCAACTCAACACATATTAAAAAAGTACTTGGTCATCAACGATAATAATACGTCTAGGATATCACCGTCTACGAATCCACCTACGAAAATACCGCACCCCCAATGTTACATTTTACGATTTATTTATCACTTATTAACAATAACATTGAATCACTTGTATTTCATTAGATGGTAGCATATCTGAGATCACGATAAATCAGCAGCATGTCACTAATTTACATTGTCAGTAAAAAAATTGAGGAAACAAAACCAATGGCCAAACAAGTTAATAGTTAATGTAAGTGACGCCCAAATAACAATCGTCAATTACTTCTAATTCAGTATGGTTCGTTGGTACACAAGAGCTTGGTTGGTTGTCGGTTTTGGATTACATTCAGAATCTAATAGATACTAAAATAATGTTTTCAATCAAATGTGTGGTTAATCAAATTAACACTTTATTAGAACTTTTTGCTATTGTAGACTTTCGCCACTTTGACATTTCAGCAAGAGTATCAATTAATGTAAGAAACTTACCTTATAAACGTATCCAAACGGACAATATGAATATCCAAATGCACATCAGACACAAATTGTAAACCTATAAATCCATCAATGACAGTATTTAGAAACAGAAGATGGTCAAATACTAACCCTCTTTCAGCTAAAGTCTTTTCGCAAATGGCAAGATAGAAAACCAAATAGTTATGATGATTTCAAATGAATTTCATTGGTACATTATTTAATCCAATGTTTTATGGATAACTTGACAAAACGCGTTCATGTTGTTACAAGACAGGAACTGGAGTGGCGCCGACTAATCACTGCTATAGACGGTAACAGCCCTTGAAAGCCACATTTAAGAAAATGAGGTTAAAAACGACGTTGCTCTCCCGGGGGTGAAGGTGATTAGGTAATCCTATAAATGTGGCTCTCCTGGCGGTGGACATAACCACTGATCAATGTTAAACGTATATAATAAACTGAATAGGTGATTTTTATTTGAAATTAAGTAAATAAAGGACAAATGCATTTCCGTGAATGAACTGAAGTCCTTTAACCAAGTTTATAGTAACATAGTCCATGAAGGATTTGACTTTGGGTTCTTCGGACGCATCAGCAATGACATCCAGCCATACATTGTTTAAATAGTCTAAAATACCGATTGAATAGAAAAATCCTTGAAATATTGTATAAATCGTTCATTCTTCCTTTTTTTTTATTACTGTTCAAATTTATGGGACTATTGTTCTATGTCGTGCATGAAGCAAAACTCTTGGAAAATCTTCACCTAGATGCATTAAGATATATATGTGGAGTTGTAAGAGGCACCAGTCATAATAAGATATACATTATAAAGAAACAACTTTCATTTCACATAGTGATAGCCGTAGAAGGCCGACTGTGTGTTTGGTCTATAAAATGTATTATAAATTATCTCCATCCTATCTTTCAGATTTGGTTCCAAATAATATTTCCGTAAATAATACTTACACTCTAAGAAACTCAAACTCAAATAATCTTACCCTCTGTTGTTAGAGAATGTAATTCGAAGAACAAAAACTAAGCGATTCAACTTTGAAAAAACAATAAATACTACTGGCCATAACAAATACCACTTCGATCCAAATGTCTCCTTCATGTCCTTCATGAATTCATTATTGAAACTTATAGATTTAAACAGAAATTCCAAAACGTGCCTTGCTTTTACGTTGGGTGATATGGCATGATGCTGGTAGAAATGAAAAACCATGTCGCATATTTATATTTATTTTATTATGTTTCGTATGTATCAAACATGTATTGATATTATGTTCAATGGAGCGACCTTAGCATAAGCGTTGTAGCTTGTTGGCCAATCCCATCACAATATGTACATTATTGTGAAATAAATATGTTTAAAACAAAGGGAAATAATGACGTATAGACAGTCTGATTAAAATCGACCGTTTTCCGTGGAATAAAATTTGCAAAAAAGTGCATCTACCGGGGTACGAACTATCAGTCGTAGGTTCCACGCCAAAACGTCTGATAACAGTCCGTAGACTAGTTTGTTCGAGCCGATTCAGGTAGCCAATCAAAAGATGCCCAACAAATGCTTTCAGTGCGAGAAGCTAGGGGCAGATAACTCCAAACAGCTATCCTTTTGTCTGTTCCGAATGCTTTCAAATCAGCGACCGTTTAAATACTATGATGTGATTGGTCAGCTTTTTGACTGGGCTTTGGCTGCGCTAAACTGATTCGGAACACACGCCTATACGGGATGTTCTCAGACCTTGTCGCGAGGAATCTACAGAACCTATTCGTATCCTGGTAGATATATTATTTTGCAAATTATATTCCTCGTAACAAGGTCGATTTAAATTAGACTGGACGTATAGATAGATCATCCACTGATAAATATTGATTGGATAAAATAAACGGTCTAGAAACGTCTTTCAGACCTCTGTATACAAATATTATACATTCAGATATTGAAATGTCCTGTAAGGTTAGATTTTATAAGATCATTAAAAATAGCACTGTCTGGTATTGACTTTTATTTACAACACTTGCCTGAAAAGTATCTATTCAATCTATTACACTTTAGACTGTCCAATTATCAGTGGAGTGACGCTTATTTGAGAAACGGTAATCAGTCAGGAATTTATTACGGATTTAAAGGCAATGTGGACTCTACATGAAATGCTGCTTTCGCGGCAGACCATATTTCTCAAATTTGGCTTTCACGGGTGGACACCCTATAGACAGACAATTGCGTAAGTATCACCTGCTTGAGATTACAGCTGTTTTGACACTGACCTATCTCGCCAGTGGCTTAATTGCTTTGATCAAAGCAAAAACACAGACCAGTAAAAACATGTCAAAGAGTGAAAATATATTTTGATAGCGATAGATAGAGCAGTATATGGAGCAAAAATTCCGTCTTGACCATATGTTGTGACAGCAGTCCCGCAGTTATTTGTTACAAACATCTATAAATTAGCGCAAAATGCACTCAAATTAAGCAGGGCCCAGTCAGTGTAACCATATGCTTTCAAGTGTGTGTTCGCGCCGCTAATGGCTGCAATACTGCCGAAGCGGCGTTAAACAATAACTCACTCACTCACTCACTCAAGAGTGTGTTCAAGTAAGTCACTTATATCTCGGCTATTTGTTTTACATTAAATAAGCCCAGAAAAGAGAGTTACATGAACAATTATGTCTCCCCCCGAAGGGTCGGGAGACATATTGGTTTTAGCTGAGTTCCCGTCGGCGTCGGCGTTGGCGTTGGCGTCGGCGTTCCCATTTCGTTTCCGGAGCAGATCTCTAAAACTATGTGACCAATCATCACCAAACTTGGTATACTGTCTCTCCATATCGTGTAGATGTGCCTTTTGGGGGTTAGTGATTTTTTACAATTTTATTTTTTTTATTTCCATGGTAACGATTTGGACTTAGTCTATTTCAAGGGTAGTGTTCGTTTCCGGAGCAGATCTCTAAAACTATGTGACCAAATATCACCAAACTTGGTATACTGTCTCTCCATATCGTGTAGATGTGCCTTTTGGGGGTTAGAGATTGTTTACAATTTTTTTTTTATTATTTCCATGGCAACGATTTGGACTTAGTCTATTTCAAGGGTAGTGTTCGTTTCCGGAGCAGATCTCTAAAACTATGTGACCAATCATCACCAAACTTGGTATTCTGTCTCTCCACATCATGTAGATGTGCCTTTTGGGGGTAAGAGATTTAAAAAAAAAAAATCTTTTTTTATTTCCACCTCATCGATTTGGACTTAGTCTTTTTAGAAAAACTGGCTTTTATTTCAGCATCAAATCATTTAGAATTTTAAATATTTTGTTTGCTACAATTGTGGAGTTGATAGGTTATTTATTCAAGTTGAATTATACAGAGAACATTAATGGTGCTTTATGACAGTATTGTTTAGAGGTTTGGAGCATTTGAGGAAGGGGGAGACATCTGTTTTTACGGGTAAAAACACTTTCTAGTTTATCTCTATTTTTCATCTACTAAATAAATATATTTTTAAGTGTTGAACTCTCATTCGAGTGTTATGAAATATGGCTCTAAAGCGAAGTGACGATGCTGTTGAAATTTGTCATGTACAGGAAATGTTATTTCATTTAATGTAGCACACACTTGGTTGTTAATATCTTGGTTTAATGAGCTCTCTGTTTAGATTTATTTCAAAATGGACATGCTATATCATTGTTATTTATGACATGTTTGCAATACATTTAAGAGATCGCCATTGATGCATTTTAATGAATCACACATAAAGGCTTTTTATTGTTAAATGGTCCTATTAAACATTGGATCATATTTAGAAAAATAATCAACTAGCGCTAACAGCTCACTTATTTTAGGGAATTGCATCGATAATGAGATATATCCGATTATCAATTAATCTTTGTTTTTTCAAAACTCAGTGATAATGATTGTATTCAGTTTTCGTATTTTCAGGTGTTGGAATAAATGTTCATTGGTCATCGTTGTAATGAATAGACACCTTATTTCTAATAATAACGATTTTCTTGCTGAATGTAAATCATCAGTTATTCTCTCGGTTCTTCTGGTTTGATGAACACATTTACACACTCGGTGAATAATGAAATTGATGAAAAACATAAGAAATCTGATAATTTAGGTGAAATGTCTGAAGAAGACGATTAGTTTGTACAGACAGTGGTCTTTATAGTTCATGAACAATAATCCTTTCAATGACCAATAATCAAGTCATCTTCGACTGAATTTCGAAGTTGATGGGAGGACTTTTTTAATGCCATTATTGGTGAACAAATTGTGACTTACACATGTCCAATTGTAGAAACCACACACAGACTTTTTTTCGGTGACATGTTTCCGGCCGCACATATACAATGAATATTCCCAAATTGATAAATACGTCGAACACATACATGTACCAAGTATTTCATTCACATGAAATACATTATTATTTTGTATCCGTATAATGGACAGACATCTCTCACTTTATCTAAAGTATTACTCTATAAGATACTATAATTAATTGGTATTACATATAATATACATACACGTACCAAAAGCTGTATTTGTACCAACATGTTACTCCTAGTACATACATGACAAAACACTGCATTAGGAGGTTCCTTACCATGTTTAAATAATCTCACGAAATTTAATTATATGCATAAAAAACGCATGCAAAATCCTCTGTTATTAAAAAGAGAGTCACCTTGCTCCCAATGTAGGTAGGGGTAAACCACAATTTGTTACACTTTTCACTACCATTTCACACCATCACTATGAAAAACGAACAAAGATAGTTTATGCTTATAACTTTATCTCAATAAAAGGTTTGTGATAACACATATATGCAAGAAGAAAATGCAACTTCTTTTGTTATTTTGAAGCATTTTGACTTAAATTGAAATTTCACAAAATACATTTGTTTTCTGTTAAACATTCATATTTATGTCAATTAATCTTAGATGTGCAGGAAACACCCATTATATGATAGAAATATTAGTCAAAAACAGAACTAACCCAAACAAATCATACATTTCCCGGCTTCGAAAAAAAACCTTCAGAAATTGTCAACTTTTAGTAGCAAGGGAGATAACTCTCACACATTTTGCATGGCCGTTTCCCCTTAAAACAGATCAAAGAACAAGTTAACAAAATATATCATTTTATCACTTATTGAATACGATATTTCAAAATTATATTACAATGTTGTAAGTGTCTTTTTCAAAAGATCTGTTTTATTTTCTAATGTGCATAACAAAGACTGTTACTGAAAATGTTCACAAAGGCTATAAAGCTAAGAAGCCATATTGCCTTGCTGAATCTTGACAACTGACAATGCGCAGAAACACTGGTAAATAACCTCCTTTAGGACGGATATGGCATTATATTGATTGTAGAGTGCATGGCATATAAACGGAACCTCTACCATTGTTGTCACTGATAATGTTAATATTTTAATGGATGGTGAGGTGTGGATGTGAGCATAGTTGTAACTAAATTAACTTTGAGTACACAGTCATGCCATTAAAGGAAGATTATTTTGTCCATAGATATGTATAAACATCAACTACGAATGTAAAAACAAATAAAAATGTGCCAGACATCCTCAGAATTAGGTTGAAAGAATTATGATTTAGTTTTTAAAAGGCAGTGGCCATGACATGTGATTCTAAACCCGTAACTCTCAAATAAAGTTGAAGTATTTACGGATCCTAATTCTATATTCTGATGTAGTGGTCTGTTTCTTTCTTGTTTATCACACATTATATGATTTCGCTTAGAATCAATCATAACTGATTATTGAATTTAGTGTAGTATACCATTTACAGCTGAATTAAAAACACTTTCTATTCCAAACGGTTGACGAATTATACTAATGTGAGTATTCATTATGACCATATAAAAGCTTTAAGAAGATGAAGATTATGAATGTCATACAGTTAACCATTATTTAATTTTCGCCGAATTTCAACAATGTATACATTTCTTCGGCAGATACGTAGTGGTCAATATCAATTTATCTATTTCCGCAGGCCAACATTCAATCCTCTGGTGATTAAAACGTGGAATTTCAATCCCACGCAGTTCATCAAGTTGAGGGCGCGTGTCCTTGTTATTGGCGCCTCTATGTCAGATAGGCAAAATAACAAGTGGCAGTGTGTACTTGGTAAGTGTCATATTTCTGCACAGAAGGTTTCCTTCTGTTAATGAACGTAATGAACTCTTCTACTTTCTTGGAGGGAGGAATAACTTTCTTAACGCTTATCTTTTAAATGTTAAAACCAACATTGATAAATGATTGAAGGAATCGTCTTTCAAAATCCATTAAAATATTGATGTCATTGATAGCATTTGCACCCTGCGAAATGCTGACCTGATGTCAGACTTCAGAATCACATATAATCAATCTTATTTTTCTTTTGTATGTTGTTTAAAAAAGTAAATGTATTTTTTTAATATTGTTTTCATAATATAATTGTTCATGATAAGTATCAATTGATGTTAATGTCACTCGTAAAGATACACAGAATGACATATTTATCATATCTGTTTCTAAATGAGAAAACAACAAATGCAGTCTGAAGAGATGTAATATTGATTAAACATTATACAAAATACATGTACACCAATAATTACAGTATGTCGATTTAACTACAAATGTAATAGTAAGTCTCAAAACGATCATCGTTATCGCTGAAACATTGTCAGAACACAATTTGATTACTAATATGAGCAGGAATAATTCGATATCATATGATTTCTAAAATAGTGTTTATGTAAAAAGAAACAATATCCACAAACACTTTCTGTTAAATGTGAAGCTTAACATCAAAAGGTAAAACAATGCATGGTAGTCCAGTCAAATTAAAGGGAAAAAACCTGTAACCTCCAAAAAAATGGTACAGAAATAAATGTGAGTGAAAGTCAATCAGATTGATTATACAAATAAAATATAAAAAGTCCTCCATTCAATTGTGATGCTAAGTGGGTTTTTTTTGGTGAAAAGTGTGAATTTTGATGATTTTTAATTTATCATTTAAAAAAAATAAATTCTTTAAAACATTATTCCACTCCCCCAACAATGTCTAAATAAAGTTTCCAAAACCCACTAAGTATTTAAAATAATTTTAAATGTTTTGAAGTTATGAGGTTTGAACTTGAATTTTAGGTAACTAACACTTAACAAAAGGGGGAAATGACTCAAATGAGAGTTATCTCCCTTTGTTGACATTGCCATGAGGTTGCAAAATGGAAGACAAATGTTTATCTGCTCAAAACTGTTATCAAATGAGGATTCAGTTACCCTGACTGACAAAGGATGTATAGGACTGTTGAAAGCTGCTAATGAAAGAGGTGATGACCATTTTGTATTCAATTCTGGACAACAAATACATGTATTATGCCGCCGCTCATATGTAGACCCAAAACGAATTGCCAGAAAGAGAAAATCTATTGATAGTGTTCCAGAGCGTACCCTAAGATCCCATGGTTTGGAATATAAATTTAGGGAGGACTGTTTGTTCTGTGGGAAATCAATTAGTCAAACAAAAAGACTGAAAGTTTTTAAAGAATCCTATCCGGTTAGAACTGTAGATTTTCAGCATGAGGTGTATAAAAAGTGCAAAGAAAGAAATGATGAATGGGGAAACACAGTTCTATCAAATATTGAATATTCAGGGGATTTGCTTGCTTCAGATGCAATTTACCATCAGAGTTGTAGCGTCAAATTTAGGACTGGAATAGGAAGGGAAGACAGAAGAATTCTGTTCGTGAATCTGCATTTCTGAAAGTAATTGCATATCTAGAGCAAAATGAGGAGCAACTTCTAACAGTGAGTGCTCTAATTGAGAAAATGAAGAATTTTCTGGATGAAGATATGGAACCATTCACTCCCACCCATATGAAAGCAAGACTTGCTGAACATTTTGGAGAAAATATTGTGATCTCTGAAAGTGATGGAAAATCCAGTATTATTACTATCAGGGCAACAGCTTCAAAAGTTATCCATGATTTCTTCTCACTTCCAAAAAGTGATGATCCAGAAAAAGAGAAAGCCAAGATAATTGAGACAGCTGCAAAATTGCTAAAAAGTGACATTAAAAATGTATCCATCCCAACAGACGTATTTCCATCACCCAATGAAATCAATTCTCCAGAAATTGGAATTTCATTTGTTCCAGAATCATTGCAACTACTTCTAAGAACCCTCTTTGTTGGAAAAAACACTATGACCAAGCAAGCTGCAATAGGACAAGCAATCATGCAGGCAGTGAGACCCAGGAAATTCCTCTCACCCCTGCAACTAGCTCTTGGGGTTCAGTGTCATCACCTTTTTACTTCCAGACACTTGGTTGATACACTAAATGCTCTCGGTTTCAGCTGTTCCTATGCTGATGTACAGAAGTTTGAGCGCAGTGCAAGTCTTGCTAACAACACCGAAATACCAGGATACACAACAGGCCAATTCATCCAATTTGTTGCTGATAATGTCGACCATAACATTAGGACCATAGACGGATATGCCACTTTTCATGGGATGGGGATTATTGCAGCTGTTACTCCAGGATCCAAGGTACACAGACATGTGCCAATTATAAAGTCAAATGACGAAGATCTCAAAGCTATTGGAACAATCAAAATACATTATTACAGTGCAAAGAAATTGTCTAATCTGAAGTATGGCATGCTCTCTCAAATTGAATGTGATGACAAAACAGCAAATGTAAACACACTGTGGAAGACAGCTTGGCTGCTTCGTCCACTCACGCCTTCGTGGAATGGAACTATGCAAATGATTCACAAGAATGGCACATTTCCTGGTCAGAGTTGCATAAACTTCATGCCAATGATCGACCTGAACCCGAATGATGAAAGTTGCATTTACACAACATTGCTGTTTGTGAGAGACCAGGCAAAGAAGTACAACGTCACTCCAGTACTAACCTTCGATCAGCCACTGTGGTGGAAAGCCACAAATATCATCTCTGTTGAACCAGACACAAGTGATCTTCGCAAGTTCATCTTGAGATTAGGAGGTCTTCATGTAGAAATGAGCTTTCTAGGTTGCATTGGACAAATTATGTCTGACACCGGACTACGTGAAACCTTAGAACTTGTGTACTCTGAAAATGCAGTCACCCATATGCTGACCGGGAAAGCCCTTTCACGGGCAGTAAGAGGTCATGGACTTGTGGACATGGCTTTACACTCTTTGCTTGTATCTCAAGCATTTGACATTGATCTGCACACAAAGACTGATGATGAGTCGGATCCCACTGACAATAACAACACTGACCAGGAATCAAATGACACTAGATATACTGAACAGGAAGTCACACAGAATGCACAAGATTTTGAAGCTCACTCAGAAACAAAACCTGTAGATGGTGGGAATATTGAAAATGATCTTTTGTCTGCTGTACTAGTCTATGATGAGATTGTAGCTGGGAACATGAACCTGGAAGTGGGGTGTACATCTCCTTTGCTGACAAAAGTTACTGAGAAGTTAGAGGAACACTGCAGAACAGTCAGTAAAGGAAGAACTGCAAAGCTTTGGCTGCAGTACATGGAAATGATAGAAATCCTCAGAACATTCATTAGAGCAGAAAGAACAGGTGACTGGTTACTCCATCTGAAAACACTTCAACGCATGTTGCCATACTTTGCAGCTGCAGGCCATAACCTCTATCTGAAGTCAGTGTATTTTTACCTGATGAACATGCAAGATCTGCAAATGATTAATCCAGAAGCATATGATTTATTCATGCAAGGGCATCATGTCTTGAGACGCAGTGATCGCTTCTGGGCGGGCCTTTCTACAGACTTGGTCATAGAACAAATTCTCATGAGAAGCATGAAGACTGCTGGTGGTTTGACCCGAGGACGAGGTATGACTGAGGTCCAAAGGTTAGTTTGGTCACTCTCCCGCCCCTCTTGTTCGGAAATGAATGAAGCAATGCAACAGCTGACAGGACAAACTTACAATACAAGTGAACAGCACAAGGAGAGCAGCAATGCGAGGCAGCAGAGAGATCGGAAGGACACAGAAGCCATCACCGAATATCTCATCGACAGAAACCCCTTCGATATAGAGGTGTTGAAGAGCATTTCAAGTGGAGTGATTGCTGTTAACAGCAATGCTGATGCAGCTAAAGAGGTTGGGATGAAGATTCTAGACAAGATGAAAGGGCAGATTGCACATGAATTCACATTCAAGAAGAAAGATCAGATAACTGTTATGAGTGACAACACTGAGGTGAAAATTGAAGGGGAAACAGCCAAATTTGATGCCCAACTTTTATTTCAGAGACTTGTAACAGCAGCAAAGGGTTCTGTTTCTGAAGATGAGTTGAGAACTTTGTTCACATTTGAACTGTGTACGTATCCTCCTTCGCTCTTTGAATCACCACATCTTCTCAGAGAAGCTGACAAGCCTGCTCTAGCAGATGCAATTCGAGGGAAAGTCAAACCAGGATGCAAAGAACCAGATGTCGGTGATATGAAGTTTGTGATTGACGGGGGTTGTCTGTTGCAGTGGCTACCATGGCCAAGGGCTTGTACCTATAGTCAGCTTTGTCTTGTGTACACAGAGTTTGTTGAAAGCAGATTTGGAAAAGCTATAGTTGTGTTTGATGGGTATGTTGATGGCCCAAGTACAAAGGACAACACTCACCAGAGGCGTGTAGGGGGGTATGTTGGGACTGAGGTTCACTTTAGCAAGGACACAATGTTTAGAGGAAGGAAGAAAACATTTCTAGCTAATTTCAAAAACAAACAGAAGTTCATCAACATGCTGAGTGACCATCTCAAGGAATCTGGTATTGATACGTTCCATGCAACTTCTGATGCAGATCTCCTTATAGTTAAAACCGTCATCCAACAGTCGGCAGAAACGAGAACAACACTGGTCGGAGACGATACAGATTTGCTCATCTTACTCTGTTATCATGTTTCTATGGATTCCTTCAGAGTCTATTTCTCACCAAGGGCCAAACCGACGTCAAAGAAAACTTCCATGTGGGACATTCAAGAAACTAAAGAAAAACTGGGAGAGAGTATTTGCAAAGATATTCTATTCCTGCATGCAATTTTGGGATGTGACACAACTTCAAAAGTTTTTGGTATTGGAAAAGGAGTTGCTCTGAAAATTCATGAGAAATCTGAAGAGTTCAGAGTTGACAAACATCCATCCAAGGCAACAAAGAATGAGATTGGTCATGCTGGTGAAAAAGCTTTGCTATATCTGTTCAAAGGTGAACACAGTCATAGCCTTGACAATTTGAGGGTGGAGAAATTCACGGAAAAGGTCGCAAAGAGTTTCAAGTTTGTGGATCCAAAGAGTCTTCCCCCAACATCTGAAGCAGCGAGATATCATAGCTACAGGGTATTCTTGCAAATACAAGACTGGAAGGGACAGGATGAGAATCTTAACCCATTAGACTGGGGGTAGAAACTGGATGGGAACTGTTTGAAGCCGATTACAATGAGCCAAGTACCCGCACCAGATTCATTGTTGAAAGTTGTCAGATGTGCATGTAAGAAGGGATGTCGAAGTTCAAGTTGCAGTTGTAGGAAAGTCGGACTCCTGTGCAGTGTAGCATGTAATACATGCAAAGGGGCCAGCTGTGAAAATTCTGCAAAACCAGACATTGATGAAGAATGATGTGACCACCACTGGAGGAACACATACACAGTATTCAGGTAACAAAAGTTATCATACTCATTTTGGACAATTCAAATGTTTAAGAGTAAATACATGTTAATTAACGTTAACTCAATGTTGTTGACTTACGGATACCTCCTTGATCCTATCGAAATTATTTAGCAAACTTGCCGGTATTTACAAATATGCATATCCACACAAGGCCTCAATGACAATCCCTGTCAAAGATTAACTACATCATTCATAGTTTATAATTGACTAATGCCAAATGAAGTAGAAACAGTTCAGTGCTGCAATAATTCATCTCCCGTTTGAATCACAAATGTATCCTCGAGTGCCCGAAGTTCTTGAATTTCTCTTCAATGCACGTCAGGCACGTTTGGAAATTTACAGGAAAATAATAACATTTTATGTAACAACTGATAGGATTTTTTACATTCAGAGTAGAAACGTTAACCAAGGATAAACATTTGATGTCTAGAACGAGTGTAATGCCCTGTGTACACTAAGTTCGTGGCCATTTCCTCAAGACTAATTATATGTATGTAGTCCTGTATGGTCATCTGTTGAACTGACATATTTTTCATTCAGAATTTGAGGCTTCCTTTATAAACTTTAATAGATTTGGTTTCTGTAGAGGTCAGAAATCTTTTACTGTATTTATGTATTTATTTTCCTTAAAAAGTTTGACAAAATTGCTTAAGTTTATCTTTGAAATATTTTATTCACAATCATCGTTATACACTTATTAACTGACAGGATCATGTGAAGAAATAACCAATAGCTACATAAAACCTTATGGAATGTAATAGTGATAAATATTCTATCAATCAACTTATTTTGAAGTTATTAGGTCTTCAAGACTACGTCTGGAAGACCTATTGTTATTATCGTGTTTTTTTGTTTTTTTATTATTATTATTTGACCTGTTTTGTTCGAAGAATTCTCGCTTAACCGCTTGACCGATTTTCATGAAATTTTCAGTGATGATAGTCTATGACCTGAACTAGTGCGCTACGAAGACGAATGTTCGCGGTTATGAGGGTACGCGACTTTGAAAATCTTCTTCTAAATCACAGCAAGACATACAACTTTGTGTTATAGCTCATTTTAAAGCTGAATAATTGCTCAACAAAGTACTATAGCCCGAATTTGAATTTCAACCTAATACTAAAATTATCTGCCCTTGAATTTGGTCCTTTTTATAAAGGTTCATTTATCGGCTCCATGTTCAAAGGGGCCTAACTCTGTCTGGAATAAAGTGATGACAAAGTTATATATGGCATAATAGCCAGCTTAACAATTCCATAACATATCATTATCATATAAAAGTTGATAGTTTCTTCAAAATTTCGACATATTTCCAAAATATTTTGTGATTTTGACCATTTTCGAAGGGTTCGTCCTTTGGAGAATTATTGATCGTAAACTACTGAAGATAGGAAGACGTTTAATAGCTCATTTTCAATTAGAAACGTCATTTATGAATGAAATAAATGCCAAGCACTTATCTGTCATAGTTTACATATGACTAGTCATAGAAGATTGTCATTTTTCGAAAATCGCCATTTTCAGCAAGGTTCAAATAATCATATATATTTAACTAATTAAGCTAGAGCAACAACGTGTCTGTTGAACCCTTTCATCAAAAAGTTGATAATTAAGCTCCGAACATCGCAAACGTTGTCTAGGGATCCAAATTTCTTGAATATTCAGAAAAAGATAACACATTAATTATGTATGCAATCTAAATGATGATTACATCTACTTAAGTGGAAATTAAAGCACAATAGTTTGTATGTTGCAACTTGGTATGACAATAGTAACCATTTTGTCTTAATCATGAGAAAGGTCATGTCGGGGTCCATTAATAAGGGATTCTTCCATTTTCAGAGGGTTATTGTCTTTGCATAATTTTTGTAAAAAAAACTATTGAAGATAGCTCATTTTAAAGCAGATAAACTGCTGAATAACCGAGAGTGCAACATGGAGTTCAAGGTCAAGCAGAAGTCTTGATGACCTTAGTATTGCCTTCGCAATCCTAGTTAGTTTTGTTATATAATATGAAGATTGTAACTATCCAACAAACAAGGGTTGATAAGATAAGTTGTGTGACAGTCACCTTTTAAAATTTTGGCACATTGCCATTTGACCTCTAGTCTTAAATAGAGCTCGCGACAAGAAATGATTTTGATACAGCGTTTGGAATTATTATCATTTACTTTAAAAAATCATAATATTTCGGAGTAAGTGTAAAAAAGTGATTTTAAGGACATTTGTTTTGAACAATGGGATTGTTAATGTACGTTTGGATAAAGGCTACTAAGGTTATATCAATTGATTTTGAAATAATACTCCGTACGTTTATATACGAGCGAGCACATGTGCACAGCAGTTAGGAATTAGGTACTCTACCATACTATAGCGTGACATTTGGGCGCAGCTACTAGCACCACTATCCAGCAAGTGCTACATCATTAAGTTTTAGTATGGAAACTATATTCAGATGTGATAATTATGTTTTACATATGATATACATTGTATATGATGTACATTGTGTGATGTAAATTGGTTGGTTTGATGTAATTGGTTTGTAACAACATTGTGGAAGTACAGAATGGGTGTACACACGTGATTACGTAGATGTTCATTGGTGTGATAACGGACAGTGGATATACTGAGTGAACCAGAGTGAGCGTACAAATTTAACAAGACTCACAAGACTCGAACCCTTAACGGAAGACCTTCAATATAATATACTAAATTGTTTCAAATAAGCCAAGTTGAATGTCATTACGATGCTAATAGGAATATGACACCTAATTAACGTATTCCACTGGTTTGACATTGTTCAAAGATAGGACTGAAAAAGAGACAAACGAGTATAATTAATGATATACTTATGTTACACGGCTACAGGCTAGATGTTAATAGAAAAGAAGTTCCAGCACTGCTTACGTAAAAAAATAGTCATTTAAGATTAGTGAGGAAGTAAATACATAAATAATCTAATGATGCATATAATTAATTTTTATTGGTAGCTAAGATTTTGGTGTAAACATATTTTATTTCACAAAAGATATATGGATTGGCGAACAGGCACTACGGATTATTTGAACGCTGTTCCTGTACATTAGATAAACCTGGATACAGAACACAATAGGTGAATTGAAATAGGAAACTAAAGCAGAAGAAACAAGATGTGTTTGTTAAACACGGATGCCCCCGGATGTAGCAAAGTTATGATCAAGGTTAAAGTTTTCTGAATAGTGTCCACTGCGGCAAGGTCAAGGTCACAAGGTCAAATATGATGACCCCATCTGAAAGGTCTCATCACAAGGTATGCACATGCCAAGTATGAAAGCCCTAGCTCTCAGCAATCCAAAGTTATGGCCAAGGTTAAAGTTTTTGTGGACAAACACACAGACGGACAGACGGACGGACGGACGGACGGACAGAAAGACGGACAGGTGAAAAACAATATACCCCCGGAATCTCCGATTCGGGGGCATAAAAACACCAATGCAATGGATATATAAAGTACAGGTTAATGCTGTTGTGTATGCCTAGTAATGAAATGGGCTGCAGCTCCTATTCAAATTGTGTGAAAAACAATATATGAAATATGGAGTCACATAAAAGAAAAGGTTACTTTTGGAAATAACCCGATGAAATGAGATCTGAACGTTTCTATTAGTTAAAGCATCTAATGCGCCATTACCTTAAACAACAGCTTTAACATCATATCCCTGAATATAAAAGTACATGTTAGCCCTTAAATGTTGATAGACCCGACATGTGAAAGGGTAGTGGATAACGTCTTCGATGGAGTAACCTCATGCGCATTTTGATGTTTTCGATACGTGTCTATTATATCTGTCTGAGTTCAGATCACTACTGTCGACTTCAAGGCGACCATGGGTAATTTGGCAAGATCTACTACTGAAATTTAAACCGAGGTAACTGAGAGTTTGTGCTGGTGTTATCATAGTTTTAAAATGATTAAGATATGTAGCGTTTGTAACCTCGACAAGTAAAGCGTTCCATGAACTAATGGCGCTTGTTCACAAGATTGTGAACCCCGCGATTGGTAGCAGTTTATGAGTTAAGAGTATACAGCGATCAATCATGATGATCATTGAGGACATTAGAACTTGCTCAACCATGACCAAGGTTATATCCCAGGAAACGTATAATGCTTTCCAAATAAATATAAAATATTCTAGACTGTTGCGTTCAAACATTCTAAGTACCAGTTTACCTTAAACATAATTGTAAATATTTTAAGACACACATTTCCTGAAGGTTTGACTTCTTAGGTGTGATTTTATCGTGTGAAACAGAATAGTGTGATTCACAACAGGGATCTAGATTTAAAGCAACACCTGCGACGTCGATGTCAGAATTTCATCAATATTTCATCGCCAGTCCTCTCGGTGATGTCTTGCAAGAGGAGTGTAGGGGAAGCTATTTAACAGCAGATTGGGGGTATATAAAAATGAATAAAACATCACTGCTGTCAGTATATTGGTATCTTCACTTGAGAACTGACAAAGATGTCATGGTACTTTCACCAAGAAATGACACTTTCAGTGTTATCTACGTACTGTACTGCATAATCACAAGGTATATTGAATTGCTCAGCATAGAAGCAACCCAATCAGTAAACACATATTTTATCTTAGTGTGAGAAAAGAATCCACGAGTACCGTTACCGAAGCAGTGATAGCATTTAGGTATTAGACCGGAATGTTTCATGGAACACAAATATGTCTTCTTTTCTGTTAGTTTCTGCGTGGATTAATGAATCAAATATAGTGTGTTATGAAGTGAAATGATTTTATTTAGAATAATTATACTTATCTTGCCGTTAATATTCGCTTACTGTGGTGATGAGGTAGCCGTGTGTCTTTTGATTCAATATCTTTCACTTATTACTCGCCTGTGTAAGATACTGCAGTGTTATATATATATACGGCAAGATTAAACTAGTCTAATACCGCCGCACGTATGGTGTCACAATAGGTGTAACGTCGTCACAATGGTATCGGCCTTGCGGAAATCATAGTTTCAGAGCCATGTCGGCTATTCCAATGGATTATAGGTGGGCGAGTAATAAAGAGAATACTTAACTTCTTCTATTGAATACCATTTTTATTAAACTCGTGAATGATTTGGTATCAAACTCGCTTTCGCTCGTTTTATACAAAATCGTTTACTCGTTTAATAAAAATGGCATGAAATAGAAGGTCGTTTAGTATCCTCTATTACTAACTTACTTACCTAAATCAGATAAATGACAATCATGTTAAGCGAGACTATGTTTGATATATTGTATCTATGTTAGTGAGGGGAAGTATAGTATTAAATGTTAACTATGTCTCTATCACGCGTAATTTAGCTTGGAGCATCATATTGTGAACAATTAAAACATGTTGCATGTTCATATCTCCTGTTCACGGGAACAATGAATATAATAATAATATTACTCTATAAAGTATTGCTCTTTATCGTATTCTACATTCGTGCATATGCAACTATTATTAATCATAGGTATTAACTTGTCAAGACAAGCCTATGGAATTAAATCAATTAAATACATTTATTCAGATTGTCTGTGAACCACGTGATTACTTTGTCACAGTGACAACTATATGAATGAGGGATGTGTGGTAATTCAAATCTTTTGAGGAACAACACCAATTTCCAAATCATACACAATTTGTTTAATCAACGTTGAAAATATATTCCTGTATTCATGATATAATCAACTTTCTTCTGTATAATCATAGTATTCGTCATGAGGCAAAACAAAACTAGTGTCGTGTTTATAACGAGGGAGCATGCAAATGCAGCCCAAGGAACACCTGCTTCCGAATTTCATCGTATATGACGTTAAAACATTAACCTTGAAGTCTTTAAATTTGCTTACCATGTCTTGATGCGGAAAATTAATACTTTTAAAAGGCATTTTAGTCAAACGTATGTCATCTATCTGTCTGTACGCCCGTCTGTCCAATTTTGTTTCTTGGTTTTTCCTTGGACATGGTCTGAAGTACTCTTTCCCCTCATTTTTATTGCACCGATACATACCAGGAAACCATGTACTCTCCACATTAATAGAATACAGTTGGCTGATGGCTTTGTTTGGATAGTTATACAGTAATTTCATTGATTGAATATTAAACCATAGTATTGGGATGTCTGGACAATATCCTAAAATGTACTAATCTGGGATGATACTAATTTACATTTAATTAATTTGGAATATACAATGATACATGTGTAAATGCTCTCAGATAAAGTTATTCATCATTTATATGTATCACTATTATC
Source organism: Gibbula magus (assembly GCA_936450465.1). Classification (NCBI taxonomy): domain Eukaryota; kingdom Metazoa; phylum Mollusca; class Gastropoda; order Trochida; family Trochidae; genus Gibbula; species Gibbula magus. The sequence goes on along the minus strand of OW388292.1, from coordinate 57,226,403 downwards.
AACGAGAATGTCTTCAGACTAAGTATCCAGGATTCTGATGGGTTAATGATGATGCCTCTTCATCATTAGCCTTTCGTTATATTGATGGAATCACGATATAGATTAAATGTAACTCATTTCTGCAACGGAAATGTCTTTCCAGAGGATGCAGCAAGTGATTCACAAGGAAACAAATCCACATTGAAGGATCAGCAAGGTTTTATATACAACTTTGTCGATATGTGGTTACTTGATACCCCTTCAAAGGAAATTCATTTTTAACTTCACTTGAATTTATAATATCTTGTTGTCACAACTGAAAGATGCTCGCCTGAGGCTTTTGTCTAGTGTGTTTCATGTCTGTAGGACGTCATGTGGATAAAAACATTGCTCTATGATCGGAGTTTGGAATTTGTCCTGAAGGAATAACATAAAGTTGTACAATTAAACTTAATATAGTTCACATGGTTATATCCTTTCAAATTAGTTTCTGTACTTTTACTTGTCTATCGATTTTCACAACATGAGCCCAAAGATCCAATTAAGTTTGAATGAACATGCTATTTCTCTATCTGGTTATGATCCTATCAAGTCATCTAAAATAAAAACAATCAATTTATTAATATGTATACACTATTGAATTAATTAACATACATTTGTTTGATATTTTGATAGAATATATGTTTACGAAACATATATAAATAACTGTGTTATCAGAATGGAAATACCATCGGATATATATAACATATATACATATATTTTCGCAAATGAAAAATGACTATCATATATCAATTTATCATTTGTGTTCTTGCTGTGTCACTATATGCAACTATCCAAACTTATTGCAACTGTCAAGAACATCTGTAAATGTCAGAGATGGTAATTGGTTCAATTTAAATGATGCCGTGTTTACTTTGTAGACACACAATTAACTTCACGTTTCATTCTGCGAACACTTAGAAAACGTTGATCAGCTGGTCAAGTAAAGCTTTTAACAAGAACCTTAATTATCGGTTGCTGATTAGGTGTTCCTGCTGGAAAGAAACCACCAACTGTTTAACGTACTTGTATCCAATACACATCGGACCAAATGTCACCCTTCATGTCAGTCGACTGTAATCTAACATCACCTATATTTACGTACAGCATATTGGATTGATGACTAATCGCAGTTGATGGTTTAGGAATCAGAGTTGTACTGGATCTCCTATTTCACTACGAGCCGAATTATCACGAATAGCGAATGGGTGATTGTATAGATTAGTAAACATTCGGCAAAATTCGTGAACAGCAATTTCACTCGTACCAAACGTTAACGAAAATTCGTCGATTTTCATGCTGAAACCCTACGAAACGGATACGAATTATTTACGAACAGTTTACGAATAATGTACGAATTATACGAAATAATTAAGAAACAGTTGCGAATACACTACGAATGTTCGTCCTTAATTCGGGATATTCGTAAATGATTCGAAGATCTAAGTAATTCGGGGTGAGACCATCAAAATTATCAACCACGAATTTCCAAGAACTGTTTACGAACTTTTTATGAACTACACGAATTACTTAAGAATTGTTTACGAAGCAACTACGAATTTATCCATTGTGTTGTTGGGGGTCACATATGTTATAAATGGTGTAACTCTATCGAGAAGTACCGACTGTTACCGAAAACTACCATATTAATGATAGTGAACTGAGTATATTGACGATAAGAAGGTAAACATAGTTATTTCTGATCGAAAACCGGACAATGCGTCGCGATTGACGACGCGCCATTGAGTGAAACGTAATTTTGGAAACAGTTTAATGTTTAATAGGTCAAATAACTACTGTGTATGTAAATGGTACGTGCCGTTTCGGTTTCTACTCATGCATAATAATGTTACTCGATTTCAGTTGAAAACTAGTAATTATGAAATAGTTTGCGATTTGGGATGAATATGTAAGCTGAGTGAATTTATTTGTACTCTAAACAGCACATATGGGTGTGTGAACGTATTAAAGGCACATACAATTTTACCAAACACAATGGATTCATCTTTAAAATTTGTAGTTGATTCATGAACATTCTTTGACAAATCAAAATTTGTTCACGAATGCCACGAATTGATGGAATGCTGCCTAATCAACTACGAATCATTTACGAATTCCAAGAATTAATAACGAAATTTCTACGAATGTTCACGAATGTGGAATGTTTTCTCTATTGTGACGATTCGTGACAATTTGGCTCGTTATGAAATAGGGGCATTACGTCTTCAGGGAATCTCTATATCGGGTTTAGAATTTTTCCTGAAGATTACTCTCAAGTGATGCAATTCTCTTATTGAACCCTTTTATTTTATCTTTTATTCAGATTCCCAACTTTTAGATTGCTTTCTGTCTATTGATCTGCAGAGAACAAATCAAATGTAATTAATAGGCTATAACGCGTTTGGTAAGAAAACGACCAGTTCGTTTTAGAAAACCATTCATCATTATGTGAAACTATCCACATCATTGAATCAATTTCTTCATCTTTCAAAGATCTCCGTTTTAGATGTTGCTGATGGAGTTGCTTGATATTGAACATGTTTTACAGTATCAGCTGCGATTTTTTTTCATATTTATATAAACACGTTTATGTGTATCTGCCGAACTATTTACACAGCATTATTCAAGAGGAATATAGTTTTAGTGAATGTCAATTCATATTAAAAACATAACTTTTTTGTCAACCTATCCAATTCATTAAACTAAGTGCATGTAATTCATCATTTACACAGTAAGAAACCGATGATAGCATTGAATGTATGACTGCTATAACCTAAGTAATATCGTCATTTGAAAGCAACCTTACTTAAAGCACTCTGCATCATGTGTGTAAAATGAAACAGCATCACTCACTTTTATATGTGTGATGAAATATTATTCTTGTCTTTGCCTTTGACAAAAAGTTGGTTTGCAATTACTTGAATGAAATTGCATGAGCAACTTGGTTGACAAGTTAGGCATATATTGTTGTTTTGGTGTTTATTAGAATAATTATTTATGAAATTGTGTTTAATTCGTCTTTAATTATGTGTATGTATTCACAACTGACATATCAATCAAGCGAAGCTAAATTCATTTGATAGAAACTGAACATACTTTATGCATCATGTTCTCACCAGTTTAACCAAGGATTTATAGGTAACTTCCATGTTTATTCTTAACACTTTCACCACTAAGAAACCTGAACGTTAATACATGTACGTGCCTAATTTATGCGTGTAGGGGTAGGGTTAAAATCTAACTTTGTAATGTGTTCCTATAAGCAAATTTAATATCTTAATCAATTGTTTCCGCCAAACTTTTATCTAATCGTAAAAAGGCAAATACATCAACTTCCACGATTTATATACACTTCTCCATGAAAAGGGAATATTCCTCCGCCAAGTTGGGTTACCTGCTGTTTGTGACGAGTTGCTGTACAATAAATTGATTGGTCGAGAGTTAGCATGCTCTGAAAGGATATCCGGGTTTAGATCATGACTAAAGCATGATGAAGGTTAATGGAGGGAATGACATTACGATGTCTGGTATGTCTACCTGCTGTCGGATACTATCATAGGTCTATCGTCTACACATCCTTATAATGTCTTAATATTTAACAAATTTGATACACATGTCAAAATGATAAAACAATTGTCCCTGTAAGGACTGTTAAATAATACGGTCCCATAAGGACTCTTATTATCATAAAACAAAATTGGGTATACCAATCCACTTGTTCTACCTTCTAAAGATATTTAATTAGTTCAGTTCAGGTGTCAAATTTGGTGATATTACGATATACCCGGCCAACCACGGTAATGTACTAAAATTCTGGTTTGAGGCACCGCTTAATGAAATGAAAATGTTGTCTAAAACAATAAAACAAATACTAATTATGTTTTTTATGAAATCACTATTTCTTCTGCTGGTGTCAAAAAGATTAATTTAATACAGCCAAGTGTGTTAGATTAGTTGCATTGAGGCAAGGTAATGTGGTTTTGTGTTCTGCCAATTAAATAGTGTTCTCTTTGCCAATAATACCTACAAGGCACCAGACATGTCACATCGTGAATAGATATGTTCTTACCCCAGGTCTGACCGAATATCTGCTTCCTGTGTGAATGGCTATACACTGGTGTGATAACGGTCATATAAAATGACCCAATTTCATTTGAGATACTGTATGAACTTTGTGTATAAAACGTTATTCAGTTAGTCAAATTGATAAACATATTATATTCATTATACAGGATACAGAATCTGGTTGAATAAAAAACAGTCATGATTTCAACTGACAACTATCCTCAAGTCATAGCACCCATAGACTCCAACCTGTCATCAATTTCCTCCATTTAGTTCAACAGGACTGAAAGGCCAGTGGGCGTAGATCGTTACTGCGCATCCGTCCGTCTGCCGAAAACATTTCAAATGTACGACTTCTTCTCCGGGAGCGCCTTACCCTCGGATCTGAATTTTGTGGGGAGGCACATCGTACATTGTTTGAGGGATAAGTCAGTCCTTCTCAACTTTCCACCGCAAGGCATAACTCTTGCCAGTCTCCATCATTGTTTGATTTAAAGATGCATCCATTGGGTTTCATAATATCTTATTTGGCTTTAATACGTACCATTTCAAGTTTTTACAAATGTATTATTTTAGAAATATGTTTATTCTAATAGTATTCTAATACTATGTCAATCCTGTGGAATCGTGCTGTTTAAATATCAGTAAACTGAATAAGTTAAAGGTTAACACATTCAGATGATATGAAACCGAAACGATATTTTAATCACCATACACACACAATTTAGTTCCTTTTATATATTAATTGAGAGTATAACCTGTTTACTTAAACTGTGTCAGTAGATAAAAAAGCAAGGTAACAGTATAAAATAAGTATAGAATAGAATAACCATAACCATAGTCTTACCAATTAAAATGGTATGACGTCAGATTACGCCTTCCGAACTTATTCTAAACCTCCTACAAAGAACAAAGGACCTTTGGACGTTTATTAAGTTACAAACGTACAACGCATAAGCCCTGGTGATTTACCAGAGTGAACGTGTTTATGTATACATTCTGTATCACATGTTCTGGTCACTGAAGAAATACGTTTGCTATGAAGTTTGTTCATGTATGGCTGAACTTTGTCATAACTATACATTTATCATTGCGCCCAGCAGGACAGTTGAATGCTGGAAGCTTAAGCATTACTAAACCATATGTATTTTGAAGGATTATTCATGAAACTCGTGTTAACATTACATGTTACATGGCAGATGGGACTGAATGTAGCTTTGAGTGTTAACAAGTTATTATTACATAGATAAATGCTCTTAACAATATATATCGATGGAAAATTACATCATAAAACTCTCTATATTTTATATCCATGTCCAGACACAAAATAAGATGGTTTAAAGCGTAGATGAAATAACTGATCAATTTGCCGGATGTATTATGAGTGAATTCGAATAGCATTCCAACAAGATAAAAAAAAATAACACCCCAATCTTGCTACCAGACAGGAACTGACAACGGATCTATTCGTCACATTAAATTGATGTCGTTAAGCTGAGGATGAACAGGTACTAGAGACAACACCGTAGGAACTGCCACTAATCAAAACCTCGATGAGGAAGATTTCTATATTTAACATGGTACGAGGCTACTGATAATTTAGTCACTACATATTGAATTATATACATTACACTAAATCTACAATGTATACTAAAACTATCTTCTCATTTCTAAATGTTCCGAGAGCCATTTCACCTGGGGGGGGGGGGGGGGGGGGGGGGGGGGGGGGGGGGGGGGGAATAGCGCGTTCGGCTTCGGATCAAGAGGTCCTGGGTTCGAATCCCGCCAGGGGCACGGCAACTGTCTGCAGTAGAGAACTGTTCTACACGCAGTAAGGTTTGGGTGCAATGCTACACTGAATTTCAGAGTAGTACCACCCATGGTTCGCTAGTTCCAGCCGTTGCTCGCATGTTTCACCGCAATGCTTAGCCACATGGCGTCGCGGGCTTTCTCCCTGCCGTAATACTAGCAGCCGCGATATAAGTGAAATACTCTTGAAAGCGGCGTTAAACCCCAACTCACCTCACCTCACCTCACCTCACCTACATAGCGTATAATCAAGCCTGGGCCAGAATTGAAAATATGTCACCATACATGTAATTGCACATATACAAAGCTATAAATGTCACAGAACAAGCAAGTTTCTTATGTGAAGCCATTGCCAACATCATAATGAAAAACATGTTCCTGATTCAACCAACCCAAAAGATTGTGTCAGATCAGTGTCCAATCAATTATGAAAACCACCAGTTGAGTGTCAGTCAACTGCATTTACTTGTCTAATAACCTGACGAAATGGTGCAAAGAATCATATCATTCATTGACATTCTTTTTGCTCCCTGATCGTGTACACACCACTTGACAAACCATAAGCCCGGCGTAAAACAGCCGAGAAATAGATTCTCCTATAACTGAGCTAAATCAATGATATGATCAATGTGTGACAAACCATCAAACCTTCACATGTTCGATTGATTACAAATATTTGCAGTTCGTAAACCTTGCCTCATCACACGCAATGCTTGAGATAATGTTTCCAATTGAACATATAAAGTATTTAATGCTAACAACGATTTTATTGATTTATTTCATTTGTGAAGAATCTATTTCATGGATGGTGTAGGCTGCCGAAAGGTTTTCTCAAGTAGCATTTATACTTCCTTGAAGCAAGAAAACATGCCATTTGATATATTTTGAATGTTTGTATCATTTAATTTAACCCGTATTCATTGATGTAGAGTGTTGTAGTACTGTGCTGACCTTCTTATTTATTCCTCAACTTTGTTTCCATGTTGTTGTGATACTTGTTGATTGGTAATCAAGATGGTTAAGAAAACGTTTTGGTTTGGGTACATTTTGGTTTGTACTTGTACTTACATTGTTTGATAGTGATGTTGTGTGTATATATGTAAGCTCGGTCACATACAACATATTGCGTCAACATTCTATATAAATCTTACAATCCGAAATGTAATGCTGGGCATTTCATGATGAAGATTACAAATTGTGAAACATTTGGAGAAATAATTCCATTATAATGTCAACCATGTCATATTGGTATTGCCGAAGTGGATGCCTGTCGATCGTAAAGGACAGATGAAAGCACCATGACAGTTACAGGTTGGAAAAGGTAGAGCACAAAATCTGTTTTGACAAATTGTATGATAACATGTAAGACAATGTACGTTGAGAAATGAGTTGTTACCTGAGGGTCCTTACTTAAAACTTCAGTCACTGCATAACCCTTTTTGACAAACAAGTATGAATTATTTATGAAACCCCTCGAGCAGTACTCCTATTGTATTCAATGTTATGGTTGTACAAGTATGACAGACTTAGGTTATTCATTCATGACAAAACAAAGGAACATCTTCAGGGAATTCACTGTACTTGATATATCTATACAAAGCGCGTCTGAGGATGTTTTCTTGCTTGGCATTCATCGTATTTCAGTCCACTCAATTACAGTTTATATAGCATCACTAACAACATTATACTTTGTTTGCTTCTAAACTAAACTCTTTTGATCTCATTTGAACCGTATATCCATAGGGAGTGATTCCAAGTGCATCTATGTCATTTTTAGTTGCAGGTGGCAACAACCAAACAGGCAACATGTGAAGTGAAACAATTTATATACTAGTATTATTTTCCATACAGAGTTCTAACAAATATACTCTTTGGTTATTTATATCATACTAATTGTACAACTTACTTAACATGGTGTATCATAAACTCGTGATTAACAAAGGTGTCAACAACAAGTTAATCACACTCCATTTACAGAAAACCATTTTATTAATTTATCAAATCATTGAATCACTTTCATCATTCGTAGGTTTCAAAATTGATGACAGGTTTGCGTCATATTTAGACAACATTTTCATGAAGATATTTCATACGGACAACAGCCAGTTGCAATAATAATTAACCTCTGTTATATCAAATAGCGTCATGTAATACCTTGTTTGTGTCAGTAAATATAGAAACAGTGAGAAATGAAAAGTGAGAAACTATTCAAAATCATGAAATGTGATGACATCATATGTTTTTATCATTCGGGTCTTTACAGGGCATTTAGAGGTGGCATACATAAGAACAGGAGTATTACCTTGATAATAACTTCTTTATTGTGAAAAACATGACATTTCGGAATATATACATACTCCTTCATCAGGTGAAGGTGAATGTGAATGACATTCCACCCGATGAAGGGGATAGTATTTATTCAATACGTCGTGTTTTTATACAATAAAGAAGTTGTTATCCATTTGTATTGAGTTTGATAATGAATGAGGACGTTTATACATTTTAAATGAGGACTTTTAAAAGACAATGGAAAAACTAAGAAAGGATATCGAATCATACAAATTGTGCATATGACAAACAATTAGTTTTTAAAATGAGAACCAAGTGTGTATATGTAGGATTCAATAAACTATAATACTTTGTATTCGATAGGTTTGGAATATTGATTTGATTGACTACATATTACTCTTCTTTATACACTCTTCAATAATATTTGAATCAGAAAACTGTCCAAACCTCAGCCAGTCAACCTCGATAATCCAGGGTATACGTATAGATTTATCGAGCATGTCCGCCACTTTGCCATAAAGGTATATACCTGCCACTGTAGTTGCATGCATTTACACTTTAAAAAGAAAAAAGGTCAATTAAATCAATAGCAAATTAATAATCTTACCCCTCCTTAGTATTGACCAGTAGTGACTTTTTCTCAAAATGAAAATATAAATTGCTAAATTCATTTAAGTATTAGGATTCCTACACATTAGATATTCCGAGAGAATATTGAAATTTCTGTGATAATCTCATCAAGCTGCCCTAATGAGTTGTTATGGTAAAGACATTTTTTATTTTAATTACTGACCGCTTCGTTACTGTACAAATCGACTATCCCGGTTTAGATCATGATGCAAGATTCTTCTGATGGTGGTAGGCCTAAATGGAGGGTATGGCAATGTGTGATATGTCTTCGAGGTGCTCTATATGACCACTTACTAAAATACCATTTAGCTAAACGGTTTCATAGCTTCACGTTAAAGGCTATTAAAACAGTGATTTGAAACACTTAAGATGAAAAATGTGACTTTTGCGACAAATACATACTATTATATACTGTACACATTTAGAGGCATTTGGGAAGTTGGAAAACATGTCAATAAGGTCAAGTCTTTCTCGATTGTAAACTTCATTAAATATATGAAAATCAGTTTCTATGTATAATGTGCCTTTCACATATATAAATAAATTGAAAAACGCTCTCATTTTTTAAAATCATTATGTCATAATTGATAATTATATTATTTTATGTAATCTACAAATAACAAAAACGCCGGCGTTAGTATGTCTTAATCAATAAACAACATGCTGGAAGGAATTGCTCAGTTTGTTACTAACTTCTTACCACTTGCCCTGAGACAGTTAACACAGTGCCATCAGGTGGTGGAAGTCTGAGAAGATAGAGCAATATCTGATTATTAGATTACTGTTTTACCGCCCTAACATCACACTTCGGGTAAATCAATACAGCCTTTTCGTCATACTTGTATATGTGGAAAGTGCTTGGATCTAGACAACGTGAGTAATATATTCTTCCTGTATTCACCTGTCATTCGAATAATTTATATATTAAAGTGTTAAAGGAATGGTCAATTGAATTAAAGCAGTATCTCAGACACCACACACAGCTGTCCTTGATCAACACGCCTGGACTGTGCTATTAGTCAGCACAAAGGTTTGTAGAGGATTGACCACTCATGACTTGGGGACTGAGGATGAACTTCTTATACAGCGCTACATTGTATATTTGTATGGTGGATTACATGTCTATATGAGCAATACCATTATACATGATCAACGCATTGCTGAAATGTCACAGTGTTAGTTTAACTTGACAAACATATTGAAAATTAAACAAGTGAAATAAATAAAAGGTTCAAGTCCTCATTACTTGATACTGTTAAGAACTTTTGTTCAAGAATTTAGTTACAAAAATGATTAAAGGTTTTAATATTTGTGATTTATTAAGATATGAAGTTTTAATGAAGGCAAAAATCCTAGGTCACATTCTACCAAGACATTTTAAAATCCTTGTTTTTATTGTTTATTTTATCGTTGAAGGGAGGCTCGAACACGATTTTGTGATAGGCGATTTACTGCCTTTGAATACTTATGAAGTAATTATTCTAGACCAAAATATGTCATTGAAATAATTTACATGCATAAATTAGTCATCTTCGCTTTAACGTTTCCATCAGGATTTCCTTCGACGCAAATTAATATGTGTATCTGTTTTGGAAATAATTATAATTTGGACCAATTTTTTTAAACAGTGAAAGTACAGTAACGACCACGACATGTGTCAACGTGACTCTGTGTGCCATTCAGTTACACACACGTGGTTCTTCAAAACTATAATGGCCTGTTTGCTTCGCCATGTTTTTATTACACCCTTCTACCAATTCATATTACTTGATCGCGTCCTTATTATGCTTGTTTCTGCCAAAGAAAACAAACAGATTTTTTAATTGCACGACTGCGATAAGCCAAGTGTGAACCGGTTTATATTCGAATACAATGAAGGTCATAATCACAATCAGTTATGACGTCACAGGGAATGGTCACGTCAATTTGAGGAAAAAGTGGTGGAGGAAAGAAAATGCAAGGCGGTGAAATGTTGACATTTCCCAATATATAGGTTCTATTTGATTAATATCTATTCTATCACTTAATCATCATATCTGAATATGAATGAATTGTTAATTTCACTTTTTATTCAATTTCTACCGCATCGAAACAACAAAGTGTATACAGTAATGGGTCATATCTGGAGAAAAAAGAGTTTAACCGAATACCGCATCACTCAGTTTACTGCTACAGTGTCAAAGAAACACGTTTGAATACGCCGATAACTCGTCATGGTAGAATGGAGATTAACCTACTGTGTTTTAAACTTTTTGTGAGTCTAACGGATTCCATACCACACGTTCGCCTACGAATGATAAGAATTATTATCACATCCACGTTGGACTAACAAAAAGTATAAAATACAGGTTTATCTTCTAAGTAACCATCGCCATAAACCCCTCATCTTTCAGATGATTCAAGAGTCCAACATAGTTTTTTTTATTAAAATATCTGATTTATTCTCAAAATGACGTCATTAGTTTAAATATAAGATAAACAAAAATTCAAGAAAAGTGTGAATCATGTTTATCAGTATGATAATAATGTATACTTTACCTCTAAAGTACCCCAATATCGACAAAATGCCATCTAACGATGTGTTCATTACAAACAAATGCTACATATCACCAATATTATAATAACTCATCTAACATTGATTGATCTTCTGGAAGTAAACATTTATTGAATAAGACACTGCAAACACACAGCATTATCGATTTCTGCTGAACATGTATTTCAATGATGAAAGCAATGTTTTGCATATAAAACTTCTTACTTTCGGGAAGGTGGCGTTTCGACGATGATTTAAATGTCGTCAGCAAGAAAGTGGTCAAGTTATAAAAATCAAATCTCCCTGGAATAAATAAAGCGCATATCCCTAAAATATGCTTCATCATTCACCATCTTGACCTTAGCCTTTAATGAACATCGAAGTACTACTTCAATGTTTTGCCCAAAATCACAAAGAAATTGACAAAACAGACTAAAACCTTTCTTTGAAGTATGGCCCCCTTTAATCCTTGAACTATCATTAAACAGTTGGTGTGCTTACTGATGGTAACATACATTATGCGCTTCACTGACAATGTAGCATTAGCCTGGTTATTTTAAACACCTGATGTTCCTTCCTTGCAATGAAAAGTGGCTGACAAATTTGGAAACCATTAGTAATGTTGCACTTTTGCCGGGGGTTTCTTGAAAACTACTTCAACTAAGATCCTCAAAGCCACTTGCATCATCCATGAAATAGAGTTTCCAGTAACTGAATAATCAATCAATAAATGAGTCGATATATGTCATTTCTTTGAAGGTAATAATCAAATAGTGATGGGATGAATTGGTAATCATTGTCACTTGTGAGATACCTCTTACAATTTACATTTTTATTAGCACGAAGAGACATCATTACCTAATATTCATATTCTGTTGTGTTATTTTACTGTCATGAAGTGCAGATTACACCATCCGCGCAATACTAGGATTCTAGATAAGTGATAAACCAATCAATATCAGGGTCGATGTATGATCATTCAGTAAAAGAAATCATGATCGTGGACAAATATTTGGGTTAAATTTGAAACGTTTTCCTAAGCGCTGAATGTGTTCAAGCATCTTTTACAATCGAGAACATTTATTTTGCTACAGTAGTGTAATATTTGCAACTAGATATAAATTATAATTTGTTCGTCCTTTATAATGATTTTATAAGCACATGATTTAACATGTATAAGTCTGATAGACTGATTTCAGATGCTAATCTAATAATGACTTGAAACAATTAAGACCAATCAGAATAAAAGAAGAAAATTTAGTAAAATAACCTTTTCAAAAAATTATTTTAAGACTACTTTTTATCAGACATCCACTTAAGAATTAACTTCAAAAGTTATTAACTTCATCGAGGTATAAACTTAAATAATGTTGTGCAAACTGTAAATCCGCGTAACGCCATGTTTGCACAGTGTTTTTTAAGTTTATACCTCCAAGAACTTAATACAATTTGAAGTTAATTCTTATAAATAAATAAACTCGTACCTAATTTCTAACCACAAGCAAGATTTGAAGGACTGAATGTAGTTTTGAGTCTTAACAAGTTATTATTTAGCAGATGAAAGCTCTTAAGAATATATCTCGATGGAAAGTTACATAATTAACACTCACATTTTATATCCATTTCCAGACACCAATAAAAGATATTCTGAAAATGAAGGTGAAATAACTGTACACTTTGTTACATGTTTTGCGAGTAAATTCGATTAGTGTCACCACAAGATAAACAAAATAGCTCTATCAATCTGTCTGCTAGACAGGAACTGACAACGGATCTATTCATTTGTATTGATGTGATTTAGCTGAGGGTGAACAAGTACTAGAGACGTAGGAACTGCAAATCATCACAGGAAGATTTCTATACTTACCATGTTACGAGGCTACTGATATTTTAGCTGAACACATATGAACTATACACAAGACACTAAAGCGTCATTGAAACTACTCACATCTAAAATAAAAAGCAACATGATTTATATTTCTCCAGTAAGTTTGCAGTCAGTCATGAGAAACGATTCACGGTATTCTCATTACTAAATGATCCGAGAGTGATTCAATTTATAGCGTATTATCAAGACTTGGGACAAGATTGACAATGTGTGAGCATGCATATTCATGTAATTGCACATATACGCAGCTTTAACTATCACATAACCATACAAGTCTCCTTGTGTGAAGCCATTGCCAAAATCATAATGAAAAGCATGATTCTGATCAACCAACCAGAGAGTTTTAAGTGTAAGAGTCTACTACATGTTCTTGTCAAATGAAATGGTGCAAATAATCATAGCATAAATTGGCATACTTTTTGCTTCCTGATCGCTAACGCCACTTGAGAAAGCATTAGCCATGCTTAACCCTCCGAGAAATAGATTCTCCTATAACTGAGCTAAATCAATGATCTGAGTAATGTGTGACAAGCCATCAAACACTTCACATGTTCAAAAGAAAACAAATATTTGCTTTTCATGAACCTTGCTTCATCACACGAAATGCTTGAAGTAATGTTTCCAATTGAACATATAAAGTGATTGATACTATCAAAAGGCACATCGATTGCATTGTGAAAAATTACTTTCATTGGTGGTAAAGGTAAATGTTTCTCTAAAGAGTCGAAGCAACAAAACCATCCCAATTAATCTCGAATACCATTTCATTGACTTAAATCATTGATGTAGAGAATATAGTACACTGTGCTAAACCCTTGTTTCTTTCTCAACCCTGTTTCCACGTTGCAGTGATACTAACTCTTGTGAATTGGTTATCAAGATGGTATTGATAACCGTTTTTATATTGGTCGTATTTGTACTAACATTGTTAACAGTTTGACAGTAAAAGTGATGTCGTGAATCTATGTACATATACATATACTGTATCTTTAGTCGCGTCCACGGTTTATACATTACATAAGTCGAAAGAAGACGAAATGTCATTCTGGGCATTTCATGATAATGGTTGCAAGTTGTGAAGTATTGGGAATAATAAAATTAGTTAATCAGTTTTGACATCAAGTGTTGATACAACTTCAATTCTAATGTCAAACATGTCATGGTTGTCTTACATAAGCAGACGTCTGTCCATCTTAAAGGACAGATGAATGCACCATGACAATGAAGGGTGGGATAAGGTACAGCACAACATATGTTTTGACATGTCGTGTGATAACATTTAAGACAGTGTACGTTGAGAATTGAGTGGTTACCTGAGGGTCCTTACTCCTTAAAAATGATGAATTATTTATGAAACCCTCCTAGCAGTATTCCTATTGTATTTAGTGTTATTGATGTTCAATTATGACGGATTTAGGTTCGTACAAACAACTTGAGTCTTGATGGCTTAAAATCAATATTCACGATATAACAACAGAATCTTCAATGGGTTTCACTGTACTTGATATATCTATACAAATCGTTGCAGAAGATGTTGTCTAGCATGGCATTCATCGTATTTCATCCTACTCAATAAAAGTGTATTTAGCCACATTTTCAACGTTATGCTTGGTTTGCTTCTGCCATATAAACTTTTTTTTATCTTGTTTGAACCGTACGTCCCGAGAGATTGATTTCAAGTGCACATTTTATTTGCAGGTGGCTAAGAACGTACATTTATTCAAGACAGGACATATGGAGTGCAACATATGTTCCTACATGTTCTTAATTGTTCAAGTTTTACTCATTGGCATTTTTTTCTTACGATTTGTGTAAGTACTTATACCTAAACGTCATTTGTTTTCACCTTAAAGAAGTTGTTGTCGATTTGACTTGATTACATGTTGAGGACGCTTATACAAACATTTTAAATGAGTTATTTTAAGTATTTTCAAATACCATGGAAAACTTAAAAAGACAGAGATGCATACAAATTGTACAATAGCAAAAATTAATTATGAAAATGAGAAGCTCTTATGATAGTTTTGCAATAATGACCGCACATTTGACGACGTATATTGCTGTTATGCTGTGTTTTAATGACAAGTTAATCCCTCTTTGCAAAATATTATAATGTAATTGTGCATTTTTTTTACTATACTAGGACTTTATCCATGTGTTAAATGACATTTTATAAACGCTTTACTAAGTATTTTAATCCAGAGATACAAACGAGCAAAATGGGCAGTTATGTTCGGAATTACAACAGAATGTTCTAAACCACGGGCAAATTGATAAACACAACTAAAAACCAATTGTGCAAATGTATAACTATATATAATACTTTGTATCCAATAGGTTTGGAAGATTAAATTGATTGACTACATATTATTCTTGTTTATATGCTCTTCAATAATATTAGCACCAGAATACGTTCCAAACCTACACCAGTTTGCCCAACAGGTACCTGCCTTCGTAGTTCGATTGCACTCATACTTTAAACAGAACAAAGGTCAATTAAATCAATAGCAAATTAATTCTTACCCCTCCTAAGTATCGATCAGTCATGACTTTGTGACGTTGTCAAAACGAAAATAAAAATTGCTCATTTCACAAAAGTATTAAGATTCCTACAAATTAGATATTGCGAGAGAATATTGAAATGTCGGTGATAACCTCATCTAGCCGCCCTAATGCGTTGTCATGGTGAAGCTATTTTTTATTTATTGGTCGCTTTGTTACTTTTCAGATCGATTTTCAATGATCAGAAGATGTAGCAGTAATTATGGGTTCTTGACGATTAGATGCAGACTTGTCAAAGCTGTTATCATGGACATGAACAAATGAGTTTTCTCTATAAGCGTTAATTGTTCATTACTCATTCATTACTTTAGAAACTTCAATTGTGGTTGAAGTGTCAAAATCATATCTTACGACCTTTATTAATTATGTGGTAAATGCCTGTTAGCATGTTCGTAATATTGTATAGACCACAGCATAGATAGTGGTAGATGATAAGACAGTTTGTCATGTAGTAAATCGATGGTTATAATTGACAGTGGTTCGGCTTATGCAAAATGTAAGGAAAACTCAGGCGCTAAAACAACTTCAGACACAACTGGTATGATTCGTGGAGGTCACAATCGGACATGACACTGCATTTTTTCTCATTCACGTAAGACGAATTGTTTGGGGGTATATAGCGCTCAGCGCGTCTGTCCATCCTTGCGTCCGTCCGTCCGTCCGTCCGTCCGTCCGGAACACTTTTGGTTCCGCTCATAACTCAAATACTACTTATTCAATTGTTATGAAACTTTATACATGTTCACTTTATGGTCCCTAGATGTGCCTTTTCTATGTTTCCCTCAGATTCCATGATTATTTTTTCAGATATTCCACTTTTAAGCGTCTTTGTGTGCGCGTCTATGGTCACACTTTTGGTTCCGCTCATAACTCAAATACTACTTGTTCAATTGTTATGAAACTTTATACATGTACACTTTATGCTCCCTAGATGTGCCTTTTCTATGTTTCACTCAGATTCCATGATTATTTTTTCAGATTTTTTCACTTTTAAGCGTCTTTGTGTGCGCGTCTATGCTTACACTTTTGGTTCCGCTCATAACTCAAATACTACTTGTTCAATTGTTATGAAACTTTATGTATGTACACTTTATGGTCCCCACATGTGCCTTTTGTATGTTTCGTACTCTAATTTGCATAATTTATGCAAATTTTCTCCGTTTTTCGACTTTGCCATTCAGTTTTTGTTCCACTCATAACTCAAATACTAATTGTTCAAATGTCTTGTAACTTGATACATATAATCATCACGATGTGTACATCTGCCTTTTGTATGTTTCATACCCTCATTTGCATAATTTATGCAAATATTCTCCGTTTTCGACTTAACCATTCACACTTTTTGTTCCACTCATAACTCTGAAAGCAGTTGTCCAAATGTTAAGAAACTTGATATGTACAATCACCATGATGTGTACATCTGCCTTTTGTATGTTTCATACCCTCATTTGCATAATTTATGCAAATTTTCTCTGTTTTTCATCCTCGCCATTCACACTTTTTGTTCCACTCATAACTCAGACACTAATTGTTCAAATGTTACGAAACCACTGATGTGTACATCTGTCATTTTTATATTTCATACCCTCATTTGCATATTTGTATGTTTCATACCCTCATTTGCATATTTAATGACATTTTTCAAATTTTTCGACTTTTACTTCTAAAACATGCTTACAAGCGTAATACTTACTCTGCTTTAATAATACTTATATATAATGTTATGTTCATACAAAAGTTTAAACATTGATGCCCTTTAGCTATTTTCAAACATTTCTTATTTACCAATGTTAAAAGCGGGGGTATCATGAGTGAGCTGTGCTCACTAATTCTCTTGTTCCTTGAGGAATACCTATTTGCAAACATTAAAGCAGTCTCAGTTAAAATATACAAAACCCATTTAGAAATTAAGATCATACAAAACAGCAAAGTTTATCAATTTATATAATATACATACAGTGGTCCTCCCCTAATTAGGGTTACTGTCTGGCACGATTTGCTGTATAGCAGATTGATTGAACAACGTCAGGCAATACATCCTATGGGTTTAGATTATAATACATCCCATAGGTTTAGATTATGAATGCAAGGTTCTCCTGATGGAGTTTAATGGAGGGAAGGACGTTGAACTGTCTGGTTTGTCTATTAGGTGCTCTTTATTACCCATACAATTGAAATAACCGAGTTAATATTATTGATATGAGCACATATGACATCTTACAAAAATACCAATTAACTAAATGGTTCAATCGGCTTCATGTTAAGGGCTAATCGAACAGCGATTTGCAGCATTTAAATGGACATTTGACTGAAATAAACAAAAAACAACATGAATATTATACACAAATCTTTTACAGGCATTTGGAAAGTTGGAAACATGACAGTAAGGACAAATCTCTATGGATTGTTTAACTTCATTACTCAAGCGAAGATGACTGTATTGGTAAAGTACTGCCTTGGTACAGTACAGCACTATCCCAGTGCCGTTTTAACAGAATCAGTCAATTTAAGGTAAAAAATGTTACTGGTCCAGTGCTTGCAATACGATACTGAAGTAGTTAAGGCATATCGTTTCCTGTGAAAATGTATTATGGGATATATTCAAAGGGCCAGTACGGGGCGGGAACAGGACAAGTACTGGCCCGGGACAGGCCTAGTACAGATTCTATAAGGTTTACATAGTGGCCCGGTACTGACCCAATATTGGCCTAATTCAGCTATAACACTTCCTGTTACGGAATTATGGGTAGTCTTTTTCAAATTGTCGTCGGCTTTAGAGAGACAAGAGGGGACGATGCATAAAACGTTGACACATTCTATATTACTATATATCTATATAAGTGTGTTTTAGGTCAACAATTGCTAATATGTGTTAATATCATAAGAAATTTAAGTATGAAAATAATCAAACGTTCAATCACTAAGCATTGTCTATCCTAATTGTTAAACATAATGTCTTGCCTGTTTTCAAATAACATATATTTGACTACATATTTGACAATTTAGAGCCGATAAAACCCCCCCAAAAAACAATATAAATGGTTTATAAAAAGTGTATATTAAAAAGTTGCAAAGTTACAAACTGATGTCATTAAAATATGTTTCATTTAAGAATAATAACAATTTAGAAAATGGAAGAGAAAATGATAATAGCTAAATCAACCTTGATTTATCAGTAAACGTGAATATTGAAAATTTACAGTATACATGATATATCAAATATACCGGGACAGTGAAGGCTAACATGAATTGGACAAGTATAGAGAATGGTATCGTTTAAGTAATTGTTTGATACTAGGCCATGGGCCGAAAGCCGTAGCTTGTCTGTAAAGTGACTTTAGGTCCAAGTTTTTGGTGAAGGCAGAAACAATATATCAATTTAATCCTGAGTGTTTACTGCTTCCAAAAATGCAATGTTTCACCTAGGATACTTGTTCATTATGAAATTAAGGCATGTTGAAGTGATGGATCAGCAGTTTCGCAAAAGGTCTTCTTAGCCACGGAAAAACTGATTTTTTGACAAAAGTTTTTAATATATTTCCACATATTACATATCTGTTGAAAGAGAATATGTTGTTCTATCTAAATATTGTAATCCAACTGGGTTTCCCATTAAAAAATGAGAAATTTCTGCCAAAAATGTTCTGAAAAAAATTAATTTTTCTCAAACCGTCCCATTTCGTTTATGATTTTAAAAAGAAAATTAAATTTTAGCCCTAATTCAATTCATAGTGTAAGAAACCGATGTAATTACAACAATGAGAAGTTGGAATTTTTAAACTACATACATTTCCAAGAGAGCTAAATGAATTTTTATAACAGGGGTGAGAGTTTTTTCTGAGCAAAGGGAGGTAACTCTTGCAAGAATTTCTAATTTTTTTTAACATTTCTCATAGAATTTGCCATCAAGTAACAACTGATTCTTATTACAAACGTACGAAAACACATTATGGAATGATATGTTACAAAAATGTAGAAGAATGTAAACATAAATTTTGGATTTTTCCCCCTTTTTTCCCAATGGCATAAATATGTAAAAAAAACAAAATGCAAACATCAACTACAATAATGCAGCGATACAAAATTGTACATAAAAAATTAAATTTTTATTAAAGGTGTGTTAAGTCTGTTCGCTAAAGATACCCATTTTCTGTAGAAGTAGTTAAAGGTTTGAGATTTTAAAAAAAATAAAAATATGAATGAAAATATCTTTGATTTAAAAAAAGGTTATAAAACAATTATGTTTTCCCCTTTACTTACTTCTTTGAATCCTTTGAATGCTTATAATTTTTTGATTATGAGAATTTGATTCAAAAGAACTTATGTGTTTGGTAGGCCAGATAAATAGAGGATTCTTCAGTGTTTTTAGTATGATGTTGCAGTTTATCTCTCAGCGAGTGCCAGTATTTTTTAAGTGGCGCAGATACGAGTGAAAAATATATATGAGATGAGATAAGTGACATTACACTGTAAATACAAAATATTCTATATATTATATGCTTCTGTGTTTAAAAAAAATGTGGTGTTTTAAAGTTAAAAAGTTAAAAACTTAGGGAGTTCTTGTGATATCATACGCTGACGTTGTTGATGGCAGACGTGACGTCATATTATTGTGGACATGATGTCATTCCCTGTGTGATATTTTCATTTTGTTGAGAACTGAGATCAAACTGCAGTGGTACTGGTGAGAACGTTTTCTCAAACAGATAAATAGAGAAATTCTGTCTTTTCTTGACCATAAAAATATAAAACAAATTTTTATTTGGTTTATCAATGAAAACATACTGGTTACAAACTACAATTCTTACTACTCACAAACCTCAATCCAAATAGTGTTATACCATCTGTCATGATTATGGATTGAACTAATGACATCAAACTATTAATTGACAACATACTTTCATCTCTCTCTTTTGCATGAGCGGGTATTGACCCCCCCCCCCCCCCCCCCCCCCTCTGAAAATTCCGGGATCCGCCACTGCTGACAATGTTATGACCTCAAAGTTGATGATGTGATGTAATGTTATGTTATGATGCCATAGTGCTGATGACGTCACAATGCTATTCTACTTCACTGAGCTCACTGACAAAGAAGCTAAAAGGCAGTGTTTGAGATATGTTCATTCATTAAGATAAGATATCCCGGAGGAAATTTGTTTCATTGGCATGCTGGGGATATTTGTAACTTTAATCAAGTACTGTTGATATATTTGATATCAGAAGACACATGGGTAAGATTCTCAATTGATGAGCATTTAGAACAATGTTAAATTCTAATATATACTACCGTATATTTGTACGGTTACTGCCCTTCTAGAAAAAAACTATGATCTCATACACTTTTGATCAAGTTTCCAATGGACACGGAGATCTCACTATCACCTTTTATCGTCCAATATTATGTTCCGTAGTATCTTCAACATTGCCGTAGGAACCAGGGGATTTAAAGTAACCAACCAAATACTGAAGAGTTGCTTTAAGATATTATCACTTTTTTCAATAACTTTGATTTTGACTCAAATGTGTTACCAAGACTGATAGGTTCATTTTCAAAGCATAGCTAAAAACCTGTTAATTTTATTTTTCTGAAACTCTTTAGGTGTATTATCCATATGCCTTTTTTATTTTAAGATTTTAAAATTATTAATTTAGTTTCTATGGAAATGGTTTGGATTTGGACACAGGGACAGGTTCGTTTCCATATAAGAAATTTATTTTTAAAAAAAGGTTTATCTTTTATCTTTTTTAACCTAATATGTGTTATCCACCTTGTGAATTAGTTCATTTCCGGAGCAGAACTGTTTGTGTTATCTTTTTGAAACTTAATAGGTGGTAATCAGTATTAAAGGTGGTATCTTATGACATGTTAATTGTTTTTAATATATAAGTATTGTGTTTTCATGGAAATGAACTGGACTTTTATTGAGGGATAGGTTCCTTTCATTTCCCAACATAAAAGGTCAATACACCTTTTTAAAAATATGGGCCTTTTATGTTTCAAAACTTTCAAATTTTGATTTGTTTCCATGAAAAGAAGTGAGACCTGGAGCCATTTTGTGAGGGACCCATACTTTTGTTTCTACTGCTTGCAAAGTTTATCTGCACGTCAGTTTTATAGACAGTAGATAGGTAGATATAATATGCATAGAGTCAATATGAACACCCAACAAAATTCAACTTAGTATTTGCATATAAAATATAATCATGTATCGTAATACATTGTTGGCTCAGGATTTATTGCTAAAGGTAAAAAAAAAAAATTCTGTGTGTTTTTTCAAAAGGTGTGAATACATTTTTTCTTCTTTTTCTTTCTTTCTTTTTTCGTCTATTTTTTGTTTATTCCATTTCATTTCAAATACATAGAATATACATACAAAACAAAAATATACATGTCATCAGTCTATTGTTGTCAAAGATAAATAATAATAGGTGTCAACAAAAGTTACCAGATTGATGTTAATGGCCACAAAATTGACTACCAATAAAGTGTTTTACATGCCATCATCAAAAATGTTTTCTACTCAAATACCAAATTAACTGTTAGTTATCGCCATGAAGACAGTTTTAAAATTAAAATTTAAAAAAAATTCTCACTTGTGTACCATTTAATTTGGGCAAATGATCCATTTTCTCAACAGGAACCCGATATTGTAAGTAAAACGAAGGTTAAATGAAGGTAAACAAAAACCCTACACCCTTTATCAAATAAAAAGAATAAAGGAACAATGTCAGCCATACTGCCGATCTAAGGAAGCGGCCCATTCAACTTCAGGTCAAAATGTACGCTAAGAATCGGTGACATTCACAAATAAACGCACGTACCAATCAACTATACATTTCTCCACAAACCCAGTTGATTTCAAACATATGTCACCCTTCAGATAACTTTAGTAGCTCTTCTAACTCGAAAATTGACCAAAAAACCTCTCCCCTGAACATTAGTCTGCAGTATCACAGTGTCAATAATCAAAATTATGATTAATTTTCTGTTTTCCATCCAGAAGTAGCCATTGTTTAATATACCCATATATATGGCCCCTGGAAACTTCTGATATTGCCACAATTTGATCAGTTGAAGACTCACAAACAGACAGACACACAATCTATAATGGGGGCGGCCATCTTTGTTGTACCGGGCAGGCTGACCTAGCTGCTCTCTGATTGGTTGAAAATAGCATATTTATCAAGGGCCTTCTATTACTGTTTATTAATTAATGAACAAGTGTTTTTGGTGAAACATTGAATATTTTGTGAAAAATAACCATTTTCTACAATATAAAGTAAAGTTTTCCCCTTCACCAAAAACTTGGACCTCAAATGAACAAAAACAGTCCTCGGCCCATGGCCTATACTGGCCCAATACCGTTTGCCAGTACGATGCCCATGTGCAAGTAGTTACAGGGCCAGTACCGGGTGCCTGAGTCGGGCCACTACTGTATGCCTGTATCAGCCACTACTGGCCCAGTACTGGTCCAGTCAGGCCCTGTTTGCTGAGACGTATTTGAAAATATTTTTCTTTGTATTATGTACCATATATAAAGAATTTGAAAAACTTCCATATTTTATAACTTTTTAAAAAGTAAATACTTGTTACATTTTGGATTTGAAAACTATCATGTCATTTAAACTTCAATTTTATTATGTAATCTAAAAATTTAAAACCCTGGTGTTAGAATGTCTTATTCAATAAACACTGGTAGAAATTGCTTAGTTGGTTACTTCTCACCACTTGCCCTGAGACAGGTTCACACAGTGTCATCAGGTGGGTGAAGTCTGAGAAGATAGAACAAGATTTGATTATTTTATTACTGTTTTACCGTCCTAAAATCAAACATCGAGTAAATCAATACAGCCTTTTCGTCATACTTGTATAGTTGAAGGGTGCTTGAAGCTAGACAACGTGAGTAATATACTTTTCCTGTATTCACCTGTCATTCGAATAATGTATATACACCTTCAGTGTTAAATCAATGGGAAATTGAATCTAAACAGCACCTCAGATACCATACACAGCTGTACGTATAGCCAGCACAGAGGTTTTTAGAAGAATTGACATGATGTCAATACGTTCTCGAAACGGTAGAATAAAACTATAGCTTGAATGTGAAATACACCATACCAATATCAATCAACTAAACCCCTGTTTACATACAGAAATATGCACATAGAAGTTTATTAACACCTGGAGTTTATTTGCATATGGGAGTAAAAGTATATTTACTATAGCCCGAACTATAGGCGAACTTTGCACATATGCAATATTGCTTATGGTAGTAATATACACACGTGAGTAAAAGTAAATTTACTTTGCGTTCATATGCATTTAATTTCTGCTTAAGCAAATGGGCTTACAACTCTTATAACATATGAATAGAGAATTCCTAAAATATCCAAATTAATATTTATTAGTTGTAAACTAAATAAATGACATTACTTTATATTTGTCAACATTGTTTTGACTATATCGCCCTAATTATATAATGAAAATCGGATAGTCAGATAGAATTTGAAGGTCATCGCGTGCAAGAAAGAGAATATCCAATAAAGAGAATTTGAAAAACAGTATTAAGAGTTTCTGAAGTTCTCTAATATATTTTCTCAACCTGGGTGAAGTCACTATGTGTGTATACGACGAACTTTTACTAGAAAAGAGAAAATACCATATTTACTCACGGTTGTAAACATTTGCACCACCGACTAGGTGCAAATTTGCTTATGGTAGTAAAAATTTGCTTACGGTAGTAAACTATACATCTACGCAAATGCGTCCATCCGGCGAAATTTGCTCATATGAGCAAAATTGCATATGTGTAATGCTTTACTCATATGCAAACGCTCGCCGTATAAACAGTGCTTATGCCTTTACAATAGGAAGTAAAGGGGGTGAGTATTACAGATTTTTTAAACCGTCAATCACACTTAACACTTGGAACAATGCAGACTCTATTAGCACTAAAACGGAGGAGAGACTCCCCTCAGATCTGAAAAGCCTGACCATCCAGTCCGTCCATCCGTCTGTGAGCCTTATTTTTTCATGTTATCTTCAGGAACCACTGGCTCTCGAGAGCTCAAATCCTGTGTACACACTAATGGAAACAATGGATATACTTAAACCACTATTTTCATTTTTACAAAAGCCATAGAAAGCTGAAATGTTGTGAACAGACTCCATAACCACAAGGACAACTATGTATAATATATGTTCATCTTCTTCAGAACTAAATGCCATAGAAAGCTTAAATTTTGTGTTCAGATTACTTAGCCAATGAGAGAAAAAAACCCAGACACAGCTGAAATCGTGTGTACAACCATCTTGGCCAATTGGGATTATAAACTGCAGAATTATGCCTCTGTGTGGCCAAATAAAGGTCACAACCTATAAAGTCTTCTCCTCCAAATGTTGAATATTGTGAACAGACTCCTTAGCCAAGGTGACTCCTTTATACGAAACATAGGAGCATATTTTACGTCAGAACTGAACGCCCTTATATACTAAAATCGTGTGTGAAGAATACAAGGTCAATGGTGATAATTAATGCTAGATGTTGTGACTGTGTTACAAATACCATGACATGAACAGTTTTTTTTCCTTTTCTTTTCCAGAGAACCCCCAGAAACATGAAGGTTATGTATTCACTCCTTAGTCAATGGGGATTATTAAAGGTTAGATGTCATGCCACATGGTCACGTTCGGTTTCATTAAAATTGGATTTCAATTTGACAAATGCTCGATTTTAAATTTTTGAAAGCGGCCCATAAATTGAATTTAGCCAGAATGAAAATCTACGGGGGTGAGGTCCCTGAAGTGATTCATCCTGTGACGTCACAACAGGAAATTCATTATCGGCGATATTCATAACTCAACGTGATTTCATTACATTGTGATCGTTAATATCACAAACAAATCTTCAATAAAACCACTTAGATTTTCCACATATATAATGTTTAGATATCAAACGTGGTAATATAACAGATGACGATTGCATCATTATTGCAAAAACATGTGTTTAGGCGATTTAACACACCTAATTCCTCTAGCAGTAATGATAATCATTATTAATAAATTAATGAGGCTCCGCCGACAAGCTGTCTAGCGGGCATCGTCTGTGGCTAATCACAGTCAGGCCTCAAGGATTGTCTTCAAAGTGGATCGCTGATTGCAGCATTGTTAAACTGGGTACATTAAAATCGTCTTCATTATCAATTGCAAGTGTATATTGTCCCGATTGTATGCTCAAATGTACAAATGTTAATAATCAGTTTTTCTTGAGAAAAATGCATAACACATGAACTTAATAGTATTAATTTGGTGACTGTGTTTCCTAACAAAGAGTACTGGGACTATGTCCTAAAACAGTTATCTTCTCCTCCATAAATAAAAGCTCTAAAAAGTTGAAATCGTATGTACAGAATCTTTGGTCAATGGTGATTAAAGATTGTAGGTTTGGTTTGGATTCTTTGGTCCAATTTAAGGGCTACAGGTGCCACTTCCTTAAAAACAATATATGCCTTCTTCTCAAAACTTTAAATGCACTATAGACACAAATGATATGAATTATTTTGTACACCTGGACATCATACATTATAGATTTGGTTATTCTGTGACCACAAAGACTTCACCCTTGAAACTACCTTTTTCTTTTTTTTCAAGAATGTGGTTTATATTTGTATATTCGTTAAACATCTGACAACTACTTTTGGAAAATTGCAATTTTCAACGTTATAGTTTTCATTATTTAAAGCCTGACGAGATACAGATCCGATGACTCTATTTTCTGTTGAATACAGGAGTATTTCTGTCACCTTTACCAGGATGACAATTGTGAAAAAAGGAATATACTCATGTGTGTGTTTGCAGAGAAGTGTTTACATGACGCAAATACTCACGTTTGCAGACATACATATATGCGGATATACTTTAACATGAACTCCAGAGGTAGTGTACATGTACGTCTAGGAACATTATTTAGACGAGTGGATTTTTCCCGTAATCCTTCGTACCGACTTGGTTATTCTATATATAACCCATTATGCAATTAAATTGACCAAATTACGCTTTGTTATTACATTTTCATGTTGGGCGGTCGCTGTGAAGCACCCGTCGCTACAGTAACATTGTGACGTCATAAGATAATTCGTCGCGTCAGACCATTGTTTTATGACGTCATAGTCATTCTTTCTCCGAGTTACCGACCAATCAAGGTTGAGAATCACTTGAAAGCACATGTGCAAATATCACAAAAATAATCACCTGTGTCTTCTCACCCGTATGGGTAATATATGCAGATATACTTTAACATGACCTCCAGAGGTAGTGTAAATATACTCCTATTGTATATATTCTCACGTATGTAATTGCGTTTATATGCACAAAGTACATACTAGGAGCAAATATACATACATGAGTATTAATACATGCTTATGTATGCGGTTGCATGTAAACGGGGTATTTATAGTAAATGAAGGCAAACGGCAAATGTCACAGTAACCATCACCATGAACCCCTTACCTTTCAGGAGATTTCAGAGTCCAACATAACCAAACAAATGACGTCATTTGTAATAAAAGATAAACACAAATTCAAAAAGGTATCGAGAATTCATTCACTGAATCATGTTCATAAGTATGATATTAATGGATACATTTACCTCTTAAGAAACCCAATATCTAACTATGTTCTCATTACTAACAAGTGCTAAATATCGTCAATACTACTTTAAGATAATAAATCATCTAACAGCATTGATGATCTTGCTGGAAGTAAACATTTATTGTATGATAAACTGAAAACACACAGTAAAATCGATTTCCACTACATGTATACACATATCTCAGGTCAGGAATGATGAAAGCAAAGTTTTGGATATAAAAACTTCTTTATTTCAGGACTGTGGCGCTTCAACATAGATTCTAATGGGGATAAAAAAAATAATAAGTAGTCTTCTATTGCGCCGAAATACTCCAATCACGCTAAAGTGGTTGCTCGTGGCGCAGATTCACACATGATGGAATTTGTGGAACAGATGCGTCTTAAGCTCTGACTGAAATATGTCCTGGGATGGTGCATTCTTTAGCGTTAGAGAATTCCACAGTGATGCAGAGGTGTAGGAGAATGAACAATGTCCGTAAGTTTTCAGGCGAGCTTTAGGAAGGACGAGCTGAGAATTAAAGGTAGATCTGAGTGTTCTGGCAGGTATATAGCAGGTATATAGCAAACAAGTGGTAAAGTCATAGCATATCGCATCTCCCTAAAGAAAATGTGTATCACTAATATATGTTCCGTCATTCACCACCACCTTAACTTGACCTTAACCTTCAATGAACGTCGAAGTACTACTTCAATGTTTGTCCAAACTCACAGCGAAATTGACTAGCTTAAAATATCAGACTATTCTTTTTTTGGGGATGACCCCCTTAAATCCCTGAATTATCATTGAACTGTTGGTGTGCCTACTGATGGTAGGTTACATACGCGCTTCAATGACAATATAACATTAGACCTGACGTCTACTCCTATGTTTTCCCTTTTGCAAAGAGACGTGGCGTAATGTTGCTCTTTTGCCGGGGGGGGGGGGGGGGGGGGGGGGATCTTGAAAACAACTTCAACTAGGATCCTCAAAGCAACTTGCATCATCCATGAAATAGAATTCCCAGTCACTGAATAATCAATTAGAAAATGGGTCGATATGTGTCATTTCTTAAAATGTAATCATCAAATAGTGAGGATTCAATTGGTGATCATTGTCATTTGTCAGACACCTCTATCAACTTGCGGCCTTCTTGTTCCCATGAAGAGACATACTTATTAAATGTTAATATTCTGGTGTGTGTTTACTGGCTTAAAGTGCCAACATTGTTGGGGCACATTACACAATCCTTGCAATACAATTATTCTAGTTAGGTGATAAACCAATCAATATCAGGGTCGATATATGATCATTCAGTGATAACATTCATGATCGTGGACAAATATTTGTCTCAATTTGAAACATTTTCCGAAGCGCTAAGTGTCCTCAAGTATCTTTATGATCGAAAATATTTAGTTTACTGCAGTAGTGTCATATTTGCAACCACATAAAATTTTCATTTGTTCGTCGCCTACAATGTACATATATATGGATTTTAAAATAATAAACACATGATTTTAAATGTATAAGATGGTCTGATAGGCTGATTTCAGACGCTGATCTAATTAATGACTTGTCTTGAAACAATTTATAAGATCAGAAACAAGTATTTTGTTCAAATAATAGAATACAATTGAGTAAAATAGTCTTCTTTGATAATTCTTTTAAGAATACTTGTCATACCACATGCACTTAAGATAAACAGTGAAATGTATTTGGCAAACAATAACTCCATTGGATAAACTTTGCTTTCCTTAAGCTTACAGTCTAACTCCGAAACATTAATATTTTATAATACTTGATATAAACATGAATAATTTTGAACAACCCTTGTGATAAATGCATAATGTTCTTGTTATATATTCTAATTCATTCGTACTGAAAGTTTCAATTGTAAATGTTCAAAGATATTAATGTCTACATAAGAAACCTTGTTTTTTTCAAATCGCTTTTAAACCTAAAAGCCATATTATTTCTAATTGCAATGATTTGCGAACTTTTTATTCTTAATTCGATAGACACAATATATCTATATTCATATACAATACCCAGTAGACAAATCAGACAAGGAAGCGCCATTCCCGTTATTAACTCCTATCGAGAGAATCAGTTTGTAGCCATGGTCCTAACGCGGATATTCTCTTAGGGCATGTCACCTGATGCTTCTCAAATCAATCTGCTATGGAGCAAATCGTCCCAGACAGTTACCCTAACTTGAAGGAGGAATAATCCGATTATATGGAACTGTGTACGTAAATGATAGAAAGCTAATGTATTTATCATTCATGGCATGCAGATACTTCCCTTTCCTCCTCAGGTTTAGATTCACCAGCTGCGCTACTACTGAGTTAACAATTTTACCCATACTGGAAGTTATATTTTATTAACTCCCATTTGCATTTTATAATTTAAGCAATGATAAGAACAAACTTTGTAATAAAATTGTCTCTCCTTTGTTGGCATACTGGAATTAAAAGTGGTCCCTTTAGTAGAGTGAAAATAGAAGTTTACCTCACTGAAGCTAAAGAGATTATCTATGTTGCTACTAATTCTAAATATATCAACTATGTTTTACCCTAACGCATTTTAAATATAAATATATTATATATATATATGAATATAAATATGTTACTTTGTGTATTAATTCAATTACATATAGTAAAGTTAATTAGTATAGGTTAGTTGAATCGCCTTGTAAAACTAACTGATAGTTGTTCTTCAATCATGCACTCTTAGATTGATAGTTTATTCAATAATAATCACACGATAGACCCTCAAAGTTAGACTTCAATTGATCAAAACCGTCGTGATAACAGTTTTTACGTTAATGTAGGTAATTAAATGTCCTTAAAGTGATTACAAACGTTCGGTAATCCCCTTTTGTTTATTCAACCTCGCACATCACAGTTTTAGAAATTTCTGAAATATGAGTGTCAGTGAAAATTTTTATTAAAAAAAAGTGCTCATTTTAATTTTGTTTCTCTTACTAGTGCCATTAAGATTCAGAATATAGACTTGATATATATCCACCTGTTTTGGTTAGTATGTGTCTGAAAGTGTGTGCTTCATTTAAGGAAGTGAAATAAAGGTAATTTGCCAACGGGAGTAATAATATTGATGCCGATAACTCTTTAAATCATGTTGTAACCCCAACATTTTCTTACATGTTTTTAATAAGAGACATAAAATAAACGAATTCTAAAATAACTTTGGTCATCCCCATCTCTCCTTAAGTGCCATTTTAAAAGACATTTCAGTATTTGATTATCCAAAGTTAATCAAGCTGTGACAATAGTGAGATATCCCCTCTTAATTAAACCATAAAGACTTCGACACGAATATGGTGAGGTTTGAACCTTAATTATCCTCTGAAAACAAAACTGAACAATATGTGATCCAGGGAAATAAACAAGCATTGTCAATATCTTCAGTGAAGAAACTTGAATTATATGAAAACATGGACATTGTGCAAACATACAACGTTAATGACATTAAATAAAAAAAAACTATGTGAATGCTGAATAATCACAATTTAAGTATTTATTAACTCACCCATGATGTCTCCTCCAGCTGAATGCACGTGCCTCATGTAGCATTCAAGCTCGGACATGACATGATGAACATGTACATTTACTATGAGTGCCGAGGTTAATACTCAAGACCTACTTGTTCCAAGGAAGACACAACAACAAGTTTGATAATTGTATATTTATCCTTAAACAAGCATGAATGTAAGTTACTTACCAGGGCCAGGTTTGTATACATCGCCGAAATTCAGGACTCCCATCCGGACATTAGATGAGGGAGTAATGCCAGTGCCTGGTGAATACCAACTTGTAAAATTTGAAACACAAAACAGAAAGAGTAATTGTAAACAGGGAAGAATACATGAATTTGTATGTGCCTTATATGAAACAGTTTGAGAAACTACAACTGCTAGTGATACAACAACAACAACAACAACAGCAGCTACTACTACTACTACGTCTTCTACTACTACTACAACTGTAGCTGAGTCCACTACTGCGACTGCTAATATGCACATGACTTCATTATCTTTTTAACAGTACTATGAATGCTGAATGACCTCTACAATAATACTTATTAATTCATCACAGTCGTGGTGTTTCCTTAAATGTCCAATCATTGGCGCTATGAGCGGGGATAACTTCACTCCGGCTTAGCAGACTGTTGTTTGTTAGTTTTATTATATAATGTACATATTCTTTTATTGTATATGTGGTACTATTAACAAGTTAACATTAGTTACAATTGGGTAAAATAAAGCGTGTTTTCACTTCACGTAATGTCCAAAAATATCAAGATAGCGGATGCTTCCGACAGATCGGCGATTGATCATATCCTTTACAAAGAAGGCGAAAAGCAAAATGTACTAGGTTGCTAAAAACGTGTGTAGAAATATCAGATTATAATTGCATAATTTGTGATTCGTTGTATTTTATAAATCTATATATCAGTTTTCATAAACTAGTGTCCAAAAAAACCATTGCCAACTTAAAATGCAAGATGATTTTATTCACGATAATAAATATGACTAAAACATCAATGATATAACTAATATAACTAATATATCAAGTTGCAGTTGTGTCCAGAAGCCAAACAGTCGATATCGTCCAGCCATACTTAATGTTTCTGAGAAACACACCTTTAAATAAATATCCTTAACTAGGAGAATGATACAAATTATTACGTATACGTCCCGTTATCTCTGGATTTATGTCACACCTATGACTTATTATATTTTTACATTGATATAAGACCAGTTTAGAAGTACTGATTATCATACTTAGATAGATAGATTACCTCAATTGGAACAAACGGCATCTAAACAGTTGCTAACGCTTCAGGTAGTCCATGCATTGTACAGTATTATATCAATATATTTGGAAATGTAGTTGGTATACATCTTGACGCCTTGATCAGTAATTAATCGGTGTAACTCTGCACTGCCTCGCCTGCACCATATGAAAAGTACATGTAGAGGGGTGGACGCAGAGCTACATTATATTTCATCATTTTCAACTGACGCTTGGCATATCTCATCAGGGAAAAAATGTGTACCATGTGTGTCTCTTGAGGTTGGTGATGTTAAATGCATTTTCGTATACGATCAATGTAATACAAAAATCACTCATTTGAAAAGTCTAGCAATTCAATTCATCCATCCATCGATGATTATGTAGGTGTCAAAATCAAAATATAGGTTCCTTATGTAACGACCTTTCATCAAGGAACATAATACGCAAATCCTCAATTAGGATGTATTTCATTCTCTTATGAAATTATCCTCAAAATGTCCTCAGTTTCTTTCATTCGATGACATGATATAAACCAGTTTTTTTCTCTCCTCATTTCCTTAAAGCGGAAATTGAATTACCAGGGCAGACTTTTTCGGGTCTCAATTTCACCATAGACTTATTTAATCTACCTTTACAGCGGAGTAATCATCAACGTGAATTATGTGTACTTCCTTCTTTAAACAACTAAATGTTGCATAGATTTACACCAGCCAGACTTCATTTGTGAATAGTATAGAAATAAGGATGAAAGTTGTTGATATAAAAGCTTAATAGGCTATCTGAGTGGTCGATAGTCGATGACATGACCATTGACAGAAAAAAAGTTTTGACCTCAAGCCAGAGTTCAACTAAAAGTGATGTTGATTCATGTTACTAAATTATTTTAGTCCTTTCGATAGTAATAACATAATAAACAATCAATCATTGGCTTATGAATTCGATAAATACCCGACAGAAGAAGTCGCTATCAATCTCAGACTGTGTTCAAAGTCGTATTTGATTTCTCAGCAGCAAAGATAGCAGGTGTTGAACTCATTACTAGATATAAGAAGACCATATGAGAGGAACAACCGCCATACTGTGGTTGTGAAAGTATTTTGTAAACATATATCTCGGAATAGACTTCATTGAAATCCGACCATCCCTTTTGACCTTTTATCAATCAACTGAATGTCATAGTTGTGTCAAAACGACCTTTGAGCTTTAACATTTTTGCATAAATGACACCAAAACCATCTGTCATCCTCCAGATATAAAGTGAACTTTGTCATGACGTCAGTGGCATATATCTTCTCTTTGAGATGCCAATGTCTCTAATTACCATTTCCTATACTATAACGCGTAACTCCACAAGTCATGGATGGATCTATTGCACTCAAATGTCATAGCTGAAACGTTGATAACAAGGCAAACTTGAATGTAAAACTTGTTTCCCCCTTTTTAGAAGAGATATATGAAGAAATAAAGTTCGAAAATGGAAACCGTATACTCTGAAGATACGGAAGAGCTGAGAGTTGCATGTTGACAAACGAATGAGTAAGAATTTAGATTGTTTCTAAAACATATGGTCGAATAGTGAGAAGAATTATAAATCCTTTTTAAATAACTGAAATTTATTCTTGTGAGTGGAAAATCAAAACCTATAATCTAAACGGTATTGATTAAAGATGTTGTAGTGAGAACGTAGACTTTTGAAATAGTAAATATATGACAAAGAATTTATGAACTCTGATGCATGTAAGACAGTGTAAAGATAATCATGTGCACAAGAAACGTCGACACATTTTTAAAAGAGTATAAAATGAATGATCGATGTCGGAAAAAGTACGACAGAGTATGATACTTTTATGTTTATGTCGGTTCAAAAATCGCTTTATCAAGATGATTTTTTCGCCACAATGTTTGGAATTTAAGTTCTAAAAAAATAAAAGAAAAACAAATTAATTAAAGAGGTTTTCGACATAACCGTCCTGGATTTGTGACGTGACGCTCCTATTCCGTCTAGTTAAGCAGATTCCACAACGACGATTTTTTAAAACGGATGTTTCCCAGAAAAATGAACAGATACTATTTTGAAAATTAATATTTAGTATTGTTGGATTCTGAAGAAATGATGTAACGTTCGTATTTATCGCCCGTGGATTGAAATATGTTGTATTTTTTATGGGGACGTTTCTTTTGCGCGTGAGATTAGTGTTTGAAATGAAATTGAAGTTACGTAATGAAGCACATGTGTACGCAGTTTTAAACAATTCTATCAGTTGTTTTTGGAAGTATATATCACAAACTTGTTCTTTGCATCGTATTTGCAGCTTGGTTTGGAAACAAATCTTATTTTGCATCGCTTGCACATTCAATTTAACTAAGATTAACGCACTTAAAAAGTAATACGTTATATGCCTTTTAATATTTCAGTCGAGATGGATTACGCCATTTTGTTTACGTTTAGAGTCAAGTTCATTCAAGGGATATCAGCTGACCAGTCATCGGCACCCAAAACGCAATAAATATAAATATACCAATTTTATTGACATGGAAAGATAAATACGTTGTATAATTCTCCTTCAGGTAATACCGTCTCATGACATACCATCGTTGAACCAGTGTCATCCTTCGCTTGAAGATGGTACATGAGACCGTATTACCCACGTGTATTATTTTTTACCCTTACCCTTCACTTCATTGCAAGCTATGCATAAACAATTTTAAAAGTTGGTTAGGTCTCGCAACCTGCCGGGCAAAGGGTAAAAATAAAAGTTGCAACAACACATGTACGTCATAACATAGTAGTTCATACAGATAAATGCTAGTAAAGCTATCCAAACGCGCGTTTGCATTTCTTTCTTATTATGCAAATCTAATTTTGGCAGTAAAAATCAAATAATTTCCAATGATGTCTATTGCCACCATTCATTTGTGCCTCATCCATTATGAACATTTCAAAGAAAAGTTGGAGAAAGGTGAATTGGTCCATTTTAACGACTGTGTGCTTGCCTCTCACATCTGTATCAATATATCTCGGTCCGTGTCCGCAGCTTTAGACAGTCGTAACAGGGTCTTCATTCCTGAATTAAATTCTTTTTTAGTGCCATATAATCTAAAGTACATTTGCTGACTTGTACAAATATGTTCATTTGATACATTTGGGCATCTTTCAAGGTTTGCCTGCCGCTTTTAAACACTGCTCTTTGTAAAAAATATGTTGGGCCCTCGTTTCCTTATTAACATACAACCTCCATTTCTACATATCAGTCAACTGTCTTCCAATAATAGCAACCTTAAAATACCGTTTTGAATGAGAGATCTTATGTCTTTTCACTACATGTTAATTGAACATAAAAACAAATTATCTGTTCTTATATAATGCCCACGCACAGGATTCGAAAGATATGTTGGGCCTCAAAACGTTTACAACATAAATTCAGCTCTTGACAACAAAATATGCGACTCATCCTTCAAATGCCACGTGACAGCTTGTTGAGCAAACGTTGTGAGTGAAACATATATAAACTGGAGTTCCTAATCAACCGATAAACTGTTAGCCAACACAAGATAAGGAGTTAGATCAAATCATTGCAAAACGTCCTAAACCGTGCTCTTTGATCCATCCATGAAAAGGATGATTTGAAGCACTTACATGAACCACATATCAGCTTTCTATCAATCAATGCCGGAAATATTGCTTAGTTCATTTCATGAAACTTCAGAGACATAGCAAAAGGTCAGATATTTCACTGAAGTCGCAACAGTGTGTTACTTTATCCATAAGAAGCTTCTAGCTAAGTTCTCTGATCATCGAGTACAGAAGTTTAAGAAAATTAATTGCCTTATGTCCGTGACATCAATGGCATCGAAATAAAACATTGACAACATTTTAACATGAACCATTCATTGAAAAGAGATAATTTCCCATCAGGCAAACTAATTCGGTAAATAAGCTCTTTATCAATAACTTGAAGGGCATTTAGAAGTTGAATAGATAAGATGAATAAGATAATGTGAATGTTCACAATGAAGAAATTGTTATCTCTTCAGGACTCTTTTTCATGTTTTTTTGGCAGTTTTCATATTATCAAATTTGCTATTTATTTTAAAAGTGTATGCAATATATCTATACGTATGAGACTATAAAACTGCGTCACGGATAAAACTACTAAAACACCTTTTTTATAAATCGAGGTTCGGATTCGTTTTTCTTAACCGAACCATAACCATTTGTTGAATTGATTTACCACTCTATTTATTATTTGAGGAAGATCGTTTTGCAATTGGTAACATTTCTTTTCCATTTTGTGAGATTTCTATATTTCCATACGCAAACGTGCTCAGTGTTTAACATTTAATGTAAAAATTTGTTTTGTATCAAAAATGATGATTAGATGTAACTAAACATGACACTTAAAGCTTTTAAAACTAATATTTTCCCAGCGACCTTTGGGAAATAACCTTTGGCAATTGATTTCCTTTAGAGGAAGTTTATTTTGATCTGTTGTCCTTAGCAGTTATTGGTGACACCCAAAGGAAATATTTCCTTAATTAACAGTGCCCTTTCAAGTCGGTATCAAACAAACTGATTCCCAAATGCTACAATATAATTGTTGGAACAATACATGACAGTTTGTATGGCATGTGAAATATCTTCTTTCTTGTTGTCTTGAAGTTGCTTAGAAAATAGTGTACATCACGTAAGTACTCTTTCAAGTTTCTTCCTTCGTTTTTCGAACAGATACATATTAAATTGTCATTGCCCATTGATCTCCCAGACAGTGTAATTTAATCCCGTCAAGATCCACAATGTCATATACCTGTTCTAAGCGGACCTATATTATTTCTGTATCAAATACTCGAGGGGCTTGTGAAACCTGTCTGTCTCTAGTTCTGCCTAAACACTTTCACAAGTGAAGTGGATAGAATTGTCTTGAGATGTCGGTGCAGGTCTGTGTTTAATGACAGGTAGTTTACGCCCAGACCTTTAATTTATCATTACAACACGTGAAAGTCGTCATCTGTTCATAGGGAGTTGGTTTTGCCAAGAGCAAATGACATCTATTCATACACAATACAATGGTGTAAAATTTAAATAATTACTGGCTGTTACTGGATTTGAAACACTGAATATTTACAAATAGATTATGTATTAAAAACGTTATGTTACTACGTTATGTTTCATCATGATTATAGATGCAGTCCAAACAAAAGATGGAATAAAAGGTGATGCAAACTTCGAACTTGTATTCTGTAGATGGTTTTACTATACAACCGCATTTAAACTTACATCTGTTCAACCCATGTGCCAGACAATTTCGGGAGACCTCACCAAACGGGGATGAAGCTTAGGTAGTAGAGAGTCCGTAAGGTCGGGGTTCGATTCCCAGTCCCGTTAAAAGATGGGAGTTGCTTAGCGCTCAGCATTTTGAGGACAGATCAACGTTACAACTTGCACTGCCCTGTGGCTGCAAGATATCAATTGCACAAAAGGAATTTCCGAATTAACATTGTGACGAGGACAACAAGGTGTTATTACTATTAAATTAAAGTGTAGAATGTATTGGCTTCCGTGTCGGCTTTGCCAACATGTCTTAGAATTATCATCCACTTCCGTTATACGCGTTGCTAGTGTCACAATTTTGTCACCACGACCTTACAGTTATATACGTCGTCATCTGGTTTCCATGCTATAAGCATTGTTTCCTAATGAGCTCTACACCCATTTGTCATCTTCCAGACATCATTAACGTCAATACGTCACATATCTTCCCCTTTAAAGTCGTTATTCAGGCTCTATCATTACATTCTTACATCATAATGCCTGTATATGATACAAGCAATACTGTCGTCAAATGATTAATTATCAGAAGGATAATAAATGACATGTGTGTCTTACATTACATACATGTACGTTTTGTTGTGTGTTACTTTTGACGCTGTAACGTTATAGTAAGAGTGATAACTTACGTGCCACTTTATCAAAACATGTATAGTTGCTGTCTGCTCTAACTTGAATTCAAATTACAAAATTGATTTCGTAAATAATGATTAATCTTACAATAGCAATTTC
The DNA here is from genome assembly GCA_936450465.1 of Gibbula magus. NCBI lineage: Eukaryota > Metazoa > Mollusca > Gastropoda > Trochida > Trochidae > Gibbula > Gibbula magus. Next base: position 57,188,104 of record OW388292.1, on the reverse strand, counting down.
ATGGCGGTTGTGCAGATAATTTAAGCAAGGTTGTTGTTCCAATTTAGCAATTGTGAACCCTATATTCACTGGTTGAAACTGACAAATAAATATTCAAGGAAAGATGATTCCTGAAGATACAAATGGACAGTCTAGTGAGTAATCCAGTTCGTCCCTATTAATATTCCTGAGCAGTACTCGAAAACTACTTGGCCAATCCTTACCAAATTTGGTATACTGCCTCACAATATCATGTAGATGTGCCTTTTGTGGGTTTAAACGTTTTGAAAATTGTATTGTTATTATATCCCGGGTAACAATTTGGACTTTGTCTAGGACAGGGTTTGTTTCCGGAGCAGATCTATTTGACCATACCTCACCTAATGTGGTATACTGCCTTCCCATATCATGTAAATGGGTCTTTTGGGGGTTTGAACTTTAACAAATTTTTTGACTTTTTTTCTTTCCGAAGCGGAATTTTGAAACTGATGACCAATCCTCAACATACTGTGTATACTACCTCCTCATATCATGTCGATGTGCCTTGTGGGGGTTTTAACTTTTTAACTTTATTTGTTTATGTTTCCATGGCAACAAATGGGCATTTGTCTTTTAGAAAGGTAATAACTTGAATTGAATTGGAGGAAGGAGGAGACATCTGTTTTTACGATCGCGAGCACAAGCACCTTATAGTTTAATTATATACGGCTAAAACTGATTCAACTTGTGTGAGGCCGGGGGGATCAACCATCTCTCCTGATGATTCGTGTCTGTAAATGATACGCATTAATAAACGCATAAAATTATTCTTTAGACGTTTACCGTTTACAAAGTGGTTGTAGTACGGTTTTTCATGGAAATAAAGGGATTTCACAAAATGGAAAAGAAATGTTACCAATTGGAAAACAATCCTCCTCAATGAATAAATGAGTTTTTAATGAATGTTCATGGTACAGATTAAGCAACGCAGATCCATTTCACAAAGTGTTCATACTAAAATGGCTGCTAGTAGTTTTCGTTTATACTTGACACCGTTTACTGCATTCTCTTCCCACAGAGGTTACTCTCTTCAGATTTCCGATCCTACCCTCTGTTGTTTTACGCTTGAAATCGGGGGCAGGGAGGGAGTGCCCTGATTGGTTGCAATTGAATCTAGTTGTGCAATCAGCGGCGCCGTTGTAAAAGTGACATTTGCCAATGACACGTCATAATGATAAAACAAACGTAAGACCAATGTTTTATCGTTTAATGTGTTTTCCTCGAAATGTGCTACTTCAGTTTTAGAGAAGTGTTGATCATAAACATGCTTATAAATAAAGAAGACCAAATCAGAGACAACTACCCAAAATAGCTCATTTGTGTTATTTACATCAGACATATTCGATGGGCATATGCTAATGAGCAAAACCCTTAAGAGTAAAATGCCAATATCTGTTAAATCACTCGGTCGACTTGGACGCTGAAAGATGAGTTTTCATTGGTTTAGAAGCAGTGATAGGATGAAGTTCAGCTTTCCTCCGCGACTTTGGATAATCGGATTGTGTAATGGACTGCATTACCCTCAGCAACGTCACATTTATTAATGTTTTGCCAATGATAGACCGAGATGAGGACGTTTTATGTTGTATTTGTAATTTTCCTTCTGAAGTTAACGTTATTTCCCTTAATAGTTAAAAAATCATATTCGTATTGACTGTATACATGTTATCTTACTATAGTTAGCTCTTCTTATTTAAATAATGTGCCGGTCTTGTTAATCCTCCGCTTCCCATGGGTAATGTAAATCTTCCTAAATATATAAAAGTGAAAAGAAAATTATTTTTTAAAGTGGTACATATTGTAGTGCCAAATCTATAAAATATTTTAGCTAAGTTAGCTAAAATAAACAGCACCTGGCCAGTTGGCTACCAAGGCGATATACTACTGAATGTTACATATATGTACAGTGTAAAACATAATTTTCTGCAAAGTTATTAGTAAAGTTAAGAACCCTTGTTATTGTTGTCAAATATCACATTTAAGGCTTCCTTAAATACGCAATTAACAGTACCAGCGGCTGTATATAGAAAATGACTCCCCATGATACACTTTCGTATTGTGCACTCTGTGGACAAGGCTACATAGACCTCCTCAGACACGCCGTGACATCTTGCTGCTCCCTACTTGAGTGAGACATACGACCACTTCTGGACGCTATTGACCAACCAATTTCCTCTAGAGATCTACCATGCTCTCAACGTGGCTGATGACGAAACACTGGTCCAGTATATATTTGGCCCATCTCTGGACATTCCAATTCCACACAATGAACTGTGCTGCTACCATGATATGTGTGCTAGATTTGTAATGACAGTGATGTCCTTCTGCCAGAGGGAAATCAACATCAGATACGACATGTAATTACAGAACTATTTAGAGAAAACTACACAATCTTAATATTCCTGTACATTCTTCTGTCAATATCTTTCTTAAACTGTATTAGTTTGTCCATTCTCTACTGCTGTCAAAGTATGTCACACATTCATGTAATCTCCCAGGAGGAGGAAATAAAGAATATGATGATGATGAACCTTATTTCAATTAATATTTAAAAATTCATGTTCGTAATGACTGTATATATACATATTATCTTACTATAGTTAGCTTTTCTTATTTAAAGAATTCGCCGGTCTTGTTAATCCTTCGAGATTTGAGAAGAAAACTAATTTTTTAAGTGGTACATATTGAAGTACCAAATCTATAAAAGATTTTCAAGTTAGCTAAAATAAACAGCACCTGGCCAGTTGGCTACCAAGGCGGTATACTACTGAATGTTAAATATATGTACAGTGTAAAACATAATTTTCTGTAACGTTATTAGTAAAGTTAATAACCCTTGGTATTGTTGTCAAATATAACAAAGGCTTTTTTTTAAATACATAACTAACAGTACCAGCGGCTTTATATAGAACATGACAAGTTGCACAGGACGAAACCACAATACATTATTTATCTGTTGTACCATTCATGAGTGAGAGAAACCATACGCTACTGGCACCGTCTGTTTGGTCCCGCTGACACAGATGGTGGTCGGGATATCATTAGTCATAATCTTATTATGAGATCATGGTTACTTTGAAGGCAATCAAGTCAGAGGGAGACTATTCCAAAATAGAATACTGTGAAGTCAGAAGAATATATTCCTAATGAAATTACTCCTTCAATGTCTGTGTTATGTCTTAACAGAACGGGTGAGTATACAATAGTGGAAATAACTGCAATGCTTGCTGTAATCTTCTCAAATACATGGTGTAAGAACATAAAGCTGTATATCAGCTAAATACATCCAATGCCATCCTTGGCTGCCAATTGCTTAGTATTAACGCTTATGATAAATCTGTCAATATGTGACTGGTCAATAACCAAAGCATGCACAATCGTTAAGCCTATCTCATGAATTCGATGTTTTATTGGTCACGTGACGCTGTAAATAAAATGATATGGCCCTTCGTGAACCATGACAAAAAAACTGCGTTTGCAATCGTTTCGCATGGAACAGATCAGGTCTCCTTTCATCAAATTATCTTTACCTAACGAATCTTATATATTGTTATATCATCATTGACGAAATGTTATAACTAAGGATAAAGGTGGATTCCAATGTCTTTTCACTTTTAATTTCATTGGATCTGGAAATACATCGAAGAAATACATGTGCCCGTCATCAATGTATCATTGCACCAAACACCAGAAATCGAATACTTCGAGGTCGCAGAGTTACATACCTTGACTTAGTGGCATCAACTCTCCAATGAAGTCCTTGACCTTTCACGGTGCGTCATGTTTAGTCCATAGAGGATTTGGCTTCGTTTGATTGAGAACGATATAGATGTATTAACTATGTCAAATTATAATGCTTAATGGTAGTGCATACTACATATACTTCTGTTTTGCCTCAGGAAATACGAAATTAACAAGTTTGTTGCAGTTCAGTTCACCTTTACCTTAACTTGTTTTATTCGGCCCTCCACTCTGATGCACCACTTGGAGTTTCCATCAAACGATCAAGTAACGGGTCATTATTTGAATTTATTGTCCATCCAAGTTATCATTATTCATTACATACATTATATACATGCAATAACCGTCATGAAAAGAATCCACTTTATAAATGTCAAATATAAAGATGATACAGCCTTGCGATTTCAGTGTGCTTGACGTTAGAGGCCACATAGATTTCTTTCAGAATTAAAGAAAACATAAAAGTGGTGAACGTTTTTAAATTCACAATTAAATTAAAGGTTTAGCTGGTGAAGAACCGACAACATGTACTATCACACATCGGTTCTGTTCGCCAGCTACCACAACATTCGATTAAATATCATAACAAATATTAACAATTGCAATTCTAATGAACAGTGGACATGTATCTGCAGTGGAAAGTCAAAACAAAGGTATTTGATCTTATGTCACTTTTAATTTCTTACTTCCTTATTCATGCAGTGCTGTCCTGCTGGTGTTGATTTGAGCCCTATTCAGATTATTGTCACACAGAGACACAGTGGCTACACAGTATTCTCAGAGACGCTGAGACACCAAAGGTCAAGTTGTAATATTGTTTGTCTAATATTCCAGAGACATAGACTTCGCTGAAGAGGTAAAAATGACATTTACTCTGAAATTGAGATAATCAGATATTGAAATTGTTCGGTCATGAATAACTCAAATTCATTTCTTCACATACTATAGAACTGATATATCATGATTCGTATGTCTTGTGTATCCCTTGCAATAAAGATTATATTTTATTGGAAAACCGTATCGAATTGAAGTGTTTGCGAACAAAACATCCCAGGGATTATATTATATAACGTTTATCAGAATCAATATCTTGAGACTAGAATGGCAATAACCAAAAGTATAGAATGATTGACAAGTGACAAAGAAAGAAAGTATGATCATATATGTCGATTATGTGATACTCATAGAAAATAAGAGATATCTATCGTCGATGTTTAATGCCCGATTACGATTACATAACTATGAATTCCGAATTTCAATTTCCTCATTTATGCTTCATGTATGTACATAAACAAATGTAATATGTGCAAAATGTGTACCAATATGTATTCCCTATTAGGGTAATGGTATCGAGGTTAATATCTTTCACCCAATGCTCAAATATCAAGATGACTTGTTGTCAAAACATCCATAAGCTATGACATCACGATTTATCGTTGATGTTCCTTTCTAAATGCGACGATGACAAGTACCCAACCTGTTGTTGAAGATGTAGTGTATTTGTCTCAATTTCATGACTTCAGTAATAAATGACATTAAATAAGTTACCGCAGAAAAACATATACCACTAAAATAAAAAATAAAAAACTACTAATCAATGCATAGTGTGTTAAATATCCGACAAGTATAAACAACTAGTTATAGCAATATTATTGTTCAAATGATACAAGTAAACATTAGTTCTGATCGAGTTTGTCTCTGTAGAAGACAATATTAGCTACATCACATATTTGTAAATGATGTTAATACCATTGACCAGTGGGTTGTATGGGAAATGAAGTGTGACATGTGATGTTAATGATATCATGAATATGACAGGTACATGCGGGTTCGTTCTTATGACTCCGTTTATAATAATGATCAAATGGTAAGAATACACTCCGAAAAGTGGCATACTTTTTCATGATTATCGTTTTATGTTCCACCTCAACATGACCCCTTTCCTAATAGTCTTAATGATACTACTTCTCTACTTATAATAATACTAATACAACTGTTACTCCTACTATTACATGTACCACTGTAAATACTACTACTACTAATAATAATAATAATTTAGCATCCGATAAAGGAATTCTGATTTGTTTCCAACAGTGATGAGTCTTGACTATAATGGCGTTTTAACATAATTGTTGCACTCTTCTGTCAAATGTATGTAGGAAATAGATGAATAATCATACAAATAGGCCAAGTCCGGCACTGCAGACAATAAGGAGAGGAACACATATTTACCAAGATTCGTTTCATCCAAAATTGCTTGGGTCATTTAATGAAACAAAACTGAATGACAGGAAACAGAACTTACTTGGTAACGAACCAGCAAAGAAGATAATGCTCTAAGTTTCAGACAGACCTGTATATTTTGTAGAGTGTCCATGAGGCTTATAGTACAATGACCAATATTCAAATAAAATTCTTAGAGCTCTGTCATGTAAAATACCTCAAATTAAATATTGCATAACTTGGTGTAGTTTGTTTGCACATATTTATAGGCGAAATATAATTTTTAAGTAGATTTACAAACTTCAGTTTATTACACAATACGGTTATGTTTCATGGACAATGCCATTTTTAAATAATGACTAAGTATAAAGATAGTTTGAGCAGTAAAAACAATCCACCCCCTTGTGGAAGAGTGTTGACAGACCAGTAGACAGAACAGTTTTACAAGCCCAACTCCTATATGTTAATGAAACACAATTGGTTCACTCACATGAGGTATCTGACATGATGGATCTTGACGGGATTTAATTACACTGTCTGGCAGACCAGTTGACAATGACAACTTAATATGCAGTTATTTGAATTATAAATGATTATTCTTATGAAACAGCTTGTTGATGTTTGTCGCTTGGCAATGGAGATTTCAATATGTCAATACGTATGTATGTTTGTCGGGAATGTTAAAAGCTGTATACCATGATAGTGAACAAGCACACGCCTTGCTACATCATATATTTATAAATAATGTTAATAACCTTGATCAGCGAATTGTATGGGAAATGAAATGTGACATGTGACGTTAATGATATCATGAATATGACACATCATGGTCTATCAATGTGTAATATCATTAATCTATATTAAACAATCATGAACAACTCCTATATCCGGGCGTATGTATAATAACCAATAACCGCAAAGATTTCAAATATGAAAGTAACTTACAAATTATAGTTTAGGCGATGAACACATTATCTATCAGTAAACCCTTTTTTCACTGATTCTATGCAAAAATGCATGCTTGTAGATGAAGGCCGAACCTAGCCACGTCTCCTCATATTGATACGACTGATGGACGTATTGTTGTGATACAGGGTGGTAATCATGAAGAGGAAGTTAATGAGGGATAGCCACAGGAAACTTATTAGTTCTGACAATGTTCTCGACCTGATGCCCGCCACAAGCAACTACTGATTTTAACGGTTTTAACTTTATTGGTAGATTTTCCCTATGACAGACAGTGAATAGTAAATTGTCAGTATATCCACTGATAGTCTATCCTCCTTTTGGGCAAACCATTGGAACTGTTGGTTTTATCTGTGAATGATATTTAGAATTATATCTCGAGTTGTTAGCAGTGTGTATTAGAGGAAAATATTCATCTTCAGACTGTGTAATATGAAACGTCTTAAAAACACATCAAATTTATTTATGAGCCGAACGCATAATTACATACATATAAAAATCTTACATGCAAAACTATTGCAGCTTTTCAGACATGATTTATGTCATAAATGTCTTTTCCACCGTTACTGGTGAGGATGTATTCATATCAATGGATCGGATCTGACATTTTGAAACACATGACTGACACATAAAATGATATACGTCGATCTTTTCCTTTGCTGCAGTAATGACTTTGATATCATTTTGGACGGCTAAGTTGTTGATATATGTATTTGGCATGTCGGGACAAGAACAAAGTTTGTTGACTATTGTTCTAGAGATGACATATCCTCTATGGTCTCATTTTGTGTGTGCATGTTACTGTCTTCACTGGCTGGCTACTGTTATAAAGTGTTGAAAATTACAACCGTTGTTGAATATGAGATATGATTTATTGGAACTGTTGATTCATGTCACTCGCGACCTGTTTTGGGGATATTTTATCCTGTCGAACTGACGTAATATATCTTGGCGTCTGAAATACCCACTTATTTAAATAGGTAATTTCTGTGTCAACCGTAATAATAAACATCGTACAATATATAATACACAAACATAAAAACCAAGAAATCGCATGAACATCATTATCTTAAGGATCTGGTACTGCCTCTGTACTCGTATGCAAGTTCTTTCTATTAACTGGTTAGCCTATGGCAAAACGACATTTATTAGGTACTTGGGATCAGGGTGTTATAGTAGGGCAGCGAATACACATACGTTAATGGAGCAGGGAATGGAATTATATAATACTCGTATCGATGTCTAATAATTAACACTTTTGTTAATCTAACATTTTCCGGCTCAAAAACTAACAAGAACTGAAACTAAAAATTTAGCTTCGAAACCATTTTCCTTGATTAAAATTATAGTCACGGTTACATGTATTACACTGTCTGTGATTCACCGATGATCGTACTTGAATAGAACTAAATGAGAGGCTGCCTGGGGTTATCAGATTGTACAGACAGTGTTCTCGTCTTGGATCTGGATCAATCACATCAGACTCCTTTATACTGCAGCTTGTGTCACATCGACAACCAGATGGTTTTGTCACATTTATTTTAAAATAAGAAGCTGATTAGATAATTTGATTTTTAAAGTGTTCTTCTATTGTTATGTTGTTAAAGATATACATGATGTTTAGTCAAATCACTTTATCTTAATTATGTATTTATTAATATAATTATATTTATTAATTATCTTATTAGTGATATGCATTGATTTTATATGTCAAACGGCCATAAGTAATTACTACAACGTCATATCCACATAAAGCTAAAATGGGTGTCAACAACTTATATGATTGTAGTAAAAATCCGTAAATATAAATCACACTTCTTTTATTCGTTATTACCGCTGAATAAACCAGTTTCACGGGACAAAACGTATCTTGATTCTGGATTATTCATATCATGTTTGCTATAAAACGTGTGGATATTAAATGATATTACGTAGATCTATGGTCAGACAGTAAGATATATACGTAGCTAAATGTGAGAATTGACAGTCACGTAAGCCAGTAATAACGTAGTGTAGCTGGTTTTCAAATATTTTCAGAAAGATAGAATTATTAGCCGAATGTATCTTACCAGAGTCATTACCACTGATAGAACTGAGTATCACACTCCAGATTATATTATAAAAAACTAATCTTGTTTGTTATAGCCTAGGGCTTACATATACCGTGCGCAAAGACGTATAGACGTCTGTCTAGATTACTGTAACACAGATTACCAAAGAAGTGTAGAAAGGTTCACCCATCTTGTGTTGTGCAGAACATAAGAGTTTTCCTCAGAGTCGGTAACTGGATTATAGTTTGTAAAACCCTAATTGTCACAAATATGGACAGTTCATTTTATGTAATAATTTATATGTATGAATAAACATTATTCTATTATCTCAGTACTTATTGCAAACTTTTATGCGAGAATAATAAATGCAGTCACAAACTAATTTGACTTTCTACATTATGCTTTGTCCATGCTTTGTTTGCTCTAAGTACATACATTAGTACCCTGTTGTCGATACATGATCAATAAGTTGTCTTTCTTTCAACTCCCTGGGGAGTAGTCAACTCAAATATCCCAAAGCAAGACGTAACTCGCACCAGTCTCCATTTCTAGTTGATTTAAGCCTTGGAACAATTCCATCACTATCCACCTGAGGTGCAGTGCTCCACTATTTTAGCACGGAAAGTGAAGAAAATGCTGAAAGGCTTAAATCAGCCAGTTATGAAGACAGGTGTGAGTTTTGCCTTGGAGAGGGAAACTGATTCAACCGAAGTTGTTAGACGGTTAAGTGTTCTCTACACAAACCAAGTACCCCATACTTCTGCTGGTAGGACACAAGGGTTGAAACTGAAACTGATTATTTTTTCAATAAACAGTAATTGTGAAAATATTATCAATCAGTGGAAATGCATTTTAGTAAATATATCAGAAAAACAGAATCCAGTAAAACAGTAGCCAAACTGAGCATATTGACAAACATTGCTCTGAGAATGATATGATAATGTGCAGGTGTCACATTTCAGTCCATTTCATGCATAAACAACTGTCTATCAATCATGCCAAAAGTTTATTTTGAATATGGTGACCATATTCAAATTCAAATTAATCTTACACATTTATTAACTCATGACAGATAATTAAACAACTGTGTACAAGTTCCATAGGGCACAGCCTTCACATCCCATAAGAGTGCATTATAAATAAATTATACCTCCTGATAAAAGACTGTTACGAGTACTTTAAAACTAACTTTTAAAACGGTTTTAAGTATATAGTGTGACAAATGCCGACGGTTTCCTTTTGCCGCGTTGCATCCGTCTTTTCAATTGGAAATTGAAAAACATTTTTTAAAAAATCCAAGCTTTGATGAATTACTACACCACCAAGCTGCACAATATACCATATCAAGTCAGAAACTTCCTCGAATTCTACATATTCAACCTATTCTTCCTACACTCTAGTATTTCCCCATTCACTGCGTTAACACAATGGCGGGCCGTAGAGCATCTCTGACGTCACAGTCAAACCCTGCCGAAGGCTCCCTTGGAAATATGCATATCGGCACAGGAAACAGTGTGTGCGGTTCTTTAGTCGCGTAATTAGCTATAGTAATTAAACACGGCTTTTCATATTATTTTCGGGGGTATAAGGTTTTTTAAGTATACTTTTTTTTATAACAGAATATAAATGTTTATACATATTCTCCTTTAATGAAATTGACTTGTGTGTTTAAAGAGCCATTTGGGTATGTTATTGGAGTCACCTTATGTCAAAGGATATAAAAAGCGTTATTTTACCGAGAATTTCTGATTGTTAATGGTGAAAGTCCCGATATTTGATCGAAAACTACCTATAACCGACAATATGACATATGTTGGTTGGTAATGTTTAATAGGTTATAAAATTACTTTGCATTTATATTGGAAGTGTTATTTCGATGTATGTACACGTAAAGACTGTTCCTCGAATGTCACTGGAAACAAGTAATTATCATATATTTGGCGATAGGGTATTGATATGCTAGTCAAGTGAAATTGTTCGAAATTAAATCAGTACGTGTGATCTTTCGGCATGCATGATACTCAATTGCTCTTTAGTGAGTTGTTACATGTCCACCTCAGCCTCACATCGACGTTTGACCGTTTAACAGTAAACACCAAGGGTGCGTTGTAAACAACCGATCGTTTGAAAATCGGTTGTAGCTATTGTCCGTTACAACGTACCGCACATCTAACGGCTTGTGATTATTCAAATTGCTTGTCAACAACGCTTACGGAACGTTTCGTACACACCGTGCCGTGTCTACATTTCAAAGAGGTGACAGCGGGACAGAAGAGAAACATACCGACTCAGACTCATTCTCTTCCCACAAAGGTTCAGAACTCCGGTCCTGGGCCGTAACCAAAAACCGAGAAACATTGAAATCGCTGTGAACGTAAATTGTCGATTCATGCAACATTAACTATTAAGTGCTTAATCTAAGATATTGGATGTTAACAATGCATCCAAACTTTAAAGGGGCAGTAGCACATTTTTTGCAAATTTTATTTTTTTAAATTTCCCATTTATAATGATAGTTTATGTCATTTATATTTACTTTAGAGGATAAACAATCTTATTACATGAACCAATTATCCGTAGTGGTAATAACGGTGTTGCGTATAAAGCTAAAATTGCATGGCGGTCATTTTATTGTGAACACAATTTATTATTTCGAATGACAAAAACGATTCCCAAGGCTTTACGGAACCATGTACACTCCTTTTTAACTTGATTTTCCAAAGAGAGAAGGGTCTTTTACTATTGGTGACATTATTTTTACACGGTGTTTTTGCCTCCCGTGTATCGCGGTACCAGGCGGAGACCTTTAGACTAAAGCAAGGACAAGTTTTTCTGTTAATTAGGTTAGAAATGAAAACTTTCTTCACAACACTGCGCTAATGTTTAATTTGTTTTGAAAATGAATGGACTTTTGTGTGAAACGCAAAAGTCATTGGTTATGTTTACACGTTTAAGTGTTAATGCAGAAATAGCTCTTCTGGGTCTGGGAAAGTGTTATCATTTGCATGATGGATCGGAAGACGAATAGAACACATTAGAAAACATCAAAGGCGAGGCGCCATCATCGATAAACATTACACATCTTCTCTTGCGACAGTAATACGCCTACAAAGCAAAAGCAATCTTAACAAGTACACGATAATATTGACATTTCGTATTTTGTTTTATATTATCGTTTTGTAAATGTTTGTATACATAATTCGAAGATTTCGTTCAGATAAATAAAATAAATGATCAACCTAATTCAAGGTGTACGCAGTTGAAACTTCATATTACAATACATTGGGGATATCCTAACGTGTTTTTGTAAGTTTGTCTATATAACAGTAGCATGTGTTTTCACATTGAGTTTAACATTTTCATACTTGAATTAACGAAGCAAGTATTCACTTGAAGTTCGTGTTAAATAAAACAGTTACGACAGAAAAAGCTCTTAAGCTCTCGTATTGTTATGAGTGCACGTCAATCATCCATCATTTCTAATTGTAATGGCTGTTTGATTATTATACATGTATATAAGAAACCTACGGCAATAAAACACAGGCGGTCAATGGGACCGACAACGTGCTTTATGAGACAATAAAACATGCTCGTGATTTAAGACGACAGTTAGAGCGTCGCTTAGCAAATGACGTCATATTTTACGTCACTTTGATTGTCCAATGCTAGAGAATGTGTTCTACGACGGGAGGCATTAATATTTTCAAAATATAGTTTATGCAAACAACATTATATCTCCGCGGGTTTTATAGAAATACGAGTAACTATTTAAGGGGCATCTCATATAAGAAATAGAAGACTCGTTGTTGTTCTTTATCGTAGAATAAAACATAGCAGAGAGCATAAAACACTCAGGGCTGCGCCAACTCGTCTTCTATTTCTTAAATATAAGAAGACGAGTAGTGCAAACGTAATCTATTCAAACAACTTATCTAATGTATGTCTTAGCGTAATAGTAAAGGCAAACTGATAAAAACGCGAAAAGACAGACATATATACAAATTACAGCTCTAAAGAAGTTATTTTTTGTTATAGTTTGGTACATGTTGTATTTTGTTTCGTTGTTTGGCATTTTCATAGCCACCGTGGTATATTAGCCATTTCTTAAGAAATAGATTTTATAATGTGTTTGTTCACTAGCTTATAAACGGTTTGAAAGGTGCAAGTTTAAATGGTATGAATGCCGGAGCTTGTCGACGGCATTTATACTACAATTTAACTTGAACTAATTTCTAATCAGTAAATTTTTGAAACTTTTGAAAAAAACATCTGCAAAAAATGTACAGTGCAATATAAAGCAAATGTTTAGTTTTTGTTTAGTATTGTCTTTGATCCGCCCACAATAAAATCGCATCACTTATGTCTCACCACGCGCAAAAGGTAGTTCACAGGAAATATGATAAAAATATTTAAAGTTTGGTTCTAACATGCTGTTTTAATCAAATTTTCAATCAAACTACAATTAGAATTCACCTTGTGAGGTTTTTTAAAAGTTTAATAAAAAAAATACATGTGATAGCAGTCTCATAATTGTGCAATGATACAGTTATAAAGTAGTACCGCAGGTTATTTTATGTAAACGTCAGAGTATGAAGGTTATCCTTTTCAGCCGTCAATCTTGTGTTTATGAGAATGTATACCGGTCACATGACCTTGTTTAATCCAATCAGCAGAGAGCATATCGCTTAAATTCCAAAGTCTAAATTTATATAAATTTATCATATAATAGAGGGTGTTATTATATGATTGTAGGTGAAATACCGGGATCTAATAATGAAAATAAACCGTGTTATCAGTCACTAGTGAAAATAACAATGGAACGTGTTATCAGTCACTAGTGACTGATATAACAATGACCTGACGTCATAAAACAGTGACACGTTCATTACGTCACATTGTTGCTGAGGCGACAGGCTCATTCTGGAGCCGACTTAACGTAAATGCAAGTCGATTTCGGTGAATATGCAAGGATTTGGTCATATAATAAACATAATATTTGTCTTTTCCTGACAAATACCATGTTTATCTCATCTCGTGAGGTAGAAAAGTTATATATTTTCACTCAAATATCCTCTATTTATCGGTGAAATAAAGCCATCGATAAACTTGGTATCAAAACCTTATATATATACTACACAGGTCAAAGGTTATATGTATACACGAATAACCTTCGCGAAATTTCATTGACCTCATGCGAATCCTAAAATCATTTACCATCATTAAATAGCGTCACCGTGAGTTTGAGTAAATATTCGCAACACAATAAATCGAACGTATACACTCATATCTTTAAAAAGGTCAAGATAATTTTAAATTTGTTCGAAAATCATATAAAACTTCAATGCACCGTTGACCAACAGTATATAAGGAGTAGCTTCAATTTCCTGTGTACAAAAAGAAACTTGATGTGTTAGTATCCCGCGATAATGACAATCAAGCAGCTCTAAAAGGGATGGTATTATGTACAGTAATATGCACGTATTAACACAAACCAAGGAAAGATCCCACCTCACAAATAATAACTGTTTGGTCTGAAAGAAACTGCTATACAGCAAGCAGAATGAGAAATCAACGCAGCCTTCCAAACGTTACCTTGAGTTTCTCCCTTTGTATTGTTTGTTGTTGCCGACAAACCACAAGCTATAAAAGATACACAATATTGCCAAGTAAAGAAACTCCAACTCCTTTCAGTGACTTTCGCTGAAAATGATCAATATGTTCAATAAAGCATTCTTTTTGTACTTGTCACCTCACAACAACTATTGACAGCTCAAATTCATATTTTATATTTATAGCAATGCATGTCTCATAATTTTATAAAAAATAAACATTTAATTTTAATTTTATATTAGAATTTTAGAGTAACTTTAATGTAATTTTTAATCTTTAAAAAGGTAAATATTATTGATTTTTATAATAACACCAAGTGTTTCTTTAAAAGACCGCAGGACCTGTTTACCAGTGTGAAAAGCAAATTATATCTTTTTGATGGCAAACACCCTGCGATTACGGCCTTACTACTTTATATAAAAAAAACCCAGTTTATTAAAAAAATTAATTATCACGCAGTTAATATTAACTGTCATCCCAAATGTTCTCATTTCTACATCGAAGCGTCGTTTATAATATTTATGAAGGAAAGGTCATCCATTCTGTAAATGGGAGAAGTGAGCTTATTATAAACTTATTACCTTAGTTTCAAAACTACTTGAACCACAAAAGACACATATCAGCATATTTCATGCGAAATACATGTATGAAACAAATTCGTAGGTTTTCATCCAAAACTTCAAGAAAATGGAAGTTGATGTTAGGTCGGTAACAGAAGGCAATATGTTCTCATTAGAAATTAATTATTTGGAGTAAGTACATTTGTATGTCCTAATGGGGAAATATTTGTGATACTTAGCCCTAATGAGAAGGTGTGAAGTCCTAATTTAGAGATATTAAGTCCTAATTAGGAGATGAAATTGTTTCTATGTGAGCATCATACACTTCCTTTAGGAAGACATTTCAATAGTCAGTAACGAGCCTTTATTATTGTTTATTCATACGCACAATTTTAGTCTCCCACAACTCTTTTATGGATGGCTCACTTTTTTTTAGCTCATCAGGCCTGAAAGGCCCGATGGGCTTATGGCATGGCATGGTGTCCGGCGTCCGTCTGTCTGTCCGCCCGTCCGTCCATCCGTCCGTAAACTTTTCACTTTTTCGACTTCTTCTCCAGAACCAATGACTCCACAGAGCTGAAATTGTATGTGCAGACTCCTTGGCCAATGGGGATTCTAGATTGTAGATTTCGGGACCCCATGACCCCAAATGGGGTCACAGGGGTCACATCCTTAAAAACCTATTTTCATCTTCTTCTCCAATTCCAAAAGGTCTAGAGAGCTTAAATATTGTGTGCAGACTCTTTGGTCAAAGGTGATTCTTAATTGTAGGATTGGTGACCCTGTGACTCCAAATACGTGTCACAGGGGTCATGATCTAAAAACCTATTTTTTGCTTGTTAACAATGTATTACTTGAGATAACTTAGATATTCAACCTTAGATGATAAATCAAATCCTGATTAGCTACAGAGCCCATGGCTCTATTTCAATGCTTTTATACACTTACTTTGTCTTTCATGTAAACAAATTGAGGTGAGACTCTAATAAACAATCTGGCTGTCTGTGTTTTCGTGAACAACATTCGTGGTGTTATTGTCAATTGTAACATAAACACTTACCACTTCCGATGGTGTCCACAGATAACACAATGAGGACAACTCTATTGATTGTGTCGGCCCCTTTCAGGGTGACTCGAGTTCTTCTTAATCGTTATAACCTTGCTAAGCAATACAGATAATAACATGTAATCTTACCGTCAAAATATATTTTGAAAACGGTGCAAGTATGTTGTAAAATATGAATCATCTAATAATATCTAGAAGTTTAATAAGTGCAAACTGAATGTCCTCATCTGTCAAATCATTGAAAACCACGTGATGTCACTTCAATGGACACCATTACCGTAAATGACCTTATTTATAGTTATTGATCTCCTGCATCGCGGTACACGTGTCCAGTTAACAGTAGAAACAGGTTATTAATGTCAACTAAAGAACACATATACAAAATTCAAATAAACTATTCTACAAAAGAAACATATCACTTTTAAAATACGATTTTGAAGTTTATAGATACTTCTATAATTTTCAAATACTGTATTGATAATTGATAATAATACATATCGTTTTGGTCGTATTGATTTTATTATGAGCGACAAAGGGTGGTGATGAGTTTCTTTTACCGATGAGCTTATTTGATACAGAGATGCAAAGCGATATGAAATTTCAAATTTTCCTCTCCCAGTAACACCTGCCATTTACAAGTTTTCTTTCAATGATTTTAGTGAATTTAGAAAAATTGACAAATATCTGTACATTTCAAAGCATCGTCTACCATGTAAACATAACTTTGAGAAAGTGACCTTTCCAGAAGAACACAAAATTACACACCACATACAGTTGAAAACGAACAAATAGCTCATCGGAAAAGGTTAAAAGAGGCGAAAGAACTTTCAAAATTTTTTCTGTGTATATATCATTTTGATTATGAATGAAAGACGAGTCTCACTTTAAAGAATCACTTTCTATTGCTTAAAATAGAAATGACTAAATCCCCATTCTTTAGCATCTTTAACGATTAAAATAATTGTATGGAATGTCGATTTCAAATCTTAAAATCTATAACGAATGACATCATATTAGTTACATATGTAAGAATGTCATAACTTTTTGCACATATGTTCATATGACATTAGAATTGCGTTTGTCTGATTCTAAACTAAATTAAAACAACATTATGTTCACTTAGTAATGAGAGATTACATGTTACTTGCATCTTCACGGAAACGTGATATTTTTTCTGTTCGTTCAGTTAGTTGCATTGACATAAACTCGGAAACCATTCATCAATAAACACATGTGGTTTATCTCCATGCTACAATAAAGTAACTATAGTTTCAACGTTTGAAAAGCTTATACTCCCGGTTACGCTTTTCAATGGTTGGTAGGATTCGCATGATATGTGTGGAATGTTGCGAAAGTAGTAAATGTATTTGACCTGTTTCTAGTTGCATGGTTTTCAGATTTAGATACAAAGTTTATCATATTGCTTTATTGCATTGATAACACCCTCCAACGTATGATAAATAGAGGATATTATATGAGTGTCTGTGTAATACTATCTTTACGACACGAGTGCTTGAAAATAAGTATTTTCCGAGCGAGAGTGAGGGATATACCGATATTCAGACACGAGTGACGTAAATATTAGATGACATAGACACGATTATAATATTCAGTTTATTACCGAAGTCGTGAAATTAATGATATAACTGTAAAATCCACTTTCAATCACATGCTGGCGACCCGCCGTGGCGGCATTTAAAACGCCACGTCATAGACGAAACATGACGTCATGATAGCATTGCTAATGACGTCACGTCACCATGACAAACTGATATTTTGCCCTAAGGCATCGTATGAAACATATGATTGTCCTCGTAGGTAATAAACGCAGATATGGCACCGTTATCAGACTTGTCTTGTTGAGTATCATATATTCGTGCAGTAATTAAGTCGCAATACAATACAATTAGTACATGGTTCGGTTTGGCTTGGTCCAAATAGTTCATAATAGCTTATTAACGTCACAAAATAAAGTTGCAGCCATAGCTATATTAAGTTTGAGAAAAGTAGAGGACTGCTATCATGGTGAACACTTATTAACTCATAATCATAACTCGAAAACTAGGTCTGGACGAACGCTCATAACTTCTAGGATTCAACATAACACAAAAGTATGGTGTTAATATAATCATTTTATTCATGATCAGTTTCCAGTCCCATTGTGTCGACATTTCAATTTATTCAACTTTTACCCATTTCATAAAACACATTTTTATACCTCTATTAAATGTGTAAGAATGCCATTGGTCAGTTCACATCACGTGATCGAAAAATATATTTGTACACTGACCCAGCTGCCAGTGATGAGGTCAGTTTTGTGACAGAAATTTCTGTCACTGACCTGAGATATTGACTCGTCACGTGATTTGTGTCACGTGACTGTTTGTTTTGACGTTTGTTGTCAAGGATGCATGGCGTCATCTGATCGGTTTGCTGATTTTGTAATTTGATATTTTCGAGTAACCAGTTTGGCTATGTGTGTATTGCAACAGTTAAAATGTTAAATCAAAAGGATCTGAAGAAAAAATAATGTCGGTATAATAAAACACTTAATTACTCATGGTCGAATCATTATGTGAAATACAAGGACTCTCGGACCCGACTCCCTCGGCGGTCTGACCTCCTCGGGAGTCAGGTCTCGAGTCCTTGTATTTCACATAATGACCTCACCATGAGTAATTAAGTGTATAATATATTATACCTCAAAACGATACTATGACTTGTATGTTTGAGTCTAATCAATTTGTGTCTATCGGTAGTATGTATATTGAAGATATATGCATATTGAAAGAGTAGAGGTTATCAGTGACGTCATCTAAATTGCTGTCAGGAATCTTGACTTAGATACCCTTTGATCGTCACATTAGTGTCGATAGTGCACAATTCAAGCATGTGCTATCTTGGATTTTGGTATAAAACTTGGATGTTACATTATAATTTTTTCATATTTGTCATATTATTAAACTGTTTAAGATATGCGACACTGTGAAACTTTAACTCAACCTTTGTTGCTGTTGATATCCATCATGTTTACATTGTATCATCTCACACAAACATCATCATCATTTATCACAATTAGGCACTGCAACTGACACTTACAAGCCATGAGATCGTACACCTCCACAAAGCAACATTCATCATGTCAAGGGTTGTTTTCTCTTGTTTGCTGTCAGAACAAAGGTATTAATTTAGCATTAGTGTTGTCCTCTTGTTCACAAGAGGATGGGGGGCGTAGTAGCACCGTATAAATGGTTTTCGGCTTGGAATCAGAAGATTTTGGAATCCAGCCATGTCTAGGCAACAAATAACCATGGTGATTTACAACACTCTGCCAATACCATAAATTTGTTGGACATTGTAATTGGCCAAATTAATGGTTATTTTTATGCTTTGGCCAGGCTTGTTGGTTTCATCATAGAGGGCGTGTCTCGTCTCTTTTCACCTCCGCCAATCAGCGTCGAAGCTACGAAATCGTCGATATGAATGCTGTCTCATGTTTGGTGTAATGTACATGTATTTCAGGTGAATATGATATAACGGAACACGGCACTAGAAATGACCACTGCAATGGTGCGATTGTGTGGTAAAGACGACTTTAACAATGTTTTATGTCAACTAGAGCAATACGTCCGATGATCGAATCCAACCAGAGCATGATTATAAATAATAATAAATGCATATTTATATTTCGTTTTAATCCGGAGTTTCTCGCTGAAAGGGTCAATGCCATCAAATCATATTTGCCATCAAATCGACATAGGTCAGGTACATAAGGAGCTCAAGTATGAATGTAAGTGTTTATTGACAAATGTCATTATTTATAAGCTTGGCGCAATGTTACGAAAATGATGTTTAATTTGGTTATATATATGTGTTAGCAAAACGGATCACGTAACCTACTGAGTGTACGTGGATGTTTCCCTCAACGTAGCAATGCCTTAGAGCTTGTTGCGCGAGTTATTGGTTATGAACAAGCACATTTTGTATAACATCAACAGAAAAACGCATAACTGTCATAATCTGATTGTCCATAATCTAAATCAACATTATTTCACATAGCTTCTGTCATGTAAGTAACTTACTATCTACTAAAAGTTTTTAGGGTTTCCCAAGGTTGGAAAAGGGACGGTGCAACTTCAACCAAGTATAATAACATAATAAAGCAAGCTATACGTATGCAGAAATACAATTACAACTTGTTTAAGTATTTGAAAAATAATTCTTGAAAAGGCCGATACGCAGATTTGGACAGGCGATTAGGAAAAAGGGCCGATAGGGACAGACAATTGACATGGCGCATGTAGGGCGTGTAGCCGTAGGAGACATTAGTGATTTATTTAACGTATTAACTCAATTTATGTTTTCAACGTTTGAGAATAATTAGGGTTATGCGTAGGTCTCATGTCGGTACAAACCTCCTTCAAACGACACATAGAAAAAGGGTCATCAAAGCATCCTGGGTGCGACGGTTGCACTTCTAAGTTTTATGGAGACACCTATCCACAATATTTTCAGAAAATGAAACAATATTTTTATTTTCCTATCAATGTAGCCATGTTTGTGTGAACACTCATATGGTTTTCCCAATAATGTTATTACATCGTTCAATATGTTTAAGAAATATTATTTAGGAAACGATTTTAACCACACGAAGTCATGACTTGAAAGTATTATTATCATAATAACATCAGGGTTCCATTGAGTTCTCGCCTTTGAAACTTAAGTACAAGAGTGACTCCTTAAATGACATCAAAGCCTTCAATCATGATAACAGGTCAACCGTTAGTTAACTAGTTAAACTGATTTGAATTCAAAACTTTTCCTTTTAAGAAACAATCAATTGTCGACTGGAAAATATTTGTTCCATAAGCGTCTGTCTTGGAGAAAATAGTTGTCCAGGGTTTTGTTTCTCGTACACATCACCCAAAATCACTCGTAATCGGATCTAATTGAAATCCTCTCTAAATTAAATTGACAGTTTTATGAACAAATATTTCTAAGGCATGATCATCTCTAATTCATATTTGTTCATTTCTTAATTATTTGGTTAAATAATTCATTAGTTGATAATTTTTAAATTGCGGGAGCGGATTATTGAATCTCATTAAAATGATATCTTGCTTATTATGTTGCTCTGTTAAGATCTGACGACTCGACAGGGGTCATGGCTCATGCCCAAATCTGTGACATTGACCTTCTATGAATTCCACCAATCAAATATCTGCATTCAGTTGAATCGTAACGAGAATGTTTCGACCTCGTCGCTGATTGGCTGGAATGAAAAGGTCATGAGATATGACCCCTCCCGCGCAGTGGCTTAACATAGCGATTGGGATAATGCGTATTTTGTATTAAATATATGTCTTGAGTGTTTTTAAACCAAAACCTCCATATACCTTCTCTCTATAAAACGGATGCCAATCGTATAATGGAGTGATAACGTTGACGCCCAGACACCGACGCATCTCATGATCGTCAAGTGTCTCTTTTAGTTAGGTAATGGCGAGTACTGTCTCTTTTATTTCTAGTACTTGTACAGACTTGTACAGTAAATGACAGTCTCCATAAAACCACTGCAGTACAACTGTAGTGAAACACAACATATACGTGTGACATTATCTGATCTTTTACTCGTGCAAATATTGTTCAAGACAGGAGACATTGACATAACATTGGAGAGGTATTGAGATATGCTACTAGCCTGTTTACCAGTCCTTTCTTTTGAATAAATATTGTTTAACCATATGGACATGACATCCAATGTTTATGTTAATTGTGTTTTAATTGTACGACAATCACAAATTGAGTTAAGCTAAAGATATTTTGGTAACTCTCCATTTATCAAAATGGTTAGTAAATGTCAGCAACAATATTTTTATCAAGATAGTTTTCGTTTTTTTGTCAAAATTGCTAGATTTAACAAACACGTTTATATTTTAGGCTATCCAATCAAAGGCATTTTGAAAGATTTGAGATTTATTTGTCTCTGAAATTCATCAACATTTTATAAAATGCTGTTGTTTGGAAAGAAGGAGACATATGCTTTTAACACATATAGTTTTGTTTTTGGTTTAATATTATTTTATCTGACCATATGTTGGAATTACGTGGAATGTGTAACTGTTTGGTAAAATCTTGATTAAGAGAACGCTTCAAATGAAAATATTACGTACTGAGAATTCAAAAGGGTTTTACCTAATGTTAAATGTTCAAATACCTGTATATAAATAAATGAATAAACAAGTAATATAAACGAATTTAAATTGAAAACAATAACCTTGTCCAAAGAATTAGGTTGACAGATATAATACTTGCTCTTGTTTTATCAATTAGAAATAGAAAGTTAACTCTATACAAAAACGTATATTCACATGTTTTGCAGAGTGGCATTAAGTAAAACACTTAGGTGAATGTAATTCACTTACGATAATTCTAATATTATGTCAAGATATGTTGTGATCCTATTAACTCTGTCTGTTTTGTACAATACTTTTAGAAATTTGACTATGAGTTTTCTTTGTTAAAGTAGTACCGTGGGAACCGTGTCTACGATACAACGATGTGAAAATACTAAAGGTTTAGCATGGCTGAATCTGAACACAATTCTTTGATTGTGTGTTGTGAGCAGACAGACACCTGGAAGCTGTCCATATTGGAGACTGTTAACAGGTCACTATGGATAAAGGGAACCTTTTTAGACTGGTCTCATTTCCAGGGGGACTGTCCATTTACTGGCTTCCGGTTGTACAAGCCGCTTGTGGACAGGCAAATATAAAAGCAACACTGTCCACAGTTTTTTTATTTATAGAATAAAGAGATGGCACTGTGCTACTGTCAGCTGTGTCTAACACACTTAATGCTGTGTAGTTTGGATTCAATTACTCGATACAATGGTAATCGAATATCCTCCCTAACATTTTGGCTATCAATCTGAACTGGTAACGGGATTTATATTTTACAATTTGGAAGGAATAATCCCCTTACCCCAAGTTATCAAAAGAGCCATTGACAGAGGATACGGCCTGCCATAAACTACCATGTTTTATCAGACGAGTTGACTATTATTTGAAAGCCTAATGGTAAATGTGACGTGGCTCGTCGATATCAGTTGATGGTAACCGACGCTCTTGCAGTCCTCGGGATGTCATCACGCATGTCTAATATTGAGAATTTAATGATGATGAATCACTGTCTATAGTTTGATTATATGCCTTAGTTTATGGTATATCTCATGGATATGTGTTATGGATAATATCCTACATGGCTGTATCCAAACTCAGTGTATGTGTCAGTATATTGGTTCCTTAGAAACTATAAAATCGTCAACCAAGCCGAGAACACGTACACATATACAGGACAGTTCCAGACATTGAATTGAAATCTGCATTCATCAAAGGGATCCAGACACCCCATCATGTATCAAATAACTGGAGGTCCAAGACAATCAGGCACGGAAGAATTTAAACACTCTGTCATCTGCTGGATAATACTTGTTCAATAAGCGAGACACGATGGTAACTGTAATTTTGTCAGGAGAAACGTCAATTTTTCAAGAAACGATGCACCTGTTCGACAGAATTGTGTTACACATGTCGTCATTTATAAAGGACAGTTTAAACAATTGGATCTCCATTATATAGTCTAGGTCCGTTGTATAAAACTCTATGGTAATTTTAACTCACTAAGGTGGTATTAGAGCAATGTTAAAGTGTGACACTAAGATCAACGTTAATGTTGTTGTTATGCAACGACACCCTACTAACACCTTGTATCGGTTTCGGTAAAGTCACTTACATTAGTGGACCAGAGAAGACGATTATGACGATGTCGGTGTTATAACAGAGGCGTGGTTATGGAGGCAAACCGGAGATGGGTATTCACTGGACATTGACAGCCCACATCATACAACATGATGAAAGTATATTTATGTGCAGGGGTTTTATCTAAACACAAAACATAAACATCACTAACGCCTTTGTATAATATCGAGTTCTGTTAACACTATTGAAAACCCATCCTAAACTTATTTGGCATGACGTAATGCCACCATGGATATTATTGTTCATATGTTTTTAAAATGCCATTCTATGTCTGTCTTAGTCATGGTGGGTCCGTGTGTGGGAAGAAAATGTATTACTTACTTAGCCAAGCCATAGTTGTTACTACATTTACTCTAACAATATACAGTGCAAATATCATATGATATTATTTTTGACGACTTCAGCACTATTCAATATAAGTTATGCTCATTAAACGACTTAATTGGGTAAAAGGACTACAGCAACAGTTTTTCTTGAAAATTGATAACACTTAATGCTTACGTAAGAGTACTCTTTGCGTTTCATCTTAAACTAAACACCCACATTACATTAACAATTCATAAATAACCAAATACAATATACACATCACTTTATTGAGCGGTCATTTTACACATGTACAGACCCATGACAAGAAAAATGTTAAAGGGGCATTAGCACGTCTTTTTGATTTTTTGATGAAATGAATTTGAAAATAATGACACTAATAGTAAAACACCCTTCTCTCTTCGGAAAATGAAGGTAAAAGATGAGCAGTTATTCGGTAAAATCATGGAAATCGTTTTGGTAATTCAAAATAATAAAATGTGTTCACATTAAAATGGCCGCCATGCAATTTTTACTTTATACGCAACACTATTATTATTTTTACGGATAATTGGTTTGTGTAATAAGATGTTTTACCATCTAAAGTAAATATAAATGACATAAACTATCATTATAAATGGGTAATTTGAAAAAATAAAATTTGCAAAAAACGTGCTACATCCCCTTTAAATGTTATTTGGAAACATCAAAAGATATTACTGATGCAAACAGTAAACAAAATAACAAGCCTAGCTGCCGAGAGGGGCTTGCTAGTAAGATTAAAGCACATCTAGTTAATTACAAACATTGACATCAACGTTAAGTAAAAGAAACATTTAATACATGTCTTGAAGATAAAGTATAGGCTAATGTTATTCACAAAACGCGAATGCCAAGACAACGAACTTGAATATTGATTGTTATTTTCAAACGATAATTTTTTAAAATTAATGCATTTGGTTAGAAATGAGAATCATTTCTAGGACAGAAATACAAGGAACAAAAGAAGAACCAACATTTACAGTGAATAAATTGAAATTGAGCAATTTCCTCTCGATCGTTTATATTCCACTGACATCAAGTCTGAACAATTATAATCGAGTAATGTTTACGCCAACATCTTCTTGGTTTCATTCTAGTTCGCCTTCGTAAACGAACTTTTAAGATCTCTCTTCAAGCTTATACAGTGTCATGAACTGCTACCATTCGTCACAGCACAGTTTAGAAACAAAATTCGAAATGTTACTCCTGTTTATGCATGTATGCATATAATACAATGGTGCAAAACATGATATGTTATTATCATAGATACACAAGCAAAAGTATCACTTCGATTTTGTTTCAACAGGAAATATCCCCGTTATTATGTCCTTTGAAAAGCATTACTTTCAAGTCATTTCATGATTGCCTCCTCACACGTAATGGTTCACCCTGTCTTCAAACATCAGTAGGTTCATTAGCACCATAACTCCTGAATGTATCTATGGATGTCTTGAGACCGGTCTGCCCTGTAGCACTGTGATTGGTCAAAACCATCTCATTAACTGGGTACCCGGTAGGCCTATTGTGACAACACAGGCAGCACCGACGTACGCAGAAGGGAAGCGATGTTACGATAGTTTTTCGTATAGCCTTCGACATCAACACATAGACGAAGGGATTGAGGCAAGACTGAACGTATGGAAGGCAGTTTAATACAATCTGTAAAAGAAAACAAATAAATAGAACATTTTATAACATTACTAGCCATTAGATTTTGATTTACATGTAGCTTGAAGATTAGCACATATTGATTGTATCATATGAGTTCCCCTTTAACAAACCGATTTCCCAAAACAACATCGGGTGATCATTATATATTTCTTACTGAACATTATAAAGCAAGGGAGATACGTCAGAATTTACTTTCCAGCATAGGAAAACTGCCACGAAATAAACGTCAAAGAGGAAAGTTTATATCAGAAACATAAAATATTTCACAAATAAATTCTAACTGAAATTAAATCATCTTAAAAGTGAAATAATCAATACAGTTTTGGACATGAAAACAATAGTCCAACTGAACAAGCATTATTTTCACACAGATATTAACTTCTCAAAGTTATACCCAATTAATTAAGAACTTACGGAAAGGTAAAATACGTGATGATGGTAAAGAATAGACAACTCCATTTTCTTCATAACGTGCAGGACTAGCTTAGGTCCCCAGCAAACCAGAAAGACGATAATTATAACAATTAACATCTTAATCACCTGCAAAAGAAACAACAGATCGTGTGAGCAACCATCAGGACGTATGTTGGGTGAGTCAAACGAGAGGAAGCCGGATATAGATCTCTTCAGATACGTTTCTTCAAGTTGTGGTTCGTGACCCAGACATTTATCAAGGAGGAGATGTGTCATGAATGACATAAACCTACTAACTTAGTCTTTGAAGAGCATCACCCACCTTATGAACCAGTAAGTAATTAATAAAACAAAATTTTCTGGATAACAGGTTTTATGTAGAAAATCTTGTTTTCTTATGTTTTCCACTTCTAAGTAATTATATGACCAGACATGTCGTGAATGTTCACAATTAATAAGTTTTTATCCAGAAAATTGCTTTTCTGACTGTATTATAGTATATGAAAGAATATATAAATAAGAGCCATGGTCAATTTCGTTGACAATCCCAAATGTGTGGCTGATGTCAACCCCGCCAGACATACAGAATATAATATGTCCAGATTCAATCTGTAATGTTAGATAAGGTCGGCACAGTCCTGATCGGTACACAAATAACGATTTGGGTTTATGTTATTTTAGGATTTTCTCAATGACATTCTCTCCACAATCTATTTGGTTCATTCTAGAAGGTATTGCTTCTTAACGATTAGTCATGATAAGTGAGTCTGCGTCTTGCCTACCACATCATGTATTACTGGTGTTAACACATAACGCCCGGATGCTCAGGCCGATGATATTTTGGTTTCGTTTTGTCAAGATAATGAGTTGAATTACAGTTAGAATACTGATATACTTAGCTTCTTAGTTCATAATATGTTGATTGATTTACACTTACACCGACACTTGCTGGAAGGACATCTGGAATTTTTATTTTCTCCCTGTGCAACATTCAAAGTGGTAAAATTTGCACTGCATAGTACACAAAGCTGTTACTCTCTTGTAATGGCCAGTATTCCTATCCGGAATTTTTAATTGGTGCATTCACGAATTGGTGCCATGAAAGTATTGTGTTGTTACCGAATCGTCTAAACATATGGTGCTGCAAGACCTTAAAGAATGTCAACGAATATTGTGTATGTTTGCACAATTCACATGTTATTAGGAACCATAGAGTTCAGTACATCCTTTCAGTCCTTCCGTTTAGTCACACGTTGATGTTTACATCCATATATATCATATGACGAATAATACAAAACCATTTCAAAATTAGCAGTTTAGCCTATTAGCGGGTTGAATCTCCCTCCTCCTAAATGTATAAATTGAGCTAGTTTTCATCCCATAAGACGCCCAATTAGCCTCAACATGGCGATTTCCTTGAAGTATGTCATGGCCATGGCAGTATAGCCGCAGGATAACTGAACAGTCTTAACGCTCTGTTCACCTTGGCGCCATCTTTAAACATTGCATTAAGGTTGCCTAAACGAGTTTCGGCCCTCTTTGTAATATGACTAGGACTATCACGCAGGATAAAACCAATGCCGAGTAAAAAATATATGTAGTAGAATATCGATGCTTCATTCAGTGCAAGATATCTAAAGGTTGAAAGCAATAAAAAGCAACTATAGTGTAAACGTTAGTGTTGAGAAAGGAAAACAAGCACATGGTTGAGAAAGAAATTATTTGTAACTTGTTTTTTTAAAGAGCTGGCAATATTTATAATTGGGACGGACAATGTGGCAATATTTTTGTTTGGCGGAGATTCTTGATAACATCTGTAAACCACCTTATTTAATATTAATATATTTTCGATATGGAACTATATTCTTTCGCAATGGCTTTGCTTTGATATATTTCAACTTTTCATAAGTGTTCTATTTTAGTGTTTCTTTTTTTCTTTTTTTTTAAATCAAAAATGGATCATTTTAAAATGTCTCCACCATGTATACAATTCAAGGATTCTTATATTTAGTTTTTTTTCTTATTCTTACCCATTACACTTAGAAAACAAACCACTGTATTACCAAAGTATATCGTCACTGAATGTTCACAATTTACAATAAAAAAAAATCCTTTTCTAAAGTAAAGTTATAATACATTTTATACCACAGAGTTTCGTAAGTAAAACTATAACAACATTTGTGTAACGCTCCTGATATTGTAATAAACCAAATCCAAAGTAGCACAGTATGTGAGTTCATATGTAAGCTGATTTTCATGGCTTTGTCCTTGAACAGTAATGCGATATACACACGAATGACAATGACTTTGTTTGCTTTGGAGACTCGATGTTTAACAGTCATCTTGAGAGCGATGGATCTCTTTTTACAGCTAGCCGACTTCGGTTCAGTGGTACAAATCATAGTGTGCCGGCTTACTGTTAGATAAACTATGCGGGAAACGAAATTATGTGGTTTCTACATTGCAAGATGTTTTAGTCCGCGAGTGATAAACACTACCGGAACATAGGTACACCATGTCTCAAGGCGCCCAATTGAACTGAATTAGTTGGGTTTTTAAAAATTATCTGTTCATGTTTCTCAATAAAACACGTCTACTAAAAAATCTTCGTTTTCGAATCTCCTTGAATAGCCGTAATAGGAGTGTGAAATATGGGTTTGTTGCTTGTTTTATGACGTCCTACAGTAACGATGCGTAAACGAATTAAAGTCCAAGACGGTACATTATGTCGACAACATCTTGTATTAACTTAAATTCCATTTGTTTGGTACATACATAACTTCAATGCCAAACCTAAGTATCACATTCTATTGTAAGATATTATGATAACTTCTTTACAAAATGTATCCTTATCACATATATTTAAAACCGACTTATCCAGCAGCAGTGTTTTATGTTTTAAACTGTTTTGAATACAGTTTTCTTTCCTAAGTCACTCTGTTTGGAAGCATCTCAAGCATTACTAAACAACCTAGCGGGTAGTTATTTCAAAATAGTGTTACAAAGTATGACACTACTTTTTACATTTGACATTTTCCTCTGCCACTCCCAGGTGATACACTTACTTCCCAAGTAAATATTTCTAACTCCCCATGAAGAAATCTCTCTCATCCCATTAGTGGATAACTTAAAAGCAACCTAATCCTTTACCTAAGTAATTTAAAGGAGATTTAATCATTCTTGACCTTTGCTTTGGAGATGCTTGATCTAAACTGGTCCCAGGAAGACAAACACAAAGCCCCACAATACCAGTATTTGTCTATACAAGTGTTCACCTGACGTCGTGCTTGTAGAGCCTCTTCGCCTGGAGACGAGGGACGAGGCCGTTGGTTATTTCTGGAACAGTCTGGACTCTCGTGGCTCTGTTTCCAGTTGACGGAGTCTGTTCGGCATTTGCTCTGTGATCTGGAGTACAATATCAAAATCTTGAATATAGTCAAATTTTATTTAATAAGATAACTAAACATGGTAGAGATTAAGTATCCAATATCTTGAAATCAAGTACTGTTATCCGACCCCTACACGGGTACCAGCATTCTCGTCCCACAGAGGTTACGGGACAGAGAATAGGGTGCCCAATATTGTTCTTTTGAATGATCATACAGCAAGCGGTTTGTTAACTTATTGTAATAGTTTGTCTATAATATGAGTAGAATTGAAGAAATAAAGAAGCTTACATATATTGAGAGGGAAAACTTGAGTTTGACATACACACGAACACGTCCAATAAAGCAACATATATATTCACAATCTAATCGCGTCCGAATCCGAATCTTACAAAAACCTAATTCGGAGTAATCGTAAGATCCCTTAATACAAAAGTATTATTAGTGATTAGTCTGCTTAAACGGTTCCATCTTCTGTAGAATTAGCTGCATTAGTATTTCTTGTACGTTCGATCCTACCCTTGGAACTGGGTATTTTGCTACCATTGTTCGACTGAAGTTATCTCAAACGTGATTCATCCCATAGATCAAACCAGCGATGTTTTCATTGGTTCATTATTAGTGCATGTTCGAAACAGTCATTATGACATTTTCCCTGGATCTACGGACGAGGTTACATAACAACCAAGCGTCGAGGTGGGTAAAGCAAGACCCAAGTACAATTCGTACTTGCAATATACTGTTAAATGATGATGTGTATATTTTGTATTTGGGGTGTTTGTATTACATTTGCATTGATGTAAAATCATGTTTTTCCTCCAAATATATGTAACAGATTCTATTATTCATATTTCATCTCATGTATGTTGATTTTTATTCATCCATAAATTGTGTTTATTAATATTCAATCACTACGCATCCTCGGTAACCCATGGTTTTATATATGCTCCGTTACTCTCCACTATATCACCCATGGGAAACAGAATCTGTACTCAAATTACCCGCCCTTGCCCGGCGTGAGCCAATCAAACTGCTACGCAGCTTGGACCTGCGAACCAATGACAATTCATATCATTTCGTTGCAAAGCATGCGAGGTCATTTTGTTAGCCGTCCGTCACCGGTTATCTCCCTTGACCATTTCCGCCTTATCCTATTGAGCATTTTCTTTGGTTACTGACTTCGTCACGCCAGCCACGGGCGGGTAATTTTAGTACAGATTTCTCTGATAGAGTTTCCCATGGGTGATATAGTGGAGAGTAACGGAGCATATATAAAACCATGGGTTACCGAGGATGATCACTACGTAACGTCATCAGTAACTTTCACTCTCAATGTTCATGTTTGTTCAGTTGGAATGTATGTTTGTGTGTACATATTAAGAGTGAAGAATGATAGCTTACGAAGACTTGGATATGTAAACTATTGCCGAGTATGTCATCTTACAATATCGATTTGAATAAAATACTTAAGAAAGTACGATAATATAATGTACTAAATAAATATCTTAATTTAACATGGCCCCTAAAATGACAAATTAGCACAAAAATAGAAACATCAAATGAACCAAGTCTTAAATTATATCATCGCGAAAATAATCGAGTAAGAACATATCCGATGGCAAAATGGGTACTCCACTTCCACGTTACACAAAATTTAGGCTAAGAACAAGAAGGTATAAACAACATAATGATGAGGAATTTGGTTAGACTGGAACCAGGGGGCTATTCATATAGAACAGTCCAACGACACAAGACAAGCATATCGTCCCATGAAAACCACGTTGTTCCAACTCCAGAAAAGTTACTTTGGAGCTACAGCCATTCTAAAGTTCTAATGTTCATAATATTTGTAATACTCATTGGAATTTAATAAAATTTTGTACGCATATGTAAAATTGCATCCATAATGTACAACAATTGACAGATTTAGACAATAACTAACTCGTGACGGGGAATGACAGATTATCTTTCCCGAGTCATATCAATTACGTAATTGCCGAGCCTTGCGCGAGGCAATTACTTTATTGATATGACGAGGGAAAGATAATCTGTCATTCCCCGTCACGAGTTGGTTATTGTTTATCTTACCCATATCCGTTTTCATTCTAAAAATCCGTAAAAAGAAATCAGCTGTTCCTCTATAAGGAAACCCGTAGTTGGGGAATCCCCGTATCCCTACGCGTGTGATGAGACTAAATTTCCAGGAATTTCATCGCGTCACTACCTTTTTAAACAAATGCATTACGCGAGAACAAAAAGTTCCTTAGTATAATACACGATGTTACAAATTTCAGCCATCTTAGTTGTTACTAAAAATAGCACCGCGAACCGCAGATGCGTGCGCACATTTCGACAGGAAGTTTCTGTTGTCGTAGTTTCCTTCAGTAATATCGTATCATTTGCGCTCGATTTACAGCTGTTAACATCGTTTTTATCAAGTTATTATGTGAAATTTTATTGCAGGATGGCAGATTTAAATGATATGAAACTAGATAAGTTTAGATTTTTGAGTGCCAAAGCATTGAAGACTTTCCTTTTGCTTCGTAAAAAAACACTGAAAACCACTGAAAGGACTGATGGTGAACTCGTGGCCATGTATTATGGAACGTAGCGCAAACATTTCTAAATATTTTTTTTCAAAATAGTTTTGTTATTTGTCATTAGGAAGGTTATAACTTAAGATAAAAAGTGTTCGTACCTATTTGCAATGCTTAGTTACTGAGTAATGACACTTACAATATCACTACTCCCAGGAATCAAATCCTGAATTTAAAAAAAAAATGGACCACTCTTCCTACATCATGAAATCAAAATTGTCATTCTATTGTGTACTTTAAGTCTGTTGCAGTATTGTGACTTGTTACAAAGTTTCAAAAAAATAATATCTACTTTTTTTTTATTAATGTTTCCAACACTAAACGTGTCTGCCACGCCCACTTCATTGTTTACAATACCATGATAAGACAAAGCATGCCAACTCTTCAATGAGTACTTGTCTTTGTTGTCACAATATTTTGTCCATGACAATTATTGTAAGATTTAAGATTCCAAAATGAAATACTCTGAATATTTGTATTTTCCTTCAATGTCCAAAATGATTATTATAAGCCTCTATATATCCTTATATAAGTATGAACATGCTGATGTGGCAACCTTCACAGACAGTGTGCATATTGCACCCTCATTGGATATTCACAATACTGATTAGATAATAAAAGTAACA
The DNA here is from genome assembly GCA_936450465.1 of Gibbula magus. Classification (NCBI taxonomy): domain Eukaryota; kingdom Metazoa; phylum Mollusca; class Gastropoda; order Trochida; family Trochidae; genus Gibbula; species Gibbula magus. Next base: position 57,155,010 of record OW388292.1, on the reverse strand, counting down.
CTAACACAAGGAAGCATGGATTCGAAATATGTCACTATAAGAAATATCATTTTTTAAACAAAAGAATTAGATTCACTCATATACCCTTACTTTCAACATTGGTAAAATAAAATAGCTTCAAAAGAGTGAAATCAGTTTCAGAGAGACGCTTCAAAAGGACAATATGACAATTCTACAAATATTACATTTTGTCATAATTTGATAACCACAAAAACATAATTAAGATATTGGTAATATTGTACTATGGTTGAAATGTGTAGAAATTGTTATAAAGCAAACATCTTTATTTGAGGAGATATGATCAAGACAAAATACTTCCTCATAGACTCGCTGTTCAGGCCATGGAAACCACAAACAAATTCATTTAAATGGGATCTTGGAATCATGGTTGTCATCTTTGACAAGTTTGGTGAAACCAGCATGTCCTCACAGAGACACTTGCTTGTAACACGAAAAGATACGCTGGTCGCTGTAATATGTATACCCCTGACAACTTTGTATTCGTATATTAGTACATGATACTCCAACTTCAACAGGTACAGTTTATTTGTATGTTTGGCGTTATGACGCACAATCCAGAAAGTTGAGTTTGAAATAGGAAAATGTCATGTAGTAAATTCGTCATATAGAGTCGCCTTTGAGAATTTGCTGATTATTCATTACAAACCTTTTTAACGCATAGCACTCTCTTAATTATATAAAAACTGCAGATGAACACGTTCCATGTAGATGTCCATAGATGTTTGTTTTATTCTGACAAATTGAACAATTCTACAAAATGCAGATGTCGACAATCCCAGAACTTCCTGCTCTTCCCAGTGTAAGCAAGTGCTGAGTCGAGGAATGTACTCCACCTGAAGAGGAAGAACTATTGTTCCATCATTTAAATCAATTGATTAAGTGATGGATGTAACATGATGTAATTTGCATGTCTGTTCTATTTGTGTGTAACATGTATGTTTGCAATAAAGAATATAAAATTCAGAAGATGGGCTGTCACAAGAGAATTGATACAAAAGGAAAGTATGGGAGCTGCCTAAGCGTTGCAGTCTTTAAGTTGGGTTTTCTGGTGACGGTCGACCACTCACAAAGTGCAAGCAAGCTGAAAACAAAATTCTGATTTCATAAGAGACGTATGTTTATAAGGTGACCCTATTTTCGTGCAAAATCATTTCTGTCCCCAGTGCTGTATGAATACATATCTTTGCAAAACACTTAAGAAATGAATAAACAAATTTTCAGCAGCATCTAAAAATGTAAAACTTATAAATTATAAAATTATATTTTCTTACTTAATTTAAGATTTGAAGTCTGTGAAAATTACAACTATAGAATTTATTGAAAAAAAAGGATATGATATTTCTAAGCTTCAACCTTCAGGCTTTGACATTTGTTTGTGAATAGTTAGATTACAGGCTATCAATCAATCAGAAAATGTGTAAGAGATTAAAGTAAAAGTATTGTGCTAACTGCAAATAACTCTCATAGTAAGGAACGAACCTGGAACATTGGGTGTCCTCACAGTAGAATATTAATTTAAGTATTGTCCAGATAATGGATAATAATAATAGGATTCTAAAATAATTCCATTGGAATTTGCATGTAAAATGACAAGATACACCTTCATTAATGTTCTAACAAACCCTGAAACTACATATGTGTTATAAATATAATTAAGGTGAAGCAAAACATCAATTTTAAAATGTTTTAATTTCCACACACTTTATTTTCACAAATTGGGGAAAACTTGTAATTATCATTATGTAGATCTATATACACAGTAATTTATTACAAATTTGTCTTTGAAAATAAATAAATAAATAAATAAATAAATAAATAAATAAATAAATAAATAAATAAATAAATAAATAAATAAATAAATAAATAAATAAATAAATAAATAAAGGAGATGCACAGTTACACCTATGTGACAGCCTAGAAGCCTCTCATCCAAAGCAGTATTTCTTAACTTTATCAGAGTTGTTCCTACATGTCACTGCACAACAAGTCAGAACCATAGTGCAAACATGTTCAAAGTATGCAAACATATTAATTACAGAATTTATACTGACAGGTTACCAGCTCAAAAGGGCTTAGAACCTTGGTATAAATTACTACCCAAACCAACTCAATACGTGTGTAAAGGCGACTGCACCATTCTCTCTTTTACTCATATTTTTGGAGCAGTTACGCTTTGTCATAACAAATCTGTGAATGAAATGCATTCTTCATGGATTAAAGAACACGTTGATACTATTAGCCACCTCTAAAGTCAATTAATGTCGTTTGTAGAGGCTTTGAAAGCTGACTTGTTTACTACATGATTACAACTGTTTACACACAACCGGAAGTCGCCTTTGTCGAAATGCGAGAAATGCCAAGGGACGTAACTCATGTCCGAACTAGTGAATGTTACTATAAATAGCAAAATTGTAACATCGTGTATGTGTTATTTTTATCCTTAGATTATTGTTAGATTATGTATTCATGTAATTGTACATTACATCGGTTTACTGAACCTAACTTCTTGCCTTTTTTACTCATAATTGCAATTAAAACGTAATTTGTCGAACCATGTGAGGGGTACAGTCGGGTGTTCCATTTGAAGGCGAGACGTTACGTGTGACAGTCGCATCACATTGCGAGACCATCAACTTCGTCAAGATTGAAAATATAGGACTAGACAACGAACTACTCTTTCTTAATCTACAACAAATTTTTAAAATCAACTCAGACAGTGGTTTTATTTGACTGTCAACTTTTTAACAAGAAACACAAGGTGAAGAACACGGCGTCATTTGAGTATTGTTCAGTGAAATCGACCGGAAGTCGTGTATGCAGTAGGCCTACTGCATGACAGGATATTTGTCAAAGTTAAATATCTTTCAATTTGGAACGTTCTCAAGCAGTTTATTAATCAGAATCAGAGCTTGATTCGATATCTAGAATGCGTCGTCGCTTCTGACCACTCTTCCCAATATGCTTCCATCAACCTTTACGAGGTCATTCACTTTTATCGGCGATACGGATGACGCCATGTTTGTTTACATCGGCAACTCATTAGCAGACGAGTTATCTTACCTTATTTAACAAAGTATTTTTTTGTTTTTCTAAAATATTATCATCAAGTGTGTAGATATAATAGAAACGTCTTTATCGCTAATAAAAAATAAATGTACATTTGGTTACGTTTTCCATGTTGTCGTGTAGAAGAGAGTTTGAGTGTAAAAAATAGTGAATGAACTGAAAAGATGAATGAAGTAGTTCCGGCAACCAATGAAAAAGTTTATTTTCTGTAGCAGCCAATCAAAAGCCAGGAAAAGGTGTAACTCCCGTGTGACTTACAGAAAATATATTACCCTGTGTCTTTCTTCCCATATGGGTAAGATATTCGAAAAAACACATACGTTTTCGTAAATATTCGTATCTCTGTTTGGACATAGAACATTTATCTCATTTTTCTCAAAATAAGTTTAGTTCCAGATCGTTCTAACTGGTATCTTTGTACACATGGAGATTACAAAACATTTTATATATTCTGTTTGTAAAGAATTTCAAAACAAGGGATTTCCATATCAGTTTATCGATATTTGACCTGAAATAAGCGTATAAAGGAGGAAAATAGCCGTAAATTTTGAAGATACCATTAGTTCCAAACTGTTCTATGTCCATGTCACGTGATCAAAAGCTTCTATTGGATTGGGTGATGATACATAGAACACTTTGGATGTGAGCAATTGTATGAAATATCTGGAGTTAGAACCACGAAAATACCTAGAAAACCAATTTCTATGCTATATAATGCCATGAAACTTGCTGTGGAGATAGAATAAACCACCAGAAGTAGTCAGAACACCCTAACTCAGTTTTGACAAAAATGGAGATAGAACAACGTGGTTCTCATGGGACATATCCTGAACAGATTCTACAGAGCCCTCAAAGTATACTTTGTATAAGTCGAAACTTTATGTCTCACTTATGGCAGATTGCTTCGAGATACTTAAGGAAACGATGCCACTGTATCAGTACCCCATACATAGATTAATGTCCGCACAAATATAACTTTATAATGATAAGATTTGAAAACAACAAATAGACGTCCTCCGCACTGAATTCAGACAAGATCAAATTTGACGTTGTGTTTCAACATATTTATGTTTGTTTCTTATTTATCTAAGCTTCTTCCCTATTTATATAACATTCACAACACTCGACATCCTCCATTTCCTACAGATATATTTAGAGATACCATGTGTAAGACGTAGAAACATATAACCCAAACGCTATTTTATTAAGTTATTATCACAAGCTGACAACACTGCTAATGACTTCATATGCAGAGTCTTCTTATAAACAACAGTTAGTAGCTCAGTCCTACCAGCGAAAAGTAATTATTAACGAACTTTTGTATTACAAATAGCCTGCCTTTAGGTGGATGTATGCACAAATATACGAATGCGTTGATGATGCAAAAAATGGACCATGTTGAAACACGAAGCATTGAAGAACAATGTACATGTATCTTGCTGAGGAAAATAGTTTGGAGGAAAGATCTTTGGATACAGTGGAGTATAAAATGCAGTCAAATCTCCTACAGATTTCTAAGGAATAGATTTTAGAATTGTTACATTAAAACTGCCGGTTTCAATTTTGGCGTTGGAACATCGTGTTGAAATATCTTGAAGCGAACTTTTGCTTTACTAATCTTACAGTTAGAAACCAAAGGTCCCCGGATCACAAAACCTGAAAATAACCATAACACCACTTAGTTACTCCTAAGGTTCTAAAAATGTCTTTGAGATGGAACACAGGATCCACATTTTCGAAGCTGTCTTAGTGCTAAGATAGTCGTAAGCCAATGTTAATATATTGCACTTACGACTATCTTAACGCTAAGAGAGCTTCGTAAATATGGGTCCTGGTCTATCTGAGTAGTTCAAAAATTCAATACTCGTTATTCAGGAAACCTACCTGTAGGGTGACGTCATGGTTTGAAGCTGTTGGGTGCTCATCCATAGGATGTAGATGACCTTCACATAGCAGAAGAGGAGGATGAGTGCGGGGAGGACGAAGAGAAGAAGGAGCTGCCACACCCCGTAGATGAGACGACCTGTGTCGTACACTGCGTAGTCTGCACACATCACAACCACCACAGAGGAGGAGTTCTTCGTGTACTCTACAGACTCTGTACCCTGAGGTCGCATAAGAACATCATCAACCAGAAATCATAAAACTGAATACTTAAGTTATTAACGGGAATCATAATACTTAAACCTAATCATTGTATGTCCATAAATGAACCTTACCCAGTTTCATAATTACTATATGTGTAGTAGTGCAGATTTGCAGAATAAATGTTAATACCCATATTTCATCGTCTTAGAATACTAACGCGTTACGTCACTTAAAAGAGAGAAAAAATATTTCACTGATGAGCAAAGTTACATATAAACCCAATTGCAACAGCAGGATGTGTTACGTCTTGGTTGCAAAATTTCTTTTCATTGGCTCTAAATACAAAGGAAAACAGTCGTTTAATAAAACTCCATTCTTGCATACACAACAGTAACACTCTCTGTTTATGAACTCTTGTGTTCCCATTTCACTGACCTACGACCATTTAAAACTAACCAATTGGCACCGATTCAAGACCTACGACCCGATGTCAATAGCACATCAAATGAACTAGCATCTCGATCTCCTTTCAAATGGCGGCGTGGAAGGCTGTATCTCTTTTTATCGACTCCCGGAAAACGGTGACATTGGAAGCTCAAATTGTCAGAATTACATATTTATGACATGGTGATTAAAATATGGAGCCTTTGGGAGTATTGTTGAATGGTATATGAGTTTTGAGAGCAAAGAAATCTGATTATGTGGCACTCAGTTCCAACGTGCAAGTACTTCCTAAAAGCATCTGCCTTTAAGCTCTTGAACGCTGAAAATCGAGTGATGCTCCAAGATGTAGGAGATTTATACACGGCTTTTTGTCATTGTATGTTTCCACGGATCAAGCACAACTTTCTAAATTTTGTCAATATGTTTTCATGTCTCACTTCATGTTTGGTTTTTGCTCATTTAATAACTATGATATGCGCATAGTTTCTAATTGTCAAATAGTCTATTATTAAAATATTCAAACTAAAGAATGCAGTTGTCAAATTAGACAATTTTTCATGAAATATTTCGCTGGAAGATTAGCTGAACAAATTATATAGTTATACCAACGTTAAAACATTGAAATAATTGCTTACTTTATAAAAATGTGAGGTTCATTTAAAATATTATATAATTAAATATAATTGCTTCTTAACCTTATTATTGTCACATATACAAGGAAATTCAATGACAAAGTGGTTTCAGATAATTCATTATCAAACCAGTACCTGTTAATATTTCATGGCGTTGACCTTTAAATGTTTGGATTTAAAGCCAGCGGGATACATCCTACGTTCTTTGCAAAATTAATGAAATTTGGGCATGTAACGAACATGACAAAATTTATTTCTCTGAAAATAATTGAAATCTCTCATCATGATCTTTTTACAGTTATCAAAGCCGTTCAAAGCTATAACATCATTGATATGAACCTTAAATACTGAGATCACAAGTAAAAAGGAAATTAATAACTAAGGCCTCGTTATTTCAAATCGGGGAGACTGTGTAAATGCTTAACTGTTTTCAAAGTTATGTCTACACTTTGAGTCAAAGGAAACGAGAGAAAAGTTACTATACATAATCTGCTAGGTTTATGCGTTGTTATTTGCAATGCAAATTTGGTGTTACTACCACACATTTGCTTCGTTATACATATAATTTCATTTGACAAGGCACACAAATGAAACTATATACAGAAAATTGAACATGACCTTTGCTTTTCAATTCATACATGTAGTTGAGTAATACAAGTTAAAAGTTGATTTTAAAATAATTGAATTTCAACACATGTTAAACGTTATAGCACGAAGAAAGCTGTCAATAGTCCACGTTAAACACTACCGGGAGAAAATGAAGTACACACATCAGATGGTTTCGATTAATTCAATATTTAAAAAGAAATGAAGTGTTTTTAATTAAGATACTGTACAATAACTAATAACGTATCTGCAATCGAATGAATTAATTGGTGATTGGTTAATTTTTAACTTAAATAATTTCTTTATTGTTGATACATGTAAGTAAAAAGGGAAATTAATATCAACGTGACCCCTACAATGTTTAAAATTCTGTAAATGTGAGAAACGGTGTCGCTGAATAGCTTTGTTTTATTCGAATTGATTTTGAAAGAATATTAAAATTTCAAATTACTTTTTTTTTTAAAAAACACACACTTAAAAGTATGTTTTTACTGTTGACAAAAGGCCTGTGCTATTAAGTTTCAGAGTACGCCGATATTCGTAAACATACAAATGATAAAACTAACTTGGGTGTGTAATTTACCTAAGAGAATAAACACAAACAACCTTTGCTTGAGACCGAGTTTTTGGGTTTCTGTAACGATACTTACCATAACAACGAAGGATGGTGTTGCCAAGAGTATCGCTGCTACCCATGTCAGAACTAGAGCAATCTTGGTATTCCGCGTGGTACAGAACGACTTAGACGTCAAAGGGTGAGCGATTACAAAATATCTGAAAATGCATAAACAAACAATAAACGATAAATAAAAATATTCATTCATATAGAGCCAATTTTGGGGTACTATAATATCTTCTTTAGCAATTGTTATATGAAGAAGAAACGATTTCAATGGATTTACAAATTTTGTTATTGCAGGAAAGCAATGTTTCAGTGTAGATGCTTACACCGTAATCAAGCAAATGATCCTCGACATGATATGATTTGAATACATATATGGATGACAAATTTGCACAATTGAAAAGGGTGTGTTTAAGAATTTGATAAGTTTACATAGATAATTATTGAAATTGATGTACATGGTGATTGGATGTTGTTGATAAATAACAATGTTAATGTTTTATTACATAATAATGATATATAATGTTATGAATTTAGGAGTTCTGACACAAACTTTTCCGTTGAATGCCATTCTACAGAAGTACTAGACTTAAAGTCACTGACTGTCTGAAAGTTCATGATGTTGCTGGAATTCATTTATACAGCCCGGATCTAGTATTGATAAAGCACCTGTCAATGAGATCGAGTTCGAATGGGATCTTTAACAACATCACAAAGGATCTGTGGTGTTTGGCCATCTTTGCCTTGAAGATCAAAGTCAACATATGAAACTCGAACATGGCAACCAGTAAAGTTCGTAAAATTTGTTTGATATGGTCATATTTCTCCTGAACAATTAACCGTTCTTAAAGCTGGATTGTGAATCCTTTTTATCCTGGAAACAAGGCATCATTTGATGTTTTAGAATCGCTCTCCTTAAATGAATATCTTATTCATTTGCTAGTCGCAGCTTTCTGCTGCTGTCGGCTCATAATGCTGTAGGATATGTGAATACATTAAGCTAAGAATAGGACCATACATGATATGGCTACGTGCTCATTACTTACTTGGAGTATATAATGCGAAGTTCATAGAGTTCCAGAATGATTTTCTATGGTTTTGTTTTTATTTAAAGGTTGTTTCTTTGCAGCCCTATGAGCTTATTGACCTACCTTTCCATGCGAAGGACCTCCATGATATTACAATTATATATTTTGGTGACAACTGACATCGCAACCTCGTGTTTCTGACAAGGAGGGTAAATGTTTAACTCTCTTTATTCTCATATATTTGTGACCAGAAACATGTAGGCCAGGTTCCCCATTTAAATACCAAAGATACACTTTGGGTGGACATAGATCAAAATTCTTTAACTATAAAGTAAGTAAAAACGGTAAATAATAGTGCAAGTGTTATATGTCAGTTCTATTCTGGAGACAACCTGTAACAGTAATTCCAAAATGTGACGTCATGAACATTTATATCACTCTCAGTCAGCATTTAAATTTAAAGCCATTGGGAAGGTATGGGGAAACACGTATATAGTACATGTAGATAAACATAATGTAAATCAATTTAATTAACATTAAATATTTTAAATATAGAAAACAGCCCATGCTGAACCTATTTTGAATATATGCCAAATAATTACGCCTCAAAGATATAAATTAGTAAGGACAAAAAGTGCAGGACTCTTTAAACGTTATTCTGAATTCAATCTGTTTTCCTAAAAAATGTAGTTATTCTTTTTTAAACATATACCAGAACAATCCCTACAATCCTATTATCAGAAGAAAGGTTTAAACGAGGCGGCAAATTGTACGTCAGCTTGGTAATGGTCACGGCGACAGCTTAATTTCCTTAGCAATTCTAAAACATACACTTTTCGATTATTGCATTGATTCCTGTGAAATTGAGAAACCATCGGCATTAAACATTTATTCAGTTGATTGTGTAAGTGATTTTGTAGTGACAGGCAAATTGAAAAGTTGTTGAGAAGTTTCTTCCAATTTGTGGTGGATGTAATAATCATAATCTATCTGCAATTATCAGAAGAGCAAAGTTAAGTAGGTAGAGCGTCCGCTCGTGACTCACACGGTTGGGTTCAAACCTGTTGGAGCCATACCAACATAAGTTTTTGCTTCATGCTCTGCGTTCTGTAGCATAAGGATATAACACCGCTTTAATTGCTCAGCCTTGTATCGGCCCGTGCCCAGACAACGAATCATTATCACTAAGAAATCATCTTTATCAGGCTTACAGTATATCAATAAATACCCGTATATGTAATGATAATAATCCAAATACCTATCAAAGCTTACAAAGCCCTTAAGTATAGACAACCAGCCTAAAACCTCCGTAAATCAATAAAGGAATACCGGTTTGTAACCTTTAAGTATAAAAATTATACCCTCTCCATTAATTGCGCTATTCTCTTTGACACAGATGTAGATCAATGTTTCGATTAGCTAATATAAGTAACGAGGTATTAATCCATACTAGATAATCATTAGATGCTAGCTAGCATGACCACATCCGTAAACTGAAATTCATCCTAAACAGATGTCGCCAAATTAGTTAATATCATCTTAGCATTAATCAAAAAGGACCATGCCAATACTAAATGACTGGCTTGTTGAGTTTACACTGAACGAAATCGGGCTCCCCACTGGCTACAATTCCTAGCCCATCGCCTTAAGTGTAGTCTCACCGTTCCTATTTCTGTTATACACACAGGGGCAACATACAAGATATCAACACAATTACAAGATAGTTCAAACCACGTATTATCTCATTATCCCCAGCAGCTAACTAAACTACATTTGCAAGTTTTCAAACAGTATCTGTTAATGTTTCTGAAAAAGAGCTTTTTAAAAATCGTCGTTCTTTTACTCCTTAATAAAGCGAGATAGTAAATTTTATGACATCCTACAGCAACGATGCATCATCGATTTATCCAAGTCCAAGGAGGTCCAATATGCCGATAACGTCTTGTTACTTATCACAATTTTCATATTTCATAAAAAGATCAATTTCTGTATGAACAAGTATGAAAAATGAAATATAATACTCTCATGAATTGTGCATATCCCTTTAGGTGAAATTTTCTTATCACAGACATTCACTTTTTCACTCTGTTTGAAATATAGTATACTTTCTTTTGCACCTGAGTGTAGTACAAGCAATCTCATCACAAAACATGATACTGTGTGACGGTTGGTTCAGCCACTGAGAGAATTTACCTGGAAATGTTCTAAGGGGCACCATTACAATTATTTTACAGACACACGATACTTTGAAACATATGTTGTTACAAGGAAATATTTCAAATCCAAGTTCCGAACTTGCAAACACAACCTTCTCGTTGAAACAGGTAGGTGACATGGACTTCCTCGAAATTCAGGACATGCCACTTCTGGCAGCAACAGGTTCAGATGTCAAGTGTAAATTGATTTAAAGGCGCTGTAGAACGTTTTTTGCAAATTATTTTATCTCAAATCTGCCATTTATTATTTATATTTATACAATATTGTTACCTGAGAAGGTGAAACGTTTTATCACATGACTATCATTACACTTTAACTACCCATGTTAAAATGGCCGCTCGAACCATGTACATTTGTTTGACAACACTTTTTTTTATTGATTAAGGAATATCATTTGGTCATTGGTAACACTTATCTACCTTTTTGTGAGAGCAATTCATTTCAGTAAGAATTTCGTGCTACAGCGTCTTTAAGAGCTCAATCTATAGTTCACTGTCCAGACGCTTATATGATCAATCTAGCCCTGAACAGTAACACGTTTTGGAGATTAAAGAACCTGTCATATACCATTAAAGACATTTGTTCTCTTATGAAATATCATATTTACTCATGGAAATTAATGAAGCAACAACCTATTTCAAAACTAAAATATTTTCCTGGGGATTGTAAGAACCATAAATTCTACCATTCTGCATGTATCAGAAACAGCTTTCTTCAAATAACATATCCCGAGCTTCTGAAATATTTAAATTATAGTCTCCCTTAGTATTGGCTAGGCATTCGGTCCATGACTACATTAATTAATTGCAAACGTGATTTGCTGTGGTCTCATTAACACTATAAACGATCTTTCTGGTGTAGGTTGAGTTTGTCCTTCATTACAATTGGGTACAGTGTGCATAAAACATCATGCTAAACAGAGCCATTGACATCAACTAATAAATTACAAAACGCATGCTAAATTAGTCCTTGACTAAAAGAGCAATTAACGTCTTAAATAGAACCAGATATCTACATGAAACAACGAATAAGCTCAAATCGAAGTGAAACGACTCGTACCTGGATGACAATGAAGGTGAATCAGCACCTTGCAACCCAATCAGACTCTCCTTTCATCTCAATAGTGATCGATATACAGGTGAGGAGATCGATACTGTGGTCATTCGTGACCAATACAATGGTACTACGGGGAATAAAGTGTGTCAAACTGAATTAGTTTCTTGTTTATCATTGATACTGATACTGTGATTTTTTGCATGACCTTCACAATGCCGTTTAGGAGTTCTGTTGGATATAAATAGTGTTAAGAATAGAACGGGAGAACCATTTATTTATTTTCTCATCATAGATATTGGTGTTGTGCTTTTAGACCTAAAAGGTATCCACATCTTTACAGGAGGATATTTATAGTGTGAGGATTAAACATGGTCAATAAGCTTTCTTGCTAACACTGATATTGGCAACGTTATTTATGTATGCATGACCTATTTCCGTATTGCGTTAGAGGAGAGTTGAGCAAATAATTGTATCTAAGTTTAGCTATTGCTGAACTTGGCTCCATATCGACTAATCGACATCAACAAGAGATTGGATAACAAAACATGTTAGAGAATATTATCACATCAACTAAAACATGAGTGCGCAAATAAACGGTAGGACATTAAATATGTAAATATGTATATCAAACATGTTAAGTAGCATATCAAACATATGAATATATTGCATTATATACAATATTCATCTCCAGTTTATTAACCTTATCAGCATAATATCTAGATTTTATTCTTATTCATCACTTCATAACATATCAAAATCACAACTCAGAAATGGAGTCTTTAATAAACATAGAAATTCTTTGAAGTTGGTACTAAGCACAAGTAACGAAAATAGAGAAATTTGATTCAAGCTCATGAGGATTTCCAATATTTATATCTAAGGTTGATGTTGTAAAACATATTCTGAAGTGAGAAATTGTTCAAATCTTTTGTTAAATGCCATATTGAAAATTAAAAATGAAAAAGCTAAGCAGAAGCAAAAAAAGCATTTGGTTACATTCCAACCCCGTGCAAAAATAGCCCTTCCACGATACCACTCCTCTACAAGTACTTAAAACGTTCGTAGACTAGACCGGTTCGGAGACGCAAATTTCGTAGACGGATTGGCCAATGGATTCGTAGACGTTCGTAGACATGATATATATCAATGCTAACGAGCTATAGGATTACAATAACGACAAAAGGAAACCAAAGATACGATATTATGAACGAAGTTGTTACTTTTTGTTGGAGAATGTTTGCGTTCGAAATAAATGAAGAAATATGGTAAGTATCCATTTGAGATCACCCGTATACAACATCAATCAACAACAAACGGGAGATTAGCAGACGCCGGCTAAGCAGTGCATTAGATACAGTACAATGCAATACATCTTGTACTTGATTATCAATAATAATAATAATCCGTCTACGCATTTACCATCTACGAAAACAGCGCATCCCGCTTAAACATTGCAGGACACCCTGAGTTTCTCCTTAGTTTAACTAACTTGCTGACTGTTATGTCGAGTATGCAGGTTAGCCATTAACTGAGACCCAGCAAGCCACATCACAACCAACCAATACACATCCCATTCCAGATGTACTGAACCGAATCCCAGACACAGAAGTGAATATACAAAACATTCAACAGCCAGTAGCCAATACACAATGCTTGGCTGTGCCATTGACATAAATTGCTTAAGTTAACTTTATATTCGTTATTTAAGAATTCAGCCTCGTGTGACAGCCGTATACATTGCTAATATAGTTACATCGATCTCTTGTTTATATGCGTAAACACAATCCTTAAATGTCACCTTACATGAAATTCCTGCCATATATTAGATGAGCAAATTGCAGTAGTTTGTGATTGAATAACTAAAGTTAAAGCGTTCAGGCTATCAGTGTATTCTATTAAAGCTGCCGAAGTACAGGCGATTGAAGTATGCGAGCGTGTTTGGTCATCATCAACTTTAAAGGAAGTTCAGACAATTGCATTCGCCGAGTCGCCGAGCATCTGGCGGGATTCGAACCTCCGAACTCTCGATCCGAAGGAAAACGCGCTAACCACTGAGCTATCCCTCCCCATGAGTACCATGAACTGAGTAAGTAAACAATTCATTTCCACCAGTATATCCTCCCATACAGACATGGTGCTCCCATTCAATGTTTGCAGTTAATCTTGACCACTTTTCAGTCTTCAAACTCTTTGGGGTTGGTGTCATTTTAAGGTCCGTTCCCCAGATACGATTTGCAGTTTAGTTGCATTGAGGGAACATACAAGTCGTATAAACTTACCGTAAGATATACAGTGCATACAAATTGTGTTGATACTGCAGGTTGATACAACAAGACTAGTTGTAACTACAAACCGTACAGTGTAAAGGGGCATATAATGACGTCTTCTAATCCCCTTAGTGAGTTAAAACACAAGGGTGCGACCCCAAGTACTCCTGCAGATATAAACTTTTATTCTAAGTTCGAGGTACATATTGAATTTAAACAACTGGCATCCTAAATAGCTACGGTTAATGCTTCATGTCATAAGATTTTACTATCAAACCAATAAAATATGACTTCATTAAAAAGTATTCAATATTTCAGTATTGAATCGGTCAAAATGTGTATGATAATTCAATGCTGAAAATTGGAGTGGCCATTATTTTTTTTACCGTTATGTATGATTATTAACAAGCTAATTTTTTTATTTGAAGACTAAACCAGCGGATGAGGAATGCATCCTTATTGATAAGAAACTCTGAATGTCTGCTATACAGTTTGAGAAAATCAATCAAACCCTCTAATGGCAATCAGAGGATGGAGAATGAACATATCCATGAGTCTCCCTGAAGTTGAAAAAGGAAGGCAACGCTTTTTGTATTTGAACGAATTACATATACACCTTTGAAAGGGAAAAACGTCAAATTTGATCTCATTGTGTTACAAATAGCAAGTAGCGCCTTGCCGGTGACATTAAACCAATTGGTACGGAAACAGGGCGCCATTCATCCTGAGTTCATTTCCAAGGGACTGTCCATTTGTTGCCTTCCGGTTGTTCATGTCTCGTGTGGGTAGACGACCATGTTCTCTCCATACACTCGTTAATGTTAGAAAAAAATCCTTTATGCAGCCTGTCAACATCTCCAAATTAGCCGTCATCACAACAGAAGCACAGAGGTTTTCCGGCACCTAGTTTCAGCACGCTACCGTGAGGTTAATACAATATACCATAATAGGAATCTTTGCAAATCGTCTCTTCAATAATCGCTTACACCTTCAGAACATGATTCCATTGAATCCCAAATCTTATTTAGGCGAACTTTTCTGTCTCACCGCTTTGGGCATTTAATGAAAGAGTGGCGTTCCCATTCGTCGTCCACAACAATGGTGTCAAAGTTATCAAGTCAATTTTTTTGGATTTTTTAGTTTTTGAGATTATGCATCAAATATTCATTAGAAATCTAGAATCTATGCGACATACTGGAGTCTTGAAACGTTTAATGATCAACACCAAGCGTGAACACGTTCAATTTCCTTGATAACGATTACCAAAACTCATTGGTTTGAAGATCCGCATCACCATTGCCAGGACCAGGACAGTGAAACTAGCAATACAATGCCAGACTCAATATTCATAGTGTGACAGTGTTCATTGTCAATTCAGTGTTAGTAATATTATGCATTTTCATAATTCAGAATGAAAATTCATACAGTTCTATTTCACGGGTGACGCATGACATGGAATGTAAAATTGTTGCACTCAATATGTCAAACTATGACAGCTGACAGATTCATAGCCACATTAAATTGAACATTCCATTTCATGGTAAACAATGGTTTGCTGAAAACCTTACAATGCACTTGTATTCTTATGCGTCATTATTATCTCTTAGATGAATTTGTTGAATTCTGATTGGTCAATAGCCAATGCATACGAAACCGTGAAGGCGGATTTGCAAGGGTGTATCATCCGTATGACCCGTGAAGACAGGGCATGTGACTAACAACAAGGGTCTTGCGGATGACTTTGATCTTAGATGGAATGCGGAAGCTAAACAGTTGCTCGACTCGAAATTTCAGAATCGAAACTTACCTTAACATACACAGGTAAATGTACGGTGATTTCAACTTATATACATTTTTAAAATATTTTGTTTGCGTCAATAAACTAATTCAATAAAAAATGTGTCTCTCTATTATTCTTCAAGTTAATAATAAATTCAAAATCAATGATTTTTTAGCCGCAGAGTTATCTTCCTATATATATGGAGCGGTAAACTCTTTACAGTGTTTTCGCTGTTTCACAGTGTGCGGAGTTTTTGTCACAAACGGAAATTGCTATATAGCCTATATATTTTATCGGAAATGAGTGAAATAAGTACAAATAATAGATCTAAAGAGTAATAAATTCGTTACACGGTGTTTTGACAGGATGTACGGGACTGCAAGATCCTTGTATATTCCGCATTATAATATATGGAATATACAAGGGCCTTACAGTC
This sequence comes from Gibbula magus, assembly GCA_936450465.1. NCBI lineage: Eukaryota > Metazoa > Mollusca > Gastropoda > Trochida > Trochidae > Gibbula > Gibbula magus. The sequence goes on along the minus strand of OW388292.1, from coordinate 57,138,747 downwards.
CCGTACACCCTGTCAAAACACCGTGTAACTAATAATATACGTAACGTGTATTCTATTTTATTCTAAGTAATCTCCAACCTTTTAAAATACTGCTTTGGCTTTTGGGATTATGGACGTCGTATACTGAACACTCCTTTTAGCGAAAAGATAATCGCGGATTTACGCTACCCATGTGCATACAATGAAATAGACAAACTCGTCCTCAATGGAGGAAGGGACCGTATTGTATTCAGCGACAACGTATCCTGTGCCATTAGCAGGTTTTGGAACTATTCATAATTTCTTGAGCTGCTAGCACCATCACGAAGGTGGTATTGGTTTGCATTTGACGTCATCAGTCCATCCAAACATAGATCTACCTTTGTCACCTGGGTATTGTGTTGTCGTGGAATATTAATGATGATTTCAACATTGTTTGCGACATTTGATAGTATGGCTACACTCAATCCTGTTCTAAGGACTAAATGTTACAAAACATCCATAGAGGGGTCACGTATTCGTTAGAACTATTGCTTAAAAGGTGTTTAACTTCAACATATGACACGAGAACGAAATAACTTACGAGATGTATTTAATTCCTTAGATTGATGCATATAAATGGAAGGAAACAACATTTTGGCTAATTTCAAATCTACAATCGAACTACAATATAACATATTCTGTAAGTTAGATTTATCATACACGCAAAAGATAGAGTGTGATATATAAGGTGAACGAACATATAACACAGACTTACGTGTAAACGATAGTCTGGGCAAGCTTCGGTTTCTGTCCAATGTATAACGAAGCAATCACGTGATGCATTTCTAAGGCTTTTTAACCCACGAAACCTCCCTTGATATTTGATAGTACAATTACTCCGTCAGCTTCTGTTTATATGGTGAAAGAAACAATTACAGCCTGTATATAAAGAAAAACCTTTGATGTCAATTCGTCAGTTTGATTGACGTCTAAAAATGTTAATGGACAACGTAATCGTTGTAGACTAGTTTAAAGGTATTGGTCACGCAGAGGTCACTGCAACTGCACGAGAGACGGTGCAACTTCACTTCAAAAGGGCCTGCAACTACAGGAGTATGGTGCAACTACGTACAAGAGGGACAGTGCAACTAAACAACTCCTTTGTATATTTAAATATTATGAAATAATATGTGGTCACTGTAACCACATGAACGCTCCATTTAAAGCATTGTTATATCCTGTTCTTATCTTGATCGCCAAGCAAGGAAGCAACACGTTCCAACTTTTATCGTCTTGTTTTACATGATAGAGAATTGAACCCCGACATTCATCGTGGTGAGCCGGCGTGTACTCTCTATCTGTACGCTGTACTCGCTACATTTCTGGTAGGGTACAATACGTTTATTTCATCTGCAAAACATAAAGCGCAACTACAAGAGTAAAGGTCAGTCTTGGGTTTAGATATTGTCTCACGTATATCGCGTCACTTAGGAGTATCTGCTGGAAAAATACAATGATTTAAAATTGCAGTGAAACCTGTGAGGGTTGGCTGGAACTAAAAAATCATGGGTGACACTGCACTAAATTTCAACGTAGCATTACACTCAAACCTTACACCATGTAGATTAATTCTACATGGGGACACTGTAGCTCAACCCTTGGATGGATTCGAACCCCGGAAACCTTTGTTCAAAAGAAACTACCAACTTTTATATATTTATATCTGCCCCATAATAATCAAAAAAATTGTGACACAATGTGAGACACGCTTATCCATTTCAATGTAACTATTGGAAACATATAAAGCACAATTATGTTGGTCAAAATCTACATTGGTTCATTTTGCAAATACGTAAAGTCCTATCTTCCGACAGCCCCGTTTTGACAACACATTGACTCCCTAAAACACCTTCAGTGAATGGATACCAACATCGTTTTTATTGACAGAAAGTCCAGTCATTAATGAGATCTTATTGTCGAATAAATCATTCGAGTCAAAACATGTTGCATGTACTTTTGAAGCCTCCTTCACATTTACACATTTTACACATTTGTATGCAGCACATGTTACTGATATTTCAAACAGAACATACAGTTCAGATAACATTATGTTTTAAATAACAAAAACCAACTATATTACATATTACATGTTCATATTTTGAAATCAGGTGAACTTTACAATGTATTTCTTTGACATAATGATGTTCAATCAAAACATGTTGACGAATATATCCCAACTTGATGATCTTACTTTTTATCCATAACTTAATAGTGCAATAGTGCAATAATGCAATAGTGCAATAGTGAAATACTTTTACTGGGACGAGTCCCGTATATAATTCGAACTCACACCCCTAAAGTCAAGTACCAGTCGCCAGCACTGACTGCACCAATACCTTACCCTTTCGGCCACCGTAACCTCGACAAAAACGAATTGTTAATATATTTCCACTTTCAGTAGCCCTCTGATATATATAGTGGCACAGCTCCTAAAGCTAAATGCATTATAAAACGGGCCGATTAGATAGTGAATAAATGTAACGGTATATCTTGGATCACACTGTATACAATAATTTAAATATGTTTACCCTTTTTTGGGAAGAATCGCTTGCGGGATTCGAAGCCACACATTCAGAGTTTGGCACTAGCCTCTGCACTGATTTTACTGATAGCTAACCGATGCGTTTACAATGACAAATGCGATGTCTATTAACCGATAATTAAAATGATGGATGTAGTTTTGATATGATATGTAGTTTGGAAAATAACTCTTTTTTCGGAATATCTTTAATTTTGTGACCAAAAGAACTATTCAAAATGAAACACATTGATAACATAACATGTAACTTGTGACTTTACAAAGGATTAATATTTGTAATTGGTATTGGTTTGGGGAAACTAAAACATTTCTGAGAGGATCATGAAAATTGAATTCTAAAAAGCACTCAAACATTTGTAATAACAAAAGTCTAGTTTGTTTCAAGATTTTATTGAATAAACCAAACAATAATCTTTTTTACCAAAATGTACGTTCTCACTTGCATAAAAAGACAGTTGATATTGTTTTCAAAATATGGAAAGACAATTTCAGAAAGAACGATACATCCTATACAATTTCATTAAAAGTGTAAAGTTTATTGCTTAGGAATGTTCTTGAATATATATATATATATATATATATATATATATATATATATATATATATATATATATATATATATATATATATATATATATATTGAACATTTGCATAAACTATCATATGGTGAAAGCTATAACACCTACAGCACGGTTGCATTTGTATGTTTATTCATCAGAATACCTGCATTTAACTATTAGAAAAATAAAATACAATTGCAAGTTTATAAAATATATGTACATTAGCAAAAATCAGTTCATTTAATTTCACAATAAGTTCAAAAGAAAATCAAAGACCCTTCATAACAATCTGTTAAAGGCGATATACAAAACTACAATCTTCATAACCAAACAATGTCTAATGATTAGCAAAACCCATTTCACAAATAATGAGTAAAAGGGAAAACGTAAAATTCGCCACGAAACATCATCAGTAAGTCAGAACTTAATGTCTCAGTCCTCTACACTATACTTGAAACATTACATATGATTAGTGGTATGTACGGTAAAGGTACTGAAGGTTGGTAGCAGATAATATTCACGATAGAGCATACAGTACAGGCAGCTTACAACCACTGTCACATCTTGACTATATTCTAGTTTCTCTGATGAAAACATCAGGATCGTGTGTAGGAATATTGACTCAATTGATAGCTTGTTACGGTAATAACTCTTGTGGTTATTGATTAAGAGGCTGGGTCACGTTTTGAATGATTTTCTGTTTCATTATCAAACTGTACTTTAGAGAACTGAATGAAGCATTCCATAACACCACGCTCTTGTTCGTAAGCAGTCACCAAGCCTGCCATAACCTAACCCTGTTCACAGTGTATAAGAAAATAGAACCGGGAAAGGTCCAACATGGATTTGTCTAAATCATCGACCCACGTGACATTAATACCATGATACATATATACACCCACATATATACCACTCCAAAAAAGAAACGCATAGCAAGTTTTATCTTAGAGAATCTTAAGCTTATACGTAACCAACTTCCCAATGCAAGGCATAACTTTTGCCAGTCTCCATTACTGGCTGATTTAGGCCTTGCAGTATTTCCTTCAAAAATCTGTGTTTAGAAATCCAGGCCCGCTATGCATTTCTGGTGCAGCGATTCACTATCTTGACACAAAAAAGCGAAGGAAATATCGCAAGGGTTAAATCAGCCAGTAATGCAAACTGGCAAGAGTTATGCGCTTGGAAGTTGATACGTAACCGGTATTTAAATGGTGAACAGTGCTTTTAACCATTTCTGAGTTTGTATCCATGACTGTTAATAACAGCGCGTTCAAACACAACACAATCTCTTTTTCTCAATAAATGTGAAAAAGAGTGAACGTGATGACATCCATGCAATTTGCATGCATGTGCCGTTGAACATTATCAATAAAAGTAATACAAGTTAATGTGTCACAGAGTACCATAGGAAGACTTTGGCACCGGTACCAGCAGCAGGTCAGTACGACCTAGAGTGACCACGCCCACTCTGAACAGGTTCATCTGTCTTCACCACTTGCAGAACAGGTTCACAACAGCATTCCTAACACTATATGTAGTACCACGGACTCCGTACCATCTTTGACCAAAATGTACGGAACTGTCTACATGAAGTTGGTCTGCGTCCTTGAATACCGTTGCGAGGAACTATTCCCACAAGACCTAATCAGTAACATCGGAGACAGTGATGACGAAACCATCGCCGGTGGTTTGTGAACAGATGGAGAACTGTCACAGTGCATGCGGGAGAGGATTGTCTGCAGACGTCGTAATAAACGGTCGTCTACAGGACGTGGATATATTTGGTGGTGGCAGTGTCATGGTGTGGACTGGTTTCTCATAAAGGTTTCTAAGTAAACGTGACAGCTCGACGTTACTGTGATGAAATCCTCCAATCACATGTCATCAATTTATGACGTCAACACGTCATATTCCAACATGACAACGCTCGTCCACATGCAACAAGAATGACAAGTGAGAGATATACCCATACTTTTCCGAGTGTATCGAATGATACCCTACACTTTGTGTTGGGTATCATTTGATACACGAGGAAAAGTATGGGTATATCTGTCTTACACCCCACCTACAGCCGAGTGTAAGCGGATACTATTTCATAATATTTAAAAACAAATACAGCTGTAAACTAGGATTGACGCGTCAATACTTAGGTCTTCAAGACTTCTGCTTGACCTTCAGCTCCTTGTTTGATCGAAGAATGTCACCAATAATGTTTCTAACAAAACTTCTATGTGTAACATCTCATAATGTACTGAGAAAACCTAAAAAAATCAGAAATTTCATTTTAAATTAAAATGGAGGGAAAACCACGTGACCTACGAATTCGTCATGATTTACTTTTTTGCTTGCATTGTTATTCCCCATCTATTAAAAAAAGTTTCAAGTCTCTATGTCAATTTTGAATATTTTCCCCATGTTAAAATTAGAAATCGTGATTATCTGTCATTTTTCAGCCTTAATTGTGACCGGAAATGACTGTTCGCGAGCGATTGTATTATTGATTCCTAAAGACACTATATCGATCTAGTAGCCCTGAAAATTTCATTCAGTTTTAATGTCGGGAAGTTGGAGTAATTCCCCCTTGAAGTAGGTCGAGTTTATCAAGTCGCCCAACTTTGAAAGGTCACTGTGCGAAAAGTATTAAGAGTTCGATCCTGAAAAACAACACCATGTATTCACCAATACCTCAGCTACATACAAAAATAAATGTCAGATTCGTGGTGCAAGTATCTTCAGAGAAGAAGATTGTCAAAGGTACATGGGGTCGGACAGTTTTAAAAAGTGACTAAAAACAAAATGGCGGCTAAACCACGTGACCTAGGGATTCGCTGTGATTTACTTTTTTGCTCGCTTTGTCAATGCGCATCTTTTAAAAAAGTTTCAAGTCTCTAGCTGCTTTTTTAATTTGTTTTCCCATGTTAAAAATCGAAATTTAGAATCGAACTGGACCTTTAATGAGGTAAAAAAAATCAAAATTCCGCTTCGACACTTTTCCAGATCTCATTGAATTGTACCATCCCTGAAAGTTTCATGAACATTTGTTAAGCGGTTAATTCAGGAATGTCCGGACAAAAGGTTCCGGAAATAATAATAACGATTCGGATAAAAACAATAGGTCTTCCAGACTATGTCTTAGAAGACCTAACAAGCTTGTGCATGAAACGCACAATCCAAATACGGCCTCGTCTGTGACAACGCAGTCCGTGTTGCGTTGTATGGTTACCCATGTTTGGTGCTCGAAATCAAATTGATATGGCTCAATGACGGCATTGTCAACGTAGATGCACATGCATCTTGCTGAAATGTACAGCTAACGCTATAAACAGCATGGCTAGTGTCAACGTGGCCAAAGTTTAGAGAAAACAGAAACAACTTTCAGTATGTTACATTTTGCACCCAAAAAACATAAATTTGTGATATTATTTCACGCATTATAAGAACCTTATTCATTTGGTCATGACAAAATTTTCAGAGTTTCAACTGGCTTCGTGGTGTAATGGTTAGGTCGTTCGGCCAGAAAGCAACAGGACACAGGTTCGATCCCAGGTTCCTTATATGTTCATTTATAATCTGACATTTTATAAAGTATCATCACTTAGAATTTGAAAATTGACTACATTGTTTGTCAGCTGTTAAAAAGTGTAGGTATATTAGAAAAAGTGTAGGTATATCCGAAAAAGTGTAGGTATATCAGAAAAAAGTATAGGTATATCAGAAAAAGTGTAGGTGTATCGGCTTATACACCTACACTTGTAACAAAAGAAACCATAGCAACGAGACCGGAAGTGGGGTATAAATGGTATCTTGGCTCCAAACTGGCCCTCGTGACCACAATAGCTTAACTCAAAAGAACAACTATGGGACGAACAGGACCGTCGTGTGCGACAGCGTGACCCCTGTCCGCAGGTCCTACACCTGCTTTGTTTCTGGCTTTGTGTCAGGGATATCAGAACATTCCAACGCGCCTCAAGTGGAAGCTGATGCAATCTATGGGACGCCGATACCACACAACCACCGACGCTACTGATGGTCACACAATGTATTGTGGGCTACGTGACCTTGACCTCTTGAGCTTGCCTTTGTAAATTTGTAACGTTCAAACACTGCTTAAATTTGGCAATACATGTTCAATCATGTCTTCTTCATAAATGGCATGTCAACATAAAGAAACTTTTTCATACATTTTTCTTAAGTGATATATAAAACAAATTTAAAGTCTGGAAATGTTTTGAATCCCCGACGGGTATGTAATACATATGTGGTGAATGTACACCGACGCCGTCATTTATATGTCGGTACGCATTGTTAATGATTAAGTTATGCATTTATAAATGAAATAAATCTATGGTGAATGGTTGTGTAAATGATGGTATTGATTTATTTTTAATATAATGTGTACGACAACTTCGGACAATATTTCTTCTGAAATGTCTGACGTAAGACAACGTTGACTGAAGCGTTCATGTATCTTGAGGTTATCGATTACTTCATAGAATATGCTACTCCCTATGTTGAATGATTTTCTGTTACGTAAAAATACGCACTTTCGAGAACTGTATTATTCTTAAACACATCACGCTTGTCCTTTCAAAAACAGACACCAATACGTCCATAACATAACCCTTCGTCTACCCTGTAATATCAATAACGTCAAGAGAAGTGTAAACACGACGTAAACGGTTCTCCTGTGGTTTTATTACCTATTTCACGGGCTTCAACAAGAGTGCCTTGGCCTGTTTTACGGCAAGCTGAACATCACGGATATTGCTTCTTCGAACTTGTTAGTTTTCCTACCGGGGTCATTGTCTGTATGTGGCTACTGTCGATTACATGTAATAGCACTTGAATTGTATTAATTGCTGAAGAATTGATTCTCAATAATCAGATTATTGTCATATACTTTGGAAGCCTGTTTCACTTGAGATTAGTCCGTAATAATGTTTCCAGAAAATCGATCAGAAAATCTTCCAGGTTTGTGAGAAAATAGCAACTGGATGAAGTTGACAGTGGATTGGTCTACTTCATCGACCATCGTGACACATGCAACGATGGTCTTACGGTTCTGAGGAACATAAAAGTCTCTATTTTTCTTCCTATACGCTCTGATATGATATTAAACATTATGTTAGTTATGAATACATTTTCCAATTTAAATGTTGATGTTTAAATGAAAATATTTGATTAACATCTTTAAGTTATTCTATCATTTAGTGCTGAAATGTGGTTTACCAGTTAGGAACATTAATCAAAGATGTACATACAAAAGTTGATAAACATTTGTCGTGAATAACATAGTTACATATCTTTCAAAAAGGTTGTACTTGGTAAACTCCGAACAATGATTTAGCACGGTATAACCAATGTTACATTTTTTATTACATTATTAAGAACGTAAAACATCCTAGATATTCGTCTTTATAATGATTATTATATAGAATGAACTAGGATGTGATAACTTGGGGTCTTTTGTTTGGCCCTTCCCGCGCTCCGCCATGACTTTTTAGTTATTGACTTGGATAATGCAGGACATTGGGGGATGATAAAATATACATAACATTTAAATTGCGATAAAGTTTTTCTTCTATTTCTTCGTCATCTAATTCAACAATGTATTGCTCTTTAAAATGACTCGACCGATTTCAAGTTCAATTCAACCATAAAACATTAAGAAGGGCTTTAGGAAAATTACAATGTTAAAATGTTCAGTTTTAAAATCAATAGATGAAGATTTCTCAATAGTTTTGATTTTAATGTCGCTTCCTGCTGATGTGTCTTTCCTATCAACAACTGTGTACAGGGTGTCTACCCGTATACTACTATAACCATCTTCCATTTGTTTAAAGGTTGTATCTGTTATTGCTACACCATATGTTTTAAGTGTTCGATTGTGTAAATAACATAGTGCTCTTATACTTGTGATTATTAATTTTAAGACCAGCGTACTGTTGGTCTTATGTACAAACACATGGGAAAAAACTCCAGTTTGTGCTTTAGAAATAGATAGTAAAAAAATATACCCTGGTTATATTTGGGATAACACTACCTTCAATAGTACAAATCCCTGTACTTTTTCGGGTCGAGTCCCATGCGGGATCCGAACCCACACCCTCAGAGTAAGGTAACTATCGCCAGCATTGACTGGCACAAACAAGTACAAGGATTTGTACTGTTGAAGGTAGTGTTATCCCAAATATAACCATGTTATATGCTAGTTGATGTTGTTCTGTATTATGTAGCAATGATCGTTACATGTATTGTCAGAGGGCATTGTAATCCTTCTAAAGTTTGTTCCCATGTAAAGTCAACTGCTAAGGGAAACCATAACCTTTACATTTGTGTAGTGGAACTTTCGGGTTTCCATATTGGTATCAAAGACGGTTATGTCAGTATATGGTTGTTTTAAATGTTAAGAATAAAATACGGAACATATTGTCCTATGATACCAGGTGTTTCGCTATATTATTCAGTTACTGTTGTAATAGAATATATATATATATATATACGAGCGAAAGCGAGTTAAATAACGATGCCATGCATGAGTTTCATTAATATGTTATCAAAGGGACCAAGTTAAGTATTTTTTTATTACTAAATGATGTACATAGCGCTGAATTGAAAGATAATTTTAGTGACGCTCACTTGCAAATTGATCAGCGGGTGGCCTATTTGCAAGAGAGCGTCACTAACAACGATGTTCTTGCAATTCAGCGCTATTTACATCATTGAGTAATAAATAAAATACTAAACTCGGTCCCGTTTGATAACATATTTATTAAACTCGTGAATGGCATCGGTATTGAACTCGCTTTCGCTCGTTAAAATACCAAACCATTCACTCGTTTCATAAACATGTTATCAAACGGGACATCGTTTAGTATTCTATATATATGACAGTGAAATAGTTTTTATAATAGTTCTTTATATTGATTATTGATAGGAAACGGGTATCCGTCGATCACACTAAGCCATGGGTCTCTAATAGCTTCTGTATTTGTATAAAAAGTATCAGAATATTAAGAAAAGGAAAGATTCTGGATAGTAAATATTTGACAAATCCTCATTGTATACCATTCTCCTGCTTCTTTAATCTCCCCCATTGAGTTCCCGCACCTTTTGTTTGTTATATAAGTGTTTTCCGTTTTGTTATTTTCTTACATTCCACCTGATGAAGGAGTGAGAGTGTACACAGGGGCTGGTATTGCTGATAACAATACGTCCAAAGTCAAAAACTTCGTCGTCTGACAGCACCCCTGTGAGTGTGTACTCCGAAACGTCGTGTATTTTAACAAAAATTAATCATGTACAAAAAAAGTTGTTTTCCAGAAAAAAAATCCTATTTTTCTGTATGCACATGCCATTACTCTGTAATGTTACGCGGTGGTTTAGTAATGGTTTATCTGTGTATAATGAATGTTGTTTCTTGGAAAGTTCGATTCCAAACATACTTGGTTTTCTAATATAGTTTCACTGTCTCTATCGAATGTTGCATGTCTTTGTGACAATGAAGTGGCACTTAATTATTCATAAGACATCTCTCGTTTATAAATAATCAACACATATAGATTTTATGGAATCCATTATCATAGTGTCATCTTTCCCCGCATGGGGTCAGTGACGACTGACAAATGAGATAACGTTGAGAAAACAGATCGATAATCAACTGCAACTGTATCTGCAACTGAGCACAGACCACTACCGGGGCTGTTCTTTGAAATACAATCGTGACTTTCCATACCGTGTTTAAACATGCATATCCTGGTCAACTCAAATCAATCGTGAATATTCCTAAGAGACTAATATATCGATATTTTTTAAGATTATGTCAGGGTTCCATTGTTACCATCGTCCTGTGTCAGGTTTTATTCATGCAGGACCGAAAGTCAACATCAATTAAAGCTACTCTCTCCATCAAGATTTCTGAGTTCCAAAACAAAGAACTTGTTGCGAGTCCAAAGAACATCAGCTAAATCTACTACTTCTCCATCAAAATCTCGGAGGTCGAAAACAAAGAACTTGTTGCGAGTCCAAAGAACATCAGCTAAATCTACTTTCTCCATCAAGATTTGTGAGACCAAAACACAAAGAACTTGTTGCGTTTCCGAAGAACATCAACTTAAGCTACTCTCTCTCCATCAAGATTTCTGAGACCCAAAACAAAGAACTTGTTGCGAGTCCTAAGAACATCAACTTAAGCTACTCTTTCTCCGTAAAGATCTCTGAGACCCAAAACAAAGAACTTGCTGCAAGTTCTGAGAATATTAACACAATTGCATGCCATGTTGCTCACTCTCTTGATACTGCTGTAGGGCCTGTTAAAACTCTATCGGCTTAGGGTGAATTTACGAATGACCAAATGGCTTACGATCCTTTGCACTTTTTAAAATTCGCATTTCTAACGTTTGTCCAAATCGGCACAGCATGAGGCCTGCTTTAAGGGAGTAGATTTAGAATGATTTACTTTTCAAATAGAGCAAATATGAACAAGGTAGATATAATCGCTACCAACGATGTCAACACAACGCCAGTCTGGCGTACGATTAATCGCTCGACCTGTCTACAAAATAGATCTGACCCAATCGGGTTAGCCTCAAGACAGTTGTAATCATTTCGTAGCCATAGATCTGTGGAAGGAGACGTTAGTCGTGAACTCATTTCGCACACCCGAATCGGGATTTCTTTCTGAAGCCATGGCTAATTGCTACTGGTCAAAGATGTATCTGAAATATATATTTGATAGGCTTACCGGTACCTGCTTCATGGCTGAATAAACTGAAAGTTTGAGGGGTGAGTCCTGTCCCTCTCTCACCTTTGATAAGTGACTTTACTCAAAATGATAAAGTTGGTGAAGGTTGCGTTGGAAATTACCTTCTAGCGACATTGAGGTCTGTTTAGGTTTGACAACTGAAGGGTAATACTGTTGGTTGAATCTTGAACATGCACTAGTAGGTGGGAAAACTGAGCCATATGAATATCCACATTATCATTAGTATCATTATTATTATTGTTGATGCTATTATCAGGATTATTTATATCATTATTCATTACTAATAATTATGAGGAGAATATTCATATTCCTCATTTGTCATCTAAATTTTCCTCTCTTGCAATTTCCTTATACAGATTTTCTTTACAAAGCATGTCTGTGATAATGAAATCTCTCCCGTCAGCTCAAAGACATTCATAAACTAGGATCCAAGACGAATGACTCTACTTTATTACTCCTTTATGGAGATAATCCTATGATCAATAACAGGATATGAGACAAGGTGCGCTGTTCTGTCCATTTGGATTCAAAACGCATATTCTCATCCACAATCCCACATGTAGAGTTTCTTAGAGATTCCGGTTAATACTACTTTGGAAACAATCAAATGAAAATACAAAATCCGTTCACTGGAATATATTTCCTCTGGGTCACAACTACCTTTAAATTACTCCCTTATGTCTTCTTCCCCAAACATCAAATGCATAAGAGTAATTGAGTTATTTTTTGTGTAATTTTCAGATTCTATTAAAGAACTTCGGAATAAAGACTTGTGACGATTATGTAGAAGATAAAGTAAAGATAAGTTTGCTTCTTCCTTCAATGTTGTCCTGAATAGGACAGGATGGTGGTTTTTCCATATATCCCCAATTTAACACTGGAAACCTGATCCGGCATCATTCTCAGTTACTAAAAAATCCGACCTGAGTGCGTTTCACGTTATGCCTTAAAACTGAGAGTAATTTAGAGTTTGAACATTCTTATTAATACCCCACATATATGGTACATACATGGGTTGATGTACCAGTTACATGTGTGTGAGCTTGCAATCGGATATGTTAAAACTAGAAGGTGTTTACTAAAAAAATCAGATGTCTTGCAGTTCCGCCAATTCAATTCAAGGTATTACCCTTGTAAAAGAGAAAGTCCACATTGTTGTCATGGAAACAGACTTTTTTTAAAGTTCAAACCCCAAAATTTACATCTACATGATATGGGGATGTAGTATACCAACTTTCGTGAGGATTGGTCAAGCAGAGTTTTAGTTCTGCTCCGGAAACAAACCTCTACCCTTCAAAAAGACGAAGTCTAATTATTGCCATGGAAACAGATTTTGTTTCAAATCCCGAAGAAGGCACATCTACATGATATGGGGAGAATGTATACCAAATTTGGTGAAGATTGGTTAAAAAGTGTAAGACTAATGATCCGAAAACAATCGGAACGCCGACGCCAACGCCGGAATCGACCCTTTGAGGGAGAGATAAAAAAGCCATATCATTTTTTGGATTTGCACAATATGATTTTATCATCTAACTAAAATAACGAACTTCACTGTCTTAGAGCTGTTAAGTAATACTAAAGTATATATAATGAGAAAACATATATGTATACAGACAGGGTTAAGTCAAATACTCACGTGGGGCCATGTGTTGTCAAGGGTTATTGATTGGCGTGTGTCACCTTAAGGTCAATATTCATTTTAGGGAAATTAGGGGTAAATGTAAAATTGACAAGATAGTTAGATGCTATTCAAGGTAAAAGGAATTAACATCAATTCACATCCTAGACTTCAAGCTAGGACATTTGATGTGTTTTTCTCCCCTCATTATTATAACGCTAAATCAAGAACAAAAGGGTAAATGAGCATTCGACGAGTTGTGAGAAAGTTTTCATAGTGAATCATTGTCTTGTTATCTATCATTTTAAAAGTACATCCTGGGTCAATTTGATATTCTTCTCGTCACTTCGTGAAACGATCCTTACTCTTACCCTTAAATTAAGAATAAATGAGTTTGCACGACTGTCTAGAAAATCATGCATACAGCACAACCACTGAAAACTCAATATCGTACATACTACATTGTATATTGGAACACAAAACCATATAGTGTCAAATGAGTTTGAGGAAACAGCAATTTTGTTTCTTACTCAATTCAAACATGTATTTATTCATCTTCTAATAAATACTATATCTTTAGTTAACGCCCACATTAAGTATTTTTCAAGTCTTAAATAGCCATGCTAAATTGTCAAAACTTGCAGTTGTGGTTTTAATTCGACTGTTTACGAAACTTTGCTAATCACTTTGAATCATAATGTATCCTTTTTTGTGTCTTAATTGGTTATTTTTCAGGATTTAAAGTCTTGCTGCTATCCAAATGATCATTTATCATCGATGACTGGCCGAGATCGTTTAAAATCAATTTGCGGATGTTGCCACCTGATTTCCAAGCTAAAAACCTCAAAGTAGCAAGCTTGCCTGCGGACCGTTCTTCGTTAATGTAGTTACTATAGGACCCCTGGAGTTCCAAGGCACTATAAATAAGCTTAATTTCTACCAGGATAACAGGGAGCATATTCCATTATAGAAAATGAGGCTTATGGAACCGTAAGGGAAGAAAATAAGTAATGCGATTATCAAATAAAAGAAAGAAATTAAAGAGTTTAATTGAGATAGAATATCTCATTATTACTTATTGCTTTTGGTTGATGGATTTGGTCCAGATTTGTGAGGAATTGTTATTGCCTCCTATACACTTGATGTACATGTATTGCAGTAATTAATTGTTTCAGGTATCGAGCTTTTCTTTAAAACAATTGACTTGGACATATAACACAAACTCTATAATTAACATGTTAGAGTTACAAATTTGGCGAGTAAGCTTTTTTGCGTTTAGTGAAAAGGGTATCGACCAAAATATTGATTTGGTGAAAACTGAATGAAAAAAAAATAGTGTTGATTTCCTTTGTTTGTTTAAAACGGTTTAAATAAACTTGACAAAACATGTGTATTCGATGGGTAAATATGACATTTCCCTTACAATACCTGAAATAGATTAATAAACTTGAACTTGCCACATGTATGATTTTAAATTGTAATGAATTTAGATATGCACGTGTATACATTACAGTTTTTCAGTGACTGGAGATATATTCAATAAATGAAATAATTAAAATAAAAACGTAATTGAATACGAATAAATAAAAGGATGGAAAAGAAGTACTTGTCTTACCGTTCAATAGATATAAGAATCAGATTGAAAATCGTAGCAGTGGCAGACACCATTTCAATGAAACCGGAAAACTTGCACAGAAAAGTACTTAGTTCCCAATGACTGAGGAAATATTTAACAATTTCATACGGGAGGCACACGAAGAGAAATAGGATATCTGCCCAGGCCATACTGAGAAGGCCAGGAAAAGTAACACATTGTCTTGTTCGCCCGCAACACAGGACACAGATAACTAGAGTGTTGCCCACGACTCCCAGGAGAAACACTATAGCGTATATGATAACCATTGGGATAAAATGGGCCTCTCGAATCCATGGCTTCCGCAAGTCATCTAAGTCCCCTTGGTAGGCAAACGTAGCGAAATCGGATTGATATAATCCATTTGATGTTGTCTGATCGCTATCGAGCACAGTCATGATGAAATAACGATATCCAACACCCACCAGTACCTCCTGGTAAAACGATGGAATATCTCTGACAAACTTTCTCAAATTGGTGTAGTTTCTCTGGCAACTCTTCACAGATTGTTCTTGTTTCTTTGACAATATTGTATCAAACAGTTCTTCTCTCCCAGGTTCACAGCTTGGCATACAGTTCTTCTGAGCATGAAAGTTTCTCCAACTAACTATCTCCAATAGTTAAAGTTTTCTGAACAAGTATTTCAATTGGTTGTCGTGTATGGACAACAAACGTTCTCAAAGAGTTGTAGAGTTGTGTCACCAACGCGTCTTCAATGCAGAACTAGTTGCCGAGGTAATGGAAGCGCGAGCAGGCTTATCCGTCCACCGTAGCACGCCTGCTTCTGGCGACTGACACACACGGGTCTCCGACCACGGGCTGTTACATGTGCTAGTGGGCTGGAGAACGACACGACGCCTGGTGGTCCGTGACAACTGACGGACGTGGGTGAAGACAGTTATTGACAACTGGAGGAATTTACCAATGTATCCACGTTAAAAAGAGTCTATACCTGCTGCGAGAACCCAGCCCATTAGAGGAGACAATGTTGTTACAAAGGCATAACGAATGACAATGATATAAACATCAATTTTATCTGATGTCCATAATGCGTTGTTGGGTCCATCGGATGATCTGATTATTTGTACATAGACTAGGAAGTTTTAACACGCTTGTCAGGTGTTTTCATTCACAGGTCTGATTAGAATTGGAAATCGTTTATATGCCAAAGCGATTGCTCCTTGTTATGTGTCTTGTCACTTTTACATGTGGGATACCGACGGCGATCAAAGTGACATACGATGTTTTTCATTATATTTTAAGTGGCTTTCATACGTGCTATGATACTACATATGTTGACTGCAGTTCAAATAATTTCACTCAACCTGCACAGCAATCCTATATCGCCACATATATATATATAGATGATATTATATATATATATATATATATATATATATATATATATATATATATATATATATATATATTGTTATTACTTGTTTCCCATGAAAGTCGTTCAACAGCTTTATACTTCCGATGGAACCGCAACTACACGTCCTATTTACATCCGCAATAGTTATATGACCTTTTAAACATTGCCAACCCAAATTTGTCAGTTTATCTATTGTAAATAAGTTTTAAAACATACGTTTGATTAATTGACGCGCCAGACGCAATATATTGTCCGGTTTTCTTTGAGAAATTCACCACTTTCACCACTACATCGTCCCTCTGCTTAGTCGACTGGCATAAAACGACATTTATCGGCGACAATCAGCACTTCTCGATAATATAACACAATATCTAACGTTTGGCAAATGCGACTCCAACAGCACACTGATTGTCCCTTTAAAGCAACGACGTGTTGTTGAAGCCATATTGTTCAAGAGTCAGTCCCCCTGATATTTATTAGAAGTTTATTACCACGCCTTTGAAGTTCCAACGAAGCTTTAAACTGTGTTATAACGTTAAAGCCGAACTGTTCTACACCTTGGCAGTTTTGTTGTCAAACTAACGAGAGAATGGCGACCTGGATAACCAGTTGATTAAAATAGATTGGCACTTTAGGATCTTAGATGCGCACTACTGTGCGAGATTTATATCCTGGCCGGGAACGCCCGTATTTCCTCACAAATCGATTGAGAGCTATTCACAAGATGAATACTAATATCGTCTACAGGAGGGCTATTATACCAGTGTTTTAATGATTCATCAAACATATACACAGCAGAGCAGATATATTTCTTAATATTAAATGATTATTCAGTATGCATTAATTTATCTTATGTTCTTGGATTTGTTTAGTGAAATTAATTTTGTGAAAACATTCCACCATGGTGCCATATAATAAAATTAAAAAAACTCTACTCTGAGTGTTCAGGTCGCTACATCAGTCAGATTACTTGAACTACCTAAATGGCCGATCGATGGGAAATGAACTTAACTGAACCATGTACATTTGTACATTCATTTTAGAACTATTTTTGTTGCTTGAGAGGTATTTTGCAGACATTGTTATAACGTATTTTCCTTTTCATGAGAGTATATACTTTCAGTAAGAACGACGTGCTACTGTGCCTTTAAGAAATGTTAAGGTATTATTGTTTTTAATGTCCATACCCACGTCTATTGCATTAGTTTATTAATCATCAGAACCATGCTCAAGATATGCATAACAATGTCGTATGACCCAGAAGTACAAAGGATAACTCTCAGATATTCAATTGTTATAATTCAAGTGCACGTTAAACTAATAACCAATATATCAACCTTATAGATATGTTCCAAATATGTTCTCTGAATCAGTTAAAGGTATTTATAAAATATAAAGCAAACACATTAGAGCTGAACACGTAGCCAATGAAAATGTATACCATGGATATTGATAATAATGAGGATACTTATATCACGCTGAACTCCACAAAAGGGCCATGCTCAAAGCGCTACACACATCATTACCCTGGTGTAAGGACCAACATCGTTCCTTTTACATTCTCAACTCTGCAACCTGGGCTACCAATTAAGGCGCTCGAAGATTATCTGTCACATTGCCTGCACTTCCAAACCAGGTACTCAATTATACTGCTGAGTGAACAGAGGCACATTTCGAATAAAGTCCCTTGCCCAAGGTGACACCATGAGCCTCTCAACTCATGTCTCAGTGTGGGGCAGGGAATCACCCTTCAAACTCTCAGTTTTGCATTCAGCAATGAGGCGGGTAACCCACAAATCCAGCGAGCCACGCCTGTTCTTGCTGAACTTCACTGATAGCGGTCGACTGAGCTATGCACAGGACCACGTGCCACCACATATTGTATCTCAGTCATCACCTAAAAATAATGTACATTGACTACCAGAATTTGGGTACACGTCCTGCAAAATAGAAAGAACCACATTATCATTCTCTGAAACGAATATCACCTGAGTATTGAACTAGTATCTGAGTATTCTCAGAGTAATAAACTATTCTCTGAGTATTAAATTATTATCTGAGTATTCATCTATTCTCTGAGTATTAAACTATTCTCTGAGTATTAAACTATTCTCTGAGTATTTAACTATTCTCTGCTTATTAAACTATTCTCTGAGAATTAAATTACTCTCCGAGTATTGAACTAGTCTCTGCGAATGACACACTCCCGTGCGGTTCGTCTGACTGTATGAATACAAATGAAATAGCAAGCCAAAGAAAGTGAAAACAGATAAACAGAAAAGGCAGGGTATTATCATATCTTCCATATAAAGTAAGGATGACTAATCTTACTTACAGACTACAATTGCATAATATACACATTTACTATCGCTTAAACAATATCATTTCCCTCGGAGCTCAGACAGAACATAAGAAAAGATAACAACTGAGACGACCCAGAGATACATCATTGTTATCATGAATATGAATTACATATAAAATCATGGTTAGTCTTTGACTCTATATGAATACAAACTTATTACAACACACCACTGAAGTAAAGTAAAGGTTTTCTTGCAGTTGGGTTTGTATGTTATAAATGAACGACCTTTGACAAAAACCTACTATTAAAGAGGTTGGATATAAAATACCACCACCACTACTACCACTACTACTACTACTACTACTACTACTACTACTACTACTACTACAACTACAACTACTACTACTGCTGCTAGTATTACTACTACTGCTACTACTACTACTACTACTACTTCTACTACTTCTACTACTGCTGCTGCTGTTGCTACTGATGCTGCTACTACTGCTACTTCTACTAGAAAATGTGTCCTGGAACTTATTAAGTCGTAAAAAACAGTCACCACGCCACAACAATTGACAAACCTGTGTGGCGCCTTAATTAAAACTTCTCTCTATAGAAACTTTATATATTTTAACATCGTTCAATGGACAAATCTTTACTGTGGATTAACTTAATTTCTTCCTGAACTTTAATGAATCGCTGTTAGTAAGGAACTGATGCGTACAAATATAATGTGATTGAATATATATTTAGCATAAGTTCTGAAAGGATAAACGAAGTTCGCCTAAACAGACGCTCATGGAGAGAAAGATTGGGTGTCACGTGCTGAGGCTTAATTGAAATAGTGTGTTAATAATTGAGTTTAAAGATAATTTGCTGCGGTGTATGGTCAGGTAAATTATCTATCTGCATTGAGGAAATGAAACGATAACACGAACATCCACAAACGACGCCATTCCCAATATCCATACTGAAGGAATAATACAGTAATACCTATATCAGGCTTTGGTTCATTAATAAAGGGTTTACCACGTGGGGTGATTTCGTGATCTAGTATTACTGCCATATATGATTAACAAGACGAAACCCTGTTAAGGAATAAATGATCCTAAGGTACTGTTGCTAGATAAATGATTTTTGGGTCGTTTTCAAATCGGCTGCAAACCGAACATTATATTGCACAATAGACTACTCAAAACGTAACTACCTGTCTGAGAATGTCTAGTTATGAGTGTTTGATCTTTCCAAAGAAGCTTTTACGGGGGAAAATTTGCGAGAAAATTGCTGCCAGTAATATTTTTCAGAATTAAACAACAAACATCAGAAACAGCCTTTAAATGTATGCAACTACATTCATTGGTGAAAACTACAAATGATGTGTGTAAAACGTCTACAATATACATGTAAAGTGTATCCTACTGTCAATAATCTAACAATGATGGGGTCACCCCAAAGTCTAATTAGATTAATTAATTATACCCTAATCGGTTATTCTAAATTAGTGACAGGATGTCCAGCTACAATTTAAATTTAGAACTCAATGTGCATATCACGTCATTTATAAGAACCTAATATCTTATGATAGACCGTTAAAGAATAACATTTCGAGATTACCCCTGCAGCGAAGTGGCAAAGAAGCGAAAAAGCGAAGTAGCGAAGTGGCAAAGTGGCAAAGTAGCAAAATGACGAAATGACGAAGTGGCGAAGTAGCGAATAGGCAATGCGAAGTAGCGAAGTGGCGATGGGAAGTAACGAAGTGGCGATACGAAGTAGAGAAGTGGCGATGCGAAGTAGTGAAGTAGCGATGCGAAGTAGCGAAGCAAAACCTTCTCATCGCTACTTCGCATCGCGTCTTCGCTACTTCGCATCGCATCTTCGCTACTTCGCATCGCCGCTTCGCTACTTCGCATCGCCACCTCGCTACTTCGCATCGCCACTTTGCTATTTTGCCCTAGCTTAGAATAACAGGAAGTAGCGAAGACGCGAATGGCAGAAATCAGCCACCATACATTTGAGCATTAGCATTGTGATATGATGGACTAGATGTATACTTATTGAAGTAATCTAATAAATATGCCTCCCTCTGTACACACTTACAACATTTCAAACATAGTATGGGTCAGTAAGGACATTGGTGAAAATACCATCTCTTACTCCTGTCTACATTAAACAAAGATATTTTAACTAAATTGATGTATTCAAACTACTGCAGATAGGTGTAACTTCTTGTACCATTATCAAATGCATCTCATTTCTCTTTAAATATTGAATACAACGAAACCAAGTGAGGTGTGTATTTAATATTGACTAAAACGAAACCAAGTGAGGTGTGTATTTAATATTGACTAAAACGAAACCAATTGAGGTGTGTATTTTTTAAGAACATTTACTTGTCGTACCCCCGAAGATAATGGAGAGACTGAAAAAAACTAGACAGTAAAATTCTTCCTAACATGTATCAATTACTACTGACCAATAGCTGCCACTTATCCTGCCTCTGTGGTCTACAGTCTGTTGGACCCACATAGAGACAGGAAGGCGCTATGATGTCTATTCGCATACTACAAACGTTAATTTCGTGCTTGATTAAAGATAGGGATAATTTCAAGGGGAATATTATGGACCAGACACCCTCTAATATAATTTAATTGTTCTTGTGGGCATTCATCGAAGTCAACAGGACTACATATTCTGAAGAAATGATTGTAAAAAGGTGGATATATTTAGAGAATACTAAACATATTGCAAATAATAACATATATAATTGGATCAATAGTTTTGAACCTTATGAGAGAAAGCGTGTTTTTTTTAAATATAACTCACGAATGTCTTTTGTTTAGAACCGATTAAAGTTAAATCTTTCATTTAGTACTCACCCAAAATTACCAAATAAAGACCTAAATTTTCAGAACAAATACATTAAGCCGTCATGGGCCACGTGTTGACAGATGGTCTTGTGTAACTATTTATGATTGATCACTTGCACATCACGGGTAGTTTTGAGACAGTAAAACTACGAAATGGGTGCCGTTCCACAAAGCAATTGTAGAGTTACAGTCAAATGAAGCCATGTTTTAAACACAGGTAACACTTGATTATAGTCTAACAATCGATTGTAAGTACTTTGAGAAACCGCACCAACACATATGTCATTACGCTATGGTTCCTTTCTTTAGTTCGACTATTCAACGTTCATACTAACTCACATTCTTTACTTTGATGCATGGGCAGAGGTGTTCACAATGAACACTGGGTGTGGCACTTTTAGTTCCGAAGTAAATGTTTGTTGAAGTTTTTTTGTCAAATCTAAGTGAAGATGCTTAATGAAATAACGGAGTATCAACACCAATCAAATCAAATCAAATGTTTCAGTCGAAACACGGGATAGAACTAACCATTACACCAAGGTAATCAGTTGTTATTTATTTCTTGACTAATGGATTAAGGTTCTTATATTTTTTAATCGATAAAGGATGATCAAAATATCTCTACGTTATTGTTATTGTGCTATCGATTATCTACAACCAGAACACTCAAGGTTCAAACCGCTTATGAGCCTGCAAAATCTATTTCTTAAATAAATGCTTTTTCACTAATCAATTATCAATTTTCTTGTAGATAATACAATCGCCTTTGTATAATGACAGTACAACAATGACATGACTCAATCTAAATAATTTTAGATCAACAGGTCTTATATATTATGTTATACCGTGTTGTCATACCATAATATAGGACAAGGACAGTCGATCTAAATTTATTTAGATTGGACATGACTATGCCATAAATTGGTAAAGTGGGCATAGTTTGGACGTAAAACAGCCTAAGTGAGCCTAGCCTCAAGAATACTCGCTACACTCCCATATCGAGACTCAATATGGGAGTGTAGCAAGTATGTTTGAGGCTTGGTGTATTGGTTGGAGGCGCAAACGCCTCCAACCTTTGTACACAGTTGAAATTTCACCCTATATTACAGTTGGAATATTCAAAATAATATTTCAACCAATTATGCTAGACCTATTCATATTTTGGACAAATAATATAACCAATAAACACAGCTGTAGAAATGTCTTTACCATGTGACGCAGAGGCTTATCCGAAATAATAATCTCCTGTTACTGCGAAAAGAGATTGTGTCTAAACATCTCAAATTAAAACGACCGTTGTGTTATTTTGAATCTGAACCTTAGGTTTTTAAATTCGAAACCTTCGCATTGCAGTTTCAGAAAATCCATGAAACTTTACATGCAAACGTTAACCGCGCGACGCAAGCATGTACAACTCGATAACATTAGCAGTCAATCAACACGCCACCTTCCACTCTGTTATCATGTTTTTCAATGCCAATAAGACATGTATATGTATGTACTGATAATGTATTCATGACAGTGAAGCATGTACATATATAAACAAATATTTGTAAGAACCATATGTTTGTCAAAACTGAAAGTGCCAAGCATGGGGATACCGGGCCATTATTATTGGACTAAAAATAGATCCATATGCTTTCCTTCCAAGATAAACCGAACATTGCTTCATAATCAATTGAATTGGAATAATTTAGATCAACAAAGTTTTAACACATGGCTGACTGTTTGTTACAGGGAAAATAGGTCTACACATTCTTATTGTTGGAATATAGGAATGACCAACAACGTCCAGTCTGATTAAAATCGACCTTGTTCCGAGGAATAAAATTTGCAAAAGTTTGCATCTACCGGGATACGAACAGGTAGGAAACCACCTACGAACGATACGAGTTCGTATCCCGGTAGATGCACTATTTTGCAATTTTTATTTTTGCATTTTTTATTCCACGGAAAACCGTCGATTTTAATCAGACTGAACAACGTCTTGTTTAAAATTCATAATTTAGGCCTCGGCCACCTTCAAAATATGTTAAAAGTTGAATATTCACTTTTATTTTCAAATGATAGATTGTATATTATATTTTGTTTGTGAATAAATAATGTATTAAATTGTTAATACAGTGTATATCTATGTCATACAACTTAAACGATCAAGGTACAATTCTTATATTTGATACATTAAATTAAACAGCAAATTGTTTTATTAGTTATCAAAGCTTTTATCCCCAAAAGGGCCACAATGCAGTCTCCATTTTTCAATATGTACATATGACATACACATCTTTTTTTATACTTTATTCTAGTCCTAACAAGATGCCATACCGTGCCTTTTTAAAGTCTTTTCCTGTTTAGACTGATATTTTATATTTCCAAAGAGAATACAAACTTCAGAATCGACTGTTTGTTTGGGTGGATTGTATGACGTCACAAGGTATGAATGAATGAAGTATTAATGCACAGTTTATCTGTGTTCATCGAGACATCGTTACATGTTTTGAGAGTTCTCGACCTATTAGAATCTCGGATATAAGTGTAACAAAAGCATTTTGTAATGATTGTCTCTTTTACAAACTATGTAATCGACACAATGTGTCTTCTTAATCTAAAATTCGTTGACGCATCATAGCTCTGTATGACGTCATATAACAGACCAAAAATTGGGAACCTCCTTTGTCAATCTCCCCTATCTCGCCTTTCAAATTAATGAGTTTTAAAAGGTTTGCTTTTCAGAAACATGAACAAAAAATGTGTAAAAATATCAAATATTACTTCTGGAGACCATGTTTCAGTGGTATTTATTACTGGTATATTAACATCTTTCTTTTTGTGTCTGCATTATGTAATTTTCAGTTAAAATCTTGCCATGTCAGTTAAAGGATCCACACGAACTGAATAAAAGAAACCTGCACAGTTTGTATTTTGCTTAAATGCTTGTCTATGCCGAATGCCTTTGACAATCCTTTTTCTCCACAGCACGATTAAATAAATAAAAAGTTCGAACTTAATCAGCTGAACCCAAAGCATTACATCTCCATCCTCTATACGGCCAGAAGGCGAACCTTTCTTTTAAAATTAAATTTCCCTAACTTTATCAACCTAAAACGTTTCAATTAACACAGTACGTCCTAACATATGGATTATGTAAGATATTAACTCATAAGTCGATTTAAATGTTTTGCATGTGTAAAACCTCGTTATCCCGCTGTCGTGGCTTCAGCAGAGGCTTAAACGAGTTCAATAGCGATATCTGGCTATGGGACTAGGTTCACTTAGACTGATAGTTTGCATTTCCAAAGTGAATACAAACTTCAGAAACGACCTTTTGTCTGGGTGGATTGTGTGACGTCACAAGGTATGAACGAGGTATTAATGTACATATTATCTGTGTTGCATATTTTTTAGGGCTCTCGACCAATCAGAATCTCGGATATATGTGTAACAAAAGCAAATTAGTGTCTCTTCCACAAACCATGTACTCGACACAATGTATCGTTTTAATCTTAAATTCGCTGACGCATCATAGTTTCTAAATGACGTCATACAACACACCAACACACCTAAATCTGCCCCATCTCTCCTTCGAAATAAATGACATTTAAAAGGCCTGCTTTTCAGAAACATGAACAGATAATGTTTCACAAATAAAAATAAAGTTTTACTTCTTGAGACAATGTTCCATCGCATTTATTATTGGTGTATTACTATCTTGCATTTGTGTCTGCATTATTTATTTTGCCCTGCGGTTAAGATCTTGGCATGTTAGTCATAGGAACCGCACGAACTGAAGAAAAGAAACCTGCACGGTTTGTATTTTGTTAAAATGCTTTCTATACCGAACGCCTTTGACATTCTTTTTTTCTCCTGTGTTCGATTATATTAAAAAAAAGTTCGAACTTAATCAGCTGAACCCAAAGCATTACAGAAAGTCTTCATCCTCTGAACGACCAGAAGACGTTCTTCACAAAGTCAACATTGCCAGTTCAAGCAAACATCAACTTAGCTGAAGTAACTTTGTCTGATTTCAAACATTTCGAATGAATGATTTTTCTTCAGCTACTCGGGTTTGAACGTATCGTCGAATAATAAATGTTTTAGATTGCACAGCTGCGTTCAAAGCCTTCGTGTAGTTATGTACTGAAGCAGAAAAGTAAAAAAAAGACAGAAACCGCAATAAAATTGCAAGCTAAAATATAGTCAAAAGATATTACAGAAAATATACATGGTTTAAATGTCAGTAAGGAACTAGTTTTACTTGATGCATTCCTAATGATAAATGTAGTCAATATCTTACTTTTGATGCAAACGATACATGCTTTTAATCTTCTGGCATGGTATTTTTTATATGTTGTCCATTGGAACAAAGGTATCAGTCTTCTGTGTATCCATCCTAGAAACCAGTCTTACAAGCGAGCGAAACAAAGTTGTCTGGTTTCCAACTTTCCATGCAGGACATTATGTGTCAGGTCCTGTTCTTCTAAAATGTGCATGCAGATTAATTCCTTTCGATGTTTTGCAAATTGTTCTAATGATATTTTTATGGGGTGTTTTGCATATGTTATAAAAGTAAGGGCATGCACAACACACATATTATCATTCTCTTCCCACAGATGTTACTCCCTTCAGATTTCTATCAAAACCTCTGTTGTATTTAGGCTACTTTGTCGGCTAGAAACGGAGAATTCTCATTGGTTGCCTTGGAATTTAGCCGTTATAAGGGTGGCATTTGCCAAATACACGTCATCATATATATATATATATATGCTTGGGATGCAACAACTTGTCGTGACATTTCAGATTTTATGTCGTTATAATTATCTTTGTTAGACATCTATACTTGCTAAGATATTATAGTTACGCTTTGTATTTTATTAGAGGTTTGGATGACAGACTAGTGATCATCGTATTTTGTCTTTGTTCCTGGACAAAGTAACTGATGACTACAGCTATGTCTAATGTAATTCAGATCCTCGTGACAATGTACTTCGGTTGACAGTAAGAACAACGTCTGTATTATACCGTAGGGAAGTTAACTACAATAAGAATAGCGGATGTCCAGAAGGGTTGGTCAGACAACCAGTTACGGTACATTGTTAATAGCGTCATAATGACCTCGCATAGCTACAGGCACTTCCCTTGCTTGGAGGCATGGCCATTTCCAAAATCACATCGTGGTTCTAATTCTCCGTATCCATAATGCATTAATGACATTTAGATCTGAATGAAACATGATCATGATAAACAGACAGAGTGTGTTAACAATTAGATGCAAAGCAGTATGTCTGGCATTCTCATACTGCATGACTTGTACTCAGTTTACTTAACCTTAGTTTCATCCGAAGCTTGAAGATAAAAACATTATACACGCGAATGTAATTTGATCCAACTGGAAATTTCCAATATGCATATATGTATCTGGATTTCTTATTGATGATGTTGATTTTCTTGAAATAAAAATAAAAATAAAATTCTTTGCTGTTCATTGTTTGTCTTATCATTCATGTATTACCTCTCTATATAACGTCAACAAGTTATGTTTTGATATTGTTCATAGTGAAACGTTTCCTTTAAAACAGCATATTTCATTGTAAAAAAAACCTGAAAGTCTTGCATTAAAGGAAAATGTTGCACCAAATATTTCATTACACCAGGGGCTCTATCTAATAAGAGAGTCCATGATTATACTCGTTGTTCCACGGATTATTACAATGTCCGAGGTTCGAATCCAGTCAGAGATTGGACGTTATCTATAGTTATCAAAATTATCTGTAGTAAATAAAGCATCTGTAGTAAAGATAGTATGCATTGCACCTTTGCTATTCAATTTGCAGTTCCATCACATGGTTCGCTAATTCCATCTGGAATCCAGGGTTTCACTGCGATGCAAAGCTACATATATGTTGCGGGCTTTCTCCACGAATTGGTGTTTTTTGCTTGCTTGAAAATTGCATCTCAGATGATGCTAAATGAGGTCCATAGGTTTGGATCTTGCTAAATTGAGATCTAACAAAAATGTCAGGATGAATAACCCTTCTATTCGTTGAATAGTTTCCGTCGGATATGGCTCCTGTCGTTTCATGTTATATCATGTAATATACCATGTCGCCGTTATTGTTGTCAACTTATTTCATTCTAAAACATATTTTGTAAGTATCTGAAGTCATTTGTTCCACTTTAAACACACCTGAGTGACCAATTAAGTTTTGAGCTCAAACTAATGTGCAATGACTTAGTCAAAAATAAGGAGACATGTTAAATGTAGATGCTATTTAGTCAAATTATGTCTCCGCTGTCAACCTGCTAGAACAGAAACCACAACACAAACTCACTTATAGGAAGCGTTCCAAGCTTGTAGGTTAAATGCAAGGCTGCAATCTGCATCAACAATGCAATAACAACCATAATAAAGGAAATACCGACCTAACCTTCAGAGTTACAGGAACAAAGTCAAACAACAGAAATAAGAAACATCCTTCAAATGAATGCAAATGCGTTCATTGAAGAAAACGACCAACTACAGATGATGTGTATCCTATTCGAATAACTGCCGCAATCATAAAACGAACTAAATAATTAAGAAAATATCAAAGTTTCACTTGACAAAAATCCCCATTCACTGATGTCAATAATCTAAAATATTATATAAATTAGTGACATGATGTCCAGCTACAATTTCAATTTAGAACTCAATGTGAAAAAAACGTCATTTTTTAGAACCTAAAATCTTATGACAGACCGGTTAAAGAATAACATTTCGCGGTTACCCCTGCACGCGTTATGCACGTGCGTTTATCGGTCACGACAAGATCAGGATTATGTACTATCAAATAAGTAATTACCTGCTTCAGAATATGTGTCAAACCTCTGTATTTTCTGGCGGTATGACAGTGAAATTGACAGGCTAGACAGGTAGATGTATGGCAAGTTGACATATGTTATTTATTAATCTTTATATATGATTATTTTGGTTTAAGATCGAAAAAGAAATGTGTCTAGTATTTCCAACAGTATCGTCTAATGAATTCTTAATAGTTATAACCATTTCGCAAGTTAAAGTCGTCCGTTTCCGGCATTGCAACCTGCATGTCAAGCTGAAGTTTTTACATGTAAAAATGATAACATCTTTCAAGACATATATGTTTTCACTATACAGACACTTATCAAATCAACATGTAGGTGTATACACGCATTGTTAATAGTTTATTACAGAGAGGAAAATGTATGCTTTCAACAATGATTTATGTATGGTTTAAAAGAAAGGTAGGACGCATAAAAAGTGAATACTTGCTCACCCAACACTTAATATCCCTTAACATTGATGCCCAGTTTGTTCCATGTCTGTAGCGAACTTGCTCTGGACTGACATCCCTAAACTGATATTCCTCTAAAAAACGTACATATTTTATCCAGTTTCATGTCACTTGTGGGTCAGTGTATAGAGAGTGACGTGTACACTCATTAACATTATTTGGTGGTTTACACACGTAAATAACAATAGCAGAACTGTCTTGTGTGCTTAAATAGGAAAATACGACACCTTTCAATTTTCAAAGCAGACATTTTTTTATGTTTTAAGTTTTTGTAATTCACCGAAATTTTATGTACATGTAAATTACTAATGGATATAAGAAACGACAACTACCATAGTTAAGTACATGAACTTATCGTACACTCGAAGATAATGAAGAGATTGAGAACAACTAGATAGTAAAATTCTAAAACATGTATCAATTACTACTTACCATAGCTGCCACTTATCCAGCCTCTGTGGTCTACAGTCTGTCTGTTGGACCCACAGAGAGACAGGAAGGCGCTATGATGTCTATTCGCATACTACAAACGTTAATTTCGTGCTTGATTGAAGATAGGGATAATTTCAAGGGGAATATTATGGACCAGACACCTTCTAACATAATTTTAGTGTTCTTGTGGGCATGCATCGAAGTCAACGGGACTACATATTCTGAAGAAATGATTGTAAAAAGGTGGATATATTTAGAGGATACTAAACATATTGCAAATAATAACATATATAACTGGGTCAATAGTTTTCAATCGTATGAGAGAAGGCGTGTTTTTTAAAAACATAACTCACGAATGTCTTTTGTTTAGAACCGATTAAAGTTAAATGTTTCATTTAGTAGTCGCCCAAAATTACCAAATAAAGACCTAAATTTTCAGAACAAATACATTAAGCCGTCATGGGTCACGTGTTGACAGATGGTCTTGTGTAACTATTAATGATTGACCACTTGCACGTCACGGGTAGTTTTGAGACGATATGGGTGCCGTTCCACAAAGCAATTGTAGACTTACAATCAACTGAAGCCATTTTTTAAACACAGGTAACACTTGATTATAGTCTAACAATCGATTGTAAGTACTTTGAGAAACCGCACCAACACCTCTGTCATTACGCTCTGTTTCCAAATTATCATATATTATGTACCTTCTTATGTATACTTTACAAAATGCCAATCCTAAATTCAATTTCAATTTAATTAATTCAATTGAAGGAATATTGCGGGAAACAGGTTTCATTAATGTATGGATAAATAAAAAATTTAACAGTTCAAACATTTTAAAATCATCTATTAAACGAGTCCTTATTGATCAATTTTTTCAAATGTAGACTGCTTCTCAAATTGAATCATCAAAAGCTAAATACTACAAAATCTACAAAGTTAAACCCCATATCGACTCATATATTCTAGAACTCCCTACCAATCTAAGAATATGGCTTACCCGCTTCAAAACTTCAAACCATAGATTACCTATTGAAACTGGTCGGTGGAGTAAAATTTATAAGGACCGAAGAATTTGTAATCTATGTAATGCCTCCACTTGTGACGAATTTCATTTCCTTTTGGCCTGCCCCTCTCTATCAGATTTAAGAAGTAAATACTTTCCATCATATTGTTGTAAGTATCCTTCAATTGGAAAGTATATATCTCTTATGAAAACCACATATAAACCACTTTTATTAAACTTGGCAAAATTCGTTAAAGAAGGTCTGTGTAAGTTTTAATCTATATGAAACCATAAACAACACATAATTATGTATACGGCACATTATTCCAATTTGTAAATATATGTATATATATATATGTGTATATAATGTATTTGACTGTTCTCTATGTCACTAATGTGAATTACGAGAAATAAAATTCTGTTCTGTTCTGTTCTGTTTCCTTTCTTTAGTTCGACTATTCAACGTTCATACTAACTCACATTCTTTACTTTGATGCACGGGCAGAGGTGTTCACAATGAACACTGGGTGTGGCATTTTTTGTTCCGAAGTAATATGTTTTTTTAAAGTTTTTTTTCAAATCTAAGCGAAGATGCTCAATGAAATAACGGAGTATCAACACCAATCAAATCAAATCAAATGTTTCAGTCGAAACACGGGATAGAACTAACCATTACACCAAGGAAATCGGGTGTTATTTATTTTCTTGACTAATTGATTAAGGTTCTTATATTTTTTAATCGGTAAGGATGATCAAAATATATGTATGTTATTGTTATTATGCTATCGATTATCTACAACCAGAACACTCAAGGTTCAAACCGCTTAATAACCTGCAAAATCTATTTCTTCAATAAATACTTTTTCACAAATCAATTATCAATTATCACGTAGATTTGTCAACTGCGTGATGTCAATAATACAATCGAAATGATGTAATCGACTTTGCATAACAATTGCAACAATGACATGACTTTAACATAAATGGCTAAAGCGGGCATATTTCCATCATAAAAACGTCTTAATAAACCAGCATAAGTCAGTCTACAGTGTAAGTAAACCTAGCCTCAATAATACTCGCTACTTCCCATATTGAGTCTAACTAGATTCAGTAGGAGGTGGCGTCAGCTAATCTTTCAGCGACCTATGACCTCCCAATCAAACGTTA
This sequence comes from Gibbula magus, assembly GCA_936450465.1. Lineage (NCBI taxonomy): Eukaryota > Metazoa > Mollusca > Gastropoda > Trochida > Trochidae > Gibbula > Gibbula magus. The sequence goes on along the minus strand of OW388292.1, from coordinate 57,107,147 downwards.
GATGACCGAATGGAATTAACCAATCAGACAACGGCTAATATTACAGTTCGGCGAACCTTTCTTTTAAAATTAAATTTCCCTAACTTTATCAACCTAAAACGTTTCAATAAACACAGTACGTCCTAACATATGGATTATGTAAGATATTAACTCATAAGTCGATTTAAATGTTTTGCATGTGTAAAACCTCGTTGTCCCGCTGTCGTGGCTTCAGCAGAGGCTTAAACGAGTTCTATAGCGATATCTGGCTGAGGAACTAGGTTCGCTTAGACTGATAGTTTGCATTTCCAAAGTGAATACAAACTTCAGAAACGACCTTTTGTCTGGGTGGATTGTGTGACGTCACAAGGTATGAATGAACAAGGTATTAATGTACATATTATCTGTGTTGCATATTTTTTAGGGCTCTCGACCAATCAGAATCTCGGATATAAGTGTAACAAAAGCAAATTATTGTCTCTTCCACAAACCATGTACTCGACACAATGTATCTTCTTAATCTTAAATTCGCTGACGCATCATAGTTTCTAAATATAACACATGTATAACATATATATATATATACGCCCTATCTCTCCTTCGAAATAAATAACATTTAAAAGGCCTGCTTTTCAGAACCATGAAAATATAATGTTTCACAAATAAAAATAAAGTTTTACTTCTGGAGACAATGTTTCAATCGCATTTATTATTGGTGTATTACTATCTTGCATTTGTGTCTGCATTATTTATTTTGCCCCACGGTTAAGATCTTGGCATGTTAGTCATAGAAACCGCACGAACTGAAGAAAAGAAACCTGTACGGTTTGTATTTTGTTAAAATGTTTTCTATACCGAACGCCTTTAACATTCTTTTTTCTCCAGTGTTCGATTATATAAAAAAAAATTCGAACTTAATCAGTTGAACCCAAAGCATTACAGAAAGTCTTCATCCTCTGTACGACCAGAAGACGTTCTTCACAAAGTCGACATTGCCAGTTCAAGCAAACATCAACCTAGCTGAAGTAACTTTGTCTGATTTCAAACATTTCGAATGAATGAGTTTTCTTCAGCTACACGGATGTGTACGTATCATCGAATAATAAATGTTTTAGATTGCACAGCTGCGTTCAAAGCCTTCGTGTAGTTATGTACTGAGGCAGAAAAGTAAAAAAAAAGACAGAAACCGCAATAAAATTGCAAGCTAAAATATAGTCAAAAGATATTACAGAAAATATACATGGTTTAAATGTCAGTAAGGAACTAGTTTTACTTGATGCATTCCTAATGATAAATGTAGTCAATATCTTACTTTTGATGCAAACGATACATGCTTTTAATCTTCTGGCATGGTATTTTTTATATGTTGTCCATTAGAACAAAGGTATCAGTCTTCTGTGTATCCATCCTAGAAACCTGTATACAAGCGAGCGAAACAAAGTTGCCTGGTTTCCAACTTTTCCATGCAGGACATTATGTGTCAGGTCCTGTTCTTCTAAAATGTTCATGCAGATTATTTCCTTTCGATGTTTTGCAAATTATTCAAATGATATTCTATAATTCTTATTGGGTGTTTTGCATATGTTATAAAGGTAAGGACATGCATGCACAACAGCCATATTATCATTCTCTTCCCACAGATGTTACTCCCTTCAGATTTCTATCAAAACCTCTGTTGTATTTAGGCTTCTTTGTCGGCTAGAAACGGAAAATCCTCATTGGTTCCTTTGGAATTTAGTTTTGCAATCCGCGAGTGGTATATGCCAAATACACGTCATAATGCTATATTTATGTGTTTTCCTCGATGTACCCTGTATGAGTTTGTTCAGTCAATTGACCATATTCCTGCTGATAAACAAAAAAAAGACCATATCAGAGACAGAAAACTGAAAATAGTTTAATTGTACTTTTAATATCAAACATAGTCGACGGACATATGCTAATTACTACTCTTCAGTCAAAGGCTAAGACCTTTGAAGTAGTTTCCGTCGATTAAGTCTTTGTAAGATGTGGTTTCATTGCAGGGAACTAATATGTGGCAACATTTTCCGCCGATAGTGCATTTGCTGAAACCGAGGAACATGGCTTAAATACAACATAGGTTACGATAGTATATCTTTAAAGGGATGATTCTGTCGCCATATTGGATTTTTTGCATTGCGTGAAATGAAACACTTCTATTGCACCCAATTTGTTCAACTTCTTAATCACTAAAGACATATACTGATAGAGTATTCATACAGTAACACACAACATGTCATTAAACTAATAAACAATTTGCTGTTATGCTGTAGCGAAGTTTTCCCCACTTGCAGGGTCGATAACCGGCTTCAGTTCTCATTGTTTTTATTTTTCAACAAATGTGCGCTTATGGTTATCAAGTAATGAAATATAATATTTAATAATAAATATTTATTTCTATATGTGATATTACCAATATCCCCTGTGATTATTACCAACAAAAAGACAGAAGAAGTAATGGGATCACATAAATCAGCAATTCTTATTGTTTATGGAACGTAAAAGGAAGTGAATGACTGACATTATATGGCAGATAAAAATAATTTTCCCGAAGTTATCATATGACAATCTATATACATTAATACACGTTAACGTCTTACCATTAACTAGTGTGTCCCTTTTAATAATCATATTGAGGAACGTAATTCATGTTATATGTTCAATGCGACAAGATATAACGTGTGTTGGAATGAGCACAGTAATAAAATGGCATAGTTACAGGTCCTTGGTCCGTTGTATTGGGACGAGGACCTGTAGCTCGACCAAAACGGATATTAATGACAATTTTATTAATTAACCTATTTTCGCTCTATGGCACCAAAGTGAAATATAGTTTACATTGAAATCATAATTATAAGCAATATTTGTGAACATATGGTACCGGTTACAGTTTTGAAGCGATACCTTCGCTCTTTCACCAATTGTGAAGACTGCTCTGTTTTTCAAAAATGATATATATATATATATATATATATATATATATATATATATATATATATATATATATATATATATATATATATATATATATATATATATATATATATATATATATATATATATATATATATATATATATATATATATATATATATATATATATATACAATACTTTATATTCCAATATGCATTTTTCTGTTTCTTTTTGCGAAGCCTCTTCAATGAATAATTGTTGGAAGCATAGCGGTAGTTTTATAGCCAATATACAAATGGTTGGTAGCCAAATAGTCTGCTTTGGCAACAGAGGTTGCTGATAAATATGCATATTGGAATATAAAGTATTGATTATGAAAGTTGATATACGTCTTCAGGGTATTATTTAAATTTGCTTATATATATAGCAAAAATAAGCATATATATGTATATGCTTTTGGGAGTGAGTTATTGTTTTACGACGGTTCGGCAGTATCGCAGCGATGATCAGCGGCGATTGATATTTATTGGCAAAATTGCATCCATCACAACAAAACAACTTGGATCCCGCACGAGGTTAGTGTGGAATAGGTATAGAAAATATTGAATACAGCCATAATTATTACAAAGAATTATATACAGCAACGATTTGGCTAGATGTTGATGAAAATGAAAAAAACGGATATATAGCTATTGTAGCTGTGTGCGGTTGTCTACATAATGTAAGTATCTTCCAACAATTATTCATTGAAGAGGCTTCGCAAAAAGAAACAGAAAAATGCATATTGGAATATAAAGTATTGTATATATATATATATATATATATATATATATATATATATATATATATATATATATATATATATATATATATATATATATATATATATATATATATATATATATATATATATATATATATATATATATATATATATATATATATATACAATACTTTATATTCCAATATGCATTTTTCTGTTTCTTTTTGCGAAGCCTCTTCAATGAATAATTGTTGGAAGCATAGCGGTAGTTTTATAGCCAATATACAAATGGTTGGTAGCCAAATAGTCTGCTTTGGCAACAGAGGTTGCTGATAAATATGCATATTGGAATATAAAGTATTGATTATGAAAGTTGATATACGTCTTCAGGGTATTATTTAAATTTGCTTATATATATAGCAAAAATAAGCATATATATGTATATGCTTTTGGGAGTGAGTTATTGTTTTACGACGGTTCGGCAGTATCGCAGCGATGATCAGCGGCGATTGATATTTATTGGCAAAATTGCATCCATCACAACAAAACAACTTGGATCCCGCACGAGGTTAGTGTGGAATAGGTATAGAAAATATTGAATACAGCCATAATTATTACAAAGAATTATATACAGCAACGATTTGGCTAGATGTTGATGAAAATGAAAAAAACGGATATATAGCTATTGTAGCTGTGTGCGGTTGTCTACATAATGTAAGTATCTAACCAAAAGATAAAGAACATTAGAAAGTGTTGATTGCTTAAAACATTACATATATAAATAGGAGAATGTAAGAAAACTGGCCATTAGTTTTGCACGTGGACCATGTTTGAGGCCGTTAGGCCGAAAACATGCTCCACGTGCAAAACTAATGGCCAGTTTTCGGACATTCTCCTACTTAAAACAAAGTTTAAGTAAACATGTTCTTGCTACTGAAATGCACGCCAAAACGTGTGCAAAACTAATGGCGACTTTTGCTCGATATGTATTTCATGATCTTCTCCGAATTGTCAGTTGCATTCCCTCGTCTGCCAAGTTATAATATGTAAAAACATCAAGCATTCCCCAGTGAAAGGTCAGGTTGTAAACATTATATTTTGAAAGGTTAAAGCAAACAAAATTGTTTTTCGAATTAGAAAATCAAAAGCAGCATGCAACATATTCATAATTGATTGATAAATTAATGGCAATTCATAGTTTACTTATACCACTATGTTTTATTTCATATTGATAAGATTATGACACTTTGTCGAATGTATGCTGACTTTTAAAAGTTTACAGATTTTTTAATCTTAATTTCACAGATTCATTAACCCTATTAGGGCTACGCTATGTTATTATTCAGTATCTTTTATTCAAATTCAACATAATATTTTGAAAATTCAGGTAAGTATCTTAAATTCCACTTAGTATCTCATAAATTTATATAAATATCTTTAAAATTTTACTTTGTATCTTAAAAATTTAATTTAGTATCTTGAAAATTCATTTTACTATTTTGAAAATCAAACTTAATTTTGTTTGTATCTTGAATATTCAACTTAATTTCGTTGAATATTCAATTTAATATCTTGAACATTCAAGATTGTATCGTGAACATTCAAGAAAGTTAATATTTCATTTTGAAACTTGAATATACAACGATAACAAATTGTTATTATACTTTTTAATGTTTTTAATTCAACTTTAAAATTTTAATATTACAATTTTGTATCAGACATTGTAAATATTCGAGATAACGCCTTGAGTTTTCAAGATATCGAGATGATTATTCAAAATATTAAGTGGAATTTTCAAGATACCAAGTTGAATTTTAAAGAAAATATGTTGAATTTTAAAGATGCAAAGTTCAATTTTAAAGATACAATGTTCAATTTTCAAATTCAATTTTAAAGATACAAATTTATATTTTCAAGATTTCTGTGATAGGTTCGTGAATTTTCGAGTTAGCAAGTCGAATTTTCATGATAAAATTTGTTGAATACTATCGTAGCTTGGCCGACGTGATTAATTTTCAGAATAGTAATAATATAATTTGTTATGATAATAAGTTGAATTTGCATAATACTAAGTTTCATTTTTAGATTCTGAGTTGAATTTTCAATATAAAACGATGCTTAACGCCATTAAAGTCTTCCGGACAGACGGGCATATATGCTTGGCTAATTCAGGACTGACATCTCCAACATATCTCTTTACCAAAATTCATATCTAGTGGTTACTATACAATTGTATTTATATACATGTATATCCCCTCACAAAGACATCATTATCAGTTTTTAACGATCTCATATCTTTATTAGTACCATTTGCTTATTAGGAGATACTTTTGTCATCATAAGTAGAAACGTATGTGTAATTACAATCGGGCAAAATTACTTTTACTTTCATCTTAGTCCCTTCGAGGTTTTTTTTATATTTACGTTTAAATTTGATTAATAAAGTATTAAAATTGTGTACAGGCCGGATGAATCAATCAATCAAGCCTTGTAAAAAGGTTTTTGAATCATTTTGTTCTCGATGTATATGTTACCAGTCTGGTTTTAGTAAGATAATTTACTAATCGAACGGGGATCTGTTCATCCATACTTTTGCTTTGCTTTCTTATATACAATGTATGTTTGCTGGTAGTTATTATCGTTTCTGAGAGTTTTTATAATATAGCTATTTTTTCTGTTCTTCAGTAAACAGTTACAGTAAAATAAGTCTTCAGAAGTTTTTACTCAAATAGTTAACAAATGCTAAGTCCTCTGATGGCCTGGGATGCAACACCTTATCGTGACATTGAAATGTCGTTGAAATTATCTTTGTTAGACATCTATACTTGCTAAAATATAATAGTTACGCTTTGGATTTTATTAGAGGTTTGGATGACAGACTAGTGATCATCGTATTTTGTCTTTGTTCCTGGACAAAGTAACTGATGACTACAGCTATGTCTAATGTAATTCAGATCCTCGTGACAATGTACTTCGGTTGACAGTAAGAACAACGTCTGTATTATACCGTAGGGAAGTTAACTACAATGAGAATAGCGGATGTCCAGAAGGGTTGGTCAGACAACCAGTTACGGTACATTGTTAATACTGTCATAATGGCCTCTCATAGCTACAGGCACTTCCCTTGCTTGGAGGCAAGGTCATTTACAAAATCACACCGTGGTTCTAATTCTCCGTATCCATAATACATTAATGACATTTAGATCTGAGTGAAACATGATCATGATAAACAGACAGAGTGTGTTAACAATTAGATGCAAAGCAGTATGTCTAGCATTCTCAGACTGACTTGTAATTAATTTACCTAACCTCACTTTCATCCGAAGCTTGAAAATAAAATCATCTTAACGCGAATCTAATTTGATACAACTGAAAATGTCCAATTTATCTGGATTCCATAATGATTTTGAATGTTTTTGAAAGAAAAAGAAAAATATTAATCATTGCTGTTCATTGTTAGTCTTATCATTCATGTATTACCCCTCTCTATAACATTAACCAGTTATGTTTTGATATTGTTCATAAAGAAACGTTTCCTTTAAAACAGCATATTTTATTGTAAAACAAGCTGGTGTCACAAAGGTGACATGAACGTCGCAAATTTGTTTTATATAAAGTTTAATATATGGTACCTTTTAACATGTTTTACACTTTATTGTATTTAGCCTATGTTTATTTTTGTTTTAGTCTCTCATAACCCTCAATGGGTGGCTCTTAACCTATGTTTTACCTGTATATATGTTTGTAATGCTAAGAGGTGAGACTTAAATAAAATATGTGTGTCTGTCTGTCCCCACCGCGAATTAATACTTTAAAATTGTTAAATAATGTCAAGAGCAGAAAAATCGACTGTAGAACATTTTGAAAAATTCAAAGTTCCACTGTGACTTTGAGAAAAATATCAAGGTCACCAAAATCTAATCAGCTCGTCATCTTCCCTAGGAGGTGCTTTGTATAAGATATGATGGTATTCCGGAGAATGGTTCTTGAGATATCTCGCTGACAAGCTTAACATGCACATTAACGTGTCGAAAAATTCCAAGTTCCACTGTGACCTTGAGAATAAACGCTAAACGCGCGGCGGGGGATAACAAAAAAAAAACAGAAATGAAATTTTTGCACTACAGAAAATGTTGTAGTAAATATTTCATTACACCAGGGACTCTATCTAATTAGAGAGTCTCTGATTATACTCGTTGTTTAACGAATTATTACTATGTCCGAGGTTCGAATCCAGTCAGAGATTGGACGTTATCTATAGTTATCAAGGTTATCTGTAGTAAATATGGCATCTGTAGTAAAGATAGTATGCATTGCACCTTTGCTATTCAATTTGCAGTTCCATCACATGGTTCGCTTATTCCATTAGGAATCCAGGGTTTCACTGCAATGCAAAGCTACATATATGTATGTATGAATTGGTGTTTTTTTAACTGCTTGAAAATTGCATCTCAGATGATACTAAATGAGGTCCATAGGTTTGGATCTTGCTAAATTGAGATCTAACAAAAATGTCAGGATGAATAACCCTTCTATTCGTTGAACAGTTTTCGTCGGATATGGCTCCTGTCGTTTCATGTTATATCATGTAATATACCATTTCGCCGTTATTGTTTTCAACTTATTTCATTCTAAAACATATTTTGTAAGTATCTGAAGTCATTCGTTCCACTTTAAACACCCCTGAGTGACCAATTAAGTTTTGAGCTCAAACTAATGTGCAATGACTTAGTCAAAAATAAGGGGACATGTTAAATGTAGACGCTATTTAGTCAAATTATGTCTCCGCTGTCAACCTGCTAGAACGGAAACCACAACACAGACTCACTTATAGGAAGCGTTCCAAGCTTGTTGGTTAAATGCAAAACTGCAATCTGCATCAACAATTCAATAACAACCATAATAAAGGAAATACCGACCTAACCTTCAGAGTTACAGGAACAAAGTCAAACAACAGAAAAAAGAAACATCCTTCAAATGAATGCAAATGCGTTCATTGAAGAAAACGAAAAACTAAAGATGATGTGTATCCTATTCGAATAAATGCCGCAATCGTAAACGAATTAAATAATAAAGAAAATATCAAAGTTTCACTTGACACAAATCCCCATTCATTGCTGTCAATAATCTACATGTTACAATGATATATAAATTAGTGACAGGATGTCCAGCTACAATTTCAATTTAGAACTCAATGTGAAAACCACGTCATTTATAAGAACCTAAAATCAATTCAATTTGCAATTCCACCACATGGTTTGCTATTTCCATCAGGAATCCAGGGTTTCACTGCGATGCAAAGCTACATATATGTTACGGGCTTTCTCCATGAATTGGTGTTTCCTTAACTGCTTGAAAATTGCATCTCAGTTGATATTTTATGAGGTCCATAGGTTTGGATCTGATATCTAACAAAAAGGTAAGCTGGATGATTAATCCTTGTATTCGTTGTATAATTTCCACCCGTTTATGGCTCCTTTCGTTTTATGTTATATCATGTAATATAACAATTTTTGTTGGACTGTTAAAATTATAACAAAATAATTTTTTTAATTTATTCCTTTTTGTGGTACATGCAAATAACAATTTACAAGTGACATTCTGAGTACAACAATATTAGTATAACACACATGCGTTTTAAGCAATCGAACCCTCCGTTTTGTGTTACAATTTGTGAGGGTTTTCAGTTAAAGAAGGAACAAAGGTAAATATAAAATTGGAGTAGTTGCAAGAAGAATAAGCGTTATATTTGTCGATATTGTATGTTTTCTTAATGTCATTTTTAATGTAGGTTAAGTTTGGTAATGTTATATAACATGTCTCCTTTATGGTTTTCAACTTATTTCATTTGGAAACATATCTGTATCATATAAGTATCTGAAGTCAATCGATTCACTTTAAACACCCCTGAGTGACCAAATAAGTTTTAAGCTCAAACTAATTTACAAAGAAAAATAAGGAGACGCTGTAGACTCTATTTAGTCAAATTATGTCTCCGCTGTCAAATTGCTAGAACGGAAATCACACCACAAACTCACTTATAGGAAGCGTTCCAAGCTTGTAGGCAAAACGCAAGGCGGCAAACTGCATCAACAATTCAATAAGAACCCTAACAAAGGTTGACCTGTGGCCTGCTACCATTTATCGGAGAAAATGTCATCGGACTTCACCTACTCTTCGATCTCGGTGATATAAAACCTTCTAGTCACGGCGGCTCCCTCTCGGTATGTTCAACACAGTCAAGTACTCGTTCAGCGCTACCTTGTGCGTAGTTTACAACAGGGTTTTCATTTGAAGATATCCGGACTTGAACATTCCAATCATCTCCATATAATGTACATTTTGTAATCCCTTGGAATTTTCATAAGAAACTTTATCCTCCATATTCTTCCATCTTCTTGTGTCACAGAAACACAAGTGAATTATTGGGTTGGATACAAGATGATTTTAGTATATGGCATGGATGTACTAACATTCAGTCTATTCCACTTTTTGTCAATTTCCTTCGCAGAGTATAACTCGGGAAATATTCTATCACTGGCTAATTTAAACATTATTGCATTTCGTCTCGTTGTGCCTGCGTAGCGGCGTTCTACGCCTATCTAGTGCAATCAGAAATCTCACACAATTGAATTAGCCAGTGATACAGACTGGCGCGAGTTGACGTAGGGCATCCGCAAGGCCAATGTATGAGCAGTTTTCCTTCACATCGGTGATGCGTGCATGTACATACCTTTCATGAGACAGAAATCAGTAATGTTACAACATATAATATAACTAAATATAGAAGTATAAAATCATAAAATTAAAATTATTAAATTATTAAATTATTAAATTATTAAATTATTAAATTATTATCATTTTCGATCCCCCCCCCCCCCCCTCTCTCTCTCCCCCTCCCCTTATGAAAAATGTGAATAGGTGAACCTCCCCCTCCTTTTAAAATCCCTGGATCTGCCCCTCAGACAAATTGCTATTCTTACAAAGTTACAAAGAACAGTTTTTGACATGAGAATAGCTCTATAACTATAATATATTTGAGCGAGAGATTAACAGGATTGAACTCACAGGTAAAACTATATATTCGTCTTGTTTTTCGCGGATAAGACATATATGGTATGTATATATGGCACTTCATTTGTGGTTATTTGTGTAGTTATTAATTAAAAGAGAGTGATAATACAAAACTACGACAATATCGTATTTCAAATCTGTCAAGTTTAGAATTACGTCAAGGCTTCCTCGCCTTGACAGTCAGCGCGACATTTGATTTAGAGGGGATTGAAGCGAGCGATCGTCAAGCGATTGTTTTGCTACCCTCTCTGAACAGAGGGCTGTTTTAACCTAATGGACTCTTCTGCAGGAGGGTCATGAATTGCCTCCCTTTGGTCACTTACGCTACTTTAGTGAAATTGATATGAAAGTCGCATGGGCCGGAATGAATAGCTGTCTGACCACTTCCCCCACTTCCTTTATGTCTACACGCTCAGCATAGAACGACATGCCAACACTGATCGATCAGTCTATTTGATTTGATCATCGACAGAAGGACAAACTATTAACTAATCTTGATCGATGCTGATCGAGGTTCTAACACTATGAATTTACACTTGACAGTGTACTATTGTTTCATGAATAGATTCCGCCCTTCAAATTGGATAAATTTTAGCGAGTTTTATAAAAATCTGGATTTACAAACATATTCTATGTATTTGACCGCTTAATTGAAAGTACATACAAATATGAGTGTTTCGTTTTATTTCTCTAGCTCAATTCGTATTTGCTTTTATGCGTAACAAAATTGATAGAACATAGTATTTCCATTGTAGCCTAATCGGTTAGCTGCACATGCAAAACACAATCAAACATTTATACCAGCTTTCTTCTATATCTGTAGGCCTACTATAACTTGTAACGACCATCAATAATCAAAATCAATCATATGCATGATTTCTTCATAAATATTTCTTGGATTAGTTACACAGAATGTACACTGTAGCTTATTCTTTTGAACAAACGCACTTCGTACGTCCCAGCAAGCGGTGGCGCAACAAATCTAAAGAACCGGCTTGACTAACGAGGGTGAAGGTCGTGGGACAAAGGGTATTCTGTCGATATGATTATCCATGTTGTTGTGTTGTGATTTAATGAGCACCAAACATTGTTAATTAGAAAAGAATAGATGGAGAATTTTCAAAATAAACGTGCATCGTTTTTGATAAGTTATACTTGACGACAATGCTTGGCACAGACAGCGACTTCGAATCTTCTAAGGGAGGTAACTCCTACACAAAGCATATCGATAAATATCTAAAGCATACTTATTAATGAACAATGGCCTTTTAATTGTGTTCAGGTTGAACATATTTAAACATATATTGCTAGAAATTATCAAACAATACAAGAGTCAGTGCTATATCCCTCATTTATGCAAATCAATCTCAAATGTTCGCAAAGCTATTTTTAGATTACTTTGCATTTTCTATACAATTCTATTAGGAAATGTCCCTATAATCACCGTAAAATATTGAGATGGTTCAAGTAAACATTTTCATAAAGTAAAAAGGATCCACCCCCTTAAAGAAAAATAAGGTTTAATAGTTTTATAAAGACATTGTATTTTTTATTTCGATTTGATTATTCTCAAAACACCTTTACACAAAACATCCCCGCGAGAGGTAGCTATATAAGACATGTGTTGTCCATCTCTAGTGTATTGCTAACGCAGTACATATACTAAAATTGGAACGATACAGAGAAGATTAGCATGGCCCCTGCGCAAGGATGACACGCAAATTCGTGAAGCGTTCCATATTTTTCGTTTTTGTCAGAATGAGTTCATTATATTCAGTATCAGAATGGCAATTAGTCTACGAAATCATTGGTTTCAGTTAAAAATTCAAATTTCGTGTAATATCAAAAAGTTTTGTAACATTTAAAAATGAATATTTCGTTTGAAAATTTGCAAAGCAGCTGCAATGGTGTGTGTTACTTCTTTGTTTTAAAATTTACCGATAATTCAGCAGCGGAAACAATGAAAACAACATTATATAATTGGATTTGAACATGAAATGAACCTAAACTGGAAATTAACCGATTCACCGGGCTTGTTTTATAAATGTCGATAAGATTCGTTACGTTTGCATGAGTGTCAAACTGGGAGATCAAGAATGCAGTTTGTATGAATTTGTTACGTAAATTCCTCCATCAAATGACCGCTTTACGCAACACGCTTGACCCTAGACTGACACCAGCCCCCTCAAATACTTTCTTGACTATCATTCTGTATCAATGTACGAGGGAGTTGATGGTTTGTTAGACATATTGAAAAGAGCTCTACACTAATGTTAATCTCATACTTTATCCTCAACAAGATCGATGTAACTTTGTCTATCAGGTTCAGTTTTGTGTGGCTTAGCGTGAAATCAAGAGTGAATAAAAATCACGTAGGCCTACTGTAGACAGCTTAGCCGGACCCAAGCGACTGAGAAACAAAAGAGCGTGACTACAGTGAAGCGTGACAACAAACACCTGAAAGGGTTGAAAGTGTATTAGGCCAATATGTTTTTCCTTTTCTGGTAATTTAAAGAGTTATAAAATAGTGTGCAATTGTTCCATGTCTAGAACTTTGCGAACAATGTAACATTTAAATGGCGACATTCAGACAGCAAATCTTTATTGCATTACATTGCGAACGCATGGATACCGATACTGACACTGGGAAGCGGCACAGTTTGAATCAACAATGGACACTGCTGTTCTGCCATACACTAGATAGTTGAACATTGGAATATGAATAATTGGCCCAATAACGCAACAAGGAACCTAACGTAATACAGCTTAATTAATTATTTATAAACCATCAACTTTCTCAAGTTTCACAGAAAAGGAAAACTACAATGATTTTGTGGGTTTTCTGTGGATCCGCCGGGGTAATTTACCCCAGAATGCAGAGCCTAACCTCAAGTCTCCCACCACAGTATACACAGACAGTATCTTACATGGATAAACATAACGACTGTGATGTTACTCCGGTGTCGGACCTGTGTACTGTATGAATACACACGGTAAGTTGAGAAAATGCACAGGCACTCATAGACTAACAGACGTAAAGTCCAAGAAAAAATAAATATGCTCTGTAGAAAGCTATGTATAGTGTGCGATCCATATTACGTTGGTTTTATATTTACGTGATTGCACATTGCTGTCTGTATTATGTGTGTGTTCATGAATAGGTCTTATACCAGGGGGCGGGATAGCGCAGTGGTTAGCGCGTTCAGCTTCGAATCAATAGGTTCGGGGTTCGGGGCACGGCAATTTTGTCTGCAGTAGAGAACTGTTCTACACGCAGTAAGGTTTGGGTGCAATGCTACATTGAATTTCAGCGTAGTACCACCCATGGTTCGCTAGTTCCAGCCGATGCTCGCAGGTTTCACCGCAAAGCATAGCCAACATGGCGTTGCGGGCTTTCTTCCTGCCATAATACTAGCAGCCGCGATATAAGTGAAATACTCTTGAAAGCGGCGTTAAACCCCAACTCACCCCACCTCACCTCACCTCTAAGACCAGTTACACAATATACTTCTTTTTTTTTTCAATTCCATACATACATACATACTCGTAGGCATTAGAACTAATAGTATTTCATACTACAATTGCCACGATACACTATTTAATTGGTCATGATGCAAATAGATAAGTATTTTACTCGTTACAAGCCCGGCTTAGTACACGCGTACTGTAACTAAGAGATGAAGTGCCATAAAATCATCATTAAAACGCATTTTCAAAAACGAATGATGACAATCGTGGAAGTTAATTCATCAATATTACGTGGTCTCCACATGGATGCAAATCGTTTCCTGCAACATCTTGCTTCAAATATATGTGCCACATACATTTTAATATCGAAGCGGCAACACTATAGTCAATATAAGTATTACATTTCACTGTCGATATTATTGACACGTGTACCAGCTTAAAAACAACTTTTGAAAATATGTATTTCGAAAATCGGTTCATGGTATGTTAAACACGTGATTGAGATACATATAATCGTAAACAAAATGTCTAATAGCTGCTCAATGTCAATTGAGACACTTTTAAACTGAAAACACAAACGAGTCACAAAAGATTACCCTCTTATTATGTATTTCAGACAATGGACAATGACATCCTTGATTAATCCAGGATATATGTTCCGATAATCTACAGTATATATAGTGTAGATTATCGCAACGTATACCCTGGATTATCGAGGATGGGACAATGATAGATCTGAAGTTCAAACATATTTAATATAAACATGTATATTCAGTGTTGTTGAAACTCAATTTTGCCCAGACAGCCGATAAAATATAACCTGTTTGGACAGTCAGTGCTAAAGATTGGTGCCTGACTCTAAGGATGTGGTATCACATCGTACACGGGGACTAAAAGTACACGAATTTGTACTATTGAAAAAATTCCAAATCCCATGAAGTAGGTTTAGAGTTACAGACATTCTAAAGTTCAAATAAAAAATAAACAGATTCAAATTCAATAAAATTTGGCACGCATATGTAAAAATCTGACCGTTATTTAAATCCAGTTAACTGATATTCGAAAAAACACATATTGTTTCGTAAAGATCAGTATATATGTTTATACATATTTAAACATTTATCTCATTTTTTTTCAAAACATATTTAGTTCCAGTAAATTTACTATTCTTTAGTGGTATGTTTGTACACATGAAACTTTTGAAGGTTTTTACATATTCTGTTTGTAGTGAACACCATAACTAGCCCTTTTCATAATAGTTTAACAATATTTGACCTGAAATAACTATATAAAGGGAAACAATGTGTCATGATGTCATCAGTTCCAAACCCGTTCTATGCCCATGTCACGTTAGAACCTGGGAAATGCCAGGAAAACCATGTTCTAAGCTATATGCATTGAAACTTGGTTAATTTTGAGACAGAATAAACCATCCGAAGTATTCAAAACACCCAAAGTCAGTTTCCAAAAAAGGTGGAGATAGAACAACGCTGTTATAATGGTACGAAATGTCATCATTCTGTTTTACGTGAACAGTCATACTGTTCGGGTTTGATTTGGTTGACAGTTGACACACACACTACATTGAAAAATTGGGTTCACATGTTAAATGGAAAATACATGTGACATACCTCAAATATGTGGTACTGGTACTCGTCAAAACAAACATTTTAGGGTAAAAATGCCGCACATGTGCATATATTAACGGTTATTGTCCGGGAAGCCTAAACGGTACTTTCTCCAAAACTGACAATTATGCTTCCCGGTACATTTGTAATAAAGATTTCAGGCGTCCAAGGCCGACACCATACTAACAACACATTAGAAACACGCTTGAGAAAACCATGATACATCATCGTCAACCATGCGTGACCAGAGCAACTGATATTAAAGGCGCTGTAGTGTGCTTTTTGCAAGTCATTTATTATTAAGTTTATACAATATATTGTTCCATTACATTAGAGGGTAAACCGGCCCGATAAGCCGATTATTCATAGAAAATGGTCATCCGTTTTTGAATAAAATAGTGCGACGTATAAATCGGCAGTGGTGTGAAACTCGTCAGTGTGAGAGATAGATCTGTGAGTCATATGCGATTTTGAGAGATCAGATAGCAAGATGGTTGACACTTTTATCATTGTACCATATTCTACGTCTACTTTGCGTGTTTAGATATCGCTACATCATTCAGATCACTTGAATTACCTTCGAGTGGCCATTTAAATGTGAACACATTACATGGTCGCGCGTTGGGAAATGGACTCATATGGCTTAACCGAACCATGTACATTCGTTTTAAAACTTGTTTTTATTGATTCGGGAGATTTATTCAGTCATTTGAACACTTATTTGCCTTTAAGTGAGAGCACTTTATTTCATTAAGCAGAACGTGTTACAGCACCTTTAACAATGCAAGCTATAGGTTACAAATAGTTTTACAATGCCACCATACTAACAGAACAGCCTTACAGTATCAGAACACGTGAACAAAGCACACTTGCAAATCATTTGGGAGAAAGGGGAACACAAACGGTCGATACTTATAGTTATAATTTCCTGCACACACATGATATATTATTTACATTTAAATACACCACTGTAAAGGGAATTCAGGGTTTTTTTTATAGGTAACTATTGCATATGTGGGTGAAATCAAGCAAAAGTCCTTCGTGTCGCAAATACGTATTTTTATAGAATGAGGTACATTTCTTTTGGTTTTTATGACTCTTTAAAAAACATGATATCCCATAAATAATCTTTTTGTTCCTTGAGGAGTATTAAATTGTCCAAAATACTAAATGAGTTGGAAAAATTGACGCCTCTAAATAATAGCGAAGGAAGGGCTGCAAAACACCCGGACTGGCAACATCTTTCACATGCACAAGAATCAATTTAGCCTTGATATAATTCTATTTAAAAGGAGGGTTCTATCGGGGTATTGTTTTTGTGGAAATGAAATTCGAGAGGAAAGTCATGTTTACATATATACGTTATTAATACATGATTAAAGGACAATTAAATTTAAAGATACTAATGAAGGTTATATTTTGATGACTTAATATTTCACAACTTGATAAACACAAGCGCACATTTGTTAAAAAAAAGAAAATGAGAACTGAAGCCATTCATCGGCGCTGCGAGTGGGGAAGACTTCTCTACATCATAACAGCAGATTGTTTATTACTTTTATGACATGTTATGTGCTACTTTGTGAATACTCTATCAGTGTGTGTATTTTGTTATTAAAAACATTAAAAAAAACTAAAAAACTCTCCCTTTAAGATACCAACACATAGAGCAAGATAGTATGAATGTATTACTGCATAAATACATGTTGCAAAGTGATATTTATATTAAATGATTATGTTAATGTCTGTTTCTCCAGCCATGTAGAGCCTTCGTACTGTATAATCCCATATAAGCTTAGATAGTAAATACCAAAAAATGAAAATTCAAAAAGAAAAACACAAAAACATTTCTTTCAAAAATTGTCAATTTTTGTCTTGAAAATAGTTCAGACATTTGTACTGGAGAGCGACAATGCTCGAGCGATGCGAGAAAAGCGAGCATCCCGACAGGGCTGTGCCGGTGCGACCTGTTCAAGAGGGCCTTCTGTGTTGAAGTGCTAACCGAATGGGACGTCTATGTAGGACTGTAGGTGACAGAAACGAGCAAATGAGAACAAAAGCAACTGAACAAACTTTTGACAAAATACAATAAAGTTAACATTAGTGATTGATTTTTACATAAATGTATAAATTTGTGAAAAAAAAGACATAAGATACATAGAAGAAAAAAAGGAAGTGAATGTTATTAAAGGAAATATATGAAACTTGACCTGTTATGCATCAAGCGTGAAATTGGCGTTGAAGCAGATTGATAAATGACAATAATAAGCATCACAGATTCGTTGCTCTTATATTGACTCTTATTCCAAACACAATAAAGAAACTCTCTCGATCATTCACTGACTCACAAAGAATTATTTTGCATTGTTCACTTTTTTTGTCTTAAAATGTTGACGTTACATATATACATGATGAAAACAGGCACTTCGCGTAGTCAGACAATTTATCGCGTAGTTACACACAGATTTCTCATAGTGAACGGGTTATATACAGATTTATCATTATCAACGGGGGCCAAAGAGTCCCTATCTCATATTTCAAATGCGCTATTATTAGCGGGACAGGCGTTGTTTAACTCATTGAAAATAGAATTTAAAGAAAGCTTTCTTTAATTCACAGTAAAAATAGGGAAGTCTCCTGAGGTTAGATTCAACAGGAAAATTGTAAGTCGAGACACTTGTTGTTGGTGTTAATGCAGTAATACATATGACAATACCCCGCGCTGACGCCCTGATGCGCAATTTTTGTTAGCTCCTACGGGGGCCTCATTTACCAAAATAAAAAATAGAACAATCTAAAAGTTAAGAGTGAAACTGTACCTGCTCATCGTAGGCATTTTATTATGTATTTTCGCTCGACTTTCTTGTGCGCAACAACGCCTCCACAATTCTCAATTCACTTTCAAAACAATTTAAATATCACGAATCGATTGTATTATTTAGATAAAGGAAGAAAGTTAAATACATATATGGAACAAGCGTTGTGTCAACCAAGTTTACCGCCGCCAGCCCACAAGTCGATTAGAGTTGTCTTCTCTTATAACAGCCATTCTCGGCTACGTACTGAAATCGTTCTTTCGAGTCGCCCATACACCTAACACAGTATGGACGGCGGATGTACGTTTCCTTTGATATTGTTAAAGTTTTATTCTCAAAATGCACCATTAACGGATTTCTATATCGGAAATGCTTATAATAATGACTTCACAAAGTGAACTTAATCCAGGTCTTTCTAGAGAATAGTGTTATTGACTGTGCTTAAGTGTTATTAAATTTATTTTATATACTTATCATTCTCAAAACACCTTCACAGAAAACACTCCCGCGAGAGCTTGCTATATAAGACATGTGTTGTCCATCTCTAGTGTATTGCTAACGCAGTACATATACTAAAATTGGAACGATACAGAGAAGATTAGCATGGCCCCTGCGCAAGGATGACACGCAAATTCGTGAAGCGTTCCATATTTTTATTTGAAAAGCATTAATATTTGCACATATACATCCTCTTAACAAGAAAATGCATTTAATTCATCATCCATGATTTTAGCGAAACTCATTCATTCCTTTGTGACAAAATAAGCAATTAAACATATGTTATTAATTTAATATATATTAACAATTTCAATTCATACAAACCAATTTGATAAAATAACTTTACATAAACAATGATAATATTGGGTAATTTAAAACAATGCTATATCTTGTTATCATTGTCATTTCAACATGCCCGCCTTTTACAACGTATACAGTACGTCAGTAGTTAATATCAGTCCTGTTTCTTCCACTAATTTTTCAATAATAACAGCTCACTCAGTTCCAGTTATGCATCAGTTTGTACATATGTTTTCATCACATTGTTAAGAGATTAACTGTTCACCTCAACGCGTTGTCAGTTATGTTTTGATTACAGTTGTTAATATCCTATCCCATTTTCAATAGTTCAATAGTAAAATGACCTGTACCCTGTGTACACATATTTCGTTCCCCATCATATTGTCATCAAGTGAATATACACATCAGCTTTGCGCAGTGGCGGTACCATAGCCAATGAGGTTTATCCGAGGCGTGGTTATTGCTAGTTGAAAACTAATCCCAATACCCCGCGCTGACGCCCTTCATTGGGCGGCATGCGCAATTTTTGTTAGCTCCTACGGGGGCCTCATTTACCAAAATAAAAAATAGAACAATCTAAAAGTTAAGAGTGAAACTGTACCTGCTCATCGTAGGCATTTTATTATGTATTTTCGCTCGACTTTCTTGTGCGCAACAACGCCTCCACAATTCTCAATTCACTTTCAAAACAATTTAAATATCACGAATCGATTGTATTATTTAGATAAAGGAAGAAAGTTAAATACATATATGGAACAAGCGTTGTGTCAACCAAGTTTACCGCCGCCAGCCCACAAGTCGATTAGAGTTGTCTTCTCTTATAACAGCCATTCTCGGCTACGTACTGAAATCGTTCTTTCGAGTCGCCCATACACCTAACACAGTATGGACGGCGGATGTACGTTTCCTTTGATATTGTTAAAGTTTTATTCTCAAAATGCACCATTAACGGATTTCTATATCGGAAATGCTTATAATAATGACTTCACAAAGTGAACTTAATCCAGGTCTTTCTAGAGAATAGTGTTATTGACTGTGCTTAAGTGTTATTAAATTTATTTTATATACTTATCATTCTCAAAACACCTTCACAGAAAACACTCCCGCGAGAGCTTGCTATATAAGACATGTGTTGTCCATCTCTAGTGTATTGCTAACGCAGTACATATACTAAAATTGGAACGATACAGAGAAGATTAGCATGGCCCCTGCGCAAGGATGACACGCAAATTCGTGAAGCGTTCCATATTTTTATTTGAAAAGCATTAATATTTGCACATATACATCCTCTTAACAAGAAAATGCATTTAATTCATCATCCATGATTTTAGCGAAACTCATTCATTCCTTTGTGACAAAATAAGCAATTAAACATATGTTATTAATTTAATATATATTAACAATTTCAATTCATACAAACCAATTTGATAAAATAACTTTACATAAACAATGATAATATTGGGTAATTTAAAACAATGCTATATCTTGTTATCATTGTCATTTCAACATGCCCGCCTTTTACAACGTATACAGTACGTCAGTAGTTAATATCAGTCCTGTTTCTTCCACTAATTTTTCAATAATAACAGCTCACTCAGTTCCAGTTATGCATCAGTTTGTACATATGTTTTCATCACATTGTTAAGAGATTAACTGTTCACCTCAACGCGTTGTCAGTTATGTTTTGATTACAGTTGTTAATATCCTATCCCATTTTCAATAGTTCAATAGTAAAATGACCTGTACCCTGTGTACACATATTTCGTTCCCCATCATATTGTCATCAAGTGAATATACACATCAGCATTGCGCAGTGGCGGTACCATAGCCAATGAGGTTTATCCGAGGCGTGGTTATTGCTAGTTGAAAACTAATCCCAATACCCCGCGCTGACGCCCTTCATTGGGCGGCATGCGCAATTTTTGTTAGCTCCTACGGGGGCCTCATTTACCAAAATAAAAAATAGAACAATCTAAAAGTTAAGAGTGAAACTGTACCTGCTCATCGTAGGCATTTTATTATGTATTTTCGCTCGACTTTCTTGTGCGCAACAACGCCTCCACAATTCTCAATTCACTTTCAAAACAATTTAAATATCACGAATCGATTGTATTATTTAGATAAAGGAAGAAAGTTAAATACATATATGGAACAAGCGTTGTGTCAACCAAGTTTACCGCCGCCAGCCCACAAGTCGATTAGAGTTGTCTTCTCTTATAACAGCCATTCTCGGCTACGTACTGAAATCGTTCTTTCGAGTCGCCCATACACCTAACACAGTATGGACGGCGGATGTACGTTTCCTTTGATATTGTTAAAGTTTTATTCTCAAAATGCACCATTAACGGATTTCTATATCGGAAATGCTTATAATAATGACTTCACAAAGTGAACTTAATCCAGGTCTTTCTAGAGAATAGTGTTATTGACTGTGCTTAAGTGTTATTAAATTTATTTTATATACTTATCATTCTCAAAACACCTTCACAGAAAACACTCCCGCGAGAGCTTGCTATATAAGACATGTGTTGTCCATCTCTAGTGTATTGCTAACGCAGTACATATACTAAAATTGGAACGATACAGAGAAGATTAGCATGGCCCCTGCGCAAGGATGACACGCAAATTCGTGAAGCGTTCCATATTTTTATTTGAAAAGCATTAATATTTGCACATATACATCCTCTTAACAAGAAAATGCATTTAATTCATCATCCATGATTTTAGCGAAACTCATTCATTCCTTTGTGACAAAATAAGCAATTAAACATATGTTATTAATTTAATATATATTAACAATTTCAATTCATACAAACCAATTTGATAAAATAACTTTACATAAACAATGATAATATTGGGTAATTTAAAACAATGCTATATCTTGTTATCATTGTCATTTCAACATGCCCGCCTTTTACAACGTATACAGTACGTCAGTAGTTAATATCAGTCCTGTTTCTTCCACTAATTTTTCAATAATAACAGCTCACTCAGTTCCAGTTATGCATCAGTTTGTACATATGTTTTCATCACATTGTTAAGAGATTAACTGTTCACCTCAACGCGTTGTCAGTTATGTTTTGATTACAGTTGTTAATATCCTATCCCATTTTCAATAGTTCAATAGTAAAATGACCTGTACCCTGTGTACACATATTTCGTTCCCCATCATATTGTCATCAAGTGAATATACACATCAGCTTTGCGCAGTGGCGGTACCATAGCCAATGAGGTTTATCCGAGGCGTGGTTATTGCTAGTTGAAAACTAATCCCAATACCCCGCGCTGACGCCCTTCATTGGGCGGCATGCGCAATTTTTGTTAGCTCCTACGGGGGCCTCATTTACCAAAATAAAAAATAGAACAATCTAAAAGTTAAGAGTGAAACTGTACCTGCTCATCGTAGGCATTTTATTATGTATTTTCGCTCGACTTTCTTGTGCGCAACAACGCCTCCACAATTCTCAATTCACTTTCAAAACAATTTAAATATCACGAATCGATTGTATTATTTAGATAAAGGAAGAAAGTTAAATACATATATGGAACAAGCGTTGTGTCAACCAAGTTTACCGCCGCCAGCCCACAAGTCGATTAGAGTTGTCTTCTCTTATAACAGCCATTCTCGGCTACGTACTGAAATCGTTCTTTCGAGTCGCCCATACACCTAACACAGTATGGACGGCGGATGTACGTTTCCTTTGATATTGTTAAAGTTTTATTCTCAAAATGCACCATTAACGGATTTCTATATCGGAAATGCTTATAATAATGACTTCACAAAGTGAACTTAATCCAGGTCTTTCTAGAGAATAGTGTTATTGACTGTGCTTAAGTGTTATTAAATTTATTTTATATACTTATCATTCTCAAAACACCTTCACAGAAAACACTCCCGCGAGAGCTTGCTATATAAGACATGTGTTGTCCATCTCTAGTGTATTGCTAACGCAGTACATATACTAAAATTGGAACGATACAGAGAAGATTAGCATGGCCCCTGCGCAAGGATGACACGCAAATTCGTGAAGCGTTCCATATTTTTATTTGAAAAGCATTAATATTTGCACATATACATCCTCTTAACAAGAAAATGCATTTAATTCATCATCCATGATTTTAGCGAAACTCATTCATTCCTTTGTGACAAAATAAGCAATTAAACATATGTTATTAATTTAATATATATTAACAATTTCAATTCATACAAACCAATTTGATAAAATAACTTTACATAAACAATGATAATATTGGGTAATTTAAAACAATGCTATATCTTGTTATCATTGTCATTTCAACATGCCCGCCTTTTACAACGTATACAGTACGTCAGTAGTTAATATCAGTCCTGTTTCTTCCACTAATTTTTCAATAATAACAGCTCACTCAGTTCCAGTTATGCATCAGTTTGTACATATGTTTTCATCACATTGTTAAGAGATTAACTGTTCACCTCAACGCGTTGTCAGTTATGTTTTGATTACAGTTGTTAATATCCTATCCCATTTTCAATAGTTCAATAGTAAAATGACCTGTACCCTGTGTACACATATTTCGTTCCCCATCATATTGTCATCAAGTGAATATACACATCAGCTTTGCGCAGTGGCGGTACCATAGCCAATGAGGTTTATCCGAGGCGTGGTTATTGCTAGTTGAAAACTAATCCCAATACCCCGCGCTGACGCCCTTCATTGGGCGGCATGCGCAATTTTTGTTAGCTCCTACGGGGGCCTCATTTACCAAAATAAAAAATAGAACAATCTAAAAGTTAAGAGTGAAACTGTACCTGCTCATCGTAGGCATTTTATTATGTATTTTCGCTCGACTTTCTTGTGCGCAACAACGCCTCCACAATTCTCAATTCACTTTCAAAACAATTTAAATATCACGAATCGATTGTATTATTTAGATAAAGGAAGAAAGTTAAATACATATATGGAACAAGCGTTGTGTCAACCAAGTTTACCGCCGCCAGCCCACAAGTCGATTAGAGTTGTCTTCTCTTATAACAGCCATTCTCGGCTACGTACTGAAATCGTTCTTTCGAGTCGCCCATACACCTAACACAGTATGGACGGCGGATGTACGTTTCCTTTGATATTGTTAAAGTTTTATTCTCAAAATGCACCATTAACGGATTTCTATATCGGAAATGCTTATAATAATGACTTCACAAAGTGAACTTAATCCAGGTCTTTCTAGAGAATAGTGTTATTGACTGTGCTTAAGTGTTATTAAATTTATTTTATATACTTATCATTCTCAAAACACCTTCACAGAAAACACTCCCGCGAGAGCTTGCTATATAAGACATGTGTTGTCCATCTCTAGTGTATTGCTAACGCAGTACATATACTAAAATTGGAACGATACAGAGAAGATTAGCATGGCCCCTGCGCAAGGATGACACGCAAATTCGTGAAGCGTTCCATATTTTTATTTGAAAAGCATTAATATTTGCACATATACATCCTCTTAACAAGAAAATGCATTTAATTCATCATCCATGATTTTAGCGAAACTCATTCATTCCTTTGTGACAAAATAAGCAATTAAACATATGTTATTAATTTAATATATATTAACAATTTCAATTCATACAAACCAATTTGATAAAATAACTTTACATAAACAATGATAATATTGGGTAATTTAAAACAATGCTATATCTTGTTATCATTGTCATTTCAACATGCCCGCCTTTTACAACGTATACAGTACGTCAGTAGTTAATATCAGTCCTGTTTCTTCCACTAATTTTTCAATAATAACAGCTCACTCAGTTCCAGTTATGCATCAGTTTGTACATATGTTTTCATCACATTGTTAAGAGATTAACTGTTCACCTCAACGCGTTGTCAGTTATGTTTTGATTACAGTTGTTAATATCCTATCCCATTTTCAATAGTTCAATAGTAAAATGACCTGTACCCTGTGTACACATATTTCGTTCCCCATCATATTGTCATCAAGTGAATATACACATCAGCTTTGCGCAGTGGCGGTACCATAGCCAATGAGGTTTATCCGAGGCGTGGTTATTGCTAGTTGAAAACTAATCCCAATACCCCGCGCTGACGCCCTTCATTGGGCGGCATGCGCAATTTTTGTTAGCTCCTACGGGGGCCTCATTTACCAAAATAAAAAATAGAACAATCTAAAAGTTAAGAGTGAAACTGTACCTGCTCATCGTAGGCATTTTATTATGTATTTTCGCTCGACTTTCTTGTGCGCAACAACGCCTCCACAATTCTCAATTCACTTTCAAAACAATTTAAATATCACGAATCGATTGTATTATTTAGATAAAGGAAGAAAGTTAAATACATATATGGAACAAGCGTTGTGTCAACCAAGTTTACCGCCGCCAGCCCACAAGTCGATTAGAGTTGTCTTCTCTTATAACAGCCATTCTCGGCTACGTACTGAAATCGTTCTTTCGAGTCGCCCATACACCTAACACAGTATGGACGGCGGATGTACGTTTCCTTTGATATTGTTAAAGTTTTATTCTCAAAATGCACCATTAACGGATTTCTATATCGGAAATGCTTATAATAATGACTTCACAAAGTGAACTTAATCCAGGTCTTTCTAGAGAATAGTGTTATTGACTGTGCTTAAGTGTTATTAAATTTATTTTATATACTTATCATTCTCAAAACACCTTCACAGAAAACACTCCCGCGAGAGCTTGCTATATAAGACATGTGTTGTCCATCTCTAGTGTATTGCTAACGCAGTACATATACTAAAATTGGAACGATACAGAGAAGATTAGCATGGCCCCTGCGCAAGGATGACACGCAAATTCGTGAAGCGTTCCATATTTTTATTTGAAAAGCATTAATATTTGCACATATACATCCTCTTAACAAGAAAATGCATTTAATTCATCATCCATGATTTTAGCGAAACTCATTCATTCCTTTGTGACAAAATAAGCAATTAAACATATGTTATTAATTTAATATATATTAACAATTTCAATTCATACAAACCAATTTGATAAAATAACTTTACATAAACAATGATAATATTGGGTAATTTAAAACAATGCTATATCTTGTTATCATTGTCATTTCAACATGCCCGCCTTTTACAACGTATACAGTACGTCAGTAGTTAATATCAGTCCTGTTTCTTCCACTAATTTTTCAATAATAACAGCTCACTCAGTTCCAGTTATGCATCAGTTTGTACATATGTTTTCATCACATTGTTAAGAGATTAACTGTTCACCTCAACGCGTTGTCAGTTATGTTTTGATTACAGTTGTTAATATCCTATCCCATTTTCAATAGTTCAATAGTAAAATGACCTGTACCCTGTGTACACATATTTCGTTCCCCATCATATTGTCATCAAGTGAATATACACATCAGCTTTGCGCAGTGGCGGTACCATAGCCAATGAGGTTTATCCGAGGCGTGGTTATTGCTAGTTGAAAACTAATCCCAATACCCCGCGCTGACGCCCTTCATTGGGCGGCATGCGCAATTTTTGTTAGCTCCTACGGGGGCCTCATTTACCAAAATAAAAAATAGAACAATCTAAAAGTTAAGAGTGAAACTGTACCTGCTCATCGTAGGCATTTTATTATGTATTTTCGCTCGACTTTCTTGTGCGCAACAACGCCTCCACAATTCTCAATTCACTTTCAAAACAATTTAAATATCACGAATCGATTGTATTATTTAGATAAAGGAAGAAAGTTAAATACATATATGGAACAAGCGTTGTGTCAACCAAGTTTACCGCCGCCAGCCCACAAGTCGATTAGAGTTGTCTTCTCTTATAACAGCCATTCTCGGCTACGTACTGAAATCGTTCTTTCGAGTCGCCCATACACCTAACACAGTATGGACGGCGGATGTACGTTTCCTTTGATATTGTTAAAGTTTTATTCTCAAAATGCACCATTAACGGATTTCTATATCGGAAATGCTTATAATAATGACTTCACAAAGTGAACTTAATCCAGGTCTTTCTAGAGAATAGTGTTATTGACTGTGCTTAAGTGTTATTAAATTTATTTTATATACTTATCATTCTCAAAACACCTTCACAGAAAACACTCCCGCGAGAGCTTGCTATATAAGACATGTGTTGTCCATCTCTAGTGTATTGCTAACGCAGTACATATACTAAAATTGGAACGATACAGAGAAGATTAGCATGGCCCCTGCGCAAGGATGACACGCAAATTCGTGAAGCGTTCCATATTTTTATTTGAAAAGCATTAATATTTGCACATATACATCCTCTTAACAAGAAAATGCATTTAATTCATCATCCATGATTTTAGCGAAACTCATTCATTCCTTTGTGACAAAATAAGCAATTAAACATATGTTATTAATTTAATATATATTAACAATTTCAATTCATACAAACCAATTTGATAAAATAACTTTACATAAACAATGATAATATTGGGTAATTTAAAACAATGCTATATCTTGTTATCATTGTCATTTCAACATGCCCGCCTTTTACAACGTATACAGTACGTCAGTAGTTAATATCAGTCCTGTTTCTTCCACTAATTTTTCAATAATAACAGCTCACTCAGTTCCAGTTATGCATCAGTTTGTACATATGTTTTCATCACATTGTTAAGAGATTAACTGTTCACCTCAACGCGTTGTCAGTTATGTTTTGATTACAGTTGTTAATATCCTATCCCATTTTCAATAGTTCAATAGTAAAATGACCTGTACCCTGTGTACACATATTTCGTTCCCCATCATATTGTCATCAAGTGAATATACACATCAGCTTTGCGCAGTGGCGGTACCATAGCCAATGAGGTTTATCCGAGGCGTGGTTATTGCTAGTTGAAAACTAATCCCAATACCCCGCGCTGACGCCCTTCATTGGGCGGCATGCGCAATTTTTGTTAGCTCCTACGGGGGCCTCATTTACCAAAATAAAAAATAGAACAATCTAAAAGTTAAGAGTGAAACTGTACCTGCTCATCGTAGGCATTTTATTATGTATTTTCGCTCGACTTTCTTGTGCGCAACAACGCCTCCACAATTCTCAATTCACTTTCAAAACAATTTAAATATCACGAATCGATTGTATTATTTAGATAAAGGAAGAAAGTTAAATACATATATGGAACAAGCGTTGTGTCAACCAAGTTTACCGCCGCCAGCCCACAAGTCGATTAGAGTTGTCTTCTCTTATAACAGCCATTCTCGGCTACGTACTGAAATCGTTCTTTCGAGTCGCCCATACACCTAACACAGTATGGACGGCGGATGTACGTTTCCTTTGATATTGTTAAAGTTTTATTCTCAAAATGCACCATTAACGGATTTCTATATCGGAAATGCTTATAATAATGACTTCACAAAGTGAACTTAATCCAGGTCTTTCTAGAGAATAGTGTTATTGACTGTGCTTAAGTGTTATTAAATTTATTTTTATATACTTATCATTCTCAAAACACCTTCACAGAAAACACTCCCGCGAGAGCTTGCTATATAAGACATGTGTTGTCCATCTCTAGTGTATTGCTAACGCAGTACATATACTAAAATTGGAACGATACAGAGAAGATTAGCATGGCCCCTGCGCAAGGATGACACGCAAATTCGTGAAGCGTTCCATATTTTTATTTGAAAAGCATTAATATTTGCACATATACATCCTCTTAACAAGAAAATGCATTTAATTCATCATCCATGATTTTAGCGAAACTCATTCATTCCTTTGTGACAAAATAAGCAATTAAACATATGTTATTAATTTAATATATATTAACAATTTCAATTCATACAAACCAATTTGATAAAATAACTTTACATAAACAATGATAATATTGGGTAATTTAAAACAATGCTATATCTTGTTATCATTGTCATTTCAACATGCCCGCCTTTTACAACGTATACAGTACGTCAGTAGTTAATATCAGTCCTGTTTCTTCCACTAATTTTTCAATAATAACAGCTCACTCAGTTCCAGTTATGCATCAGTTTGTACATATGTTTTCATCACATTGTTAAGAGATTAACTGTTCACCTCAACGCGTTGTCAGTTATGTTTTGATTACAGTTGTTAATATCCTATCCCATTTTCAATAGTTCAATAGTAAAATGACCTGTACCCTGTGTACACATATTTCGTTCCCCATCATATTGTCATCAAGTGAATATACACATCAGCTTTGCGCAGTGGCGGTACCATAGCCAATGAGGTTTATCCGAGGCGTGGTTATTGCTAGTTGAAAACTAATCCCAATACCCCGCGCTGACGCCCTTCATTGGGCGGCATGCGCAATTTTTGTTAGCTCCTACGGGGGCCTCATTTACCAAAATAAAAAATAGAACAATCTAAAAGTTAAGAGTGAAACTGTACCTGCTCATCGTAGGCATTTTATTATGTATTTTCGCTCGACTTTCTTGTGCGCAACAACGCCTCCACAATTCTCAATTCACTTTCAAAACAATTTAAATATCACGAATCGATTGTATTATTTAGATAAAGGAAGAAAGTTAAATACATATATGGAACAAGCGTTGTGTCAACCAAGTTTACCGCCGCCAGCCCACAAGTCGATTAGAGTTGTCTTCTCTTATAACAGCCATTCTCGGCTACGTACTGAAATCGTTCTTTCGAGTCGCCCATACACCTAACACAGTATGGACGGCGGATGTACGTTTCCTTTGATATTGTTAAAGTTTTATTCTCAAAATGCACCATTAACGGATTTCTATATCGGAAATGCTTATAATAATGACTTCACAAAGTGAACTTAATCCAGGTCTTTCTAGAGAATAGTGTTATTGACTGTGCTTAAGTGTTATTAAATTTATTTTATATACTTATCATTCTCAAAACACCTTCACAGAAAACACTCCCGCGAGAGCTTGCTATATAAGACATGTGTTGTCCATCTCTAGTGTATTGCTAACGCAGTACATATACTAAAATTGGAACGATACAGAGAAGATTAGCATGGCCCCTGCGCAAGGATGACACGCAAATTCGTGAAGCGTTCCATATTTTTATTTGAAAAGCATTAATATTTGCACATATACATCCTCTTAACAAGAAAATGCATTTAATTCATCATCCATGATTTTAGCGAAACTCATTCATTCCTTTGTGACAAAATAAGCAATTAAACATATGTTATTAATTTAATATATATTAACAATTTCAATTCATACAAACCAATTTGATAAAATAACTTTACATAAACAATGATAATATTGGGTAATTTAAAACAATGCTATATCTTGTTATCATTGTCATTTCAACATGCCCGCCTTTTACAACGTATACAGTACGTCAGTAGTTAATATCAGTCCTGTTTCTTCCACTAATTTTTCAATAATAACAGCTCACTCAGTTCCAGTTATGCATCAGTTTGTACATATGTTTTCATCACATTGTTAAGA
Source organism: Gibbula magus (assembly GCA_936450465.1). Classification (NCBI taxonomy): domain Eukaryota; kingdom Metazoa; phylum Mollusca; class Gastropoda; order Trochida; family Trochidae; genus Gibbula; species Gibbula magus. The sequence goes on along the minus strand of OW388292.1, from coordinate 57,076,266 downwards.
GATTAACTGTTCACCTCAACGCGTTGTCAGTTATGTTTTGATTACAGTTGTTAATATCCTATCCCATTTTCAATAGTTCAATAGTAAAATGACCTGTACCCTGTGTACACATATTTCGTTCCCCATCATATTGTCATCAAGTGAATATACACATCAGCTTTGCGCAGTGGCGGTACCATAGCCAATGAGGTTTATCCGAGGCGTGGTTATTGCTAGTTGAAAACTAATCCCAATACCCCGCGCTGACGCCCTTCATTGGGCGGCATGCGCAATTTTTGTTAGCTCCTACGGGGGCCTCATTTACCAAAATAAAAAATAGAACAATCTAAAAGTTAAGAGTGAAACTGTACCTGCTCATCGTAGGCATTTTATTATGTATTTTCGCTCGACTTTCTTGTGCGCAACAACGCCTCCACAATTCTCAATTCACTTTCAAAACAATTTAAATATCACGAATCGATTGTATTATTTAGATAAAGGAAGAAAGTTAAATACATATATGGAACAAGCGTTGTGTCAACCAAGTTTACCGCCGCCAGCCCACAAGTCGATTAGAGTTGTCTTCTCTTATAACAGCCATTCTCGGCTACGTACTGAAATCGTTCTTTCGAGTCGCCCATACACCTAACACAGTATGGACGGCGGATGTACGTTTCCTTTGATATTGTTAAAGTTTTATTCTCAAAATGCACCATTAACGGATTTCTATATCGGAAATGCTTATAATAATGACTTCACAAAGTGAACTTAATCCAGGTCTTTCTAGAGAATAGTGTTATTGACTGTGCTTAAGTGTTATTAAATTTATTTTTATATACTTATCATTCTCAAAACACCTTCACAGAAAACACTCCCGCGAGAGCTTGCTATATAAGACATGTGTTGTCCATCTCTAGTGTATTGCTAACGCAGTACATATACTAAAATTGGAACGATACAGAGAAGATTAGCATGGCCCCTGCGCAAGGATGACACGCAAATTCGTGAAGCGTTCCATATTTTTATTTGAAAAGCATTAATATTTGCACATATACATCCTCTTAACAAGAAAATGCATTTAATTCATCATCCATGATTTTAGCGAAACTCATTCATTCCTTTGTGACAAAATAAGCAATTAAACATATGTTATTAATTTAATATATATTAACAATTTCAATTCATACAAACCAATTTGATAAAATAACTTTACATAAACAATGATAATATTGGGTAATTTAAAACAATGCTATATCTTGTTATCATTGTCATTTCAACATGCCCGCCTTTTACAACGTATACAGTACGTCAGTAGTTAATATCAGTCCTGTTTCTTCCACTAATTTTTCAATAATAACAGCTCACTCAGTTCCAGTTATGCATCAGTTTGTACATATGTTTTCATCACATTGTTAAGAGATTAACTGTTCACCTCAACGCGTTGTCAGTTATGTTTTGATTACAGTTGTTAATATCCTATCCCATTTTCAATAGTTCAATAGTAAAATGACCTGTACCCTGTGTACACATATTTCGTTCCCCATCATATTGTCATCAAGTGAATATACACATCAGCTTTGCGCAGTGGCGGTACCATAGCCAATGAGGTTTATCCGAGGCGTGGTTATTGCTAGTTGAAAACTAATCCCAATACCCCGCGCTGACGCCCTTCATTGGGCGGCATGCGCAATTTTTGTTAGCTCCTACGGGGGCCTCATTTACCAAAATAAAAAATAGAACAATCTAAAAGTTAAGAGTGAAACTGTACCTGCTCATCGTAGGCATTTTATTATGTATTTTCGCTCGACTTTCTTGTGCGCAACAACGCCTCCACAATTCTCAATTCACTTTCAAAACAATTTAAATATCACGAATCGATTGTATTATTTAGATAAAGGAAGAAAGTTAAATACATATATGGAACAAGCGTTGTGTCAACCAAGTTTACCGCCGCCAGCCCACAAGTCGATTAGAGTTGTCTTCTCTTATAACAGCCATTCTCGGCTACGTACTGAAATCGTTCTTTCGAGTCGCCCATACACCTAACACAGTATGGACGGCGGATGTACGTTTCCTTTGATATTGTTAAAGTTTTATTCTCAAAATGCACCATTAACGGATTTCTATATCGGAAATGCTTATAATAATGACTTCACAAAGTGAACTTAATCCAGGTCTTTCTAGAGAATAGTGTTATTGACTGTGCTTAAGTGTTATTAAATTTATTTTATATACTTATCATTCTCAAAACACCTTCACAGAAAACACTCCCGCGAGAGCTTGCTATATAAGACATGTGTTGTCCATCTCTAGTGTATTGCTAACGCAGTACATATACTAAAATTGGAACGATACAGAGAAGATTAGCATGGCCCCTGCGCAAGGATGACACGCAAATTCGTGAAGCGTTCCATATTTTTATTTGAAAAGCATTAATATTTGCACATATACATCCTCTTAACAAGAAAATGCATTTAATTCATCATCCATGATTTTAGCGAAACTCATTCATTCCTTTGTGACAAAATAAGCAATTAAGCATATGTTATTAATTTAATATATATTAACAATTTCAATTCATACAAACCAATTTGATAAAATAACTTTACATAAACAATGATAATATTGGGTAATTTAAAACAATGCTATATCTTGTTATCATTGTCATTTCAACATGCCCGCCTTTTACAACGTATACAGTACGTCAGTAGTTAATATCAGTCCTGTTTCTTCCACTAATTTTTCAATAATAACAGCTCACTCAGTTCCAGTTATGCATCAGTTTGTACATATGTTTTCATCACATTGTTAAGAGATTAACTGTTCACCTCAACGCGTTGTCAGTTATGTTTTGATTACAGTTGTTAATATCCTATCCCATTTTCAATAGTTCAATAGTAAAATGACCTGTACCCTGTGTACACATATTTCGTTCCCCATCATATTGTCATCAAGTGAATATACACATCAGCTTTGCGCAGTGGCGGTACCATAGCCAATGAGGTTTATCCGAGGCGTGGTTATTGCTAGTTGAAAACTAATCCCAATACCCCGCGCTGACGCCCTTCATTGGGCGGCATGCGCAATTTTTGTTAGCTCCTACGGGGGCCTCATTTACCAAAATAAAAAATAGAACAATCTAAAAGTTAAGAGTGAAACTGTACCTGCTCATCGTAGGCATTTTATTATGTATTTTCGCTCGACTTTCTTGTGCGCAACAACGCCTCCACAATTCTCAATTCACTTTCAAAACAATTTAAATATCACGAATCGATTGTATTATTTAGATAAAGGAAGAAAGTTAAATACATATATGGAACAAGCGTTGTGTCAACCAAGTTTACCGCCGCCAGCCCACAAGTCGATTAGAGTTGTCTTCTCTTATAACAGCCATTCTCGGCTACGTACTGAAATCGTTCTTTCGAGTCGCCCATACACCTAACACAGTATGGACGGCGGATGTACGTTTCCTTTGATATTGTTAAAGTTTTATTCTCAAAATGCACCATTAACGGATTTCTATATCGGAAATGCTTATAATAATGACTTCACAAAGTGAACTTAATCCAGGTCTTTCTAGAGAATAGTGTTATTGACTGTGCTTAAGTGTTATTAAATTTATTTTATATACTTATCATTCTCAAAACACCTTCACAGAAAACACTCCCGCGAGAGCTTGCTATATAAGACATGTGTTGTCCATCTCTAGTGTATTGCTAACGCAGTACATATACTAAAATTGGAACGATACAGAGAAGATTAGCATGGCCCCTGCGCAAGGATGACACGCAAATTCGTGAAGCGTTCCATATTTTTATTTGAAAAGCATTAATATTTGCACATATACATCCTCTTAACAAGAAAATGCATTTAATTCATCATCCATGATTTTAGCGAAACTCATTCATTCCTTTGTGACAAAATAAGCAATTAAACATATGTTATTAATTTAATATATATTAACAATTTCAATTCATACAAACCAATTTGATAAAATAACTTTACATAAACAATGATAATATTGGGTAATTTAAAACAATGCTATATCTTGTTATCATTGTCATTTCAACATGCCCGCCTTTTACAACGTATACAGTACGTCAGTAGTTAATATCAGTCCTGTTTCTTCCACTAATTTTTCAATAATAACAGCTCACTCAGTTCCAGTTATGCATCAGTTTGTACATATGTTTTCATCACATTGTTAAGAGATTAACTGTTCACCTCAACGCGTTGTCAGTTATGTTTTGATTACAGTTGTTAATATCCTATCCCATTTTCAATAGTTCAATAGTAAAATGACCTGTACCCTGTGTACACATATTTCGTTCCCCATCATATTGTCATCAAGTGAATATACACATCAGCTTTGCGCAGTGGCGGTACCATAGCCAATGAGGTTTATCCGAGGCGTGGTTATTGCTAGTTGAAAACTAATCCCAATACCCCGCGCTGACGCCCTTCATTGGGCGGCATGCGCAATTTTTGTTAGCTCCTACGGGGGCCTCATTTACCAAAATAAAAAATAGAACAATCTAAAAGTTAAGAGTGAAACTGTACCTGCTCATCGTAGGCATTTTATTATGTATTTTCGCTCGACTTTCTTGTGCGCAACAACGCCTCCACAATTCTCAATTCACTTTCAAAACAATTTAAATATCACGAATCGATTGTATTATTTAGATAAAGGAAGAAAGTTAAATACATATATGGAACAAGCGTTGTGTCAACCAAGTTTACCGCCGCCAGCCCACAAGTCGATTAGAGTTGTCTTCTCTTATAACAGCCATTCTCGGCTACGTACTGAAATCGTTCTTTCGAGTCGCCCATACACCTAACACAGTATGGACGGCGGATGTACGTTTCCTTTGATATTGTTAAAGTTTTATTCTCAAAATGCACCATTAACGGATTTCTATATCGGAAATGCTTATAATAATGACTTCACAAAGTGAACTTAATCCAGGTCTTTCTAGAGAATAGTGTTATTGACTGTGCTTAAGTGTTATTAAATTTATTTTATATACTTATCATTCTCAAAACACCTTCACAGAAAACACTCCCGCGAGAGCTTGCTATATAAGACATGTGTTGTCCATCTCTAGTGTATTGCTAACGCAGTACATATACTAAAATTGGAACGATACAGAGAAGATTAGCATGGCCCCTGCGCAAGGATGACACGCAAATTCGTGAAGCGTTCCATATTTTTATTTGAAAAGCATTAATATTTGCACATATACATCCTCTTAACAAGAAAATGCATTTAATTCATCATCCATGATTTTAGCGAAACTCATTCATTCCTTTGTGACAAAATAAGCAATTAAACATATGTTATTAATTTAATATATATTAACAATTTCAATTCATACAAACCAATTTGATAAAATAACTTTACATAAACAATGATAATATTGGGTAATTTAAAACAATGCTATATCTTGTTATCATTGTCATTTCAACATGCCCGCCTTTTACAACGTATACAGTACGTCAGTAGTTAATATCAGTCCTGTTTCTTCCACTAATTTTTCAATAATAACAGCTCACTCAGTTCCAGTTATGCATCAGTTTGTACATATGTTTTCATCACATTGTTAAGAGATTAACTGTTCACCTCAACGCGTTGTCAGTTATGTTTTGATTACAGTTGTTAATATCCTATCCCATTTTCAATAGTTCAATAGTAAAATGACCTGTACCCTGTGTACACATATTTCGTTCCCCATCATATTGTCATCAAGTGAATATACACATCAGCTTTGCGCAGTGGCGGTACCATAGCCAATGAGGTTTATCCGAGGCGTGGTTATTGCTAGTTGAAAACTAATCCCAATACCCCGCGCTGACGCCCTTCATTGGGCGGCATGCGCAATTTTTGTTAGCTCCTACGGGGGCCTCATTTACCAAAATAAAAAATAGAACAATCTAAAAGTTAAGAGTGAAACTGTACCTGCTCATCGTAGGCATTTTATTATGTATTTTCGCTCGACTTTCTTGTGCGCAACAACGCCTCCACAATTCTCAATTCACTTTCAAAACAATTTAAATATCACGAATCGATTGTATTATTTAGATAAAGGAAGAAAGTTAAATACATATATGGAACAAGCGTTGTGTCAACCAAGTTTACCGCCGCCAGCCCACAAGTCGATTAGAGTTGTCTTCTCTTATAACAGCCATTCTCGGCTACGTACTGAAATCGTTCTTTCGAGTCGCCCATACACCTAACACAGTATGGACGGCGGATGTACGTTTCCTTTGATATTGTTAAAGTTTTATTCTCAAAATGCACCATTAACGGATTTCTATATCGGAAATGCTTATAATAATGACTTCACAAAGTGAACTTAATCCAGGTCTTTCTAGAGAATAGTGTTATTGACTGTGCTTAAGTGTTATTAAATTTATTTTATATACTTATCATTCTCAAAACACCTTCACAGAAAACACTCCCGCGAGAGCTTGCTATATAAGACATGTGTTGTCCATCTCTAGTGTATTGCTAACGCAGTACATATACTAAAATTGGAACGATACAGAGAAGATTAGCATGGCCCCTGCGCAAGGATGACACGCAAATTCGTGAAGCGTTCCATATTTTTATTTGAAAAGCATTAATATTTGCACATATACATCCTCTTAACAAGAAAATGCATTTAATTCATCATCCATGATTTTAGCGAAACTCATTCATTCCTTTGTGACAAAATAAGCAATTAAACATATGTTATTAATTTAATATATATTAACAATTTCAATTCATACAAACCAATTTGATAAAATAACTTTACATAAACAATGATAATATTGGGTAATTTAAAACAATGCTATATCTTGTTATCATTGTCATTTCAACATGCCCGCCTTTTACAACGTATACAGTACGTCAGTAGTTAATATCAGTCCTGTTTCTTCCACTAATTTTTCAATAATAACAGCTCACTCAGTTCCAGTTATGCATCAGTTTGTACATATGTTTTCATCACATTGTTAAGAGATTAACTGTTCACCTCAACGCGTTGTCAGTTATGTTTTGATTACAGTTGTTAATATCCTATCCCATTTTCAATAGTTCAATAGTAAAATGACCTGTACCCTGTGTACACATATTTCGTTCCCCATCATATTGTCATCAAGTGAATATACACATCAGCTTTGCGCAGTGGCGGTACCATAGCCAATGAGGTTTATCCGAGGCGTGGTTATTGCTAGTTGAAAACTAATCCCAATACCCCGCGCTGACGCCCTTCATTGGGCGGCATGCGCAATTTTTGTTAGCTCCTACGGGGGCCTCATTTACCAAAATAAAAAATAGAACAATCTAAAAGTTAAGAGTGAAACTGTACCTGCTCATCGTAGGCATTTTATTATGTATTTTCGCTCGACTTTCTTGTGCGCAACAACGCCTCCACAATTCTCAATTCACTTTCAAAACAATTTAAATATCACGAATCGATTGTATTATTTAGATAAAGGAAGAAAGTTAAATACATATATGGAACAAGCGTTGTGTCAACCAAGTTTACCGCCGCCAGCCCACAAGTCGATTAGAGTTGTCTTCTCTTATAACAGCCATTCTCGGCTACGTACTGAAATCGTTCTTTCGAGTCGCCCATACACCTAACACAGTATGGACGGCGGATGTACGTTTCCTTTGATATTGTTAAAGTTTTATTCTCAAAATGCACCATTAACGGATTTCTATATCGGAAATGCTTATAATAATGACTTCACAAAGTGAACTTAATCCAGGTCTTTCTAGAGAATAGTGTTATTGACTGTGCTTAAGTGTTATTAAATTTATTTTATATACTTATCATTCTCAAAACACCTTCACAGAAAACACTCCCGCGAGAGCTTGCTATATAAGACATGTGTTGTCCATCTCTAGTGTATTGCTAACGCAGTACATATACTAAAATTGGAACGATACAGAGAAGATTAGCATGGCCCCTGCGCAAGGATGACACGCAAATTCGTGAAGCGTTCCATATTTTTATTTGAAAAGCATTAATATTTGCACATATACATCCTCTTAACAAGAAAATGCATTTAATTCATCATCCATGATTTTAGCGAAACTCATTCATTCCTTTGTGACAAAATAAGCAATTAAACATATGTTATTAATTTAATATATATTAACAATTTCAATTCATACAAACCAATTTGATAAAATAACTTTACATAAACAATGATAATATTGGGTAATTTAAAACAATGCTATATCTTGTTATCATTGTCATTTCAACATGCCCGCCTTTTACAACGTATACAGTACGTCAGTAGTTAATATCAGTCCTGTTTCTTCCACTAATTTTTCAATAATAACAGCTCACTCAGTTCCAGTTATGCATCAGTTTGTACATATGTTTTCATCACATTGTTAAGAGATTAACTGTTCACCTCAACGCGTTGTCAGTTATGTTTTGATTACAGTTGTTAATATCCTATCCCATTTTCAATAGTTCAATAGTAAAATGACCTGTACCCTGTGTACACATATTTCGTTCCCCATCATATTGTCATCAAGTGAATATACACATCAGCTTTGCGCAGTGGCGGTACCATAGCCAATGAGGTTTATCCGAGGCGTGGTTATTGCTAGTTGAAAACTAATCCCAATACCCCGCGCTGACGCCCTTCATTGGGCGGCATGCGCAATTTTTGTTAGCTCCTACGGGGGCCTCATTTACCAAAATAAAAAATAGAACAATCTAAAAGTTAAGAGTGAAACTGTACCTGCTCATCGTAGGCATTTTATTATGTATTTTCGCTCGACTTTCTTGTGCGCAACAACGCCTCCACAATTCTCAATTCACTTTCAAAACAATTTAAATATCACGAATCGATTGTATTATTTAGATAAAGGAAGAAAGTTAAATACATATATGGAACAAGCGTTGTGTCAACCAAGTTTACCGCCGCCAGCCCACAAGTCGATTAGAGTTGTCTTCTCTTATAACAGCCATTCTCGGCTACGTACTGAAATCGTTCTTTCGAGTCGCCCATACACCTAACACAGTATGGACGGCGGATGTACGTTTCCTTTGATATTGTTAAAGTTTTATTCTCAAAATGCACCATTAACGGATTTCTATATCGGAAATGCTTATAATAATGACTTCACAAAGTGAACTTAATCCAGGTCTTTCTAGAGAATAGTGTTATTGACTGTGCTTAAGTGTTATTAAATTTATTTTATATACTTATCATTCTCAAAACACCTTCACAGAAAACACTCCCGCGAGAGCTTGCTATATAAGACATGTGTTGTCCATCTCTAGTGTATTGCTAACGCAGTACATATACTAAAATTGGAACGATACAGAGAAGATTAGCATGGCCCCTGCGCAAGGATGACACGCAAATTCGTGAAGCGTTCCATATTTTTATTTGAAAAGCATTAATATTTGCACATATACATCCTCTTAACAAGAAAATGCATTTAATTCATCATCCATGATTTTAGCGAAACTCATTCATTCCTTTGTGACAAAATAAGCAATTAAACATATGTTATTAATTTAATATATATTAACAATTTCAATTCATACAAACCAATTTGATAAAATAACTTTACATAAACAATGATAATATTGGGTAATTTAAAACAATGCTATATCTTGTTATCATTGTCATTTCAACATGCCCGCCTTTTACAACGTATACAGTACGTCAGTAGTTAATATCAGTCCTGTTTCTTCCACTAATTTTTCAATAATAACAGCTCACTCAGTTCCAGTTATGCATCAGTTTGTACATATGTTTTCATCACATTGTTAAGAGATTAACTGTTCACCTCAACGCGTTGTCAGTTATGTTTTGATTACAGTTGTTAATATCCTATCCCATTTTCAATAGTTCAATAGTAAAATGACCTGTACCCTGTGTACACATATTTCGTTCCCCATCATATTGTCATCAAGTGAATATACACATCAGCTTTGCGCAGTGGCGGTACCATAGCCAATGAGGTTTATCCGAGGCGTGGTTATTGCTAGTTGAAAACTAATCCCAATACCCCGCGCTGACGCCCTTCATTGGGCGGCATGCGCAATTTTTGTTAGCTCCTACGGGGGCCTCATTTACCAAAATAAAAAATAGAACAATCTAAAAGTTAAGAGTGAAACTGTACCTGCTCATCGTAGGCATTTTATTATGTATTTTCGCTCGACTTTCTTGTGCGCAACAACGCCTCCACAATTCTCAATTCACTTTCAAAACAATTTAAATATCACGAATCGATTGTATTATTTAGATAAAGGAAGAAAGTTAAATACATATATGGAACAAGCGTTGTGTCAACCAAGTTTACCGCCGCCAGCCCACAAGTCGATTAGAGTTGTCTTCTCTTATAACAGCCATTCTCGGCTACGTACTGAAATCGTTCTTTCGAGTCGCCCATACACCTAACACAGTATGGACGGCGGATGTACGTTTCCTTTGATATTGTTAAAGTTTTATTCTCAAAATGCACCATTAACGGATTTCTATATCGGAAATGCTTATAATAATGACTTCACAAAGTGAACTTAATCCAGGTCTTTCTAGAGAATAGTGTTATTGACTGTGCTTAAGTGTTATTAAATTTATTTTATATACTTATCATTCTCAAAACACCTTCACAGAAAACACTCCCGCGAGAGCTTGCTATATAAGACATGTGTTGTCCATCTCTAGTGTATTGCTAACGCAGTACATATACTAAAATTGGAACGATACAGAGAAGATTAGCATGGCCCCTGCGCAAGGATGACACGCAAATTCGTGAAGCGTTCCATATTTTTATTTGAAAAGCATTAATATATTAGCACATATACATCCTCTTAACAAGAAAATGCATTTAATTCATCATCCATGATTTTAGCGAAACTCATTCATTCCTTTGTGACAAAATAAGCAATTAAACATATGTTATTAATTTAATATATATTAACAATTTCAATTCATACAAACCAATTTGATAAAATAACTTTACATAAACAATGATAATATTGGGTAATTTAAAACAATGCTATATCTTGTTATCATTGTCATTTCAACATGCCCGCCTTTTACAACGTATACAGTACGTCAGTAGTTAATATCAGTCCTGTTTCTTCCACTAATTTTTCAATAATAACAGCTCACTCAGTTCCAGTTATGCATCAGTTTGTACATATGTTTTCATCACATTGTTAAGAGATTAACTGTTCACCTCAACGCGTTGTCAGTTATGTTTTGATTACAGTTGTTAATATCCTATCCCATTTTCAATAGTTCAATAGTAAAATGACCTGTACCCTGTGTACACATATTTCGTTCCCCATCATATTGTCATCAAGTGAATATACACATCAGCTTTGCGCAGTGGCGGTACCATAGCCAATGAGGTTTATCCGAGGCGTGGTTATTGCTAGTTGAAAACTAATCCCAATACCCCGCGCTGACGCCCTTCATTGGGCGGCATGCGCAATTTTTGTTAGCTCCTACGGGGGCCTCATTTACCAAAATAAAAAATAGAACAATCTAAAAGTTAAGAGTGAAACTGTACCTGCTCATCGTAGGCATTTTATTATGTATTTTCGCTCGACTTTCTTGTGCGCAACAACGCCTCCACAATTCTCAATTCACTTTCAAAACAATTTAAATATCACGAATCGATTGTATTATTTAGATAAAGGAAGAAAGTTAAATACATATATGGAACAAGCGTTGTGTCAACCAAGTTTACCGCCGCCAGCCCACAAGTCGATTAGAGTTGTCTTCTCTTATAACAGCCATTCTCGGCTACGTACTGAAATCGTTCTTTCGAGTCGCCCATACACCTAACACAGTATGGACGGCGGATGTACGTTTCCTTTGATATTGTTAAAGTTTTATTCTCAAAATGCACCATTAACGGATTTCTATATCGGAAATGCTTATAATAATGACTTCACAAAGTGAACTTAATCCAGGTCTTTCTAGAGAATAGTGTTATTGACTGTGCTTAAGTGTTATTAAATTTATTTTATATACTTATCATTCTCAAAACACCTTCACAGAAAACACTCCCGCGAGAGCTTGCTATATAAGACATGTGTTGTCCATCTCTAGTGTATTGCTAACGCAGTACATATACTAAAATTGGAACGATACAGAGAAGATTAGCATGGCCCCTGCGCAAGGATGACACGCAAATTCGTGAAGCGTTCCATATTTTTATTTGAAAAGCATTAATATTTGCACATATACATCCTCTTAACAAGAAAATGCATTTAATTCATCATCCATGATTTTAGCGAAACTCATTCATTCCTTTGTGACAAAATAAGCAATTAAACATATGTTATTAATTTAATATATATTAACAATTTCAATTCATACAAACCAATTTGATAAAATAACTTTACATAAACAATGATAATATTGGGTAATTTAAAACAATGCTATATCTTGTTATCATTGTCATTTCAACATGCCCGCCTTTTACAACGTATACAGTACGTCAGTAGTTAATATCAGTCCTGTTTCTTCCACTAATTTTTCAATAATAACAGCTCACTCAGTTCCAGTTATGCATCAGTTTGTACATATGTTTTCATCACATTGTTAAGAGATTAACTGTTCACCTCAACGCGTTGTCAGTTATGTTTTGATTACAGTTGTTAATATCCTATCCCATTTTCAATAGTTCAATAGTAAAATGACCTGTACCCTGTGTACACATATTTCGTTCCCCATCATATTGTCATCAAGTGAATATACACATCAGCTTTGCGCAGTGGCGGTACCATAGCCAATGAGGTTTATCCGAGGCGTGGTTATTGCTAGTTGAAAACTAATCCCAATACCCCGCGCTGACGCCCTTCATTGGGCGGCATGCGCAATTTTTGTTAGCTCCTACGGGGGCCTCATTTACCAAAATAAAAAATAGAACAATCTAAAAGTTAAGAGTGAAACTGTACCTGCTCATCGTAGGCATTTTATTATGTATTTTCGCTCGACTTTCTTGTGCGCAACAACGCCTCCACAATTCTCAATTCACTTTCAAAACAATTTAAATATCACGAATCGATTGTATTATTTAGATAAAGGAAGAAAGTTAAATACATATATGGAACAAGCGTTGTGTCAACCAAGTTTACCGCCGCCAGCCCACAAGTCGATTAGAGTTGTCTTCTCTTATAACAGCCATTCTCGGCTACGTACTGAAATCGTTCTTTCGAGTCGCCCATACACCTAACACAGTATGGACGGCGGATGTACGTTTCCTTTGATATTGTTAAAGTTTTATTCTCAAAATGCACCATTAACGGATTTCTATATCGGAAATGCTTATAATAATGACTTCACAAAGTGAACTTAATCCAGGTCTTTCTAGAGAATAGTGTTATTGACTGTGCTTAAGTGTTATTAAATTTATTTTATATACTTATCATTCTCAAAACACCTTCACAGAAAACACTCCCGCGAGAGCTTGCTATATAAGACATGTGTTGTCCATCTCTAGTGTATTGCTAACGCAGTACATATACTAAAATTGGAACGATACAGAGAAGATTAGCATGGCCCCTGCGCAAGGATGACACGCAAATTCGTGAAGCGTTCCATATTTTTATTTGAAAAGCATTAATATTTGCACATATACATCCTCTTAACAAGAAAATGCATTTAATTCATCATCCATGATTTTAGCGAAACTCATTCATTCCTTTGTGACAAAATAAGCAATTAAACATATGTTATTAATTTAATATATATTAACAATTTCAATTCATACAAACCAATTTGATAAAATAACTTTACATAAACAATGATAATATTGGGTAATTTAAAACAATGCTATATCTTGTTATCATTGTCATTTCAACATGCCCGCCTTTTACAACGTATACAGTACGTCAGTAGTTAATATCAGTCCTGTTTCTTCCACTAATTTTTCAATAATAACAGCTCACTCAGTTCCAGTTATGCATCAGTTTGTACATATGTTTTCATCACATTGTTAAGAGATTAACTGTTCACCTCAACGCGTTGTCAGTTATGTTTTGATTACAGTTGTTAATATCCTATCCCATTTTCAATAGTTCAATAGTAAAATGACCTGTACCCTGTGTACACATATTTCGTTCCCCATCATATTGTCATCAAGTGAATATACACATCAGCTTTGCGCAGTGGCGGTACCATAGCCAATGAGGTTTATCCGAGGCGTGGTTATTGCTAGTTGAAAACTAATCCCAATACCCCGCGCTGACGCCCTTCATTGGGCGGCATGCGCAATTTTTGTTAGCTCCTACGGGGGCCTCATTTACCAAAATAAAAAATAGAACAATCTAAAAGTTAAGAGTGAAACTGTACCTGCTCATCGTAGGCATTTTATTATGTATTTTCGCTCGACTTTCTTGTGCGCAACAACGCCTCCACAATTCTCAATTCACTTTCAAAACAATTTAAATATCACGAATCGATTGTATTATTTAGATAAAGGAAGAAAGTTAAATACATATATGGAACAAGCGTTGTGTCAACCAAGTTTACCGCCGCCAGCCCACAAGTCGATTAGAGTTGTCTTCTCTTATAACAGCCATTCTCGGCTACGTACTGAAATCGTTCTTTCGAGTCGCCCATACACCTAACACAGTATGGACGGCGGATGTACGTTTCCTTTGATATTGTTAAAGTTTTATTCTCAAAATGCACCATTAACGGATTTCTATATCGGAAATGCTTATAATAATGACTTCACAAAGTGAACTTAATCCAGGTCTTTCTAGAGAATAGTGTTATTGACTGTGCTTAAGTGTTATTAAATTTATTTTATATACTTATCATTCTCAAAACACCTTCACAGAAAACACTCCCGCGAGAGCTTGCTATATAAGACATGTGTTGTCCATCTCTAGTGTATTGCTAACGCAGTACATATACTAAAATTGGAACGATACAGAGAAGATTAGCATGGCCCCTGCGCAAGGATGACACGCAAATTCGTGAAGCGTTCCATATTTTTATTTGAAAAGCATTAATATTTGCACATATACATCCTCTTAACAAGAAAATGCATTTAATTCATCATCCATGATTTTAGCGAAACTCATTCATTCCTTTGTGACAAAATAAGCAATTAAACATATGTTATTAATTTAATATATATTAACAATTTCAATTCATACAAACCAATTTGATAAAATAACTTTACATAAACAATGATAATATTGGGTAATTTAAAACAATGCTATATCTTGTTATCATTGTCATTTCAACATGCCCGCCTTTTACAACGTATACAGTACGTCAGTAGTTAATATCAGTCCTGTTTCTTCCACTAATTTTTCAATAATAACAGCTCACTCAGTTCCAGTTATGCATCAGTTTGTACATATGTTTTCATCACATTGTTAAGAGATTAACTGTTCACCTCAACGCGTTGTCAGTTATGTTTTGATTACAGTTGTTAATATCCTATCCCATTTTCAATAGTTCAATAGTAAAATGACCTGTACCCTGTGTACACATATTTCGTTCCCCATCATATTGTCATCAAGTGAATATACACATCAGCTTTGCGCAGTGGCGGTACCATAGCCAATGAGGTTTATCCGAGGCGTGGTTATTGCTAGTTGAAAACTAATCCCAATACCCCGCGCTGACGCCCTTCATTGGGCGGCATGCGCAATTTTTGTTAGCTCCTACGGGGGCCTCATTTACCAAAATAAATAATAGAACAATCTAAAAGTTAAGAGTGAAACTGTACCTGCTCATCGTAGGCATTTTATTATGTATTTTCGCTCGACTTTCTTGTGCGCAACAACGCCTCCACAATTCTCAATTCACTTTCAAAACAATTTAAATATCACGAATCGATTGTATTATTTAGATAAAGGAAGAAAGTTAAATACATATATGGAACAAGCGTTGTGTCAACCAAGTTTACCGCCGCCAGCCCACAAGTCGATTAGAGTTGTCTTCTCTTATAACAGCCATTCTCGGCTACGTACTGAAATCGTTCTTTCGAGTCGCCCATACACCTAACACAGTATGGACGGCGGATGTACGTTTCCTTTGATATTGTTAAAGTTTTATTCTCAAAATGCACCATTAACGGATTTCTATATCGGAAATGCTTATAATAATGACTTCACAAAGTGAACTTAATCCAGGTCTTTCTAGAGAATAGTGTTATTGACTGTGCTTAAGTGTTATTAAATTTATTTTATATACTTATCATTCTCAAAACACCTTCACAGAAAACACTCCCGCGAGAGCTTGCTATATAAGACATGTGTTGTCCATCTCTAGTGTATTGCTAACGCAGTACATATACTAAAATTGGAACGATACAGAGAAGATTAGCATGGCCCCTGCGCAAGGATGACACGCAAATTCGTGAAGCGTTCCATATTTTTATTTGAAAAGCATTAATATTTGCACATATACATCCTCTTAACAAGAAAATGCATTTAATTCATCATCCATGATTTTAGCGAAACTCATTCATTCCTTTGTGACAAAATAAGCAATTAAACATATGTTATTAATTTAATATATATTAACAATTTCAATTCATACAAACCAATTTGATAAAATAACTTTACATAAACAATGATAATATTGGGTAATTTAAAACAATGCTATATCTTGTTATCATTGTCATTTCAACATGCCCGCCTTTTACAACGTATACAGTACGTCAGTAGTTAATATCAGTCCTGTTTCTTCCACTAATTTTTCAATAATAACAGCTCACTCAGTTCCAGTTATGCATCAGTTTGTACATATGTTTTCATCACATTGTTAAGAGATTAACTGTTCACCTCAACGCGTTGTCAGTTATGTTTTGATTACAGTTGTTAATATCCTATCCCATTTTCAATAGTTCAATAGTAAAATGACCTGTACCCTGTGTACACATATTTCGTTCCCCATCATATTGTCATCAAGTGAATATACACATCAGCTTTGCGCAGTGGCGGTACCATAGCCAATGAGGTTTATCCGAGGCGTGGTTATTGCTAGTTGAAAACTAATCCCAATACCCCGCGCTGACGCCCTTCATTGGGCGGCATGCGCAATTTTTGTTAGCTCCTACGGGGGCCTCATTTACCAAAATAAAAAATAGAACAATCTAAAAGTTAAGAGTGAAACTGTACCTGCTCATCGTAGGCATTTTATTATGTATTTTCGCTCGACTTTCTTGTGCGCAACAACGCCTCCACAATTCTCAATTCACTTTCAAAACAATTTAAATATCACGAATCGATTGTATTATTTAGATAAAGGAAGAAAGTTAAATACATATATGGAACAAGCGTTGTGTCAACCAAGTTTACCGCCGCCAGCCCACAAGTCGATTAGAGTTGTCTTCTCTTATAACAGCCATTCTCGGCTACGTACTGAAATCGTTCTTTCGAGTCGCCCATACACCTAACACAGTATGGACGGCGGATGTACGTTTCCTTTGATATTGTTAAAGTTTTATTCTCAAAATACACCATTAACGGATTTCTATATCGGAAATGCTTATAATAATGACTTCACAAAGTGAACTTAATCCAGGTCTTTCTAGAGAATAGTGTTATTGACTGTGCTTAAGTGTTATTAAATTTATTTTATATACTTATCATTCTCAAAACACCTTCACAGAAAACACTCCCGCGAGAGCTTGCTATATAAGACATGTGTTGTCCATCTCTAGTGTATTGCTAACGCAGTACATATACTAAAATTGGAACGATACAGAGAAGATTAGCATGGCCCCTGCGCAAGGATGACACGCAAATTCGTGAAGCGTTCCATATTTTTATTTGAAAAGCATTAATATTTGCACATATACATCCTCTTAACAAGAAAATGCATTTAATTCATCATCCATGATTTTAGCGAAACTCATTCATTCCTTTGTGACAAAATAAGCAATTAAACATATGTTATTAATTTAATATATATTAACAATTTCAATTCATACAAACCAATTTGATAAAATAACTTTACATAAACAATGATAATATTGGGTAATTTAAAACAATGCTATATCTTGTTATCATTGTCATTTCAACATGCCCGCCTTTTACAACGTATACAGTACGTCAGTAGTTAATATCAGTCCTGTTTCTTCCACTAATTTTTCAATAATAACAGCTCACTCAGTTCCAGTTATGCATCAGTTTGTACATATGTTTTCATCACATTGTTAAGAGATTAACTGTTCACCTCAACGCGTTGTCAGTTATGTTTTGATTACAGTTGTTAATATCCTATCCCATTTTCAATAGTTCAATAGTAAAATGACCTGTACCCTGTGTACACATATTTCGTTCCCCATCATATTGTCATCAAGTGAATATACACATCAGCTTTGCGCAGTGGCGGTACCATAGCCAATGAGGTTTATCCGAGGCGTGGTTATTGCTAGTTGAAAACTAATCCCAATACCCCGCGCTGACGCCCTTCATTGGGCGGCATGCGCAATTTTTGTTAGCTCCTACGGGGGCCTCATTTACCAAAATAAAAAATAGAACAATCTAAAAGTTAAGAGTGAAACTGTACCTGCTCATCGTAGGCATTTTATTATGTATTTTCGCTCGACTTTCTTGTGCGCAACAACGCCTCCACAATTCTCAATTCACTTTCAAAACAATTTAAATATCACGAATCGATTGTATTATTTAGATAAAGGAAGAAAGTTAAATACATATATGGAACAAGCGTTGTGTCAACCAAGTTTACCGCCGCCAGCCCACAAGTCGATTAGAGTTGTCTTCTCTTATAACAGCCATTCTCGGCTACGTACTGAAATCGTTCTTTCGAGTCGCCCATACACCTAACACAGTATGGACGGCGGATGTACGTTTCCTTTGATATTGTTAAAGTTTTATTCTCAAAATGCACCATTAACGGATTTCTATATCGGAAATGCTTATAATAATGACTTCACAAAGTGAACTTAATCCAGGTCTTTCTAGAGAATAGTGTTATTGACTGTGCTTAAGTGTTATTAAATTTATTTTATATACTTATCATTCTCAAAACACCTTCACAGAAAACACTCCCGCGAGAGCTTGCTATATAAGACATGTGTTGTCCATCTCTAGTGTATTGCTAACGCAGTACATATACTAAAATTGGAACGATACAGAGAAGATTAGCATGGCCCCTGCGCAAGGATGACACGCAAATTCGTGAAGCGTTCCATATTTTTATTTGAAAAGCATTAATATTTGCACATATACATCCTCTTAACAAGAAAATGCATTTAATTCATCATCCATGATTTTAGCGAAACTCATTCATTCCTTTGTGACAAAATAAGCAATTAAACATATGTTATTAATTTAATATATATTAACAATTTCAATTCATACAAACCAATTTGATAAAATAACTTTACATAAACAATGATAATATTGGGTAATTTAAAACAATGCTATATCTTGTTATCATTGTCATTTCAACATGCCCGCCTTTTACAACGTATACAGTACGTCAGTAGTTAATATCAGTCCTGTTTCTTCCACTAATTTTTCAATAATAACAGCTCACTCAGTTCCAGTTATGCATCAGTTTGTACATATGTTTTCATCACATTGTTAAGAGATTAACTGTTCACCTCAACGCGTTGTCAGTTATGTTTTGATTACAGTTGTTAATATCCTATCCCATTTTCAATAGTTCAATAGTAAAATGACCTGTACCCTGTGTACACATATTTCGTTCCCCATCATATTGTCATCAAGTGAATATACACATCAGCTTTGCGCAGTGGCGGTACCATAGCCAATGAGGTTTATCCGAGGCGTGGTTATTGCTAGTTGAAAACTAATCCCAATACCCCGCGCTGACGCCCTTCATTGGGCGGCATGCGCAATTTTTGTTAGCTCCTACGGGGGCCTCATTTACCAAAATAAAAAATAGAACAATCTAAAAGTTAAGAGTGAAACTGTACCTGCTCATCGTAGGCATTTTATTATGTATTTTCGCTCGACTTTCTTGTGCGCAACAACGCCTCCACAATTCTCAATTCACTTTCAAAACAATTTAAATATCACGAATCGATTGTATTATTTAGATAAAGGAAGAAAGTTAAATACATATATGGAACAAGCGTTGTGTCAACCAAGTTTACCGCCGCCAGCCCACAAGTCGATTAGAGTTGTCTTCTCTTATAACAGCCATTCTCGGCTACGTACTGAAATCGTTCTTTCGAGTCGCCCATACACCTAACACAGTATGGACGGCGGATGTACGTTTCCTTTGATATTGTTAAAGTTTTATTCTCAAAATGCACCATTAACGGATTTCTATATCGGAAATGCTTATAATAATGACTTCACAAAGTGAACTTAATCCAGGTCTTTCTAGAGAATAGTGTTATTGACTGTGCTTAAGTGTTATTAAATTTATTTTATATACTTATCATTCTCAAAACACCTTCACAGAAAACACTCCCGCGAGAGCTTGCTATATAAGACATGTGTTGTCCATCTCTAGTGTATTGCTAACGCAGTACATATACTAAAATTGGAACGATACAGAGAAGATTAGCATGGCCCCTGCGCAAGGATGACACGCAAATTCGTGAAGCGTTCCATATTTTTATTTGAAAAGCATTAATATTTGCACATATACATCCTCTTAACAAGAAAATGCATTTAATTCATCATCCATGATTTTAGCGAAACTCATTCATTCCTTTGTGACAAAATAAGCAATTAAACATATGTTATTAATTTAATATATATTAACAATTTCAATTCATACAAACCAATTTGATAAAATAACTTTACATAAACAATGATAATATTGGGTAATTTAAAACAATGCTATATCTTGTTATCATTGTCATTTCAACATGCCCGCCTTTTACAACGTATACAGTACGTCAGTAGTTAATATCAGTCCTGTTTCTTCCACTAATTTTTCAATAATAACAGCTCACTCAGTTCCAGTTATGCATCAGTTTGTACATATGTTTTCATCACATTGTTAAGAGATTAACTGTTCACCTCAACGCGTTGTCAGTTATGTTTTGATTACAGTTGTTAATATCCTATCCCATTTTCAATAGTTCAATAGTAAAATGACCTGTACCCTGTGTACACATATTTCGTTCCCCATCATATTGTCATCAAGTGAATATACACATCAGCTTTGCGCAGTGGCGGTACCATAGCCAATGAGGTTTATCCGAGGCGTGGTTATTGCTAGTTGAAAACTAATCCCAATACCCCGCGCTGACGCCCTTCATTGGGCGGCATGCGCAATTTTTGTTAGCTCCTACGGGGGCCTCATTTACCAAAATAAAAAATAGAACAATCTAAAAGTTAAGAGTGAAACTGTACCTGCTCATCGTAGGCATTTTATTATGTATTTTCGCTCGACTTTCTTGTGCGCAACAACGCCTCCACAATTCTCAATTCACTTTCAAAACAATTTAAATATCACGAATCGATTGTATTATTTAGATAAAGGAAGAAAGTTAAATACATATATGGAACAAGCGTTGTGTCAACCAAGTTTACCGCCGCCAGCCCACAAGTCGATTAGAGTTGTCTTCTCTTATAACAGCCATTCTCGGCTACGTACTGAAATCGTTCTTTCGAGTCGCCCATACACCTAACACAGTATGGACGGCGGATGTACGTTTCCTTTGATATTGTTAAAGTTTTATTCTCAAAATGCACCATTAACGGATTTCTATATCGGAAATGCTTATAATAATGACTTCACAAAGTGAACTTAATCCAGGTCTTTCTAGAGAATAGTGTTATTGACTGTGCTTAAGTGTTATTAAATTTATTTTATATACTTATCATTCTCAAAACACCTTCACAGAAAACACTCCCGCGAGAGCTTGCTATATAAGACATGTGTTGTCCATCTCTAGTGTATTGCTAACGCAGTACATATACTAAAATTGGAACGATACAGAGAAGATTAGCATGGCCCCTGCGCAAGGATGACACGCAAATTCGTGAAGCGTTCCATATTTTTATTTGAAAAGCATTAATATTTGCACATATACATCCTCTTAACAAGAAAATGCATTTAATTCATCATCCATGATTTTAGCGAAACTCATTCATTCCTTTGTGACAAAATAAGCAATTAAACATATGTTATTAATTTAATATATATTAACAATTTCAATTCATACAAACCAATTTGATAAAATAACTTTACATAAACAATGATAATATTGGGTAATTTAAAACAATGCTATATCTTGTTATCATTGTCATTTCAACATGCCCGCCTTTTACAACGTATACAGTACGTCAGTAGTTAATATCAGTCCTGTTTCTTCCACTAATTTTTCAATAATAACAGCTCACTCAGTTCCAGTTATGCATCAGTTTGTACATATGTTTTCATCACATTGTTAAGAGATTAACTGTTCACCTCAACGCGTTGTCAGTTATGTTTTGATTACAGTTGTTAATATCCTATCCCATTTTCAATAGTTCAATAGTAAAATGACCTGTACCCTGTGTACACATATTTCGTTCCCCATCATATTGTCATCAAGTGAATATACACATCAGCTTTGCGCAGTGGCGGTACCATAGCCAATGAGGTTTATCCGAGGCGTGGTTATTGCTAGTTGAAAACTAATCCCAATACCCCGCGCTGACGCCCTTCATTGGGCGGCATGCGCAATTTTTGTTAGCTCCTACGGGGGCCTCATTTACCAAAATAAAAAATAGAACAATCTAAAAGTTAAGAGTGAAACTGTACCTGCTCATCGTAGGCATTTTATTATGTATTTTCGCTCGACTTTCTTGTGCGCAACAACGCCTCCACAATTCTCAATTCACTTTCAAAACAATTTAAATATCACGAATCGATTGTATTATTTAGATAAAGGAAGAAAGTTAAATACATATATGGAACAAGCGTTGTGTCAACCAAGTTTACCGCCGCCAGCCCACAAGTCGATTAGAGTTGTCTTCTCTTATAACAGCCATTCTCGGCTACGTACTGAAATCGTTCTTTCGAGTCGCCCATACACCTAACACAGTATGGACGGCGGATGTACGTTTCCTTTGATATTGTTAAAGTTTTATTCTCAAAATGCACCATTAACGGATTTCTATATCGGAAATGCTTATAATAATGACTTCACAAAGTGAACTTAATCCAGGTCTTTCTAGAGAATAGTGTTATTGACTGTGCTTAAGTGTTATTAAATTTATTTTATATACTTATCATTCTCAAAACACCTTCACAGAAAACACTCCCGCGAGAGCTTGCTATATAAGACATGTGTTGTCCATCTCTAGTGTATTGCTAACGCAGTACATATACTAAAATTGGAACGATACAGAGAAGATTAGCATGGCCCCTGCGCAAGGATGACACGCAAATTCGTGAAGCGTTCCATATTTTTATTTGAAAAGCATTAATATTTGCACATATACATCCTCTTAACAAGAAAATGCATTTAATTCATCATCCATGATTTTAGCGAAACTCATTCATTCCTTTGTGACAAAATAAGCAATTAAACATATGTTATTAATTTAATATATATTAACAATTTCAATTCATACAAACCAATTTGATAAAATAACTTTACATAAACAATGATAATATTGGGTAATTTAAAACAATGCTATATCTTGTTATCATTGTCATTTCAACATGCCCGCCTTTTACAACGTATACAGTACGTCAGTAGTTAATATCAGTCCTGTTTCTTCCACTAATTTTTCAATAATAACAGCTCACTCAGTTCCAGTTATGCATCAGTTTGTACATATGTTTTCATCACATTGTTAAGAGATTAACTGTTCACCTCAACGCGTTGTCAGTTATGTTTTGATTACAGTTGTTAATATCCTATCCCATTTTCAATAGTTCAATAGTAAAATGACCTGTACCCTGTGTACACATATTTCGTTCCCCATCATATTGTCATCAAGTGAATATACACATCAGCTTTGCGCAGTGGCGGTACCATAGCCAATGAGGTTTATCCGAGGCGTGGTTATTGCTAGTTGAAAACTAATCCCAATACCCCGCGCTGACGCCCTTCATTGGGCGGCATGCGCAATTTTTGTTAGCTCCTACGGGGGCCTCATTTACCAAAATAAAAAATAGAACAATCTAAAAGTTAAGAGTGAAACTGTACCTGCTCATCGTAGGCATTTTATTATGTATTTTCGCTCGACTTTCTTGTGCGCAACAACGCCTCCACAATTCTCAATTCACTTTCAAAACAATTTAAATATCACGAATCGATTGTATTATTTAGATAAAGGAAGAAAGTTAAATACATATATGGAACAAGCGTTGTGTCAACCAAGTTTACCGCCGCCAGCCCACAAGTCGATTAGAGTTGTCTTCTCTTATAACAGCCATTCTCGGCTACGTACTGAAATCGTTCTTTCGAGTCGCCCATACACCTAACACAGTATGGACGGCGGATGTACGTTTCCTTTGATATTGTTAAAGTTTTATTCTCAAAATGCACCATTAACGGATTTCTATATCGGAAATGCTTATAATAATGACTTCACAAAGTGAACTTAATCCAGGTCTTTCTAGAGAATAGTGTTATTGACTGTGCTTAAGTGTTATTAAATTTATTTTATATACTTATCATTCTCAAAACACCTTCACAGAAAACACTCCCGCGAGAGCTTGCTATATAAGACATGTGTTGTCCATCTCTAGTGTATTGCTAACGCAGTACATATACTAAAATTGGAACGATACAGAGAAGATTAGCATGGCCCCTGCGCAAGGATGGCACGCAAATTCGTGAAGCGTTCCATATTTTTATTTGAAAAGCATTAATATTTGCACATATACATCCTCTTAACAAGAAAATGCATTTAATTCATCATCCATGATTTTAGCGAAACTCATTCATTCCTTTGTGACAAAATAAGCAATTAAACATATGTTATTAATTTAATATATATTAACAATTTCAATTCATACAAACCAATTTGATAAAATAACTTTACATAAACAATGATAATATTGGGTAATTTAAAACAATGCTATATCTTGTTATCATTGTCATTTCAACATGCCCGCCTTTTACAACGTATACAGTACGTCAGTAGTTAATATCAGTCCTGTTTCTTCCACTAATTTTTCAATAATAACAGCTCACTCAGTTCCAGTTATGCATCAGTTTGTACATATGTTTTCATCACATTGTTAAGAGATTAACTGTTCACCTCAACGCGTTGTCAGTTATGTTTTGATTACAGTTGTTAATATCCTATCCCATTTTCAATAGTTCAATAGTAAAATGACCTGTACCCTGTGTACACATATTTCGTTCCCCATCATATTGTCATCAAGTGAATATACACATCAGCTTTGCGCAGTGGCGGTACCATAGCCAATGAGGTTTATCCGAGGCGTGGTTATTGCTAGTTGAAAACTAATCCCAATACCCCGCGCTGACGCCCTTCATTGGGCGGCATGCGCAATTTTTGTTAGCTCCTACGGGGGCCTCATTTACCAAAATAAAAAATAGAACAATCTAAAAGTTAAGAGTGAAACTGTACCTGCTCATCGTAGGCATTTTATTATGTATTTTCGCTCGACTTTCTTGTGCGCAACAACGCCTCCACAATTCTCAATTCACTTTCAAAACAATTTAAATATCACGAATCGATTGTATTATTTAGATAAAGGAAGAAAGTTAAATACATATATGGAACAAGCGTTGTGTCAACCAAGTTTACCGCCGCCAGCCCACAAGTCGATTAGAGTTGTCTTCTCTTATAACAGCCATTCTCGGCTACGTACTGAAATCGTTCTTTCGAGTCGCCCATACACCTAACACAGTATGGACGGCGGATGTACGTTTCCTTTGATATTGTTAAAGTTTTATTCTCAAAATGCACCATTAACGGATTTCTATATCGGAAATGCTTATAATAATGACTTCACAAAGTGAACTTAATCCAGGTCTTTCTAGAGAATAGTGTTATTGACTGTGCTTAAGTGTTATTAAATTTATTTTATATACTTATCATTCTCAAAACACCTTCACAGAAAACACTCCCGCGAGAGCTTGCTATATAAGACATGTGTTGTCCATCTCTAGTGTATTGCTAACGCAGTACATATACTAAAATTGGAACGATACAGAGAAGATTAGCATGGCCCCTGCGCAAGGATGACACGCAAATTCGTGAAGCGTTCCATATTTTTATTTGAAAAGCATTAATATTTGCACATATACATCCTCTTAACAAGAAAATGCATTTAATTCATCATCCATGATTTTAGCGAAACTCATTCATTCCTTTGTGACAAAATAAGCAATTAAACATATGTTATTAATTTAATATATATTAACAATTTCAATTCATACAAACCAATTTGATAAAATAACTTTACATAAACAATGATAATATTGGGTAATTTAAAACAATGCTATATCTTGTTATCATTGTCATTTCAACATGCCCGCCTTTTACAACGTATACAGTACGTCAGTAGTTAATATCAGTCCTGTTTCTTCCACTAATTTTTCAATAATAACAGCTCACTCAGTTCCAGTTATGCATCAGTTTGTACATATGTTTTCATCACATTGTTAAGAGATTAACTGTTCACCTCAACGCGTTGTCAGTTATGTTTTGATTACAGTTGTTAATATCCTATCCCATTTTCAATAGTTCAATAGTAAAATGACCTGTACCCTGTGTACACATATTTCGTTCCCCATCATATTGTCATCAAGTGAATATACACATCAGCTTTGCGCAGTGGCGGTACCATAGCCAATGAGGTTTATCCGAGGCGTGGTTATTGCTAGTTGAAAACTAATCCCAATACCCCGCGCTGACGCCCTTCATTGGGCGGCATGCGCAATTTTTGTTAGCTCCTACGGGGGCCTCATTTACCAAAATAAAAAATAGAACAATCTAAAAGTTAAGAGTGAAACTGTACCTGCTCATCGTAGGCATTTTATTATGTATTTTCGCTCGACTTTCTTGTGCGCAACAACGCCTCCACAATTCTCAATTCACTTTCAAAACAATTTAAATATCACGAATCGATTGTATTATTTAGATAAAGGAAGAAAGTTAAATACATATATGGAACAAGCGTTGTGTCAACCAAGTTTACCGCCGCCAGCCCACAAGTCGATTAGAGTTGTCTTCTCTTATAACAGCCATTCTCGGCTACGTACTGAAATCGTTCTTTCGAGTCGCCCATACACCTAACACAGTATGGACGGCGGATGTACGTTTCCTTTGATATTGTTAAAGTTTTATTCTCAAAATGCACCATTAACGGATTTCTATATCGGAAATGCTTATAATAATGACTTCACAAAGTGAACTTAATCCAGGTCTTTCTAGAGAATAGTGTTATTGACTGTGCTTAAGTGTTATTAAATTTATTTTATATACTTATCATTCTCAAAACACCTTCACAGAAAACACTCCCGCGAGAGCTTGCTATATAAGACATGTGTTGTCCATCTCTAGTGTATTGCTAACGCAGTACATATACTAAAATTGGAACGATACAGAGAAGATTAGCATGGCCCCTGCGCAAGGATGACACGCAAATTCGTGAAGCGTTCCATATTTTTATTTGAAAAGCATTAATATTTGCACATATACATCCTCTTAACAAGAAAATGCATTTAATTCATCATCCATGATTTTAGCGAAACTCATTCATTCCTTTGTGACAAAATAAGCAATTAAACATATGTTATTAATTTAATATATATTAACAATTTCAATTCATACAAACCAATTTGATAAAATAACTTTACATAAACAATGATAATATTGGGTAATTTAAAACAATGCTATATCTTGTTATCATTGTCATTTCAACATGCCCGCCTTTTACAACGTATACAGTACGTCAGTAGTTAATATCAGTCCTGTTTCTTCCACTAATTTTTCAATAATAACAGCTCACTCAGTTCCAGTTATGCATCAGTTTGTACATATGTTTTCATCACATTGTTAAGAGATTAACTGTTCACCTCAACGCGTTGTCAGTTATGTTTTGATTACAGTTGTTAATATCCTATCCCATTTTCAATAGTTCAATAGTAAAATGACCTGTACCCTGTGTACACATATTTCGTTCCCCATCATATTGTCATCAAGTGAATATACACATCAGCTTTGCGCAGTGGCGGTACCATAGCCAATGAGGTTTATCCGAGGCGTGGTTATTGCTAGTTGAAAACTAATCCCAATACCCCGCGCTGACGCCCTTCATTGGGCGGCATGCGCAATTTTTGTTAGCTCCTACGGGGGCCTCATTTACCAAAATAAAAAATAGAACAATCTAAAAGTTAAGAGTGAAACTGTACCTGCTCATCGTAGGCATTTTATTATGTATTTTCGCTCGACTTTCTTGTGCGCAACAACGCCTCCACAATTCTCAATTCACTTTCAAAACAATTTAAATATCACGAATCGATTGTATTATTTAGATAAAGGAAGAAAGTTAAATACATATATGGAACAAGCGTTGTGTCAACCAAGTTTACCGCCGCCAGCCCACAAGTCGATTAGAGTTGTCTTCTCTTATAACAGCCATTCTCGGCTACGTACTGAAATCGTTCTTTCGAGTCGCCCATACACCTAACACAGTATGGACGGCGGATGTACGTTTCCTTTGATATTGTTAAAGTTTTATTCTCAAAATGCACCATTAACGGATTTCTATATCGGAAATGCTTATAATAATGACTTCACAAAGTGAACTTAATCCAGGTCTTTCTAGAGAATAGTGTTATTGACTGTGCTTAAGTGTTATTAAATTTATTTTATATACTTATCATTCTCAAAACACCTTCACAGAAAACACTCCCGCGAGAGCTTGCTATATAAGACATGTGTTGTCCATCTCTAGTGTATTGCTAACGCAGTACATATACTAAAATTGGAACGATACAGAGAAGATTAGCATGGCCCCTGCGCAAGGATGACACGCAAATTCGTGAAGCGTTCCATATTTTTATTTGAAAAGCATTAATATTTGCACATATACATCCTCTTAACAAGAAAATGCATTTAATTCATCATCCATGATTTTAGCGAAACTCATTCATTCCTTTGTGACAAAATAAGCAATTAAACATATGTTATTAATTTAATATATATTAACAATTTCAATTCATACAAACCAATTTGATAAAATAACTTTACATAAACAATGATAATATTGGGTAATTTAAAACAATGCTATATCTTGTTATCATTGTCATTTCAACATGCCCGCCTTTTACAACGTATACAGTACGTCAGTAGTTAATATCAGTCCTGTTTCTTCCACTAATTTTTCAATAATAACAGCTCACTCAGTTCCAGTTATGCATCAGTTTGTACATATGTTTTCATCACATTGTTAAGAGATTAACTGTTCACCTCAACGCGTTGTCAGTTATGTTTTGATTACAGTTGTTAATATCCTATCCCATTTTCAATAGTTCAATAGTAAAATGACCTGTACCCTGTGTACACATATTTCGTTCCCCATCATATTGTCATCAAGTGAATATACACATCAGCTTTGCGCAGTGGCGGTACCATAGCCAATGAGGTTTATCCGAGGCGTGGTTATTGCTAGTTGAAAACTAATCCCAATACCCCGCGCTGACGCCCTTCATTGGGCGGCATGCGCAATTTTTGTTAGCTCCTACGGGGGCCTCATTTACCAAAATAAAAAATAGAACAATCTAAAAGTTAAGAGTGAAACTGTACCTGCTCATCGTAGGCATTTTATTATGTATTTTCGCTCGACTTTCTTGTGCGCAACAACGCCTCCACAATTCTCAATTCACTTTCAAAACAATTTAAATATCACGAATCGATTGTATTATTTAGATAAAGGAAGAAGGTTAAATACATATATGGAACAAGCGTTGTGTCAACCAAGTTTACCGCCGCCAGCCCACAAGTCGATTAGAGTTGTCTTCTCTTATAACAGCCATTCTCGGCTACGTACTGAAATCGTTCTTTCGAGTCGCCCATACACCTAACACAGTATGGACGGCGGATGTACGTTTCCTTTGATATTGTTAAAGTTTTATTCTCAAAATGCACCATTAACGGATTTCTATATCGGAAATGCTTATAATAATGACTTCACAAAGTGAACTTAATCCAGGTCTTTCTAGAGAATAGTGTTATTGACTGTGCTTAAGTGTTATTAAATTTATTTTATATACTTATCATTCTCAAAACACCTTCACAGAAAACACTCCCGCGAGAGCTTGCTATATAAGACATGTGTTGTCCATCTCTAGTGTATTGCTAACGCAGTACATATACTAAAATTGGAACGATACAGAGAAGATTAGCATGGCCCCTGCGCAAGGATGACACGCAAATTCGTGAAGCGTTCCATATTTTTATTTGAAAAGCATTAATATTTGCACATATACATCCTCTTAACAAGAAAATGCATTTAATTCATCATCCATGATTTTAGCGAAACTCATTCATTCCTTTGTGACAAAATAAGCAATTAAACATATGTTATTAATTTAATATATATTAACAATTTCAATTCATACAAACCAATTTGATAAAATAACTTTACATAAACAATGATAATATTGGGTAATTTAAAACAATGCTATATCTTGTTATCATTGTCATTTCAACATGCCCGCCTTTTACAACGTATACAGTACGTCAGTAGTTAATATCAGTCCTGTTTCTTCCACTAATTTTTCAATAATAACAGCTCACTCAGTTCCAGTTATGCATCAGTTTGTACATATGTTTTCATCACATTGTTAAGAGATTAACTGTTCACCTCAACGCGTTGTCAGTTATGTTTTGATTACAGTTGTTAATATCCTATCCCATTTTCAATAGTTCAATAGTAAAATGACCTGTACCCTGTGTACACATATTTCGTTCCCCATCATATTGTCATCAAGTGAATATACACATCAGCTTTGCGCAGTGGCGGTACCATAGCCAATGAGGTTTATCCGAGGCGTGGTTATTGCTAGTTGAAAACTAATCCCAATACCCCGCGCTGACGCCCTTCATTGGGCGGCATGCGCAATTTTTGTTAGCTCCTACGGGGGCCTCATTTACCAAAATAAAAAATAGAACAATCTAAAAGTTAAGAGTGAAACTGTACCTGCTCATCGTAGGCATTTTATTATGTATTTTCGCTCGACTTTCTTGTGCGCAACAACGCCTCCACAATTCTCAATTCACTTTCAAAACAATTTAAATATCACGAATCGATTGTATTATTTAGATAAAGGAAGAAAGTTAAATACATATATGGAACAAGCGTTGTGTCAACCAAGTTTACCGCCGCCAGCCCACAAGTCGATTAGAGTTGTCTTCTCTTATAACAGCCATTCTCGGCTACGTACTGAAATCGTTCTTTCGAGTCGCCCATACACCTAACACAGTATGGACGGCGGATGTACGTTTCCTTTGATATTGTTAAAGTTTTATTCTCAAAATGCACCATTAACGGATTTCTATATCGGAAATGCTTATAATAATGACTTCACAAAGTGAACTTAATCCAGGTCTTTCTAGAGAATAGTGTTATTGACTGTGCTTAAGTGTTATTAAATTTATTTTATATACTTATCATTCTCAAAACACCTTCACAGAAAACACTCCCG
The DNA here is from genome assembly GCA_936450465.1 of Gibbula magus. Classification (NCBI taxonomy): domain Eukaryota; kingdom Metazoa; phylum Mollusca; class Gastropoda; order Trochida; family Trochidae; genus Gibbula; species Gibbula magus. The sequence continues at coordinate 57,044,696 of OW388292.1, read as the reverse complement.
CGAGAGCTTGCTATATAAGACATGTGTTGTCCATCTCTAGTGTATTGCTAACGCAGTACATATACTAAAATTGGAACGATACAGAGAAGATTAGCATGGCCCCTGCGCAAGGATGACACGCAAATTCGTGAAGCGTTCCATATTTTTATTTGAAAAGCATTAATATTTGCACATATACATCCTCTTAACAAGAAAATGCATTTAATTCATCATCCATGATTTTAGCGAAACTCATTCATTCCTTTGTGACAAAATAAGCAATTAAACATATGTTATTAATTTAATATATATTAACAATTTCAATTCATACAAACCAATTTGATAAAATAACTTTACATAAACAATGATAATATTGGGTAATTTAAAACAATGCTATATCTTGTTATCATTGTCATTTCAACATGCCCGCCTTTTACAACGTATACAGTACGTCAGTAGTTAATATCAGTCCTGTTTCTTCCACTAATTTTTCAATAATAACAGCTCACTCAGTTCCAGTTATGCATCAGTTTGTACATATGTTTTCATCACATTGTTAAGAGATTAACTGTTCACCTCAACGCGTTGTCAGTTATGTTTTGATTACAGTTGTTAATATCCTATCCCATTTTCAATAGTTCAATAGTAAAATGACCTGTACCCTGTGTACACATATTTCGTTCCCCATCATATTGTCATCAAGTGAATATACACATCAGCTTTGCGCAGTGGCGGTACCATAGCCAATGAGGTTTATCCGAGGCGTGGTTATTGCTAGTTGAAAACTAATCCCAATACCCCGCGCTGACGCCCTTCATTGGGCGGCATGCGCAATTTTTGTTAGCTCCTACGGGGGCCTCATTTACCAAAATAAAAAATAGAACAATCTAAAAGTTAAGAGTGAAACTGTACCTGCTCATCGTAGGCATTTTATTATGTATTTTCGCTCGACTTTCTTGTGCGCAACAACGCCTCCACAATTCTCAATTCACTTTCAAAACAATTTAAATATCACGAATCGATTGTATTATTTAGATAAAGGAAGAAAGTTAAATACATATATGGAACAAGCGTTGTGTCAACCAAGTTTACCGCCGCCAGCCCACAAGTCGATTAGAGTTGTCTTCTCTTATAACAGCCATTCTCGGCTACGTACTGAAATCGTTCTTTCGAGTCGCCCATACACCTAACACAGTATGGACGGCGGATGTACGTTTCCTTTGATATTGTTAAAGTTTTATTCTCAAAATGCACCATTAACGGATTTCTATATCGGAAATGCTTATAATAATGACTTCACAAAGTGAACTTAATCCAGGTCTTTCTAGAGAATAGTGTTATTGACTGTGCTTAAGTGTTATTAAATTTATTTTATATACTTATCATTCTCAAAACACCTTCACAGAAAACACTCCCGCGAGAGCTTGCTATATAAGACATGTGTTGTCCATCTCTAGTGTATTGCTAACGCAGTACATATACTAAAATTGGAACGATACAGAGAAGATTAGCATGGCCCCTGCGCAAGGATGACACGCAAATTCGTGAAGCGTTCCATATTTTTATTTGAAAAGCATTAATATTTGCACATATACATCCTCTTAACAAGAAAATGCATTTAATTCATCATCCATGATTTTAGCGAAACTCATTCATTCCTTTGTGACAAAATAAGCAATTAAACATATGTTATTAATTTAATATATATTAACAATTTCAATTCATACAAACCAATTTGATAAAATAACTTTACATAAACAATGATAATATTGGGTAATTTAAAACAATGCTATATCTTGTTATCATTGTCATTTCAACATGCCCGCCTTTTACAACGTATACAGTACGTCAGTAGTTAATATCAGTCCTGTTTCTTCCACTAATTTTTCAATAATAACAGCTCACTCAGTTCCAGTTATGCATCAGTTTGTACATATGTTTTCATCACATTGTTAAGAGATTAACTGTTCACCTCAACGCGTTGTCAGTTATGTTTTGATTACAGTTGTTAATATCCTATCCCATTTTCAATAGTTCAATAGTAAAATGACCTGTACCCTGTGTACACATATTTCGTTCCCCATCATATTGTCATCAAGTGAATATACACATCAGCTTTGCGCAGTGGCGGTACCATAGCCAATGAGGTTTATCCGAGGCGTGGTTATTGCTAGTTGAAAACTAATCCCAATACCCCGCGCTGACGCCCTTCATTGGGCGGCATGCGCAATTTTTGTTAGCTCCTACGGGGGCCTCATTTACCAAAATAAAAAATAGAACAATCTAAAAGTTAAGAGTGAAACTGTACCTGCTCATCGTAGGCATTTTATTATGTATTTTCGCTCGACTTTCTTGTGCGCAACAACGCCTCCACAATTCTCAATTCACTTTCAAAACAATTTAAATATCACGAATCGATTGTATTATTTAGATAAAGGAAGAAAGTTAAATACATATATGGAACAAGCGTTGTGTCAACCAAGTTTACCGCCGCCAGCCCACAAGTCGATTAGAGTTGTCTTCTCTTATAACAGCCATTCTCGGCTACGTACTGAAATCGTTCTTTCGAGTCGCCCATACACCTAACACAGTATGGACGGCGGATGTACGTTTCCTTTGATATTGTTAAAGTTTTATTCTCAAAATGCACCATTAACGGATTTCTATATCGGAAATGCTTATAATAATGACTTCACAAAGTGAACTTAATCCAGGTCTTTCTAGAGAATAGTGTTATTGACTGTGCTTAAGTGTTATTAAATTTATTTTATATACTTATCATTCTCAAAACACCTTCACAGAAAACACTCCCGCGAGAGCTTGCTATATAAGACATGTGTTGTCCATCTCTAGTGTATTGCTAACGCAGTACATATACTAAAATTGGAACGATACAGAGAAGATTAGCATGGCCCCTGCGCAAGGATGACACGCAAATTCGTGAAGCGTTCCATATTTTTATTTGAAAAGCATTAATATTTGCACATATACATCCTCTTAACAAGAAAATGCATTTAATTCATCATCCATGATTTTAGCGAAACTCATTCATTCCTTTGTGACAAAATAAGCAATTAAACATATGTTATTAATTTAATATATATTAACAATTTCAATTCATACAAACCAATTTGATAAAATAACTTTACATAAACAATGATAATATTGGGTAATTTAAAACAATGCTATATCTTGTTATCATTGTCATTTCAACATGCCCGCCTTTTACAACGTATACAGTACGTCAGTAGTTAATATCAGTCCTGTTTCTTCCACTAATTTTTCAATAATAACAGCTCACTCAGTTCCAGTTATGCATCAGTTTGTACATATGTTTTCATCACATTGTTAAGAGATTAACTGTTCACCTCAACGCGTTGTCAGTTATGTTTTGATTACAGTTGTTAATATCCTATCCCATTTTCAATAGTTCAATAGTAAAATGACCTGTACCCTGTGTACACATATTTCGTTCCCCATCATATTGTCATCAAGTGAATATACACATCAGCTTTGCGCAGTGGCGGTACCATAGCCAATGAGGTTTATCCGAGGCGTGGTTATTGCTAGTTGAAAACTAATCCCAATACCCCGCGCTGACGCCCTTCATTGGGCGGCATGCGCAATTTTTGTTAGCTCCTACGGGGGCCTCATTTACCAAAATAAAAAATAGAACAATCTAAAAGTTAAGAGTGAAACTGTACCTGCTCATCGTAGGCATTTTATTATGTATTTTCGCTCGACTTTATTGTGCGCAACAACGCCTCCACAATTCTCAATTCACTTTCAAAACAATTTAAATATCACGAATCGATTGTATTATTTAGATAAAGGAAGAAAGTTAAATACATATATGGAACAAGCGTTGTGTCAACCAAGTTTACCGCCGCCAGCCCACAAGTCGATTAGAGTTGTCTTCTCTTATAACAGCCATTCTCGGCTACGTACTGAAATCGTTCTTTCGAGTCGCCCATACACCTAACACAGTATGGACGGCGGATGTACGTTTCCTTTGATATTGTTAAAGTTTTATTCTCAAAATGCACCATTAACGGATTTCTATATCGGAAATGCTTATAATAATGACTTCACAAAGTGAACTTAATCCAGGTCTTTCTAGAGAATAGTGTTATTGACTGTGCTTAAGTGTTATTAAATTTATTTTATATACTTATCATTCTCAAAACACCTTCACAGAAAACACTCCCGCGAGAGCTTGCTATATAAGACATGTGTTGTCCATCTCTAGTGTATTGCTAACGCAGTACATATACTAAAATTGGAACGATACAGAGAAGATTAGCATGGCCCCTGCGCAAGGATGACACGCAAATTCGTGAAGCGTTCCATATTTTTATTTGAAAAGCATTAATATTTGCACATATACATCCTCTTAACAAGAAAATGCATTTAATTCATCATCCATGATTTTAGCGAAACTCATTCATTCCTTTGTGACAAAATAAGCAATTAAACATATGTTATTAATTTAATATATATTAACAATTTCAATTCATACAAACCAATTTGATAAAATAACTTTACATAAACAATGATAATATTGGGTAATTTAAAACAATGCTATATCTTGTTATCATTGTCATTTCAACATGCCCGCCTTTTACAACGTATACAGTACGTCAGTAGTTAATATCAGTCCTGTTTCTTCCACTAATTTTTCAATAATAACAGCTCACTCAGTTCCAGTTATGCATCAGTTTGTACATATGTTTTCATCACATTGTTAAGAGATTAACTGTTCACCTCAACGCGTTGTCAGTTATGTTTTGATTACAGTTGTTAATATCCTATCCCATTTTCAATAGTTCAATAGTAAAATGACCTGTACCCTGTGTACACATATTTCGTTCCCCATCATATTGTCATCAAGTGAATATACACATCAGCTTTGCGCAGTGGCGGTACCATAGCCAATGAGGTTTATCCGAGGCGTGGTTATTGCTAGTTGAAAACTAATCCCAATACCCCGCGCTGACGCCCTTCATTGGGCGGCATGCGCAATTTTTGTTAGCTCCTACGGGGGCCTCATTTACCAAAATAAAAAATAGAACAATCTAAAAGTTAAGAGTGAAACTGTACCTGCTCATCGTAGGCATTTTATTATGTATTTTCGCTCGACTTTATTGTGCGCAACAACGCCTCCACAATTCTCAATTCACTTTCAAAACAATTTAAATATCACGAATCGATTGTATTATTTAGATAAAGGAAGAAAGTTAAATACATATATGGAACAAGCGTTGTGTCAACCAAGTTTACCGCCGCCAGCCCACAAGTCGATTAGAGTTGTCTTCTCTTATAACAGCCATTCTCGGCTACGTACTGAAATCGTTCTTTCGAGTCGCCCATACACCTAACACAGTATGGACGGCGGATGTACGTTTCCTTTGATATTGTTAAAGTTTTATTCTCAAAATGCACCATTAACGGATTTCTATATCGGAAATGCTTATAATAATGACTTCACAAAGTGAACTTAATCCAGGTCTTTCTAGAGAATAGTGTTATTGACTGTGCTTAAGTGTTATTAAATTTATTTTATATACTTATCATTCTCAAAACACCTTCACAGAAAACACTCCCGCGAGAGCTTGCTATATAAGACATGTGTTGTCCATCTCTAGTGTATTGCTAACGCAGTACATATACTAAAATTGGAACGATACAGAGAAGATTAGCATGGCCCCTGCGCAAGGATGACACGCAAATTCGTGAAGCGTTCCATATTTTTATTTGAAAAGCATTAATATTTGCACATATACATCCTCTTAACAAGAAAATGCATTTAATTCATCATCCATGATTTTAGCGAAACTCATTCATTCCTTTGTGACAAAATAAGCAATTAAACATATGTTATTAATTTAATATATATTAACAATTTCAATTCATACAAACCAATTTGATAAAATAACTTTACATAAACAATGATAATATTGGGTAATTTAAAACAATGCTATATCTTGTTATCATTGTCATTTCAACATGCCCGCCTTTTACAACGTATACAGTACGTCAGTAGTTAATATCAGTCCTGTTTCTTCCACTAATTTTTCAATAATAACAGCTCACTCAGTTCCAGTTATGCATCAGTTTGTACATATGTTTTCATCACATTGTTAAGAGATTAACTGTTCACCTCAACGCGTTGTCAGTTATGTTTTGATTACAGTTGTTAATATCCTATCCCATTTTCAATAGTTCAATAGTAAAATGACCTGTACCCTGTGTACACATATTTCGTTCCCCATCATATTGTCATCAAGTGAATATACACATCAGCTTTGCGCAGTGGCGGTACCATAGCCAATGAGGTTTATCCGAGGCGTGGTTATTGCTAGTTGAAAACTAATCCCAATACCCCGCGCTGACGCCCTTCATTGGGCGGCATGCGCAATTTTTGTTAGCTCCTACGGGGGCCTCATTTACCAAAATAAAAAATAGAACAATCTAAAAGTTAAGAGTGAAACTGTACCTGCTCATCGTAGGCATTTTATTATGTATTTTCGCTCGACTTTCTTGTGCGCAACAACGCCTCCACAATTCTCAATTCACTTTCAAAACAATTTAAATATCACGAATCGATTGTATTATTTAGATAAAGGAAGAAAGTTAAATACATATATGGAACAAGCGTTGTGTCAACCAAGTTTACCGCCGCCAGCCCACAAGTCGATTAGAGTTGTCTTCTCTTATAACAGCCATTCTCGGCTACGTACTGAAATCGTTCTTTCGAGTCGCCCATACACCTAACACAGTATGGACGGCGGATGTACGTTTCCTTTGATATTGTTAAAGTTTTATTCTCAAAATGCACCATTAACGGATTTCTATATCGGAAATGCTTATAATAATGACTTCACAAAGTGAACTTAATCCAGGTCTTTCTAGAGAATAGTGTTATTGACTGTGCTTAAGTGTTATTAAATTTATTTTATATACTTATCATTCTCAAAACACCTTCACAGAAAACACTCCCGCGAGAGCTTGCTATATAAGACATGTGTTGTCCATCTCTAGTGTATTGCTAACGCAGTACATATACTAAAATTGGAACGATACAGAGAAGATTAGCATGGCCCCTGCGCAAGGATGACACGCAAATTCGTGAAGCGCTCCATATTTTTATTTGAAAAGCATTAATATTTGCACATATACATCCTCTTAACAAGAAAATGCATTTAATTCATCATCCATGATTTTAGCGAAACTCATTCATTCCTTTGTGACAAAATAAGCAATTAAACATATGTTATTAATTTAATATATATTAACAATTTCAATTCATACAAACCAATTTGATAAAATAACTTTACATAAACAATGATAATATTGGGTAATTTAAAACAATGCTATATCTTGTTATCATTGTCATTTCAACATGCCCGCCTTTTACAACGTATACAGTACGTCAGTAGTTAATATCAGTCCTGTTTCTTCCACTAATTTTTCAATAATAACAGCTCACTCAGTTCCAGTTATGCATCAGTTTGTACATATGTTTTCATCACATTGTTAAGAGATTAACTGTTCACCTCAACGCGTTGTCAGTTATGTTTTGATTACAGTTGTTAATATCCTATCCCATTTTCAATAGTTCAATAGTAAAATGACCTGTACCCTGTGTACACATATTTCGTTCCCCATCATATTGTCATCAAGTGAATATACACATCAGCTTTGCGCAGTGGCGGTACCATAGCCAATGAGGTTTATCCGAGGCGTGGTTATTGCTAGTTGAAAACTAATCCCAATACCCCGCGCTGACGCCCTTCATTGGGCGGCATGCGCAATTTTTGTTAGCTCCTACGGGGGCCTCATTTACCAAAATAAAAAATAGAACAATCTAAAAGTTAAGAGTGAAACTGTACCTGCTCATCGTAGGCATTTTATTATGTATTTTCGCTCGACTTTCTTGTGCGCAACAACGCCTCCACAATTCTCAATTCACTTTCAAAACAATTTAAATATCACGAATCGATTGTATTATTTAGATAAAGGAAGAAAGTTAAATACATATATGGAACAAGCGTTGTGTCAACCAAGTTTACCGCCGCCAGCCCACAAGTCGATTAGAGTTGTCTTCTCTTATAACAGCCATTCTCGGCTACGTACTGAAATCGTTCTTTCGAGTCGCCCATACACCTAACACAGTATAGACGGCGGATGTACGTTTCCTTTGATATTGTTAAAGTTTTATTCTCAAAATGCACCATTAACGGATTTCTATATCGGAAATGCTTATAATAATGACTTCACAAAGTGAACTTAATCCAGGTCTTTCTAGAGAATAGTGTTATTGACTGTGCTTAAGTGTTATTAAATTTATTTTATATACTTATCATTCTCAAAACACCTTCACAGAAAACACTCCCGCGAGAGCTTGCTATATAAGACATGTGTTGTCCATCTCTAGTGTATTGCTAACGCAGTACATATACTAAAATTGGAACGATACAGAGAAGATTAGCATGGCCCCTGCGCAAGGATGACACGCAAATTCGTGAAGCGTTCCATATTTTTATTTGAAAAGCATTAATATTTGCACATATACATCCTCTTAACAAGAAAATGCATTTAATTCATCATCCATGATTTTAGCGAAACTCATTCATTCCTTTGTGACAAAATAAGCAATTAAACATATGTTATTAATTTAATATATATTAACAATTTCAATTCATACAAACCAATTTGATAAAATAACTTTACATAAACAATGATAATATTGGGTAATTTAAAACAATGCTATATCTTGTTATCATTGTCATTTCAACATGCCCGCCTTTTACAACGTATACAGTACGTCAGTAGTTAATATCAGTCCTGTTTCTTCCACTAATTTTTCAATAATAACAGCTCACTCAGTTCCAGTTATGCATCAGTTTGTACATATGTTTTCATCACATTGTTAAGAGATTAACTGTTCACCTCAACGCGTTGTCAGTTATGTTTTGATTACAGTTGTTAATATCCTATCCCATTTTCAATAGTTCAATAGTAAAATGACCTGTACCCTGTGTACACATATTTCGTTCCCCATCATATTGTCATCAAGTGAATATACACATCAGCTTTGCGCAGTGGCGGTACCATAGCCAATGAGGTTTATCCGAGGCGTGGTTATTGCTAGTTGAAAACTAATCCCAATACCCCGCGCTGACGCCCTTCATTGGGCGGCATGCGCAATTTTTGTTAGCTCCTACGGGGGCCTCATTTACCAAAATAAAAAATAGAACAATCTAAAAGTTAAGAGTGAAACTGTACCTGCTCATCGTAGGCATTTTATTATGTATTTTCGCTCGACTTTCTTGTGCGCAACAACGCCTCCACAATTCTCAATTCACTTTCAAAACAATTTAAATATCACGAATCGATTGTATTATTTAGATAAAGGAAGAAAGTTAAATACATATATGGAACAAGCGTTGTGTCAACCAAGTTTACCGCCGCCAGCCCACAAGTCGATTAGAGTTGTCTTCTCTTATAACAGCCATTCTCGGCTACGTACTGAAATCGTTCTTTCGAGTCGCCCATACACCTAACACAGTATGGACGGCGGATGTACGTTTCCTTTGATATTGTTAAAGTTTTATTCTCAAAATGCACCATTAACGGATTTCTATATCGGAAATGCTTATAATAATGACTTCACAAAGTGAACTTAATCCAGCTCTTTCTAGAGAATAGTGTTATTGACTGTGCTTAAGTGTTATTAAATTTATTTTATATACTTATCATTCTCAAAACACCTTCACAGAAAACACTCCCGCGAGAGCTTGCTATATAAGACATGTGTTGTCCATCTCTAGTGTATTGCTAACGCAGTACATATACTAAAATTGGAACGATACAGAGAAGATTAGCATGGCCCCTGCGCAAGGATGACACGCAAATTCGTGAAGCGTTCCATATTTTTATTTGAAAAGCATTAATATTTGCACATATACATCCTCTTAACAAGAAAATGCATTTAATTCATCATCCATGATTTTAGCGAAACTCATTCATTCCTTTGTGACAAAATAAGCAATTAAACATATGTTATTAATTTAATATATATTAACAATTTCAATTCATACAAACCAATTTGATAAAATAACTTTACATAAACAATGATAATATTGGGTAATTTAAAACAATGCTATATCTTGTTATCATTGTCATTTCAACATGCCCGCCTTTTACAACGTATACAGTACGTCAGTAGTTAATATCAGTCCTGTTTCTTCCACTAATTTTTCAATAATAACAGCTCACTCAGTTCCAGTTATGCATCAGTTTGTACATATGTTTTCATCACATTGTTAAGAGATTAACTGTTCACCTCAACGCGTTGTCAGTTATGTTTTGATTACAGTTGTTAATATCCTATCCCATTTTCAATAGTTCAATAGTAAAATGACCTGTACCCTGTGTACACATATTTCGTTCCCCATCATATTGTCATCAAGTGAATATACACATCAGCTTTGCGCAGTGGCGGTACCATAGCCAATGAGGTTTATCCGAGGCGTGGTTATTGCTAGTTGAAAACTAATCCCAATACCCCGCGCTGACGCCCTTCATTGGGCGGCATGCGCAATTTTTGTTAGCTCCTACGGGGGCCTCATTTACCAAAATAAAAAATAGAACAATCTAAAAGTTAAGAGTGAAACTGTACCTGCTCATCGTAGGCATTTTATTATGTATTTTCGCTCGACTTTCTTGTGCGCAACAACGCCTCCACAATTCTCAATTCACTTTCAAAACAATTTAAATATCACGAATCGATTGTATTATTTAGATAAAGGAAGAAAGTTAAATACATATATGGAACAAGCGTTGTGTCAACCAAGTTTACCGCCGCCAGCCCACAAGTCGATTAGAGTTGTCTTCTCTTATAACAGCCATTCTCGGCTACGTACTGAAATCGTTCTTTCGAGTCGCCCATACACCTAACACAGTATGGACGACGGATGTACGTTTCCTTTGATATTGTTAAAGTTTTATTCTCAAAATGCACCATTAACGGATTTCTATATCGGAAATGCTTATAATAATGACTTCACAAAGTGAACTTAATCCAGGTCTTTCTAGAGAATAGTGTTATTGACTGTGCTTAAGTGTTATTAAATTTATTTTATATACTTATCATTCTCAAAACACCTTCACAGAAAACACTCCCGCGAGAGCTTGCTATATAAGACATGTGTTGTCCATCTCTAGTGTATTGCTAACGCAGTACATATACTAAAATTGGAACGATACAGAGAAGATTAGCATGGCCCCTGCGCAAGGATGACACGCAAATTCGTGAAGCGTTCCATATTTTTATTTGAAAAGCATTAATATTTGCACATATACATCCTCTTAACAAGAAAATGCATTTAATTCATCATCCATGATTTTAGCGAAACTCATTCATTCCTTTGTGACAAAATAAGCAATTAAACATATGTTATTAATTTAATATATATTAACAATTTCAATTCATACAAACCAATTTGATAAAATAACTTTACATAAACAATGATAATATTGGGTAATTTAAAACAATGCTATATCTTGTTATCATTGTCATTTCAACATGCCCGCCTTTTACAACGTATACAGTACGTCAGTAGTTAATATCAGTCCTGTTTCTTCCACTAATTTTTCAATAATAACAGCTCACTCAGTTCCAGTTATGCATCAGTTTGTACATATGTTTTCATCACATTGTTAAGAGATTAACTGTTCACCTCAACGCGTTGTCAGTTATGTTTTGATTACAGTTGTTAATATCCTATCCCATTTTCAATAGTTCAATAGTAAAATGACCTGTACCCTGTGTACACATATTTCGTTCCCCATCATATTGTCATCAAGTGAATATACACATCAGCTTTGCGCAGTGGCGGTACCATAGCCAATGAGGTTTATCCGAGGCGTGGTTATTGCTAGTTGAAAACTAATCCCAATACCCCGCGCTGACGCCCTTCATTGGGCGGCATGCGCAATTTTTGTTAGCTCCTACGGGGGCCTCATTTACCAAAATAAAAAATAGAACAATCTAAAAGTTAAGAGTGAAACTGTACCTGCTCATCGTAGGCATTTTATTATGTATTTTCGCTCGACTTTCTTGTGCGCAACAACGCCTCCACAATTCTCAATTCACTTTCAAAACAATTTAAATATCACGAATCGATTGTATTATTTAGATAAAGGAAGAAAGTTAAATACATATATGGAACAAGCGTTGTGTCAACCAAGTTTACCGCCGCCAGCCCACAAGTCGATTAGAGTTGTCTTCTCTTATAACAGCCATTCTCGGCTACGTACTGAAATCGTTCTTTCGAGTCGCCCATACACCTAACACAGTATGGACGGCGGATGTACGTTTCCTTTGATATTGTTAAAGTTTTATTCTCAAAATGCACCATTAACGGATTTCTATATCGGAAATGCTTATAATAATGACTTCACAAAGTGAACTTAATCCAGGTCTTTCTAGAGAATAGTGTTATTGACTGTGCTTAAGTGTTATTAAATTTATTTTATATACTTATCATTCTCAAAACACCTTCACAGAAAACACTCCCGCGAGAGCTTGCTATATAAGACATGTGTTGTCCATCTCTAGTGTATTGCTAACGCAGTACATATACTAAAATTGGAACGATACAGAGAAGATTAGCATGGCCCCTGCGCAAGGATGACACGCAAATTCGTGAAGCGTTCCATATTTTTATTTGAAAAGCATTAATATTTGCACATATACATCCTCTTAACAAGAAAATGCATTTAATTCATCATCCATGATTTTAGCGAAACTCATTCATTCCTTTGTGACAAAATAAGCAATTAAACATATGTTATTAATTTAATATATATTAACAATTTCAATTCATACAAACCAATTTGATAAAATAACTTTACATAAACAATGATAATATTGGGTAATTTAAAACAATGCTATATCTTGTTATCATTGTCATTTCAACATGCCCGCCTTTTACAACGTATACAGTACGTCAGTAGTTAATATCAGTCCTGTTTCTTCCACTAATTTTTCAATAATAACAGCTCACTCAGTTCCAGTTATGCATCAGTTTGTACATATGTTTTCATCACATTGTTAAGAGATTAACTGTTCACCTCAACGCGTTGTCAGTTATGTTTTGATTACAGTTGTTAATATCCTATCCCATTTTCAATAGTTCAATAGTAAAATGACCTGTACCCTGTGTACACATATTTCGTTCCCCATCATATTGTCATCAAGTGAATATACACATCAGCTTTGCGCAGTGGCGGTACCATAGCCAATGAGGTTTATCCGAGGCGTGGTTATTGCTAGTTGAAAACTAATCCCAATACCCCGCGCTGACGCCCTTCATTGGGCGGCATGCGCAATTTTTGTTAGCTCCTACGGGGGCCTCATTTACCAAAATAAAAAATAGAACAATCTAAAAGTTAAGAGTGAAACTGTACCTGCTCATCGTAGGCATTTTATTATGTATTTTCGCTCGACTTTCTTGTGCGCAACAACGCCTCCACAATTCTCAATTCACTTTCAAAACAATTTAAATATCACGAATCGATTGTATTATTTAGATAAAGGAAGAAAGTTAAATACATATATGGAACAAGCGTTGTGTCAACCAAGTTTACCGCCGCCAGCCCACAAGTCGATTAGAGTTGTCTTCTCTTATAACAGCCATTCTCGGCTACGTACTGAAATCGTTCTTTCGAGTCGCCCATACACCTAACACAGTATGGACGGCGGATGTACGTTTCCTTTGATATTGTTAAAGTTTTATTCTCAAAATGCACCATTAACGGATTTCTATATCGGAAATGCTTATAATAATGACTTCACAAAGTGAACTTAATCCAGGTCTTTCTAGAGAATAGTGTTATTGACTGTGCTTAAGTGTTATTAAATTTATTTTATATACTTATCATTCTCAAAACACCTTCACAGAAAACACTCCCGCGAGAGCTTGCTATATAAGACATGTGTTGTCCATCTCTAGTGTATTGCTAACGCAGTACATATACTAAAATTGGAACGATACAGAGAAGATTAGCATGGCCCCTGCGCAAGGATGACACGCAAATTCGTGAAGCGTTCCATATTTTTATTTGAAAAGCATTAATATTTGCACATATACATCCTCTTAACAAGAAAATGCATTTAATTCATCATCCATGATTTTAGCGAAACTCATTCATTCCTTTGTGACAAAATAAGCAATTAAACATATGTTATTAATTTAATATATATTAACAATTTCAATTCATACAAACCAATTTGATAAAATAACTTTACATAAACAATGATAATATTGGGTAATTTAAAACAATGCTATATCTTGTTATCATTGTCATTTCAACATGCCCGCCTTTTACAACGTATACAGTACGTCAGTAGTTAATATCAGTCCTGTTTCTTCCACTAATTTTTCAATAATAACAGCTCACTCAGTTCCAGTTATGCATCAGTTTGTACATATGTTTTCATCACATTGTTAAGAGATTAACTGTTCACCTCAACGCGTTGTCAGTTATGTTTTGATTACAGTTGTTAATATCCTATCCCATTTTCAATAGTTCAATAGTAAAATGACCTGTACCCTGTGTACACATATTTCGTTCCCCATCATATTGTCATCAAGTGAATATACACATCAGCTTTGCGCAGTGGCGGTACCATAGCCAATGAGGTTTATCCGAGGCGTGGTTATTGCTAGTTGAAAACTAATCCCAATACCCCGCGCTGACGCCCTTCATTGGGCGGCATGCGCAATTTTTGTTAGCTCCTACGGGGGCCTCATTTACCAAAATAAAAAATAGAACAATCTAAAAGTTAAGAGTGAAACTGTACCTGCTCATCGTAGGCATTTTATTATGTATTTTCGCTCGACTTTCTTGTGCGCAACAACGCCTCCACAATTCTCAATTCACTTTCAAAACAATTTAAATATCACGAATCGATTGTATCATTTAGATAAAGGAAGAAAGTTAAATACATATATGGAACAAGCGTTGTGTCAACCAAGTTTACCGCCGCCAGCCCACAAGTCGATTAGAGTTGTCTTCTCTTATAACAGCCATTCTCGGCTACGTACTGAAATCGTTCTTTCGAGTCGCCCATACACCTAACACAGTATGGACGGCGGATGTACGTTTCCTTTGATATTGTTAAAGTTTTATTCTCAAAATGCACCATTAACGGATTTCTATATCGGAAATGCTTATAATAATGACTTCACAAAGTGAACTTAATCCAGGTCTTTCTAGAGAATAGTGTTATTGACTGTGCTTAAGTGTTATTAAATTTATTTTATATACTTATCATTCTCAAAACACCTTCACAGAAAACACTCCCGCGAGAGCTTGCTATATAAGACATGTGTTGTCCATCTCTAGTGTATTGCTAACGCAGTACATATACTAAAATTGGAACGATACAGAGAAGATTAGCATGGCCCCTGCGCAAGGATGACACGCAAAATCGTGAAGCGTTCCATATTTTTATTTGAAAAGCATTAATATTTGCACATATACATCCTCTTAACAAGAAAATGCATTTAATTCATCATCCATGATTTTAGCGAAACTCATTCATTCCTTTGTGACAAAATAAGCAATTAAATATATGTTATTAATTTAATATATATTAACAATTTCAATTCATACAAACCAATTTGATAAAATAACTTTACATAAACAATGATAATATTGGGTAATTTAAAACAATGCTATATCTTGTTATCATTGTCATTTCAACATGCCCGCCTTTTACAACGTATACAGTACGTCAGTAGTTAATATCAGTCCTGTTTCTTCCACTAATTTTTCAATAATAACAGCTCACTCAGTTCCAGTTATGCATCAGTTTGTACATATGTTTTCATCACATTGTTAAGAGATTAACTGTTCACCTCAACGCGTTGTCAGTTATGTTTTGATTACAGTTGTTAATATCCTATCCCATTTTCAATAGTTCAATAGTAAAATGACCTGTACCCTGTGTACACATATTTCGTTCCCCATCATATTGTCATCAAGTGAATATACACATCAGCTTTGCGCAGTGGCGGTACCATAGCCAATGAGGTTTATCCGAGGCGTGGTTATTGCTAGTTGAAAACTAATCCCAATACCCCGCGCTGACGCCCTTCATTGGGCGGCATGCGCAATTTTTGTTAGCTCCTACGGGGGCCTCATTTACCAAAATAAAAAATAGAACAATCTAAAAGTTAAGAGTGAAACTGTACCTGCTCATCGTAGGCATTTTATTATGTATTTTCGCTCGACTTTCTTGTGCGCAACAACGCCTCCACAATTCTCAATTCACTTTCAAAACAATTTAAATATCACGAATCGATTGTATTATTTAGATAAAGGAAGAAAGTTAAATACATATATGGAACAAGCGTTGTGTCAACCAAGTTTACCGCCGCCAGCCCACAAGTCGATTAGAGTTGTCTTCTCTTATAACAGCCATTCTCGGCTACGTACTGAAATCGTTCTTTCGAGTCGCCCATACACCTAACACAGTATGGACGGCGGATGTACGTTTCCTTTGATATTGTTAAAGTTTTATTCTCAAAATGCACCATTAACGGATTTCTATATCGGAAATGCTTATAATAATGACTTCACAAAGTGAACTTAATCCAGGTCTTTCTAGAGAATAGTGTTATTGACTGTGCTTAAGTGTTATTAAATTTATTTTATATACTTATCATTCTCAAAACACCTTCACAGAAAACACTCCCGCGAGAGCTTGCTATATAAGACATGTGTTGTCCATCTCTAGTGTATTGCTAACGCAGTACATATACTAAAATTGGAACGATACAGAGAAGATTAGCATGGCCCCTGCGCAAGGATGACACGCAAATTCGTGAAGCGTTCCATATTTTTATTTGAAAAGCATTAATATTTGCACATATACATCCTCTTAACAAGAAAATGCATTTAATTCATCATCCATGATTTTAGCGAAACTCATTCATTCCTTTGTGACAAAATAAGCAATTAAACATATGTTATTAATTTAATATATATTAACAATTTCAATTCATACAAACCAATTTGATAAAATAACTTTACATAAACAATGATAATATTGGGTAATTTAAAACAATGCTATATCTTGTTATCATTGTCATTTCAACATGCCCGCCTTTTACAACGTATACAGTACGTCAGTAGTTAATATCAGTCCTGTTTCTTCCACTAATTTTTCAATAATAACAGCTCACTCAGTTCCAGTTATGCATCAGTTTGTACATATGTTTTCATCACATTGTTAAGAGATTAACTGTTCACCTCAACGCGTTGTCAGTTATGTTTTGATTACAGTTGTTAATATCCTATCCCATTTTCAATAGTTCAATAGTAAAATGACCTGTACCCTGTGTACACATATTTCGTTCCCCATCATATTGTCATCAAGTGAATATACACATCAGCTTTGCGCAGTGGCGGTACCATAGCCAATGAGGTTTATCCGAGGCGTGGTTATTGCTAGTTGAAAACTAATCCCAATACCCCGCGCTGACGCCCTTCATTGGGCGGCATGCGCAATTTTTGTTAACTCCTACGGGGGCCTCATTTACCAAAATAAAAAATAGAACAATCTAAAAGTTAAGAGTGAAACTGTACCTGCTCATCGTAGGCATTTTATTATGTATTTTCGCTCGACTTTCTTGTGCGCAACAACGCCTCCACAATTCTCAATTCACTTTCAAAACAATTTAAATATCACGAATCGATTGTATTATTTAGATAAAGGAAGAAAGTTAAATACATATATGGAACAAGCGTTGTGTCAACCAAGTTTACCGCCGCCAGCCCACAAGTCGATTAGAGTTGTCTTCTCTTATAACAGCCATTCTCGGCTACGTACTGAAATCGTTCTTTCGAGTCGCCCATACACCTAACACAGTATGGGCGGCGGATGTACGTTTCCTTTGATATTGTTAAAGTTTTATTCTCAAAATGCACCATTAACGGATTTCTATATCGGAAATGCTTATAATAATGACTTCACAAAGTGAACTTAATCCAGGTCTTTCTAGAGAATAGTGTTATTGACTGTGCTTAAGTGTTATTAAATTTATTTTATATACTTATCATTCTCAAAACACCTTCACAGAAAACACTCCCGCGAGAGCTTGCTATATAAGACATGTGTTGTCCATCTCTAGTGTATTGCTAACGCAGTACATATACTAAAATTGGAACGATACAGAGAAGATTAGCATGGCCCCTGCGCAAGGATGACACGCAAATTCGTGAAGCGTTCCATATTTTTATTTGAAAAGCATTAATATTTGCACATATACATCCTCTTAACAAGAAAATGCATTTAATTCATCATCCATGATTTTAGCGAAACTCATTCATTCCTTTGTGACAAAATAAGCAATTAAACATATGTTATTAATTTAATATATATTAACAATTTCAATTCATACAAACCAATTTGATAAAATAACTTTACATAAACAATGATAATATTGGGTAATTTAAAACAATGCTATATCTTGTTATCATTGTCATTTCAACATGCCCGCCTTTTACAACGTATACAGAACGTCAGTAGTAAATATCAGTCCTGTTTCTTCCACTAATTTTTCAATAATAACAGCTCACTCAGTTCCAGTTATGCATCAGTTTGTACATATGTTTTCATCACATTGTTAAGAGATTAACTGTTCACCTCAACGCGTTGTCAGTTATGTTTTGATTACAGTTGTTAATATCCTATCCCATTTTCAATAGTTCAATAGTAAAATGACCTGTACCCTGTGTACACATATTTCGTTCCCCATCATATTGTCATCAAGTGAATATACACATCAGCTTTGCGCAGTGGCGGTACCATAGCCAATGAGGTTTATCCGAGGCGTGGTTATTGCTAGTTGAAAACTAATCCCAATACCCCGCGCTGACGCCCTTCATTGGGCGGCATGCGCAATTTTTGTTAGCTCCTACGGGGGCCTCATTTACCAAAATAAAAAATAGAACAATCTAAAAGTTAAGAGTGAAACTGTACCTGCTCATCGTAGGCATTTTATTATGTATTTTCGCTCGACTTTCTTGTGCGCAACAACGCCTCCACAATTCTCAATTCACTTTCAAAACAATTTAAATATCACGAATCGATTGTATTATTTAGATAAAGGAAGAAAGTTAAATACATATATGGAACAAGCGTTGTGTCAACCAAGTTTACCGCCGCCAGCCCACAAGTCGATTAGAGTTGTCTTCTCTTATAACAGCCATTCTCGGCTACGTACTGAAATCGTTCTTTCGAGTCGCCCATACACCTAACACAGTATGGGCGGCGGATGTACGTTTCCTTTGATATTGTTAAAGTTTTATTCTCAAAATGCACCATTAACGGATTTCTATATCGGAAATGCTTATAATAATGACTTCACAAAGTGAACTTAATCCAGGTCTTTCTAGAGAATAGTGTTATTGACTGTGCTTAAGTGTTATTAAATTTATTTTATATACTTATCATTCTCAAAACACCTTCACAGAAAACACTCCCGCGAGAGCTTGCTATATAAGACATGTGTTGTCCATCTCTAGTGTATTGCTAACGCAGTACATATACTAAAATTGGAACGATACAGAGAAGATTAGCATGGCCCCTGCGCAAGGATGACACGCAAATTCGTGAAGCGTTCCATATTTTTATTTGAAAAGCATTAATATTTGCACATATACATCCTCTTAACAAGAAAATGCATTTAATTCATCATCCATGATTTTAGCGAAACTCATTCATTCCTTTGTGACAAAATAAGCAATTAAACATATGTTATTAATTTAATATATATTAACAATTTCAATTCATACAAACCAATTTGATAAAATAACTTTACATAAACAATGATAATATTGGGTAATTTAAAACAATGCTATATCTTGTTATCATTGTCATTTCAACATGCCCGCCTTTTACAACGTATACAGTACGTCAGTAGTTAATATCAGTCCTGTTTCTTCCACTAATTTTTCAATAATAACAGCTCACTCAGTTCCAGTTATGCATCAGTTTGTACATATGTTTTCATCACATTGTTAAGAGATTAACTGTTCACCTCAACGCGTTGTCAGTTATGTTTTGATTACAGTTGTTAATATCCTATCCCATTTTCAATAGTTCAATAGTAAAATGACCTGTACCCTGTGTACACATATTTCGTTCCCCATCATATTGTCATCAAGTGAATATACACATCAGCTTTGCGCAGTGGCGGTACCATAGCCAATGAGGTTTATCCGAGGCGTGGTTATTGCTAGTTGAAAACTAATCCCAATACCCCGCGCTGACGCCCTTCATTGGGCGGCATGCGCAATTTTTGTTAGCTCCTACGGGGGCTTCATTTACCAAAATAAAAAATAGAACAATCTAAAAGTTAAGAGTGAAACTGTACCTGCTCATCGTAGGCATTTTATTATGTATTTTCGCTCGACTTTCTTGTGCGCAACAACGCCTCCACAATTCTCAATTCACTTTCAAAACAATTCAAATATCACGAATCGATTGTATTATTTAGATAAAGGAAGAAAGTTAAATACATATATGGAACAAGCGTTGTGTCAACCAAGTTTACCGCCGCCAGCCCACAAGTCGATTAGAGTTGTCTTCTCTTATAACAGCCATTCTCGGCTACGTACTGAAATCGTTCTTTCGAGTCGCCCATACACCTAACACAGTATGGACGGCGGATGTACGTTTCCTTTGATATTGTTAAAGTTTTATTCTCAAAATGCACCATTAACGGATTTCTATATCGGAAATGCTTATAATAATGACTTCACAAAGTGAACTTAATCCAGGTCTTTCTAGAGAATAGTGTTATTGACTGTGCTTAAGTGTTATTAAATTTATTTTATATACTTATCATTCTCAAAACACCTTCACAGAAAACACTCCCGCGAGAGCTTGCTATATAAGACATGTGTTGTCCATCTCTAGCGTATTGCTAACGCAGTACATATACTAAAATTGGAACGATACAGAGAAGATTAGCATGGCCCCTGCGCAAGGATGACACGCAAATTCGTGAAGCGTTCCATATTTTTATTTGAAAAGTATTAATATTTGCACATATACATCCTCTTAACAAGAAAATGCATTTAATTCATCATCCATGATTTTAGCGAAACTCATTCATTCCTTTGTGACAAAATAAGCAATTAAACATATGTTATTAATTTAATATATATTAACAATTTCAATTCATACAAACCAATTTGATAAAATAACTTTACATAAACAATGATAATATTGGGTAATTTAAAACAATGCTATATCTTGTTATCATTGTCATTTCAACATGCCCGCCTTTTACAACGTATACAGTACGTCAGTAGTTAATATCAGTCCTGTTTCTTCCACTAATTTTTCAATAATAACAGCTCACTCAGTTCCAGTTATGCATCAGTTTGTACATATGTTTTCATCACATTGTTAAGAGATTAACTGTTCACCTCAACGCGTTGTCAGTTATGTTTTGATTACAGTTGTTAATATCCTATCCCATTTTCAATAGTTCAATAGTAAAATGACCTGTACCCTGTGTACACATATTTCGTTCCCCATCATATTGTCATCAAGTGAATATACACATCAGCTTTGCGCAGTGGCGGTACCATAGCCAATGAGGTTTATCCGAGGCGTGGTTATTGCTAGTTGAAAACTAATCCCAATACCCCGCGCTGACGCCCTTCATTGGGCGGCATGCGCAATTTTTGTTAGCTCCTACGGGGGCTTCATTTACCAAAATAAAAAATAGAACAATCTAAAAGTTAAGAGTGAAACTGTACCTGCTCATCGTAGGCATTTTATTATGTATTTTCGCTCGACTTTCTTGTGCGCAACAACGCCTCCACAATTCTCAATTCACTTTCAAAACAATTTAAATATCACGAATCGATTGTATTATTTAGATAAAGGAAGAAAGTTAAATACATATATGGAACAAGCGTTGTGTCAACCAAGTTTACCGCCGCCAGCCCACAAGTCGATTAGAGTTGTCTTCTCTTATAACAGCCATTCTCGGCTACGTACTGAAATCGTTCTTTCGAGTCGCCCATACACCTAACACAGTATGGACGGCGGATGTACGTTTCCTTTGATATTGTTAAAGTTTTATTCTCAAAATGCACCATTAACGGATTTCTATATCGGAAATGCTTATAATAATGACTTCACAAAGTGAACTTAATCCAGGTCTTTCTAGAGAATAGTGTTATTGACTGTGCTTAAGTGTTATTAAATTTATTTTATATACTTATCATTCTCAAAACACCTTCACAGAAAACACTCCCGCGAGAGCTTGCTATATAAGACATGTGTTGTCCATCTCTAGTGTATTGCTAACGCAGTACATATACTAAAATTGGAACGATACAGAGAAGATTAGCATGGCCCCTGCGCAAGGATGACACGCAAATTCGTGAAGCGTTCCATATTTTTATTTGAAAAGTATTAATATTTGCACATATACATCCTCTTAACAAGAAAATGCATTTAATTCATCATCCATGATTTTAGCGAAACTCATTCATTCCTTTGTGACAAAATAAGCAATTAAACATATGTTATTAATTTAATATATATTAACAATTTCAATTCATACAAACCAATTTGATAAAATAACTTTACATAAACAATGATAATATTGGGTAATTTAAAACAATGCTATATCTTGTTATCATTGTCATTTCAACATGCCCGCCTTTTACAACGTATACAGTACGTCAGTAGTTAATATCAGTCCTGTTTCTTCCACTAATTTTTCAATAATAACAGCTCACTCAGTTCCAGTTATGCATCAGTTTGTACATATGTTTTCATCACATTGTTAAGAGATTAACTGTTCACCTCAACGCGTTGTCAGTTATGTTTTGATTACAGTTGTTAATATCCTATCCCATTTTCAATAGTTCAATAGTAAAATGACCTGTACCCTGTGTACACATATTTCGTTCCCCATCATATTGTCATCAAGTGAATATACACATCAGCTTTGCGCAGTGGCGGTACCATAGCCAATGAGGTTTATCCGAGGCGTGGTTATTGCTAGTTGAAAACTAATCCCAATACCCCGCGCTGACGCCCTTCATTGGGCGGCATGCGCAATTTTTGTTAGCTCCTACGGGGGCTTCATTTACCAAAATAAAAAATAGAACAATCTAAAAGTTAAGAGTGAAACTGTACCTGCTCATCGTAGGCATTTTATTATGTATTTTCGCTCGACTTTCTTGTGCGCAACAACGCCTCCACAATTCTCAATTCACTTTCAAAACAATTTAAATATCACGAATCGATTGTATTATTTAGATAAAGGAAGAAAGTTAAATACATATATGGAACAAGCGTTGTGTCAACCAAGTTTACCGCCGCCAGCCCACAAGTCGATTAGAGTTGTCTTCTCTTATAACAGCCATTCTCGGCTACGTACTGAAATCGTTCTTTCGAGTCGCCCATACACCTAACACAGTATGGACGGCGGATGTACGTTTCCTTTGATATTGTTAAAGTTTTATTCTCAAAATGCACCATTAACGGATTTCTATATCGGAAATGCTTATAATAATGACTTCACAAAGTGAACTTAATCCAGGTCTTTCTAGAGAATAGTGTTATTGACTGTGCTTAAGTGTTATTAAATTTATTTTATATACTTATCATTCTCAAAACACCTTCACAGAAAACACTCCCGCGAGAGCTTGCTATATAAGACATGTGTTGTCCATCTCTAGTGTATTGCTAACGCAGTACATATACTAAAATTGGAACGATACAGAGAAGATTAGCATGGCCCCTGCGCAAGGATGACACGCAAATTCGTGAAGCGTTCCATATTTTTATTTGAAAAGTATTAATATTTGCACATATACATCCTCTTAACAAGAAAATGCATTTAATTCATCATCCATGATTTTAGCGAAACTCATTCATTCCTTTGTGACAAAATAAGCAATTAAACATATGTTATTAATTTAATATATATTAACAATTTCAATTCATACAAACCAATTTGATAAAATAACTTTACATAAACAATGATAATATTGGGTAATTTAAAACAATGCTATATCTTGTTATCATTGTCATTTCAACATGCCCGCCTTTTACAACGTATACAGTACGTCAGTAGTTAATATCAGTCCTGTTTCTTCCACTAATTTTTCAATAATAACAGCTCACTCAGTTCCAGTTATGCATCAGTTTGTACATATGTTTTCATCACATTGTTAAGAGATTAACTGTTCACCTCAACGCGTTGTCAGTTATGTTTTGATTACAGTTGTTAATATCCTATCCCATTTTCAATAGTTCAATAGTAAAATGACCTGTACCCTGTGTACACATATTTCGTTCCCCATCATATTGTCATCAAGTGAATATACACATCAGCTTTGCGCAGTGGCGGTACCATAGCCAATGAGGTTTATCCGAGGCGTGGTTATTGCTAGTTGAAAACTAATCCCAATACCCCGCGCTGACGCCCTTCATTGGGCGGCATGCGCAATTTTTGTTAGCTCCTACGGGGGCCTCATTTACCAAAATAAAAAATAGAACAATCTAAAAGTTAAGAGTGAAACTGTACCTGCTCATCGTAGGCATTTTATTATGTATTTTCGCTCGACTTTCTTGTGCGCAACAACGCCTCCACAATTCTCAATTCACTTTCAAAACAATTTAAATATCACGAATCGATTGTATTATTTAGATAAAGGAAGAAAGTTAAATACATATATGGAACAAGCGTTGTGTCAACCAAGTTTACCGCCGCCAGCCCACAAGTCGATTAGAGTTGTCTTCTCTTATAACAGCCATTCTCGGCTACGTACTGAAATCGTTCTTTCGAGTCGCCCATACACCTAACACAGTATGGACGGCGGATGTACGTTTCCTTTGATATTGTTAAAGTTTTATTCTCAAAATGCACCATTAACGGATTTCTATATCGGAAATGCTTATAATAATGACTTCACAAAGTGAACTTAATCCAGGTCTTTCTAGAGAATAGTGTTATTGACTGTGCTTAAGTGTTATTAAATTTATTTTATATACTTATCATTCTCAAAACACCTTCACAGAAAACACTCCCGCGAGAGCTTGCTATATAAGACATGTGTTGTCCATCTCTAGTGTATTGCTAACGCAGTACATATACTAAAATTGGAACGATACAGAGAAGATTAGCATGGCCCCTGCGCAAGGATGACACGCAAATTCGTGAAGCGTTCCATATTTTTATTTGAAAAGCATTAATATTTGCACATATACATCCTCTTAACAAGAAAATGCATTTAATTCATCATCCATGATTTTAGCGAAACTCATTCATTCCTTTGTGACAAAATAAGCAATTAAACATATGTTATTAATTTAACATATATTAACAATTTCAATTCATACAAACCAATTTGATAAAATAACTTTACATAAACAATGATAATATTGGGTAATTTAAAACAATGCTATATCTTGTTATCATTGTCATTTCAACATGCCCGCCTTTTACAACGTATACAGTACGTCAGTAGTTAATATCAGTCCTGTTTCTTCCACTAATTTTTCAATAATAACAGCTCACTCAGTTCCAGTTATGCATCAGTTTGTACATATGTTTTCATCACATTGTTAAGAGATTAACTGTTCACCTCAACGCGTTGTCAGTTATGTTTTGATTACAGTTGTTAATATCCTATCCCATTTTCAATAGTTCAATAGTAAAATGACCTGTACCCTGTGTACACATATTTCGTTCCCCATCATATTGTCATCAAGTGAATATACACATCAGCTTTGCGCAGTGGCGGTACCATAGCCAATGAGGTTTATCCGAGGCGTGGTTATTGCTAGTTGAAAACTAATCCCAATACCCCGCGCTGACGCCCTTCATTGGGCGGCATGCGCAATTTTTGTTAGCTCCTACGGGGGCCTCATTTACCAAAATAAAAAATAGAACAATCTAAAAGTTAAGAGTGAAACTGTACCTGCTCATCGTAGGCATTTTATTATGTATTTTCGCTCGACTTTCTTGTGCGCAACAACGCCTCCACAATTCTCAATTCACTTTCAAAACAATTTAAATATCACGAATCGATTGTATTATTTAGATAAAGGAAGAAAGTTAAATACATATATGGAACAAGCGTTGTGTCAACCAAGTTTACCGCCGCCAGCCCACAAGTCGATTAGAGTTGTCTTCTCTTATAACAGCCATTCTCGGCTACGTACTGAAATCGTTCTTTCGAGTCGCCCATACACCTAACACAGTATGGACGGCGGATGTACGTTTCCTTTGATATTGTTAAAGTTTTATTCTCAAAATGCACCATTAACGGATTTCTATATCGGAAATGCTTATAATAATGACTTCACAAAGTGAACTTAATCCAGGTCTTTCTAGAGAATAGTGTTATTGACTGTGCTTAAGTGTTATTAAATTTATTTTATATACTTATCATTCTCAAAACACCTTCACAGAAAACACTCCCGCGAGAGCTTGCTATATAAGACATGTGTTGTCCATCTCTAGTGTATTGCTAACGCAGTACATATACTAAAATTGGAACGATACAGAGAAGATTAGCATGGCCCCTGCGCAAGGATGACACGCAAATTCGTGAAGCGTTCCATATTTTTATTTGAAAAGCATTAATATTTGCACATATACATCCTCTTAACAAGAAAATGCATTTAATTCATCATCCATGATTTTAGCGAAACTCATTCATTCCTTTGTGACAAAATAAGCAATTAAACATATGTTATTAATTTAATATATATTAACAATTTCAATTCATACAAACCAATTTGATAAAATAACTTTACATAAACAATGATAATATTGGGTAATTTAAAACAATGCTATATCTTGTTATCATTGTCATTTCAACATGCCCGCCTTTTACAACGTATACAGTACGTCAGTAGTTAATATCAGTCCTGTTTCTTCCACTAATTTTTCAATAATAACAGCTCACTCAGTTCCAGTTATGCATCAGTTTGTACATATGTTTTCATCACATTGTTAAGAGATTAACTGTTCACCTCAACGCGTTGTCAGTTATGTTTTGATTACAGTTGTTAATATCCTATCCCATTTTCAATAGTTCAATAGTAAAATGACCTGTACCCTGTGTACACATATTTCGTTCCCCATCATATTGTCATCAAGTGAATATACACATCAGCTTTGCGCAGTGGCGGTACCATAGCCAATGAGGTTTATCCGAGGCGTGGTTATTGCTAGTTGAAAACTAATCCCAATACCCCGCGCTGACGCCCTTCATTGGGCGGCATGCGCAATTTTTGTTAGCTCCTACGGGGGCCTCATTTACCAAAATAAAAAATAGAACAATCTAAAAGTTAAGAGTGAAACTGTACCTGCTCATCGTAGGCATTTTAGTATGTATTTTCGCTCGACTTTCTTGTGCGCAACAACGCCTCCACAATTCTCAATTCACTTTCAAAACAATTTAAATATCACGAATCGATTGTATTATTTAGATAAAGGAAGAAAGTTAAATACATATATGGAACAAGCGTTGTGTCAACCAAGTTTACCGCCGCCAGCCCACAAGTCGATTAGAGTTGTCTTCTCTTATAACAGCCATTCTCGGCTACGTACTGAAATCGTTCTTTCGAGTCGCCCATACACCTAACACAGTATGGACGGCGGATGTACGTTTCCTTTGATATTGTTAAAGTTTTATTCTCAAAATGCACCATTAACGGATTTCTATATCGGAAATGCTTATAATAATGACTTCACAAAGTGAACTTAATCCAGGTCTTTCTAGAGAATAGTGTTATTGACTGTGCTTAAGTGTTATTAAATTTATTTTATATACTTATCATTCTCAAAACACCTTCACAGAAAACACTCCCGCGAGAGCTTGCTATATAAGACATGTGTTGTCCATCTCTAGTGTATTGCTAACGCAGTACATATACTAAAATTGGAACGATACAGAGAAGATTAGCATGGCCCCTGCGCAAGGATGACACGCAAATTCGTGAAGCGTTCCATATTTTTATTTGAAAAGCATTAATATTTGCACATATACATCCTCTTAACAAGAAAATGCATTTAATTCATCATCCATGATTTTAGCGAAACTCATTCATTCCTTTGTGACAAAATAAGCAATTAAACATATGTTATTAATTTAATATATATTAACAATTTCAATTCATACAAACCAATTTGATAAAATAACTTTACATAAACAATGATAATATTGGGTAATTTAAAACAATGCTATATCTTGTTATCATTGTCATTTCAACATGCCCGCCTTTTACAACGTATACAGTACGTCAGTAGTTAATATCAGTCCTGTTTCTTCCACTAATTTTTCAATAATAACAGCTCACTCAGTTCCAGTTATGCATCAGTTTGTACATATGTTTTCATCACATTGTTAAGAGATTAACTGTTCACCTCAACGCGTTGTCAGTTATGTTTTGATTACAGTTGTTAATATCCTATCCCATTTTCAATAGTTCAATAGTAAAATGACCTGTACCCTGTGTACACATATTTCGTTCCCCATCATATTGTCATCAAGTGAATATACACATCAGCTTTGCGCAGTGGCGGTACCATAGCCAATGAGGTTTATCCGAGGCGTGGTTATTGCTAGTTGAAAACTAATCCCAATACCCCGCGCTGACGCCCTTCATTGGGCGGCATGCGCAATTTTTGTTAGCTCCTACGGGGGCCTCATTTACCAAAATAAAAAATAGAACAATCTAAAAGTTAAGAGTGAAACTGTACCTGCTCATCGTAGGCATTTTATTATGTATTTTCGCTCGACTTTCTTGTGCGCAACAACGCCTCCACAATTCTCAATTCACTTTCAAAACAATTTAAATATCACGAATCGATTGTATTATTTAGATAAAGGAAGAAAGTTAAATACATATATGGAACAAGCGTTGTGTCAACCAAGTTTACCGCCGCCAGCCCACAAGTCGATTAGAGTTGTCTTCTCTTATAACAGCCATTCTCGGCTACGTACTGAAATCGTTCTTTCGAGTCGCCCATACACCTAACACAGTATGGACGGCGGATGTACGTTTCCTTTGATATTGTTAAAGTTTTATTCTCAAAATGCACCATTAACGGATTTCTATATCGGAAATGCTTATAATAATGACTTCACAAAGTGAACTTAATCCAGGTCTTTCTAGAGAATAGTGTTATTGACTGTGCTTAAGTGTTATTAAATTTATTTTATATACTTATCATTCTCAAAACACCTTCACAGAAAACACTCCCGCGAGAGCTTGCTATATAAGACATGTGTTGTCCATCTCTAGTGTATTGCTAACGCAGTACATATACTAAAATTGGAACGATACAGAGAAGATTAGCATGGCCCCTGCGCAAGGATGACACGCAAATTCGTGAAGCGTTCCATATTTTTATTTGAAAAGCATTAATATTTGCACATATACATCCTCTTAACAAGAAAATGCATTTAATTCATCATCCATGATTTTAGCGAAACTCATTCATTCCTTTGTGACAAAATAAGCAATTAAACATATGTTATTAATTTAATATATATTAACAATTTCAATTCATACAAACCAATTTGATAAAATAACTTTACATAAACAATGATAATATTGGGTAATTTAAAACAATGCTATATCTTGTTATCATTGTCATTTCAACATGCCCGCCTTTTACAACGTATACAGTACGTCAGTAGTTAATATCAGTCCTGTTTCTTCCACTAATTTTTCAATAATAACAGCTCACTCAGTTCCAGTTATGCATCAGTTTGTACATATGTTTTCATCACATTGTTAAGAGATTAACTGTTCACCTCAACGCGTTGTCAGTTATGTTTTGATTACAGTTGTTAATATCCTATCCCATTTTCAATAGTTCAATAGTAAAATGACCTGTACCCTGTGTACACATATTTCGTTCCCCATCATATTGTCATCAAGTGAATATACACATCAGCTTTGCGCAGTGGCGGTACCATAGCCAATGAGGTTTATCCGAGGCGTGGTTATTGCTAGTTGAAAACTAATCCCAATACCCCGCGCTGACGCCCTTCATTGGGCGGCATGCGCAATTTTTGTTAGCTCCTACGGGGGCCTCATTTACCAAAATAAAAAATAGAACAATCTAAAAGTTAAGAGTGAAACTGTACCTGCTCATCGTAGGCATTTTATTATGTATTTTCGCTCGACTTTCTTGTGCGCAACAACGCCTCCACAATTCTCAATTCACTTTCAAAACAATTTAAATATCACGAATCGATTGTATTATTTAGATAAAGGAAGAAAGTTAAATACATATATGGAACAAGCGTTGTGTCAACCAAGTTTACCGCCGCCAGCCCACAAGTCGATTAGAGTTGTCTTCTCTTATAACAGCCATTCTCGGCTACGTACTGAAATCGTTCTTTCGAGTCGCCCATACACCTAACACAGTATGGACGGCGGATGTACGTTTCCTTTGATATTGTTAAAGTTTTATTCTCAAAATGCACCATTAACGGATTTCTATATCGGAAATGCTTATAATAATGACTTCACAAAGTGAACTTAATCCAGGTCTTTCTAGAGAATAGTGTTATTGACTGTGCTTAAGTGTTATTAAATTTATTTTATATACTTATCATTCTCAAAACACCTTCACAGAAAACACTCCCGCGAGAGCTTGCTATATAAGACATGTGTTGTCCATCTCTAGTGTATTGCTAACGCAGTACATATACTAAAATTGGAACGATACAGAGAAGATTAGCATGGCCCCTGCGCAAGGATGACACGCAAATTCGTGAAGCGTTCCATATTTTTATTTGAAAAGCATTAATATTTGCACATATACATCCTCTTAACAAGAAAATGCATTTAATTCATCATCCATGATTTTAGCGAAACTCATTCATTCCTTTGTGACAAAATAAGCAATTAAACATATGTTATTAATTTAATATATATTAACAATTTCAATTCATACAAACCAATTTGATAAAATAACTTTACATAAACAATGATAATATTGGGTAATTTAAAACAATGCTATATCTTGTTATCATTGTCATTTCAACATGCCCGCCTTTTACAACGTATACAGTACGTCAGTAGTTAATATCAGTCCTGTTTCTTCCACTAATTTTTCAATAATAACAGCTCACTCAGTTCCAGTTATGCATCAGTTTGTACATATGTTTTCATCACATTGTTAAGAGATTAACTGTTCACCTCAACGCGTTGTCAGTTATGTTTTGATTACAGTTGTTAATATCCTATCCCATTTTCAATAGTTCAATAGTAAAATGACCTGTACCCTGTGTACACATATTTCGTTCCCCATCATATTGTCATCAAGTGAATATACACATCAGCTTTGCGCAGTGGCGGTACCATAGCCAATGAGGTTTATCCGAGGCGTGGTTATTGCTAGTTGAAAACTAATCCCAATACCCCGCGCTGACGCCCTTCATTGGGCGGCATGCGCAATTTTTGTTAGCTCCTACGGGGGCCTCATTTACCAAAATAAAAAATAGAACAATCTAAAAGTTAAGAGTGAAACTGTACCTGCTCATCGTAGGCATTTTATTATGTATTTTCGCTCGACTTTCTTGTGCGCAACAACGCCTCCACAATTCTCAATTCACTTTCAAAACAATTTAAATATCACGAATCGATTGTATTATTTAGATAAAGGAAGAAAGTTAAATACATATATGGAACAAGCGTTGTGTCAACCAAGTTTACCGCCGCCAGCCCACAAGTCGATTAGAGTTGTCTTCTCTTATAACAGCCATTCTCGGCTACGTACTGAAATCGTTCTTTCGAGTCGCCCATACACCTAACACAGTATGGACGGCGGATGTACGTTTCCTTTGATATTGTTAAAGTTTTATTCTCAAAATGCACCATTAACGGATTTCTATATCGGAAATGCTTATAATAATGACTTCACAAAGTGAACTTAATCCAGGTCTTTCTAGAGAATAGTGTTATTGACTGTGCTTAAGTGTTATTAAATTTATTTTATATACTTATCATTCTCAAAACACCTTCACAGAAAACACTCCCGCGAGAGCTTGCTATATAAGACATGTGTTGTCCATCTCTAGTGTATTGCTAACGCAGTACATATACTAAAATTGGAACGATACAGAGAAGATTAGCATGGCCCCTGCGCAAGGATGACACGCAAATTCGTGAAGCGTTCCATATTTTTATTTGAAAAGCATTAATATTTGCACATATACATCCTCTTAACAAGAAAATGCATTTAATTCATCATCCATGATTTTAGCGAAACTCATTCATTCCTTTGTGACAAAATAAGCAATTAAACATATGTTATTAATTAAATATATATTAACAATTTCAATTCATACAAACCAATTTGATAAAATAACTTTACATAAACAATGATAATATTGGGTAATTTAAAACAATGCTATATCTTGTTATCATTGTCATTTCAACATGCCCGCCTTTTACAACGTATACAGTACGTCAGTAGTTAATATCAGTCCTGTTTCTTCCACTAATTTTTCAATAATAACAGCTCACTCAGTTCCAGTTATGCATCAGTTTGTACATATGTTTTCATCACATTGTTAAGAGATTAACTGTTCACCTCAACGCGTTGTCAGTTATGTTTTGATTACAGTTGTTAATATCCTATCCCATTTTCAATAGTTCAATAGTAAAATGACCTGTACCCTGTGTACACATATTTCGTTCCCCATCATATTGTCATCAAGTGAATATACACATCAGCTTTGCGCAGTGGCGGTACCATAGCCAATGAGGTTTATCCGAGGCGTGGTTATTGCTAGTTGAAAACTAATCCCAATACCCCGCGCTGACGCCCTTCATTGGGCGGCATGCGCAATTTTTGTTAGCTCCTACGGGGGCCTCATTTACCAAAATAAAAAATAGAACAATCTAAAAGTTAAGAGTGAAACTGTACCTGCTCATCGTAGGCATTTTATTATGTATTTTCGCTCGACTTTCTTGTGCGCAACAACGCCTCCACAATTCTCAATTCACTTTCAAAACAATTTAAATATCACGAATCGATTGTATTATTTAGATAAAGGAAGAAAGTTAAATACATATATGGAACAAGCGTTGTGTCAACCAAGTTTACCGCCGCCAGCCCACAAGTCGATTAGAGTTGTCTTCTCTTATAACAGCCATTCTCGGCTACGTACTGAAATCGTTCTTTCGAGTCGCCCATACACCTAACACAGTATGGACGGCGGATGTACGTTTCCTTTGATATTGTTAAAGTTTTATTCTCAAAATGCACCATTAACGGATTTCTATATCGGAAATGCTTATAATAATGACTTCACAAAGTGAACTTAATCCAGGCCTTTCTAGAGAATAGTGTTATTGACTGTGCTTAAGTGTTATTAAATTTATTTTATATACTTATCATTCTCAAAACACCTTCACAGAAAACACTCCCGCGAGAGCTTGCTATATAAGACATGTGTTGTCCATCTCTAGTGTATTGCTAACGCAGTACATATACTAAAATTGGAACGATACAGAGAAGATTAGCATGGCCCCTGCGCAAGGATGACACGCAAATTCGTGAAGCGTTCCATATTTTTATTTGAAAAGCATTAATATTTGCACATATACATCCTCTTAACAAGAAAATGCATTTAATTCATCATCCATGATTTTAGCGAAACTCATTCATTCCTTTGTGACAAAATAAGCAATTAAACATATGTTATTAATTAAATATATATTAACAATTTCAATTCATACAAACCAATTTGATAAAATAACTTTACATAAACAATGATAATATTGGGTAATTTAAAACAATGCTATATCTTGTTATCATTGTCATTTCAACATGCCCGCCTTTTACAACGTATACAGTACGTCAGTAGTTAATATCAGTCCTGTTTCTTCCACTAATTTTTCAATAATAACAGCTCACTCAGTTCCAGTTATGCATCAGTTTGTACATATGTTTTCATCACATTGTTAAGAGATTAACTGTCCACCTCAACGCGTTGTCAGTTATGTTTTGATTACAGTTGTTAATATCCTATCCCATTTTCAATAGTTCAATAGTAAAATGACCTGTACCCTGTGTACACATATTTCGTTCCCCATCATATTGTCATCAAGTGAATATACACATCAGCTTTGCGCAGTGGCGGTACCATAGCCAATGAGGTTTATCCGAGGCGTGGTTATTGCTAGTTGAAAACTAATCCCAATACCCCGCGCTGACGCCCTTCATTGGGCGGCATGCGCAATTTTTGTTAGCTCCTACGGGGGCCTCATTTACCAAAATAAAAAATAGAACAATCTAAAAGTTAAGAGTGAAACTGTACCTGCTCATCGTAGGCATTTTATTATGTATTTTCGCTCGACTTTCTTGTGCGCAACAACGCCTCCACAATTCTCAATTCACTTTCAAAACAATTTAAATATCACGAATCGATTGTATTATTTAGATAAAGGAAGAAAGTTAAATACATATATGGAACAAGCGTTGTGTCAACCAAGTTTACCGCCGCCAGCCCACAAGTCGATTAGAGTTGTCTTCTCTTATAACAGCCATTCTCGGCTACGTACTGAAATCGTTCTTTCGAGTCGCCCATACACCTAACACAGTATGGACGGCGGATGTACGTTTCCTTTGATATTGTTAAAGTTTTATTCTCAAAATGCACCATTAACGGATTTCTATATCGGAAATGCTTATAATAATGACTTCACAAAGTGAACTTAATCCAGGTCTTTCTAGAGAATAGTGTTATTGACTGTGCTTAAGTGTTATTAAATTTATTTTATATACTTATCATTCTCAAAACACCTTCACAGAAAACACTCCCGCGAGAGCTTGCTATATAAGACATGTGTTGTCCATCTCTAGTGTATTGCTAACGCAGTACATATACTAAAATTGGAACGATACAGAGAAGATTAGCATGGCCCCTGCGCAAGGATGACACGCAAATTCGTGAAGCGTTCCATATTTTTATTTGAAAAGCATTAATATTTGCACATATACATCCTCTTAACAAGAAAATGCATTTAATTCATCATCCATGATTTTAGCGAAACTCATTCATTCCTTTGTGACAAAATAAGCAATTAAACATATGTTATTAATTTAATATATATTAACAATTTCAATTCATACAAACCAATTTGATAAAATAACTTTACATAAACAATGATAATATTGGGTAATTTAAAACAATGCTATATCTTGTTATCATTGTCATTTCAACATGCCCGCCTTTTACAACGTATACAGTACGTCAGTAGTTAATATCAGTCCTGTTTCTTCCACTAATTTTTCAATAATAACAGCTCACTCAGTTCCAGTTATGCATCAGTTTGTACATATGTTTTCATCACATTGTTAAGAGATTAACTG
Organism: Gibbula magus; assembly: GCA_936450465.1. Classification (NCBI taxonomy): domain Eukaryota; kingdom Metazoa; phylum Mollusca; class Gastropoda; order Trochida; family Trochidae; genus Gibbula; species Gibbula magus. Next base: position 57,009,246 of record OW388292.1, on the reverse strand, counting down.
TTCACCTCAACGCGTTGTCAGTTATGTTTTGATTACAGTTGTTAATATCCTATCCCATTTTCAATAGTTCAATAGTAAAATGACCTGTACCCTGTGTACACATATTTCGTTCCCCATCATACTGTCATCAAGTGAATATACACATCAGCTTTGCGCAGTGGCGGTACCATAGCCAATGAGGTTTATCCGAGGCGTGGTTATTGCTAGTTGAAAACTAATCCCAATACCCCGCGCTGACGCCCTTCATTGGGCGGCATGCGCAATTTTTGTTAGCTCCTACGGGGGCCTCATTTACCAAAATAAAAAATAGAACAATCTAAAAGTTAAGAGTGAAACTGTACCTGCTCATCGTAGGCATTTTATTATGTATTTTCGCTCGACTTTCTTGTGCGCAACAACGCCTCCACAATTCTCAATTCACTTTCAAAACAATTTAAATATCACGAATCGATTGTATTATTTAGATAAAGGAAGAAAGTTAAATACATATATGGAACAAGCGTTGTGTCAACCAAGTTTACCGCCGCCAGCCCACAAGTCGATTAGAGTTGTCTTCTCTTATAACAGCCATTCTCGGCTACGTACTGAAATCGTTCTTTCGAGTCGCCCATACACCTAACACAGTATGGACGGCGGATGTACGTTTCCTTTGATATTGTTAAAGTTTTATTCTCAAAATGCACCATTAACGGATTTCTATATCGGAAATGCTTATAATAATGACTTCACAAAGTGAACTTAATCCAGGTCTTTCTAGAGAATAGTGTTATTGACTGTGCTTAAGTGTTATTAAATTTATTTTATATACTTATCATTCTCAAAACACCTTCACAGAAAACACTCCCGCGAGAGCTTGCTATATAAGACATGTGTTGTCCATCTCTAGTGTATTGCTAACGCAGTACATATACTAAAATTGGAACGATACAGAGAAGATTAGCATGGCCCCTGCGCAAGGATGACACGCAAATTCGTGAAGCGTTCCATATTTTTATTTGAAAAGCATTAATATTTGCACATATACATCCTCTTAACAAGAAAATGCATTTAATTCATCATCCATGATTTTAGCGAAACTCATTCATTCCTTTGTGACAAAATAAGCAATTAAACATATGTTATTAATTTAATATATATTAACAATTTCAATTCATACAAACCAATTTGATAAAATAACTTTACATAAACAATGATAATATTGGGTAATTTAAAACAATGCTATATCTTGTTATCATTGTCATTTCAACATGCCCGCCTTTTACAACGTATACAGTACGTCAGTAGTTAATATCAGTCCTGTTTCTTCCACTAATTTTTCAATAATAACAGCTCACTCAGTTCCAGTTATGCATCAGTTTGTACATATGTTTTCATCACATTGTTAAGAGATTAACTGTTCACCTCAACGCGTTGTCAGTTATGTTTTGATTACAGTTGTTAATATCCTATCCCATTTTCAATAGTTCAATAGTAAAATGACCTGTACCCTGTGTACACATATTTCGTTCCCCATCATATTGTCATCAAGTGAATATACACATCAGCTTTGCGCAGTGGCGGTACCATAGCCAATGAGGTTTATCCGAGGCGTGGTTATTGCTAGTTGAAAACTAATCCCAATACCCCGCGCTGACGCCCTTCATTGGGCGGCATGCGCAATTTTTGTTAGCTCCTACGGGGGCCTCATTTACCAAAATAAAAAATAGAACAATCTAAAAGTTAAGAGTGAAACTGTACCTGCTCATCGTAGGCATTTTATTATGTATTTTCGCTCGACTTTCTTGTGCGCAACAACGCCTCCACAATTCTCAATTCACTTTCAAAACAATTTAAATATCACGAATCGATTGTATTATTTAGATAAAGGAAGAAAGTTAAATACATATATGGAACAAGCGTTGTGTCAACCAAGTTTACCGCCGCCAGCCCACAAGTCGATTAGAGTTGTCTTCTCTTATAACAGCCATTCTCGGCTACGTACTGAAATCGTTCTTTCGAGTCGCCCATACACCTAACACAGTATGGGCGACGGATGTACGTTTCCTTTGATATTGTTAAAGTTTTATTCTCAAAATGCACCATTAACGGATTTCTATATCGGAAATGCTTATAATAATGACTTCACAAAGTGAACTTAATCCAGGTCTTTCTAGAGAATAGTGTTATTGACTGTGCTTAAGTGTTATTAAATTTATTTTATATACTTATCATTCTCAAAACACCTTCACAGAAAACACTCCCGCGAGAGCTTGCTATATAAGACATGTGTTGTCCATCTCTAGTGTATTGCTAACGCAGTACATATACTAAAATTGGAACGATACAGAGAAGATTAGCATGGCCCCTGCGCAAGGATGACACGCAAATTCGTGAAGCGTTCCATATTTTTATTTGAAAAGCATTAATATTTGCACATATACATCCTCTTAACAAGAAAATGCATTTAATTCATCATCCATGATTTTAGCGAAACTCATTCATTCCTTTGTGACAAAATAAGCAATTAAACATATGTTATTAATTTGATATATATTAACAATTTCAATTCATACAAACCAATTTGATAAAATAACTTTACATAAACAATGATAATATTGGGTAATTTAAAACAATGCTATATCTTGTTATCATTGTCATTTCAACATGCCCGCCTTTTACAACGTATACAGTACGTCAGTAGTTAATATCAGTCCTGTTTCTTCCACTAATTTTTCAATAATAACAGCTCACTCAGTTCCAGTTATGCATCAGTTTGTACATATGTTTTCATCACATTGTTAAGAGATTAACTGTTCACCTCAACGCGTTGTCAGTTATGTTTTGATTACAGTTGTTAATATCCTATCCCATTTTCAATAGTTCAATAGTAAAATGACCTGTACCCTGTGTACACATATTTCGTTCCCCATCATATTGTCATCAAGTGAATATACACATCAGCTTTGCGCAGTGGCGGTACCATAGCCAATGAGGTTTATCCGAGGCGTGGTTATTGCTAGTTGAAAACTAATCCCAATACCCCGCGCTGACGCCCTTCATTGGGCGGCATGCGCAATTTTTGTTAGCTCCTACGGGGGCCTCATTTACCAAAATAAAAAATAGAACAATCTAAAAGTTAAGAGTGAAACTGTACCTGCTCATCGTAGGCATTTTATTATGTATTTTCGCTCGACTTTCTTGTGCGCAACAACGCCTCCACAATTCTCAATTCACTTTCAAAACAATTTAAATATCACGAATCGATTGTATTATTTAGATAAAGGAAGAAAGTTAAATACATATATGGAACAAGCGTTGTGTCAACCAAGTTTACCGCCGCCAGCCCACAAGTCGATTAGAGTTGTCTTCTCTTATAACAGCCATTCTCGGCTACGTACTGAAATCGTTCTTTCGAGTCGCCCATACACCTAACACAGTATGGACGGCGGATGTACGTTTCCTTTGATATTGTTAAAGTTTTATTCTCAAAATGCACCATTAACGGATTTCTATATCGGAAATGCTTATAATAATGACTTCACAAAGTGAACTTAATCCAGGTCTTTCTAGAGAATAGTGTTATTGACTGTGCTTAAGTGTTATTAAATTTATTTTATATACTTATCATTCTCAAAACACCTTCACAGAAAACACTCCCGCGAGAGCTTGCTATATAAGACATGTGTTGTCCATCTCTAGTGTATTGCTAACGCAGTACATATACTAAAATTGGAACGATACAGAGAAGATTAGCATGGCCCCTGCGCAAGGATGACACGCAAATTCGTGAAGCGTTCCATATTTTTATTTGAAAAGCATTAATATTTGCACATATACATCCTCTTAACAAGAAAATGCATTTAATTCATCATCCATGATTTTAGCGAAACTCATTCATTCCTTTGTGACAAAATAAGCAATTAAACATATGTTATTAATTTAATATATATTAACAATTTCAATTCATACAAACCAATTTGATAAAATAACTTTACATAAACAATGATAATATTGGGTAATTTAAAACAATGCTATATCTTGTTATCATTGTCATTTCAACATGCCCGCCTTTTACAACGTATACAGTACGTCAGTAGTTAATATCAGTCCTGTTTCTTCCACTAATTTTTCAATAATAACAGCTCACTCAGTTCCAGTTATGCATCAGTTTGTACATATGTTTTCATCACATTGTTAAGAGATTAACTGTTCACCTCAACGCGTTGTCAGTTATGTTTTGATTACAGTTGTTAATATCCTATCCCATTTTCAATAGTTCAATAGTAAAATGACCTGTACCCTGTGTACACATATTTCGTTCCCCATCATACTGTCATCAAGTGAATATACACATCAGCTTTGCGCAGTGGCGGTACCATAGCCAATGAGGTTTATCCGAGGCGTGGTTATTGCTAGTTGAAAACTAATCCCAATACCCCGCGCTGACGCCCTTCATTGGGCGGCATGCGCAATTTTTGTTAGCTCCTACGGGGGCCTCATTTACCAAAATAAAAAATAGAACAATCTAAAAGTTAAGAGTGAAACTGTACCTGCTCATCGTAGGCATTTTAGTATGTATTTTCGCTCGACTTTCTTGTGCGCAACAACGCCTCCACAATTCTCAATTCACTTTCAAAACAATTTAAATATCACGAATCGATTGTATTATTTAGATAAAGGAAGAAAGTTAAATACATATATGGAACAAGCGTTGTGTCAACCAAGTTTACCGCCGCCAGCCCACAAGTCGATTAGAGTTGTCTTCTCTTATAACAGCCATTCTCGGCTACGTACTGAAATCGTTCTTTCGAGTCGCCCATACACCTAACACAGTATGGACGGCGGATGTACGTTTCCTTTGATATTGTTAAAGTTTTATTCTCAAAATGCACCATTAACGGATTTCTATATCGGAAATGCTTATAATAATGACTTCACAAAGTGAACTTAATCCAGGTCTTTCTAGAGAATAGTGTTATTGACTGTGCTTAAGTGTTATTAAATTTATTTTATATACTTATCATTCTCAAAACACCTTCACAGAAAACACTCCCGCGAGAGCTTGCTATATAAGACATGTGTTGTCCATCTCTAGTGTATTGCTAACGCAGTACATATACTAAAATTGGAACGATACAGAGAAGATTAGCATGGCCCCTGCGCAAGGATGACACGCAAATTCGTGAAGCGTTCCATATTTTTATTTGAAAAGCATTAATATTTGCACATATACATCCTCTTAACAAGAAAATGCATTTAATTCATCATCCATGATTTTAGCGAAACTCATTCATTCCTTTGTGACAAAATAAGCAATTAAACATATGTTATTAATTTAATATATATTAACAATTTCAATTCATACAAACCAATTTGATAAAATAACTTTACATAAACAATGATAATATTGGGTAATTTAAAACAATGCTATATCTTGTTATCATTGTCATTTCAACATGCCCGCCTTTTACAACGTATACAGTACGTCAGTAGTTAATATCAGTCCTGTTTCTTCCACTAATTTTTCAATAATAACAGCTCACTCAGTTCCAGTTATGCATCAGTTTGTACATATGTTTTCATCACATTGTTAAGAGATTAACTGTTCACCTCAACGCGTTGTCAGTTATGTTTTGATTACAGTTGTTAATATCCTATCCCATTTTCAATAGTTCAATAGTAAAATGACCTGTACCCTGTGTACACATATTTCGTTCCCCATCATATTGTCATCAAGTGAATATACACATCAGCTTTGCGCAGTGGCGGTACCATAGCCAATGAGGTTTATCCGAGGCGTGGTTATTGCTAGTTGAAAACTAATCCCAATACCCCGCGCTGACGCCCTTCATTGGGCGGCATGCGCAATTTTTGTTAGCTCCTACGGGGGCCTCATTTACCAAAATAAAAAATAGAACAATCTAAAAGTTAAGAGTGAAACTGTACCTGCTCATCGTAGGCATTTTATTATGTATTTTCGCTCGACTTTCTTGTCCGCAACAACGCCTCCACAATTCTCAATTCACTTTCAAAACAATTTAAATATCACGAATCGATTGTATTATTTAGATAAAGGAAGAAAGTTAAATACATATATGGAACAAGCGTTGTGTCAACCAAGTTTACCGCCGCCAGCCCACAAGTCGATTAGAGTTGTCTTCTCTTATAACAGCCATTCTCGGCTACGTACTGAAATCGTTCTTTCGAGTCGCCCATACACCTAACACAGTATGGACGGCGGATGTACGTTTCCTTTGATATTGTTAAAGTTTTATTCTCAAAATGCACCATTAACGGATTTCTATATCGGAAATGCTTATAATAATGACTTCACAAAGTGAACTTAATCCAGGTCTTTCTAGAGAATAGTGTTATTGACTGTGCTTAAGTGTTATTAAATTTATTTTATATACTTATCATTCTCAAAACACCTTCACAGAAAACACTCCCGCGAGAGCTTGCTATATAAGACATGTGTTGTCCATCTCTAGTGTATTGCTAACGCAGTACATATACTAAAATTGGAACGATACAGAGAAGATTAGCATGGCCCCTGCGCAAGGATGACACGCAAATTCGTGAAGCGTTCCATATTTTTATTTGAAAAGCATTAATATTTGCACATATACATCCTCTTAACAAGAAAATGCATTTAATTCATCATCCATGATTTTAGCGAAACTCATTCATTCCTTTGTGACAAAATAAGCAATTAAACATATGTTATTAATTTAATATATATTAACAATTTCAATTCATACAAACCAATTTGATAAAATAACTTTACATAAACAATGATAATATTGGGTAATTTAAAACAATGCTATATCTTGTTATCATTGTCATTTCAACATGCCCGCCTTTTACAACGTATACAGTACGTCAGTAGTTAATATCAGTCCTGTTTCTTCCACTAATTTTTCAATAATAACAGCTCACTCAGTTCCAGTTATGCATCAGTTTGTACATATGTTTTCATCACATTGTTAAGAGATTAACTGTTCACCTCAACGCGTTGTCAGTTATGTTTTGATTACAGTTGTTAATATCCTATCCCATTTTCAATAGTTCAATAGTAAAATGACCTGTACCCTGTGTACACATATTTCGTTCCCCATCATACTGTCATCAAGTGAATATACACATCAGCTTTGCGCAGTGGCGGTACCATAGCCAATGAGGTTTATCCGAGGCGTGGTTATTGCTAGTTGAAAACTAATCCCAATACCCCGCGCTGACGCCCTTCATTGGGCGGCATGCGCAATTTTTGTTAGCTCCTACGGGGGCCTCATTTACCAAAATAAAAAATAGAACAATCTAAAAGTTAAGAGTGAAACTGTACCTGCTCATCGTAGGCATTTTATTATGTATTTTCGCTCGACTTTCTTGTGCGCAACAACGCCTCCACAATTCTCAATTCACTTTCAAAACAATTTAAATATCACGAATCGATTGTATTATTTAGATAAAGGAAGAAAGTTAAATACATATATGGAACAAGCGTTGTGTCAACCAAGTTTACCGCCGCCAGCCCACAAGTCGATTAGAGTTGTCTTCTCTTATAACAGCCATTCTCGGCTACGTACTGAAATCGTTCTTTCGAGTCGCCCATACACCTAACACAGTATGGACGGCGGATGTACGTTTCCTTTGATATTGTTAAAGTTTTATTCTCAAAATGCACCATTAACGGATTTCTATATCGGAAATGCTTATAATAATGACTTCACAAAGTGAACTTAACCCAGGTCTTTCTAGAGAATAGTGTTATTGACTGTGCTTAAGTGTTATTAAATTTATTTTATATACTTATCATTCTCAAAACACCTTCACAGAAAACACTCCCGCGAGAGCTTGCTATATAAGACATGTGTTGTCCATCTCTAGTGTATTGCTAACGCAGTACATATACTAAAATTGGAACGATACAGAGAAGATTAGCATGGCCCCTGCGCAAGGATGACACGCAAATTCGTGAAGCGTTCCATATTTTTATTTGAAAAGCATTAATATTTGCACATATACATCCTCTTAACAAGAAAATGCATTTAATTCATCATCCATGATTTTAGCGAAACTCATTCATTCCTTTGTGACAAAATAAGCAATTAAACATATGTTATTAATTTAATATATATTAACAATTTCAATTCATACAAACCAATTTGATAAAATAACTTTACATAAACAATGATAATATTGGGTAATTTAAAACAATGCTATATCTTGTTATCATTGTCATTTCAACATGCCCGCCTTTTACAACGTATACAGTACGTCAGTAGTTAATATCAGTCCTGTTTCTTCCACTAATTTTTCAATAATAACAGCTCACTCAGTTCCAGTTATGCATCAGTTTTTACATATGTTTTCATCACATTGTTAAGAGATTAACTGTTCACCTCAACGCGTTGTCAGTTATGTTTTGATTACAGTTGTTAATATCCTATCCCATTTTCAATAGTTCAATAGTAAAATGACCTGTACCCTGTGTACACATATTTCGTTCCCAATCATATTGTCATCAAGTGAATATACACATCAGCTTTGCGCAGTGGCGGTACCATAGCCAATGAGGTTTATCCGAGGCGTGGTTATTGCTGGTTGAAAACTAATCCCAATACCCCGCGCTGACGCCCTTCATTGGGCGGCATGCGCAATTTTTGTAAGCTCCTACGGGGGCCTCATTTACCAAAATAAAAAATAGAACAATCTAAAAGTTAAGAGTGAAACTGTACCTGCTCATCGTAGGCATTTTATTATGTATTTTCGCTCGACTTTCTTGTGCGCAACAACGCCTCCACAATTCTCAATTCACTTTCAAAACAATTTAAATATCACGAATCGATTGTATTATTTAGATAAAGGAAGAAAGTTAAATACATATATGGAACAAGCGTTGTGTCAACCAAGTTTACCGCCGCCAGCCCACAAGTCGATTAGAGTTGTCTTCTCTTATAACAGCCATTCTCGGCTACGTACTGAAATCGTTCTTTCGAGTCGCCCATACACCTAACACAGTATGGACGGCGGATGTACGTTTCCTTTGATATTGTTAAAGTTTTATTCTCAAAATGCACCATTAACGGATTTCTATATCGGAAATGCTTATAATAATGACTTCACAAAGTGAACTTAATCCAGGTCTTTCTAGAGAATAGTGTTATTGACTGTGCTTAAGTGTTATTAAATTTATTTTATATACTTATCATTCTCAAAACACCTTCACAGAAAACACTCCCGCGAGAGCTTGCTATATAAGACATGTGTTGTCCATCTCTAGTGTAGGGACCTCGCGGATATCCTACCTGAGCAGCTCACGATCCCACACAAATGGCCGAATGGGACTGAGTCACGTGATTTTATTTAGCCCGTTTTGCACGTGCACATCGCCATGCCTTCGAGTATAAAATCAAGCATGAATAAAATAATTATTAACTTCGGAATTTTTCTTATTTTATGAGAAGATCCTTTGACAGTTTCAAACAAAGAAAGATGAGTAAATAAAGTTTATATTCATAACAATTCTTTCGGGGTTATTGATTATCCACGGTTTGATTGGCTGACGTTTCATTATAATTGCAGTAATTAGCATAATTAATGGTTTCCTTTATTTTCCGGGGAATTAGAAACCCGGTCTCAGATTGGTTTCTTGTGTACAGTAGATTCAATGTTTTAAACCTTTTGCATTTGCACACAAACTCACCCGATTCCTACCCCCTTGCAATTGTAACTAATTGTATAATGTAGATTTCCTTCCGGTTTTCACAAAATCAATGACATGAAACTAAAACGTGTCTTGTATGCGATTTTATGTCCGCTTCTTTATGGCGTTCGGCTACATGTCAGGATAATGAAGGGTAAATCGTGTTATTCACACTTAAAACCAAAAGAATGTTGAATAACTAATCCTCACTTTATCGGAAACATACTTTACAATATGTGAATATCTGTGTTGTTCTTATATTACAGTGTGATATAATTTGTTTTCTCTTTATTCATATGTAGCGACACCCAGGCGAGTAGAAATAGCGGCTGGTACAAGTTGGAACGGGACCACAATGAGAGTGTGCCATTGTGACAATCTTGATATCGTGGTTTATATATCTTTCAATTAAACACGGTTCCTCGGATCGAAAATGTGGTGTTTAATGCAGCGTATCAAGTGACTTGCATAGCAGTTAATGATTCGCTGTGCGAGAGCGTGTGAACCATGTTGCGCTTGCGGACATCAACTAAATTGCTGATAACAACGGGAGTCTGAGATTGGTGTTGTGAGGACGTTTGTAGTAAATTAAACAATATTTCAAATGAATACAATTTGAATTCTCAGAATATGTATTGCGTATGTTAATGTTTCGAAAATGTTTGGATAATAATAAATTTACAAAAAAATCGTCACTAGAATCAACAAAATAAAATTGATGATATGGTGACATTTATGGCTGCGGGATTCAATAATTGTCAAGGAAGGAATTAAATCGTGCGCCACTGTACAGTCAATTTGATTTTTTTTAGAATTATGAATTTTGTTACATGTATATACAAAAGTTGCCTCATATCAATGAAAACAATGTTTCGTTTCGTCACTGAGTTCGGATTTTACACCACACCTTATAGTGAGCATTTCCGGAATAGAGCCGGAAGGGCATTTTAGGCATTGTTTTGAAACTCTTTTTTACATGCTCGAGAGGTTCAGTTGTTACGATGGATTGAAAGCTCCATGTTGGGATTGAACACCCAATAAGGTATGCAATGACTTCATAGTGATAAGGGGTATTATCCGCCACGTATTTCAGAACAATTTATCCCAGCGTTTGTGAGTTTGGAAATCGTCGCGATGTCCCTATCTAGTGTATTGCTAACGCAGTACATATACTAAAATTGGAACGATACAGAGAAGATTAGCATGGCCCCTGCGCAAGGATGACACGCAAATTCGTGAAGCGTTCCATATTTTTATTTGAAAAGCATTAATATTTGCACATATACATCCTCTTAACAAGAAAATGCATTTAATTCATCGTCCATGATTTTAGCGAAACTCATTCATTCCTTTGTGACAAAATAAGCAATTAAACATATGTTATTAATTTAATATATATTAACAATTTCAATTCATACAAACCAATTTGATAAAATAACTTTACATAAACAATGATAATATTGGGTAATTTAAAACAATGCTATATCTTGTTATCATTGTCATTTCAACATGCCCGCCTTTTACAACGTATACAGTACGTCAGTAGTTAATATCAGTCCTGTTTCTTCCACTAATTTTTCAATAATAACAGCTCACTCAGTTCCAGTTATGCATCAGTTTGTACATATGTTTTCATCACATTGTTAAGAGATTAACTGTTCACCTCAACGCGTTGTCAGTTATGTTTTGATTACAGTTGTTAATATCCTATCCCATTTTCAATAGTTCAATAGTAAAATGACCTGTACCCTGTGTACACATATTTCGTTCCCCATCATATTGTCATCAAGTGAATATACACATCAGCTTTGCGCAGTGGCGGTACCATAGCCAATGAGGTTTATCCGAGGCGTGGTTATTGCTAGTTGAAAACTAATCCCAATACCCCGCGCTGACGCCCTTCATTGGGCGGCATGCGCAATTTTTGTTAGCTCCTACGGGGGCCTCATTTACCAAAATAAAAAATAGAACAATCTAAAAGTTAAGAGTGAAACTGTACCTGCTCATCGTAGGCATTTTATTATGTATTTTCGCTCGACTTTCTTGTGCGCAACAACGCCTCCACAATTCTCAATTCACTTTCAAAACAATTTAAATATCACGAATCGATTGTATTATTTAGATAAAGGAAGAAAGTTAAATACATATATGGAACAAGCGTTGTGTCAACCAAGTTTACCGCCGCCAGCCCACAAGTCGATTAGAGTTGTCTTCTCTTATAACAGCCATTCTCGGCTACGTACTAAAATCGTTCTTTCGAGTCGCCCATACACCTAACACAGTATGGACGGCGGATGTACGTTTCCTTTGATATTGTTAAAGTTTTATTCTCAAAATGCACCATTAACGGATTTCTATATCGGAAATGCTTATAATAATGACTTCACAAAGTGAACTTAATCCAGGTCTTTCTAGAGAATAGTGTTATTGACTGTGCTTAAGTGTTATTAAATTTATTTTATATACTTATCATTCTCAAAACACCTTCACAGAAAACACTCCCGCGAGAGCTTGCTATATAAGACATGTGTTGTCCATCTCTAGTGTATTGCTAACGCAGTACATATACTAAAATTGGAACGATACAGAGAAGATTAGCATGGCCCCTGCGCAAGGATGACACGCAAATTCGTGAAGCGTTCCATATTTTTATTTGAAAAGCATTAATATTTGCACATATACATCCTCTTAACAAGAAAATGCATTTAATTCATCATCCATGATTTTAGCGAAACTCATTCATTCCTTTGTGACAAAATAAGCAATTAAACATATGTTATTAATTTAATATATATTAACAATTTCAATTCATACAAACCAATTTGATAAAATAACTTTACATAAACAATGATAATATTGGGTAATTTAAAACAATGCTATATCTTGTTATCATTGTCATTTCAACATGCCCGCCTTTTACAACGTATACAGTACGTCAGTAGTTAATATCAGTCCTGTTTCTTCCACTAATTTTTCAATAATAACAGCTCACTCAGTTCCAGTTATGCATCAGTTTGTACATATGTTTTCATCACATTGTTAAGAGATTAACTGTTCACCTCAACGCGTTGTCAGTTATGTTTTGATTACAGTTGTTAATATCCTATCCCATTTTCAATAGTTCAATAGTAAAATGACCTGTACCCTGTGTACACATATTTCGTTCCCCATCATATTGTCATCAAGTGAATATACACATCAGCTTTGCGCAGTGGCGGTACCATAGCCAATGAGGTTTATCCGAGGCGTGGTTATTGCTAGTTGAAAACTAATCCCAATACCCCGCGCTGACGCCCTTCATTGGGCGGCATGCGCAATTTTTGTTAGCTCCTACGGGGGCCTCATTTACCAAAATAAAAAATAGAACAATCTAAAAGTTAAGAGTGAAACTGTACCTGCTCATCGTAGGCATTTTATTATGTATTTTCGCTCGACTTTCTTGTGCGCAACAACGCCTCCACAATTCTCAATTCACTTTCAAAACAATTTAAATATCACGAATCGATTGTATTATTTAGATAAAGGAAGAAAGTTAAATACATATATGGAACAAGCGTTGTGTCAACCAAGTTTACCGCCGCCAGCCCACAAGTCGATTAGAGTTGTCTTCTCTTATAACAGCCATTCTCGGCTACGTACTGAAATCGTTCTTTCGAGTCGCCCATACACCTAACACAGTATGGACGGCGGATGTACGTTTCCTTTGATATTGTTAAAGTTTTATTCTCAAAATGCACCATTAACGGATTTCTATATCGGAAATGCTTATAATAATGACTTCACAAAGTGAACTTAATCCAGGTCTTTCTAGAGAATAGTGTTATTGACTGTGCTTAAGTGTTATTAAATTTATTTTATATACTTATCATTCTCAAAACACCTTCACAGAAAACACTCCCGCGAGAGCTTGCTATATAAGACATGTGTTGTCCATCTCTAGTGTATTGCTAACGCAGTACATATACTAAAATTGGAACGATACAGAGAAGATTAGCATGGCCCCTGCGCAAGGATGACACGCAAATTCGTGAAGCGTTCCATATTTTTATTTGAAAAGCATTAATATTTGCACATATACATCCTCTTAACAAGAAAATGCATTTAATTCATCATCCATGATTTTAGCGAAACTCATTCATTCCTTTGTGACAAAATAAGCAATTAAACATATGTTATTAATTTAATATATATTAACAATTTCAATTCATACAAACCAATTTGATAAAATAACTTTACATAAACAATGATAATATTGGGTAATTTAAAACAATGCTATATCTTGTTATCATTGTCATTTCAACATGCCCGCCTTTTACAACGTATACAGTACGTCAGTAGTTAATATCAGTCCTGTTTCTTCCACTAATTTTTCAATAATAACAGCTCACTCAGTTCCAGTTATGCATCAGTTTGTACATATGTTTTCATCACATTGTTAAGAGATTAACTGTTCACCTCAACGCGTTGTCAGTTATGTTTTGATTACAGTTGTTAATATCCTATCCCATTTTCAATAGTTCAATAGTAAAATGACCTGTACCCTGTGTACACATATTTCGTTCCCCATCATATTGTCATCAAGTGAATATACACATCAGCTTTGCGCAGTGGCGGTACCATAGCCAATGAGGTTTATCCGAGGCGTGGTTATTGCTAGTTGAAAACTAATCCCAATACCCCGCGCTGACGCCCTTCATTGGGCGGCATGCGCAATTTTTGTTAGCTCCTACGGGGGCCTCATTTACCAAAATAAAAAATAGAACAATCTAAAAGTTAAGAGTGAAACTGTACCTGCTCATCGTAGGCATTTTATTATGTATTTTCGCTCGACTTTCTTGTGCGCAACAACGCCTCCACAATTCTCAATTCACTTTCAAAACAATTTAAATATCACGAATCGATTGTATTATTTAGATAAAGGAAGAAAGTTAAATACATATATGGAACAAGCGTTGTGTCAACCAAGTTTACCGCCGCCAGCCCACAAGTCGATTAGAGTTGTCTTCTCTTATAACAACCATTCTCGGCTACGTACTGAAATCGTTCTTTCGAGTCGCCCATACACCTAACACAGTATGGACGGCGGATGTACGTTTCCTTTGATATTGTTAAAGTTTTATTCTCAAAATGCACCATTAACGGATTTCTATATCGGAAATGCTTATAATAATGACTTCACAAAGTGAACTTAATCCAGGTCTTTCTAGAGAATAGTGTTATTGACTGTGCTTAAGTGTTATTAAATTTATTTTATATACTTATCATTCCCAAAACACCTTCACAGAAAACACTCCCGCGAGAGCTTGCTATATAAGACATGTGTTGTCCATCTCTAGTGTATTGCTAACGCAGTACATATACTAAAATTGGAACGATACAGAGAAGATTAGCATGGCCCCTGCGCAAGGATGACACGCAAATTCGTGAAGCGTTCCATATTTTTATTTGAAAAGCATTAATATTTGCACATATACATCCTCTTAACAAGAAAATGCATTTAATTCATCATCCATGATTTTAGCGAAACTCATTCATTCCTTTGTGACAAAATAAGCAATTAAACATATGTTATTAATTTAATATATATTAACAATTTCAATTCATACAAACCAATTTGATAAAATAACTTTACATAAACAATGATAATATTGGGTAATTTAAAACAATGCTATATCTTGTTATCATTGTCATTTCAACATGCCCGCCTTTTACACATATACAGTACGTCAGTAGTTAATATCAGTCCTGTTTCTTCCACTAATTTTTCAATAATAACAGCTCACTCAGTTCCAGTTATGCATCAGTTTGTACATATGTTTTCATCACATTGTTAAGAGATTAACTGTTCACCTCAACGCGTTGTCAGTTATGTTTTGATTACAGTTGTTAATATCCTATCCCATTTTCAATAGTTCAATAGTAAAATGACCTGTACCCTGTGTACACATATTTCGTTCCCCATCATATTGTCATCAAGTGAATATACACATCAGCTTTGCGCAGTGGCGGTACCATAGCCAATGAGGTTTATCCGAGGCGTGGTTATTGCTAGTTGAAAACTAATCCCAATACCCCGCGCTGACGCCCTTCATTGGGCGGCATGCGCAATTTTTGTTAGCTCCTACGGGGGCCTCATTTACCAAAATAAAAAATAGAACAATCTAAAAGTTAAGAGTGAAACTGTACCTGCTCATCGTAGGCATTTTATTATGTATTTTCGCTCGACTTTCTTGTGCGCAACAACGCCTCCACAATTCTCAATTCACTTTCAAAACAATTTAAATATCACGAATCGATTGTATTATTTAGATAAAGGAAGAAAGTTAAATACATATATGGAACAAGCGTTGTGTCAACCAAGTTTACCGCCGCCAGCCCACAAGTCGATTAGAGTTGTCTTCTCTTATAACAGCCATTCTCGGCTACGTACTGAAATCGTTCTTTCGAGTCGCCCATACACCTAACACAGTATGGACGGCGGATGTACGTTTCCTTTGATATTGTTAAAGTTTTATTCTCAAAATGCACCATTAACGGATTTCTATATCGGAAATGCTTATAATAATGACTTCACAAAGTGAACTTAATCCAGGTCTTTCTAGAGAATAGTGTTATTGACTGTGCTTAAGTGTTATTAAATTTATTTTATATACTTATCATTCTCAAAACACCTTCACAGAAAACACTCCCGCGAGAGCTTGCTATATAAGACATGTGTTGTCCATCTCTAGTGTATTGCTAACGCAGTACATATACTAAAATTGGAACGATACAGAGAAGATTAGCATGGCCCCTGCGCAAGGATGACACGCAAATTCGTGAAGCGTTCCATATTTTTATTTGAAAAGCATTAATATTTGCACATATACATCCTCTTAACAAGAAAATGCATTTAATTCATCATCCATGATTTTAGCGAAACTCATTCATTCCTTTGTGACAAAATAAGCAATTAAACATATGTTATTAATTTAATATATATTAACAATTTCAATTCATACAAACCAATTTGATAAAATAACTTTACATAAACAATGATAATATTGGGTAATTTAAAACAATGCTATATCTTGTTATCATTGTCATTTCAACATGCCCGCCTTTTACAACGTATACAGTACGTCAGTAGTTAATATCAGTCCTGTTTCTTCCACTAATTTTTCAATAATAACAGCTCACTCAGTTCCAGTTATGCATCAGTTTGTACATATGTTTTCATCACATTGTTAAGAGATTAACTGTTCACCTCAACGCGTTGTCAGTTATGTTTTGATTACAGTTGTTAATATCCTATCCCATTTTCAATAGTTCAATAGTAAAATGACCTGTACCCTGTGTACACATATTTCGTTCCCCATCATATTGTCATCAAGTGAATATACACATCAGCTTTGCGCAGTGGCGGTACCATAGCCAATGAGGTTTATCCGAGGCGTGGTTATTGCTAGTTGAAAACTAATCCCAATACCCCGCGCTGACGCCCTTCATTGGGCGGCATGCGCAATTTTTGTTAGCTCCTACGGGGGCCTCATTTACCAAAATAAAAAATAGAACAATCTAAAAGTTAAGAGTGAAACTGTACCTGCTCATCGTAGGCATTTTATTATGTATTTTCGCTCGACTTTCTTGTGCGCAACAACGCCTCCACAATTCTCAATTCACTTTCAAAACAATTTAAATATCACGAATCGATTGTATTATTTAGATAAAGGAAGAAAGTTAAATACATATATGGAACAAGCGTTGTGTCAACCAAGTTTACCGCCGCCAGCCCACAAGTCGATTAGAGTTGTCTTCTCTTATAACAGCCATTCTCGGCTACGTACTGAAATCGTTCTTTCGAGTCGCCCATACACCTAACACAGTATGGGCGACGGATGTACGTTTCCTTTGATATTGTTAAAGTTTTATTCTCAAAATGCACCATTAACGGATTTCTATATCGGAAATGCTTATAATAATGACTTCACAAAGTGAACTTAATCCAGGTCTTTCTAGAGAATAGTGTTATTGACTGTGCTTAAGTGTTATTAAATTTATTTTATATACTTATCATTCTCAAAACACCTTCACAGAAAACACTCCCGCGAGAGCTTGCTATATAAGACATGTGTTGTCCATCTCTAGTGTATTGCTAACGCAGTACATATACTAAAATTGGAACGATACAGAGAAGATTAGCATGGCCCCTGCGCAAGGATGACACGCAAATTCGTGAAGCGTTCCATATTTTTATTTGAAAAGCATTAATATTTGCACATATACATCCTCTTAACAAGAAAATGCATTTAATTCATCATCCATGATTTTAGCGAAACTCATTCATTCCTTTGTGACAAAATAAGCAATTAAACATATGTTATTAATTTAATATATATTAACAATTTCAATTCATACAAACCAATTTGATAAAATAACTTTACATAAACAATGATAATATTGGGTAATTTAAAACAATGCTATATCTTGTTATCATTGTCATTTCAACATGCCCGCCTTTTACAACGTATACAGTACGTCAGTAGTTAATATCAGTCCTGTTTCTTCCACTAATTTTTCAATAATAACAGCTCACTCAGTTCCAGTTATGCATCAGTTTGTACATATGTTTTCATCACATTGTTAAGAGATTAACTGTTCACCTCAACGCGTTGTCAGTTATGTTTTGATTACAGTTGTTAATATCCTATCCCATTTTCAATAGTTCAATAGTAAAATGACCTGTACCCTGTGTACACATATTTCGTTCCCCATCATACTGTCATCAAGTGAATATACACATCAGCTTTGCGCAGTGGCGGTACCATAGCCAATGAGGTTTATCCGAGGCGTGGTTATTGCTAGTTGAAAACTAATCCCAATACCCCGCGCTGACGCCCTTCATTGGGCGGCATGCGCAATTTTTGTTAGCTCCTACGGGGGCCTCATTTACCAAAATAAAAAATAGAACAATCTAAAAGTTAAGAGTGAAACTGTACCTGCTCATCGTAGGCATTTTATTATGTATTTTCGCTCGACTTTCTTGTGCGCAACAACGCCTCCACAATTCTCAATTCACTTTCAAAACAATTTAAATATCACGAATCGATTGTATTATTTAGATAAAGGAAGAAAGTTAAATACATATATGGAACAAGCGTTGTGTCAACCAAGTTTACCGCCGCCAGCCCACAAGTCGATTAGAGTTGTCTTCTCTTATAACAGCCATTCTCGGCTACGTACTGAAATCGTTCTTTCGAGTCGCCCATACACCTAACACAGTATGGACGGCGGATGTACGTTTCCTTTGATATTGTTAAAGTTTTATTCTCAAAATGCACCATTAACGGATTTCTATATCGGAAATGCTTATAATAATGACTTCACAAAGTGAACTTAATCCAGGTCTTTCTAGAGAATAGTGTTATTGACTGTGCTTAAGTGTTATTAAATTTATTTTATATACTTATCATTCTCAAAACACCTTCACAGAAAACACTCCCGCGAGAGCTTGCTATATAAGACATGTGTTGTCCATCTCTAGTGTATTGCTAACGCAGTACATATACTAAAATTGGAACGATACAGAGAAGATTAGCATGGCCCCTGCGCAAGGATGACACGCAAATTCGTGAAGCGTTCCATATTTTTATTTGAAAAGCATTAATATTTGCACATATACATCCTCTTAACAAGAAAATGCATTTAATTCATCATCCATGATTTTAGCGAAACTCATTCATTCCTTTGTGACAAAATAAGCAATTAAACATATGTTATTAATTTAATATATATTAACAATTTCAATTCATACAAACCAATTTGATAAAATAACTTTACATAAACAATGATAATATTGGGTAATTTAAAACAATGCTATATCTTGTTATCATTGTCATTTCAACATGCCCGCCTTTTACAACGTATACAGTACGTCAGTAGTTAATATCAGTCCTGTTTCTTCCACTAATTTTTCAATAATAACAGCTCACTCAGTTCCAGTTATGCATCAGTTTGTACATATGTTTTCATCACATTGTTAAGAGATTAACTGTTCACCTCAACGCGTTGTCAGTTATGTTTTGATTACAGTTGTTAATATCCTATCCCATTTTCAATAGTTCAATAGTAAAATGACCTGTACCCTGTGTACACATATTTCGTTCCCCATCATACTGTCATCAAGTGAATATACACATCAGCTTTGCGCAGTGGCGGTACCATAGCCAATGAGGTTTATCCGAGGCGTGGTTATTGCTAGTTGAAAACTAATCCCAATACCCCGCGCTGACGCCCTTCATTGGGCGGCATGCGCAATTTTTGTTAGCTCCTACGGGGGCCTCATTTACCAAAATAAAAAATAGAACAATCTAAAAGTTAAGAGTGAAACTGTACCTGCTCATCGTAGGCATTTTATTATGTATTTTCGCTCGACTTTCTTGTGCGCAACAACGCCTCCACAATTCTCAATTCACTTTCAAAACAATTTAAATATCACGAATCGATTGTATTATTTAGATAAAGGAAGAAAGTTAAATACATATATGGAACAAGCGTTGTGTCAACCAAGTTTACCGCCGCCAGCCCACAAGTCGATTAGAGTTGTCTTCTCTTATAACAGCCATTCTCGGCTACGT
The DNA here is from genome assembly GCA_936450465.1 of Gibbula magus. NCBI lineage: Eukaryota > Metazoa > Mollusca > Gastropoda > Trochida > Trochidae > Gibbula > Gibbula magus. The sequence continues at coordinate 56,988,945 of OW388292.1, read as the reverse complement.
ACTGAAATCGTTCTTTCGAGTCGCCCATACACCTAACACAGTATGGACGGCGGATGTACGTTTCCTTTGATATTGTTAAAGTTTTATTCTCAAAATGCACCATTAACGGATTTCTATATCGGAAATGCTTATAATAATGACTTCACAAAGTGAACTTAATCCAGGTCTTTCTAGAGAATAGTGTTATTGACTGTGCTTAAGTGTTATTAAATTTATTTTATATACTTATCATTCTCAAAACACCTTCACAGAAAACACTCCCGCGAGAGCTTGCTATATAAGACATGTGTTGTCCATCTCTAGTGTATTGCTAACGCAGTACATATACTAAAATTGGAACGATACAGAGAAGATTAGCATGGCCCCTGCGCAAGGATGACACGCAAATTCGTGAAGCGTTCCATATTTTTATTTGAAAAGCATTAATATTTGCACATATACATCCTCTTAACAAGAAAATGCATTTAATTCATCATCCATGATTTTAGCGAAACTCATTCATTCCTTTGTGACAAAATAAGCAATTAAACATATGTTATTAATTTAATATATATTAACAATTTCAATTCATACAAACCAATTTGATAAAATAACTTTACATAAACAATGATAATATTGGGTAATTTAAAACAATGCTATATCTTGTTATCATTGTCATTTCAACATGCCCGCCTTTTACAACGTATACAGTACGTCAGTAGTTAATATCAGTCCTGTTTCTTCCACTAATTTTTCAATAATAACAGCTCACTCAGTTCCAGTTATGCATCAGTTTTTACATATGTTTTCATCACATTGTTAAGAGATTAACTGTTCACCTCAACGCGTTGTCAGTTATGTTTTGATTACAGTTGTTAATATCCTATCCCATTTTCAATAGTTCAATAGTAAAATGACCTGTACCCTGTGTACACATATTTCGTTCCCCATCATATTGTCATCAAGTGAATATACACATCAGCTTTGCGCAGTGGCGGTACCATAGCCAATGAGGTTTATCCGAGGCGTGGTTATTGCTAGTTGAAAACTAATCCCAATACCCCGCGCTGACGCCCTTCATTGGGCGGCATGCGCAATTTTTGTAAGCTCCTACGGGGGCCTCATTTACCAAAATAAAAAATAGAACAATCTAAAAGTTAAGAGTGAAACTGTACCTGCTCATCGTAGGCATTTTATTATGTATTTTCGCTCGACTTTCTTGTGCGCAACAACGCCTCCACAATTCTCAATTCACTTTCAAAACAATTTAAATATCACGAATCGATTGTATTATTTAGATAAAGGAAGAAAGTTAAATACATATATGGAACAAGCGTTGTGTCAACCAAGTTTACCGCCGCCAGCCCACAAGTCGATTAGAGTTGTCTTCTCTTATAACAGCCATTCTCGGCTACGTACTGAAATCGTTCTTTCGAGTCGCCCATACACCTAACACAGTATGGACGGCGGATGTACGTTTCCTTTGATATTGTTAAAGTTTTATTCTCAAAATGCACCATTAACGGATTTCTATATCGGAAATGCTTATAATAATGACTTCACAAAGTGAACTTAATCCAGGTCTTTCTAGAGAATAGTGTTATTGACTGTGCTTAAGTGTTATTAAATTTATTTTATATACTTATCATTCTCAAAACACCTTCACAGAAAACACTCCCGCGAGAGCTTGCTATATAAGACATGTGTTGTCCATCTCTAGTGTAGGGACCTCGCGGATATCCTACCTGAGCAGCTCACGATCCCACACAAATGGCCGAATGGGACTGAGTCACGTGATTTTATTTAGCCCGTTTTGCACGTGCACATCGCCATGCCTTCGAGTATAAAATCAAGCATGAATAAAATAATTATTAACTTCGGAATTTTTCTTATTTTATGGGAAGATCCTTTGACAGTTTCAAACAAAGAAAGATGAGTAAATAAAGTTTATATTCATAACAATTCTTTCGGGGTTATTGATTATCCACGGTTTGATTGGCTGACGTTTCATTATAATTGCAGTAATTAGCATAATTAATGGTTTCCTTTATTTTCCGGGGAATTAGAAACCCGGTCTCAGATTGGTTTCTTGTGTACAGTAGATTCAATGTTTTAAACCTTTTGCATTTGCACACAAACTCACCCGATTCCTACCCCCTTGCAATTGTAACTAATTGTATAATGTAGATTTCCTTCCGGTTTTCACAAAATCAATGACATGAAACTAAAACGTGTCTTGTATGCGATTTTATGTCCGCTTCTTTATGGCGTTCGGCTACATGTCAGGATAATGAAGGGTAAATCGTGTTATTCACACTTAAAACCAAAAGAATGTTGAATAACTATTCCTCACTTTATCGGAAACATACTTTACAATATGTGAATATCTGTGTTGTTCTTATATTACAGTGTGATATAATTTGTTTTCTCTTTATTCATATGTAGCGACACCCAGGCGAGTAGAAATAGCGGCTGGTACAAGTTGGAACGGGACCACAATGAGAGTGTGCCATTGTGACAATCTTGATATCGTGTTTTATATATCTTTCAATTAAACACGGTTCCTCGGATCGAAAATGTGGTGTTTAATGCAGCGTATCAAGTGACTTGCATAGCAGTTAATGATTCGCTGTGCGAGAGCGTGTGAACCATGTTGCGCTTGTGGACATCAACTAAATTGCTGATAACAACGGGAGTCTGAGATTGGTGTTGTGAGGACGTTTGTAGTAAATTAAACAATATTTCAAATGAATACAATTTGAATTCTCAGAATATGTATTGCGTATGTTAATGTTTCGAAAATGTTTGGATAATAATAAATTTACAAAAAAATCGTCACTAGAATCAACAAAATAAAATTGATGATATGGTGACATTTATGGCTGCGGGATTCAATAATTGTCAAGGAAGGAATTAAATCGTGCGCCACTGTACAGTCAATTTGATTTTTTTTAGAATTATGAATTTTGTTACATGTATATACAAAAGTTGCCTCATATCAATGAAAACAATGTTTCGTTTCGTCACTGAGTTCGGATTTTACACCACACCTTATAGTGAGCATTTCCGGAATAGAGCCGGAAGGGCATTTTAGGCATTGTTTTGAAACTCTTTTTTACATGCTCGAGAGGTTCAGTTGTTACGATGGATTGAAAGCTCCATGTTGGGATTGAACACCCAATAAGGTATGCAATGACTTCATAGTGATAAGGGGTATTATCCGCCACGTATTTCAGAACAATTTATCCCAGCGTTTGTGAGTTTGGAAATCGTCGCGATGTCCCTATCTAGTGTATTGCTAACGCAGTACATATACTAAAATTGGAACGATACAGAGAAGATTAGCATGGCCCCTGCGCAAGGATGACACGCAAATTCGTGAAGCGTTCCATATTTTTATTTGAAAAGCATTAATATTTGCACATATACATCCTCTTAACAAGAAAATGCATTTAATTCATCGTCCATGATTTTAGCGAAACTCATTCATTCCTTTGTGACAAAATAAGCAATTAAACATATGTTATTAATTTAATATATATTAACAATTTCAATTCATACAAACCAATTTGATAAAATAACTTTACATAAACAATGATAATATTGGGTAATTTAAAACAATGCTATATCTTGTTATCATTGTCATTTCAACATGCCCGCCTTTTACAACGTATACAGTACGTCAGTAGTTAATATCAGTCCTGTTTCTTCCACTAATTTTTCAATAATAACAGCTCACTCAGTTCCAGTTATGCATCAGTTTGTACATATGTTTTCATCACATTGTTAAGAGATTAACTGTTCACCTCAACGCGTTGTCAGTTATGTTTTGATTACAGTTGTTAATATCCTATCCCATTTTCAATAGTTCAATAGTAAAATGACCTGTACCCTGTGTACACATATTTCGTTCCCCATCATATTGTCATCAAGTGAATATACACATCAGCTTTGCGCAGTGGCGGTACCATAGCCAATGAGGTTTATCCGAGGCGTGGTTATTGCTAGTTGAAAACTAATCCCAATACCCCGCGCTGACGCCCTTCATTGGGCGGCATGCGCAATTTTTGTTAGCTCCTACGGGGGCCTCATTTACCAAAATAAAAAATAGAACAATCTAAAAGTTAAGAGTGAAACTGTACCTGCTCATCGTAGGCATTTTATTATGTATTTTCGCTCGACTTTCTTGTGCGCAACAACGCCTCCACAATTCTCAATTCACTTTCAAAACAATTTAAATATCACGAATCGATTGTATTATTTAGATAAAGGAAGAAAGTTAAATACATATATGGAACAAGCGTTGTGTCAACCAAGTTTACCGCCGCCAGCCCACAAGTCGATTAGAGTTGTCTTCTCTTATAACAGCCATTCTCGGCTACGTACTGAAATCGTTCTTTCGAGTCGCCCATACACCTAACACAGTATGGACGGCGGATGTACGTTTCCTTTGATATTGTTAAAGTTTTATTCTCAAAATGCACCATTAACGGATTTCTATATCGGAAATGCTTATAATAATGACTTCACAAAGTGAACTTAATCCAGGTCTTTCTAGAGAATAGTGTTATTGACTGTGCTTAAGTGTTATTAAATTTATTTTATATACTTATCATTCCCAAAACACCTTCACAGAAAACACTCCCGCGAGAGCTTGCTATATAAGACATGTGTTGTCCATCTCTAGTGTATTGCTAACGCAGTACATATACTAAAATTGGAACGATACAGAGAAGATTAGCATGGCCCCTGCGCAAGGATGACACGCAAATTCGTGAAGCGTTCCATATTTTTATTTGAAAAGCATTAATATTTGCACATATACATCCTCTTAACAAGAAAATGCATTTAATTCATCATCCATGATTTTAGCGAAACTCATTCATTCCTTTGTGACAAAATAAGCAATTAAACATATGTTATTAATTTAATATATATTAACAATTTCAATTCATACAAACCAATTTGATAAAATAACTTTACATAAACAATGATAATATTGGGTAATTTAAAACAATGCTATATCTTGTTATCATTGTCATTTCAACATGCCCGCCTTTTACACATATACAGTACGTCAGTAGTTAATATCAGTCCTGTTTCTTCCACTAATTTTTCAATAATAACAGCTCACTCAGTTCCAGTTATGCATCAGTTTGTACATATGTTTTCATCACATTGTTAAGAGATTAACTGTTCACCTCAACGCGTTGTCAGTTATGTTTTGATTACAGTTGTTAATATCCTATCCCATTTTCAATAGTTCAATAGTAAAATGACCCGTACCCTGTGTACACATATTTCGTTCCCCATCATATTGTCATCAAGTGAATATACACATCAGCTTTGCGCAGTGGCGGTACCATAGCCAATGAGGTTTATCCGAGGCGTGGTTATTGCTAGTTGAAAACTAATCCCAATACCCCGCGCTGACGCCCTTCATTGGGCGGCATGCGCAATTTTTGTTAGCTCCTACGGGGGCCTCATTTACCAAAATAAAAAATAGAACAATCTAAAAGTTAAGAGTGAAACTGTACCTGCTCATCGTAGGCATTTTATTATGTATTTTCGCTCGACTTTCTTGTGCGCAACAACGCCTCCACAATTCTCAAATCACTTTCAAAACAATTTAAATATCACGAATCGATTGTATTATTTAGATAAAGGAAGAAAGTTAAATACATATATGGAACAAGCGTTGTGTCAACCAAGTTTACCGCCGCCAGCCCACAAGTCGATTAGAGTTGTCTTCTCTTATAACAGCCATTCTCGGCTACGTACTGAAATCGTTCTTTCGAGTCGCCCATACACCTAACACAGTATGGACGGCGGATGTACGTTTCCTTTGATATTGTTAAAGTTTTATTCTCAAAATGCACCATTAACGGATTTCTATATAGGAAATGCTTATAATAATGACTTCACAAAGTGAACTTAATCCAGGTCTTTCTAGAGAATAGTGTTATTGACTGTGCTTAAGTGTTATTAAATTTATTTTATATACTTATCATTCTCAAAACACCTTCACAGAAAACACTCCCGCGAGAGCTTGCTATATAAGACATGTGTTGTCCACCTCATGTATTGCTAACGCAGTACATATACTAAAATTGGAACGATACAGAGAAGATTAGCATGGCCCCTGCGCTAGGATGACACGCAAATTCGTGAAGCGTTCCATATTTTTATTTGAAAAGCATTAATATTTGCACATATACATCCTCTTAACAAGAAAATGCATTTAATTCATCATCCATGATTTTAGCGAAACTCATTCATTCCTTTGTGACAAAATAAGCAATTAAACATATGTTATTAATTTAATATATATTAACAATTTCAATTCATACAAACCAATTTGATAAAATAACTTTACATAAACAATGATAATATTGGGTAATTTAAAACAATGCTATATCTTGTTATCATTGTCATTTCAACATGCCCGCCTTTTACAACGTATACAGTACGTCAGTAGTTAATATCAGTCCTGTTTCTTCCACTAATTTTTCAATAATAACAGCTCACTCAGTTCCAGTTATGCATCAGTTTGTACATATGTTTTCATCACATTGTTAAGAGATTAACTGTTCACCTCAACGCGTTGTCAGTTATGTTTTGATTACAGTTGTTAATATCCTATCCCATTTTCAATAGTTCAATAGTAAAATGACCTGTACCCTGTGTACACATATTTCGTTCCCCATCATATTGTCATCAAGTGAATATACACATCAGCTTTGCGCAGTGGCGGTACCATAGCCAATGAGGTTTATCCGAGGCGTGGTTATTGCTAGTTGAAAACTAATCCCAATACCCCGCGCTGACGCCCTTCATTGGGCGGCATGCGCAATTTTTGTTAGCTCCTACGGGGGCCTCATTTACCAAAATAAAAAATAGAACAATCTAAAAGTTAAGAGTGAAACTGTACCTGCTCATCGTAGGCATTTTATTATGTATTTTCGCTCGACTTTCTTGTGCGCAACAACGCCTCCACAATTCTCAATTCACTTTCAAAACAATTTAAATATCACGAATCGATTGTATTATTTAGATAAAGGAAGAAAGTTAAATACATATATGGAACAAGCGTTGTGTCAACCAAGTTTACCGCCGCCAGCCCACAAGTCGATTAGAGTTGTCTTCTCTTATAACAGCCATTCTCGGCTACGTACTGAAATCGTTCTTTCGAGTCGCCCATACACCTAACACAGTATGGACGGCGGATGTACGTTTCCTTTGATATTGTTAAAGTTTTATTCTCAAAATGCACCATTAACGGATTTCTATATCGGAAATGCTTATAATAATGACTTCACAAAGTGAACTTAATCCAGGTCTTTCTAGAGAATAGTGTTATTGACTGTGCTTAAGTGTTATAAAATTAATTTTATATACTTATCATTCTCAAAACACCTTCACAGAAAACACTCCCGCGAGAGCTTGCTATATAAGACATGTGTTGTCCATCTCTAGTGTATTGCTAACGCAGTACATATACTAAAATTGGAACGATACAGAGAAGATTAGCATGGCCCCTGCGCAAGGATGACACGCAAATTCGTGAAGCGTTCCATATTTTTATTTGAAAAGCATTAATATTTGCACATATACATCCTCTTAACAAGAAAATGCATTTAATTCATCATCCATGATTTTAGCGAAACTCATTCATTCCTTTGTGACAAAATAAGCAATTAAACATATGTTATTAATTTAATATATATTAACAATTTCAATTCATACAAACCAATTTGATAAAATAACTTTACATAAACAATGATAATATTGGGTAATTTAAAACAATGCTATATCTTGTTATCATTGTCATTTCAACATGCCCGCCTTTTACACATATACAGTACGTCAGTAGTTAATATCAGTCCTGTTTCTTCCACTAATTTTTCAATAATAACAGCTCACTCAGTTCCAGTTATGCATCAGTTTGTACATATGTTTTCATCACATTGTTAAGAGATTAACTGTTCACCTCAACGCGTTGTCAGTTATGTTTTGATTACAGTTGTTAATATCCTATCCCATTTTCAATAGTTCAATAGTAAAATGACCTGTACCCTGTGTACACATATTTCGTTCCCCATCATATTGTCATCAAGTGAATATACACATCAGCTTTGCGCAGTGGCGGTACCATAGCCAATGAGGTTTATCCGAGGCGTGGTTATTGCTAGTTGAAAACTAATCCCAATACCCCGCGCTGACGCCCTTCATTGGGCGGCATGCGCAATTTTTGTTAGCTCCTACGGGGGCCTCATTTACCAAAATAAAAAATAGAACAATCTAAAAGTTAAGAGTGAAACTGTACCTGCTCATCGTAGGCATTTTATTATGTATTTTCGCTCGACTTTCTTGTGCGCAACAACGCCTCCACAATTCTCAAATCACTTTCAAAACAATTTAAATATCACGAATCGATTGTATTATTTAGATAAAGGAAGAAAGTTAAATACATATATGGAACAAGCGTTGTGTCAACCAAGTTTACCGCCGCCAGCCCACAAGTCGATTAGAGTTGTCTTCTCTTATAACAGCCATTCTCGGCTACGTACTGAAATCGTTCTTTCGAGTCGCCCATACACCTAACACAGTATGGACGGCGGATGTACGTTTCCTTTGATATTGTTAAAGTTTTATTCTCAAAATGCACCATTAACGGATTTCTATATCGGAAATGCTTATAATAATGACTTCACAAAGTGAACTTAATCCAGGTCTTTCTAGAGAATAGTGTTATTGACTGTGCTTAAGTGTTATTAAATTTATTTTATATACTTATCATTCTCAAAACACCTTCACAGAAAACACTCCCGCGAGAGCTTGCTATATAAGACATGTGTTGTCCACCTCATGTATTGCTAACGCAGTACATATACTAAAATTGGAACGATACAGAGAAGATTAGCATGGCCCCTGCGCTAGGATGACACGCAAATTCGTGAAGCGTTCCATATTTTTATTTGAAAAGCATTAATATTTGCACATATACATCCTCTTAACAAGAAAATGCATTTAATTCATCATCCATGATTTTAGCGAAACTCATTCATTCCTTTGTGACAAAATAAGCAATTAAACATATGTTATTAATTTAATATATATTAACAATTTCAATTCATACAAACCAATTTGATAAAATAACTTTACATAAACAATGATAATATTGGGTAATTTAAAACAATGCTATATCTTGTTATCATTGTCATTTCAACATGCCCGCCTTTTACAACGTATACAGTACGTCAGTAGTTAATATCAGTCCTGTTTCTTCCACTAATTTTTCAATAATAACAGCTCACTCAGTTCCAGTTATGCATCAGTTTGTACATATGTTTTCATCACATTGTTAAGAGATTAACTGTTCACCTCAACGCGTTGTCAGTTATGTTTTGATTACAGTTGTTAATATCCTATCCCATTTTCAATAGTTCAATAGTAAAATGACCTGTACCCTGTGTACACATATTTCGTTCCCCATCATATTGTCATCAAGTGAATATACACATCAGCTTTGCGCAGTGGCGGTACCATAGCCAATGAGGTTTATCCGAGGCGTGGTTATTGCTAGTTGAAAACTAATCCCAATACCCCGCGCTGACGCCCTTCATTGGGCGGCATGCGCAATTTTTGTTAGCTCCTACGGGGGCCTCATTTACCAAAATAAAAAATAGAACAATCTAAAAGTTAAGAGTGAAACTGTACCTGCTCATCGTAGGCATTTTATTATGTATTTTCGCTCGACTTTCTTGTGCGCAACAACGCCTCCACAATTCTCAATTCACTTTCAAAACAATTTAAATATCACGAATCGATTGTATTATTTAGATAAAGGAAGAAAGTTAAATACATATATGGAACAAGCGTTGTGTCAACCAAGTTTACCGCCGCCAGCCCACAAGTCGATTAGAGTTGTCTTCTCTTATAACAGCCATTCTCGGCTACGTACTGAAATCGTTCTTTCGAGTCGCCCATACACCTAACACAGTATGGACGGCGGATGTACGTTTCCTTTGATATTGTTAAAGTTTTATTCTCAAAATGCACCATTAACGGATTTCTATATCGGAAATGCTTATAATAATGACTTCACAAAGTGAACTTAATCCAGGTCTTTCTAGAGAATAGTGTTATTGACTGTGCTTAAGTGTTATAAAATTAATTTTATATACTTATCATTCTCAAAACACCTTCACAGAAAACACTCCCGCGAGAGCTTGCTATATAAGACATGTGTTGTCCATCTCTAGTGTATTGCTAACGCAGTACATATACTAAAATTGGAACGATACAGAGAAGATTAGCATGGCCCCTGCGCAAGGATGACACGCAAATTCGTGAAGCGTTCCATATTTTTATTTGAAAAGCATTAATATTTGCACATATACATCCTCTTAACAAGAAAATGCATTTAATTCATCATCCATGATTTTAGCGAAACTCATTCATTCCTTTGTGACAAAATAAGCAATTAAACATATGTTATTAATTTAATATATATTAACAATTTCAATTCATACAAACCAATTTGATAAAATAACTTTACATAAACAATGATAATATTGGGTAATTTAAAACAATGCTATATCTTGTTATCATTGTCATTTCAACATGCCCGCCTTTTACACATATACAGTACGTCAGTAGTTAATATCAGTCCTGTTTCTTCCACTAATTTTTCAATAATAACAGCTCACTCAGTTCCAGTTATGCATCAGTTTGTACATATGTTTTCATCACATTGTTAAGAGATTAACTGTTCACCTCAACGCGTTGTCAGTTATGTTTTGATTACAGTTGTTAATATCCTATCCCATTTTCAATAGTTCAATAGTAAAATGACCTGTACCCTGTGTACACATATTTCGTTCCCCATCATATTGTCATCAAGTGAATATACACATCAGCTTTGCGCAGTGGCGGTACCATAGCCAATGAGGTTTATCCGAGGCGTGGTTATTGCTAGTTGAAAACTAATCCCAATACCCCGCGCTGACGCCCTTCATTGGGCGGCATGCGCAATTTTTGTTAGCTCCTACGGGGGCCTCATTTACCAAAATAAAAAATAGAACAATCTAAAAGTTAAGAGTGAAACTGTACCTGCTCATCGTAGGCATTTTATTATGTATTTTCGCTCGACTTTCTTGTGCGCAACAACGCCTCCACAATTCTCAATTCACTTTCAAAACAATTTAAATATCACGAATCGATTGTATTATTTAGATAAAGGAAGAAAGTTAAATACATATATGGAACAAGCGTTGTGTCAACCAAGTTTACCGCCGCCAGCCCACAAGTCGATTAGAGTTGTCTTCTCTTATAACAGCCATTCTCGGCTACGTACTGAAATCGTTCTTTCGAGTCGCCCATACACCTAACACAGTATGGACGGCGGATGTACGTTTCCTTTGATATTGTTAAAGTTTTATTCTCAAAATGCACCATTAACGGATTTCTATATCGGAAATGCTTATAATAATGACTTCACAAAGTGAACTTAATCCAGGTCTTTCTAGAGAATAGTGTTATTGACTGTGCTTAAGTGTTATTAAATTTATTTTATATACTTATCATTCTCAAAACACCTTCACAGAAAACACTCCCGCGAGAGCTTGCTATATAAGACATGTGTTGTCCATCTCTAGTGTATTGCTAACGCAGTACATATACTAAAATTGGAACGATACAGAGAAGATTAGCATGGCCCCTGCGCAAGGATGACACGCAAATTCGTGAAGCGTTCCATATTTTTATTTGAAAAGCATTAATATTTGCACATATACATCCTCTTAACAAGAAAATGCATTTAATTCATCATCCATGATTTTAGCGAAACTCATTCATTCCTTTGTGACAAAATAAGCAATTAAACATATGTTATTAATTTAATATATATTAACAATTTCAATTCATACAAACCAATTTGATAAAATAACTTTACATAAACAATGATAATATTGGGTAATTTAAAACAATGCTATATCTTGTTATCATTGTCATTTCAACATGCCCGCCTTTTACAACGTATACAGTACGTCAGTAGTTAATATCAGTCCTGTTTCTTCCACTAATTTTTCAATAATAACAGCTCACTCAGTTCCAGTTATGCATCAGTTTGTACATATGTTTTCATCACATTGTTAAGAGATTAACTGTTCACCTCAACGCGTTGTCAGTTATGTTTTGATTACAGTTGTTAATATCCTATCCCATTTTCAATAGTTCAATAGTAAAATGACCTGTACCCTGTGTACACATATTTCGTTCCCCATCATATTGTCATCAAGTGAATATACACATCAGCTTTGCGCAGTGGCGGTACCATAGCCAATGAGGTTTATCCGAGGCGTGGTTATTGCTAGTTGAAAACTAATCCCAATACCCCGCGCTGACGCCCTTCATTGGGCGGCATGCGCAATTTTTGTTAGCTCCTACGGGGGCCTCATTTACCAAAATAAAAAATAGAACAATCTAAAAGTTAAGAGTGAAACTGTACCTGCTCATCGTAGGCATTTTATTATGTATTTTCGCTCGACTTTCTTGTGCGCAACAACGCCTCCACAATTCTCAAATCACTTTCAAAACAATTTAAATATCACGAATCGATTGTATTATTTAGATAAAGGAAGAAAGTTAAATACATATATGGAACAAGCGTTGTGTCAACCAAGTTTACCGCCGCCAGCCCACAAGTCGATTAGAGTTGTCTTCTCTTATAACAGCCATTCTCGGCTACGTACTGAAATCGTTCTTTCGAGTCGCCCATACACCTAACACAGTATGGACGGCGGATGTACGTTTCCTTTGATATTGTTAAAGTTTTATTCTCAAAATGCACCATTAACGGATTTCTATATAGGAAATGCTTATAATAATGACTTCACAAAGTGAACTTAATCCAGGTCTTTCTAGAGAATAGTGTTATTGACTGTGCTTAAGTGTTATTAAATTTATTTTATATACTTATCATTCTCAAAACACCTTCACAGAAAACACTCCCGCGAGAGCTTGCTATATAAGACATGTGTTGTCCACCTCATGTATTGCTAACGCAGTACATATACTAAAATTGGAACGATACAGAGAAGATTAGCATGGCCCCTGCGCAAGGATGACACGCAAATTCGTGAAGCGTTCCATATTTTTATTTGAAAAGCATTAATATTTGCACATATACATCCTCTTAACAAGAAAATGCATTTAATTCATCATCCATGATTTTAGCGAAACTCATTCATTCCTTTGTGACAAAATAAGCAATTAAACATATGTTATTAATTTAATATATATTAACAATTTCAATTCATACAAACCAATTTGATAAAATAACTTTACATAAACAATGATAATATTGGGTAATTTAAAACAATGCTATATATTGTTATCATTGTCATTTCAACATGCCCGCCTTTTACAACGTATACAGTACGTCAGTAGTTAATATCAGTCCTGTTTCTTCCACTAATTTTTCAATAATAACAGCTCACTCAGTTCCAGTTATGCATCAGTTTGTACATATGTTTTCATCACATTGTTAAGAGATTAACTGTTTACCTCAACGCGTTGTCAGTTATGTTTTGATTACAGTTGTTAATATCCTATCCCATTTTCAATAGTTCAATAGTAAAATGACCTGTACCCTGTGTACACATATTTCGTTCCCCATCATATTGTCATCAAGTGAATATACACATCAGCTATGCGCAGTGGCGGTACCATAGCCAATGAGGTTTATCCGAGGCGTGGTTATTGCTAGTTGAAAACTAATCCCAATACCCCGCGCTGACGCCCTTCATTGGGCGGCATGCGCAATTTTTGTTAGCTCCTACGGGGGCCTCATTTACCAAAATAAAAAATAGAACAATCTAAAAGTTAAGAGTGAAACTGTACCTGCTCATCGTAGGCATTTTATTATGTATTTTCGCTCGACTTTCTTGTGCGCAACAACGCCTCCACAATTCTCAATTCACTTTCAAAACAATTTAAATATCACGAATCGATTGTATTATTTAGATAAAGGAAGAAAGTTAAATACATATATGGAACAAGCGTTGTGTCAACCAAGTTTACCGCCGCCAGCCCACAAGTCGATTAGAGTTGTCTTCTCTTATAACAGCCATTCTCGGCTACGTACTGAAATCGTTCTTTCGAGTCGCCCATACACCTAACACAGTATGGACGGCGGATGTACGTTTCCTTTGATATTGTTAAAGTTTTATTCTCAAAATGCACCATTAACGGATTTCTATATCGGAAATGCTTATAATAATGACTTCACAAAGTGAACTTAATCCAGGTCTTTCTAGAGAATAGTGTTATTGACTGTGCTTAAGTGTTATTAAATTTATTTTATATACTTATCATTCTCAAAACACCTTCACAGAAAACACTCCCGCGAGAGCTTGCTATATAAGACATGTGTTGTCCATCTCTAGTGTATTGCTAACGCAGTACATATACTAAAATTGGAACGATACAGAGAAGATTAGCATGGCCCCTGCGCAAGGATGACACGCAAATTCGTGAAGCGTTCCATATTTTTATTTGAAAAGCATTAATATTTGCACATATACATCCTCTTAACAAGAAAATGCATTTAATTCATCATCCATGATGTTAGCGAAACTCATTCATTCCTTTGTGACAAAATAAGCAATTAAACATATGTTATTAATTTAATATATATTAACAATTTCAATTCATACAAACCAATTTGATAAAATAACTTTACATAAACAATGATAATATTGGGTAATTTAAAACAATCCTATATCTTGTTATCATTGTCATTTCAACATGCCCGCCTTTTACAACGTATACAGTACGTCAGTAGTTAATATCAGTCCTGTTTCTTCCACTAATTTTTCAATAATAACAGCTCACTCAGTTCCAGTTATGCATCAGTTTGTACATATGTTTTCATCACATTGTTAAGAGATTAACTGTTCACCTCAACGCGTTGTCAGTTATGTTTTGATTACAGTTGTTAATATCCTATCCCATTTTCAATAGTTCAATAGTAAAATGACCTGTACCCTGTGTACACATATTTCGTTCCCCATCATATTGTCATCAAGTGAATATACACATCAGCTATGCGCAGTGGCGGTACCATAGCCAATGAGGTTTATCCGAGGCGTGGTTATTGCTAGTTGAAAACTAATCCCAATACCCCGCGCTGACGCCCTTCATTGGGCGGCATGCGCAATTTTTCTTAGCTCCTACGGGGGCCTCATTTACCAAAATAAAAAAAAGAACAATCTAAAAGTTAAGAGTGAAACTGTACCTGCTCATCGTAGGCATTTTATTATGTATTTTCGCTCGACTTTCTTGTGCGCAACAACGCCTCCACAATTCTCAATTCACTTTCAAAACAATTTAAATATCACGAATCGATTGTATTATTTAGATAAAGGAAGAAAGTTAAATACATATATGGGAACAAGCGTTGTGTCAACCAAGTTTACCGCCGCCAGCCCACAAGTCGATTAGAGTTGTCTTCTCTTATAACAGCCATTCTCGGCTACGTACTGAAATCGTTCTTTCGAGTCGCCCATACACCTAACACAGTATGGACGGCGGATGTACGTTTCCTTTGATATTGTTAAAGTTTTATTCTCAAAATGCACCATTAACGGATTTCTATATCGGAAATGCTTATAATAATGACTTCACAAAGTGAACTTAATCCAGGTCTTTCTAGAGAATAGTGTTATTGACTGTGCTTAAGTGTTATTAAATTTATTTTATATACTTATCATTCTCAAAACACCTTCACAGAAAACACTCCCGCGAGAGCTTGCTATATAAGACATGTGTTGTCCATCTCTAGTGTATTGCTAACGCAGTACATATACTAAAATTGGAACGATACAGAGAAGATTAGCATGGCCCCTGCGCAAGGATGACACGCAAATTCGTGAAGCGTTCCATATTTTTATTTGAAAAGCATTAATATTTGCACATATACATCCTCTTAACAAGAAAATGCATTTAATTCATCATCCATGATGTTAGCGAAACTCATTCATTCCTTTGTGACAAAATAAGCAATTAAACATATGTTATTAATTTAATATATATTAACAATTTCAATTCATACAAACCAATTTGATAAAATAACTTTACATAAACAATGATAATATTGGGTAATTTAAAACAATCCTATATCTTGTTATCATTGTCATTTCAACATGCCCGCCTTTTACAACGTATACAGTACGTCAGTAGTTAATATCAGTCCTGTTTCTTCCACTAATTTTTCAATAATAACAGCTCACTCAGTTCCAGTTATGCATCAGTTTGTACATATGTTTTCATCACATTGTTAAGAGATTAACTGTTCACCTCAACGCGTTGTCAGTTATGTTTTGATTACAGTTGTTAATATCCTATCCCATTTTCAATAGTTCAATAGTAAAATGACCTGTACCCTGTGTACACATATTTCGTTCCCCATCATATTGTCATCAAGTGAATATACACATCAGCTATGCGCAGTGGCGGTACCATAGCCAATGAGGTTTATCCGAGGCGTGGTTATTGCTAGTTGAAAACTAATCCCAATACCCCGCGCTGACGCCCTTCATTGGGCGGCATGCGCAATTTTTCTTAGCTCCTACGGGGGCCTCATTTACCAAAATAAAAAATAGAACAATCTAAAAGTTAAGAGTGAAACTGTACCTGCTCATCGTAGGCATTTTATTATGTATTTTCGCTCGACTTTCTTGTGCGCAACAACGCCTCCACAATTCTCAATTCACTTTCAAAACAATTTAAATATCACGAATCGATTGTATTATTTAGATAAAGGAAGAAAGTTAAATACATATATGGGAACAAGCGTTGTGTCAACCAAGTTTACCGCCGCCAGCCCACAAGTCGATTAGAGTTGTCTTCTCTTATAACAGCCATTCTCGGCTACGTACTGAAATCGTTCTTTCGAGTCGCCCATACACCTAACACAGTATGGACGGCAGATGTACGTTTCCTTTGATATTGTTAAAGTTTTATTCTCAAAATGCACCATTAACGGATTTCTATATCGGAAATGCTTATAATAATGACTTCACAAAGTGAACTTAATCCAGGTCTTTCTAGAGAATAGTGTTATTGACTGTGCTTAAGTGTTATTAAATTTATTTTATATACTTATCATTCTCAAAACACCTTCACAGAAAACACTCCCGCGAGAGCTTGCTATATAAGACATGTGTTGTCCATCTCTAGTGTATTGCTAACGCAGTACATATACTAAAATTGGAACGATACAGAGAAGATTAGCATGGCCCCTGCGCAAGGATGACACGCAAATTCGTGAAGCGTTCCATATTTTTATTTGAAAAGCATTAATATTTGCACATATACATCCTCTTAACAAGAAAATGCATTTAATTCATCATCCATGATTTTAGCGAAACTCATTCATTCCTTTGTGACAAAATAAGCAATTAAACATATGTTATTAATTTAATATATATTAACAATTTCAATTCATACAAACCAATTTGATAAAATAACTTTACATAAACAATGATAATATTGGGTAATTTAAAACAATGCTATATCTTGTTATCATTGTCATTTCAACATGCCCGCCTTTTACAACGTATACAGTACGTCAGTAGTTAATATCAGTCCTGTTTCTTCCACTAATTTTTCAATAATAACAGCTCACTCAGTTCCAGTTATGCATCAGTTTGTACATATGTTTTCATCACATTGTTAAGAGATTAACTGTTCACCTCAACGCGTTGTCAGTTATGTTTTGATTACAGTTGTTAATATCCTATCCCATTTTCAATAGTTCAATAGTAAAATGACCTGTACCCTGTGTACACATATTTCGTTCCCCATCATATTGTCATCAAGTGAATATACACATCAGCTTTGCGCAGTGGCGGTACCATAGCCAATGAGGTTTATCCGAGGCGTGGTTATTGCTAGTTGAAAACTAATCCCAATACCCCGCGCTGACGCCCTTCATTGGGCGGCATGCGCAATTTTTGTTAGCTCCTACGGGGGCCTCATTTACCAAAATAAAAAATAGAACAATCTAAAAGTTAAGAGTGAAACTGTACCTGCTCATCGTAGGCATTTTATTATGTATTTTCGCTCGACTTTCTTGTGCGCAACAACGCCTCCACAATTCTCAATTCACTTTCAAAACAATTTAAATATCACGAATCGATTGTATTATTTAGATAAAGGAAGAAAGTTAAATACATATATGGAACAAGCGTTGTGTCAACCAAGTTTACCGCCGCCAGCCCACAAGTCGATTAGAGTTGTCTTCTCTTATAACAGCCATTCTCGGCTACGTACTGAAATCGTTCTTTCGAGTCGCCCATACACCTAACACAGTATGGACGGCGGATGTACGTTTCCTTTGATATTGTTAAAGTTTTATTCTCAAAATGCACCATTAACGGATTTCTATATCGGAAATGCTTATAATAATGACTTCACAAAGTGAACTTAATCCAGGTCTTTCTAGAGAATAGTGTTATTGACTGTGCTTAAGTGTTATTAAATTTATTTTATATACTTATCATTCTCAAAACACCTTCACAGAAAACACTCCCGCGAGAGCTTGCTATATAAGACATGTGTTGTCCATCTCTAGTGTATTGCTAACGCAGTACATATACTAAAATTGGAACGATACAGAGAAGATTAGCATGGCCCCTGCCCAAGGATGACACGCAAATTCGTGAAGCGTTCCATATTTTTATTTGAAAAGCATTAATATTTGCACATATACATCCTCTTAACAAGAAAATGCATTTAATTCATCATCCATGATTTTAGCGAAACTCATTCATTCCTTTGTGACAAAATAAGCAATTAAACATATGTTATTAATTTAATATATATTAACAATTTCAATTCATACAAACCAATTTGATAAAATAACTTTACATAAACAATGATAATATTGGGTAATTTAAAACAATGCTATATCTTGTTATCATTGTCAGTTCAACATGCCCGCCTTTTACAACGTATACAGTACGTCAGTAGTTAATATCAGTCCTGTTTCTTCCACTAATTTTTCAATAATAACAGCTCACTCAGTTCCAGTTATGCATCAGTTTGTACATATGTTTTCATCACATTGTTAAGAGATTAACTGTTCACCTCAACGCGTTGTCAGTTATGTTTTGATTACAGTTGTTAATATCCTATCCCATTTTCAATAGTTCAATAGTAAAATGACCTGTACCCTGTGTACACATATTTCGTTCCCCATCATATTGTCATCAAGTGAATATACACATCAGCTTTGTGCAGTGGCGGTACCATAGCCAATGAGGTTTATCCGAGGCGTGGTTATTGCTAGTTGAAAACTAATCCCAATACCCCGCTGACGCCCTTCATTGGGCGGCATGCGCAATTTTTGTTAGCTCCTACGGGGGCCTCATTTACCAAAATAAAAAATAGAACAATCTAAAAGTTAAGAGTGAAACTGTACCTGCTCATCGTAGGCATTTTATTATGTATTTTCGCTCGACTTTCTTGTGCGCAACAACGCCTCCACAATTCTCAATTCACTTTCAAAACAATTTAAATATCACGAATCGATTGTATTATTTAGATAAAGGAAGAAAGTTAAATACATATATGGAACAAGCGTTGTGTCAACCAAGTTTACCGCCGCCAGCCCACAAGTCGATTAGAGTTGTCTTCTCTTATAACAGCCATTCTCGGCTACGTACTGAAATCGTTCTTTCGAGTCGCCCATACACCTAACACAGTATGGACGGCGGATGTACGTTTCCTTTGATATTGTTAAAGTTTTATTCTCAAAATGCACCATTAACGGATTTCTATATCGGAAATGCTTATAATAATGACTTCACAAAGTGAACTTAATCCAGGTCTTTCTAGAGAATAGTGTTATTGACTGTGCTTAAGTGTTATTAAATTTATTTTATATACTTATCATTCTCAAAACACCTTCACAGAAAACACTCCCGCGAGAGCTTGCTATATAAGACATGTGTTGTCCATCTCTAGTGTATTGCTAACGCAGTACATATACTAAAATTGGAACGATACAGAGAAGATTAGCATGGCCCCTGCGCAAGGATGACACGCAAATTCGTGAAGCGTTCCATATTTTTATTTGAAAAGCATTAATATTTGCACATATACATCCTCTTAACAAGAACATGCATTTAATTCATCATCCATGATTTTAGCGAAACTCATTCATTCCTTTGTGACAAAATAAGCAATTAAACATATGTTATTAATTTAATATATATTAACAATTTCAATTCATACAAACCAATTTGATAAAATAACTTTACATAAACAATGATAATATTGGGTAATTTAAAACAATGCTATATCTTGTTATCATTGTCATTTCAACATGCCCGCCTTTTACAACGTATACAGTACGTCAGTAGTTAATATCAGTCCTGTTTCTTCCACTAATTTTTCAATAATAACAGCTCACTCAGTTCCAGTTATGCATCAGTTTGTACATATGTTTTCATCACATTGTTAAGAGATTAACTGTTCACCTCAACGCGTTGTCAGTTATGTTTTGATTACAGTTGTTAATATCCTATCCCATTTTCAATAGTTCAATAGTAAAATGACCTGTACCCTGTGTACACATATTTCGTTCCCCATCATATTGTCATCAAGTGAATATACACATCAGCTTTGCGCAGTGGCGGTACCATAGCCAATGAGGTTTATCCGAGGCGTGGTTATTGCTAGTTGAAAACTAATCCCAATACCCCGCGCTGACGCCCTTCATTGGGCGGCATGCGCAATTTTTGTTAGTTCCTACGGGGGCCTCATTTACCGAAATAAAAAATAGAACAATCTAAAAGTTAAGAGTGAAACTGTACCTGCTCATCGTAGGCATTTTATTATGTATTTTCGCTCGACTTTCTTGTGCGCAACAACGCCTCCACAATTCTCAATTCACTTTCAAAACAATTTAAATATCACGAATCGATTGTATTATTTAGATAAAGGAAGAAAGTTAAATACATATATGGAACAAGCGTTGTGTCAACCAAGTTTACCGCCGCCAGCCCACAAGTCGATTAGAGTTGTCTTCTCTTATAACAGCCATTCTCGGCTACGTACTGAAATCGTTCTTTCGAGTCGCCCATACACCTAACACAGTATGGACGGCGGATGTACGTTTCCTTTGATATTGTTAAAGTTTTATTCTCAAAATGCACCATTAACGGATTTCTATATCGGAAATGCTTATAATAATGACTTCACAAAGTGAACTTAATCCAGGTCTTTCTAGAGAATAGTGTTATTGACTGTGCTTAAGTGTTATTAAATTTATTTTATATACTTATCATTCTCAAAACACCTTCACAGAAAACACTCCCGCGAGAGCTTGCTATATAAGACATGTGTTGTCCATCTCTAGTGTATTGCTAACGCAGTACATATACTAAAATTGGAACGATACAGAGAAGATTAGCATGGCCCCTGCGCAAGGATGACACGCAAATTCGTGAAGCGTTCCATATTTTTATGTGAAAAGCATTAATATTTGCACATATACATCCTCTTAACAAGAAAATGCATTTAATTCATCATCCATGATTTTAGCGAAACTCATTCATTCCTTTGTGACAAAATAAGCAATTAAACATATGTTATTAATTTAATATATATTAACAATTTCAATTCATACAAACCAATTTGATAAAATAACTTTACATAAACAATGATAATATTGGGTAATTTAAAACAATGCTATATCTTGTTATCATTGTCATTTCAACATGCCCGCCTTTTACAACGTATACAGTACGTCAGTAGTTAATATCAGTCCTGTTTCTTCCACTAATTTTTCAATAATAACAGCTCACTCAGTTCCAGTTATGCATCAGTTTGTACATATGTTTTCATCACATTGTTAAGAGATTAACTGTTCACCTCAACGCGTTGTCAGTTATGTTTTGATTACAGTTGTTAATATCCTATCCCATTTTCAATACTTCAATAGTAAAATGACCTGTACCCTGTGTACACATATTTCGTTCCCCATCATATTGTCATCAAGTGAATATACACATCAGCTTTGCGCAGTGGCGGTACCATAGCCAATGAGGTTTATCCGAGGCGTGGTTATTGCTAGTTGAAAACTAATCCCAATACCCCGCGCTGACGCCCTTCATTGGGCGGCATGCGCAATTTTTGTTAGCTCCTACGGGGGCCTCATTTACCAAAATAAAAAATAGAACAATCTAAAAGTTAAGAGTGAAACTGTACCTGCTCATCGTAGGCATTTTATTATGTATTTTCGCTCGACTTTCTTGTGCGCAACAACGCCTCCACAATTCTCAATTCACTTTCAAAACAATTTAAATATCACGAATCGATTGTATTATTTAGATAAAGGAAGAAAGTTAAATACATATATGGAACAAGCGTTGTGTCAACCAAGTTTACCGCCGCCAGCCCACAAGTCGATTAGAGTTGTCTTCTCTTATAACAGCCATTCTCGGCTACGTACTGAAATCGTTCTTTCGAGTCGCCCATACACCTAACACAGTATGGACGGCGGATGTACGTTTCCTTTGATATTGTTAAAGTTTTATTCTCAAAATGCACCATTAACGGATTTCTATATCGGAAATGCTTATAATAATGACTTCACAAAGTGAACTTAATCCAGGTCTTTCTAGAGAATAGTGTTATTGACTGTGCTTAAGTGTTATTAAATTTATTTTATATACTTATCATTCTCAAAACACCTTCACAGAAAACACTCCCGCGAGAGCTTGCTATATAAGACATGTGTTGTCCATCTCTAGTGTATTGCTAACGCAGTACATATACTAAAATTGGAACGATACAGAGAAGATTAGCATGGCCCCTGCGCAAGGATGACACGCAAATTCGTGAAGCGTTCCATATTTTTATGTGAAAAGCATTAATATTTGCACATATACATCCTCTTAACAAGAAAATGCATTTAATTCATCATCCATGATTTTAGCAAAACTCATTCATTCCTTTGTGACAAAATAAGCAATTAAACATATGTTATTAATTTAATATATATTAACAATTTCAATTCATACAAACCAATTTGATAAAATAACTTTACATAAACAATGATAATATTGGGTAATTTAAAACAATGCTATATCTTGTTATCATTGTCATTTCAACATGCCCGCCTTTTACAACGTATACAGTACGTCAGTAGTTAATATCAGTCCTGTTTCTTCCACTAATTTTTCAATAATAACAGCTCACTCAGTTCCAGTTATGCATCAGTTTGTACATATGTTTTCATCACATTGTTAAGAGATTAACTGTTCACCTCAACGCGTTGTCAGTTATGTTTTGATTACAGTTGTTAATATCCTATCCCATTTTCAATAGTTCAATAGTAAAATGACCTGTACCCTGTGTACACATATTTCGTTCCCCATCATATTGTAATCAAGTGAATATACACATCAGCTTTGCGCAGTGGCGGTACCATAGCCAATGAGGTTTATCCGAGGCGTGGTTATTGCTAGTTGAAAACTAATCCCAATACCCCGCGCTGACGCCCTTCATTGGGCGGCATGCGCAATTTTTGTTAGCTCCTACGGGGGCCTCATTTACCAAAATAAAAAATAGAACAATCTAAAAGTTAAGAGTGAAACTGTACCTGCTCATCGTAGGCATTTTATTATGTATTTTCGCTCGACTTTCTTGTGCGCAACAACGCCTCCACAATTCTCAATTCACTTTCAAAACAATTTAAATATCACGAATCGATCGTATTATTTAGATAAAGGAAGAAAGTTAAATACATATATGGAACAAGCGTTGTGTCAACCAAGTTTACCGCCGCCAGCCCACAAGTCGATTAGAGTTGTCTTCTCTTATAACAGCCATTCTCGGCTACGTACTGAAATCATTCTTTCGAGTCGCCCATACACCTAACACAGTATGGACGGCGGATGTACGTTTCCTTTGATATTGTTAAAGTTTTATTCTCAAAATGCACCATTAACGGATTTCTATATCGGAAATGCTTATAATAATGACTTCACAAAGTGAACTTAATCCAGGTCTTTCTAGAGAATAGTGTTATTGACTGTGCTTAAGTGTTATTAAATTTATTTTATATACTTATCATTCTCAAAACACCTTCACAGAAAACACTCCCGCGAGAGCTTGCTATATAAGACATGTGTTGTCCATCTCTAGTGTATTGCTAACGCAGTACATATACTAAAATTGGAACGATACAGAGAAGATTAGCATGGCCCCTGCGCAAGGATGACACGCAAATTCGTGAAGCGTTCCATATTTTTATTTGAAAAGCATTAATATTTGCACATATACATCCTCTTAACAAGAAAATGCATTTAATTCATCATCCATGATTTTAGCGAAACTCATTCATTCCTTTGTGACAAAATAAGCAATTAAACATATGTTATTAATTTAATATATATTAACAATTTCAATTCATACAAACCAATTTGATAAAATAACTTTACATAAACAATGATAATATTGGGTAATTTAAAACAATCCTATATCTTGTTATCATTGTCATTTCAACATGCCCGCCTTTTACAACGTATACAGTACGTCAGTAGTTAATATCAGTCCTGTTTCTTCCACTAATTTTTCAATAATAACAGCTCACTCAGTTCCAGTTATGCATCAGTTTGTACATATGTTTTCATCACATTGTTAAGAGATTAACTGTTCACCTCAACGCGTTGTCAGTTATGTTTTGATTACAGTTGTTAATATCCTATCCCATTTTCAATAGTTCAATAGTAAAATGACCTGTACCCTGTGTACACATATTTCGTTCCCCATCATATTGTCATCAAGTGAATATACACATCAGCTTTGCGCAGTGGCGGTACCATAGCCAATGAGGTTTATCCGAGGCGTGGTTATTGCTAGTTGAAAACTAATCCCAATACCCCGCGCTGACGCCCTTCATTGGGCGGCATGCGCAATTTTTGTTAGCTCCTACGGGGGCCTCATTTACCAAAATAAAAAATAGAACAATCTAAAAGTTAAGAGTGAAACTGTACCTGCTCATCGTAGGCATTTTATTATGTATTTTCGCTCGACTTTCTTGTGCGCAACAACGCCTCCACAATTCTCAATTCACTTTCAAAACAATTTAAATATCACGAATCGATTGTATTATTTAGATAAAGGAAGAAAGTTAAATACATATATGGAACAAGCGTTGTGTCAACCAAGTTTACCGCCGCCAGCCCACAAGTCGATTAGAGTTGTCTTCTCTTATAACAGCCATTCTCGGCTACGTACTGAAATCGTTCTTTCGAGTCGCCCATACACCTAACACAGTATGGACGGCGGATGTACGTTTCCTTTGATATTGTTAAAGTTTTATTCTCAAAATGCACCATTAACGGATTTCTATATCGGAAATGCTTATAATAATGACTTCACAAAGTGAACTTAATCCAGGTCTTTCTAGAGAATAGTGTTATTGACTGTGCTTAAGTGTTATTAAATTTATTTTATATACTTATCATTCTCAAAACACCTTCACAGAAAACACTCCCGCGAGAGCTTGCTATATAAGACATGTGTTGTCCATCTCTAGTGTATTGCTAACGCAGTACATATACTAAAATTGGAACGATACAGAGAAGATTAGCATGGCCCCTGCGCAAGGATGACACGCAAATTCGTGAAGCGTTCCATATTTTTATTTGAAAAGCATTAATATTTGCACATATACATCCTCTTAACAAGAAAATGCATTTAATTCATCATCCATGATTTTAGCGAAACTCATTCATTCCTTTGTGACAAAATAAGCAATTAAACATATGTTATTAATTTAATATATATTAACAATTTCAATTCATACAAACCAATTTGATAAAATAACTTTACATAAACAATGATAATATTGGGTAATTTAAAACAATGCTATATCTTGTTATCATTGTCAGTTCAACATGCCCGCCTTTTACAACGTATACAGTACGTCAGTAGTTAATATCAGTCCTGTTTCTTCCACTAATTTTTCAATAATAACAGCTCACTCAGTTCCAGTTATGCATCAGTTTGTACATATGTTTTCATCACATTGTTAAGAGATTAACTGTTCACCTCAACGCGTTGTCAGTTATGTTTTGATTACAGTTGTTAATATCCTATCCCATTTTCAATAGTTCAATAGTAAAATGACCTGTACCCTGTGTACACATATTTCGTTCCCCATCATATTGTCATCAAGTGAATATACACATCAGCTTTGCGCAGTGGCGGTACCATAGCCAATGAGGTTTATCCGAGGCGTGGTTATTGCTAGTTGAAAACTAATCCCAATACCCCGCGCTGACGCCCTTCATTGGGCGGCATGCGCAATTTTTGTTAGCTCCTACGGGGGCCTCATTTACCAAAATAAAAAATAGAACAATCTAAAAGTTAAGAGTGAAACTGTACCTGCTCATCGTAGGCATTTTATTATGTATTTTCGCTCGACTTTCTTGTGCGCAACAACGCCTCCACAATTCTCAATTCACTTTCAAAACAATTTAAATATCACGAATCGATTGTATTATTTAGATAAAGGAAGAAAGTTAAATACATATATGGAACAAGCGTTGTGTCAACCAAGTTTACCGCCGCCAGCCCACAAGTCGATTAGAGTTGTCTTCTCTTATAACAGCCATTCTCGGCTACGTACTGAAATCGTTCTTTCGAGTCGCCCATACACCTAACACAGTATGGACGGCGGATGTACGTTTCCTTTGATATTGTTAAAGTTTTATTCTCAAAATGCACCATTAACGGATTTCTATATCGGAAATGCTTATAATAATGACTTCACAAAGTGAACTTAATCCAGGTCTTTCTAGAGAATAGTGTTATTGACTGTGCTTAAGTGTTATTAAATTTATTTTATATACTTATCATTCTCAAAACACCTTCACAGAAAACACTCCCGCGAGAGCTTGCTATATAAGACATGTGTTGTCCATCTCTAGTGTATTGCTAACGCAGTACATATACTAAAATTGGAACGATACAGAGAAGATTAGCATGGCCCCTGCGCAAGGATGACACGCAAATTCGTGAAGCGTTCCATATTTTTATTTGAAAAGCATTAATATTTGCACATATACATCCTCTTAACAAGAAAATGCATTTAATTCATCATCCATGATTTTAGCGAAACTCATTCATTCCTTTGTGACAAAATAAGCAATTAAACATATGTTATTAATTTAATATATATTAACAATTTCAATTCATACAAACCAATTTGATAAAATAACTTTACATAAACAATGATAATATTGGGTAATTTAAAACAATGCTATATCTTGTTATCATTGTCAGTTCAACATGCCCGCCTTTTACAACGTATACAGTACGTCAGTAGTTAATATCAGTCCTGTTTCTTCCACTAATTTTTCAATAATAACAGCTCACTCAGTTCCAGTTATGCATCAGTTTGTACATATGTTTTCATCACATTGTTAAGAGATTAACTGTTCACCTCAACGCGTTGTCAGTTATGTTTTGATTACAGTTGTTAATATCCTATCCCATTTTCAATAGTTCAATAGTAAAATGACCTGTACCCTGTGTACACATATTTCGTTCCCCATCATATTGTCATCAAGTGAATATACACATCAGCTTTGCGCAGTGGCGGTACCATAGCCAATGAGGTTTATCCGAGGCGTGGTTATTGCTAGTTGAAAACTAATCCCAATACCCTGCGCTGACGCCCTTCATTGGGCGGCATGCGCAATTTTTGTTAGCTCCTACGGGGGCCTCATTTACCAAAATAAAAAATAGAACAATCTAAAAGTTAAGAGTGAAACTGTACCTGCTCATCGTAGGCATTTTATTATGTATTTTCGCTCGACTTTCTTGTGCGCAACAACGCCTCCACAATTCTCAATTCACTTTCAAAACAATTTAAATATCACGAATCGATAGTATTATTTAGATAAAGGAAGAAAGTTAAATACATATATGGAACAAGCGTTGTGTCAACCAAGTTTACCGCCGCCAGCCCACAAGTCGATTAGAGTTGTCTTCTCTTATAACAGCCATTCTCGGCTACGTACTGAAATCGTTCTTTCGAGTCGCCCATACACCTAACACAGTATGGACGGCGGATGTACGTTTCCTTTGATATTGTTAAAGTTTTATTCTCAAAATGCACCATTAACGGATTTCTATATCGGAAATGCTTATAATAATGACTTCACAAAGTGAACTTAATCCAGGTCTTTCTAGAGAATAGTGTTATTGACTGTGCTTAAGTGTTATTAAATTTATTTTATATACTTATCATTCTCAAAACACCTTCACAGAAAACACTCCCGCGAGAGCTTGCTATATAAGACATGTGTTGTCCATCTCTAGTGTATTGCTAACGCAGTACATATACTAAAATTGGAACGATACAGAGAAGATTAGCATGGCCCCTGCGCAAGGATGACACGCAAATTCGTGAAGCGTTCCATATTTTTATGTGAAAAGCATTAATATTTGCACATATACATCCTCTTAACAAGAAAATGCATTTAATTCATCATCCATGATTTTAGCGAAACTCATTCATTCCTTTGTGACAAAATAAGCAATTAAACATATGTTATTAATTTAATATATATTAACAATTTCAATTCATACAAACCAATTTGATAAAATAACTTTACATAAACAATGATAATATTGGGTAATTTAAAACAATGCTATATCTTGTTATCATTGTCATTTCAACATGCCCGCCTTTTACAACGTATACAGTACGTCAGTAGTTAATATCAGTCCTGTTTCTTCCACTAATTTTTCAATAATAACAGCTCACTCAGTTCCAGTTATGCATCAGTTTGTACATATGTTTTCATCACATTGTTAAGAGATTAACTGTTCACCTCAACGCGTTGTCAGTTATGTTTTGATTACAGTTGTTAATATCCTATCCCATTTTCAATACTTCAATAGTAAAATGACCTGTACCCTGTGTACACATATTTCGTTCCCCATCATATTGTCATCAAGTGAATATACACATCAGCTTTGCGCAGTGGCGGTACCATAGCCAATGAGGTTTATCCGAGGCGTGGTTATTGCTAGTTGAAAACTAATCCCAATACCCCGCGCTGACGCCCTTCATTGGGCGGCATGCGCAATTTTTGTTAGCTCCTACGGGGGCCTCATTTACCAAAATAAAAAATAGAACAATCTAAAAGTTAAGAGTGAAACTGTACCTGCTCATCGTAGGCATTTTATTATGTATTTTCGCTCGACTTTCTTGTGCGCAACAACGCCTCCACAATTCTCAATTCACTTTCAAAACAATTTAAATATCCCGAATCGATTGTATTATTTAGATAAAGGAAGAAAGTTAAATACATATATGGAACAAGCGTTGTGTCAACCAAGTTTACCGCCGCCAGCCCACAAGTCGATTAGAGTTGTCTTCTCTTATAACAGCCATTCTCGGCTACGTACTGAAATCGTTCTTTCGAGTCGCCCATACACCTAACACAGTATGGACGGCGGATGTACGTTTCCTTTGATATTGTTAAAGTTTTATTCTCAAAATGCACCATTAACGGATTTCTATATCGGAAATGCTTATAATAATGACTTCACAAAGTGAACTTAATCCAGGTCTTTCTAGAGAATAGTGTTATTGACTGTGCTTAAGTGTTATTAAATTTATTTTATATACTTATCATTCTCAAAACACCTTCACAGAAAACACACCCGCGAGAGCTTGCTATATAAGACATGTGTTGTCCATCTCTAGTGTATTGCTAACGCAGTACATATACTAAAATTGGAACGATACAGAGAAGATTAGCATGGCCCCTGCGCAAGGATGACACGCAAATTCGTGAAGCGTTCCATATTTTTATGTGAAAAGCATTAATATTTGCACATATACATCCTCTTAACAAGAAAATGCATTTAATTCATCATCCATGATTTTAGCGAAACTCATTCATTCCTTTGTGACAAAATAAGCAATTAAACATATGTTATTAATTTAATATATATTAACAATTTAAATTCATACAAACCAATTTGATAAAATAACTTTACATAAACAATGATAATATTGGGTAATTTAAAACAATGCTATATCTTGTTATCATTGTCATTTCAACATGCCCGCCTTTTACAACGTATACAGTACGTCAGTAGTTAATATCAGTCCTGTTTCTTCCACTAATTTTTCAATAATAACAGCTCACTCAGTTCCAGTTATGCATCAGTTTGTACATATGTTTTCATCACATTGTTAAGAGATTAACTGTTCACCTCAACGCGTTGTCAGTTATGTTTTGATTACAGTTGTTAATATCCTATCCCATTTTCAATAGTTCAATAGTAAAATGACCTGTACCCTGTGTACACATATTTCGTTCCCCATCATATTGTCATCAAGTGAATATACACATCAGCTTTGCGCAGTGGCGGTACCATAGCCAATGAGGTTTATCCGAGGCGTGGTTATTGCTAGTTGAAAACTAATCCCAATACCCCGCGCTGACGCCCTTCATTGGGCGGCATGCGCAATTTTTGTTAGCTCCTACGGGGGCCTCATTTACCAAAATAAAAAATAGAACAATCTAAAAGTTAAGAGTGAAACTGTACCTGCTCATCGTAGGCATTTTAGTATGTATTTTCGCTCGACTTTCTTGTGCGCAACAACGCCTCCACAATTCTCAATTCACTTTCAAAACAATTTAAATATCACGAATCGATTGTATTATTTAGATAAAGGAAGAAAGTTAAATACATATATGGAACAAGCGTTGTGTCAACCAAGTTTACCGCCGCCAGCCCACAAGTCGATTAGAGTTGTCTTCTCTTATAACAGCCATTCTCGGCTACGTACTGAAATCGTTCTTTCGAGTCGCCCATACACCTAACACAGTATGGACGGCGGATGTACGTTTCCTTTGATATTGTTAAAGTTTTATTCTCAAAATGCACCATTAACGGATTTCTATATCGGAAATGCTTATAATAATGACTTCACAAAGTGAACTTAATCCAGGTCTTTCTAGAGAATAGTGTTATTGACTGTGCTTAAGTGTTATTAAATTTATTTTATATACTTATCATTCTCAAAACACCTTCACAGAAAACACTCCCGCGAGAGCTTGCTATATAAGACATGTGTTGTCCATCTCTAGTGTATTGCTAACGCAGTACATATACTAAAATTGGAACGATACAGAGAAGATTAGCATGGCCCCTGCGCAAGGATGACACGCAAATTCGTGAAGCGTTCCATATTTTTATTTGAAAAGCATTAATATTTGCACATATACATCCTCTTAACAAGAAAATGCATTTAATTCATCATCCATGATTTTAGCGAAACTCATTCATTCCTTTGTGACAAAATAAGCAATTAAACATATGTTATTAATTTAATATATATTAACAATTCAAATTCATACAAACCAATTTGATAAAATAACTTTACATAAACAATGATAATATTGGGTAATTTAAAACAATCCTATATCTTGTTATCATTGTCATTTCAACATGCCCGCCTTTTACAACGTATACAGTACGTCAGTAGTTAATATCAGTCCTGTTTCTTCCACTAATTTTTCAATAATAACAGCTCACTCAGTTCCAGTTATGCATCAGTTTGTACATATGTTTTCATCACATTGTTAAGAGATTAACTGTTCACCTCAACGCGTTGTCAGTTATGTTTTGATTACAGTTGTTAATATCCTATCCCATTTTCAATAGTTCAATAGTAAAATGACCTGTACCCTGTGTACACATATTTCGTTCCCCATCATATTGTCATCAAGTGAATATACACATCAGCTTTGCGCAGTGGCGGTACCATAGCCAATGAGGTTTATCCGAGGCGTGGTTATTGCTAGTTGAAAACTAATCCCAATACCCCGCGCTGACGCCCTTCATTGGGCGGCATGCGCAATTTTTGTTAGCTCCTACGGGGGCCTCATTTACCAAAATAAAAAATAGAACAATCTAAAAGTTAAGAGTGAAACTGTACCTGCTCATCGTAGGCATTTTATTATGTATTTTCGCTCGACTTTCTTGTGCGCAACAACGCCTCCACAATTCTCAATTCACTTTCAAAACAATTTAAATATCACGAATCGATTGTATTATTTAGATAAAGGAAGAAAGTTAAATACATATATGGAACAAGCGTTGTGTCAACCAAGTTTACCGCCGCCAGCCCACAAGTCGATTAGAGTTGTCTTCTCTTATAACAGCCATTCTCGGCTACGTACTGAAATCGTTCTTTCGAGTCGCCCATACACCTAACACAGTATGGACGGCGGATGTACGTTTCCTTTGATATTGTTAAAGTTTTATTCTCAAAATGCACCATTAACGGATTTCTATATCGGAAATGCTTATAATAATGACTTCACAAAGTGAACTTAATCCAGGTCTTTCTAGAGAATAGTGTTATTGACTGTGCTTAAGTGTTATTAAATTTATTTTATATACTTATCATTCTCAAAACACCTTCACAGAAAACACTCCCGCGAGAGCTTGCTATATAAGACATGTGTTGTCCATCTCTAGTGTATTGCTAACGCAGTACATATACTAAAATTGGAACGATACAGAGAAGATTAGCATGGCCCCTGCGCAAGGATGACACGCAAATTCGTGAAGCGTTCCATATTTTTATTTGAAAAGCATTAATATTTGCACATATACATCCTCTTAACAAGAAAATGCATTTAATTCATCATCCATGATTTTAGCGAAACTCATTTATTCCTTTGTGACAAAATAAGCAATTAAACATATGTTATTAATTTAATATATATTAACAATTTCAATTCATACAAACCAATTTGATAAAATAACTTTACATAAACAATGATAATATTGGGTAATTTAAAACAATGCTATATCTTGTTATCATTGTCATTTCAACATGCCCGCCTTTTACAACGTATACAGTACGTCAGTAGTTAATATCAGTCCTGTTTCTTCCACTAATTTTTCAATAATAACAGCTCACTCAGTTCCAGTTATGCATCAGTTTGTACATATGTTTTCATCACATTGTTAAGAGATTAACTGTTCACCTCAACGCGTTGTCAGTTATGTTTTGATTACAGTTGTTAATATCCTATCCCATTTTCAATAGTTCAATAGTAAAATGACCTGTACCCTGTGTACACATATTTCGTTCCCCATCATATTGTCATCAAGTGAATATACACATCAGCTTTGCGCAGTGGCGGTACCATAGCCAATGAGGTTTATCCGAGGCGTGGTTATTGCTAGTTGAAAACTAATCCCAATACCCCGCGCTGACGCCCTTCATTGGGCGGCATGCGCAATTTTTGTTAGCTCCTACGGGGGCCTCATTTACCAAAATAAAAAATAGAACAATCTAAAAGTTAAGAGTGAAACTGTACCTGCTCATCGTAGGCATTTTATTATGTATTTTCGCTCGACTTTCTTGTGCGCAACAACGCCTCCACAATTCTCAATTCACTTTCAAAACAATTTAAATATCACGAAATCGATTGTATTATTTAGATAAAGGAAGAAAGTTAAATACATATATGGAACAAGCGTTGTGTCAACCAAGTTTACCGCCGCCAGCCCACAAGTCGATTAGAGTTGTCTTCTCTTATAACAGCCATTCTCGGCTACGTACTGAAATCGTTCTTTCGAGTCGCCCATACACCTAACACAGTATGGACGGCGGATGTACGTTTCCTTTGATATTGTTAAAGTTTTATTCTCAAAATGCACCATTAACGGATTTCTATATCGGAAATGCTTATAATAATGACTTCACAAAGTGAACTTAATCCAGGTCTTTCTAGAGAATAGTGTTATTGACTGTGCTTAAGTGTTATTAAATTTATTTTATATACTTATCATTCTCAAAACACCTTCACAGAAGACACTCCCGCGAGAGCTTGCTATATAAGACATGTGTTGTCCATCTCTAGTGTATTGCTAACGCAGTACATATACTAAAATTGGAACGATACAGAGAAGATTAGCATGGCCCCTGCGCAAGGATGACACGCAAATTCGTGAAGCGTTCCATATTTTTATTTGAAAAGCATTAATATTTGCACATATACATCCTCTTAACAAGAAAATGCATTTAATTCATCATCCATGATTTTAGCGAAACTCATTCATTCCTTTGTGACAAAATAAGCAATTAAACATATGTTATTAATTTAATATATATTAACAATTTCAATTCATACAAACCAATTTGATAAAATAACTTTACATAAACAATGATAATATTGGGTAATTTAAAACAATGCTATATCTTGTTATCATTGTCATTTCAACATGCCCGCCTTTTACAACGTATACAGTACGTCAGTAGTTAATATCAGTCCTGTTTCTTCCACTAATCTTTCAATAATAACAGCTCACTCAGTTCCAGTTATGCATCAGTTTGTACATATGTTTTCATCACATTGTTAAGAGATTAACTGTTCACCTCAACGCGTTGTCAGTTATGTTTTGATTACAGTTGTTAATATCCTATCCCATTTTCAATAGTTCAATAGTAAAATGACCTGTACCCTGTGTACACATATTTCGTTCCCCATCATATTGTCATCAAGTGAATATACACATCAGCTTTGCGCAGTGGCGGTACCATAGCCAATGAGGTTTATCCGAGGCGTGGTTATTGCTAGTTGAAAACTAATCCCAATACCCCGCGCTGACGCCCTTCATTGGGCGGCATGCGCAATTTTTGTTAGCTCCTACGGGGGCCTCATTTACCAAAATAAAAAATAGAACAATCTAAAAGTTAAGAGTGAAACTGTACCTGCTCATCGTAGGCATTTTATTATGTATTTTCGCTCGACTTTCTTGTGCGCAACAACGCCTCCACAATTCTCAATTCACTTTCAAAACAATTTAAATATCACGAATCGATTGTATTATTTAGATAAAGGAAGAAAGTTAAATACATATATGGAACAAGCGTTGTGTCAACCAAGTTTACCGCCGCCAGCCCACAAGTCGATTAGAGTTGTCTTCTCTTATAACAGCCATTCTCGGCTACGTACTGAAATCGTTCTTTCGAGTCGCCCATACACCTAACACAGTATGGACGGCGGATGTACGTTTCCTTTGATATTGTTAAAGTTTTATTCTCAAAATGCACCATTAACGGATTTCTATATCGGAAATGCTTATAATAATGACTTCACAAAGTGAACTTAATCCAGGTCTTTCTAGAGAATAGTGTTATTGACTGTGCTTAAGTGTTATTAAATTTATTTTATATACTTATCATTCTCAAAACACCTTCACAGAAAACACTCCCGCGAGAGCTTGCTATATAAGACATGTGTTGTCCATCTCTAGTGTATTGCTAACGCAGTACATATACTAAAATTGGAACGATACAGAGAAGATTAGCATGGCCCCTGCGCAAGGATGACACGCAAATTCGTGAAGCGTTCCATATTTTTATTTGAAAAGCATTAATATTTGCACATATACATCCTCTTAACAAGAAAATGCATTTAATTCATCATCCATGATTTTAGCGAAACTCATTTATTCCTTTGTGACAAAATAAGCAATTAAACATATGTTATTAATTTAATATATATTAACAATTTCAATTCATACAAACCAATTTGATAAAATAACTTTACATAAACAATGATAATATTGGGTAATTTAAAACAATGCTATATCTTGTTATCATTGTCATTTCAACATGCCCGCCTTTTACAACGTATACAGTACGTCAGTAGTTAATATCAGTCCTGTTTCTTCCACTAATTTTTCAATAATAACAGCTCACTCAGTTCCAGTTATGCATCAGTTTGTACATATGTTTTCATCACATTGTTAAGAGATTAACTGTTCACCTCAACGCGTTGTCAGTTATGTTTTGATTACAGTTGTTAATATCCTATCCCATTTTCAATAGTTCAATAGTAAAATGACCTGTACCCTGTGTACACATATTTCGTTCCCCATCATATTGTCATCAAGTGAATATACACATCAGCTTTGCGCAGTGGCGGTACCATAGCCAATGAGGTTTATCCGAGGCGTGGTTATTGCTAGTTGAAAACTAATCCCAATACCCCGCGCTGACGCCCTTCATTGGGCGGCATGCGCAATTTTTGTTAGCTCCTACGGGGGCCTCATTTACCAAAATAAAAAATAGAACAATCTAAAAGTTAAGAGTGAAACTGTACCTGCTCATCGTAGGCATTTTATTATGTATTTTCGCTCGACTTTCTTGTGCGCAACAACGCCTCCACAATTCTCAATTCACTTTCAAAACAATTTAAATATCACGAATCGATTGTATTATTTAGATAAAGGAAGAAAGTTAAATACATATATGGAACAAGCGTTGTGTCAACCAAGTTTACCGCCGCCAGCCCACAAGTCGATTAGAGTTGTCTTCTCTTATAACAGCCATTCTCGGCTACGTACTGAAATCGTTCTTTCGAGTCGCCCATACACCTAACACAGTATGGACGGCGGATGTACGTTTCCTTTGATATTGTTAAAGTTTTATTCTCAAAATGCACCATTAACGGATTTCTATATCGGAAATGCTTATAATAATGACTTCACAAAGTGAACTTAATCCAGGTCTTTCTAGAGAATAGTGTTATTGACTGTGCTTAAGTGTTATTAAATTTATTTTATATACTTATCATTCTCAAAACACCTTCACAGAAAACACTCCCGCGAGAGCTTGCTATATAAGACATGTGTTGTCCATCTCTAGTGTATTGCTAACGCAGTACATATACTAAAATTGGAACGATACAGAGAAGATTAGCATGGCCCCTGCGCAAGGATGACACGCAAATTCGTGAAGCGTTCCATATTTTTATTTGAAAAGCATTAATATTTGCACATATACATCCTCTTAACAAGAAAATGCATTTAATTCATCATCCATGATTTTAGCGAAACTCATTTATTCCTTTGTGACAAAATAAGCAATTAAACATATGTTATTAATTTAATATATATTAACAATTTCAATTCATACAAACCAATTTGATAAAATAACTTTACATAAACAATGATAATATTGGGTAATTTAAAACAATGCTATATCTTGTTATCATTGTCATTTCAACATGCCCGCCTTTTACAACGTATACAGTACGTCAGTAGTTAATATCAGTCCTGTTTCTTCCACTAATTTTTCAATAATAACAGCTCACTCAGTTCCAGTTATGCATCAGTTTGTACATATGTTTTCATCACATTGTTAAGAGATTAACTGTTCACCTCAACGCGTTGTCAGTTATGTTTTGATTACAGTTGTTAATATCCTATCCCATTTTCAATAGTTCAATAGTAAAATGACCTGTACCCTGTGTACACATATTTCGTTCCCCATCATATTGTCATCAAGTGAATATACACATCAGCTTTGCGGAGTGGCGGTACCATAGCCAATGAGGTTTATCCGAGGCGTGGTTATTGCTAGTTGAAAACTAATCCCAATACCCCGCGCTGACGCCCTTCATTGGGCGGCATGCGCAATTTTTGTTAGCTCCTACGGGGGCCTCATTTACCAAAATAAAAAATAGAACAATCTAAAAGTTAAGAGTGAAACTGTACCTGCTCATCGTAGGCATTTTATTATGTATTTTCGCTCGACTTTCTTGTGCGCAACAACGCCTCCACAATTCTCAATTCACTTTCAAAACAATTTAAATATCACGAATCGATTGTATTATTTAGATAAAGGAAGAAAGTTAAATACATATATGGAACAAGCGTTGTGTCAACCAAGTTTACCGCCGCCAGCCCACAAGTCGATTAGAGTTGTCTTCTCTTATAACAGCCATTCTCGGCTACGTACTGAAATCGTTCTTTCGAGTCGCCCATACACCTAACACAGTATGGACGGCGGATGTACGTTTCCTTTGATATTGTTAAAGTTTTATTCTCAAAATGCACCATTAACGGATTTCTATATCGGAAATGCTTATAATAATGACTTC
Organism: Gibbula magus; assembly: GCA_936450465.1. Taxonomy (NCBI): domain Eukaryota; kingdom Metazoa; phylum Mollusca; class Gastropoda; order Trochida; family Trochidae; genus Gibbula; species Gibbula magus. The sequence continues at coordinate 56,950,942 of OW388292.1, read as the reverse complement.
ACAAAGTGAACTTAATCCAGGTCTTTCTAGAGAATAGTGTTATTGACTGTGCTTAAGTGTTATTAAATTTATTTTATATACTTATCATTCTCAAAACACCTTCACAGAAAACACTCCCGCGAGAGCTTGCTATATAAGACATGTGTTGTCCATCTCTAGTGTATTGCTAACGCAGTACATATACTAAAATTGGAACGATACAGAGAAGATTAGCATGGCCCCTGCGCAAGGATGACACGCAAATTCGTGAAGCGTTCCATATTTTTATTTTTAAAAGCATTAATATTTGCACATATACATCCTCTTAACAAGAAAATGCATTTAATTCATCATCCATGATTTTAGCGAAACTCATTTATTCCTTTGTGACAAAATAAGCAATTAAACATATGTTATTAATTTAATATATATTAACAATTTCAATTCATACAAACCAATTTGATAAAATAACTTTACATAAACAATGATAATATTGGGTAATTTAAAACAATGCTATATCTTGTTATCATTGTCATTTCAACATGCCCGCCTTTTACAACGTATACAGTACGTCAGTAGTTAATATCAGTCCTGTTTCTTCCACTAATTTTTCAATAATAACAGCTCACTCAGTTCCAGTTATGCATCAGTTTGTACATATGTTTTCATCACATTGTTAAGAGATTAACTGTTCACCTCAACGCGTTGTCAGTTATGTTTTGATTACAGTTGTTAATATCCTATCCCATTTTCAATAGTTCAATAGTAAAATGACCTGTACCCTGTGTACACATATTTCGTTCCCCATCATATTGTCATCAAGTGAATATACACATCAGCTTTGCGCAGTGGCGGTACCATAGCCAATGAGGTTTATCCGAGGCGTGGTTATTGCTAGTTGAAAACTAATCCCAATACCCCGCGCTGACGCCCTTCATTGGGCGGCATGCGCAATTTTTGTTAGCTCCTACGGGGGCCTCATTTACCAAAATAAAAAATAGAACAATCTAAAAGTTAAGAGTGAAACTGTACCTGCTCATCGTAGGCATTTTATTATGTATTTTCGCTCGACTTTCTTGTGCGCAACAACGCCTCCACAATTCTCAATTCACTTTCAAAACAATTTAAATATCACGAATCGATTGTATTATTTAGATAAAGGAAGAAAGTTAAATACATATATGGAACAAGCGTTGTGTCAACCAAGTTTACCGCCGCCAGCCCACAAGTCGATTAGAGTTGTCTTCTCTTATAACAGCCATTCTCGGCTACGTACTGAAATCGTTCTTTCGAGTCGCCCATACACCTAACACAGTATGGACGGCGGATGTACGTTTCCTTTGATATTGTTAAAGTTTTATTCTCAAAATGCACCATTAACGGATTTCTATATCGGAAATGCTTATAATAATGACTTCACAAAGTGAACTTAATCCAGGTCTTTCTAGAGAATAGTGTTATTGACTGTGCTTAAGTGTTATTAAATTTATTTTATATACTTATCATTCTCAAAACACCTTCACAGAAAACACTCCCGCGAGAGCTTGCTATATAAGACATGTGTTGTCCATCTCTAGTGTATTGCTAACGCAGTACATATACTAAAATTGGAACGATACAGAGAAGATTAGCATGGCCCCTGCGCAAGGATGACACGCAAATTCGTGAAGCGTTCCATATTTTTATTTGAAAAGCATTAATATTTGCACATATACATCCTCTTAACAAGAAAATGCATTTAATTCATCATCCATGATTTTAGCGAAACTCATTTATTCCTTTGTGACAAAATAAGCAATTAAACATATGTTATTAATTTAATATATATTAACAATTTCAATTCATACAAACCAATTTGATAAAATAACTTTACATAAACAATGATAATATTGGGTAATTTAAAACAATGCTATATCTTGTTATCATTGTCATTTCAACATGCCCGCCTTTTACAACGTATACAGTACGTCAGTAGTTAATATCAGTCCTGTTTCTTCCACTAATTTTTCAATAATAACAGCTCACTCAGTTCCAGTTATGCATCAGTTTGTACATATGTTTTCATCACATTGTTAAGAGATTAACTGTTCACCTCAACGCGTTGTCAGTTATGTTTTGATTACAGTTGTTAATATCCTATCCCATTTTCAATAGTTCAATAGTAAAATGACCTGTACCCTGTGTACACATATTTCGTTCCCCATCATATTGTCATCAAGTGAATATACACATCAGCTTTGCGCAGTGGCGGTACCATAGCCAATGAGGTTTATCCGAGGCGTGGTTATTGCTAGTTGAAAACTAATCCCAATACCCCGCGCTGACGCCCTTCATTGGGCGGCATGCGCAATTTTTGTTAGCTCCTACGGGGGCCTCATTTACCAAAATAAAAAATAGAACAATCTAAAAGTTAAGAGTGAAACTGTACCTGCTCATCGTAGGCATTTTATTATGTATTTTCGCTCGACTTTCTTGTGCGCAACAACGCCTCCACAATTCTCAATTCACTTTCAAAACAATTTAAATATCACGAATCGATTGTATTATTTAGATAAAGGAAGAAAGTTAAATACATATATGGAACAAGCGTTGTGTCAACCAAGTTTACCGCCGCCAGCCCACAAGTCGATTAGAGTTGTCTTCTCTTATAACAGCCATTCTCGGCTACGTACTGAAATCGTTCTTTCGAGTCGCCCATACACCTAACACAGTATGGACGGCGGATGTACGTTTCCTTTGATATTGTTAAAGTTTTATTCTCAAAATGCACCATTAACGGATTTCTATATCGGAAATGCTTATAATAATGACTTCACAAAGTGAACTTAATCCAGGTCTTTCTAGAGAATAGTGTTATTGACTGTGCTTAAGTGTTATTAAATTTATTTTATATACTTATCATTCTCAAAACACCTTCACAGAAAACACTCCCGCGAGAGCTTGCTATATAAGACATGTGTTGTCCATCTCTAGTGTATTGCTAACGCAGTACATATACTAAAATTGGAACGATACAGAGAAGATTAGCATGGCCCCTGCGCAAGGATGACACGCAAATTCGTGAAGCGTTCCATATTTTTATTTGAAAAGCATTAATATTTGCACATATACATCCTCTTAACAAGAAAATGCATTTAATTCATCATCCATGATTTTAGCGAAACTCATTTATTCCTTTGTGACAAAATAAGCAATTAAACATATGTTATTAATTTAATATATATTAACAATTTCAATTCATACAAACCAATTTGATAAAATAACTTTACATAAACAATGATAATATTGGGTAATTTAAAACAATGCTATATCTTGTTATCATTGTCATTTCAACATGCCCGCCTTTTACAACGTATACAGTACGTCAGTAGTTAATATCAGTCCTGTTTCTTCCACTAATTTTTCAATAATAACAGCTCACTCAGTTCCAGTTATGCATCAGTTTGTACATATGTTTTCATCACATTGTTAAGAGATTAACTGTTCACCTCAACGCGTTGTCAGTTATGTTTTGATTACAGTTGTTAATATCCTATCCCATTTTCAATAGTTCAATAGTAAAATGACCTGTACCCTGTGTACACATATTTCGTTCCCCATCATATTGTCATCAAGTGAATATACACATCAGCTTTGCGCAGTGGCGGTACCATAGCCGTGACTGTGTTCTCTGCTTTCATTTTGTGCTAATTCTGCTTTTTTTGTTCACAGTTCTACGGGCGGGCATCCTGTGTTTAACTCAGGTGTGACTTCGGTCTCCCCCCAACCTCCACCCATCATGGCGTATGCAGCTGCAGTCGACTTTGGACCCATTCCAAGAGAGTACTATGACCCGGATACATCTGCGAGGACTGTGAAGGTGGACAGCAGTGTCAAGGGACTCTCTAGGACACGACTCATCCAGGTATTGAAAACCCTACCCTATTTTAGAATGTCCTATGTTGACACGATTTGGAGGAAAGAGAAAGCTGGAACTTTTTATATAACTTTTAACAAGAAGGATTATTGTGATGTTTTCCTGCAAACTGGAGTCCTTGATCAGGGGGAATTCAAACTGTTATTGACCCACTATGAGCGCCAAGTCGTAACCTTTCGGATCCACTGGTTGGATAGGGATATAAGACACAGCTTTGTTAGATCCTTCTTTAGCAAGTTTGGAACTGTTCTTGATTGCCAATTTGTAGAGGAGGATATGGACGGTGATCTCAAACGTACAGGGGTACGGAAGGTAACAGTAGAGGTGAACGAGAGGTCAAAAGATGACATTCCCCATATTGCTAGATTTAGAGGGGAGAGAATGCTAATTACTGCTCCTGGTCGCCTCCCAGTCTGCTTGAGGTGTCATGTTGTTGGGCACCTCAGGGTAGACTGTCCTCGGACGTGGGCTGCCAGGAATGCTTGGCTGGAGAGGCAGGAGAATTTGAAGGGAATGGAGGATGGGGATAGACAGAGTGATAAGGGGGATGAAGGAATGGACGAGGAAATAACTGGAACTGATACCGTTATAGCTAACCTACCAGACCGTATGCTTAACCCCGACCCTACTCCCACAAATGACCCCGAGCATAACATCGAGGTTGTCCCTGAGCTAGACCCTGTGATTGACATTGACCCTGTGCCCGACCAACCCTTAGAGCCAGTGCCCGAGTCAGTGCTTGACCCCACGCCAGAGGACATGTTTCTTACTCCCGGGGAGGCCAACTTTCAACCGGTTAAGGGCAAGAAGAGGAGATCTAGAAAAGGGCACCACTTGTCAGATAGTAGTGGGGGGGAGGAGTCGAAAGGGGAGAAGCGGGGATGCATGCCCTCGGACGTGTCCGCTGCAGCTGCTTTAGCTGTTGGTCCTGTGACCAAGGCAAGGCGGTCTGCTACCCCTTCCCCCAATCGGCCCATCCCTAGTACATCGTCTGAGTCCTCCCAGAGCAGGACAAGTAGGTCCAAGTCCCATGCTGTTGCCCACTTGCCACCTGTGTATAACCCGGCAAGGACAGATAACCCAACCTGACCTGCTGAGTATTAATGTACCCAAGCCTAACGACCCACGCAATGCCCATCGACTTTGAAAATGATCAATGCTTGTCTGTGCTTGACGCCTGGTCAGTCCCTACGGGGAGCTGTGATTTCTCTGTTGTTCATGTATTTAATATACTGTATATAAATTATTTTACGCTTTTAATAGCTCTTTATTGTTTTGGCTTTTATTGTTATATCCTTGTTGACATGCATGTTGTTTGTGTGTATGTATATTTTATGAATGCTTCCTGTATGTCTGTTGGTTGTTGTGTGGTATTGGTATTATAAACTAAATAATAATGTATAATTTTCAATCAATTAATTGTAATGGCTTGTTATCTTCACCTGCAAAAATTAAGTTATTATCCCATAAATTCCATTCTGAATGTATTGATATTTTATTTCTTCAAGAAACCCATGTTTGTAATATTTCTACTGCTAAATATTATGAGTCAAAATTTAAAGGTAAAGCCTTTTGGAGTTTCGGTACTAATTCAAGTAGAGGGGTTGGCGTAGTTATTTCAGATAGGCAAACTTACTCTGTGAAACATTTCCATTTCGACTGCGATGGTAGATATGTAATTATAGATTTAATTTTTAATGGTGTTAAGTCTAGGTTCATTAATATATATGCCCCAAATAACCCTTCAGAAAGGGTTGCCTTTTTCAAATCCATCGCTCATTACTTAGTTACTAATAGATCTCTTATATTCGGTGGGGATTTTAATTGTGTGAATAATTTAAAATTAGATAAAGTAGGAGGGAACTTAGATCAAAATCAAGCTGGGGCGAATATTATAAACAACTGGGTTTCTGATTTTCACCTTACTGATATATATCGTTCTATGTTTCCAGACTCGGTGGCGGTAACTTGGAGAAACTCCTCTGGTGTTGGCTCTCGTCTTGATCGCTTCTATATCTCATCTTCCCTGGTCGAATCTGCGACTGCTTCAGGTATCTCACCCTGCTCTTTTTCTGACCATGATAATGTGTTTGTTAAGCTCAGAGATTTACAAGGCATAGACTTTGGTCCCAGCTATTGGAAATGTAACAATAGCATTTTTGATGGCGATTTTATTAAATTTTTCTCGGGCTTTTGCCAAACTAATATCCCCCCTTTGGATAATATAACTTTGGAATGGTGGGATACATTTAAAATGCAAATTCAAAATTTTCTAAAACTTATTTCTAAATTACAAAAAGATTCCCAAGTATCCCAACGTAAAGACCTTGAGTCTAAATACAAGAAACTATGCCGAGCTGAATCTTTAAACCCTGGACTTTATATTGATCAAATTTCGGAACTTAAGAAACAGTTACAAGAATTTGAAATTTTAGAGTTTCAAGGGAATTTATTAAGATGTAAAGCTAAGGACCTTGAACTCGGCGAGAAACCTTCCAGTTATTTTTTGTGCAAGGAAGCAAGGAGAGGACAAAATAAATCGATTTCAACTATTGATGATCAATTTGGCAATACATTTAATACCTCTCCTGACATCATGGGTGTTTTTCGAAATTTTTATTCCAAATTATTAAGTGCAGAGCCCATTGATGAAGTAAGCTGTAAACACTTCCTTGCTGATTTACCTACTCTTGATTCGGACATTTCGACCACTCTGGAAGGTGCCATTACAAAAGATGAAATCTTAGGGGCCCTTAAGGCAATGGAGAACAATAAGTCTCCAGGTCCAGATGGGCTAACAAAGGAATTTTATGTTGCTTCTTTCCCTTTTCTTGGTGATGTTATCCATCGTGTTGTCAATCTGTGTTTTCAGCAGGAATCTCTCCCTGCGTCCTCTAAGACTTTCTATATCACTCTCCTCTGTAAGGACCCCCTTAATGCTTCCAATGTTAAAAATTGGCGTCCTATCTCTTTATTAAATGTTGATGTCAAAATTATATCTAAATTGATGTGCACACGTTTAGGCAATGTAATTGGGGATATAGTACACTTAGACCAAACCTGTGCTGTACCTGGTAGGTCCATTCAGGACAATTGTCATTTAATGCGTAATGTGCTGGACTATGTGGAGCAAAAAAACCTCCCTTGTGCCTTTATAAGTTTAGATCAGGAAAAGGCTTTTGATAGAGTCTCCCACGAATATTTGTTTAAAGTACTGGACGCTTTTGGCTTTGGTCCAAATTTCAAAAAGTGGGTCAAAATTCTGTACTCGGACATATCTAGTGCAGTAATAGTCAATCAGCACATTTCTCGGCCCTTTCCGGTATCGAGGTCAGTCCGGCAGGGTTGTGGTTTATCTCCAGCTCTGTACGTACTAGCACTAGAACCTCTTCTGCATAAAATTCGTCAAAATTCGGATATTAAAGGTGTTAAGTTGCCTGGTTCAAGTGATTCAGCTAAAATCTCTGCTTTTGCTGATGATGGTCTAGGTTTCTGCACAACAGACGCTTCCATATACTATTTGTTAAATACTTACTCTGATTTTGGCAGGGCGTCTGGCTCCAAATTGAATAAGTCTAAAAGTAAAGGAATTTTTATTGGTAAATGGAAATCCAGGTCTGACCACCCCTTTGGCATTTCTTGGATCGAGCAGTCAAAAATTGTTGGAATTATCACAGGTCAAGAGGTCACTGCGGACGACCAGTTCCACCCAATTCTATATAAATTCAAACAGGTTCTAAATTCAAACAAGGGACGCCCCATGTCTATATTTGGCAAAACTACTGTGTGCAATGTCATGGCCTTATCTAAACTGTGGTACCGTGGTGCAGTATCACCAGTTTCAAATCATTACATTACCCTCTTTCAAAGAGAAGTATTTAGATTTATTTGGCAATCCAAGGCTGAACCAATGAAACGTTCTGTTTTGTACCAACCCTTTTTGGACGGGGGGCTGGGTGCTATACACATCCAATCAAAACTCTATTCATTTTATTTGGTCCATATTCAATCTCTTTTATAAGAGAAATCAGCCAAATGGATACATTTTGCAAAATATTGGATAGGTCTTTCTCTTCGTACTTTCAATCCATCTTTCGCTTCACTTCTTATACCCCATTCTGATACTATGCCTTTGTTCTACCAACAATGCATTTCGGCTTTAAAACTATTTCAGTCTTTATCTTCTGACCCGTTGGTAGACATTCTAAATTTTGATTCCAGAGATTTCTATCTCTGCCTTTTGAAAAATGTCACTGAAAATCGCCTTGAGCGAATATATCCACAAATAAACTTTCGAGATGTTTGGCTTAATTTACATAATTCATTTGTGGATCCTCTTTCAAAATCAGTTAATTTCCGTCTTATTCATAACTCCCTTATCCTCGGCTACCGCCTCTTCCTCACTCATAGAGCTCCCTCCCCTAACTGTGTCCTCTGTCTGTCTGCAGTAGAATCTTCTGATCACCTCTTTATCTACTGTCCTTGTGTTAATGTGTTGTGGAATATCATTTTTCAGTGGTTAAATTTGCTCTCTGGTGGCTTAATCAAAAAGTGTAATGAGGTTGTCCGTTTTGGACTTATTCCTCACCTTCCAAATTCAAAAATAAAATCCGTTTGTGTATATTTACTTTCCCTTGGCAAATATTGTATTTGGCATATTCGGAATTTGAACAGATTCGAACACAAACGGTTAACTGGGAATGATATTGTCTTGCGTTTCCTCTCCCTCCTTAAGACACGTATTATGGTCGACTATTTCCGTCTGTCTTTATCTGACTTTTCACTGTACTGGCTTTCTAGCAATATATTCTGCCATATTGATGCTATCACTAATAAGCTTACATTTCATATATAAATAATCATTTGTCCATTATAGCATTTATAATTTCCAGATGTATTATTGCATAGTACATTTGTAATCCTATTATTCATTTATAATATTAATTACATTTATATTACTTAATGTGTGCATGATGTGTGAAAGTCTGTCAACATTGTACAGTATATATGTTTGTACATATAACTATGTGTATATATTAAGTTATTGTAACAATACAGTGATTTGTCTATGTTACTCCAACGACAAAATTGTAAATATCAAAACAATACTTTTTAATAATGTTGCCATTACTCCTTTTCATTAATGTATGTACATTTCAAATTTAATCATGTGAAAATAATTGTACACATTCTATCTCACATGCCTTGTCTTGTCTCACTATACCCTCTCGTGTTTGAGTCGTCTTCTTCTAGTTATCTTTTACTGTTAGTGGCCACTACCCCGTCCACTGTGATAAGCTGTTTTTATTTCTGGGTGTAGTGGTCATTGTCTGTCCATTATTGTACATTTCAATTTTTGTCAATAAATTATTAGAAATGGTTTATCCGAGGCGTGGTTATTGCTAGTTGAAAACTAATCCCAATACCCCGCGCTGACGCCCTTCATTGGGCGGCATGCGCAATTTTTGTTAGCTCCTACGGGGGCCTCATTTACCAAAATAAAAAATAGAACAATCTAAAAGTTAAGAGTGAAACTGTACCTGCTCATCGTAGGCATTTTATTATGTATTTTCGCTCGACTTTCTTGTGCGCAACAACGCCTCCACAATTCTCAATTCACTTTCAAAACAATTTAAATATCACGAATCGATTGTATTATTTAGATAAAGGAAGAAAGTTAAATACATATATGGAACAAGCGTTGTGTCAACCAAGTTTACCGCCGCCAGCCCACAAGTCGATTAGAGTTGTCTTCTCTTATAACAGCCATTCTCGGCTACGTACTGAAATCGTTCTTTCGAGTCGCCCATACACCTAACACAGTATGGACGGCGGATGTACGTTTCCTTTGATATTGTTAAAGTTTTATTCTCAAAATGCACCATTAACGGATTTCTATATCGGAAATGCTTATAATAATGACTTCACAAAGTGAACTTAATCCAGGTCTTTCTAGAGAATAGTGTTATTGACTGTGCTTAAGTGTTATTAAATTTATTTTATATACTTATCATTCTCAAAACACCTTCACAGAAAACACTCCCGCGAGAGCTTGCTATATAAGACATGTGTTGTCCATCTCTAGTGTATTGCTAACGCAGTACATATACTAAAATTGGAACGATACAGAGAAGATTAGCATGGCCCCTGCGCAAGGATGACACGCAAATTCGTGAAGCGTTCCATATTTTTATTTGAAAAGCATTAATATTTGCACATATACATCCTCTTAACAAGAAAATGCATTTAATTCATCATCCATGATTTTAGCGAAACTCATTTATTCCTTTGTGACAAAATAAGCAATTAAACATATGTTATTAATTTAATATATATTAACAATTTCAATTCATACAAACCAATTTGATAAAATAACTTTACATAAACAATGATAATATTGGGTAATTTAAAACAATGCTATATCTTGTTATCATTGTCATTTCAACATGCCCGCCTTTTACAACGTATACAGTACGTCAGTAGTTAATATCAGTCCTGTTTCTTCCACTAATTTTTCAATAATAACAGCTCACTCAGTTCCAGTTATGCATCAGTTTGTACATATGTTTTCATCACATTGTTAAGAGATTAACTGTTCACCTCAACGCGTTGTCAGTTATGTTTTGATTACAGTTGTTAATATCCTATCCCATTTTCAATAGTTCAATAGTAAAATGACCTGTACCCTGTGTACACATATTTCGTTCCCCATCATATTGTCATCAAGTGAATATACACATCAGCTTTGCGCAGTGGCGGTACCATAGCCAATGAGGTTTATCCGAGGCGTGGTTATTGCTAGTTGAAAACTAATCCCAATACCCCGCGCTGACGCCCTTCATTGGGCGGCATGCGCAATTTTTGTTAGCTCCTACGGGGGCCTCATTTACCAAAATAAAAAATAGAACAATCTAAAAGTTAAGAGTGAAACTGTACCTGCTCATCGTAGGCATTTTATTATGTATTTTCGCTCGACTTTCTTGTGCGCAACAACGCCTCCACAATTCTCAATTCACTTTCAAAACAATTTAAATATCACGAATCGATTGTATTATTTAGATAAAGGAAGAAAGTTAAATACATATATGGAACAAGCGTTGTGTCAACCAAGTTTACCGCCGCCAGCCCACAAGTCGATTAGAGTTGTCTTCTCTTATAACAGCCATTCTCGGCTACGTACTGAAATCGTTCTTTCGAGTCGCCCATACACCTAACACAGTATGGACGGCGGATGTACGTTTCCTTTGATATTGTTAAAGTTTTATTCTCAAAATGCACCATTAACGGATTTCTATATCGGAAATGCTTATAATAATGACTTCACAAAGTGAACTTAATCCAGGTCTTTCTAGAGAATAGTGTTATTGACTGTGCTTAAGTGTTATTAAATTTATTTTATATACTTATCATTCTCAAAACACCTTCACAGAAAACACTCCCGCGAGAGCTTGCTATATAAGACATGTGTTGTCCATCTCTAGTGTATTGCTAACGCAGTACATATACTAAAATTGGAACGATACAGAGAAGATTAGCATGGCCCCTGCGCAAGGATGACACGCAAATTCGTGAAGCGTTCCATATTTTTATTTGAAAAGCATTAATATTTGCACATATACATCCTCTTAACAAGAAAATGCATTTAATTCATCATCCATGATTTTAGCGAAACTCATTTATTCCTTTGTGACAAAATAAGCAATTAAACATATGTTATTAATTTAATATATATTAACAATTTCAATTCATACAAACCAATTTGATAAAATAACTTTACATAAACAATGATAATATTGGGTAATTTAAAACAATGCTATATCTTGTTATCATTGTCATTTCAACATGCCCGCCTTTTACAACGTATACAGTACGTCAGTAGTTAATATCAGTCCTGTTTCTTCCACTAATTTTTCAATAATAACAGCTCACTCAGTTCCAGTTATGCATCAGTTTGTACATATGTTTTCATCACATTGTTAAGAGATTAACTGTTCACCTCAACGCGTTGTCAGTTATGTTTTGATTACAGTTGTTAATATCCTATCCCATTTTCAATAGTTCAATAGTAAAATGACCTGTACCCTGTGTACACATATTTCGTTCCCCATCATATTGTCATCAAGTGAATATACACATCAGCTTTGCGCAGTGGCGGTACCATAGCCAATGAGGTTTATCCGAGGCGTGGTTATTGCTAGTTGAAAACTAATCCCAATACCCCGCGCTGACGCCCTTCATTCGGCGGCATGCGCAATTTTTATTAGCTCCTACGGGGGCCTCATTTACCAAAATAAAAAATAGAACAATCTAAAAGTTAAGAGTGAAACTGTACCTGCTCATCGTAGGCATTTTATTATGTATTTTCGCTCGACTTTCTTGTGCGCAACAACGCCTCCACAATTCTCAATTCACTTTCAAAACAATTTAAATATCACGAATCGATTGTATTATTTAGATAAAGGAAGAAAGTTAAATACATATATGGAACAAGCGTTGTGTCAACCAAGTTTACCGCCGCCAGCCCACAAGTCGATTAGAGTTGTCTTCTCTTATAACAGCCATTCTCGGCTACGTACTGAAATCGTTCTTTCGAGTCGCCCATACACCTAACACAGTATGGACGGCGGATGTACGTTTCCTTTGATATTGTTAAAGTTTTATTCTCAAAATGCACCATTAACGGATTTCTATATCGGAAATGCTTATAATAATGACTTCACAAAGTGAACTTAATCCAGGTCTTTCTAGAGAATAGTGTTATTGACTGTGCTTAAGTGTTATTAAATTTATTTTATATACTTATCATTCTCAAAACACCTTCACAGAAAACACTCCCGCGAGAGCTTGCTATATAAGACATGTGTTGTCCATCTCTAGTGTATTGCTAACGCAGTACATATACTAAAATTGGAACGATACAGAGAAGATTAGCATGGCCCCTGCGCAAGGATGACACGCAAATTCGTGAAGCGTTCCATATTTTTATTTGAAAAGCATTAATATTTGCACATATACATCCTCTTAACAAGAAAATGCATTTAATTCATCATCCATGATTTTAGCGAAACTCATTTATTCCTTTGTGACAAAATAAGCAATTAAACATATGTTATTAATTTAATATATATTAACAATTTCAATTCATACAAACCAATTTGATAAAATAACTTTACATAAACAATGATAATATTGGGTAATTTAAAACAATGCTATATCTTGTTATCATTGTCATTTCAACATGCCCGCCTTTTACAACGTATACAGTACGTCAGTAGTTAATATCAGTCCTGTTTCTTCCACTAATTTTTCAATAATAACAGCTCACTCAGTTCCAGTTATGCATCAGTTTGTACATATGTTTTCATCACATTGTTAAGAGATTAACTGTTTACCTCAACGCGTTGTCAGTTATGTTTTGATTACAGTTGTTAATATCCTATCCCATTTTCAATAGTTCAATAGTAAAATGACCTGTACCCTGTGTACACATATTTCGTTCCCCATCATATTGTCATCAAGTGAATATACACATCAGCTTTGCGCAGTGGCGGTACCATAGCCAATGAGGTTTATCCGAGGCGTGGTTATTGCTAGTTGAAAACTAATCCCAATACCCCGCGCTGACGCCCTTCATTGGGCGGCATGCGCAATTTTTGTTAGCTCCTACGGGGGCCTCATTTACCAAAATAAAAAATAGAACAATCTAAAAGTTAAGAGTGAAACTGTACCTGCTCATCGTAGGCATTTTATTATGTATTTTCGCTCGACTTTCTTGTGCGCAACAACGCCTCCACAATTCTCAATTCACTTTCAAAACAATTTAAATATCACGAATCGATTGTATTATTTAGATAAAGGAAGAAAGTTAAATACATATATGGAACAAGCGTTGTGTCAACCAAGTTTACCGCCGCCAGCCCACAAGTCGATTAGAGTTGTCTTCTCTTATAACAGCCATTCTCGGCTACGTACTGAAATCGTTCTTTCGAGTCGCCCATACACCTAACACAGTATGGACGGCGGATGTACGTTTCCTTTGATATTGTTAAAGTTTTATTCTCAAAATGCACCATTAACGGATTTCTATATCGGAAATGCTTATAATAATGACTTCACAAAGTGAACTTAATCCAGGTCTTTCTAGAGAATAGTGTTATTGACTGTGCTTAAGTGTTATTAAATTTATTTTATATACTTATCATTCTCAAAACACCTTCACAGAAAACACTCCCGCGAGAGCTTGCTATATAAGACATGTGTTGTCCATCTCTAGTGTATTGCTAACGCAGTACATATACTAAAATTGGAACGATACAGAGAAGATTAGCATGGCCCCTGCGCAAGGATGACACGCAAATTCGTGAAGCGTTCCATATTTTTATTTGAAAAGCATTAATATTTGCACATATACATCCTCTTAACAAGAAAATGCATTTAATTCATCATCCATGATTTTAGCGAAACTCATTTATTCCTTTGTGACAAAATAAGCAATTAAACATATGTTATTAATTTAATATATATTAACAATTTCAATTCATACAAACCAATTTGATAAAATAACTTTACATAAACAATGATAATATTGGGTAATTTAAAACAATGCTATATCTTGTTATCATTGTCATTTCAACATGCCCGCCTTTTACAACGTATACAGTACGTCAGTAGTTAATATCAGTCCTGTTTCTTCCACTAATTTTTCAATAATAACAGCTCACTCAGTTCCAGTTATGCATCAGTTTGTACATATGTTTTCATCACATTGTTAAGAGATTAACTGTTTACCTCAACGCGTTGTCAGTTATGTTTTGATTACAGTTGTTAATATCCTATCCCATTTTCAATAGTTCAATAGTAAAATGACCTGTACCCTGTGTACACATATTTCGTTCCCCATCATATTGTCATCAAGTGAATATACACATCAGCTTTGCGCAGTGGCGGTACCATAGCCAATGAGGTTTATCCGAGGCGTGGTTATTGCTAGTTGAAAACTAATCCCAATACCCCGCGCTGACGCCCTTCATTGGGCGGCATGCGCAATTTTTGTTAGCTCCTACGGGGGCCTCATTTACCAAAATAAAAAATAGAACAATCTAAAAGTTAAGAGTGAAACTGTACCTGCTCATCGTAGGCATTTTATTATGTATTTTCGCTCGACTTTCTTGTGCGCAACAACGCCTCCACAATTCTCAATTCACTTTCAAAACAATTTAAATATCACGAATCGATTGTATTATTTAGATAAAGGAAGAAAGTTAAATACATATATGGAACAAGCGTTGTGTCAACCAAGTTTACCGCCGCCAGCCCACAAGTCGATTAGAGTTGTCTTCTCTTATAACAGCCATTCTCGGCTACGTACTGAAATCGTTCTTTCGAGTCGCCCATACACCTAACACAGTATGGACGGCGGATGTACGTTTCCTTTGATATTGTTAAAGTTTTATTCTCAAAATGCACCATTAACGGATTTCTATATCGGAAATGCTTATAATAATGACTTCACAAAGTGAACTTAATCCAGGTCTTTCTAGAGAATAGTGTTATTGACTGTGCTTAAGTGTTATTAAATTTATTTTATATACTTATCATTCTCAAAACACCTTCACAGAAAACACTCCCGCGAGAGCTTGCTATATAAGACATGTGTTGTCCATCTCTAGTGTATTGCTAACGCAGTACATATACTAAAATTGGAACGATACAGAGAAGATTAGCATGGCCCCTGCGCAAGGATGACACGCAAATTCGTGAAGCGTTCCATATTTTTATTTGAAAAGCATTAATATTTGCACATATACATCCTCTTAACAAGAAAATGCATTTAATTCATCATCCATGATTTTAGCGAAACTCATTTATTCCTTTGTGACAAAATAAGCAATTAAACATATGTTATTAATTTAATATATATTAACAATTTCAATTCATACAAACCAATTTGATAAAATAACTTTACATAAACAATGATAATATTGGGTAATTTAAAACAATGCTATATCTTGTTATCATTGTCATTTCAACATGCCCGCCTTTTACAACGTATACAGTACGTCAGTAGTTAATATCAGTCCTGTTTCTTCCACTAATTTTTCAATAATAACAGCTCACTCAGTTCCAGTTATGCATCAGTTTGTACATATGTTTTCATCACATTGTTAAGAGATTAACTGTTCACCTCAACGCGTTGTCAGTTATGTTTTGATTACAGTTGTTAATATCCTATCCCATTTTCAATAGTTCAATAGTAAAATGACCTGTACCCTGTGTACACATATTTCGTTCCCCATCATATTGTCATCAAGTGAATATACACATCAGCTTTGCGCAGTGGCGGTACCATAGCCAATGAGGTTTATCCGAGGCGTGGTTATTGCTAGTTGAAAACTAATCCCAATACCCCGCGCTGACGCCCTTCATTGGGCGGCATGCGCAATTTTTGTTAGCTCCTACGGGGGCCTCATTTACCAAAATAAAAAATAGAACAATCTAAAAGTTAAGAGTGAAACTGTACCTGCTCATCGTAGGCATTTTATTATGTATTTTCGCTCGACTTTCTTGTGCGCAACAACGCCTCCACAATTCTCAATTCACTTTCAAAACAATTTAAATATCACGAATCGATTGTATTATTTAGATAAAGGAAGAAAGTTAAATACATATATGGAACAAGCGTTGTGTCAACCAAGTTTACCGCCGCCAGCCCACAAGTCGATTAGAGTTGTCTTCTCTTATAACAGCCATTCTCGGCTACGTACTGAAATCGTTCTTTCGAGTCGCCCATACACCTAACACAGTATGGACGGCGGATGTACGTTTCCTTTGATATTGTTAAAGTTTTATTCTCAAAATGCACCATTAACGGATTTCTATATCGGAAATGCTTATAATAATGACTTCACAAAGTGAACTTAATCCAGGTCTTTCTAGAGAATAGTGTTATTGACTGTGCTTAAGTGTTATTAAATTTATTTTATATACTTATCATTCTCAAAACACCTTCACAGAAAACACTCCCGCGAGAGCTTGCTATATAAGACATGTGTTGTCCATCTCTAGTGTATTGCTAACGCAGTACATATACTAAAATTGGAACGATACAGAGAAGATTAGCATGGCCCCTGCGCAAGGATGACACGCAAATTCGTGAAGCGTTCCATATTTTTATTTGAAAAGCATTAATATTTGCACATATACATCCTCTTAACAAGAAAATGCATTTAATTCATCATCCATGATTTTAGCGAAACTCATTCATTCCTTTGTGACAAAATAAGCAATTAAACATATGTTATTAATTTAATATATATTAACAATTTCAATTCATACAAACCAATTTGATAAAATAACTTTACATAAACAATGATAATATTGGGTAATTTAAAACAATGCTATATCTTGTTATCATTGTCATTTCAACATGCCCGCCTTTTACAACGTATACAGTACGTCAGTAGTTAATATCAGTCCTGTTTCTTCCACTAATTTTTCAATAATACCGTATACCGGGAAATTTTCGTGGTTGGAAATTTTCGTGGTTGAGGACTCAAATACCTTTCGTGGATTTTTATTTTCGTGGTTCAGACGTTGTCAAAAAATTACATTTTCGTGGATTTTTATTTTCGTGGTTGAAGTTACCCAAATACAAATTTTGAAATCGTGTGTTTGTGTTCCACGTGTAAGCCTGTCGATGTTATCCTGTCTGTTGACACCGCCATGTTAGTTAATCATATTGCTTTCCAAACAACTTATTACAATCGGATGAAAAAGGTCAGTAGTCATCAGTCGATCGTGTTTGTTCAACATTTATAAGGAGACCACACGAATCACATTTAGCGGCTTGTTTCAAAGATGACAATTCTAACTCAATGTTTCAATAAAGTAATACTTTACACAACCAAAGGATTATCAAGTTTTTATTCATTTGTTGAATACGGCAGGCTCCTTTGTCTTTGTCACACTCTGTTGAACATGAACTACGACCGGATGCATTGTGTTTTGACACGTGTTAAGCTCCACTAATTATGTTGTGAACAAGCGTTCAAGTACCGTAGCTGGTAGAACTACATTTGTAAATATAGAGAGATAATTTGACACAATGACGAGTGTCAATCCCACTTCGCTACATATTAAGTAGAGTTATCAACGTATATATTTACAACTATCAGTAAACGACAAACTGAATTAGAGCTCTATTATTAGCAGTTGTCAGTGAATGGCACTGAAATCTGGGCATGCGCTATTCTTAAAAACAGCTCGATGGTTCGTACAGTGAGTGGTGAAGATATTTTTAATGAAATTCATCGGGAAATTTTCGTGGTATGGAAAATTTCGTGGTTCAAGCTCTACCCACGAAAACCACGAAAATTACCAACCACGAAAATTTCCCGGTATACGGTAACAGCTCACTCAGTTCCAGTTATGCATCAGTTTGTACATATGTTTTCATCACATTGTTAAGAGATTAACTGTTCACCTCAACGCGTTGTCAGTTATGTTTTGATTACAGTTGTTAATATCCTATCCCATTTTCAATAGTTCAATAGTAAAATGACCTGTACCCTGTGTACACATATTTCGTTCCCCATCATATTGTCATCAAGTGAATATACACATCAGCTTTGCGCAGTGGCGGTACCATAGCCGTTACTGTGTTTTTGCCTTCACATTTTTGCTAATTTCTTCCTTTCTGTTCACAGTTCTACGGGCGGGCATCCTGTGTTTACCTCAGGTGTGACTTCGGTCTCCCCCCATCTCACCATGGCGTACACCTCAGCGGTTGACTTTGGACCTATTCCACGAGAATACTATGACCCTGACACCTCTTCACGGACGGTAAAGATCGACTCATCTCGAAAGGGACTTTCAAGAGATCGTCTTGTCAAGGTATTGAAAACTCTCCCGTACTTCCGCATGTCATATGTAGACACTATCTGGAGAAAGAGAAGGCAGGAACTTTCTATGTGACCTTTTGTAAAAAAGAACATTGTGATTTATTTCTGCAAACAGGGGTAATAGAAGATCAGGATTTGAAACTTTTAATTACTCATTATGAGAAGCAAGTCGTTACATTCAGAATCCACTGGCTTGACAGGGATGTTCGACATAGTTTTGTGTGTGCCTTCTTTAGTAAATTTGGCAAAGTGTTAGACTGCCAGTTTGCAGAGGAAGACATGGACGGAGACGTGAAAAGAACTGGGGTAAGGAAAGTCACTGTTGAGATAAATGAGAGATCAAAGGATGACATACCTCATATAGCCAGATTCAGGGGTGAGAGAATGCTGATAACGGCCCCTGGTCGTCTGCCAGTCTGTCTGAGATGTCACACTGTTGGGCATCTCAGGGTAGATTTTCCCCGGACGTGGGCTGCCAGGAATGCTTGGCTAGAGAGGCAGGAGAATTTGAAGGGAATGGAGGATGGGGATAGACACAGTGATAGGGGGGGTGAAGGAATGGACGAGGGAATAACTGGGACTGATACCGTTATAGCTAACTTACCAGACCCTATGCTTAACCCCGACCCTACTCCCACAAATGATCCCGAACATAACATCGAGGTTGACCCCGAGCTCGACCCTGTGATTGACATTGACCCTGTGCCCGACCAACCCTTAGAGCCAGTACTCGAGTCAGTGCTTGACCCCACGCCAGAGGACATGTTTCTTACCCCCGGGGAGTCCAACTTTCAACTTGTCAAAGGCAAGAAGAGGAGGTCGAGAAAAGGGCACCACTTGTCAGATAGTAGTGGGGGGGAGGAGTCGAAAGGGGAGAAGCGGGGATGCATGCCCTCGGACGTGTCCGCTGCAGCTGCTTTAGCTGTTGGTCCTGTGACCAAGGCAAGGCGGTCTGCTACCCCTTCCCCCAATCGGCCCATCCCTAGTACATCGTCTGAGTCCTCCCAGAGCAGGACAAGTAGGTCCAAGTCCCATGCTGTTGCCCACTTGCCACCTGTGTATAACCCGGCAAGGACAGATAACCCAACCTGACCTGCTGAGTATTAATGTACCCAAGCCTAACGACCCACGCAATGCCCATCGACTTTGAAAATGATCAATGCTTGTCTGTGCTTGACGCCTGGTCAGTCCCTACGGGGAGCTGTGATTTCTCTGTTGTTCATGTATTTAATATACTGTATATAAATTATCTTACGCTTTTAATAGCTCTTTATTGTTTTGGCTTTTATTGTTATATCCTTGTTGACATGCATGTTGTTTGTGTGTATGTATATTTTATGAGTGCTTCCTGTATGTCTGTTGGTTGTTGTGTGGTATTGGTATTATAAACTAAATAATAATGTATAATTTTCTATCAATTAATTGTAATGGCTTGTTATCTTCACCTGCAAAAATTAAGTTATTATCCCATAAATTCCATTCTGAATGTATTGATATTTTATTTCTTCAAGAAACCCATGTTTGTAATATTTCTACTGCTAAATATTATGAGTCAAAATTTAAAGGTAAAGCCTTTTGGAGTTTCGGTACTAATTCAAGTAGAGGGGTGGGCGTAGTTATTTCAGATAGGCAAAATTACTCTGTGAAACATTTCCATTTCGACTGCGATGGTAGATATGTAATTATAGATTTAATTTTTAATGGTGTTAAGTCTAGGTTCATTAATATATATGCCCCAAATAACCCTTCAGAAAGGGTTGCCTTTTTCAAATCCATCGCTCATTACTTAGTTACTAATAGATCTCTTATATTCGGTGGGGATTTTAATTGTGTGAATAATTTAAAATTAGATAAAGTAGGAGGGAACTTAGATCAAAATCAAGCTGGGGCGAATATTATAAACAACTGGGTTTCTGATTTTCACCTTACTGATATATATCGTTCTATGTTTCCAGACTCGGTGGCGGTAACTTGGAGAAACTCCTCTGGTGTTGGCTCTCGTCTTGATCGCTTCTATATCTCATCTTCCCTGGTCGAATCTGCGACTGCTTCAGGTATCTCACCCTGCTCTTTTTCTGACCATGATTATGTGTTTGTTAAGCTCAGAGATTTACAAGGCATAGACTTTGGTCCCAGCTATTGGAAATGTAACAATAGCATTTTTGATGGCGATTTTATTAAATTTTTCTCGGGCTTTTGCCAAACTAATATCCCCCCTTTGGATAATATAACTTTGGAATGGTGGGATACGTTTAAAATGCAAATTCAAAATTTTCTAAAACTTATTTCTAAATTACAAAAAGATTCCCAAGTATCCCAACGTAAAGACCTTGAGTCTAAATACAAGAAACTATGCCGAGCTGAATCTTTAAACCCTGGACTTTATATTGATCAAATTTCGGAACTTAAGAAACAGTTAAAAGAATTTGAAATTTTAGAGTTTCAAGGGAATTTATTAAGATGTACAGCTAAGGACCTTGAACTCGGCGAGAAACCTTCCAGTTATTTTTTGTGCAAGGAAGCAAGGAGAGGACAAAATAAATCTATTTCAACTATTGATGATCAATTTGGCAATACATTTAATACCTCTCCTGACATCATGGGTGTTTTTCGAAATTTTTATTCCAAATTATTAAGTGCAGAGCCCATTGATGAAGTAAGCTGTAAACACTTCCTTGCTGATTTACCTACTCTTGATTCGGACATTTCGACCACTCTGGAAGGTGCCATTACAAAAGATGAAATCTTAGGGGCCCTTAAGGCAATGGAGAACAATAAGTCTCCAGGTCCAGATGGGCTAACAAAGGAATTTTATGTTGCTTCTTTCCCTTTTCTTGGTGATGTTATCCATCGTGTTGTCAATCTGTGTTTTCAGCAGGAATCTCTCCCTGCGTCCTCTAAGACTTCCTATATCACTCTCCTCTGTAAGGACCCCCTTAATGCTTCCAATGTTAAAAATTGGCGTCCTATCTCTTTATTAAATGTTGATGTCAAAATTATATCTAAATTGATGTGCACACGTTTAGGCAATGTAATTGGGGATATAGTACACTTAGACCAAACCTGTGCTGTACCTGGTAGGTCCATTCAGGACAATTGTCATTTAATGCGTAATGTGCTGGACTATGTGGAGCAAAAAAACCTCCCGTGTGCCTTATAAGTTTAGATCAGGAAAAGGCTTTTGATAGAGTCTCCCACGAATATTTGTTTAAAGTACTGGACGCTTTTGGCTTTGGTCCAAATTTCAAAAAGTGGGTCAAAATTCTGTACTCGGACATATCTAGTGCAGTAATAGTCAATCAGCACATTTCTCGACCCTTTCCGGTATCGAGGTCAGTCCGGCAGGGTTGTGGTTTATCTCCAGCTCTGTACGTACTAGCACTAGAACCTCTTCTGCATAAAATTCGTCAAAATTCGGATATTAAAGGTGTTAAGTTGCCTGGTTCAAGTGATTTAGCTAAAATCTCTGCTTTTGCTGATGATGGTCTAGGTTTCTGCACAACAGACGCTTCCATATACTATTTGTTAAATACTTACTCTGAGTTTGGCAGGGCGTCTGGCTCCAAATTGAATAAGTCTAAAAGTAAAGGAATTTTTATTGGTAAATGGAAATCCAGGTCTGACCACCCCTTTGGCATTTCTTGGATCGAGCAGTCAAAAATTGTTGGAATTATCACAGGTCAAGAGGTCACTGCGGACGACCAGTTCCACCCAATTCTATCTAAATTCAAACAGGTTCTAAATTCAAACAAGGGACGCCCCATGTCTATATTTGGCAAAACTACTGTGTGCAATGTCATGGCCTTATCTAAACTGTGGTACCGTGGTGCAGTATCACCAGTTTCAAATCATTACATTACCCTCTTTCAAAGAGAAGTATTTAGATTTATTTGGCAATCCAAGGCTGAACCAATGAAACGTTCTGTTTTGTACCAACCCATTTTGGACGGGGGGCTGGGTGCTATACACATCCAATCAAAACTCTATTCATTTTATTTGGTCCATATTCAATCTCTTTTAAAAGAGAAATCAGCCAAATGGATACATTTTGCAAAATATTGGATAGGTCTTTCTCTTCGTACTTTCAATCCATCTTTCGCTTCACTTCTTAAACCCCATTCTGATACTATGCCTTTGTTCTACCAACAATGCATTTCGGCTTTAAAACAATTTCAGTCTTTATCTTCTGACCCGTTGGTAGACATTCTAAATTTTGATTCCAGAGATTTCTATCTCTGCCTTTTGAAAAATGTCACTGAAAATCGCCTTGAGCGAATATATCCACAAATAAACTTTCGAGATGTTTGGCTTAATTTACATAATTCATTTGTGGATCCTCTTTCAAAATCAGTTAATTTCCGTCTTATTCATAACTCCCTTATCCTCGGCTACCGCCTCTTCCTCACTCATAGAGCTCCCTCCCCTAACTGTGTCCTCTGTCTGTCTGCAGTAGAATCTTCTGATCACCTCTTTATCTACTGTCCTTGTGTTAATGTGTTGTGGAATATCATTTTTCAGTGGTTAAATTTGCTCTCTGGTGGCTTAATCAAAAAGTGTAATGAGGTTGTCCGTTTTGGACTTATTCCTCACCTTCCAAATTCAAAAATAAAATCCGTTTGTGTATATTTACTTTCCCTTGGCAAATATTGTATTTGGCATATTCGGAATTTGAACAGATTCGAACACAAACGGTTAACTGGGAATGATATTGTCTTGCGTTTCCTCTCCCTCCTTAAGACACGTATTATGGTCGACTATTTCCGTCTGTCTTTATCTGACTTTTCACTGTACTGGCTTTCTAGCAATATATTCTGTCATATTGATGCTATCACTAATAAGCTTACATTTCATATATAAATAATCATTTGTCCATTATAGCATTTATAATTTCCAGATGTACTATTGCATAGTACATTTGTAATCCTATTATTCATTTATAATATTAATTACATTTATATTACTTAATGTGTGCATGATGTGTGAAAGTCTGTCAACATTGTACAGTATACATATGTACATATAAATATGTGTATATATTAAGGTATTGTAACAATACAGTGCTTTGTCTATGTTACTCCAACGACAACATTGTAAATATCAAAATAATACTTTTAAATAATATTGCCATTATGTCTTTTCATTAATGTATGTACATTTCAAATTTAATCATGTGAAAATAATTGTACACATTCTATCTCACATGCCTTGTCTTGTCTCACTATACCCTCTCGTGTTTGAGTCGTCTTCTTCTAGTTATCTTTTACTGTTAGCGGCCACTACCCCGTCAACTGTGATAAGCTGTTTTTATTTCTGGGTGTAGTGGTCATTGTCTGTCCATTATTGTACATTTCACTTTTTGTCAATAAATTATTAGAAATGGTTTATCCGAGGCGTGGTTATTGCTAGTTGAAAACTAATCCCAATACCCCGCGCTGACGCCCTTCATTGGGCGGCATGCGCAATTTTTGTTAGCTCCTATGGGGGCCTCATTTACCAAAATAAAAAATAGAACAATCTAAAAGTTAAGAGTGAAACTGTACCTGCTCATCGTAGGCATTTTATTATGTATTTTCGCTCGACTTTCTTGTGCGCAACAACGCCTCCACAATTCTCAATTCACTTTCAAAACAATTTAAATATCACGAATCGATTGTATTATTTAGATAAAGGAAGAAAGTTAAATACATATATGGAACAAGCGTTGTGTCAACCAAGTTTACCGCCGCCAGCCCACAAGTCGATTAGAGTTGTCTTCTCTTATAACAGCCATTCTCGGCTACGTACTGAAATCGTTCTTTCGAGTCGCCCATACACCTAACACAGTATGGACGGCGGATGTACGTTTCCTTTGATATTGTTAAAGTTTTATTCTCAAAATGCACCATTAACGGATTTCTATATCGGAAATGCTTATAATAATGACTTCACAAAGTGAACTTAATCCAGGTCTTTCAAGAGAATAGTGTTATTGACTGTGCTTAAGTGTTATTAAATTTATTTTATATACTTATCATTCTCAAAACACCTTCACAGAAAACACTCCCGCGAGAGCTTGCTATATAAGACATGTGTTGTCCATCTCTAGTGTATTGCTAACGCAGTACATATACTAAAATTGGAACGATACAGAGAAGATTAGCATGGCCCCTGCGCAAGGATGACACGCAAATTCGTGAAGCGTTCCATATTTTTATTTGAAAAGCATTAATATTTGCACATATACATCCTCTTAACAAGAAAATGCATTTAATTCATCATCCATGATTTTAGCGAAACTCATTTATTCCTTTGTGACAAAATAAGCAATTAAACATATGTTATTAATTTAATATATATTAACAATTTCAATTCATACAAACCAATTTGATAAAATAACTTAACATAAACAATGATAATATTGGGTAATTTAAAACAATGCTATATCTTGTTATCATTGTCATTTCAACATGCCCGCCTTTTACAACGTATACAGTACGTCAGTAGTTAATATCAGTCCTGTTTCTTCCACTAATTTTTCAATAATAACAGCTCACTCAGTTCCAGTTATGCATCAGTTTGTACATATGTTTTCATCACATTGTTAAGAGATTAACTGTTCACCTCAACGCGTTGTCAGTTATGTTTTGATTACAGTTGTTAATATCCTATCCCATTTTCAATAGTTCAATAGTAAAATGACCTGTACCCTGTGTACACATATTTCGTTCCCCATCATATTGTCATCAAGTGAATATACACATCAGCTTTGCGCAGTGGCGGTACCATAGCCGTTACTGTGTTTTTGCCTTCACATTTTTGCTAATTTCTTCCTTTCTGTTCACAGTTCTACGGGCGGGCATCCTGTGTTTACCTCAGGTGTGACTTCGGTCTCCCCCCATCTCACCATGGCGTACACCTCAGCGGTTGACTTTGGACCTATTCCACGAGAATACTATGACCCTGACACCTCTTCACGGACGGTAAAGATCGACTCATCTCGAAAGGGACTTTCAAGAGATCGTCTTGTCAAGGTATTGAAAACTCTCCCGTACTTCCGCATGTCATATGTAGACACTATCTGGAGAAAAGAGAAGGCAGGAACTTTCTATGTGACCTTTTGTAAAAAAGAACATTGTGATTTATTTCTGCAAACAGGGGTAATAGAAGATCAGGATTTGAAACTTTTAATTACTCATTATGAGAAGCAAGTCGTTACATTCAGAATCCACTGGCTTGACAGGGATGTTCGACATAGTTTTGTGTGTGCCTTCTTTAGTAAATTTGGCAAAGTGTTAGACTGCCAGTTTGCAGAGGAAGACATGGACGGAGACGTGAAAAGAACTGGGGTAAGGAAAGTCACTGTTGAGATAAATGAGAGATCAAAGGATGACATACCTCATATAGCCAGATTCAGGGGTGAGAGAATGCTGATAACGGCCCCTGGTCGTCTGCCAGTCTGTCTGAGATGTCACACTGTTGGGCATCTCAGGGTAGATTGTCCCCGGACGTGGGCTGCCAGGAATGCTTGGCTAGAGAGGCAGGAGAATTTGAAGGGAATGGAGGATGGGGATAGACACAGTGATAGGGGGGGTGAAGGAATGGACGAGGGAATAACTGGGACTGATACCGTTATAGCTAACTTACCAGACCCTATGCTTAACCCCGACCCTACTCCCACAAATGATCCCGAACATAACATCGAGGTTGACCCCGAGCTCGACCCTGTGATTGACATTGACCCTGTGCCCGACCAACCCTTAGAGCCAGTACTCGAGTCAGTGCTTGACCCCACGCCAGAGGACATGTTTCTTACCCCCGGGGAGTCCAACTTTCAACTTGTCAAAGGCAAGAAGAGGAGGTCGAGAAAAGGGCACCACTTGTCAGATAGTAGTGGGGGGGAGGAGTCGAAAGGGGAGAAGCGGGGATGCATGCCCTCGGACGTGTCCGCTGCAGCTGCTTTAGCTGTTGGTCCTGTGACCAAGGCAAGGCGGTCTGCTACCCCTTCCCCCAATCGGCCCATCCCTAGTACATCGTCTGAGTCCTCCCAGAGCAGGACAAGTAGGTCCAAGTCCCATGCTGTTGCCCACTTGCCACCTGTGTATAACCCGGCAAGGACAGATAACCCAACCTGACCTGCTGAGTATTAATGTACCCAAGCCTAACGACCCACGCAATGCCCATCGACTTTGAAAATGATCAATGCTTGTCTGTGCTTGACGCCTGGTCAGTCCCTACGGGGAGCTGTGATTTCTCTGTTGTTCATGTATTTAATATACTGTATATAAATTATCTTACGCTTTTAATAGCTCTTTATTGTTTTGGCTTTTATTGTTATATCCTTGTTGACATGCATGTTGTTTGTGTGTATGTATATTTTATGAGTGCTTCCTGTATGTCTGTTGGTTGTTGTGTGGTATTGGTATTATAAACTAAATAATAATGTATAATTTTCTATCAATTAATTGTAATGGCTTGTTATCTTCACCTGCAAAAATTAAGTTATTATCCCATAAATTCCATTCTGAATGTATTGATATTTTATTTCTTCAAGAAACCCATGTTTGTAATATTTCTACTGCTAAATATTATGAGTCAAAATTTAAAGGTAAAGCCTTTTGGAGTTTCGGTACTAATTCAAGTAGAGGGGTGGGCGTAGTTATTTCAGATAGGCAAAATTACTCTGTGAAACATTTCCATTTCGACTGCGATGGTAGATATGTAATTATAGATTTAATTTTTAATGGTGTTAAGTCTAGGTTCATTAATATATATGCCCCAAATAACCCTTCAGAAAGGGTTGCCTTTTTCAAATCCATCGCTCATTACTTAGTTACTAATAGATCTCTTATATTCGGTGGGGATTTTAATTGTGTGAATAATTTAAAATTAGATAAAGTAGGAGGGAACTTAGATCAAAATCAAGCTGGGGCGAATATTATAAACAACTGGGTTTCTGATTTTCACCTTACTGATATATATCGTTCTATGTTTCCAGACTCGGTGGCGGTAACTTGGAGAAACTCCTCTGGTGTTGGCTCTCGTCTTGATCGCTTCTATATCTCATCTTCCCTGGTCGAATCTGCGACTGCTTCAGGTATCTCACCCTGCTCTTTTTCTGACCATGATTATGTGTTTGTTAAGCTCAGAGATTTACAAGGCATAGACTTTGGTCCCAGCTATTGGAAATGTAACAATAGCATTTTTGATGGCGATTTTATTAAATTTTTCTCGGGCTTTTACCAAACTAATATCCCCCCTTTGGATAATATAACTTTGGAATGGTGGGATCCCAGGCAGCACATTCATGTTGGGCCAACGTTGGCCCAACACTGCTTGAGATGTTGGCCCAACGTTGGCAAATTGCATTGGCCCAACGTTGGCCTTGCTCATTGGATCAACGTTGGCCCAACATGTCAAAAACATGTTGGCCCAACGTTGTATTCATGTTGGCCCAACGTTGTATTCAAGTTGGCCCAACATGACCCCAACACCCATTTTTCACCATACATATAGAGGATATCTGACTATTCTTGACTAATACCATGTTTATCTCTTGAAGAAGGTAGAAAGTTTATATTTTCTACCTCCCTCAAGATGAGATAAACTTGGTTTTAGTCAAGAAAAGACAGATAATCTATTTATTAATTTATATGATGCTATCCTTGTAATTAGGCCTAAACCACAACAGGGTTGTTTTCATGTTCAGCGACCACAAGGAACAACCCATCACACCAGTAACAATCATGAATGTGGCGTTATAATTTATATATATAGTATGTTATATCAGTCACTGGTATTGCATTATACAATACATTTTTATATTTCATCAATCTAATTTCATTGTAGTGTCCGCATCCTCCTGAAGTAAACAATCAAGTACCTTTCGTACCCACAAATCATTGTGATCACTGCAGGGTTCAATCGTTATGCTTGCCTGTATGCCCAAAGTGAATGAATATCATGTCAGGCAAATAAAAACAAGAATGCAGTAGTCCGGTGGACTGCATGCAATACTAAATATACAATTGTTGATATTAAGTTTTTTGTTTGAGAGTTCAGTGCACACACATATTTTAAAATGTATATGCATGCTCTTTAAAGTTTAACTAAAGTAAATCAGGTAAAACTGAATGATCTTGAATGTAGGATACTGTTTTAGGAATGTGAGTGTACAATTACGAATTTCTAACTGAAAAGAATTAAAAGACGACAAAACAAATACAATGTTCAACTGTTTATTTACACCAGTTGTAACTTTAGACAAAGGCAATCAATATACATGTAAATATACTCAAAGTGAGACATTTAGATATTAGGAATAGGCAATCCATATGCAAGTTTGTGAAAACAAGCAGGATATCATCTGAAGATGACAAATCAGATAGCTAATAGCCCTAAAATTACAAAGTCTATATAACAACCATATACACTCATTAAGTGGGGGGCAGAGATATTTTCGACTAAAACATCAGTTAAAAGCACTGTTACAAAGTGAAAAAAGGATTTGGGATGCAAGAATCAAAGTGACTTTTTTCCCAAAAACACATTTATACATTTGCTTGAAATTGAATGCTAAACAGCATTAATAACAATTAAAACATGACTGAGTATGCAAAATATAATTTTGTAACACATTAAATTTTAATGATTTAAAACAACCATCCAAATAGAAATGCAGTGAACTCAAGAAATGTACTGCATGTATTTATTATGTAACGTTCAAGGTTTTGGAAACTTCCAATTTTTCATCATTTTATCATGCATTTGTATAAAATGCCAAATGCCATAGAAACCCCCCAAAATATTATTTCCTTGAAATTTCTATAGAAATTCACCTCTTAATCGTCAATTTAATGGATTGATTCTAAATTCCAATATCCAATAAATAAAGGCATGTCCGAAAATGTCAAGTGCAAGTAAATATTGATCAATTATTTATTCATATAGAATAAATAATATGCTTTCGAGCTTAGATATATGAGCTTTATAAAATTGCACTATCATTATTATTGAATAAATGCATATTTATTTCTTTGTATGCACCTATTACTGTATCTCATTCTACTCAGAAATATGCAACATGTACAAAAATTTGTACAAAATACATTTCCAAGTCCCCAATATTAAAAAAATAATTCTATGTTAAAGAGACATTCAGGTGTTGTTTGAGTCACATTTGTCAAACGTTATAAATGGTGTTATTTTATTTAGAAGTACTTGAGCGAAAACCCAAGAATGCACAACAGCTGATGAGCATCAAGTCAAACACAATTTTGGAAAATGGTATTTTTGCATGTATCAAGTAAAATATAAAATTATTAAATATGCTGAATTAACCTTTAAAGAAAAGGTTGGTATAATTGATCATTTGCATTTTCCCATTCCAGTGAAAATTTTTTTTTTTTTAAACATATGTACACCAATGTGAAAAAAGCCCGATAACATTCATTCATGATAAGATAACAATGATAAATAAAACAAAATCTCATGAAGCCACCTCTTACCAAATCCCCTGCTCCTCCAATAACAACTATTTACACTTTTCTGGCTTATTTAAAACTGTTTACTTATACACTTACTTTACGCAAGATATCAACACAAGTTACACAACTATCCAAGGCATAAACCTGTCTGGTCTTTCATCTGAACTGCTTTCTCATATATAAACATAGTTTACACAAGACATCCACATATCAGTGTAAGGCATAAACCTATCTGGCTTTTTATCAGAAACTGCTTTCTTATAAACAGTTTACACAAGACAACCTTGTAAAGCATTAACCGATCTTGCTTTTATCTGAAACCGCTTTCTAATAAAAAAAACGCTTTTAACTTTTATATTAAGTTTCATTTGTTTGACAGATATGCTCTAGTCAAATATGAGGACAGACAGACAGACTACTTGTGATTACTGTTCATTTTCAATTGATGGTTGTTCATGTTGGGTTCTTTTATCCCTCCTTTTCTTGCCACCATTCCGATCACCGGCGTATCGGAACCAGTCCTGAATAATTTTCTTCACCTGGTTTTCTGTTCCAGACTTAATGTGTGGGCTTCTTCTTATGGCTTCTGAAATAAGAATACAAGTTATAATAACTTATATAACTGCTGAAATGTTGTATTTGCACAATGTTAACTTTAAAATGAATTATTAAGGTATAAAACTGACCAAAGGTTGATATCTCAGGATTGACCAATGACCTATGTTAGTCCATAGCAAAGTTTTCCCCACTCGCAGCGCCGATTAATGGCTTCAGTTCCCATTGTTTTTATTTTTCAACAAATGTGCATTTGTCTTTATCAAGTGGTGAAATATAAAGTCATAAAAATATTAACTTTATTAATATATTTCAATTTGACTGTGCTTTAATTATGAATTAATAGCATATGTGTAAACAGGAATATCCTCTCGAATTTTGTTTCCACAATAAATACCCTGATAGAACCCTCTTAAAAGGCGCAACAGCACCATATAGCCGGGGTCGAAACTAAATTCAAACACATGGTAGCCTGTAGGGGTAGTCGTTTTGATTTCTACTAGCCCAATACAAGTATCATTAGCCCGTGTGATCTAACACTTATAAAATATTATTTGAACTTCAATGGCAAGTATTTTCCCTACTTCAATTATTCTGATACCATTGTTGCTGATAAAAACGAGAATCCCTTTTCATACTTTGAAAATTTCATAATGATTGAGAAATTTTTAAAGGCCCACAGGGCTGGTACAAGCTAACATTTACTAGCCTAGTGTCATTTTTACGAGCCTTGGGCCGAAGGACTAGTGTTAATTTCCAGCCCTGATATATAGAGGATACTAAATGACCTTCTATTTAATACCATTTTTATTAAACGAGTTAATGATTTTGTATAAAACGAGCGAAAGCGAGTTTGATACCAAATCATTCACGAGTTTAATAAAATGGTATTCAATAGAAGGGAGTTTAGTATTCTGTTTATTACTCGCAAACATTATAATCCAGCGAAATAGCCGACATGGCTCTGAAACTATGGTTCCCGCAAGTCCGATATCATTGTGACGACGTTACTCCAATTGTGACGTCATAACCGCAAACTATTGTGACGTCATACACGCGGCGGTATTACACTAGTTTAATATTGCCATATAAATATTACACTGCAGTATCTTACACGGGCGAGTAATAAAGGTTATTTCCAAAGTCATTAAAGTTTTTGAGATGTGTTCCGGAAACAATTTCCTACCGTCGCACTGACAGACGGACACACAGAGCGATATATACTCTCAGGGGTATAACCAGAGCATATATTCTTTTATTTTATCACATTAAATTCCTTTTAAAGTATTGACAGATCATTATACACGAATACTTACTAAATACAACACTTTTGAGGCGGAGGTTCTCAAAAGAACCTTTCCTTGGTCCATGTCGGGTGAAGTTGAAGTCCAAAGCCAAATTGTGACCTACAACTGTCCTCATTGTTGCTCGAACTGTCTCCCCAAGATTGTCTCCTCCAATAAGACTCAAATAGTCAACCTGTGGAGCATATGAAAACAAGTCATATAAAAATAAATATTTAGATTTAATTATGCTTTTCTGTGTCAATATTTTATGACACATATTGCAGCTGAAGCATAGTAAATAATTAGGGTACTCTTTGCAGTTTTTATTTATAAATCACAATCCTTTGATAGTGAGTACTCGAAATTTAGTGATTTTTCAAAAAGTGCAGACTTCAAAGGGCAAATTACCCAAAATCCTTCCCATCAATTTTCAAGATTTTTTCAGGACAGACAAGTATGTTGTCTTTATGAATCAATAATAAAATGATATTTTGGAACTTTCAAACTCGTGTGTATGTTCAGGAGCAATCACCACAAAACAGTTTTGATCAATTTGACTGGACTGGTACTTGACTGGACCTACTTGGTAGGGGGGGTGAGGTATATTATATTCTGTTGAGACAATGTATATATTCATTATACTGTATAGAAAATATTTTTTTATGAAGAAGTTTGGCTCCTGTTCAAGTTTTCTTTGTGTATCCTGAACATGTTTTTAAAATACAGATTTTTCAAAAAGGTTAATGGAGAAGGCACAACATCATTTCTTATGAAAGGTGAACTAGATAACCAACATTAACTAATAAGTACTTTATTAATCGAATCAAATCAAATGAATAATGAATCATATTTCTATTGATTTGCTTTTTTTTCATGAAAGTACCAAACCTTAACAAATGTAATGGGAGCCTAAGGGCTTACCAAGCGTCTTGCATGAACTGGGTCTTGAAGGTAGAGCTCCATCTCCTCCATGGCTTCATGGGAAGAGACTGGCAGCACGACATCTTCTGGTAGATTCAATGCATCCATAGTACCACCACCGCCTCTTTCCACACACACAAGAACACGCTGGAGCATTTGCTTCATCTCTTTCATCTCTTCTCGTAGTGTTTCAACGGCCCTCAGCAAAGAGACACTACTGACTGTTGCAAAAGAAAGTTTAACTGTATACATCTACATTTTATAATCCCCACTGGTTAAGGACACTGAACACAACATTTCAGTTTTCTAGGGTTTTTGTACTGTACAAACAAGATAAGAAGATATCAATAGCGTCATTGGCTCTGTAAATCTTCAGGCTTTGAACGATAAACCCAATCAGAATCAAAATGTAAATTTTCCAGAAATATTTATGAGAGGTATAACAAAATTCAAGTAACTTACGTAATGGAAAAGATAAAAATAGATGTAAGATTGTAACATAAATCTACAATTTAGAATCCCAATTAGCTAAAGAGTCTTTACATGACATTTCAGCTTTTTATAATATAATGTTATTAATTAAGTATTTCCGTATTGGCCCAGTTACAGGTCCGAGGTCCGTTGTATTGGCCGAGACGAAGTCGAGGGCGAATACAACGGACCGAGGACCTGTAACTCGGCCAATACAGAAATAATTAATTAATGACAATTTTATTAATTAACTTCTTTTCATTCTATTTGCGCAACACTAGACATCTCATTTATATTGAAATAATAATTATCAACAAGAATGGTGAATAAATACCACGGGTCAAAGTTGTGAAGCGACAGCTTCGGGGTTTCACCAAATGTGCAACTGCGCATGCTCAGACTCATATTGGCCCAGTTTGTCTAGTATTGGCCCAGTTTTCCCGTATTGGCCCAGTTTCCCCGTATTGGCCCAGTTGTCGAATCATATGGTCTAGGCCGTAAATGCCGTATACGTGTCATAACATTGATAGTTAATTAATAATAAGGAGTAATAATATAAATTACCAGTTGATGTTGGAGAACGACCGATGTGAACGGAGGGCCGTTCTAAAGTTTCAGTCCTTGGCCGCCTTATGATGGAGAAATCTTCGTCCTCAGAACCTGTGAATATGGACATGTTTTCTTAGTAACTAATATCTGGCATGGGTTATAAATTTCAGTACCAGTATGTTTATCTCACATACTGTGAGATATTTTAGAACCATGATATAGCTTGGAAAACCAACCTAATTGAAATGAAAATGCACAAAATATATCTTAGTTACAAATTATTAATAGAAACAGGAAAAACTACAATAAGGCGAAAACAAATTACAGCTAGTAGGCCTACTGTCTGAGTTTACTTCATATGAATTTATGAAATTATCAACGACTGATTCTGTACCTGGTGTACATGGTATTTCATCGTCTGCCAATGTACTACAGACATCTGTATCACTTTGAATTCCTTCATTAGTACATAGTGCATCATTATTTTCCTGTCTTTCCAACTGTAGGAGCGCTTGTACTCTGGCGTTAACCTTCCGTCTTTTTGTCCAGTATGAGGCAGATTTGTTCATGTTTCAGTTTGACATACATTAAACAGAGGAGTCTATTTATTCATATTGAACATTGAAAAATTCTTACACTTCTTTATGGTATTGGTATATTTGGTAAAACTTCTAGCAAAATAACCCAAATAAATACAATTTGGGCGATTGAATTTTAAGTTTCACTTACCATTTACTCAGAATAGCCAATTTAAAAGTTAACTTTGAGCTCCAAAAATATATAGTTAGTACCCTTGGAAGATCAAAAGATAATAATATTACAATTTTCAAAAGTCATATTTGAATGATGTGAATCTCAGTATAATTAAGGTTTATACATACTGGACAAAAAATTATGAATAGGCCTAGGCAGGACTACAACTAGTGTGTTAATCT
The DNA here is from genome assembly GCA_936450465.1 of Gibbula magus. Classification (NCBI taxonomy): domain Eukaryota; kingdom Metazoa; phylum Mollusca; class Gastropoda; order Trochida; family Trochidae; genus Gibbula; species Gibbula magus. Next base: position 56,915,968 of record OW388292.1, on the reverse strand, counting down.
CTAACTAAAGAGGACAATGCTGATCTTCAAAAAGACCTGGACAGCTTGAGCAATTTATGGTCAGATACATGGCAACTAAGATTTAATGCAGCCAAATGTAAATGCATCCATTTCCGAAAGAAAAACAATCAATAGTGTTACAAGATGTCTGGAGATGCAATAGATAACACACATCAGGAAAAGGACCAAGGTGTAATAATAGATGAGTTGAAATTCTCCGCCCACATAGCGAGCAAGGTAAAGAAAGCAAACCAGGCAATAGGGATGATCAAGAAATCCTTTGTGACTATGAACAGGGACATATTCACACCAATGTACAATAGTTTCATCAGACCTCATCTAGAATATGCATCATCAATACAGTCCCCAATACTCGAAAAGGACATCATTGCAATCGAACACGTCCAGCGTAGAGCAACAAGAATGGTGCAAGGATGCAGAGATATGAATTACGAGCAAAGGTTGAAATTCCTAGGGTTACCTACATTTCATAGAGAAGAAAAAGAGGATATTCTACAACTATTTAAGATTATGAATGACTATGAGCAAGTGAACATCAAGAATATTAACCCAGCCAACAACAACACTCCTTCAAACTACAGAAATCAACAATATCAAACAGATTAGGCCAGAAACGCTTGAGTAATTGTGTTATAAATAACTGGAATTCACTATCACAAGAAACTGTCGACAGTCAGACAGTGTGAACACGTTCAAGAGTGCAGTAAACAGGGACTGGAAGAATAATTATGGACTCAAAATTCTGCTTAAAGAATAAGAAGCAACCACTCAGCAGTAGAACCATCCTTATGAATGCCCAGCAACTATAGATAAGAGAATTCATAAAGTATTCGAGATTGAAATTGGGCCAACAAGAAGCAATGATTCACTACAAGGCCATCAAGTCAAGGTAAATTATGACATGCCATGCAGTGTTATGAAAATGTGTGGCGAACAAATTCTATAGTTTTACCAACAATGATATATGATTATTCCCAGAGACACTGATAAAATATCAATCACAAAAATTACAATTACAATATAACACAGGCTTGATTCACTAAGTGATGCAAATGTGTTTGGTAGCCATACCGTTATTACAGCAGTAGATCTCTACACAGTGATATTTTGCAAAAGTAATCAATTCAAACCGATTATTTTCTAATAATGTTTTTTCAATTTCCAAATACTATATATACCTTATGATTTATGTAGAATGGGGCCCAGAAACTTGTAAAATTTCCTCTAAAAGCTGTCTAAGTCACAGCACCCAATGTTGACAGAACAACAGTCTGAGCAGAAGTGAATTTTGAATTTCCCGCCTAAATTGTCTACAGTCTCGCACTTAATATATGAGTCTCGCAGAAAGTTTAAGTTACAGTAAAAAAGGCATATTGATTATTAATATGTCTGTAAAATTCATGGCAGTGTGCCAAAATTAATTAGGTAATTAAAGATAAGTTGTTAAAATATTGGTAAAACAACATCAGCAACAGTAACTGTTATCAGAGTCATTTACAGGTAAAGGGAGACAACTCTTCTTGTCAGCTCTTTTTATGGGCTCAAAACAATCTCAAGGTACATATGAATGTAACTGTATTTTTAAACTCCTAACAATTAGTATCATTGGCCAATATTAATTCTTGAATTGGCCAAATATAATATTTTTATTCATATTATATGTACGTCTCATGCAGAAGATATAATTTTTATAATTTATAATTTTTCTATAATTTTTCTATTTAGGTATATTGAAAATATTAACATAAAACTATTGAAGAATGTACACATTTTGACTTTTTTTCTTTATTTTCATACACAACAACACGATTTAAAAAAATTCAAAATAACATCATAATGATGTGTTGGGCCAACAGTGACCCAACACCTGTTTGCCAACATCAGTGTCTGCAAACACCATTCAACCTGTGCAAACATATATTATCAAGCTTTTAACAATTAGTATCATGGCCGACAGTAATTCTTGATGTGGCCAACGATTATATATTTATTCATATATTTATGTCACGTTCCGAAGTTCTTGCTTACAGCCTTTAATTTTTATATTTATATTTTGAAAATATCTAACACCAAAATATAAAAAGAATATATGCCTACATAATTTGACTTTTTTCTTTATATTCACACATAACAACACAAATTTAATTCTTACTACATTTTAAAACAACAACATATAATGATATGTTGGGCCAACGATGACCCAACACCTGTTTGCCAACACCAGTGTCTGCCAACACTATCCAACTTGTGCCAACGTTGGGCCAACAGAGCGGTGCTGCCTGGGATACGTTTAAAATGCAAATTCAAAATTTTCTAAAACTTATTTCTAAATTACAAAAAGATTCCCAAGTATCCCAACGTAAAGACCTTGAGTCTAAATACAAGAAACTATGCCGAGCTGAATCTTTAAACCCTGGACTTTATATTGATCAAATTTCGGAACTTAAGAAACAGTTACAAGAATTTTAAATTTTAGAGTTTCAAGGGAATTTATTAAGATGTAAAGCTAAGGACCTTGAACTCGGCGAGAAACCTTCCAGTTATTTTTTGTGCAAGGAAGCAAGGAGAGGACAAAATAAATCTATTTCAACTATTGATGATCAATTTGGCAATACATTTAATACCTCTCCTGACATCATGGGTGTTTTTCGAAATTTTTATTCCAAATTATTAAGTGCAGAGCCCATTGATGAAGTAAGCTGTAAACACTTCCTTGCTGATTTACCTACTCTTGATTCGGACATTTCGACCACTCTGGAAGGTGCCATTACAAAAGATGAAATCTTAGGGGCCCTTAAGGCAATGGAGAACAATAAGTCTCCAGGTCCAGATGGGCTAACAAAGGAATTTTATGTTGCTTCTTTCCCTTTTCTTGGTGACGTTATCCATCGTGTTGTCAATCTGTGTTTTCAGCAGGAATCTCTCCCTGCGTCCTTTAAGACTTCCTATATCACTCTCCTCTGTAAGGACCCCCTTAATGCTTCCAATGTTAAAAATTGGCGTCCTATCTCTTTATTAAATGTTGATGTCAAAATTATATCTAAATTGATGTGCACACGTTTAGGCAATGTAATTGGGGATATAGTACACTTAGACCAAACCTGTGCTGTACCTGGTAGGTCCATTCAGGACAATTGTCATTTAATGCGTAATGTGCTGGACTATGTGGAGCAAAAAAACCTCCCGTGTGCCTTTATAAGTTTAGATCAGGAAAAGGCTTTTGATAGAGTCTCCCACGAATATTTGTTTAAAGTACTGGACGCTTTTGGCTTTGGTCCAAATTTCAAAAAGTGGGTCAAAATTCTGTACTCGGACATATCTAGTGCAGTAATAGTCAATCAGCACATTTCTCGACCCTTTCCGGTATCGAGGTCAGTCCGGCAGGGTTGTGGTTTATCTCCAGCTCTGTACGTACTAGCACTAGAACCTCTTCTGCATAAAATTCGTCAAAATTCGGATATTAAAGGTGTTAAGTTGCCTGGTTCAAGTGATTTAGCTAAAATCTCTGCTTTTGCTGATGATGGTCTAGGTTTCTGCACAACAGACGCTTCCATATACTATTTGTTAAATACTTACTCTGAGTTTGGCAGGGCGTCTGGCTCCAAATTGAATAAGTCTAAAAGTAAAGGAATTTTTATTGGTAAATGGAAATCCAGGTCTGACCACCCCTTTGGCATTTCTTGGATCGAGCAGTCAAAAATTGTTGGAATTATCACAGGTCAAGAGGTCACTGCGGACGACCAGTTCCACCCAATTCTATCTAAATTCAAACAGGTTCTAAATTCAAACAAGGGACGCCCCATGTCTATATTTGGCAAAACTACTGTGTGCAATGTCATGGCCTTATCTAAACTGTGGTACCGTGGTGCAGTATCACCAGTTTCAAATCATTACATTACCCTCTTTCAAAGAGAAGTATTTAGATTTATTTGGCAATCCAAGGCTGAACCAATGAAACGTTCTGTTTTGTACCAACCCATTTTGGACGGGGGGCTGGGTGCTATACACATCCAATCAAAACTCTATTCATTTTATTTGGTCCATATTCAATCTCTTTTAAAAGAGAAATCAGCCAAATGGATACATTTTGCAAAATATTGGATAGGTCTTTCTCTTCGTACTTTCAATCCATCTTTCGCTTCACTTCTTAAACCCCATTCTGATACTATGCCTTTGTTCTACCAACAATGCATTTCGGCTTTAAAACTATTTCAGTCTTTATCTTCTGACCCGTTGGTAGACATTCTAAATTTTGATTCCAGAGATTTCTATCTCTGCCTTTTGAAAAATGTCACTGAAAATCGCCTTGAGCGAATATATCCACAAATAAACTTTCGAGATGTTTGGCTTAATTTACATAATTCATTTGTGGATCCTCTTTCAAAATCAGTTAATTTCCGTCTTATTCATAACTCCCTTATCCTCGGCTACCGCCTCTTCCTCACTCATAGAGCTCCCTCCCCTAACTGTGTCCTCTGTCTGTCTGCAGTAGAATCTTCTGATCACCTCTTTATCTACTGTCCTTGTGTTAATGTGTTGTGGAATATCATTTTTCAGTGGTTAAATTTGCTCTCTGGTGGCTTAATCAAAAAGTGTAATGAGGTTGTCCGTTTTGGACTTATTCCTCACCTTCCAAATTCAAAAATAAAATCCGTTTGTGTATATTTACTTTCCCTTGGCAAATATTGTATTTGGCATATTCGGAATTTGAACAGATTCGAACACAAACGGTTAACTGGGAATGATATTGTCTTGCGTTTCCTCTCCCTCCTTAAGACACGTATTATGGTCGACTATTTCCGTCTGTCTTTATCTGACTTTTCACTGTACTGGCTTTCTAGCAATATATTCTGTCATATTGATGCTATCACTAATAAGCTTACATTTCATATATAAATAATCATTTGTCCATTATAGCATTTATAATTTCCAGATGTACTATTGCATAGTACATTTGTAATCCTATTATTCATTTATAATATTAATTACATTTATATTACTTAATGTGTGCATGATGTGTGAAAGTCTGTCAACATTGTACAGTATACATATGTACATATAAATATGTGTATATATTAAGGTATTGTAACAATACAGTGCTTTGTCTATGTTACTCCAACGACAACATTGTAAATATCAAAATAATACTTTTAAATAATATTGCCATTATGTCTTTTCATTAATGTATGTACATTTCAAATTTAATCATGTGAAAATAATTGTACACATTCTATCTCACATGCCTTGTCTTGTCTCACTATACCCTCTCGTGTTTGAGTCGTCTTCTTCTAGTTATCTTTTACTGTTAGTGGCCACTACCCCGTCAACTGTGATAAATTGTTTTTATTTCTGGGTGTAGTGGTCATTGTCTGTCCATTATTGTACATTTCACTTTTTGTCAATAAATTATTAGAAATGGTTTATCCGAGGCGTGGTTATTGCTAGTTGAAAACTAATCCCAATACCCCGCGCTGACGCCCTTCATTGGGCGGCATGCGCAATTTTTGTTAGCTCCTACGGGGGCCTCATTTACCAAAATAAAAAATAGAACAATCTAAAAGTTAAGAGTGAAACTGTACCTGCTCATCGTAGGCATTTTATTATGTATTTTCGCTCGACTTTCTTGTGCGCAACAACGCCTCCACAATTCTCAATTCACTTTCAAAACAATTTAAATATCACGAATCGATTGTATTATTTAGATAAAGGAAGAAAGTTAAATACATATATGGAACAAGCGTTGTGTCAACCAAGTTTACCGCCGCCAGCCCACAAGTCGATTAGAGTTGTCTTCTCTTATAACAGCCATTCTCGGCTACGTACTGAAATCGTTCTTTCGAGTCGCCCATACACCTAACACAGTATGGACGGCGGATGTACGTTTCCTTTGATATTGTTAAAGTTTTATTCTCAAAATGCACCATTAACGGATTTCTATATCGGAAATGCTTATAATAATGACTTCACAAAGTGAACTTATTCCAGGTCTTTCTAGAGAATAGTGTTATTGACTGTGCTTAAGTGTTATTAAATTTATTTTATATACTTATCATTCTCAAAACACCTTCACAGAAAACACTCCCGCGAGAGCTTGCTATATAAGACATGTGTTGTCCATCTCTAGTGTATTGCTAACGCAGTACATATACTAAAATTGGAACGATACAGAGAAGATTAGCATGGCCCCTGCGCAAGGATGACACGCAAATTCGTGAAGCGTTCCATATTTTTATTTGAAAAGCATTAATATTTGCACATATACATCCTCTTAACAAGAAAATGCATTTAATTCATCATCCATGATTTTAGCGAAACTCATTCATTCCTTTGTGACAAAATAAGCAATTAAACATATGTTATTAATTTAATATATATTAACAATTTCAATTCATACAAATCAATTTGATAAAATAACTTTACATAAACAATGATAATATTGGGTAATTTAAAACAATGCTATATCTTGTTATCATTGTCATTTCAACATGCCCGCCTTTTACAACGTATACAGTACGTCAGTAGTTAATATCAGTCCTGTTTCTTCCACTAATTTTTCAATAATAACAGCTCACTCAGTTCCAGTTATGCATCAGTTTGTACATATGTTTTCATCACATTGTTAAGAGATTAACTGTTCACCTCAACGCGTTGTCAGTTATGTTTTGATTACAGTTGTTAATATCCTATCCCATTTTCAATAGTTCAATAGTAAAATGACCTGTACCCTGTGTACACATATTTCGTTCCCCATCATATTGTCATCAAGTGAATATACACATCAGCTTTGCGCAGTGGCGGTACCATAGCCAATGAGGTTTATCCGAGGCGTGGTTATTGCTAGTTGAAAACTAATCCCAATACCCCGCGCTGACGCCCTTCATTGGGCGGCATGCGCAATTTTTGTTAGCTCCTACGGGGGCCTCATTTACCAAAATAAAAAATAGAACAATCTAAAAGTTAAGAGTGAAACTGTACCTGCTCATCGTAGGCATTTTATTATGTATTTTCGCTCGACTTTCTTGTGCGCAACAACGCCTCCACAATTCTCAATTCACTTTCAAAACAATTTAAATATCACGAATCGATTGTATTATTTAGATAAAGGAAGAAAGTTAAATACATATATGGAACAAGCGTTGTGTCAACCAAGTTTACCGCCGCCAGCCCACAAGTCGATTAGAGTTGTCTTCTCTTATAACAGCCATTCTCGGCTACGTACTGAAATCGTTCTTTCGAGTCGCCCATACACCTAACACAGTATGGACGGCGGATGTACGTTTCCTTTGATATTGTTAAAGTTTTATTCTCAAAATGCACCATTAACGGATTTCTATATCGGAAATGCTTATAATAATGACTTCACAAAGTGAACTTATTCCAGGTCTTTCTAGAGAATAGTGTTATTGACTGTGCTTAAGTGTTATTAAATTTATTTTATATACTTATCATTCTCAAAACACCTTCACAGAAAACACTCCCGCGAGAGCTTGCTATATAAGACATGTGTTGTCCATCTCTAGTGTATTGCTAACGCAGTACATATACTAAAATTGGAACGATACAGAGAAGATTAGCATGGCCCCTGCGCAAGGATGACACGCAAATTCGTGAAGCGTTCCATATTTTTATTTGAAAAGCATTAATATTTGCACATATACATCCTCTTAACAAGAAAATGCATTTAATTCATCATCCATGATTTTAGCGAAACTCATTCATTCCTTTGTGACAAAATAAGCAATTAAACATATGTTATTAATTTAATATATATTAACAATTTCAATTCATACAAATCAATTTGATAAAATAACTTTACATAAACAATGATAATATTGGGTAATTTAAAACAATGCTATATCTTGTTATCATTGTCATTTCAACATGCCCGCCTTTTACAACGTATACAGTACGTCAGTAGTTAATATCAGTCCTGTTTCTTCCACTAATTTTTCAATAATAACAGCTCACTCAGTTCCAGTTATGCATCAGTTTGTACATATGTTTTCATCACATTGTTAAGAGATTAACTGTTCACCTCAACGCGTTGTCAGTTATGTTTTGATTACAGTTGTTAATATCCTATCCCATTTTCAATAGTTCAATAGTAAAATGACCTGTACCCTGTGTACACATATTTCGTTCCCCATCATATTGTCATCAAGTGAATATACACATCAGCTTTGCGCAGTCGCGGTACCATAGCCGTTACTGTGTTTTTGCCTTCACATTTTTGCTAATTTCTTCCTTTCTGTTCACAGTTCTACGGGCGGGCATCCTGTGTTTACCTCAGGTGTGACTTCGGTCTCCCCCCCATCTCACCATGGCGTACACCTCAGCGGTTGACTTTGGACCTATTCCACGAGAATACTATGACCCTGACACCTCTTCACGGACGGTAAAGATCGACTCATCTCGAAAGGGACTTTCAAGAGATCGTCTTGTCAAGGTATTGAAAACTCTCCCGTACTTCCGCATGTCATATGTAGACACTATCTGGAGAAAAGAGAAGGCAGGAACTTTCTATGTGACCTTTTGTAAAAAAGAACATTGTGATTTATTTCTGCAAACAGGGGTAATAGAAGATCAGGATTTGAAACTTTTAATTACTCATTATGAGAAGCAAGTCGTTACATTCAGAATCCACTGGCTTGACAGGGATGTTCGACATAGTTTTGTGTGTGCCTTCTTTAGTAAATTTGGCAAAGTGTTAGACTGCCAGTTTGCAGAGGAAGACATGGACGGAGACGTGAAAAGAACTGGGGTAAGGAAAGTCACTGTTGAGATAAATGAGAGATCAAAGGATGACATACCTCATATAGCCAGATTCAGGGGTGAGAGAATGCTGATAACGGCCCCTGGTCGTCTGCCAGTCTGTCTGAGATGTCACACTGTTGGGCATCTCAGGGTAGATTGTCCCCGGACGTGGGCTGCCAGGAATGCTTGGCTAGAGAGGCAGGAGAATTTGAAGGGAATGGAGGATGGGGATAGACACAGTGATAGGGGGGGTGAAGGAATGGACGAGGGAATAACTGGGACTGATACCGTTATAGCTAACTTACCAGACCCTATGCTTAACCCCGACCCTACTCCCACAAATGATCCCGAACATAACATCGAGGTTGACCCCGAGCTCGACCCTGTGATTGACATTGACCCTGTGCCCGACCAACCCTTAGAGCCAGTACCCGAGTCAGTGCTTGACCCCACGCCAGAGGACATGTTTCTTACCCCCGGGGAGTCCAACTTTCAACTTGTCAAAGGCAAGAAGAGGAGGTCGAGAAAAGGGCACCACTTGTCAGATAGTAGTGGGGGGGAGGAGTCGAAAGGGGAGAAGCGGGGATGCATGCCCTCGGACGTGTCTGCTGCAGCTGCTTTAGCTGTTGGTCCTGTGACCAAGGCAAGGCGGTCTGCTACCCCTTCCCCCAATCGGCCCATCCCTAGTACATCGTCTGAGTCCTCCCAGAGCAGGACAAGTAGGTCCAAGTCCCATGCTGTTGCCCACTTGCCACCTGTGTATAACCCGGCAAGGACAGATAACCCAACCTGACCTGCTGAGTATTAATGTACCCAAGCCTAACGACCCACGCAATGCCCATCGACTTTGAAAATGATCAATGCTTGTCTGTGCTTGACGCCTGGTCAGTCCCTACGGGGAGCTGTGATTTCTCTGTTGTTCATGTATTTAATATACTGTATATAAATTATCTTACGCTTTTAATAGCTCTTTATTGTTTTGGCTTTTATTGTTATATCCTTGTTGACATGCATGTTGTTTGTGTGTATGTATATTTTATGAATGCTTCCTGTATGTCTGTTGGTTGTTGTGTGGTATTGGTATTATAAACTAAATAATAATGTATAATTTTCTATCAATTAATTGTAATGGCTTGTTATCTTCACCTGCAAAAATTAAGTTATTATCCCATAAATTCCATTCTGAATGTATTGATATTTTATTTCTTCAAGAAACCCATGTTTGTAATATTTCTACTGCTAAATATTATGAGTCAAAATTTAAAGGTAAAGCCTTTTGGAGTTTCGGTACTAATTCAAGTAGAGGGGTGGGCGTAGTTATTTCAGATAGGCAAAATTACTCTGTGAAACATTTCCATTTCGACTGCGATGGTAGATATGTAATTATAGATTTAATTTTTAATGGTGTTAAGTCTAGGTTCATTAATATATATGCCCCAAATAACCTTTCAGAAAGGGTTGCCTTTTTCAAATCCATCGCTCATTACTTAGTTACTAATAGATCTCTTATATTCGGTGGGGATTTTAATTGTGTGAATAATTTAAAATTAGATAAAGTAGGAGGGAACTTAGATCAAAATCAAGCTGGGGCGAATATTATAAACAACTGGGTTTCTGATTTTCACCTTACTGATATATATCGTTCTATGTTTCCAGACTCGGTGGCGGTAACTTGGAGAAACTCCTCTGGTGTTGGCTCTCGTCTTGATCGCTTCTATATCTCATCTTCCCTGGTCGAATCTGCGACTGCTTCAGGTATCTCACCCTGCTCTTTTTCTGACCATGATTATGTGTTTGTTAAGCTCAGAGATTTACAAGGCATAGACTTTGGTCCCAGCTATTGGAAATGTAACAATAGCGTTTTTGATGGCGATTTTATTAAATTTTTCTCGGGCTTTTGCCAAACTAATATCCCCCCTTTGGATAATATAACTTTGGAATGGTGGGATACGTTTAAAATGCAAATTCAAAATTTTCTAAAACTTATTTCTAAATTACAAAAAGATTCCCAAGTATCCCAACGTAAAGACCTTGAGTCTAAATACAAGAAACTATGCCGAGCTGAATCTTTAAACCCTGGACTTTATATTGATCAAATTTCGGAACTTAAGAAACAGTTAAAAGAATTTGAAATTTTAGAGTTTCAAGGGAATTTATTAAGATGTACAGCTAAGGACCTTGAACTCGGCGAGAAACCTTCCAGTTATTTTTTGTGCAAGGAAGCAAGGAGAGGACAAAATAAATCGATTTCAACTATTGACGATCAATTTGGCAATACATTTAATACCTCTCCTGACATCATGGGTGTTTTTCGAAATTTTTATTCCAAATTATTAAGTGCAGAGCCCATTGATGAAGTAAGCTGTAAACACTTCCTTGCTGATTTACCTACTCTTGATTCGGACATTTCGACCACTCTGGAAGGTGCCATTACAAAAGATGAAATCTTAGGGGCCCTTAAGGCAATGGAGAACAATAAGTCTCCAGGTCCAGATGGGCTAACAAAGGAATTTTATGTTGCTTCTTTCCCTTTTCTTGGTGATGTTATCCATCGTGTTGTCAATCTGTGTTTTCAGCAGGAATCTCTCCCTGCGTCCTCTAAGACTTCCTATATCACTCTCCTCTGTAAGGACCCCCTTAATGCTTCCAATGTTAAAAATTGGCGTCCTATCTCTTTATTAAATGTTGATGTCAAAATTATATCTAAAATGATGTGCACACGTTTAGGCAATGTAATTGGGGATAAAGTACACTTAGACCAAACCTGTGCTGTACCTGGTAGGTCCATTCAGGACAATTGTCATTTAATGCGTAATGTGCTGGACTATGTGGAGCAAAAAAACCTCCCTTGTGCCTTTATAAGTTTAGATCAGGAAAAGGCTTTTGATAGAGTCTCCCACGAATATTTGTTTAAAGTACTGGACGTTTTTGGCTTTGGTCCAAATTTCAAAAAGTGGGTCAAAATTCTTTACTCGGACATATCTAGTGCAGTAATAGTCAATCAGCACATTTCTCGGCCCTTTCCGGTATCGAGGTCAGTCCGGCAGGGTTGTGGTTTATCTCCAGCTCTGTACGCACTAGCACTAGAACCTCTTCTGCATAAAATTCGTCAAAATTCGGATATTAAAGGTGTTAAGTTGCCTGGTTCAAGTGATTCAGCTAAAATCTCTGCTTTTGCTGATGATGGTCTAGGTTTCTGCACAACAGACGCTTCCATATACTATTTGTTAAATACTTACTCTGACTTTGGCAGGGCGTCTGGCTCCAAATTGAATAAGTCTAAAAGTAAAGGAATTTTTATTGGTAAATGGAAATCCAGGTCTGACCACCCCTTTGGCATTTCTTGGATCGAGCAGTCAAAAATTGTTGGAATTATCACAGGTCAAGAGGTCACTGCGGACGACCAGTTCCACCCAATTCTATCTAAATTCAAACAGGTTCTAAATTCAAACGAGGGACGCCCCATGTCTATATTTGGCAAAACTACTGTGTGCAATGTCATGGCCTTATCTAATCTGTGGTACCGTGGTGCAGTATCACCAGTTTCAAATCATTACATTACCCTCTTTCAAAGAGAAGTATTTAGATTTATTTGGCAATCCAAGGCTGAACCAATGAAACGTTCTGTTTTGTACCAACCCATTTTGGACGGGGGGCTGGGTGCTATACACATCCAATCAAAACTCTATTCATTTTATTTGGTCCATATTCAATCTCTTTTAAAAGAGAAATCAGCCAAATGGATACATTTTGCAAAATATTGGATAGGTCTTTCTCTTCGTACTTTCAATCAATCTTTCGCTTCACTTCTTATACCCCATTCTGATACTATGCCTTTGTTCTACCAACAATGCATTTCGGCTTTAAAACTATTTCAGTCTTTATCTTCTGACCCGTTGGTAGACATTCTAAATTTTCAGGGATTCCAGGGATTTCTATCTCTGCCTTTTGAAAAATGTCACTGAAAATCGCCTTGAGCGAATATATCCACAAATAAACTTTCGAGATGTTTGGCTTAATTTACAAAATTCATTTGTGGATCCTCTTTCAAAATCAGTTAATTTCCGTCTTATTCATAACTCCCTTATCCCCGGCTACCGCCTCTTCCTCACTCATAGAGCTCCCTCCCCTAACTGTGTCCTCTGTCTGTCTGCAGTAGAATCTTCTGATCACCTCTTTATCTTCTGTCCTTGTGTTAATGTGTTGTGGAATATCATTTTTCAGTGGTTAAATTTGCTCTATGGTGGCTTAATCAAAAAGTGTAATGAGGTTGTCCGTTTTGGACTTATTCCTCACCTTCCAAATTCAAAAATAAAATCCGTTTGTGTATATTTACTTTCCCTTGGCAAATATTGTATTTGGAATATTCGAAATTTGAACAGATTCGAACACAAACGGTTAACTGGGAATGATATTGTCTTGCGTTTCCTCTCCCTCCTTAAGACACGTATTATGGTCGACTATTTCCGTCTGTCTTTATCTGACTTTTCACTGTACTGGCTTTCTAGCAATATATTCTGCCATATTGATGCTATCACTAATAAGCTTACATTTCATATATAAATAATCATTTGTCCATTATAGCATTTATAATTTCCAGATGTACTATTGCATAGTACATTTGTAATCCTATTATTCATTTATAATATTAATTACATTTATATTACTTAGTGTGTGCATGATGTGTGAAAGTCTGTCAACATTGTACAGTATATATGTACATATAAATATGTGTATATATTAAGGTATTGTAACAATACAGTGATTTGTCTATGTTACTCAAAAGACAAAATTGTAAATATCAAAATAATACTTTTTAATAATTTTGCCATTATTTCTTTTCATTAATGTATGTACATTTCAAAAATAATCATGTGAAAATAATTGTACACATTCTATCTCACATGCCTTGTCTTGTCTCACTATACCCTCTCGTGTTTGAGTAGCCTTCTTCTAGTTATCTTTACTGTTAGTGGCCACTACCCCGTCCACTGTGATAAGCTGTTTTTATTTCTGGGTGTAGTGGTCATTGTCTGTCCATTATTGTACATATCACTTTTTGTCTATAAATTATTAGAAATGGTTTATCCGAGGCGTGGTTATTGCTAGTTGAAAACTAATCCCAATACCCCGCGCTGACGCCCTTCATTGGGCGGCATGCGCAATTTTTGTTAGCTCCTACGGGGGCCTCATTTACCAAATTAAAAAATAGAACAATCTAAAAGTTAAGAGTGAAACTGTACCTGCTCATCGTAGGCATTTTATTATGTATTTTCGCTCGAATTTCTTGTGCGCAACAACGCCTCCATAATTCTCAATTCACTTTCAAAACAATTTAAATATCACGAATCGATTGTATTATTTAGATAAAGGAAGAAAGTTAAATACATATATGGAACAAGCGTTGTGTCAACCAAGTTTACCGCCGCCAGCCCACAAGTCGATTAGAGTTGTCTTCTCTTATAACAGCCATTCTCGGCTACGTACTGAAAACGTTCTTTCGAGTCGCCCATACACCTAACACAGTATGGACGGCGGATGTACGTTTCCTTTGATATTGTTAAAAGTTTTATTCTCAAAATGCACCATTGACGGATTTCTATATCGGAAATGCTTATAACAAGCAGACAGAGTCGGCCATATCCCCCGCCTTTGGGAACATTTATTGAAGAATAGTTGTTGAATAACAGTGACTATGAACCTTCTCCTTATAGCCTGATGTAGCAGGATGGATGATGATTTGTTGGCTCAGCAGGGCAGGGATGCCACTCCCTGTAAGGTTTGTAACATATCAAAACAATCTTAGCCTACCCAATATAAGGTTCATGGCAACTGATGGTTATCGTTTGCTGATGATCAGGATGAAAATAGTTAGAAGTTTTTTTAGGTTGTGTCAAAGCCAAGGAGTATGCACACATAATTTAATCTCCTTAGACCAAGTGGTTCTGAAGAAGAAGACAAAATGCAAAAAGTTTACAGACGGACAGACGGATGAATGGACGGACGGACGCCGGACACCGTGCCATGCCATTAGCCAGATGAGCTAAAAATACATCCAAGGCAGTTTTTGAGTTAATTATTTAGTTATGTATCCATGGAAATGGTAAAAATTAAACAAATTAAAATATTTGAAGAAGATGAAAACCCCAAAAGGCACATCTACACATGATGATTGTTCCACACACAAAATGTCGTTGAGCTATGTCTTATAGTTTTCGAATTCTGCTCCTGAAACGAAATTCTTAGTTACATTTCCATGGAAACGGTCCAAAAAAATAACTTGAAGAAGTTGAAAATCCCAAAAGGCACATCTACACATGATGATTGTTCCACACACCAAGTTTCGTTGAGATATGTCTTATAGTTTTCGATTTCTGCTCCGGAAACGAAATTCTAAGTTACATTTCCATAGAAACGGTCCAAAAAAATAACTTGAAGAAGTTGAAAACCCCACAAGGCACATCTACACATGATGATTGTTCCACACACCAAGTTTCGTTGATATATGTCTTATAGTTTTCGAGTTCTGCTCCGGAAACGAAATTCTAAGTTACATTTCCATGGAAACGGTCAACAAAAAACAACTCGAAGAAGTTGAAAACCCCAAAAGGCACATCTACACATGATGATTCTTCCACACATAAAGTTTCGTTGAGATATGTCTTATAGTTTTCGATTTCTGCTCCGGAAACGAAATTCTAATTTACATTTCCATGGAAACGGTCAAAAAAAATAACTCGAAGAAGTTGAAAACCCCAAAAGGCACATCTACACATGATGATTGTTCCACACACAAAGTTTTGTTGAGATATGTCTTATAGTTTTCGAGTTCTGCTCCGGAAACGAAATTCGAAGTTCCGTTTCCATGGAAACATTAAAAAAAAATAACTCGAAGAAGTTGAAAACCCCAAAAGGCACATCTACACATGATGATTGTTCCACACACCGAGTTTCGTTGAGATATGTCTTATAGTTTTGAAGTTTGAGGCCGGAATGGAAAAGCCCAGACGCACAGACGGACAGACGGACGGACGGACGGAGCTCATTTCTATATCCCCGCCAACTTCGTTGTGGCGGGGGATAATAATGACTTCACAAAGTGAACTTAATCCAGGTCTTTCTAGAGAATAGTGTTATTTACTGTGCTTAAGTGTTATTAAATTTATTTTATATACTCATCATTCTCAAAACACCTTCACAGAAAACATCCCAGCGAGAGGTAGCTATATAAGACATGTGTTGTCCATCTTTAGTGTATTGCTAACGCAGTACATATACTAAAATTGGAACGATACAGAGAAGATTAGCATGGCCCCTGCGCAAGGATGACACGCAAAGTCGTGAAGCGTTCCATATTTTTATTTGAAAAGCATTAATATTTGCACATATACATCCTCTTAACAAGAAAATGCATTTAATTTATCATCCATGATTTTAGCCAAACTCATTCATTCCTTTGTGACAAAATACGCAATTAAATATATGTTATTAATTTAATATATATTAACAATTTCAATTCATAAAAACCAATTTGATAAAATAACTTTGTATAAACAATGATAATATCGGGTAATTTAAAACAATGCTATATCTTGTTATCATTGTCATTTCAACTAACATATGGGCAGAGGCCGAAATTAAACGACCCATTTACAAACACAGTAGTTTGTATGAAATATGCAACATGATAGACAAAATCGTGTCAGTTTGTCTGCCAAGACAGCGGCGATACACTGTCCGGTATTCAATGAACATGTTAATGTTCAGCAACATTCAATGAATCTCAATATAATAACGTATTTTTATGTTTGACTGTCTGACAACATAATATCACAAATGTTCCTTTTACTTCTGTTCGTCTTCCTTCGTCTTGCCACGGATACCTGAAAATTATTAAGTATATTTTTACACATAATTCCGCGTATTTCATTCTCGTTAACATCGCTCATATCGCTTACAGTGCATTAGGATATACAATTATAATGTACTGAAGATACCTATTTGCAAAATAAACTATTTATATATTTAAGTGACCTTCTGGTTTTATTTAGTGAATTGTATGAATGATTTCGTAAGACTTATTTGAATTCATATCACATAATATGCAAAAATTATACTCATTGTTAGGTGATCTCGTTGGAGAAACAGTCCAGATTAACTAGCTGTATATATCAATATCATCGTAAGCATAAGAGTTTGTCAACTTAAAGAGCCATCGAGTATGCTTCAAATACAAAATATATTTAAATATATAGAGAGAAATCTAGGTAGAGAAATCTTTCATCTACAACATGTGAGAAATAATTATCATGTCACACAAGCGTATTTCACTTATATCGCGGCTGCTAGTATTATGGCAGGGAGAAAGCCCGCAACGCCACGTGGCTATGCTTTGCATTGCACCCAAACCTTACCTTACATTCCTCAGATTGTCGGGTAGGGTTGGTGTGTTTGTTGATGACCGGTACTGCCTAAAATCCGTGAAGCTGACCGCAGGGACCTGTGTATCTGATGTCGAGTGCAGATAATCCTCCCACTCCTGGCAGGCTTCTGGGGAGAGGCGACTAGTTTCCTCCCACTTCCGAAGATCACCGAAAAAGGAAGATCTCATCTCCTCGATGGCAGTGAGGTCGTAGACAGCGGTCGTCAACCCGTCCTCCATGTCCTGCAGGTTGAGAGGCACGTAGCGGTAGACTTCGTCTTGAAGAGGCAAGTCTTTGTACGCCATCATCAGCTGGTCTTCTTGAAGAAACAACTTGAAAATGTGTGGCTGGGAGTGGCCTTTCAGTGGGCTGCATCTGGCAAACAGGCGCCGGATGTCCCACACTCCCTGCAATAGTTCTGCAGATGACCGTCCTGGTTTATAGGCACCCTGTAGGACCTGCGGAAATTGGTTGACTGTTGGAGCTGCTGATCGGTGAATGCCTGGGAAAATGTTGAGAACATCTGGTCTATGTCCTCGTGAGTGTGACCCACCATCAGGAAGCTCAGCTTGAACTGCGATATAATAGAGAGTAGGTCTACATAAAATTAAGAACTCCATCAAACTAAGTTGAGCTCTACTGTTAGAAATAGAGCTCCCGACCCAACCCTTTAAATTTCAAATAAAATGTATATATTATGACGGTCGGGGTGACCACTGTATTCATTAGAAAAGTATATATATATATATATATATATATATATATATACTTACATTTCATTATATGATATGTAACCACGGTTATACAACTTAAGTTTAATAAAGAATTGAACTGAATATTCGCTTTCTATTGGACTGAGAAGATCGGTTGAAACTAGCTCTGACAAAAAATATTGAAAAGGTGATTTTCTAGTGCAATTAAGGCTACAAACATTACATGAAAGACATTTTACACGCCATTAATATTGTAGCATCACATTAAGGCACATATTGCTGAGCCTATGGACACATTTCACGGCAATACATGTGAGGGTCCTGAAATCAAAAACAAAGCTCAGAATTTCAACAAAGTATCCATCTGTCTATATCTCAAGTGAACTTACACCTGAAGAGCTTCGAACCCAACACTCATTTAGGACTCTACTAAAGGAAATCGGCAAAGATTCAAAATATCGTGTGTATGGATCAAAAATCGTTACAAGTAAACAATAGGACATCTTAGAGGTTTGCTCCTGGAATTGTGGGGGTTGGTCCCTTAAGGAAAATGATAACTCTTCCTTCAGAGAAAATCTTATTTTATGTGATAATTGACATGTGATAGCATTGTGTGAAACATTTTAAACAGGAAATGATAGACTATCACTGCCAGGTTATACTTGGTGGGGCAATAACAGGAAATCAACACATTCTAGAGCCCGACGTGGATCAGGTGGAGTAGGCTTTTTTATTAGAAATTATGTTTTAGACAATGTTAATGTTACTGTTTTAGATAGCAATGAGGAAGATATACTGTGGCTAGAGATGAAATGTAAACACAATGACCTATGTGTATGTGTGTGTGCTATCTCAGCCCTGCTTGGTCATCCTATGTCAAAAAGATGCAGAAGAATTTTATAACACACTCAGAAATCAACTATGTCTATATCAGAATCAAGGAATCAGTTTTCTCTGTGGTGACTTTAATTCAAGAATGGGCACAAATTCAGATTTCATCGACAAGAAAAATAATAGACTATACTGAAAATTCCTATGGCCATTATCTCATGGATGTTTTAAGCGATTGCAATTTTTGTACGTTAAATGGTCGCTCATCAGACGATAACTACACCTACATCAGTAAACTTGGAAAATCAGTTGTAGATTATGCTTTGGTATCTCACGAACAGCTTTCTTTATACACAGACTTTACAGTCCAGCCAATGACAGAAGCTATACACGACTATAATATTGACATTCCATCACCATTGCCTGACCATTCTCTGCTCAAGTGGAAACTATGCTTATCAGGTCTTATGGATAATTTGTCACACACCCCTTGCAATAATAATGTGAACACAGAAACAGTAAAACCAGGATTTAAACTTGAATGTTTCCCAATAAACTTTCTTAATCCAGGAAATATAAGTGCATCAGTCCGTGAGACTATTACATCAATTCAAGAAAACGTTGAAGCCATGGAGGATATAGATAAGACCTACAATGACTTCCAACACTTGTTAATATCTGAATTAGAAACAGTAGCTTCACGAAAAGTGCCATTCCCTAAAACGATTAAAGCACACAAGTGCAAGACGAAACCTTATTGGGACATTATACTACAAGACAAGTGGAACTCTGTCTGTTCAGCTGAAAAGAGGTGGAGAAAGAACACTGTTTCAAGTCAATCAAGGAAAAAGCTGAAAAGCGACTATATTCAAGAACGAAATACCTTTGATCGCCTACTTAAGTCATACAAATGCAAACATCAACTGAGGAAGCAACAAGACCTAGATGATCTACTGAATCAACACGAAGATAAAAACTTTTGGAAAGAAATAGGAAAAAAGGCATGGGAAGTCAGCGTAAACCAATTATTCCAATGGAGGTTGTTAATGATAAAGTGACTGTTCTATCAAATACAAGTGATGTCATGTCACAGTGGAAATATGACTATGAGAATCTGTATAACGCCCCAATGCAGGAACCCTGTGATATGATACACTATAACTCTGTGAGGGTGGAACTGCAAACAATGGAACATTCTCAAAATAAAGTAGACAACCAAACATTGAACTCTAAATCACACTTGAAGAGGTTAAATCTGCAATATATAAAGCAAAAAATCTCAAGGCAGCCGGATGTGATGAAATCCCAGCTGAAGCTCTAAAGAATGACAACTGTGTTAATCTACTACATAAGATATTCACCTATTGTTTTGAACATGGAGTTACACCTAGTCATTAGAGGAAAGGTATAATTACACCCATTGTTAAACTTGGTAGCACTAATCTTAGATGCCCCCTGACATATCGAGGAATAACACTGCTTTCAGTACCTTGTAAAATCTACTGTGATGTTTTAAATCAAAGGCTTTCAAAGTATCTTGAAGACAATAATTTATTAAGAGAAGAACAAAATGGCTTTAGAAAACAGCGGAGCTGTGAAGAACACATATATACATTATATTCAATAACCCAAAATCCAAAATCTGCCAAACAAAGTACTTTTTGTGGATTTATAGATTGAAGAAAAGCATTCGACAGTGTGAACCGTGATTGTTTATGGTATAAGTTGTGTAAGGCCGGGATCTCAGGAAAAATTCCTAACAGTATTAAATCTCTTTATGAAGATGTACAGTGTGCTGTGAAAGTAAACGGATATATGACGCCTACATTCAGTGTAAGGAAGGGAGTGAAACAAGGCTGCACCTTGTCCCAAACTTTATTTTCTGTGTTCATCAATGACCTAGCTGAAGATATTAATGCTTTAAATTGTGGAATATCTATAGAAAATGTGTGTTTATCAATTTTATTATTTGCTGATGATATTGTGCTTATAGCCCCAAGTGAAGTAGCTCTACAAGCAATGTTCGATGCTGTGAATAAGTGGTGTTTTAAGTGGCAATTGCAGTTAAATGTGGATAAATCTAAAGTGATTCATTTCAGGAATAATAATAAAACCAAATCAACCACCAAGTTTAGAAATTGTGATCAAATATAAATATCTGGGTCTCTGGTTCCATGAACACCTGGACTAAACTTTACTGCAAAGGAATTGCCAAATCTGCTAGCAGAGCCTTATCAAGTCTACAAGAAAAATATTTTGATGCTGGAGGTATGACATATGACAGATTCACCAAGCTTTTTAAATCTCTTGTCCAGTCAATATTGAATTATGGTACATCAATCTGGGGTTTTAAGGAACATAGTGCAATTAACTCTGTCCAGAATAGAGCATGCAGGCTGTACCTGGGTGTAAGCAGAAATACTTCAAACTGTGCAGTGAGAGGAGAGCTTGGATTGAAAAGTTGTATCACTAAACAAAGGATTGAAATATTCCGACTCTACTCAAGATTAATCAAACACATCAGACTTTTATTTGATTCATTAAACAGTTGGTCAAAAAGAAGAAAATCATCCTGGTTATCACGGGTTATCTCCCTTAGTGGAAAACTTGGTATTAATATTATTGAAGCAGAAGAAATGTCAACCACAGGCTTTATTAATAAGGTTAAACAAAGGCCCTATGTGTTAGATAATGAACAATGGTTGTGTGCGCTATGGAACGATAAAAATCAGTTAAATGGGAATAAACTCAGAACTTACAGATCCTACAAGAAAGATCTACTCCCTGAAAGTTATCTTTTACAAAATATTCCACGGTATAAAAGAAAATATCTTGCCAAGCTCAGATGTGGATCTCTGGGTCTATCAATTGAATCTGGGAGGTATACACAACCTGCCACACCCCTACATCTACGGAAGTGCCCCTTTTGTGATACTCTAGAGGATGAAGTTCATTTCCTGATTGACTGTCCAATGTATGATGATCTAAGATATCGCTTACTTAGAAGTGACTGTATTCAAGAGAACATTGCGGACCTCTCATCAGCTGAGAAAACAATAAATTAATGACTTGTGATGGCATCCAGCACCTTTTAGTTGAATGTGTTTTAACATGTTTATGCGAAGAAGTAGACTTTTAAACAATATATAAAATGTAAAAAAGAAAGTATGTGTAAGGTTGGAGTGTCTGTGGATGTATGTTTTGATGAGTTGGTAAGTGTAAGATTACAATGTATGTGAGTATGTATTATATGCTGATTGATAGAGTATATACCTCAGTGAGTGGCTGAGAGAGTCGATGAATTTGTATCGGTGTGTAAGGGAGTATGTGAGTGTGTTCTGTGAGGGTGTGAATGTGAGCGTTTGGTGGTCGTTGGCGATTGATATGGGTAGACAGTGAGAATGTACATATATAAGTGTAAATAATGAGGGCTGAGTGGCAGAGTATGTATGGCTGGATGTTGGGACCTGATGAATGATGTTGAGTTAATATGAGAGTTTGAAGGGAGTAAGAGTATGTATGCATGATGCATGTATGTATGTGTGTATGTATGTGTATGTATAATGTGATAACGCGTGGATGTGTGAGTATATGTGTGTATACATGTATGTACATACTAATATACTAATGTACTAATGTATGGGTATGTGTATGTATGTGGTGTAGACAGGTACTAATGCACTAATGTACTGATGGATGGATATGTGCGTATATGTATGTATTGTATACATGTACTAATGTATGTATGTATGTATGTTTGTTTGTATGTATGTATGTATGTATGTATAATGTGCTAACGTATGGATATGTGCGTATATGTGTGTAGTGTATACATGTATGTGCATACTAATATACTAATGTACTAATGGAACGGTGAAAACCACAGAAGCGTGACGACTCTGCCATGACGTAATGACGCCAGTCGATATAGTGTATTTTTTCAATAAATTAGACACATAGTTTCACTGGTAAGAAGTTACCCCATTGTGCACGTTATATATCGAAAGATACATTAAAATGTGACCATGTAAGAGGATGCTTCATGCTGAATTGTCGTTTTCTGCTTTTATTCAAGAGACAATACAATATTGGCGTAAGCAACATGTGTCTCATATATTTCACGGATATGTTACGAGTAGTTGATCATTTAGAGTAGTTTCTTCTGTCTTAAGTAGCCATGAATGACTACAATTACCAGGTAAATTATATACATTACTTAGCCCACGTGAGTTTAAGATATTTTCAACGAACCCAGGTCATGAATATGAGTGATTATTAATAACGCTATATAATGACATAAAATTGTAAATTATTGAGGATAAATTCACTTCCAAATTCACTGAACATAAAATTCGGTGTCTTAAAACTTTCCATTTCCATTTCCAATCACAATTGATTCGGTCGAACACTTTGAGAGAAGGTCAATCTGATAGTGCTTACTGTCAATGGATTCAACCCCAACAAGGTCGTCAATATCCGGGATATCCTCCATAGTGGAATACTGCAATGGTGAACTGAAGAGAATGAGACCAGGGAGTTTAAATTGTTATCACGTACAACTATTAACAATATGCATTTGTCTGCAAATGGTTTATTTCAGTGTGTTGACGTATCCGGTAAAATTGAAATAAATAAACACCAGGCCTAAGAACGCCGAAATTATTAGGTAGGAAATTATTATCCACAAGGAGAAATTCGTCTTACATTCATATTGCAATAAAACAATAAGGTTAAAGTGATTGGTTACATCAAATATAAAAATATTCACTTGTTCATCCACACTTACAGAAGCAGTTTATGTCGTTCATATATATATTATGTGTGTATTTGTATGTGTGTGTTTGTGTATACATGTACGAAAGATGTATACATATTGCCCTCGTATCGCCTACACCCTATTTTACCTACACCTCAAAACCCCCTCGTATCGCCTACACTAAATGCAGAGCGTCACTTCATCACCCCTAACTGTGTACTATTGTACAGTCAACTTAGCCATTAATGAATATATTCATTATTCATATGGATCGATTTTCCGATGAATTAATCTGATGTTGTCATAGTGGTATCTGATTGAGTATGTGTTGACTGTTTATCCTTGATAACTCCTTGATGTTTTGACTGTATATACAGGATTTCTGTTATAATCCACTTAACACATCAATGTATCTTAATGATATTGTTTTATATTACTTTGATCCACGAAATAGGTGTCACGATCATCTAATCTCCAATTGAGGAATAGGTATATATTAACAATTTTAATGTTGAGCCTCAGTCGGAAAATGGCACATCTTCAAAGACCCGAGTTCGTTACTTCACAGGAAGAAAACGAAGTAGAATAGTTTATTAACGTGTCACATGGTGTTATTAAACACACACAATTGCACATACAACTGTATATATATATTAGAAGTTTATATTACGATGCAATGTTAAGTCTCTATGACATAAATTTTTTGGAAATTATTTGTAACTTTTGTTTGCGACGTATGTGCTTTTGAGAGATTACTAAAGATTACTTACGTAAAGAATAGACTCCGAAAACTCTGCAATAGTTTACACGAAGAGGTTAGTCTGAGGCCGTTAGGCCGAAGACTAACCCCTTCGTGTAACTATTGCAGAGTTTGAGGAGTCTATTCTACTTAAACCTAAATTCGAAACCGGTTTGAGTTATTTCACCTGTAAGCGCGCAATATTGCACGTGCGTTTCATGTTAATATTGACGACTTTTACACCTGCAACCTAAAATTGAAACTGGTTTGGGTTCTACCTGTCGGAACGCAAAAAACACGTGCGTTTCGTGATGATGTTGACGACTTTTACCTATTGATGAGGTATAAAAGACGAACACGCGTTTTCAATCATTACTCTTTCGTGAACAGTATTGAAAAGGTTGGTACAGGTTCAGTAGCACAGACATGGAAAGTGATGTTGATATATTTTTAACACAAAATACATATTCTCAGATATCATTTGGCAGTCAGGATATAAATTCAGATTTTGAATCAATTTTGGAGTCGGATTTCCCAAATGCAAATTTTACCATTCAAGATAGAGACAGTGAAGACAGTTGTCATCTTGATAATGATATCCCCCAAACACAAGCTTTTGAGCCGGTAACAAATGATACTGATTTTACTGAAAAGGTGAACTCATCTGACGAGGATTTAGTACGTTGTAGTCAACAGTATGATGCAGATACAACAGTTGAACCTGAAAACAATCTTTCAACAATCGAAACGATTGAAATACCAGAAGTAGGGACATCGCGACGATTTCCAAACTCACAAACGCTGGGGTAAATTGTTCTGAAATACGTGGCGGATAATACTTCTTATCACTATGAAGTCATTGCATACCTTATTGAGTGTTGAATCCCAACATGGAGCTTTCAATCCAACGTAACAACTGAACCTCTCGAGTATGTAAAAAAGAGTTTCAAAACAATGCCTGAAATGCCCTTCCGGCTCTATTCCGGAAATGCTAACTATAAGGTGTTGTGTAAAATCCGAACTCGGTGACGAAACGAAATATTGTTCTCACTGATTTGAGCCAACTTTGGTATATACCATAAATCATTTTGCTATAAAAATTTCAAATTGACTATACAGTGGCGTACCATTTACATTCCTTCCGTGACAATTATCAAATCCCACAGTCATACATGACACAATATCAATTTTATCGGGTTGATTCAAATGATGAACTTTTTTGTAAATCATCTAAACATTTTGGAAATACTTACATCACACAAATTTACATATTCTAAAAATTATTGCAATTCGAGAAAGAAACGCTTATCAAACTATTCATTTATAAATATTGTTTAATTTACATTACTCCTCAACAACAGACGAACGCCCGTTGTTTGTTTTGATAGTGTAAGAGCCAACTAGCGTACATTAAACTCAAGGCGCTTCCGCAATACTGGCACTGAAATTAAAACACAGTACTACATAACGCCGTGTTATTCCACACAGGACAGCGCGTAATAGCTGAAAAGTCTACGACTCGAACGTGTATCAAGCCTAGAACACACAATTGCTTTAGGCTCGCTTCTTGTTGTACCAGCGGCCATTTCTACTCGCCTGGGTGTCACTGCATATGAAAATAGGGGAAAATAAAGTATATCACACTGTAATGAGAACAACAAAGACAATCACATCTTGTAAAGTATGATTCCGATAAAGTGATGAAAAATTATTACACATACGTTTGGTTTCAAGTGTAAAAAACCCAATTGTTACCCTTTATTATCTTCACATTTACCTTCATCCCATAGAAGCGCATAAAATCTAATTTTAAGGGAATTATGAGTTGCATGTCATTCATTTTGTGGAATCCGGAAGTAAATCGACATTAGTCAAATTGTTAAAAAATCCGAAGGTAGACGCCGTGGCGATTTCTCATACAATGCATAAATAATATAGTATTCATTATAATGTACACAAAGCCTTCATTTTGCCGCTAGGTTTCGACTTTACGAAAAATGAAATAAAAACACAAATTATGCTAATCAGGCAAATCAGATGAAATGTCACCCAATGAAATGGAGAGTAATCAGTAACTCCGTATAAAATAAATGAACAAAAACTTTATTTACTCATGTTTCTTGGATCGAAGCAGTCGAAGGATCTTCCCAAAAAATAAGAAAAATTCCAAAGTGAGCAAACATTTTATTTCACGCTTGGTTTTATAGCCGAAGGTACGGCAATATGCACGTGCAAATCGAGACATTCTGCGAACAGGTAAACCACGTGACCATACCCGATCTGTCATTTCAGTGGGATCGTCTTGCCGGTATGTACCTTGTTCGCGAGCTCCCTACCAGAAGAGCACACATCTAATGAACGTTTCGGCAAGCCATTGACAGAGCAAGAATTACATAATTTAGAAACATCAGCTCGAAACAAAAACACATTTAAAACAAGTCAGTGGGCATTGAGAACATTCGAATCTTGGTACAGGGAGAGGCACATTGTTTCAGGCACTTTTATCGAATTTCTGCTTAAGTCAAGTAACGAGGAACTAAACACGATTCTGGTATCCTTCGTAACCCAAGTTAGAAATCTGAAAGGATCTGAGTGGCATCACGTTACATGAACTGCTGATCTCTGTGCAGTATCATATGAGACAACAGGGAAGGGACATCAACATAAATGACTTTGAATTTGCGGGACTCAGACGTATCTTGGATGCCAAAATGAAACAATTGGCCAAATCTGGAATTGGTATTCATAAAAAAAGAGCAGACACATTAAGTCAAGACCAAGAAGAGCTTTTATGGGAAAAGGGGATCTTGGGTGATGATACACCACAGAAATTGTTGGACACACTATTCTATTTAAATGGCATCTGCTTCTGCTTGAGGGGAGGTGAAGAACACCACTCCCTGAAAATTGGCGAAAATGGAAACTTTTCTTTCGTTTATAAAAATGGTGTTAAACACTCAAAGTACTTTGAGGCTGTATCCAAAACAAACAGTGGGGGGTTGAGGCACAAGTCAATAGAGATGAAGACGATCATTGTTGGTCCTAATCAAGAGAAGCCAGACCGCTGCCCAGTCCGCCTTCATGACAAATATATGTCTTTGAGGTAAGTGAATGTATAACGCAATCACAATTCATCACCGACAGACGCATTTAAGAGTATTATAGTTATTGAATTTACATAGGTAGTGCCATCATAATCGAACAATTTCATGACTTAAAATTTATTAGATAAACTATTATCAAACATTGATTTGTCGTGCAATCCGAAATTATAATGAAATGATAAATTGTAACTACAAGTTTAGTCTTTGGTACCATATATATTTACGTTATTTTTTTCATAATGCTATTAATTCGAATATGAATTGACATCAATACATAAAAAAACAATAATGAATACCAGTTACGAATAATGTGGAAATATTTTGAAAAACTATATGTTTGTACCTGTTTGAGACCTGCGACATGCCAAGCCTTTTATCTGCGTCCACTCCGATACCCCAAGGCCGACTTGTGGTACTGCGCCTCACCGATCGGGAGACAGCCCCTTGGTGGGGTGGTCAGGAGACTGTGCGAGTCGGCCGGCATACAGGGCTACTTCACCAACCACTCCCTCCGGGCCACCGTCGCTACTCGCCTGTATGAAAGTGGCATAGACGAACAACTCATTGCCGAACGAACAGGACACCGGTCCTCGGCCATCCGTGGGTAAGATACCTTTTTGTAATATACTCAACAAAATAACTTAAGGACCACCCCAATATTCAATATTAATGCGTTATATAGATCGAAATATGAACTATAGAATATCTCAATATTGACAATCGGGGTGGTCCTTAACTTATATTGTTGAGTATATAAGACATATGTTGTAGCGAAACAATTTTACTCCAATTAAGAAGCTCGATTGGTCTTTCGTAGCTTATCAGTATGGTTTGTATGGTGTGGGTGGAACATGGTTGGCTTTCAGCTATGCAGCTATGAACAGTTATCAACGCAACAAACCAGTTTAAGAAAGTCGCACTCATTTGCATAGGTTGTTCAAACTGTATTTCTACAGTGGGCTAGTGCAAGGCCGTGACAAATGAATGTACCATGTTAGAGTGCTTTATCGGACCAAAATTATGGTTTAATAGCTTTCATATAATACCGATTGTTTATTTATACAACCGGATATTTGTACTGTCGATGTGTAAACTATTCATCTATATTTATAAACGCAATAATTAAGGTGAACCTATAAGTGGGAAAGAACATTTTATTACTTCACGATATTGTAGACATGTATCAGTAGAATAACTATTTTGACGGAGATGTTAATCACATGTAGGATTAAAAATATCAGCGTATATCAGGCTTAATCTAATGATGAATATTTGACTGTTTTCTACCGATGCCATATTCAGATTGAGATAGCTTCAAGTAGACTGGTTTCTGGTGTTGGATGATTCTGATCACTGATATTAAGTCTTTCAAAATACGTATGCTAGTGTGAGCAATGTGTAAAATATATATTGTAAGCGTCTGAATTATATCGTCGAGAAAATATTGAGAAACTGATACTCAAGCATCAAACAACTATTTTATTAGATACTTTCTGAAACAGTATGTGTTTCGGTCTATACATGTAGATACAAGGGGACAAGCGACGAGATGCTGGAGCGAGTGGACAGTTTGGTCCAACGCAAGCAACCAGTCTGGCGGCTCCCTACGTCCACAGTAACCAGCCCGCCGGAGTCCACAGTAACCACAGCAGCACGCCAGCTAGGGTCCACAGTAACCACCCGCCAGCCATCGTCGACATTAACTCGCCAGTTGACAGAAACCGAGACGCCTGACGCCGCTCCACCGCAACCAAAACAGTTCCCAGTGGCCTCCTCGGCCACGTCTGACCAAGGCGTGAGCTACCGGTCACTACCGGTCAGTGACGCTGCACTTTCCGACACCACCGGCGGTGAAAAGACGCTGCAATTCGTGG
Organism: Gibbula magus; assembly: GCA_936450465.1. Classification (NCBI taxonomy): domain Eukaryota; kingdom Metazoa; phylum Mollusca; class Gastropoda; order Trochida; family Trochidae; genus Gibbula; species Gibbula magus. The sequence continues at coordinate 56,886,753 of OW388292.1, read as the reverse complement.
TCGAGAGAGATGGCGCGAAAATCACTTTTCAAATGTAAACAATAAAAAATTGAAGTGATCAATATGTTTTGTGTGATTATTTAGATGACATGATACTATCTCGGTAGTGTTGAGGATTATCCCAAGTTTCAAGCATCTTGTCAATTCTTCTGTAGAATTAATCATACATGTGTGCAGTTTCTCAATCTCATTAAAATCATATCTTTGATTTAGGTTAAGCTTACTTGGGGTTGTCACTCATCTAAGATCTGACGGAATCCCGTAGAGAGCCGTATCCGCTTTCAGAATTTTGAAAGCATGATAGCAATGGAAAGCAAAAGTACGAACATGGCTCTCAAAGGGGAGTCCGTCAGATCTTAGATGAGTGACAAACCAAGTAAGCTATACTTTCGGAACGGATCAATGATATGATTTTAATGAGATTGGCAGTTTCTGTATGTTTTATTTTTTCCATGCATAATGACTATTTCGAAATAACAGTTAATAACACGTCTAAAATGGTATACGTACTATGGCATAGTCATTATAAATGTTGAAATGTTATCTTTTGTAAATTTAGCAACATATCTGTAAGAAGCGATTCATCTCGCTTGACCAAAGACGTTTTATTCATATTTGTCGACTATTAAATTCATATCTGCGCATTGCAAGTATAGAGATGTTGAAACATGATTTGTCGAGGGTTGTGTCGGTATGACAATTGTGACAACAAAACTGTAGATTTATGACAACTATTGTTTCACCAAGTAAGGGAATCAATCATGGATTTGGTTTTAAAAATTCTTTGTAAAGTGATATCAGTTTGAAGTCAATTCAACATTTGAGCTCTCATTGGAGATGACAAGTCGTAGGTATTGGTTGGCCAACTCGCATTCCTGTAGGAAACCTGTACAGGAATGCAAGTTTGCCAACCGAGAAATACGACTGGTCATCTCCAATGAGAGCTCCCATTTGTAATGACTGATCATGTTCCTCCTTTGCGCAATTGATTTGCGCAACTCATGCGCAACTCATTTGCGCAACTCATACAATTGACCTGTTACAAACATATTGATGAGCAATATTGACGAGTTGTTGTCAACTATTGACGTTTACTTTGAAATATTGACGACTTCAAAAGAAATATTGACGAGTAGCAAGAGAGAAAATGTGACTATTGATGATTAATTTAGGTTTAATAATATATAAACAAACCAAATATGACAAAGGTTTCCTCCATTCATATATGCACAGCTACTAACCGTTACCATAAAATCTCGAGAACAGTGCTTTTCAAGGCATTCATAAAAAATAGAACCATTTGATGAACTATTCCATATTGACAGTTATTCATAATATTTAAGTAGATGATTCGAAATAAAATATAAAATCTAATAAAAAGTTCCAAGCTGTTACCTCATTTGTCATAAGAGTTACCAGGAATTTCCTAGGCATGTTTTATATAAAATATAATAAAATAAAATAATATAAAACTGAAACCTGACAGAAATGGTTTAGTTTTAATCCCTAAAAAATATATGTAAGTGAATAAAAGTTCACTATCACACTTTAAATGTATTTTAAATATATCCAAACCGTTACTATTTTCTGTCGAGTTACCTCCAACGTTTATTTACGTAATTACGTCAAAATTTCATCAATCGGTAAACTTCCATGATACTATTACAGTTATTCATATTAAGTGTATTTGTTTAAATATCTAAGAATAACTAGTTTCTCAAATCAGAAATCATTTTGTCCTCACCGTTACAAGAATTAACTTTGCAGTCTGGTAACGGTTTGGACAGGTAACCGTCTAGACAATTTGTGAATTTGTGTTCTTCAGTTATTTTGTCTTTGTTTTCTTAAGGGATCAGAGTGCCAGTGTGATACTCATGTGTGAAAGCGATACGAGGATAGGCCCTTCTCGTACATGCAGTGACACTCACACATACACATATACTTTGCATTTGAACGGCCACAAATTAAGCAGACCCAAAGATGCGTTGTAACAAGAAAAAATCTTTCCTTCACTGCTGTTCGTCTTCGTTGAAGAACGACCTATCCATTCAATTCAATTCAATTGTTTATTTCGGTTTTGTAGGCCATTGGCCCATGTACAATAACAATACAATTTACAAATATATAAGAAAGTAGAAACTTATATTATACATAGAAAACAGTAGTTAAATTATTATGGAAGTGGTGGCACGCTTCCTAAAAGCAAGAGCTTCCGTTATATATTTGGAACAATTAAAAAGTGTAGTGTTACAATTGCTGCTAATCAAATTAAGATATACTTTTAACATGTTGTCCTGTTTACAAGATGGAAAATATTTTTCTCTAATAAAGGCATATGCAGTACATTCAAACATAAAGTGAATTTCATTTTCAATCACACCACAGTCACACATTTTACAAATCTTATTAACATTAATACCTCGAATGTTACATTTCAATGGAAGTGCATGTAATCTTAATAAACAAATATTTCTTCTAATTGCTTTATAGTGTATAAAAGTTACATAATGTTCAACAACTAACATTGATTTTACTTCTTTGAAATATCTAAGATGAAGAGATTCATTTATTTTACCAATAATACATTGTTTATTACAATCTAAAATTCTGTTCTTAAAATGGGATAAAAAATAAGAAGTATCACCAACATCCTGACTAAACCATACAAATCCAAAACCAAAGGAACACAAAAGATATTTAACCGATGTTGCCCATGTAACCCTACCAACTGAATCTAGTTTCCTCATGAGTAAATAAGATTGTTTAGGATAACGATCTTCTGGCATCCTTAACAATTTACACCAAAAACTGATACACCTTACATAATAATCCACATAAAAGTTTGATCTACCACATTCTGCTAAAATACCATTACTAGAAACAGGTTTCCCAACGCCAAGTACATATTTAAAAAAATTAGTGTGAAATATTTCAATAGCTTTCCTTTCCTCAAATCCCCAAATTTCAGAGCCATATAATAACACAGGTTTAATCTTACTATCAAATAATCTAAACATTAAAGTAGCGGGAATATTAGGATATTTATTAAACAATACTTTCAGAGAAAAGAGTGCCTTGCTGGCCCTATCAACTAGATTTTGTGCGCACTTCGTCCAAGATAACCGAGTAGAAAATAGAATACCAAGATAATTATAGTACGTTGACGTTTTAATTGAGATGCCGTTATAGGACCATTTCTCATGCGAACGAAGAAAGCCACCATTACGAAATACCAGAACCTCCGTCTTATCCATATTGATCTCAAGACCCCAAGAACTACAATACTTATGTAATATATCTATTTTCAAATAAATTAAGATCGTCCGCATACAATAATAAAAGTAAATCGACATAATCTGATCCAACAAAAACACCCCTAACGCCTGAATTCTGCAACATATCCTGAAACTCTGTTATAAACATTGCAAAAAGAAAAGGACTTAAAATACAAACCTGACGCACGCCACTCAATGATATAAAATATCCACTAACTGAAGAATGAGAATGTCTAACTGCTACCAATATTTAAGAATACATATCTCTCAAAACCAAAATTAACTTGCCTCTTATTCCTTGTCTATAAAGTGAATACCAAAGTAAAGTCCTATTAACAGAAATCAAAAGCCTTTCGAAAATCAACAAATAAGCAATAGAAGCGGCCACCACTTTTAGAAAGATACTTCTGAATGAGACACTGCAATGTAAATATATTGTCTGCGGTAGAATACCCTTTACGAAAACCAGCCTGTGCTTCTGGAATCTTATCATAAACCTCTGCAAATCTTTGAAGACGATTATTAATCACTATACAAAATACCTTCCCAAGAACATCCATCAGCGAAATACCCCTATAAGTATCTACACTATTTACACTACCGTTTTTGTGCAAAGGAACAATTACACCTTTTGACCACTCCTGTGGATATATACCAGATGAGAGAACATGATTAAATATCAATACCAAATAAGGACTGAGTAAACGCACACAACAAACAATCATCTCAGCCTTGATACCATCTGGGCCTGCCGCTTTCCCACATTTTAAACCTTTTACAGCATCTTCAATCTCTTTATGAGAAATATCATCATTCAATATACAATCAACATCATAATCATAATAAGTATTAATGGCATTGTCATCATCGTTATATCCAGTAGTATTATCAGACAACAGTTCAGCATCATCGATCAAATCACTGTCCACAGTTATAATAGATATGTTGCACACATCCTTGAAGTAATCAGTCCATTGTGCACAAGTTATACTAGGGGAGTGGCTGCGAGAACTCGTCAGCGACTTGACCTTAGCCCAAAAGTTTTTGCTGTCTTTATTTGCAGATAAAGAGACAAGTTCATATATCTGATTTTCATCAGATTCTGCTTTCTTTTTTCTGCATGTATTTCGGTAAGCATTTCTGGCTCTACAGTATTTATTTAATAAGTCTTTATCCCCAGAAAGCCGAAATTTATTCAGATGTAATAGTTTAGTCTTCTTCATAGCTTCACATTCAGCATCATACCACACATCATTACTAGACTGTTTGGAGTTATGCTGCCTCGCTTGTAGACCGCACTTAGCTGCACATGTTTGAAGAGTGTTAGTCAGTCTAGTAACTGCCAAGTTTATGTCAATGTTTAGTAACGCGCCACACTGATCTACACTGAAGTCATGAAGTAGATCACATAAGCATGTGACGAAACTGTCCTTACAGTCCTCCCGCCATGAAAATCTGGGTATACTACAACTCTCAGTTTCGTCTTCTATCACTTCCACAGCTTTAGCAGGACATTAGAACGTCACACTGAGAGGGAACTGGTCCGACTCATCTCTTGTATGAATATTAAAATCAACAATATTAATAAATAAATCTGTGGAACACAATATATAATCTACTGTACTAGCACCATTATCTTTGAAACAGGTATATGATCCAAACCAGTCACCAGCAAATCTACCATTCAGTATATGTATACCGAGCGTACAACACAACTTAACGACGTCCTCTCCATAGGCGTTGTTAAATCATCTTTATTTCTTCTTGGCGTGTTGAAGTTATCTATGACATAGTCCATATCTTCAATAACTTGAATATATTTATTATCGTCATCATTGATATAGTCCTGGGCCCCGTTCCTCAAAACGATCGTATCCTTACAATAGTTGTAAGTCACTACAATCCAATTGTAACTTTTACTTACAATCACAACACTGTTCCTCAAAACAATTGTAAGTTACAATAGTTGTAAGTTACGATCATTTCTGTAAGTTACTATGACCGTCTGTAACTTATACTTACAGTCGATTGTTGTGCACATCAAGATGGCGTTATTTGTAGCTATTCAGCAACAGCAGAGACGTAAGTTTGGTCCGGAGAGGATATTTAGAGACCGTACCCGTGTTCTTGACGTGTTTAGTGATGTTGATATATTTGCTAGATATAGGATGACAAGAATATCCATTCTTAAACTCGTGGACATGCTGGAACCTCGTTTGTCTTCGGACACCCGGCGTTCACACGCACTTAGTGTGGAGAACAAAGTATTAATTACTTTGAGATTCTTGGCGAAAGGAGGTTTTTTTCTCCGAGTTAGGTGACATCCATGGCACTGCAAAATCCAGCGTGTCTCGGGTATTTCACCAAACTGTCAAAGGTATTGTTGACGTACTCAACACCATATCCTTTCCGACCAAAGAAACAGCCCAACAGACCATGATAGGATTCTATGAGATCGGTGGATTCCCGAAAGTCTTGGGATGTGTTGACGGCACACTAATACCTATCAAACGGCCCAACATCGACGTTGAGCAAGCGTACGTTTGCAGGAAAGGTTTCCACGCTATCAACGTTCAGGGGATCTGTGACCACACTCTGAGGTGAGTAGATCTAAACACGACAGTTGCCAAATCACAATCGTCTTTCATTCCTATTTTAATACCAACTTTTAAAACAAACTTTCACTCATCTGTTGTTTTTCGAGCGTGTGGTGTAAGGAGTTTAATGTATGAGGGTATAACTCTAAATCTACTTCCTTTATATTGATGCGATAACAATAGAAGAAGCGTTCATAAAATATGTTATTGTCTATGTTATTTAGTCATATTTGAATGAAACTATTTTGCTGAGAAATAAATGTTTTGATAGAGAAAATATATAAGTGTAGGCAATGGATTAATTTCCTTAACAGTTATGTATGGCTTGTCTTATGTTACAAATAATTTTAACATACTTGACCAAATAAGTGAGGGATATTGGAAAATTTATTCTTGATAATTCATTAGTGTCATTGAATAAATACATCAGTATTAAAAATTGCTGCTATTCTTTTTACAATCAACAACTCTAAATGTTTTTCTTACATTTAGGTTTACAAATGCTGTTGTGAAATGGCCAGGATCAAGCCATGACTCTGCTATCTTGAACAACAGTAGGGTTGCAGAGCTCCTTGACGCTGGGAATCTGCCTGGAATATTGCTAGGAGATTCTGGGTATGTAGCTCATATTCATTTTTTAAGATAGCATAGCTTGATATTTATGAAATAAGTTTATACCTACTCAACCGAAGCATATGGATTAAGAATTAAATTTTCAATGAAACTATAAACTCATGTATTAAGTCTTCAAGCATGTTAATATTGTTTGTAGCTGTAATGGAGACATGAAATGTTTTTTTACATATATATTTGAATTTTTATATTTCAAAGATATGGATGCAAGAAATGGCTCATGACACCTATTTTTGATGCAAAGAGTCGAGGGGAACAACGATACAATACATCACATCTTAAAACCCGAAACACCATTGAGAGAGCGTTTGGAGTTTTAAAGTCCCGGTTCAGGTAATATGTTGTTCCATAATCAATGAAAAATGTGTGTCATATAACTGTAGATATTTTGTTTATGAAATCAATTATGCAAAATAAATCAAAGTTCATTCCCTTTTCGTTAAGAAATATCAAATGGAAAGAACAACACAAATTCAAATATTTGTGAGAAATCTATATTCTCAATATCAAGTAACAAAGTATTCAAAAATGAACTTTTATATTATTGTAAAAAATAAATGGATGGTTTGAAACAAGCTGTAACAATATCATTATGAGTGCTGTCAATGTCATTAAGTTGGAATTATCTACAAATTTTGATCCCATATAACTAAGCCTGTTGAACTTATTTATGGTATATATTTATTATTTATACATTGCAGGTGCTTACACAAAACTACAGGCTGCCTTCCATTCAGTACAGACAAGTGCTGCAAAGTCATTGCTGCCTGTATGAAGCTCCACAACTTCTGCATGGATGAAAAGGTTCCTCTGCCAGACATACAGGAGGAAGATCACCCTAATGAACACCTGGCTACAGAGGTAATCAACGCCAGAGATGGACTTTCCCTCAGAAAGAAGATAATTGAACAAGTTTTCACCCAGTAGTAAGTTGGTTTCGAACATTTAGAAAAATAGCATTAATAGCACTACAGGTAAGGTAATCGGTCATTCTAAAAAAATGGCTAGATTCATACAATGAAAAATAACAGAAATTCAAAGTGTCTAACTGAATGTTATCTTTATTGTTTTCTATGGTCAACATATGAAGCAATGCAGTCTTGCCTAAAATTGCTAATTAACACATTTTAAGGGCTCAATGGCAAATTCTGAACACTTAGACATAAAAAGTGATTTTATTCCAAAGATAAACAGAAGTTAAATTGCCTTTAATTGCTAATTAATAGATTTTAATGTTTCAACAGAAAATTATGAAAACTGAGATTAACAACAGAAACAAATTAGCATCGATAAAATGTACAAATTCAAAGAAAACTGTTATAAATTTGTTACACCAGTGACTTTCCTTTACCTAACTCAACTCTTGAAAGAACTTTTTACAGTTAACTTCACGCAATATATACCTATGTGGTATGTGCTGAAATTCCGTTTTGACCTCATCGTCTGTCTACATCAACAATTAGAATTAAAGCTTGATCAGTAGCAACTTAAATATCAGAATTTAAATAATATAAAGAGCTATTTAGATGTCAAGTATAAACGTTCTATCACTGAATAATCAATAATTATGGCTGACGTTAAATGCAAAGATAAGTTTAAAGCCGATCATAACCAATCTCGTGTTTTCATTTCATGTACAGGTAAAGCAAAAAATTCCAAGATGGTGACAGAACTCTCGCTTTAAGTATCGGGAGTTTAGCACTGACAAATCAATAATCATGGCCAATGTTACATGAAAAGTTAATATGATAATAATCACGAATACACTAAATTCATGTTACTACTAGATTTAAAACTCATTGTGAAATTTGATTGAAGATATAGACTAATTCATTATTTTCTTCCATTTTCAAAACTAGTAATTTGTCTTTGATTGCCAAATCTCTTTCCTGGTAGGCTTTTGTAAAAAAAAGAAAATTGATTACATGGTCTTCTAAATATCAACATTCATGAACAATGCTGAAAGTAACATACACAATTAAACAAGTTACCTGTAAGTTACATTCCCCAGATCATGATACATTATACAAGACAATACAATATTTTCATTTCAAGTTGACATATGACAGCCACCTTTAGAGTCTACAACTTCTAATAAAGACCCAAGATACATTTATATTATTTAGGTGATAAATTAGAAATATAATTGGAAGAGACAAATAAGTGAGGTACTAAATAGCAAAAGTTAAAGAATAAAATTGGTGTCATTTGGTAGAAAATCTGTCCTTGATATAAAGATTTAAATCTTATTTGTTTATTTACATTAACATTTTTATCACATACTCAGTATTAAAAGTATGGATTATTTAAATTTAAAATCTGATAATCTAAAAACTGAGATTTGTTAGTGAAACACTGATTGTTCGGATTTAAAATGTCAAGAGTTCAAAAAGTAAAAAATACTATTACATAACAAGTATCAAGTGTCTATCACTGACAAATCAATAATTATGGCCAAGGTTACATGCAATGTTAATCCGATCATAATCATGATTGCCTTAAATTCAAAATTTGAAATTGAATTATTGCTACAAAGGGATTGGGCCCATTAATAAATCTGAAAATTACTAAATACCCTTAAAAAACAATTGTCAAATGTGTCTTTTCCAATCCCTGAATCTAAGTAATTTTGGTCTATGATTGCCAAATTAAGCTCTTTCCTGGTAAGTTGTCACATCAATGAAATATAGTAATACCTCTGTTCAAAAATTCAATACAGTATCCCAAATAAATGTAATTCAAGGGTTAAATCTAAATTGTTGATTGGTATAAACAGTTTGAATTAAAGACTGGAAAACTTTCCAAACTTTGTTTTCTCAATAAGAGCATTGCATTATTTTCAATATCAGTTGAAATATGACCTACAATACTAGAGACTCAAAATACATTTTCATCTTGTAAAAACTAGGTGTTATCAATGTACACTTAGGCAGCCTTTAAATTTTACATTTAAAACTCATTGAGTAATTTGTAATCACAAACTTGACTATCCTTCTCTTTGAGAAATAGTATTCTTTCTTTAATTGCCAAATCTCGTACCTGGTATTCTTTAGTGCATATTAAATACTCTTCCCACATGGATGTCAATTCTGTTAATTTCTGTACTTTTTTTTCTTCAACAGCAAGTAGTCTTTCCATTGGATCTTCATCCTTTGTTTCTGAAAAAAGTAATTATTGATAAAATGATGCAAAATTAGTTGGGATAGTAATAGCAGACTGAAAAACAAGAAACAATTCTATATGACTTAAATCATTGATGCAGGTTGGTGAAACATTAACAGTAGTTTCACCTTTTTCAAATGAAATTTATTAAAATGCTAAAATTACTTTAATATTGATATCAACATACTGGTATTGAATATTTGTATCACATTGTTATTGAAATAAATTTACCTATTTTCCTTTTCCCTTTCCCTATAGTCTTGGATTCTGAAATTTTAAGGAAAAGTTAATGATCATCATAAGCATGGAAATTTAAATGAATTTTTTACAGGAATGAAATATTATTTTTAATGTTATATTAGCGAGTTGCGAGGAACTATGAGTTTTCTGTGAAAGGGAGTTAAATACAAGTACCATCTCACGATTAAATGTAACCGAGTGTAGTATTCTATTTAATACTCAAATTGTAGATTATTAAACAGTTATATCTCAAAAGGGCGAGTTTATTACATAATTTACTGAGATATTTGCTTGAAAACACAATCCATCATTCTTCTTTGTCATACATTAAATAGTTAAGAAATATTACTCGTTATCTCAACAGAGTACTAGTACCTTTCACTGTGACAAATTCCGCAGTAGGGGAACTGCTTCCTGAGGCCATAATGGTTGTCATTTCTGTAACTGTTTCAGAATTCAGAGGGGCTGCAGGTGTTGCACCGGTTGCTGTTGGTGATACTACACTGACGGAGGTTGTTGTCACCGGTATCACTGTCACAGAAGAGGAGGCTGCGGTGCTGGATGTCGAGCATGATGGAGCTGATTAATGGAAACATAGGAATTAAAATATTATTCAAATGTGACAACACTTAATAATAAAAATTTATCTTTATAGTTATTAAAGAATCTCATCAAAGTGTCTTCTCAGGGTTCAAAATGAGCAGTAGCCCATTGCTAGTGAAAAAGATTCTGATATCAGAACTTCCAATGGAGCTCAGTTTGTCTTTAATATTGTTTACTGCGGAATTAACTTTATATTGCCAGCATAAATTAATCAAATTGTATATCTGTATATATGATGTAGGCATTCATAACTATTCTTTGATATAATAACTCTGACTCTATTGATCATTAATAAATACCATATTTTGTTAATTCTTTTGTGATTTGTCTTCCAAATAATATATATATATAAAAATATAATATCCTAGATTCTTGGGATTTAGTTCAGTTTGTATCAGTTACTTATAATCTATTAGATCTGATGTCAATACTATTTACTTAACATACAAAAATATAAGTAGCTGAAGTCACACTTACATTCATCATTAAATCCGACTTCCATGCCACCTTCCACTCCCTCAATCTGGCATGTAGGGATCATTGACAACACCTGCAACAAAGTATTCAATACATATATCTATTTCTCATTTGGAAATTGGATATTATTTCATCAATAAAATGTCCTTAATATTGATTCATTTATGATGCAATAGTGTGAAATTCACTATCGTTATTTGTTCAAACACAATTATGAATAAATAACATAATTGTGTCATATTACATTTAAGATACAAGTGTGAAATTTTGTCTTGCCAGAGCGAGAGAGAGTTTAACAAAAATGTGCACAAGTTTGTTTTCCACAATATGGATAATAATACTAAATATCAAACCTTATATAAGACAAAATTGAGTTTCTGTGAACTATATATTCTTATACCAATTAAAAAAGAGATCACAATACCTTTTCTTCAATAGCAGTGAGGTTAGGTGGTGCATTGCCGCCCCCTGTCATCTTCTGCTCCTTCTTCAGCGACATGGAACGCTTCTTGACATAACACCTGTAGCCAAATGAATTTAATTTATTTTCATACCTTCATGAATTTTAGAAAAGGAAAGCAAAACTGATATGTCAAAGGGTCACTGAAATTATGATTGCTGATAATATTTTATTTTCATTGACTAATTTAATTCGCATTTAGTAGTATTTTACAGGTTTCATAATAAGTAACATATCATCAATATTATATATATAGGCCTAGGCTATCTGAAAGATTGTTCAGGCAGGTTATAATGCTTTGATAAATTTAATCAAATATTACTTACTTATAATCATTCCATTTCTTTCTGACCTCACTGGCTCCCCTGCCAGTGGCACAGACTGCATTGATTCTGAAAATAGTAATTAAATACTCAAAATGAACTGCTGTAGGCCTTCTAGTCTAGGTTACTGTTGTTAAATGAGCATAGAAAAAATGGCATACATAACGAAGCAAACAACATCTCCAATTTTATTCAATTACGTACACAACACGCTCTCGTATTGACAGTTTCCATTATAATATAAAGTCAAGTGACTGACAAACTGTAAACAAAAGATACCACAAACACTCACTTTTCGGCGATCCCCTGCCACAACGGAATACACCGCGTTCGCCTAAAAGATGTTTCGCCTAATGGATATGTTACCGCTTTCGCCAAAAAACGTTTTAATATAGTTTACAAGGTATTTATGTTTTATCTTTAATCTACAATAGCTAGGGATGTAACTGTTACACTTGTGTTCAAGTTTCATTACAAAATATACGTTATTTTGCGTTATATCGAAACAATAAAGTAGTTGTCAAAAATCGCCCGACAGCCCAGAATCGGATATTTGCCGTTTTCGCCTAATACCTGTAAATCGCTAAAATACTATATAAATTATTCATGAATGATTGCACTTGTGGATAATGAATATTTTTACAAAATATAGTTGTTTTGTATCTCAAAATCCTGAAAATTGGAAACTATTAGGGTTATTTTGAAGCATCCGCCATGTTGAGAAAGGATCCCAAAATGGTTTTCTGTCTCCGTTGCGCAACGCATCGAATTTTTGATGAAATAATTTCAGACGGAATATCATGAAGTATATTTTTTTTTAATTTTTGCATGGCATCAGACATCATAAGATGACCAAAAAGCTCTTGATAGTGTTTGTATTTTTTTTATTCATTCTTCAGTGCACAGTTTCACAGTTCAGAAGATTTTATTCAGTATGTAGACAATACAATGATACAATATGCACGTAACAAAATAGATGTTGGAAATTGGTTTTTTATTCCTGTAGTATGTTGTTGTTTTATTACATTTGTTGGTGAGTGTCATAAAAGAGTATCATATACTCAAAAGAGTATCATATGTTTATTAAATACATGTTCCATGCGATTACCTGAAAAATATGATATCTACAGTCTGGCCCTGGGGTCAAAAGTTCTTTCCCACCCTAGCTTTTCCAAAAGACTTACATGTTAATTAACCTTTGCATGAATATGCAAGGATGTGTGTGTGTCATTCTTTCTGGATTAATTCATCTTTGGATTATATTTTGGATTTCAGATAAGGTTTGTTCATGTGTTTCATATTATGTTTTATTATATTCATATAAATATCTAGAAATCTACGACATTTTAGATAGCCGTGAGTTTTGACTCGTATCTCAATCGGACATATTCATGGCCGAATACATATATATTTTACAAATTGTATGATAAATAACCAACAATAACCACTTATCTTGCAAATAGTTTATTAAATGTCCATAGGGACAGGACAAAATATCGTTTGGCGAAAGGGGAAAAATATTCCTAGGCGAAAAATCTTTTAGGCGAAAGCGGTGCAATTCCCACAACTTGCCCTTCACTTTCGCTGTTAGCGTCGCAGAGAAGGGTCCAAACAGCGACGACTGATGAAGACCAACCTCCTCTACGAGGATAGCGAGCTCATTCGCTTGGAAGTTGGCCTTCCGCACTTTCTTGCCTGTAGACAGTGACTGTGTAACTTCGGACATGTTTAGATATATAACTTGTTAAGTCGTCTGCTTGAAAGGGGAGGTAACTCTCACCTACCGGATGTAGTGTCAAATCTACCTTTCGCACAGAAGATCGCGATTGTAAGTTACGATCGCAAGTTTTACAATAGCTAGACTTACGATTACCTTACAATAGCTTTGAGGAACGACAATAAACTATTATTTACGAGAGTTGTAAATTGGATAGTAGCTGTTACAACTGATTGTAGATACGATCGTTTTGAGGAACGGGGCCCTGAACCTTTACACACAGACCGGTTGTCTATTGTCACTTGAAACCAATAATTGTCATGTATTTGGCATTTGGGATGGATAAGAAAGTTGACTGAGACGATTTAGCACATGTGGTATTTTGACACGTATCACAGTGCTGATACAATTTAATGAAACATACTCTGTTACTTTGAAGCTAGGTTTACGAATGATGCCATTACTACAATTGCTTACAAGGAGAAGAAGCACATACGTTTCAGGAAATAGTAATTTCTTGAAGCACAAATTGTTAAACGTCCACTGCTGAGAAAATATCTATAACTTCATATGACTATAACTTAAGGCTAGTTAAGCATTGACAGGCGATTATGGATTTATGGAATCTTCCATTTTCTTACATTGCACTTGTGACGTCATCCTATTGTTCTCTCGCTCAATTACTTTTCAGCAATGGGCCTCAAAGCCGCGTGTTTATAATTGCTGTGTAAAGTTCCATGATGATCTTTTTTGTAGAAGCACATTTTGCTTTTTAGTCAGTTGGGTGTTGTTATTTTTTACAAAACCAATCATCTAGAAAGAAGGCTCCGTATTTCAGTCTTAAGGTGTGTATCAAAATTTCGTACACGATAGTTGCATGGCGAAAACGAAACCTCAATCAGTCAGAAGAAGGGGACTGAATCCCGAACATACAGTAGGTAAACATAACGTGTGATCTATGATGACAGAACATTTGTACAGTCACCACCTCCTCCGTAAAACATCACTCACGTCAGTCTAATTTAAGCCTTGCTGCATTTTGTCAGCTGTCCTATGCCAGCGTAGTAGCGTTCTACACCTGAACATAAAAGTGAAATCAGAAATATCTGGCAAAGAGTGCCACGAAACGCAGGAAGGTTTAATTATCCCGTGTGAGAGACTGCGAGTTACGAGTGTTGATGTACGTGATAATGGTGTTACCAACACGCCATTCACACCAATATAATCAAGGAACAGATGAAAAGTTACGTATTCCTTTGGCAACACTTTCATTTGCAATGCATATATATATATATATATATATATATATATATATATATATATATATATATATATATATATATATATATATATTATTCCTTCATAGGAGATTACAAGGACAGTTCAAGAGAAAGTTAGATCTTTGGCAGATCGTTACTCGCGTGAGTTAAGAGTCAATAGAGTGGCAGAGGCTGTAGAACCCCTGGATCAGCACAGTCTGGTACAGCTGGAGGTCGTCTTCCTGCAGGTCGACAGGAGGCTGGCAGGACAGGATGCAGGATACCAGGTCTGCATCAGATCTGGTGTGGAGACTTACACTCAGCTCTATGGGGTTGATACTGGCGATGTCGCACCACAGTGTGTCTCTTGCAGATTGTTTAGCAGCACAACTACATACGATGTGCGTTAGCTGATCATCATGTACGCTGCCACAGTCAGGGCACGTACCACCGTCCTTGCATTCAGGTCACCGAGAAGTATGACGTCAAGGTTTGAATGTTCAGTTAATACCTCTGTAAGACACTGTTCTAAATAGTCTATACCTTTACATGGCCTTGTGTCTGTTACAACTGAGGACTGACTAGGATGAACATAAACAAAACAAAACATAACATCTTTTTCTAAATTAAACATAGACTTGTTCAACAATATGAAGATCATGTCTGTGAATTCCGTTATAACACGCATGACGCCTTGTTCTAGTGATCGTTGAATTCCAACTGCTAAACCACCTCTATGGTTAAAATCTCTGTAGTTTGTGTATATTCGATAATCTGGAAATGTTTCCTGAATGTCAGACAAGACACAATTACTCCAAACTTCGAGGACTCCAAATATTTCAAAATCAGTTACAAATGATACAAAGTCGCAATCTTTGAGTTTATTTGATAAGCCGTTTACGTTCCAGCAAGGGTAGAGAACGTGCAGCTGTTGTCTGTTTCGGTGTTGATTTCAGTGTCAATCAGGGCCAGGCCACGCCTCTATTCTCTCGTGCTGCCGTCACTGTCATCACGTGTGCAGTCATCCGGAATTGTGATTGGCTGCTCCTTCAAAACAACAACACTGTCACTCTGCAGATCCCACGTGTACAGGGAATTGTCAATGACCAGTTTATCGAAACGCAGATAGGCGCGTCGATCTTGCCTCCTTGCATTCATCATCATGGGCTTCAGCTTTCTCCGTATCTCGCGGACAGTCCGAGAGAAATCCTCGCCAATCCATAAATAGGATCCCTTGAGTTTCTTTGAAGACGTGAAGATACTGCGCCTGAGTTTATCATCGGGTATGAGGGCTATGATGGCTTTACCTCCCATTATCCGATGTGCTCGATTGATCGATACAGGAGAATCAATCTCGAGTTTGTCCCTGATCACAGTTCTAACAGCCGATTCACGAACGACCTATCTTCTTGATGAGTACTGTGATTGTTGTTCTTGTTGATGATGATGAATACGGGGATTTAACGAGCGATTTTCAGCGGGGCTGTTCTCTCACTCGGCTGCCAAAAATAAACGCCGGGCAGCGGTTAATGGAGGTTCGAATAAAAAATAAAGGGTAGAAAAGGTAAATTTTGATGCCACTTTTGAAAGTTGTAGAATTTGGAAATTTTGATAATTTTGAATTTGGAATAGCCTATTAAATTAAAGGAAAGGTAAGCCCGTGGTAATGGTGGATTGGAGAGAAGGTGTGGAAGGAGTTAGGGAGCTAGTCCAGGAGCAAGGAGTGGACCTTGTCCACCGCCTCGGTAGATATAGACCTCATGTCGACGTCGTCTGTCTTTATAGGAAGTCATCGTTCATCTGGTAAGCTATGCGGGCAAAACATACTTTCCCAGCTCAGTATAAATCTATGGTTAAGAGGTGCATTGTAATCACGTTGAGTGGAAAGGGAAAGTTTTTTAAGCCAGTTTTGTTGGTATATATCTTTTAGTCTTTGCGTGATTGAAAGTGTAAAAGTTGTAGGAAATTCAACGTTCTGCTCATACCACATGTGATTAAAATATGTTGCGCCTAAAAAAA
The DNA here is from genome assembly GCA_936450465.1 of Gibbula magus. Lineage (NCBI taxonomy): Eukaryota > Metazoa > Mollusca > Gastropoda > Trochida > Trochidae > Gibbula > Gibbula magus. The sequence continues at coordinate 56,869,988 of OW388292.1, read as the reverse complement.
AGTATATTAGTTACCCAATGTTTGTGCTCATTTTTGTCATATAAAATCATCATTTCATTGTCTGTCATATTGTAAGCCTACAATTGCTTAATATTGATTCAATGTGCTTAACCTATGGTGATCGATAATTGCAAGATACATCTGAAGTGATCAAAGTAAAACTGAGAGAAACTAATTTAAACAATCAGAGCGTGCAGACTGGTTAAAATATACAGAAGAAGAGTATGTTATTATTGTGTGTCTCTTGCTCGTATTCGTACATAAAACAAGTAAAATTTTTGATTTTTGCCAGCGGATATATAATTAAATTGGGATATGTAATATACCTTTAATAAGAAGTTTGAGAAAGATTGCATGATGAAAACATTCGTTATATTAAAGGATGTGTTAAATTCAACGTAATAAACTATCACGTACGTTCATATATACGGAATCAAGCTCCCTCTAACAACCCATAAGCTCCCTTTTTAGCGATGTAGCTAGTTATTCCCTCTAAAATAGCTTTTATTAAGGATTCAGCCCTTTGGGGCTAAATCCTTATTGTTATTGGCGTGTTTATTATTATTATTATTATTAAGGATTCAGCCCTTTGGGGCAGAATCCTTATTGTTATTGGCGTGTTTATTAGGTCTTCAAGACGTATGTCGTGAAGACCTATTGTTTTTATCCGAGTTTTCCTTATTATTATTATTATTTGTACCTTTTTGTGGATCGCGTCCAGACTTAACGGCTGGAGCGAATTTCACGAAATTTTCAGAGATGATAGCCTGTGACCTGAAGTTGTGCACCTCGAAGCCCGATTTTCGATTTTCGACTTCTGTCGTGAGTTATCTCCCCTGGAAGTTGAAACTTCAAACCTTAATAGCTCAAAAACTTACTAAGTTATTTTCATAAAACTTTCACCAAAATGTGGGCAACAACATTCCCCATCGATTAGACCTAGTGGCATTTTCGGCCGTAATAATAGATTTTTTGCTATTTCGAAAAAACTGAAAATTTGGTGAACTTTCGCGATTTTGAGGGTACGCGTCTTCAAAAATCTTCTTCTAAATCCCGGCAACACATACAGCTATGTGTGATAGCTCATTTGAAAGCTGAAAGACTGCGGTTTATATGAATCTATCAACCTTAGCTCCATGTTAAACTGTTTTCGAAAAACAGTATTTTGAAAAAGGAACTTTTTGAAAAGGGGATGTTCGACTATTGACTTAAAAGGGACATAACTCTGTTACGAATGAAGTTATGTCAAAGTTACTTATTGTCCTCTCTTTCTAATAACTAGTTTAACAATTCCATAACACATCATTAATATATACAACGTGATAGTTTGGGCACAATTTGGACATATTCCCAACAAATTGAAATTTTGTGATTTTGAGCATTTCTGAGGGGTATATCTTTTGGAGAATTATTGATCATAAACAAATGAAGATAGGAAGACTTTAAATAGTTCTGTTTCATGTAGAAACGTCATTTATTAAGGATAATATTTTTCGAGCACGTATCTGTCATAGTTTATATGTGACAAGTCATAGAATATTGTCATTTTTCGAAAATCGCCGTTTTCAGCATAGTTGAAAGGGTCATAACTGCTTAAGTTCTTATGCTATTGAAATTTTACCCACACTTACGTATTCACAATTTCAAGAAGAACAACTTTTCTGTTGTCCACTTTCATCAAAAAGTTGATAGTTAAGCTTCAAAAAGCGCAAATGTCGTCTAGGGGTCAGAAAATGAGCATTTTTGAGTATTTTCCTGAATATACAGTACAGAATAACGCATTGATTATGTATGCAATCTAAATGATGATAACATCTACTTCAGTAGAAATTACAGGACAACATTTTCTATGTTACACCTTATGATGAAAATATTAACCATTTTGTCTTAATCGTGACAGAGATCATGTAGGGGTCCATTAATAAGCAATTGTTACAATTTAAGAGGGTCGTGGTCTTTGGAGAATTTTTGTAAAATAACTACTAAAGATAGAGACATGTTTGATAGCTCATTTTAAAGAAGAGAAACTGGTGAATAACGCAGAGTCCAACATGGAGTTCAAGGTCAAGCAGAAGTCTTGAAGACCTAAGTATTGCCTGTGGCAATCCTAGTTATTAAGGATTCAGCCATAAGGCTGAATCCTTATTGTTATTGGCGTGTTTATTATTTCAAGATTTTTGTGGCATCGACTTCTACAAGACGGATTGCAGCTATTACAACCAAACTGTACAGGCTAATATCCCTTACTATGTAGTTGTGCAGCGAAGCTTTTGGGCCAAATTGGTGCAGCCATGTAGGGTCCAGTTCGAATCTAAAAGTCATTTTTTAACATGGGAAAAAAATGAAAAATGCAGCTAGAGACTTGCAACTTTTTCTTAAAGATGCGCAATAACCATGCGAGCAAAAAAGTAAATCATGACGAATCTTTATGTCACGTGGTTTCGCCGCCATCTTGATTTTTAAAACTTTTAAAAATCTGCGGACCCCATGCACCTTTGACGATCTTCTCCTCTGAAGATATAAGTTCTACAGAGCTGATATTTGCACATAATGTAGCGGAAGCATTATATATATCGGGAATCCCCTCACGGGCACTTATTAGCAATACTCTTTTCACAGTGAGTACTTGAAATCTAGTATTTTTGAAAAAAGTGTAAATTTGAAAACTCAATAACTCGAAAACTTAACAAGATAATTTCATAAAACTTTCACCAATATGTGGCCAACAACATTCCCCATCGATGAGGCCCATAGCGGTTTTCGGCCGTAACAATAGATTTTTTGCTATTTCGAAAAAACTGAAAATGAGATGAATTTTCACAAATTTGAGGGTACGCGTCTTCAAAAATCTTCTCCTAAATAACCGCAAAACATACAGATACATTGTATAGCCCATCTTAAAGCTGATTTACTGCTGTTTATATGAATCTATAAACCGAAGCTCTATATTTAATAGTTTATGAGATACAGCATTTTAAAAATTGAACTTTAAAAAAAATTAATTTTCGGACTTTGATTCTAAAGGGACATAACTCTGTCAGAAATTGTTTGATAAGTAATCTATTCCTTGCAATCTGTTTGACATAGTTACCTTTACCACTCCACTACAGAACATTATCATATAAAAGTTGATGGTTTGGGCACAATTTAAGCAGTTTTAAAAGAAATGGAATTTTTATGAACTTTCGCAAATGTGAGGGTACGCATCTTCAAAAATCTTCTCCTAAATAACGGCAACACATACAGATAAATATTATAGCTCATTTTAAAGCTAAATTATTGATGTTTATATGAATCTATAAACCAAAGCTCTACATTTAATAGTTTATGAGTAACAGCATTTTAAAAATTGAACTTTTTAAAAAGATATTTTTTGGCCTTTGATTCTAAAGGGACATAACTCTGTCAGAATTTGTTTGATTAGTAATTTATTTCTTGAAATCTGTTTGACATAGTTACCTTTACAACTCCACTACAGAAATTTATCACATAAAAGTTCATAGTTTGGGCATAATTTAAGCAGTTTTAATAACATTTGAAATTTGATGATTGCGACTTTTTTAAGTGCATTTTCTTTGGAGAATTATTTTTCTTCAACCAATAAAGATAAAAACATGAGTCTTATATCATTCAAAAGCGAAGAGATATTATGTTAAGCAGAATATTTTTAAAGCATGGAACTATAAAGGTTTCCATGTTACAGTCCAAAGAAAATTGCCATTTTTCGAAAATCGTAATTTTCGACAAACTTCAAACGTACACAAGTGCTTAACTATTTGAAGAAGTGACACATGATGTATACGAGCGTATGCACAATTTCAAGAGCAACAACTTTTGTATTGAATGCTTTCATCAAAAAGTTGATAGTTAAGCTTCAAGCATCGCAAATGTCGTATAGGGGTCCGAAAATAAGCATTTTTTTTGTATTTTCTTGAATATTTAAAACAACATTACTCATTAATTATGCATTCAATCTATATGATGATTATATCTACTCAAGTGGAAATACAAGCACAACATTTTCTATGTTCCATCTTAGTATGAAAATATTAACCGTTTTATCTTAAATCATTGGATACATAATGTAGTGGTCCATTAGTGTGTGAGTTTTCCATTTTCACTTAGAGACACGGGCAAAACTTTCAAAATAACTCTACAGACTTGCAGCTTGTTTTGAACGATGGACAATATCAATGAAATTCAACATAAGTGTCTCATGTATGCGCTGAATCCTTTTATCGTCACTTGTGACTATATTTTTTATTATTATTTCAAGATTCTTGTGTAGACGACTTCTACAAGAAGGATTGCAGCTATTTCAACCAAACTTCACAGGCTGATAGCCCTTACCATGTAGTTATGCAGCGAAGCTTTTGGGCCCAATTGGTGCAGCCATGTAGGGTCCAGTTCCAACCTAAAAGTCAATTTTTAACATGGGAAAAAACTGAAAAATGCAGCTAGAGACTTGCAACAAAGATGCGCAATAACCAGGCGAGCAAAAAAGACAACCGTGACGAATCTGTATGTCACGGGGTTTCGCCGCCATCTTGCATTCTGTGAACTTTGGCGGTTTTGAGGGTACGCGTCTTCAAAAATCTTCTTCTAAATAACGGCAACACATACAGACACATAGTGTAGCTCAATTGGAAGCTGAAACACTGCTGTTTATATGAATCTATCAACCTCAGCTCTATGTTATACCGTTTTCAGGGTGCAGCATTTTCAAAATTGAACTTTTTGAAAATCAACTTTTTAGGGCTCGCATTCAAAGGGACATAACTCGCTACGGAAAACTTTGATTTGAATTCTGTTTATTGCAATAGGTTCATCATTTAGGGTTCAACAATTCCACTTCAGAATGTATTCATGTAAAAGTTGACCGTTAAAGCAAAATGTCGACATGAACACATTTGACGATTTTCAGGGGATTTTCTTTGGAGATTTTTTGTTCGAAAACTACTGAAGATAGAATCCCGTTTGATAGCTCATATAAAAGCTGACCAACTGATTCAATCAACAGACACAAGGAAACAACCAAGTAAAGCCTGTCAGTCTGCATCAATGCCATACATATATGGAGGTCTTTTTACTTTTTTTTTTTTTTTTTTTTTTTTTAGAGTCCAGAGCGCAACCTGGATTTCTCAACTTTCTAATGCGGCGAGGATCAGAAAAATCAAGCTTTGACTCGAATCGGAGCAAATCGCGTTTTTTTTTTTCCTGGTGTTAAAAAAAAATTCAAATCGCTGTCCTTAGTTCTTATTGAGAGGTACAACCTCCAAAAGTGTATTTTCCTGTCTTGCCATCTTTCTGCCACCAGGTAACACCGAAAAATCATGCTTTGGGGCCGAACAAATTTTGAGCCCAAATTTTTTTTTTTTTTTAATTGCTTTTACAAATTGCTTCAAATCCGTTCCCGTAGTTATTATTGACAAGTACAAAGTCCAAAAACCTTGTTTACAAAGGTTCCATGCTCAAAGGTTCTTTTTCATTTCACAATGTCAAGGATATTGCTTCCAGTGACCACAGACAAGCAGTGGCCAGGCTGAATCGTTTTATCGTCGCTTGCGACTATATTTAGGTCTTCAGACTTAAGTCTGAAAGACCTATTGTTATTATCCGATTTTCCTTATTATTATTATACTTTTTCTGACCGATTTTGTTACGCCTGTACAGCCTTAACTACTCATGCAAATTCCATGACACTTTCAGGAATGATAGCCTCTGGGCTGAAATTAATACATATCACAAAAAATCTTGCCTTCCGGCTTCGGTTTTGGTGTTACGGCGTCTTTAAATTTCGAATTTTAACATGGGAATTTTTTTCAAAATGCACTTAGAGACTTGCAACTTTTTCTAAAAGATGCGCAATCATCCTCTAAGCAAAAAAGTAAATCATGAGGAAGTCGTATGTCACTCGACTTAGACGCCATTTTGATTTTAGTGCATTTTTTAGCATTTTCAGCTTCTCCGATTGTACCGATCTTAAAAAATCTTCTTCTCTGAACATACTGGTACTACAAAGCTGAAACTTTCACAGAATGTAGCTGATACATTTAACTAAAAACGATACTGAAAAGCAAATGTTTAATACTAATACTTTTGTCACAGTGCCCGTTGAAAATTGTCTGAAAATGTGAAAATATGAAAAATCACAAATTTCAAGGGCAGATAATTCGATTATTTATCAAGCAAACTTTATCAGTTTTTCAGGGAAGGAGGACACATATGTCATGTACAAAAATCAATAATAAAATTCATCGCGTACAGTCATTTACCATCTGTAGAAATGTCGAAAAAATGTCATTTTTCGAAATTTAAATTTTTAACATGGGCAAAATTTTCAAAATAGAACTAGCGACTTGCAACTTAGTTTAAACGAAAGCTAGTGTCCTTGTGACAAAAAAAGTAAATCAAGACGAAATCGTAGGTCACGTGGTTTCTATATTATAATGCATTTCCTTTCTTTCCCTTTGAAGGTCTGATTTTGGCGGCATGCTCCTTGGCAGGAGTTTGCGGGAACCTTGCATCTTTTCACTATTTTCATTGTATCTTTTCTAAATATCCACTTAGAGACTTGAAACTTGTTTTAAAAGATGCACAATAACCTTGCCTGCAAATAAATAAAGCTTATAATAGATATGATAGATTTTTGGCTATTTTGAAAAAACTGAAAATTTGGTGCACTTTCGCGGTTTTGAGGGTACGCGTCTTCAAAAATCTTCTTCTAAATCAGGGCAATACATACAACATCGTGCAATAGCTCATTCGAAAGCTAAAAGAATGCTGCAAAAAGTAATCCCCCCAACCCTTGCTCTATTTTTAACGGTTAACGAGCTACAGCAATTTGAAAATTGAACTTTTTCAAAAACTTATTTTTAGGGCGTGCATTCAAAGGGACATAACTCTGTTATAAATGAAGTTATATCAAAGTTGCTGACTTCAATCTCTTTCTAATAACTAGATTAACAATTCCATAACACATCATTCTCATATAAAAGTTATTAGTCTTGGCATAATTTGAGCATATTCCCAAAACAGTGAACTATTTTGATTTGGAGACTTTTTGAGGTGTATATCATTTGGGGAATTATTGATAATGAACCACTGAAGATAGGAAGACTTGAAATAGATCATGCTGATGTAGAAACGTCATTTATTAAGGATAATATTTTTCAAGCTCGTATCTCTCTTAGTTTTTTTTTTGACAAGTCATAGAAGTTTGTCCTTTTTAAAAAATCGCCATTTTCAACAAAGTTGAAAGGTTCATAACTGCTTAACTTCTTATGCTATTGAAATTTCACATACACCTACGTATGCACAATTTCAAGAAGAACAACTTTTATGTTGACCGCTTTCATCAAAAAGTTGATAGTTAAGCCTCGAACATCGCAAGCGATGTCTAGGGGTCCAAATTTAAGCATTTTTGACTATTTTCTTGAATATTCGGAACAGCATAACGCATTTATTATGTATGCAATCTAACTGATGATTACATCTTCTTAAGTGTAAATTAAAGCACAACATTTTCTATGTTGCACCTCAATATGGAAATATTAACCATTTTGTCTTAATCGTGAGAAATGTAATGTAGGGGTCCATTAATATGTGATTTTTCCGTTTTCAGAGGGGTACCTTCTTTGGAGATATTTTGTAAAAAAACTACTGAAGATAGAGACATGTTTGATAGCTCATTTTAAAGCAGAGAAACAGACGAATAACCCTAAGTCCAACATGGAGTTCTAGGTCAAGCAGAAGTCTTGAAGACCTAAGTATTGCCTGGGCAATCCTAGTTAAGGATTCAGCCATTAGGCTGAATCCTTATTGTTATTGGCGTGTTTATTATTATTATTATTATTATTATTATTATTTTTATTATTTCAAGATTCTTGTTAACACGACTTCTACAAGAAGGATTGCAGCTATTACAACCAAACTTTACAGGCTGATAGCCCTTACTATGTAGTTGTGCAGCGAAGCTTTTGGGCACAATTGGTTCAGCCATTTAGGGTCAGGTTCGAATCTAAAAGTCATTTTTTAACATGGGAAAAAAATGAAAAATGCAGCTAGAGACTTGCAACTTTTTCTAAAAGATGCGCAATAACCATGCGAGCAAAAAAGTCAATCATGACGAATGTGTAAGTCACGTGGTTTCGCCGCCATCTTGATTTTAAAAACTTTATAAAATCTCCGGACCCCATGCATCTTTGACGATCTTCTCCTCTGAAGATATAAGCTCTACAGAGCTGATAGTTGCACATAATGTAGCTGAGACATGATATATATTGCGAATCCCCTCAAGGGGCACCTATTCACAATAAATTGTTCACACAGAGTACTTGAAATCTGACAATTTCGAAAAAAGTTCAAATTTCAAACATCAATAACTCGAAAAATTAATAAGATAATTTCATAAAACTTTCACCAAAATGTGGGCAACAACATTCCCCACCGATTAGGCCCATAGTGGTTTTTCGGCCGTAATAATAGATTTTTTGCTATTTCGAAAAAACTGAAAAACAGGTGAATTTTCGCAAATTTGAGGCTATGCATCTTCAAAAATCTTCTCCTAAATAACCGCAACACATACAGATACATAGTATAGTTTATCTTAAAGCTGAATTACTGCTGTTTATATGAATCTATAAGCCGAAGCTCTATATTTAATAGTATATGAGATACAGCATTTTAAAAATTGAACTTTAAAAAAAAAGAATTTTCGGCCTTTGATTCTAAAGGGACATAACTCTGTCAGAAATTGTTTGATTAGTAATCTTTTTCTTGCAATCTGTTTGACATAGTTACCTTTACAACTCCACTACAGAACAATATCATATAAAACTTCATAGTTTGGGCATAATATATGCAGTTTTAATAACATTTGAAATTTGACGATTTTGCGACTTTTTGAAGTGCATTTTCTTTGGAGAATTATTTTTCTTCAACCAATAAAGATACGAACATGAATCTTATATCATATCAAAGCGGAAAGATATTATATTATGCACAATATTTTTCAAGCATGGATCCATAAAGGTTTCCATGTTACAGTCCATTGAATATAATCATTTTTCGAAAATCGTAATTTTCGACAAAATTCAAACGTACACAAGTGCTTAACTATATGAAGAAGTGACACATTATTTATACGTGCGTGTGCACAATTTCAAGACCAGCAACTTTTGTATTGAAACCTTTCAGCAAAAAGTTGATAGTTAAGCTTCAATCATCGCAAATGTAGTATAGGGGTCCGAAAATAAGCATTTTTTAGTATTTTTTCAAATATTTAAAACAACATTACTCATTAATTATGAATTCAATCTATATGATGATTATATCTACTTAAGTGGAAATACAAGCACATCATTTCCTATGTTACACCTTAGTATGAAAATATTAACCGTTTTATCATAATCATGAGAAACATAATGTAGGGGTCAATTAGTGTGTGACTTTTCGATTTTCATTTAGAGACATGGGTAAAACTTTTAAAATAACTTTACAGACTTGCAACTTGTTTTGAAAGATGGACAATGCCAATGACATTCAACATAAGTGTCTCATGTATGCGCTGAATCCTTTTATCGTCACTTGTGACTATATTTTTTATTATTATTATTTCAAGATTTTTGTGTACACGACTTCTACCAGAAGGATTGCAGCTACGGCAACCAAACTTTACCGGCTGATAGCCCTTACTATGTAGTTGTGCAGCGAAGCTTTTGGGCACAATCGGTTCTGCCATGTAGGGTCAGGTTCGAATCTAAACGTCAATTTTTAACATGGGAAAAATATGAAAAATGCAGCTAGAGACTTGCAACTTTTTTTAAAAGATGCGCAATAACCACGCGAGGAAAAAAGTCAATCATGACGAATCTGTATGTCACGTGGTTTCGCCGCCATCTTGCATTTTGTGAACTTTGGCGGTTTTGAGGGTACGCGTCTTCAAAAATCTTCTTGTAAATAACGGCAACACATACAGACACACAGTGTAGCTCAATTGGAAGCTGAAACACTGCTGTTTATATGAATCTATCAACCTCAGCTCTATGTTATACCGTTTTCAGGGTGCAGCATTTTCAAAATTGAACTTTTTGAAAATCAACTTTTTAGGGCTCGCATTCAAAGGGACATAACTCGCTACGGAAAACTTTGATTCGAATTCTGTTTATTGCAATCGATTCACCATTGGTGGTTCAACAATTCCACTTCAGAATGTATTCATGTAAAAGTTGACCGTTAAAGCAAAATGTCGACATGAAGACATTTGACGATTTTCAGGGGATTTCCTTTGGAGATTTTTTGTTCGAAAACTACTGAAGATAGAATCACGTTTGATAGCTCGTATAAAAGCTGACCAACTGATTCAATCAATAGACACAAGGAAACAACCAAGTAAAGCCTGCCTGCCTGCCTCAATGCCATACATATATGGAGGTCTTTTTACTTTTTTTTTTTTGCAGAGCGCAACCTGGATTTCTCAACTTTCTAATGCGGCGAGGATCAGAAAAATCAAGCTTTGACTCGAATCGGAGCAAATCGCGTTTTTTTTTTTCCTGGTGTTAAAAAAAAATTCAAATCGCTGTCCTTAGTTCTTATTGAGAGGTACAACCTCCAAAAGTGTATTTTCCTGTCTTGCCATCTTTCTGCCACCAGGTAACACCGAAAAATCATGCTTTGAGGCCAAACAAATTTTGGGCCCAATTTTTTTTTTTTTTTTACTGCTTTTACAAACTGCTTCAAATCCCTTCCCGTAGTTACTATTGACAAGTACAAAGTCCAAAAACGTTGTTTACAAAGCTTCCATGCTCAAAGGTTCTTTTTCATTTCACAATGTTAAGGATATTGCTTCCAATGACCACAGACAAGCAATGGCCGGCTGAATCGTTTTATCGTCGCTTGCGACTATATTTTCATTTACGTTTTAGATGCGTAATTTTCTTTTTGATTAGTTTCGATCTCTTGGAGGGATACAAAATCTATCCCTCCTGTGTTTTAACAACTAACGAGAGGGGGCGCATCAGAGAGACGTGTCACTGGAATATATTTGAGATTGTCCGTCTACTCATGCCCCTCGTGTTTGCTTACCACATGCCCATGGATTGCCCACATGTGATTTTAACCATTAAGTATGTGACTTACAAGGAAGGTAAATAACCAAACTTACTTTTGCAATGGCTTTTGACAACTTCGCTAAATGGATTTCTGTCTCTACGGCTGTTTGGAAAATAAGAAGAATATCAAGTAATCCGTGTCGATGGCGTACCATCTAACCACAAGAAGATAACCCTCGAGGTATACATTTTTACAATAATAGAATACTGTAATGTTTTATCCACAAGAAATGGAAACACGAATGTTATAAACATTTTGCATTGGATACGACTGAGTTTGTAATGTTTATTGTAACTCGCATGTAGTTTACAAGGTCTACATTTCAACAATTAAAACGTGATTAACATCAAAAACACGATTTCATAATTTCTGATATTGTCAATATTTGTGATAACTTTTTGTCACTTGATAATACTTATATGACAATTATCTCTCCCTATCAGCTGCACGAGCCCATGTACGGAGTCAACAAGGTCAACTGCAATATTGACCGGTACACAGCTCAGGACGATTACTTTGAAGAATTGCAGCTATCAAAGAATGCTGACGAGTTCGTGAAAACTCTCAGACGTCTTGTTGCTGTGGGGGAATAACGTATTTCAGAGGTGAACATTATTTTTGTCAGTATTTCTAATAATTGCCTTCCTGATACTCTTGATCAAGTGTATATACATGTAAATATATGTTTATTTACCGGACTAATATACAAGTGTAAAACGCAATGGCACCTGCTTTCGTTCACCTGTCAATCAGTCTAATTTTAATTTTTCTTGTAGCCCTATCGTTACAGACGTACAACATGCTTCAATTTTGCAGATAATTCGGTTGATTCAACATCAAGCGAACATGAACCAATCACTGCCCCAATATATGAAACAAGTGAGGTCTGTCCCGGACCACTGGACGTTTCCAATTTCAGGGAAGTCGTTCATGTGAGTAACGTTGTTTACGTTCATTTGTAGAATTTTACATAGCAGTACTCAGATTGATCCTTAATAGACCAGCGACCAATAAGGGTCACCATGCACACAACCCCCCCCCCCCCCCCCCCCGGCATTGACATGTCTATAATGCAAATATTAGTAGTAACAGTGTATAAACTGGGATGAACTTTGTAGTTTTTGCACATTTTCATGGGTACCCCCATCAGCGACATTTTCTCTAAAGCGACACACGAAAAGGTGGATGTCTTGTTTTCGTGATCTATACAGTTATGATAAAAAGTGGGTTGATTGAAGAATGAATACATCAGCCTGATATTAAAGTATTAATGTATGTAATGTGCTTGTGATAGAGATAACTATTGTTATTATTCAGTTAAAACATGATCTATTAATGTGTACTTTATAGACAGAGGACTTTCCCTAACAACGTTTATGTATGCATCCCTAATTAATATATATCGGTATGAAATATATACCCATTCAGTATGAAATAAGTTGTCTCTCACTGTATTATAGTCCACCGGCCAATAAGGGTCACCATGCACCCAAATATTATCTTATCTTATCTTATCGAGTGCATTTCATGATCAACCTGGACACACCCACTTTTAAACACTGTGTAGAAAAATTAACAAAATGTGTGAATTAATTTGCCAGCAATTTGTTTAGTCTCTTCTAAGTGTGGATAATGAATGTTGATTGTCAAATTGTCAGGGATTGGGTGGGAAAAGGATATTTTAAAAATAACGCAATCAGCAATAACAGAATATATAATTACCACTAAAAGTATTGAAAATTGCAAATCAGTATGAAGTTTGAATTTAAATAATCTGAGTAATTTACAATACATGCATTTTTTATGTATGTAATTTTGTAATCACATCATAGCAAACATATACAAACTTAATACAAAAGGTGTGTTAAAATTATCATCTTTGTGTCTGTGTCATGGTCTTTCACATAATGTAAGAATGTTTATTGAAAAGTGGAAAATGTTCATTATATATTTACATATCTAATATTATATTTTAAATATCTAATATTATGTTTTTTAAATTGCAGTCTTGGAGAAGTATGCAGTCATGTTGCAGCACTTCTGTTCAAGGTTGATGCTGCAGTTCGAGCTGGTCTGACATCAAAGGCATGTACAAGTGAGACTTGCAAGTGGAATGCTGCATACAGAAAGCAGGTAAGAACTCAGAAGCCACACATAGTTGTTACAAACTATGTATTATTTAAATTACAGTATTAATGTAAATAAAATAAAAATTATTCAGCATTACTTTTCCTTAATTATGTAACAGCAGAAATAATTTAATATTCATCCACTTTGGACACATTTTATTCACGACACCCAAAGTAAATAAACTAGATGTTTTGAAATATAAGGATGTATAGCATACTTTGCATAAGCTTATGATACAGGTTTGTTATTGTCTCAAATTTGTATTTAAATAAACATATTCTTCCAATCATTCCAGTGTTCAGGCAATACTGTTACATGGAAATTTGCTGTACTTGTCTTTAATTATTTTACATGAGTTAACACTGTAGTATACATAACAGATAATAAGCTGTATACATTATGTTGCTACATTTTCAAACCAAATACCAATTCTATCCAATGGCTTAATTCATTTTATGCATCATGAATACATGTTCCTTATATCTTAAAATGGCATAACTTATTTTTGTTATACTGTGGTCTTTGTTAAATGCAGCAATGTTCTTTTTGTTCTAGCTCTTGCCAACACCAATCAGTGAGATATATATTATGAGCGGCCACCAGAAGACCAGGATAACAACAGTGACTGCAGCAGGAACAGCACAACTCCCTGACAGAGATTTGTTAAAATCTTTGCAAGAGGTCTGTCCGAATGCTGTATTCTTCAAGAGCATTCCAAACTTAGACGAAGAAGAAACTGACACAGCAGAAGAGGAAATAGAGAAGAGCTCTTTTCCACCCACTCTCACAAGCTTAGCATGTGAAGACCCTATACCAAGTGGCAACATCAAGGAAGTGTGTGAGAATAAATGGGCATCTGTTAAATATACTTCAGAGCAAATCAAGAATCTTGAGAAAGTCACCAGGAATCAAGCCATAAGCCCGCTCTGGTATGAACACAGAAGAGGAAGGATAACAGGCACAAAGGCTCATGACATCTTTGTCAGGAAACCGACAACTGATCCCCGGAACAATGTCATGAAGGTGATGGGGTACAATGTGCCAGACATTTCAAAGAAGGCTGCAGTTGCATGGGGGATTGATAATGAATCCCGTGCAAGGAAACAGTATTCAACCCATCAGGCCAGCCTTCATACAGACTTTAAATCCTCAACTGTTGGACTCATAGTAAGTGAAGCTAGACCATACCTGGCAGTGTCAAGTGATGGCATTGTCCAGTGTTCATGCTGTGGAAAGGGGTGTATTGAGATCAAGTGCCCATTTAAGCACAAAGACCATGAAATACACACATCAGCACAAGACCAGAGCTTCTGTCTCAACAAGGACCTGACTCTAAAATCCAAGCATAGGTATTACACCCAAGTCCAGCTGAAAATGCATGTCCATGACGTGTTGTTTTGTGATGTTGTTGTTTTTACAAACATCGACATGGCCATCATTCGAGTATCACGCGATGACAGTTTCATCTCATCTCTTGTGTCAAAGTGTGAATCGTTCTTCTTTGATCATGTTCTTCCTGAGATTGTGACAAGGAGACTGGAAGAAGCCAAGCCTGTTGACAGAGACACTGTCAGTGACTCGGACAATGTGTGGTGCCTGTGTCAACAAGAAGAACATGGTCGCATGATTATGTGCGAGGGACCAAACTGTTCCTACACTTGGTTTCAATATGAGTGTGTTGACATTCGAAGGAAGCCAAAAGGATCATGGTTTTGTCCAAGCTGTGTAATGGGATAATGTATTAAATGTGCATGACCTTGTTGTATATATATATATATATATATATATTAAATAGGATATTTTTCCCTCTGAGCTCAACAATTGATAAATGTAAATGAAATCAGTGACCAGTGGTAAACAACTTTGTTAAGTTTTAGTTTTTTTATTTAAGTGTTTCCACTTTCCAGGTAATACCCAATAAACTAAACTGTTCAATGTTGGAAGTGTGAGTTTGATAGGAAGTAAGATGCTGAGTGCAATGAAGATTTTTTATACTCTTTGAAAATTATTGTTTGTGAATTCAAGTCTAGTAGATTGACAGCTTGTTCTTACAAATGTTGTAAGTGTGGCTTTGATATAAAATAACTGAGATAATGGATCTTGGAAGTAACAAGATCAAAATAAAACTCTGAACACAGTATGCTGTTATGTGTTTTTTTATTTATTCACATATCAATAAAGCATTAAAAGGAACTGAAGCATGTTTTTTGAAAATTTAATTTTTCAAATTTCCTATTTATAGTTTATGCCATCTTTATTTACTTTATAATGTAAAACATCTTATTACACAGACCAAATATCTGAAGTGGTAATAACTGTGCTTCGTATAAAGCAAAAATTGCATGTCAGCCATTTTAATGTGAACACATTTTATTACTTCAAATTACAAAACAGATTCCCATGGGTTTACTAAACAGTGTACAACAATTTCTTAACTTGGTTTTCCGGAGAGAAAAGGGTTTTTACAAAATAGTGATTATTTTTTAAATATATTTCATCAACTTATTTGAACGTTGAAAAACATGCTACTGGCCTTTTATCACTATGAAATGTGACAATTCATGCAACCAACTTAGGGTGGAGGTTTGCAATAGCACTACAAATTGTCATGATATAGTCAAATTGTGGCACAAGGTTCATCCGCAAGGTTGTATTAAGAATTCTAAAGTTCTTCACTCTTTCTATAGCACGCTCAACATGAATTCTGACACGTGACAGCCTCCTTCCTATTTCTATCTCCTTTGGACTGAGTTGGGCTTCCTCTTGTGAAGGCGGGGATTGCCAGTTGTGCTCCGCGGGCTGCGAGGTCGTCTGCAATGAGGAAGCCACGGTCTGCCAGGACGAGGTCACCATGTTCAAGCAGTTGTAGAAATCCAGAGCGTTGGGTTATAACTTTGTCTGACACTCTACCTCCAAATGCCCTACATACAAAAGTCACTGCTCCCACTGGTGAAACTGCAATCAGTACTTTAACAGTATTATGATTTTTATAGTTTGACCAAGTCATTCCCTCACTGTAAAATTACCTGGTCTTTCTATAAAGATTTCACAGCAGTCTATGATGACTCGACAGTTTCTGTATGTGTGTTTGATAACTTTGGGCATGTTCTTTATGACTTCCTCCTTTGCAGGCCAGTGCACTAAAAATGATAACTTGGGAGCTAAGACTTGAAGTGTTTTACTGATTAAGTCACTCACACTTTGTCGTGACACATTAAACCTATATGCAAGGTCTTGGTCCACTAGGTTGAGTCTGAGTTTCATTAACACCATGAGTAGAACACTTCCAGGGGATAGGTTCATGGATACAGGTAGCACACTTGAACAGAAACTCACAAGCCATAGGAATGTTGCGTATTTCGGTATACCTGTCAGAAATAGAGTTTTTGCATCCTTGTTGCCATCTGCAAGGAATGATTCTCCAAATTTGGAAGCCTGCAGTTTTCGTCTTGTTTCACGCAGATCCCCTTGGAGATTGGCTATCTCTGTTAGTAGTTGTTTCTTTTCCCTCTGTAGCTTCATTATCACCCCCAAGCAAGGATCATGTACATCTGAAATTTGAGAATAATGTTATTGTTAAAGCCATTATGGAGATGGTGAAAATTAAGATTCATTTACATTTGATAGCTTTATCTTTGGTTTTATTGAAAATTGTAGCAAAATAGAAATTATACCATGTTAGTGAGCTAGTGTAACTGCTGCTTACATGATGCCAGTATAGTATGAAATACCACTTTCATATTTTATCTTACTTGGAAATATATGTTTATGCACATTATCAGAAATTTTGCTTGACAAATATAGATGAGTAAATCAATACACTTGAATACTAAACTTCCCCATATAAATTGTTCTTTATTTGTTTTGAATCATATTACATAAAACTTTATGTGCCTCATTTTGTACCATATATTAAATTTTTTGTGGATAAAAATGATATTTATGACAATAATGCTCATATCGTATCCACACCTGGTTAGGCATACCTTTCTTCCTCTTCATCATCAGCATCTTCGACATGTACACGCTGTTTGTGGCGTTGGAGAGCTCAAAAGTATGGCAGCAGCAGCACTTGTCTCACGCTGCATCAGTGCACGTGTCTCTTTCTTACTGTCTCTTGTTTTTACTCTCTCGAATCTCTTGCACTTTTCCTCTGGTGTGAGCATAGAGGTACTGGTGTAGCCCATGTTGACATGTGGTTCATAGTCAGGATCACTTGGATCACTGCTTGCAGAACCTAGGAAAAATTGCACTCATAAGTATACAACATAATTGTTACAATACATGCATCAACTTATTATCTAAAATTTCACACCAAGTGGACATACTGTAGCACTGAAAATTGTGCATGGCCATACTTGATTTTTATTTTCAGGTAATACCATGTATGTAATATATTTTTTAAGACAATGGATGTTTACAAGTTGACAAGAAATCACATTAACAATTTATTGTTTTATGTCATAGTATTATTTGATACCCATTCAATAATAAATTTACAGAAAAAGAAATAAATAAAATGTTGAAAAATATTCACAAAGTCAGTTTCATAGAGGAAGTCATTGAGATAAACATTTTAGAACGAAATATGTGAAGAATTCATGATTCAATATCAGCAAAAATATCAATAATTTAATTTCAGGATTTTCAAAAATGAGAGCCTGTCTCAGCTCGAGAAGGAAAAAGTATGTTGAAACAGCAAAATATTGCATGACCGAAAACTGAACAATTCGTTAAATTGGAAGCTGTAATCGAATCACAACGTTTTTTAAAACAATACCAATTGACACGCTTTTATTTTGGGTTTTCCACATATCTTCACAATAAATAAATCAAATTTAAAAGAGAATTTGGTACTCTCGCTGTTCGACCTCGGCAGGTCGGGCATGTCAATGGAAGCCAACACAACTTCGCACACAATCACTCGTGAATGTAAAAATTATTTATAAAAATTAATATATATTATATATATACAAACTTAGTAAAGTTAAAACAAACCTGATGAGAAATGTACTCCACAAACACGATTTCCACTGTGATCTGTTGGGATCCAATTCTTGCGGTTGATTGCTTGAAGCCACTGCTGTCTCCTCTCTACTGCACTCGGTATACGGTGGAATTTCAAGCCCGATCCCTTGTCAAAACGATTTGTACACCCAACTACTACACTCGAGTAAACCATTATTATCAAAATTAAACGTATTTCATTCATGAATGACGAAAAATATGCGTTAACAGAAATAAAACCGTATCTCGCGCGTTGTCTGCTGTTGTGTTTACCGATGCTCTTGCCTGCCGAAAGTAGCCTCGGATCACGTGATCATAACAAATGACGTCAGGATAGCAGTTCCTATAATTTAAATATTAGTGGTAACAGTGTATAAACTGGGATGAACATTGTAGTTTTTGCACATTTTCATGGGTACCCCCATCAGCGACATTTTCTCTGAAGCGACACACGAAAAGGTGGATGTCATCATATCTCCGGTTCTAATTGTCATAGAACCATAATTTTAGCATCTAAATGTATGTTTTTCAGGTCATAGAAGTCATTGGTGGTCTTTTCAGACAGCTATCATTGGTAATGTTTTATGAAATTGAGCTTTAAGTTGCTAAAGTTCGCGATTTATGATTCATATCCTAAACATTTCTATTTTCACCTTCTTTTCAGTTACGAATGACATTATTCACATTATTTGTACTTTATGTATTACTATAACTACTAGTGGCACTTATTTGTACTTATGGCACACATATAAAGGAACCAGAAAACTTGAGAAGCTAGTATTCTACTTAAATTACCATCAAAGAATCACACGAAAACTCATGACTTTTGTATTTCAAGTTGCGGTTGATACATCTTAGCCATTAGGGCTTGGAAGGGATAAATTGAAAGGGAACAAAGAAGGATCCACACGTTTATTCGTTTTAAAAATTAGCATAATTATACACTGTTACCACTAATATTTGCATTATAGACATGTCAAGGCTTTAAAAAAAACATAGTTTCGTTCTGCCAGGGGGGGGGGGGGGGGGGGGGGGGGGGGGGGGTGCATGGTGTCCCTTATTGGCCGGTGGACTATAATACAGTGAGAGACAGCTTATTTCATACTGTCTGTAGCATATATATTAATTAGGGATGCATACATAAACGTTGTTAGGGAAAGTCCTCTGTCTATAAAGTACACATTAATAGATCATGTTTTAACTGAATAATAACAATAGTTATCTCTATCACGAGCACATTACATACATTAATACTTTAATATCAGTCTGATGTATTCATTCGTCAATCAACCCACTTTTAATCATAACTGTATAGATCACGAAAACAAGAACCAGTTAACCGACTTAGAAAGCAACTGGCCGTCGTCAACAACAATTTATGAATTATAATATTAGCATTGGAGGCAACATTCTGTCACATCAACCTTAATAGTATGTACAGGGCATGAACAGCTTGAACTTTACACATTTTTTAGAATCGATATACAAAGTTCGTTTATATTAGACATGCCGAATGTAAGGACTAGCACTCAGTTTTCAACATCAGTGATTTTTTTTTCAACAGAGATTCAAAAGCGCACATCCGGATATCGGCAGTGGAAGAATGGTCGTTTCTACACTTGACTCTAAGAACGTCGCATGGAGACAGACGTGGTTTTAACCAGGTGTGATTTGAGACAGAAGGTAACACATTTCTAGATTCACCGATAATGCATTTCGATATTAATTAATTCAATTACTGAATGGTCAGGTCCCGTGGGACTGTTCTCCGCCGAATACACAGACGTTAACAAGCAGCAATCAGCTAATTGAACTAAGTATTCAGGTGGTAATAAAATATAGTCCACTCGTTTACTGATCTCCTCCGAATACACAAGCAATTAGCAGATAATTAGAGTGTCGTGTCTGCATACTCGTCTCGTAACTTGTACCCCAGATATGATTACCTCCCAAAACTTCTACATGCCAATACTTCTTCATGCCAACACTCCTACAAAAAGTCAAGGAACAATTATGTAATTACCTATTTTATAATGGAACAGCCCAGGATATGATTTAATGTAAAGCTAATTGAAGGAGGGGGTAGAGGATTACTGGAGTAGAGGATTAAAACAGGTCCATCTTATTACTTACTAAGGACGATGACAGAGTATTTTGTGAATATTAAAGGTTAGATGAAATGACATATGGTCACTTTCGGATTCGTTGAAAAGGGGTTTCAATTTGACAATTGCTCGATTTTAAATTTTCTAAATCGACCCATAAATAACTTATATACGGCTTTTTTTTAAAAAGTGCCCAATTAAACCCCGGCGACCAGAATGAAAGTGGGCGGGGGTGGTCACTGAAGCGTATCGGGCTGTGACGTACGTGGAGGAGCCTCATCATGGCCGCTCATGTTAATTTAACGCGTTTTCGCAACTTTTAAACTGCTCATATAAGACAGAAAACGTCATCAAAACAACCCCAATTTTCGATAAACGGATTACTTAACTATTCAACTAGCTATTTCATATGGTAACAACAACTGGGGCGTGCCTAATTGGAGTGCATTCGGCGCTTTTGTATAGTATGTTTGTAGCAATTAATCTCGGAACTAGAAGGAAACATATGACAGTTCAAGTTCAAGTTCAAGTGTGCGCATGCGTGTGAACTGGCAAGTCGTGTTTTGAATGTGCTCACGAATAGCGAAAAAAGACACTACAAAATACACTAACAAAGGTATTTAATAAGTAAGTTACTTCCACTGAACTGTCATATTACCATATGAAATAGTATTTCAACCTACCGGACGCCAAGATGTCAGATATGGATAGTTTATCTCTGACAGTCACCGACTCGGACGACTATGTGCAAGCAGTCATGTCACCACAACAAGCCACCCGGGTCAGGTCAGTTATCAACGAACGTAAGAGAAGTTACAGCAAGGAGAATGACTGTATGTATGATGAAGTTACATCCAATGTACAGAAGAAAATACGATCAGATGGTCACACATTGGAACATACAGCAATCGTCCACACTAATGAACTGGACAAGATGGCCGCCATTACGCGGGAGAAAGAAAATGTCAACATTATCAACAGAGGTGAGACATGCGGCTCTGAGATCAACAATAATGCTGATACCAAGCTTATTCTAAATGCAATTAGTAAAATGGAAGACTCTTTCAACCAGAAATTACGAGATATAGAAAAACGATTGACAGTGAAAATTATGGAAGAAGTAGATAAAGAGCTATGTGATTTTAGAAGAACTATATCTGATGACCTAGAGAAACTAGATCTTCGAACTGTAACAGTGGAAGATAAAGTGTCATCTCTTTGTGATAAACTTGAGAAGACCAAGTGTGAGTTAAAACATGACCTAAAAACAAACATTGCTGATGTAAGACGAAACACAACAAATGCTGTAAGAACTGACAGATCACTTAACGTCGTTGTGCGTAACCTTCCAGAAGGACAGAATGAGAATGTAGAAAGGAAGGTGAATGCTATGTTAAAAGAAGGACTGAAGTTGAATGACATTCAGGTTACATCCGCAGTTAGGAAAGAATCTCACAATGGTCGCTACCCCGGTCTGGTTATTGCTACATGCAGATGCGACACAGACAAGAAGAACATCATGGTAGCAAAGCAGAAACTCAAGGAATCCAGAGTCTACAAAGACATCTACATCATGCATGACCTATCCCCGGAAGAGAGAGCAAACGCGGCCAACATCCGGACGTTAGTGTCAGCAATTGGTGGGGGCCGCCTCACGGTCAGAGGTCGGCGTATCGTAGAGCAGAACAACGCTAGTAGGAGTCCCGCTAACCAGCGGGAAGCTCGTGACGACCCGGAGCGTGCACGTGAACCAGCGGTAGAGGACTACCGTTACGCCGAGCGATATTGGAGTGCACCTCGATCCATCTGGAGAGGTCGAGACCGCCGTAGCAACACTAGTGATGATCACTCTCGACAACACAGACGAAGATAGGTTTCCTGCAGTTTTTGGAACGTTAATGGGTGGAGTGATAATGTAACTTCAATAAACAGTTTATTAAGAGAACGTTGTATACATGATATCAACCATGACATAGTATGTATAGCTGAGACTCATCTAAAGCATGACTGTTCTATCTCGATACCTGGGTATCAGTGGTTTGGACAAAATAGACCCAAATTACATGTGAATGCGAAAAAAGGCTCAGGGGGTATCGGTGTGTTTTTAAAGAATGATTTTATGACATGTTATAATGTGACGATCTTGGACTCCGAGAACGAAGGTATACTGTGGCTTAAGTGTGAAAATAAGGACAATGATGATGTATTCCTTGTTTGTGTATGCTATTTGCCCCCAGAATCTTCAACTCGTAATATTAGTGCCGAAACATTTTTTGACTCTTTGTTACAAAATGTCTATGACTATCAAAAATATGGTTCATTTTATATTTGTGGTGATTTCAATGCACGCTGTGGTAGATTAAATGATTTTATTGCAGGTGTAGATGATGTATCTGAAAGAACTGTAATAGACGAGCGAGTGAACAGGCACGGTGAACTGATGTGTGAGTTTGCTAGAAATGCAAATATGTGTATCTTAAACGGACGAAAAGTATTGAAGGACGATTTTACGAGTGTGTCATCCAAAGGGTTATCGGTTGTTGATTACTGTCTAGTACCATATGAAAGTTTAAACTCTTTTTCTAATTTCACAGTTATCAGAGCGTCTGAGGTGTGTGATAATGCCAAAGCGTTTAATATGTTAAGCTCATCAAGTGCTATACCTGACCACTCCCTACTATCATGGAGCTGGGAGAGGAACTACACGGAGGATCTCAATACTGATAATTGTGCTGAAAGCCATACTGTGTCTCGTGTTAAGATAGATACAAGAAATGTGCCAACTTCGTTCATGTGCAGTGAAAATGTTCTTCATCAGGTTATGGATCTTACTGAGAAACCCGAAAGTGAAGATATTGTACAAACTAACATAAATAATGCTTTTAACGAATTCAATAGCCTTATACATAAAGAAATGCTGTCATCACTACCAAGCAGAAAAATAACTACGAAATCAGGTGTTAACAACAAGAAAAGACGGACTGGTAAACCTTGGTGGACCCAGGAATTAACATTTTTATGGAATGATATGTGTGACGCCGAACGCAAGTGGACTCGAACTCAGACTGTAAACAAACCAACGTTTAAAGCTGTCTTTGTGAAAAAGAGGAGAGAGTTTGATAGATCTATACAGAAGGCAAAGAGGAAGTTCATAAGTGACACTGTGAATATGCTTGATAACATTTCCGAGAAACAACAATCTACATTTTGGAAGGAAATTGGGAAGATTGGAGTTGGATTTGAGAGACACAATAAGATACCGGAAGAAGTGAAAGTAGGTGACGTGTTTACTAAAAATATAGATACTTTGTTAAATACATGGAAAGAACATTTTAACCTGTTACTTAACCCTAATAAGAAGCCTTATCAAATATCTGGAAAACCACAGGATGAAACAATAGAACCCAACTGTGATCCACTGAACCAGCCTATCACCTTGGAAGAGATCAATATGGCCATCCTTACAAGCAAATCTGGGAAAGCTACAGGAATAGATGAAATCCCTATAGAAGTACTGAGAAATAAAACAAGTATCTTATTTTTTCATAAAACCTTTAATATATGCTTCAAATATGGTGTGATTCCCGAGTGCTGGTCTAAAGTTGTTCTACAACCGATTGTGAAGAACTCTAATTGTGACCGTCGTGATCCGCAAAACTATAGAGGAATTGCTTTATCTCCAGTCAGCTACAAACTCTATTGTTCAGTTTTAAATAATCGTCTGTCCAAATGGTGTGAAGATAATAATCTTTTAGCCGACGAGCAAAACGGTTTCAGAAAAGGACGCTCTACCATCGATCAATTATCTACCGTTACCAACATAATCGAATCACGGAAAGCACGAAAATTACCAACATATGCCGCTTTTATTGATTTTCAAAAAGCCTACGACCACATACGACGGGATCTACTTTTTAACAAACTGAAAGACTTCGGAGTCAACTCCCAGATCATTTGTGCTATTAGGGGGATTTATAAATCTGTCAGTTGCTGTGTTCGGATAAACCACTTCACTACAGACTGGTTTAATGTGCGTTGTGGCTTAAAGCAAGGCTGTGTCCTATCTCCACTGTTATTTAACATGTATATAAATGATTTAGTCACGTGTATAAAGGACAAAGACATTGGAGTAAAAGTAGGAGATCAACGTATTGGTATTTTATTATATGCGGACGATGTTGTCCTATTAGCTGAAAGTGAAGAGGATCTACAGACTATGTTAAATGAGCTAAATCTGTGGTGTGACAGAAATGACATAACTATAAATAGTACTAAATCACAAGTTGTTCATTTTCGGCAAGCCAGCGCTCCTGTTTCTGAACACACCTTCACGTGCGGAGAGAAGATCCTGTCTACAGTGAGCCAGTACCGTTACCTGGGCCTGACAATAACGGAACACCTCGACTACAAGGTAACAGCTAGTCACGTGGCCGCAGCTGCTGGTCGTGCTCTCGGTCTTGTCATATCCAAGTGTAAGACTCTCGGTAACATCGGTTTTAGAACTTATACAAAACTCTACGATGCACTGGTATGGCCAGTTATTTCTTATGGTATATCTATCTATGGGACAGAAGACTTTACTTCAATCAACGCAATCCAAAACCGGGCGATGAGATTTTATTTATGCTTAGGAAAATATGCTCCAAATGAAGCAGTTATTGGTGATATGGGATGGACCCCTGTGAAGGTACGACAAGATTTATGTTTGATTCGGTATTGGAGACGAATGATGAATATGGACCAAGAACGTTTAAATTCCTATGTTTTTAATTTGGGATGTAATCCATTATTGAAACGCAACAAGACTTGGCATTCGTCTTTCTACCGTCGAATGGATAACCTGGGGATCACTAAAGAAGCTCTTTTAACCAACACCATTACTGTACGAGACTGTGAAGAATTGTCCTTCCAAGCTTTTATCGGAACATGGGAAACAGAATTACAACGGGAAAATGCTAAGAGAGGTCCGGGCAAAAACAAGTTGAGGCACTACAGAAGTCATAAATCAACTTTCGAAACAGAAGCTTATTTGTTAATACAAATGCCAAAATCACACAGACGTGCACTTGCTCTGTTCAGGACTGGTACTGCCCCCTTACGAATTGAAACCGGCCGCTATGAAGGACTCGAACTTAAAGATAGAACATGTTTTCATTGCCCTAACCAAGTTGAGTCAGAACATCACGTTTTACTCGAGTGTCCACTTTACAACGACATAAGAGAAGAACTTTATACATCATCGAAGTGTTTTATTCCACGTTTTACTCTATTATCGGATCCTGAGAAGTTATCACTCCTTTTAAGCTCTGAAGACCTTATAAGAATTAGTGCCAAAAACTGCTTTAAAATACTTTTAAGACGCCAACAAATTTTATATAAATAATGTTTATGCAAACTTTTAGTCTCTTATTTTAATGCTACCCTTTACTTTATGTTTGTACCAATAGTATTTAACTCAAATTCTCGTTTTAATTATATTTCATGCCTTTTATGTCATGTATATATATTAATCGTCTCTCATAACTCCTTTGGAGTGGCATATGTTCATTTATGATTCTATGTATACTTTTTATTTATATATATTTTAATGTACATATGGTGAGACGCTAATAAACAATCTGTCTGTCTGTCTGTCTTCAAGTGACACTGAAACAAGGGAAGAAGACTCTAACGGGAATCGGGTGAAGAAAGATTAAGTAGCATCAATCGATCAAATTATGTTGACTAATCGGCATGTTAATTTTGTTTTGTATGTATTAATAAATAAATATATATGGTAGGTATAATTTCATATACACTGAACGATTGACTGTTCAAACAAGCGAGACAACATATTGCAGATTTATAAATAACATTCAGTATTTAATATAAAAGATTACTGTATTTTAAGTTTATCAATTAAAATATTATATATATGATGTAATGCAATGCAAACCATTTTCACTTCACTTTCATGAATAAATAAATGAACTGGATTGGTCAACAAGCTCAATGAAATTTACATGAAGATTGCTCTATTGTACACGCTAAACATATACATTATGATTACACAGATTGATATAGACAACGAACATTATCGAATTAAAGAATTATGTTACCAGTAGCATCTTAAATGAAAACGAAATGGTTTAAAATATTGTCTGATAGCCTGTATATGTCACTTCAGCACACCAACACACAATTCTCAGGTTAGCGGACCATACAGATGAATCTTCCAGACAGATGTTTGTTTTGTTTCACTTCCAGATCAAAGGGGAGACGTGTTGTTACAGCATATTAGTTTACGCAATTAAGAAGCTGGGTATGTGAGAAGGAAGGAGTGTAATTATGTTTGTACAGATAACAAGTTTACTGGACCGATTCAATTATATAACAAATGTCATATATGTTTATTGTCAAACGTCCTGTCTTGGTGACACACAATACAGATTCAGTCTATTTGTTTTTCTATCTTGCCATTTGCGAAAAGACTTCTGCTGAAAGAGGGTTAGCATTTGACCATCTTCTGTTTCCAAGTACTGTCATTGATGGATTTATAGGTTTACAATTTATGTCTTATGTGCATTTGGATATTCATATTGTCCGTTTGGATACGTTCATAAGGTAAGTTTCTTACATTATTGACACTCTTGCTGAAATGTCAATTTAATACGATGTTTATTTGATTAACCAAGCATTTTATTGAAAACATTATTTTATATCTATTAGATTCTGAATGTTTTAATGTGTTAATACGTGATAACTAAATAAAATGTAACATTTGGATGCGGTGTTTTCGTAGGTGGATTCGTAGACTTATTATTATCGTTGATGACCAACTTCCTTTGTTTTCTTAAATATGTGGTGAGTTGCTTTGATTGTTGTAATGTACTGTTAGTAAATTAGGTTGTCGGTAGATTAACGACGTTAAAAAAATCAGGATGTTGTGATGTGCTTTGATTGTCGATGGCTTAACGTAGGGCCTACTTCGCCGGCGTCTGCTAATCTCACGTTTGTTGTTTTATTTTATACACAAACATTCTCCAACAAAAAATAACAACAACACCGAATATCTGATTTTGTTGTCTCAACTTTAATTCGTTCATATTACCATATACCATGGTATATACCATATACAGACTCTAACGGGAATCGGGTGAAGAAAGATTAAGTAGCATAAATCGATCAAATTATGTTGAATAATCGGCATGTTAATTTTGTTTTGTATGTATTAATAAATAAATATATATGGTAGGTATAATTTCATATACACTGAACGATTGACTGTTCAAACAAGCGAGACAACATATTGCAGATTTATAAATAACATTCAGTATTTAATATAAAAGATTACTGTATTTTAAGTTTATCAATTAAAATATTATATATATGATGTAATGCAATGCAAACCATTTTCACTTCACTTTCATGAATAAATAAATGAACTGGATTGGTCAACAAGCTCAATGAAATTTACATGAAGATTGCTCTATTGTACACGCTAAACATATACATTATGATTACACAGATTGATATAGACAACGAACATTATCGAATTAAAGAATTATGTTACCAGTAGCATCTTAAATGAAAACGAAATGGTTTAAAATATTGTCTGATAGCCAGTATATGTCACTTCAGCACACCAACACACAATTCTCAGGTTAGCGGACCATACAGATGAATCTTCCAGACAGATGTTTGTTTTGTTTCACTTCCAGATCAAAGGTGAGACGTGTTGTTACAGCACATTAGTTTACGCAATTAAGAAGCTGGGTATGTGAGAAGGAAGGAGTGTAATTATGTTTGTACAGATAACAAGTTTACTGGACCGATTCAATTATATAACAAATGTCATATATGTTTATTGTCAAACGTCCTGTCTTGGTGACACACAATACAGATTCAGTCTATTTGTTTTTCTATCTTGCCATTTGCGAAAAGACTTCTGCTGAAAGAGGGTTAGCATTTGACCATCTTCTGTTTCCAAGTACTGTCATTGATGGATTTATAGGTTTACAATTTATGTCTTATGTGCATTTGGATATTCATATTGTCCGTTTGGATACGTTTATAAGGTAAGTTTCTTACATTATTGACACTCTTGCTGAAATGTCAATTTAATACGATGTTTATTTGATTAACCAAGCATTTTATTGAAAACATTATTTTATATCTATTAGATTCTGAATGTTTTAATGTGTTTATACGTGATAACTAAATAAAATGTAACATTTGGATGCGGTGTTTTCGTAGGTGGATTCGTAGACTTATTATTATCGTTGATGACCAACTTCCTTTGTTTTCTTAAATATGTGGTGAGTTGCTTTGATTGTTGTAATGTACTGTTAGTAAATTAGGTTGTCGGTAGATTAACGACGTTAAAAAAATCAGGATGTTGTGATGTGCTTTGATTGTCGATGGCTTAACGTAGGGCCTACTTCGCCGGCGTCTGCTAATCTCACGTTTGTTGTTTTATTTTATACACAAACATTCTCCAACAAAAATTAACAACAACACCGAATATCTGATTTTGTTGTCTCAACTTTAATTCGTTCATATTACCATATCCTGGTTTCATATGTCATCGTATATCTCACCCCCTCGTTAGCATTGATTTATCCTATGTCTATGAACGTCTATGAATCCATCATCTTGCACTATTCATATCAATTATATTTGATATATATACCGATATTTTGGGACATTTGTAAAGTGAAACTTGATAACTAACATTACTTGAACAGTTTACAGCAGAACAGCGGTGTGGCATTGTTGCAAAGCGTAGATAATACAGATCAACTGACCGATTCCCTAGTGTTTTCCATTATAAGTAGTAAGCGGATGTTTACATCCCGTCCCTTCTCGTATGTCACTTCCGGTTAACCCCAACTCACTAAGCCCCGCCCCATTTTTCGTTTGTCGTTCGCCGTCGAAAAGCAGACGATGTTTTTGGCAAAGTTTGAGGTGGTCTAGTTTAATAAATCAACAACCTATTACCTATTTTTTGGGTCTCATTTTCACATATTAGTCTGATGAACCAAATGCAGGTTAGAATTCAATAGAAAATATTTCATTTCGGCCTTCCTTTAATATTTATATATGTATATTTTGAAAAATAATTGTACTTCACATACGAAAAGAAACAATTTTCAAGTTTGTTAGATTTTTCGCAATTGTTACAATTATCGTTGCAACATAGCTGTTCACCAGGCAGAAAATACCAATGGAGTTCCTTGAGTGCTATTGAGTGTGTTTGACAATTATGTCAATTAATATTGAATTTTGTGCTGAAATTATGTTAATATAAGCTTGTTATTTGTGAAATTTATATCCAGATAGTACATGGAAAGGGGAAATTGATAATCATGGCTACCCCTATATAAATATCTCTCCCCGTGACGTTGACAGAATTTTTACATTATAACATACATAAATACGAAATTTATGCTGTTGTATGCTAACAAATATGACATTTGTTCACATGTTATGTGCATCCTAAATTACTAGAAACGTTTGCATAAGTCAATAAATGTACAAATCAGATAAGTCATTGTTACCACAGTTTTCAAATTGAATCCATTAACATAATGATAGCTCTTTTATCTAATGCGTGAATAGTTTTGGCAGATGAAAAGATGTGCATAACATCCCCATAATGGTAATTGCATAGGCAAGTAGCAGACTTTTCTATAACCCTATCAAATGTGTGTCTAAGTGTCCTACATTGATGTCAAGACGTCATCCCTTGTGAAAGATATGAAAATTGTAATTATTATATATGTTATGAAAGTTATTCCTGGGATATTTATGTCTATTATTTATTCGTAGCCTTATGTTTTGGCACATTAATCGGACGAGTCCATCCTTACTTGAGGTGATGACCATATGCAGTGGACCCTGAACTCTGTTGTTTTAGTCTGTAGAAGTTTTGGCATGTAGATTTTTGGGAGGTTACCCCAGATACGGAATGTGCGTCGTGTTAATTGTACCGATTGTGATTGTGCTGTTTTACTATGATATTTATACTGATATTAACGAAAACTTTAAAATATTTATCTCCCAGGTTGTTAATGCTTATATTTTAACACATTTTGAAACACTGTTGACCTGTTTTATTATTTTGCCAAAACCTGCTTTTTAATACTACAAAGAAGACATCACCGGTTATTTTCTTAACTACTACTATTTTTATGCTTTTATAAGAGCTACGTGTTTTATACGAATTTAATATGTTAGTCTCTCATAACTCATATTGAGTGATATATGTACTCTTATTTGTGTTCTATGCTGTACAGAAGTGAGACTTGAATAAACGATCGATCTGTCTTTCTGACTGTATAGAATAATACTCAGGCTGCAAATGAAGGTCAAGTTTGGCCTATTGTAATACAATTTTTTAATATAGTTTTCTCTTTCTGATAGTAATATAGGACAAACAAATATAAAGATCGTTTAAATCACAAAGAGTACAATTTCTTTCATGAAGTGGGATATTTTTCCATCTACCGGTCTCGATTGGCAGAAAGTGATTAGCTGTTCGAAATTTTAACAAGTTATTGTAATTAAAAAAATGTAGGCATTGTTCAAAATGGAGAGATGGATTTTTAAGATATTGTATATAGTTGCTTTGCAAGAATTTTCAATTGTTGATAACCAATTTTGCTGAAAAATATCTTTAAATTTGCTACAGACTACAGATTTTAGCCAAATGGTACTTTTGAAATTTTGAGATTTCCAATCAAAACTCAGTCCAAGATCATCAAAATTTTTTTGATATAACATAACCATTTGTGTGAAAATTTTTCGAAGATAAAATCATTAAATAACAATTTATAAACCAGAAGGCACAATTTTGACGATTTACCAGTTAGAATTTTGGCCCCATAACATACCACTCTGCATTTAATGATATTTACAAGTGGGAATCTACCAAACTCGCCATAGACCATGTAGTTGGGGGTGACTACAAATATTTAAGGAATACTGAATATGTATTACTCGCCCGTGGAAAATACTGCAGTGTAATACTTATTTAAAACTTTCGCGAAACTTTACGAAATCATTAACTCGTTTAATAAAAAGGGTATAAAATGGAAGGACGTTTAATATACTTTACCGATAAATAATTGTGCACAGGGCAAGCTTCTTGTACAGAAGAACGCATTCGTGAACAGGGCGCTGTTCAAAGAAGTTCCTGGATTCAGAGATGAAGAAACACTTTTTCAAATTCTAGTTGATTTCCGTGATGGACGACCCACCAAGAGACAGTTCAACGATAAGCTGAAAGAAAGTAAAGTGTCGCTGGTAAGTTTATTAGAAAACCATCATATCATTTAAAATCAGATCAAATCCGATGACAACCGCAATTTACAAATGTTTACAGCAGACGAATAGCTATCTGGTTTTTCATTTCCACCCCATGAATATCCCGTCTATATCTTACACAACGTATTATTTATATAGTTGAACGATGATGGGACGTTGCACACCGAGATCCGACGCCTCAGAGATGAAATGGCCTTGACAGACGGAATAATAAAGCGCCAAAAGGAGACGATAGAGAGGCTACAGAGGAAAGTGGTGAGTGTAAAATTCTTGCGGTACAATATATGAATATGAACAGGTGTACTCCGAAACGTCGTGTATTTTCACATTAAAGAAGTTGTTATCCAAAATATTCCTGTTCTTATGTAAAACACTTCTAAATGCTCCTCAAAGACCCAATATATGAATGTCCGTGTATCAATTCGAATCGAATAATTGAAGGGAACGTCCATCTATCTGTGATGGCGGCGTCTACTTTTGCCCACAGTCTTATCAAAACAACTTAAAGCACCAGTGGGTATTGCTAATTGCTTATCTCTCTATCTCTCTCCTGTTATCCCCGCACATAAAATAAACCGTCCTAAACTCTCGTTATTAAGAAATGATGGAGGAAGATTTTATGTTTCGTGTTTAATCTCAATTATATTGATATTCAACAAAATTTCAACATTTCAACAGAAACACATTTCACTTTATTAAAAACTGCAGATTGTTATGTTAAGTGTTTCATTTCAATAACAAGATAGAGATCAGCGTTTGATTTAAACATATTTATTCCATAAATGGATCCGGATTGGCAAACAAGCTGACGCTTATGTCAATGCCGCTCCGGGATACAAAATACATAAAATAAATGTCATGATGAATGTACAATAAATTGTATTACATGTCTGAAAAGAATAATACACCAATCATTGCTAGTCGTCAATGTCATTGAAATTATTTTGAATCAAATCTGCCACTTAAATTTATAAACGTGTGCACGGAATTTAAAAGTTCTTTGTTTACACTGTCTGGAGAGTTTTGGTTTCCGAAAAGAACTGATTTTAGGTCAAATCCATTAGTGTAAAAATACATAGTTTGTCGTATATCGTTATAAATAGGGCATACGAAAAAGTAATGAATAGAGTCTTCATAGTCATGGCCACAGGGGCAGGATTGAGTTTCAGATATAAAGCGTAGGTATTTGTGTGCATTAAGATCACTGCATTCACAGTCTGATTAAAATCGACGGTTTTCCGTGGAATAAAAAATGCAAAATAGTGCATCTACCGGGATACGAACTCGTTCGTGGGTTTCCACGCCAAACCGTCTGAAAGCACCCCGTACACTAGCGTGTTCGGGCGCAATTCAGCTAGCCAATCAAAAGATGCCCAACAAATGCTTTCGGTGCGAGAAACTAGGGGCAGATAACTCCAAACAGCTATCCTTTTGTTTGTTCCGAATGCTTTCAAAACCGCAACCGTTTATAAATACTATGATGTGATTGGTCAGCTATTTGACTGGGTTTTGGCTGCGCTAAACTGGTTCTGAACACACGTCTATACGGGGTGTTCTCAGACCTTGTGGCGAGGAATCTACAGAACCTGTTCGTATCCCGGCAGATGCAAAATTTTGCAAATTTTATTCCTCGGAACAAGGTCGATTTTAATCAGACTGACTGCATTCAAGTCGAAGACGACAATGAATGATTTGGCAAACTCTGCTGCCACTGTTTAGATCAAAATGACAGTAGGTATTTTTATTATTTAGAAGTGCATTTTTGAATCTTGAAAGGGACTGTATTTCTCTCTGTTCAGCAGGCAATGAATTCCATAATGTAACCGTATTAGGAAGAAAAGACCGTGCATAATTCGCAGTTTTAGAGTTGATAGTTTGAAGATTCGTGTTATTGCGTAAATTATAATCAGAGACATCCGATAAACTAGGGGGTACAAGATTACTAAGATAACTTGGCGTTATGTTATTGATCATCTTATAAAACATCGTCATTTTTTTAACATATCTTCTTTGAAACAGCGGTTGACAATTAGTTTCTTTATAAATCTTATGATGGCTGGTGCCTCGAACAGCACCACACACGGTTCTTAGTGCGTCAAGATTAAGCTTTTCAAGTATATCCGCTTGCTGTTTGGTACAATTATCCCATATGTGACTGCAGTAATCGAAAACTGGCAAGATGAACTGTTTGTACATGGTTTCTAATGTTTTTCGGTTTAGACGATATTTGAGGCTTCTCAGACAATTTACCATGGGTGCAACTTTTTTTGCAATGTCATTTATGTGTTCGTTCCAGGTACAATCGTGTTGTAGTATGAGGCCTAAGTGTTTATGACTGTCAACAGATGTTATAACTTCATCATTCATTGTTAAATTTGGCATTGTAATTGGTTGACATTTTCGAGTAAAGCGTACTGATTCGGTCTTACTTGGGTTAAAAGATACCTGCCATTTATCCGCCCATTCGGCTATTCGCTGTAAATCCTCGTTCATATTAAGAGTAGTTTCATCAGGATCACCAATGATCGCATATAAAGAGGTATCATCCGCAAAAAGGCGTATATTACTACTTATTCCTTCAACTATATCATTAATATATACAATAAATAAAAGGGGGCCTAAAACTGAACCCTGCGGTACACCAGCAAAGAGAGTTCTATTATCGGATCTAAAACCATTAATAACAACCCGTTGTATTCTATCCTCAAGATAACTTTCAAACCACTTTATGAGATTACCGTTTATACCATATGCTTTTAGTTTGTATATAATACCTTTGTGCCAAACTTTATCAAAAGCTTTACTAACATCGCAAAATACTGCTCTAATTTCTTTACCTTCATCTAATGCACCGGCAATGAAATCGTATAGATACGTTAATTGGTTAACAGTTGAATCTCCTTGCGAAAATCCGGACTGAAGATTGGAAAGTATATCGTTATCCCTAAAGTAATTAAAGACATGTATAAAAATACATTTTTCAAAAAACCTTTGCTAAACAGCTCGTCAGTGCAACCGGTCTATAATTGGAACAGTCATTGATACTACCCTTTTTATGAATAGGGACTACAGAGGCTTCTTTCCAAACTTGCGGGAAAATCTTTTCAGATAGGGACTGGTTAAACACATTGGTTAAGGGAGAAGCCAGTAATCGGGCATTCATTTTCAGGAACTTATTGCTGATTCCGTCTGGGCCTGTTGCTTTTGTAGTGTTAAGAGAAGAGAGAATATCATAAACTTCATTAGGGTAAAGATATACGTCACATAAGGATTTATCAGTGTAGGAAGCAATTTCATCAATATTCCTGTCTGGATAACTTACTTTTGTTTGATTTGTGAAATATTCATTCATAATATTTGCGATTTCAGCGCTATCGTCATACAGTTGATTGTTACAGAGAATAGGGGGAAATGAATGTGATAATTGCTTGCCTTTTTTGTAATTTTTAATCAGGCGCCACCAGATTTTTGTTCCGTGCTTTTCATTAACTAGTGTATCAATTTTATCTGTGTATGATTGTTTTGCGTTTCTGACAGATGTGATAGTTTTGTTTCTGAATAGTCTGAATTTTGCCCAATCGGAGGGTAAGTTGCGCCCTTTAGCAATTTTATGTAAACGATTACGTTTTCTGATCAAACACCGAGTTTCATTGTTCATCCACGGTGCGTCTTTAGGCCTGATAGTAACAATTTTATTTGGTACATGTTTATCGCATAAATCAATGATCTTACGGGTTACCTGGTCAGCTACTTGACTAATATCAGGGGAGGCAAATATTGTATTCCAATTGAGAGAGCTCAGTTCATCAGAAAGGGCTTCGATGTCGGCTAAGTTATAGTCATATATTTTTCTTTTAAAAGAAACTGTTTTCGTTATCGTATCCTTCAAAGTAACATACACAGGGCAGTGGTCACTACATATAGGATCAAGTACACCGGATTCTAGTACGGACGCAACATGTGAAACAAAAATAAGATCAACCAAAGTACTAGAAGTAGGTGTAATCCTTGTAGGATTAGTAATGATTTGGGACAACCCATTGATCAATTTGATTTGATTAATCCTGTTTGAATTTGTAGTTAAAAGGTCTTCATTAAAGTCACCAGTCACAATTGTTATCAGTCCTAGATCGACAGCATTACTGATCGATTCTTCAATTAAATCCCAGTAAGTATCGCTTTTGTCTGCTCTATAAAATGTTCCGATGAGATAGGTACGTTTTTTACATCTTATTTTAACCCATAAAGCTTCAAGCGCAGGCAAATCTAAGCTATTCATACACTCAAAAGCCAAGTAGTTCTTAATATATACTGCTACTCCTCCACCTCTCCCCTCTCTATCTTTTCGTATTGGTAAATGAAACCCAGGAATATGTATATTCATGCTATCTATACCAGGATGTAACCATGATTCTGTAACGCATATGATATCATACGAGTCAAGTTCGGCCTGAAGTATATTTAACTTATCTCTAACACTCCGCGCATTTAAATGGACTACTTTAAAATCAGTGTTTTGATATGGGCCGGGATGTGGGTGAACATCACCACAGATCAGAAGTAAGAGAACTATAAACAGGGAAATATGTTTGCTGTAAAGGTCTAATATCAGAGATCAGCGTTTAGGGAACTACAAACATTTCTTAACTTACTGTGTATAATGTTCATCTACCTGTCCCTAAATAAAACACTATTTAGGATTTTACACACTTATTCAGATTTTGTTTTAAATGATAATGATTTTGAACATGTTATTGTCGAGGAAACATTATACACCTAACCCCTGTGATGATATTCGAGTACCAAATCTCTAATTTCAAACTCTTGCAATACTACAACTCGGGTAACATAACAAATTTGTATTCTGTTTATATTAACTGTTATATTTCTTTGTAGAATGAACAGAGTTTGCCGAGAGTATGTGAAGTTGCTGGTGATTTCGACAATGTAAGATTTAATTTGAGAATGCATGAATGAATGATCATGAATGAATGAATGAATGTAGTTCATGTTCAATTTTACCTGTGGTGATATCCATGTACCAAATCTCTACCTACCATCTCTTTCACTACCACAACTCAGATAAAATAATTTGAAAATGTTTTTTTTTTGTATATATCACATGTCATATTTCTTTGTAGGATGAACCGAGTTTGGCAAGAATATATGAAGATGCTGGTGCTTTCGAAAATGTAAGATTTAATTTGTGCGCACTAGATATTTTATTCGTAAGCTACATTCCGAATCATGTAAAATACATTTTATAAAAATACAGAACGTAGTTCATGTTGTCTCGGTTACATTACTGTGATGACGTAGTATTCACAGCTAGGTCGTTAATAATATCACAGCTTAATCGGAACCGCATGTACATGTACCCTGGCGTCAAGCATTCAGTGAAACACAATTTACAATATACATATTTTTTCAGTTTTCCGAATCAAATACTGACGATGAAGAAACAAATACTACTGCAGAGAACGAAACGAACAAATTCCAGGTAGTTGTAGATACTATGTACTAAAATTATTTTCTAAGGGGTGGTGTATGATCATTAATACACAAAATTATTTGCTATGTATCTGAAGATGAAAATTTTATAACTTGATTTGGTCTGAACCCCGTATTTAATGACGGTGGACCGTGGGCCATCCCATGGGCGAACTTTCCCATGGGCCTACCCATGGGCAAGGGTACCTGTATCTCACTAACGGATATTTATGGTTGGTCAGTTATGGAATCTCGGGTTTCCATAATAAATTCGGGTCGCCTTAGTAGTAAAATGACCTATACCCTGTGTACACATATTTCGTTCCCCATCATATTGTCATCAAGTGAATATACACATCAGCTTTGCGCATCAGCTTACTGTGTTTTTTGCCGTTTCATTTTTGCTAATTGTTCCCTTTGTTTTCCAGTTCTACGGGCGGGAATCCTGTGTTTTAACTCAGGTGTGACTTCGGTCTCCCCCCAACCTTTACCCATCATGGCGTATGCAGCTGCAATCGACTTTGGACCGATTCCAAGAGAGTACTATGACCCGGACACATCTGCGAGGACTGTGAAGGTGGACAGTAGTGTCAAGGGACTCTCCAGGACACGTCTCATTCAGGTACTGAAAACCTTACCCTATTTTAGA
The DNA here is from genome assembly GCA_936450465.1 of Gibbula magus. NCBI lineage: Eukaryota > Metazoa > Mollusca > Gastropoda > Trochida > Trochidae > Gibbula > Gibbula magus. The sequence continues at coordinate 56,832,188 of OW388292.1, read as the reverse complement.
ATGTCCTATGTTGACACGATGGGAGCAGGACAAAAGCCTCCCGGACAAAAGCCTCCCGGACAAAAGCCACCTAGGACAAAATCCACCTAGGACAAAAGCCACCTAGGACATAAACCACCCACTTATTTGTTAATAATATACTAATAAAATGAATATAAAATGATATTGGGTGATATTATATAGTCATAATATTCATTTACCAACCCTTTTCTTATAATTTCTTTTTAAAAAACATTTTACCCACATACAATCATATAAAAAATAGTTGTGTTATCTTTGAAAATATATATATAGAGAGAGAAAATATCTTTGAAAATATATATAAGTGGATACACTGTGTAAACCTTTTTGTATGTTTTGATAGTTATAAAGATTCATTGCGAAGCAGTGGGCTTGGGTCTAATTAGTTAGACCGATCTTGATGTTGTTTCAGATAGGATTTAACTGTGTAGTTTGTGTTTGTAGATGAAATAGCTCCTTTCAGTAACACTTTACTTAGCTTGCAATATGATTGAGTAAGGTTACTTATATGGATTATGTTTAAAAATAAAACTGTTTGATCCGTTTGAAAATAACTCTTACTGGGATATGATGACAAGACACAAAACATCAATTAGGCCCTATACCCTATAAAATAGTTTTACCAATTTTTGTATTCACTTCCACTATGGATAACCAAGTAGAATACGTCACCTCGCAGAAAGGAGTTGGGAAAGTGCATTTCCGAGGATTTCGTTATGTTAGACATAAGAACCTGTCCAGTGGAGTTGTGAGCTACAATTGCGAGTTGCGACGCAAGGGAGAGTGCAAGGTGTCCATGAAGGTGTTGGATGGCCAGTGTGTTGGCATCTTGCATGAACACACACATGCTCCAGACCAAGTTCAGTCCGAGGTATGCGAGTATATTATATAATAAATTATATAAATTATTATTAAAGAAAATTATTATTAAAGAAAATTATTATTAAAGATAATTATATTATAAATTATGAATTTAGTTCTAATAAAGTCATTTTCTTTAAGGTTCAGAAGGTCAGAACCAATATCAGAGAGAGGGCAGAGTCCTCTGAGGAATCGGCCCAACAGATCTTGACAGCAGCTGCTGTCACCATCTCAGAGGGAGCTAGTGCCAGGATGGTGCCTGTTCCTGACCTGCGACGCAACGTGAGACGCCAGAGAAGGAGAGTTGACGGTGCACTACCTGAGCCAGAGAGCCCTGCAGCAATGCAGATTCCGGACAAGTTCAAGACTACGGGAGCTGGCGAGCAGTTTTTGCAGTATGATGGAGGGATCGACAACCCGAACCGGATCCTCATCCTCTCCACAACAAGAAACCTAGACCTCCTGGAACGTTCGCCACACTGGTTCGCCGATGGCACCTTCAAGACAGTCCCTCAACTGTACTACCAACTTTTCACCATTCATTGTTGGACTAACAATGCAGTCATCCCGCATAGTGCTTTTTGACATGATACAATTGAACTTACATGTATTGAAACAAAGACTTGAAGAAAGAAATGAAGGAAAGTGAAATACATATATAATCAGTACTACAGTATTTTTGTTGTTCTTTATTTTTTAAAAATTGGGTGGGTTTTGTCCGGGTGGCTTTTGTCCTAGGTGGCAATTGTCCTAGGTGGCTTTTGTCCAGGTGGGTTTTGTCCGGGTGGCTTTTGTCCGGGAGGCTTTTGTCCTAGACCCGACACGATATGGAGGAAAGAGAAAGCTGGTACGTTTTACGTAACTTTTAACAAGAGGGAATATTGTTATGTGTTTCTTCAAACTGGAGTACTAGATCAGGGTGACTTCAAACTCTTACTGCCTCACTATGAACGTCAAGTTGAAACTTTTCGGATCCACTGGTTGGATAGGGATATTAGACACAGCTTTTTGAGATCTTTCTTCAGCAAATTTGGAACTGTGCTTGACTGTCAATTTGTTGAGGAGGACATGAATGGTGATATGAAACGTACAGGAATTTGGAAAGTGACAGTAGAGGTAAATGAGCCAGATTTAGAGGGGAGAGAATGTTAATAACTGCTCCTGGACGCCTCCCGGTCTGCTTGAGGTGTCATGTTGTTGGGACGTGGGCTGCCAGGAATGCTTGGCTAGAGAGGCATGATAATTTGAAGGAAATGGATGATTGGGATAGACACAGTGATAATGGGGTTGAAGAAATGGACTGACACCGTTATTGTTAACATAACAGACCCTGTGCTTAACCCCGACCCTACTCCCACAAATGATCCCGAACATAACCTCGAGGATGACCCCGAGCTCGACCCTTTGATTGACATTGACCCTGTGCCCGACCAACCCTTAGAGCCAGTACCCGAGTCAGTGCTTGACCCCACGCCAGAGGACATGTTTCTTACCCCCGGGGAGTCCAACTTTCAACTTGTCAAGGGCAAGAAGAGGAGGTCTAGGTAAGGGCACCACTTGTCAGATAGTAGTGGGGGGGGGGAGGAGTCGAAAGGGGAAAAGCGGGGATGCATGCCCTCGGACGTGTCCGCTGCAGCTGCTTTAGCTGTTGGTCCTGTGACCAAGGCAAGGCGGTCTGCTACCCCTTCCCCCAGTCGGCCCATCCCCAGTACATCAGCTGAGTCGTCCAAGGGCAGGACAAGTAGGTCTAAAACCCATGCTGTGGCTCACTTGCCACCTGTGTACAATCCGGCGAGGGTAGATCACCCGACCTGACCTACTCTGTGTTAATGAATTCACACATAACGACCCACGCAATGCCCATCGACTTTGATATTGATCATAGCTTGTCTGTGCTTGACGCCTGGTCAGTCCCTACGGGGGGCTGTGACTTCTCAGTTGTTAATGTATTTTATATATTGTACGTGAATTATTCTACGATTTTAATAGCTCTTTATTGGCTTGACAGGGATGTTCGACATAGTTTTGTTTGTGCTTTCTTCAGTAAATTTGGCAAAGTGTTAGACTGCCAGTTTGCAGAGGAAGACATGGACGGAGACGTGAAAAGAACTGGGGTAAGGAAAGTATCTGTGGAGATAAATGAGAGATCGAAGGATGACATCCCTCATATAGCCAGATTCAGGGGTGAGAGAATGTTGATAACGGCCCCTGGTCGTCTGCCAGTCTGTCTGAGATGTCACACTGTTGGACATCTCAGGGGAGATTGTCCCCGGACGTGGGCTGCCAGGAATGCTTGGCTGGCAGGATACTTTGAAGGGAATGGGTGATGGGGATAGACAGAGTGATAAGGGGGTGAAGAAATGGACGAGGAAATAACTGGGAGAATAAACAAGAGATCGAAGGATGACATCCCTCATATAGCCAGATTCAGGGGTGGGAGGATGTTAATTACGGCCCCTGGTCGACTGCCAGTCTGTCTGAGATGTCACACTGTTGGACATCTCAGAGTAGATTGTCCAAGAACATGGGCAGCGAGAAATGCTTGGCTTCAGAGACAGGATAATGTGCAGGGAGAGGGTGATGAGGATAGGCATAGTCATAATGGGGAGGATGACATGGATGAAGGAATAACAGCAACTGATCAGGTGATTGCCAATGTTGAAGAAACTGTGGTTACCCCCGCCTCTATCCCCACAACTGAAACCGAACTTAGCCTCGAGGTTGACCCCAAACTTGATCCTGTGCCCGACCCATGCTTGAAGCCAAGCAATGCCAATTGACTTTGATATTGATCAATGCTGTGACTTCTCTGTTATTAGTTTATTTAATATATTGTACATAAAATATGTTTTGTTGTGGATAGCTCTTTATGTTTCATTGTTCATTTTGATATCCCTGTTGACATTAATGATGTTTTTGTATATTTTATGAATGCTTCCTGTATGCTTGTCTGTTGGTTGTTGAGTTGTATTGGTATTATTAACTAAATAAAAATGTATCAATAAATTAGTTGTAACAGCTTGTCATCTTTTAATTCAAGTATTAAAGTATCATCACATCAATTCCATTCTGAATGCATTGATTATTTCTTCAAGACACTCATGTTTGTAAAATTTAAAGCCAAAGCGTTTTTTAGTTTTAGTATACAGGTAGCCGTAGTTATTTCACATAGGCACAATTACTCGGCGGTGTATTTCTATTTTGGGATATATGTAAATTATGTCCATCTTTTCAATATACACAGAATCCCGAAATTTGATTCTTCGAGATCAGTTCATGTGATCTAAATTAACTGGTTACTGGCCGCTTAAAGGAGCTGTAGCACGATTTCTCAAATTTGTCATTTATTATTAAAGTTCAGTCATTATATTATTAGAAGGTCAAACATCTCATTACACGACCCGATAAACCATATCCATAGAAAACAGTTATCGGTATTAGAAGAAAATGGTGCGACGTATAAAGCGACAGTAGTCGATGATGGACGACCACTCCATCATGGTTCCATAATTAAAACTCTACTCCGAGTGTTTAGGTAACGCTACATCAGTCAGATCACTTAAACTATCTTCGAGAGGCAAATTTAATCTGGACACTGTAAAATGGCCACACGAAGGGAAATTAACTCGCATGGCTTAACAGAACCATGTACATTCGTTTTAGAACTCTTTTTTATGGATTCAGAATTGTCATTTAGCTATTGCTAAAACTTATTTACATTTTCGAGAAAGCACATTATTTTATTAAGAACGTGTGCTACAGCGCCTTTAAAATCCTTTAAACGTATGCAAACTGTTTAAAAGTACTGTGAACGCTGACGTAGTAATTTTGTTCTCAGTTGTACATCTCCTCTCTCGCTATCAAAAACATTAAGGTTATTTAAAATAGGGTTGTTTAAGGAAGTATGTATGAAAAACCAGTTCAGTACATTGGTCAGAATGTATATTGGGTATCCAATATATTTGATTTCGGAAACCAATCTTAGAATAGTGCACAACCAGTGAAACCAACAAGGTTTCAAACGCCTGCACCTGTTAGTTTGAAACAGTCAAACTGGTACCCCAATGATCACTAGCATCCCTGACTACTGGTACGGTTTCCTGTCACCCCAACATCGAGTAACTGGAATGGAATGCATTGCAGAACATTCATGCTTTGCACGTGCAAGCTCTGCAATCTAAAAGTGTCAACATCTTGCTGCCCAACCTTTAATAACTAGAATAGCGTTTGCGGGACACCGCAAAAGCAGAGCAGCTCCGAAACTTTGGGTCTCGCCTTTCCCTGTTCCGCCTTCTCCTCAATATAAATAAAAAGGGAATTTCTTTTGACAAGTTGAATCATCACTGGGGTCACTTTTTACAACTTTGTTCTTAAAACCTATTTCTGATTTCAAAATTGGATCAACAGATTAACACGGCCTTAACCAATATCTCATGACCTTGAACTTTGACCTTCAAGGTCACACCATCAATGAATTCTTTTCATTGTGTATAACAATCAGGCAATGACTCAAAGTGTTCATTGTTAGCATAAGGCATATTCACAATAGTACGCTTAATCTGTGAACTTGCTGTGACCTTGACCTTTGAAAGATTTTAGCAAAAACGTTTTCAAATCTTGGTCTTTCTCCAAAGTTGATATATACCAAGTAAGGGTATGATAGCACAGAAGTTGTTTAAGTTATCGTGTTTACAAGGATTTTTGTAGTGATTTCAGAACTCATGACCTTGACCTTTGACCTTGAATGTGAACATTTCAAAATCATTCCTGAGATTTATAAGTAAGAAGCTACATATATGAGATGTTGATACCTTCATGGAAAAAAGGGTGCGCATGCGTGAAAGTGGGAAGTCGTAGATTTTGAGCTCTCACATATTTCATGGATATTTGCTAATTATGACCTTATAACATATCATTGAACACAAATCTGGACTTTTTGTCACCATGGGCATTGCGATTGACGTCTGGAGAGGAAGGATTGGGTGTTTTACACCTCCCCGTGGACACAGAAACATCGACAAAGTTGAACGCTACACCGGTGAGGTAAAATGGACGACAGGTATGAACTTTGCTTACCGTGTTCTCAGTGTGGCTATTGTCTGCAGTCTTGTTGTATGTCTGGGTGCTCTCTGCGTGAAATATCACAAGGTTGCTAACGATCACTTTACGAGTTGGACATTTGACCAGGCCTTTGTTTTTGATGATATTCAAAAAGTATCACCCCACACCTATAGTGACGTCACGTCGTTTACATGCTGCATGCCTTTGACCCACATACGAAAGATATGCAATACAGGTGAGACGCACGTGCTACCCAGGAGTGTAATGACATTCATACTTTTGCGTGCAAACGATATAGAAACTAACCCTGGCCCTGTTACCCTACATGATCTTAACAGCGTGAAAGAGGCAATCCTTAATGAACTCAGAAACGTCAAATCAGATCTCAGCTCAGACATTACAGACATAAAGAAAGAAGTTCAGAAAATAGGATCAAGATGTGAGACTTTGGAAAAATCACTTTCCTATGTGCAATCGGATATCAAAAATGTTAAGGAACATAACCATACACTTCAGGCTGACGTCGACACTGTTGCGGACCAAATTGATGAAATTAATGGAAAACTTAAACTTGTTGATGATAAACTTGATAAACTCGAATCGTTCAGCCGTCGAGAAAACGTCATTATATATGGTATTGAGGAAGTTGATGGAGAAAAATCAATGCTTTGTAAAGAAACAGTGATCAGTGTTTTTAACAATTATGCGACATTCAAAACGTGGCAGCCATTCGATATTGTACGCGCACATCGTCTGGTGTGAAAAGGCCCGGAAGTGATAGACCTCGGCCAGTCATAGCTAAACTTGTGGTTTCCGACGATAAAGTACGTCTACTCAAGGCCAGAGCTACATTCAAAGAGAATGGACTTGGAATCGCGAGCGACTTGACCGACCGACAACGCGATCAACTACAAGCTGTCAAGGACGAGGGGAACTTCGGATATTTCCAACACGGTAAACTCGTTACAGTGCCGGGTACGTCACCATCTCAACGTAGTCAACAAACAAGTGACTTGGGAAACGATTCTGCGAGAAAACGTCTCCGAAATAATAGGAGGAGATAGGAAATAGGCCACGGCCCGGATAAACTTTCACAAGGAACTCCAAATGCGTTCACCGGCGACACGCCCCTTCGTTGTGACGATACGGATAATACATTCTCATTTTTATGTTGGAATGTTGGCGGATTATTTGGTAAAATAAATGATGATGAATTTGTAAATTACATAAGAAAATTTGACATTGTGTGCCTTGTCGAGACATTTATGACGAATATTCCTGGTAATGATTGGCTGAATGGGTATAATACCCACTACAGTCCTGCTATTAAATTATCCGACTACGGTCGTTTATCGGGTGGTGTTTGTCTGTGTGTACGTCAATCGATTAGCAATTTCTGTACCGTCATTCAGACCGATATGGACAACCTTATCGGTTTATCCATATCTAGAAATTTGTTTAAAATTGATAAAGATATAAATTTGTTATGTACCTATATTCCGCCGTCTGGATCCTCATATTACAACAATGTCACCACAAAATGCAATATTGTAAAGCTAGATGAATATTTAATGGAAAACTTTGAATTATATTCTGATTGTTATAATCTTATTTGTGGGGATTTGAATGCAAGAACAGGTGAGAAAAACAACCCCGATATTTCTATGCATGACGATATCATAAGAGACAACACTCCTTTCCCTGAGGAAGATGATGATCCAGTTGAGAACCGTAAATCTCATGACAAAATTGTAAATAGATTTGGTCAAATTATGTTGGATTTATGCTATGCTTTTACACTTTATATTATTAATGGAAGGGTCTACGGAGATAGAAATGGTGAATTCACTTTTTGTGGTCAACAAGGTTCAAGCGTAAATGATTACTTTTTAAGTTCCCCAGATTTATTCCAGTACATTGATTGTTTTAATGTTGGTGATCGATTTGATTCTGATCATTTTCCATTAGAATTGACTTGTAAATTCCCCAATATGAATGTTAGAAATGATTTACAAACAGAATTTAATCTATCAGAGAAATTCACATGGAACAACTCACTTTCTAATATTTTTTTGGATAACATAAAGAACATGATGGCAGAGACCAAACAAACTCTTTTCTATGAAATTGAAAATAATGTTGAAAGTGCAGTTAGTCATTTTGTTGATATTGTATTAGAATCGGCCAACTGCATGAAGAAAACATTTAGAAATGGACCACTATCCACTAATAAAAGACAGATTAATCAAGAATGTCGACAAGCAAGAAAGGAAACACGCAAAGCACTTAGACGATTTAGAACACAACGTTCTGTCGCAAACAGAAAATCATATTGTAAAGAAAGAAATCATTATAAATCCTGTTGCAGAAAGTTCAAATATACCTTACGTAGACAAACAGTAGAAAAACTTCAAAGAAGCATTTCTAGTCCATCTAGTTTTTGGAAACAGATAAGATCATTACACAATAGACCAAAACAGAAGAACCTTATATCTAAAACAGAATGGTTAAACCACTTTAAAGATGTATTTTCCAATGACACTGTATTTAGACAGCATCTGGATAATGATTACAATGTAACTTACATGTACTCCGAGGCGTATAACGATATTGATGCACTCTTACTTGACTCCCATATAACGGAACAGGAAATTATGTCATCTATAAATAAGCAAAAAAATGGAAAATCTGCTGGTCCTGATCAAGTGGTAATTGAAATGATTAAGTGCTCTCAATTTGAAATCATGCCATTTCTTCTCAAATGTTTCAACACACTTTTTGACATTAACATATTTCCAAGCAGCTGGTCTCGATCTGAAATAGTCCCTTTACATAAGAAAGGCGATCCCAGAAACCCTGATAACTACAGGGGAATATCATTAATGAGTGTTATAGGGAAGGTCTTTACTTCCATTTTAAATCAAAGACTCACTAATTGGGCAAATATGAGAGACAAAATTCCCGAGGTACAAGCTGGATTTAGAAAGAATTATTCTACTACAGATCATATTTTCACTTTATATGCTGTTATTCAAAAATGTTTAACACGTCGAAAACACAAAGTTTATGTAGCTTTTATCGACTTCAAAAAAGCTTGCGATACTGTTGATCGTTGTAAACTATGGTACTGCCTCAAAAAAGCTGGACTACGAGGGAAGATGTTTAACATGTTAAAATCAATATATTCAAATGTTAAGTCATGTGTACGTAGTGATTATGGTATTACTGATTCTTTTGATTGTCCTTCTGGGTTGCGCCAGGGTTGTATACTGAGTCCTTTGTTATTCTCATTTTTCATTAGTGAACTTTACTATGATATTGCAAATAACGGTAAACATGGTATACAGATGTTTCCTGATATCATGGAAATCCTTATGCTTCTCTTTGCGGATGATGTTATTCTAATGTCTGATACTGTGATTGGTTTACAAAACCAGCTAAATATATTATATAAATACTCTAAAGAATGGAAACTGTCAGTAAATTTAGCTAAAACAGACATTATAGTTTTTAGAAAGGGCGGACCTTTAAGCTGTAAAGAAAAGTGGTATTTTAATGGAGATGTACTGAATATAGTAAACGGTTATATTATTGCATATCATGTCTGTTTCTCACAAACTTGGAGTTCTGTCACCAAATGTATTTTTTAAGTTATTTGATACTCAGATTCAACCAATCCTGATGTATGGATCTGAAGTGTGGGGTTATCAAAGATATGAATGTTTGGAAAGGATTCACTTACTTGCCTGTAAAAAGTTTTTATGTGTTGGAATGTCTACTCCAAGTTGTATGGTTTACGGTGAATGCGGAAGGTATCCACTTTATATAAATTCACAAATAAGATGTCTAAAATACTGGTTTAAGATTCTAAGAATGCCAGAACACCGCCTTCCAAAAGTAGCTTATAACATGATGTTTCACCTTGATAGCATCGGCAAAATTACATGGGTATCACACATAAGACAGTTATTATTTTCTCATGGATATGGTTTTATTTGGCTCAGCCAAAATGTTTGTCAGCAACAGATGCTTTTAAAAGATTTTCGTAACGTTGCAATTAATATGTTCAATCAAGGATGGCATTCCAATATTGAAAACAGTTCACGGTATGATTTGTATAGAAAGTTTAAGACCTTATTAGAACCAGAAAAATATCTGTCAGTCTTAACGAATACTCTTTTAAGAAAGTTATATATCAAATACAGACTTGGTTTGTTAAAACTTATGATTAACTATGGGAGGTATAGCTCGCTTGAGAGATCACAAAGACTATGTCCATTATGTAAAGCTGCGATAGAAGACGAAATACATTTTACATTTGATTGTCCGTATTATACTAAACTGAGGATGAAATATTTACCAAAACGTCTCTTCTCAATGAGGAGTGGTATAGCATTTACATCAATTTTGTCATCAAATGATGAAGATGTCATATTGAAATTATCTCTGTTCATAAAACATGGCATGGATCTTAGACAAGACCTGTTAAATAGAAACTAGTAATCTATGCTTTGCCTGTATATACTTAAACTAAACTATTGTTTAATCCTATATTTCTGCGAATCCTTATATTGTATTCCATTGTTATATCCACGCGCATCTCTGTAAAGATGTATATTGTTTATATATATATGTGCATACCATTGTATATGGGCCAGAGGCCTTAAGTACAATAAACTTCTTTGACTTTGACTTGACTCAAAGTGTTCATTGTTAGCATAAGGCATATTCACAATAGTACGCTTAATTTGTGAACTTGCTGTGACCTTGACCTTTGAAAGATTTTAGCAAAAACGTTTTCAAATCTTGGTCTTTCTCCAAAGTTGATATATACCAAGTAAGGGTCTGATAGCACAGAGTTGTTTAAGTTATCGTGTTTACAAGGATTTTTGTAGTGATTTCAGAACTCATGACCTTGACCTTTGACCTTGAATGTGAACATTTCAAAATCATTCCTGAGATTTATAAGTAAGAAGCTACATATATGAGATGTTGATACCTTCATGGAAAAAAGTTATTTAGTGATTTCAGAACTGGTGACCTTGACCCTATCTCGTGACCTTGTCCTTTAAAATTCAAGGTCACACAATCAGTGATCACTTTTCATTGTGTATAACAATCATGTAATGATCCAAAGTGATAAAAGTTGAAATAAGACATTTCGCAAAAGCATGTTTAAGTCTTGCCCTCGCTGTGACCTTGACCTTTGACGGATGTTAACGAAAACCTTATCAAATCTTGGCCTTTATCCATAGTTGATATACACAAAATAAGAGCCTGATAGCACAAATATTGTTCAAGTTATCGTGTTTACAAGGATTTTTTTTAGCGATTTCAGAACTTGTGACCTTGACCTTTGACCTTGAATGTGAAGATGTCAAAATCATCCACCAGGTTTATAAGAAAGAAGCTATGTATATGAGGTGTTAATACCTTCTTGGGAAAAGGTTATTTAGTAATTTCAGAACTGGTGACCTTGACCATATTTCGTGACCTTGACCTTTTAAATTCAAGGTCACACAATCAGTGATCACTTTTCATTGTGTATAACAATCATGTAATGATTAAAAGTGTTAATAGTTGAAATAAGACATTTTCGCAAAAGCATGCTTAAGTTGTGCCCTCGCTGTGACCTTGACCTTTAATGGATGTTAGCGAAAACCTTTTCAAATCTTGGCCATAGTTGATGTACACCAAATAAGAGCCTGATAGTACAAATATTAATCAAGTTATCGTGTTTACAAGGATTATTTTTAGCGATTTCAGAACTCGTGACCTTGACCTTTGACCTTAAAAATAAACATGTCAAAAAAATTCCCCAGGGGCATAAGTAAGAAGTTATGTGTATGAGTATGACTAAGTCGGAGCTGCTAAATAGTTGGGGTTTAACGCCGCTTCCAAGAGTATTTCACCTATATCACGACTGGTTGTATTATTGGGAGAAAGCCCGCAATGCCGTGATGACTATGCATTGCGGTTAAACCTTCGAGCGTCGGCTGAAACCTGGCAAACCATGGGTGATGCTGCACTGACATTCAAAATAGCATTACACCCAAACCTGACTGCATGTAGAACGGTTCTCCACATCTGACAAAGTTGCCGAGCCCCTTTTTTAAATTGTTTAAATAAGTGTTGAAATGATTATTTGTTTATATCCAAAATCGCAGATACTTGTATATGATGGAATAAAGGAGACGAATATACAAATTTGTATTCACTGCCATATCATTTGTTATTCATCTGGTTATATAAATTATCACTTCGTCAGCTAACATCCATGTAATTAAAACTAAAACTGAAAAGTGTTCACGCATTGGCACACAGAACCCCTCTCTTCTATATCATCCTCTTTCAGGAGATGTCTATACTCAATGGTGAGAAGTCACTAATATTAGGGACATCGCGACGATTTCCAAACTCACAAACGCATGGGTAAATTGTTCTGAAATACGTGGCGGATAATACTCCTTAGGCTTATCACTATGAAGTCATTGCATACCTTATTGGGTGTTGGATCCCAACATGGAGCTTTCAATCCATCGTAACAACTGAATGGAAATGCTAACTATAAAGTGTTGTGTAAAATCCGAACTGGGTGACGAAACGAAATGTTGTTCTCATTGACTTGAGCCAACTTTGGTATATACCATATTTCATTTTGCTATAAAAATGTTCAAATTGACTATACAGTGACGTACCATTTACATTCCTTCCTTGACAATTATCAAATCCCACAGCCATACATGTCACAATATCATCAATTTTATTTTGTTGATTCAAATGATGAACTTTTTGTAAATCATCTAAACATTTTGGAAATACTTACATCACACAAATTTACATATTCTAAAAATTATTGCAATTCGAGAACGAAACGCTTATCAAACTGTATGTATTTATGTATTTTATTTATGGCTTGGAATGGTCGAACGATATTCCCATAAAATAAGAAAAAATCTGAGGTGAGGAACACATTTTCTATTCGCAAGGTTTTAATCGGTCAGAATGCACGGGAAATTCATGACCATCCCCGAGACTCGTGTCACGTGATACAACCTCTTCCATTCGGAGTACTACATCGTGAGGCAAGGTAAGTTTGACTTGGCGAGGTCCCTAGTAATATGTAATGGTTATTTTTAAGCAATCTATTTGATAGTCAACTTTAAAGGTGCATCCATTGTGTTTCATAAAATTCTATTTGGCTTTAATATGTTCCAACACACCATATGTGCTTTTTACAATACAAACAAATTCACTCAGCTTGCATATTCATCCCCAATCGCCAAATATATCATAATTAATAGTTTCCAATTAAAATCGAGTAACATCATTATGTATGCGCGGAAACCGAAAGTGCACGTCCTATTTACACTCACAATAGTTATATGACCTATTAAATCTTATCAACTCACATTTTTTGTTTTGTCTGGTTTAAATAAGATTCCAAAATTACGTTTGACTCATTGGCGCGCGCCACACGCGGTGCATTGTCCGGTTTTCGATCATAAATCGATACTTTTACCTTCTTATCGTCATAATACTAAGTCGAGTATCATCAATATGGTAGTTTTCGGTAACAGTTGGTACTTCTCGATAACCCAAGACCATTTATAACGTTTGGCATATTTGACCCCCAACAACACAATGGCTAATTTTCACGATCGCCATAAGGGAAATTTAGCCAATCCTCACCTATTGCGGGAGTACATAGGCAAAGGCAGGTTGTAGTATTCACCGTTGATCAATCGTGTGTGCAATGTAACAAAGGGGTAGGGACAGGGCCGGGGAAATATGCATTGATATGTGCCATGTTATTGACCCTCATACTCTTCTTTGAGTGAGTGAGATGGGGTTCAACGCCGCTTTCAAGAGTATTTCACTTATATCGGCTGCTAGTATTATGGCAGGAAGAAAGCCCGCAACGCCATGTGGCTATATGCACTGCGGTGAAACCTGCGAGCATCGGCTGGAACTAGCGAGGTGAGGTGAGGTGAGTTGGTGTTTAACGCCGCTTTCAAGAGTATTTCACTTATATCGCGGCTGCTAGTATTATGGCAGGGAGAAAGCCCGCAACGCCATGTGGCTATGCTTTGCGGTGAAACCTGCGAGCATCGGCTGGAACTAGCGAACCATGGGTGGTACTACGCTGAAATTCAGTGTAGCATTGCACCCAAACCTTACTGCGTGTAGAACAGTTCTCTACTGCAGACAAAGTTGCCGTGCCCCTGACGGGAGGAACTAGCGAACCATGGGTGGTACTACGCTGAAATTCAGTGTAGCATTGCACCCAAACCTTACTGCGTGTAGAACTGTTCTCTACTGCAGACACAGTTGCCGAGCCCCTTGCGGGATTCGAACCTCTGACCTCTTGATCCGAAGACGAACGCGCTATATCCACTGCGCCATCCTGCCCTCTATAATGTTTAATGGGTCTTATAACTACTGTGGATGTAAATGGAACTTGTAGTTTCGGTTTCTGCACAAGTAACCTGTTGTTACTCGATTTTAATTGGAAACCAGTAATTACTATATAATTGGAGTTTGGGGATGAATATGCAACTTCAGTGAAATTGTTTGAACTGATATCAGCACATATCGTATGTTTGCATGTATTAAAGCCAAATGAAATTTTATGATACACAATGGATGCACCTTTAACGCCGCTTCGGCAGTATCACAGCCATTTGCTGCGTGCTATAGAAGAAAACCCAATTCAATTCACAGTCAATTACTTATAATGATAACGATGATTAATTTCGGCCATTTCTAATGTATATTCCCCCTAACCTCACAATCCCCTTTTTAATCAAAATTTACAATATATTTACGTCATGAGAGATGCGCTTACACCCCGCTTAACCAATCCGAAAAAGGGCCGATCTGTCAAGATGAAGGTATAAAGCATGTTGTTATGTCCTTTCCAATTGCAGAATTAACCTCATGGTCAACACCATTCACTGTGTACAATGAGTTAACATTATTTTCAGAGTAAGACCAGCAATATTCAGTTCTGCCCCGACCACTACACAGCGGTGGAGGAAGACGGGGAGTAAAAAGTCACCATCCGCCAAACCCCTGACCCCCGGGCCCCGAATTATCAAACACAAAGAAAATCCTTTGTTAACTGGAGTTCCGACTCAGACTTCAAGTTGTGCCCAATAAATGGAAAACCGTTTTTGTTGTTAATCCTATTCCATTTCATAACCAACATTACTTTTTGTATGAACCCATTTTATTACGAAACATGTAATGAAATGTACCAAATGGAATAGGTGGGAACCCCATCTAAAGCGAAATAATAAAATTTAAATTATTCTTCAAGAAGGCACATTAAACACTCTTGCGAACTTTCTTTCATTTTCACTTGATACATATTCCACAGTTGTTTACAGCAAACGAATTAGCTGACCTAGCGATGAAACTCGACTTAGTTTCGGCCCGAGCATACCTAAATAATTTTGTTTGAAACATCATACTGCTCAATTTTGCCAACCTCCTTGCAACCATGCGATGTGGTGTGTGTAGCAAGTGAACTTAGAAACGAAGTTTGCAATTGGCACGTGACATTCATGATGTCCGTGCATCACATGACGAAATTGACAACGTCCGTACAGTCACTCTTTTTCGCTTGATACCGACAGATTTATGAACATGGACTGTCAACACCATTTTTATAAACTATTGTTTACATTTTTGTATCTTTATTTCATACATATTCAAGTTAGAAGCGATGTAGCTTTGAATAAGAATAATTTTCTTTCATTTCAAAATTACATTTTATTTACTTATTTTTTTTAGAAGTTATACAAGAGACACATGCTATTTGGGGTAAAGCGAGTCAAGTATGTTGTAATTGTGGCTAGCAAATGCAAACAGTTGACTATCTGTATTATTTACATGTCCCACGGTGGAGCTAGCCATGACTTGTTTAACAACTGCTAAACATTAAGACCTCTTGGATTGTATTGTAATTGAATCTAGAACTATACACGAAGAGAAGATTTAATGGATTTCTTATTTTTTGTTGAGATATTTCAAACGATTAAAATCTGGATATGGTTTCCAATTGAAATATTGGTAATTCATACACATTTCCGTCATACAAGATTAAATAAATAGATTGGATATGTGGTGATAGATAAATAAATAATTAAAGTTAATAAAGTTATTTTATCTATGATAAAATGAGTTTGTCATGTAATAATATACCAAACGTGAGCATAACATGTTACAGAACGGACTCTCCATTGTCATTCAGACGGACAGATTGCCTGGTGTCAGACGGTCTGGCAACAATGGGTCGTCTTGTAACTGTAAAATATATGTATGATATTGATAACTCTTCTGATGACAGAACCGTTTATACATAATGACTTAAAGTGTTCTTTAATGTAGATTGTTATTTATATTTCTGGTGTTACTTTGTCATTAACACAGTCAGTCAATGATATTTTACTTAAAGGTACATCCATTGTGTTGTTTGGGGTCACATTTGTCAAACGTTATAAATTGTGTTATTTTATCGAGAAGGACTTACTGTTATTGAAAATTTCCGTTTTGATGATAGTCGACTCTGTATACCGGCGATATAACGGTAAAAGTGTGGATTTCTGATCGAAAACCGGACAATGCACCGCGTGTGGCGCGCGTCAATTAGTCAAACGTAATTTTCGAAACTTATTTACAACAGACAAAAAGTCAACTTTGAGTTGATAATGTATAATAGGTCTTATAACTACTTGGCATGTACATGTGGCGTGTAGTTTCGATTTCTACATATGTATAATGACGTTGCTCGATTTTAATTGGAAAGTAGAAAATACGATAAATTTGACAATTGGGGATGAATTTGCAAGTTGAGTGAAATCATTTCATCTGATATCAGCATATATAGTTTGTTGGCACTATTAAAGTGAAATAAAATTTTATGAAACACAATGGATGTATCTTTAAGAGCAATAAAGGATAGATCTGTTTCTGATGAAATAAAACATCAATAACTTTCACTTCCATATAAGTGGATGTTGGCACACGTTTTGAATTTTAAAATGAACATAATAAAGCAAAAAATATTCTATATATTCACCTCAGTCATGTCCTTATTGGCATTTTTGTATCCTTGGTTGAGTCTTTCCGGAACTCTCCAAAACATTACATCATCCCATTGCATTACCAACTCTGGTTTTGGGTGAGTTTTTCGACCACCTTAAAGAGTTGGTTGTTATTTAAATGTTCAAACATTTCATCGTCGAATATAAACGTTGGCATTGGTTCAAATATTGAGTTAATGAGTTATTGTTTAACGCCACTAGCGCATTATTGCAGCCATTAGCTGCAAGAAATTGAAGATAATTTAGAATTATGATGAAGTCATATCATTTATGGATCTTAATGTACAAATCTGCTTGAATATAACTCTACGAATTTGATGCATTAGTAACAATACATGCCAGCAATCAATGGACGGTGTAATTATAACATTTCAAGACGTAGGTTTGGTATTAAAAATATGCAATCGATACATTTGGCCCATGCTTTCGATAAGCTAGCATATTACAATATACCTGTTTCTATTAAGACTTGTGATTAATCATTGATTTGACAAGTTTGAGGACTCTATGTCAATCGTATGATGAAACATGAAATGCTGTAATAATTACTATATAAACAGCACCTGTCAAGAGAGACGCGATCACTCCTACAAACAACACAGTACATATAGAGATCGTGCTGAACAGGGTGTAAGACAGGCCATAGAAGAGCCCCAAACCAGACCTGAAACAGGAAATGATGCTCTCATAGCTGTACAATTGGAGTTTCGCCCCAAAACACTTCAAGCATCTATTTTATTTAGTTTTTAGAAGGAGTGAATGAGAAAGATGCTTATCGCCGCTTCGGCGGTATTTAACCCAATAGCATCGTGAAATCTAGAGTTAGTAATTATAAAAGCGTAAAAGACTGTAAATCTCCTGGTGAGATAAAGACGAGAGTACTATTATCAGCTAACAACACAGTTTGGATACTATACTATACTATACTATACTATACATGTATGGATATAATCATTACGAAATTTACCAGGAAAATCATGGTGAGATAACTCTACCCTGTTCAACGATACACGCTACTACATTCAATACAAACACGCTTTACTATTGTGTAACATTGCTGGTGAATTTATGCGCAAATAGCAGTGATGCTTCTTGTTTTATATATCGCATTGTTGTGCCTTTTTTTATCCTAATTGTAAAATCATCTTATTATTTCAGTTAAACCAGCAGAGGACCATTGGTAATTGTCGTGATTATTTACATCTTACACTGTTTAGATTGATTGTGATTCTTTGTCTGAAAATGTAACAGTAATGGTCTCGCAATATATGGCTATTCAGTGTTGTGGCTGTGTGGACGAAACGGAAAAAAATACTGTTGATAACCAAGTTGATCTCCCATTATCTTTAGAAAATGTTCTTTGTACTTATAGTTAATGCATTGAATCTTTAGATGAACTTAATTTCCAACCTGGAGTTTCAAATCTGTTACTAAAGGTTTAGCTTCTAATGTGTTAATTCAATCATAATTTTTCATATTAGTCTATTTTTCAATGTTGATTAAGTGATCTACCAACTACGTCATACCTTGCGGTGTGTCCAGAACTGTGTTCAGTAACATTGTATAGTGTAGTTGAGGTGCTTGTCTGATCATGGCTGGTCACATTCACTATTTGACACTGGTCAGTTGAGCCCAGCGGATAGTAGGGAGTTGTGTCTCCGCTTGGATGGAGCATAGATCCGAGGGTTAGCCACGTCATGAACACGCTACCTGACACAAACCCCGTCACTGCTCCCTGAATTGGGGAAGAAGAATTTTCAAAAGTATAGCACAATTGTCACTATATCTGAAACATTTCTACATCAATAAGAAATGTCCCCTATTGTGTTTCTGGTCTAAAACAAAACTGAGGTATGGGTTGTGCTTAATATATCAAGTGTTTGTCCCTAAGATGAAAATGTTCCCTGCCGCTACATTGAATGGATTTGTACTAACGAAAACTTGCAATCGCAAAATACAATGATAAAAAAAATTTAAAAGTTGTAATTAAAATTGGGGGGGGGGGGTTATTTTTTGCATTTTGCTGGGATATAAGAAGAGGGGCGCCATGCCACGAATACACTGATATGCAAGTGTAAGAATTCGTAGTCGATGCAAGCTTCGAAAGCCAGACATTAAGATGGGGGTGATATGACAATGTTTGGTTTCATAGTAAGTATATATGCCATCATTGGTATTCCGGATATTTAAACCCATTGAAATATAATCATAATCTTTGACACTCTAAACTTCACTTGACGCAATTTTTTTACTTTTAACGTTGATTATAACTTTTAGTTCGTTAAAATAGGACTGGGACTTACATGTTTCCCATTTCATAACTTATGATCTCGACCTTGGTGTAGGATGCATTCTCTGAAAACTTTTACCACGACCATACATGGATGATAAAATATGGACTTTCGTATATTACTGTAATCATCAAAATTAAATAATTTTCATAACTCACTATACACACTGAATGTAAGTGTTGAAGTCGAACTATGAATTATGTCACGTTTATGGAAACAAATACGTCAAGATCTGAGGATATAAGGCAATACCTTTGTGTTGACATAAGGAAACATTGCTCCTAGGTAGAAGAAGGCAATTAATGGATTGCTAAAGGCACCCTCAAAGGTGTACCAAATCTGAAATGACAGTAAATGTCTGGGTACAACAGAGCATTACCAGTGTACATTCTAGCGCGCAAAGAAGTTATGAAAATGATAAATGACAGTGTACCCTCTCATGGCTTTATGGTAGAAATTTGACTTGATGAAGAATTTACTTTTCAGTTACATGTGTGTGAGTTCATATGATGTCATTGATGATAATTACAAGTATCACCATTTATCCATTTCAGTCTTAAGAAGTTTATGTAAATTAATGTAACTTGACATTGACAGCATTTATATAATGTGTTAGATGCAGACATCATCTTTTAGCTACAGTTTCACGAGCTACGTTAGATTTCATAGACAATAAATATCCCTGATACAGGTAAAAGCTAACCATACCTGATTCAAAGTTCGAGATCCGGCAAGGGAGATAAATCACTGCGAGCAAACATCCACAGATTCAAAAAAACTACCACTGCAATGGAATGAATTACTGCATCAAATATTAATAGAGAGAGGGGCAGCTAGCCAGATGTTTGGTCAGTAAAGGCTGATGGCAAAATTAGTTAATACATGCCCGCAACGCCATGTGGCTGTGCATTTGGGTGAAACTTGCGAACATCGGCTGGAACTTGCGAACCATTGGTGGTACTACACTGAAATTCAGTGTAGCATTGCACCCAAACCTTACTGCATGTAGAACAGTTCTCTACTGCACACAGTTGTCATGCCCTGGCGGCTTCGGACCCCGGAACCCTTGACCCGAAGCTGAACGCCCTGACCACTGCGCTATCCC
This sequence comes from Gibbula magus, assembly GCA_936450465.1. Lineage (NCBI taxonomy): Eukaryota > Metazoa > Mollusca > Gastropoda > Trochida > Trochidae > Gibbula > Gibbula magus. The sequence goes on along the minus strand of OW388292.1, from coordinate 56,811,738 downwards.
GCCACAAATACCACAGGAACTACAACACTACAAATTGCATGTATTGATGCTCTCACTTGCCTGTTCAATAGGACATGTATTAAGATTTGAAGTCGAGGCATAACTGTTTTCTCAACGGACGTCTTGATCCGAAACCTAACACGCTTACCATTGGCTATCCCTCCAGACCTTTATGTCAATAAAATATGTTCAGACCAAACTAACCCTCTTCTGACAGTTTCTTCACAGGAACATGTTGAAACGGGTAATATGCAGTTTGACAAAAACACATTGCCACTAGAGGAAGAAAATCCAAATATTGAGAATCAACCATTATTGTTTAAAATGATCCAGTACGCCACGTAATCTATATATTTACCCCTTTGTTTTATCCTTTCTGAATAAAAAAATTCAATATTTGTTCCCTTTTGTTCATTTTGTGCATGACATTTTGTGCACAACCCGCCGTACTTGCAAGTGCGTGCTGTCTACGTGCATAAACGTGGGTAAAATAGTGGTAGCCGTACGTTGTAAGTACCGACACTGTACGGATTTTGGGAGCACGAAGACACGCCGTAGCGCTTTTAGTGCATGCAGAACTTTCGCTGCGTGCGAGCTGCGTATTTTCAACACCTACGACTTCCGTGCTTGCACTCTACGGACACGGTACGCACAACGTAAGGACTCTGTGCGTATTTTAAGTTTTTCACATTGACACATTATTCACGGACGACGCACTTAGTACGTGCGTGCTCCGCACGTTGCAAGTGCGTTGTCAGTGCGTCGTCCGTGCTTACTCCACACTTCCCCAGTTCAACTGACACATGAGCATGCAACACTCACGTTGCCAGTGCCGAGTAAGCACGTGCTCCTCAATTACAACGTACGTTGTGCGCACTGATTTCTGCAGTCATTATGCGCTGCCATTTGAAGCTTCTCTTGCAGCATAAGAAGGGGGAGTCTCTGGGTTGAATGGGCGGCATCTTGAGGCAGCAGCTCTGAGAGAGAACGTCTGGAGGTCGCCCTATACCCCTACCCCATGGGTGCCTGAAATCGGCCTGAAAAACTTAAGTTCATTGCACTTGCACGCACTTACACCGTTCGTGTAAGTAATGACATCGTGCGTGTGCAGCACATGTAAGTACGGCATCCATAGGATAACGTGGCAATCATACGTCACACGCAAGGTTGAAGTACGTTGTAAGCACTTACAACGCACTTACCACGTGCGAAACGTACGTTGCACGTAGCAGATTACGGCCAGGCATTGCGTGCGGGCAACGTACTTACACCTCCCCAAAAACAGTACGGACAAAAAAACGTACGGTCGGTATGGACCGATGCTTTAGGCTCATACTGAACCATTGCTACTTGTGATGCGTCATTAAGTTGATATTTCCCGTTACCTTTAATAATTGTAGCGCAGTAGTCATTTAATAATTGCATTGGCGTACATATTTCCAATTTATGGATGTTTGATGAATGGAAGAACTTCACCTGTTGCCTTGGCAAGCATCAGTCCCTTGAACTCAGACATGTTTGGCCAAAACGGTTTGAAAAGGTCGTACCATGTTATGATGGATATCGCTGACAAGCAGGAGGATATTGTACTGGAATATCAAACACATGCATTACACAAACTAGTCATTAACCCAAACAATTTGGACTGTGACAGTGAGGCTAGCAGCGTACTTCCCACATAATTCAAACGCACCCCGTATACTAAAACTACAATTAAGTTTGGTCCTGATATGCATCTGGTATTGTTTTTACATCTGAAGAAGCAGCATGTAGACATACTTGATAAGAATAAACTCCTACAAAACATTGGTAGAAGATATGGTATTGCATGTCAATGTCGGTACTGTAAGAGATGTTTATCAAATTTAGAAGGGAATTATTGGCATATTTTAAAAGTGTAATGATCTATAACCTTCAAAATGAGAATTTAACCAATTAACAAGTATTACCGATCTCACAATGTGTACAATATGCCTTGATTTTGCCGAATTAACTTGTGTGAGCGCCAGCGACTATTATTTGATGTATGTCCTTTGTTAACGTTTTATTTGGAATATATGCCTTTCTCCTGCAAACATCGATTGATAAATCTGAGATCATAACTTTATAAATATATTTCAGCATAGTTACTTGGAAATTGTCCATGCTTTGTTCCTTATAGTGCAAAAGCTTCTATTGAATGAGAGATTATGAAAAGTTCATTCCATCGCACATGTCAAATGTCTACTTATATAATTGATCTATTTAGCCACTTTCATTACATTATCTAGAAGTATATAATTCTCGTTTGCCCTTTGTGTTAAATACAATCCGTTTATACAGTTTGGTTATATTATTGATCCAGATAGCCACTAATATATTTAAATGATTCACATTGTATTAAATAATTAATTATAAGCTTATAAGCTTTAAAGATAGATATTCTTCCTGAGCAGTTCTGCAAGATTCTTTTCAAAAGTTTAATTTAACGCGATGTCCATTTATATCTCAGTCAAACAACGTCTTTTATATACACACACACACATGTCGTTTAGTTACTTAAGTGACGCCACACATCATCTTGAAAGCCAAAACTGTTATATATAAAAAAAATATGGCATCTGAGAACAACACTTTGCATTTGACTTCATTTCATACTATCATACTAAATGGAAAGTTCTGAGACATCTATATAAAATCCTGATTAAACCATCATGTCCAAAATATGCTGTATGTTGTATGATGTTCAGTGGTTTTGTGTGAGCATTAACATGTGACATTTATGTACCAAAATCGATGAGAAAAACGATATTGTGTCACGTGTGCCTGCAGTTGGAAAGCGGCATCATGCCTATTGGTATAATCATTTGTACTGTGAACATTAACATGTAATATTGACCGAATACAAATCTACAGGTGAATTGAAACGACTAAATAGAGAAAACACATCCCGTTCACTAACATAGTACCTGAGGGAAGCACTGGTCAAGGCTGCTAGAAACAGACCGGGCATTCCTGGTAGGTTCCTGAACACGTCCATTATCAGGAACGGAATAATCTGCAAATGGAATAAGTTAAACTACAATGTTTCATCCTCACATTCGTTGTCGAGAATAGACTTTGCATGCTATGATTAATTTCATTTCTTGTAATCACTTTATTGTTAGAAATAAATTATGTTTGGAATACTCACAGGTTTAAGGAATAATAGAAATGTGAGAGAATTTGATAATCATAATTAATGAAAAAGACGCAAATTCGACTTTATAACCTGGTTTGGCGTTTCTATCTGTTTTGACATCAAGGGGTCACAATCCTTCTCCGAGTAATACGCATACGCCACAATACCTTCAGCCAGCGCCACGCCAATCAAGAACGTGAAACCAGGAACAGCGAGGAACATGGCCCTGGACAGATGCTTTATATGAATGATACAGTGAAGACAAGGATCCACGACACAAGGAGCGACACAAAAAAAAGTCAACCATCAGCATCAGTAAGGAATATAAGGTCCGAGGAAAATAAATCAGTACACTATGAGGAAATGTTGAGGAGTTAGGGATTAACGCCACTTTTGCTTTCACTTATAACAGGACTGCTAGTCAGTCACAAAAGCCATTTTTCATTTCAGTTGTTTCAGTATGAAAACAATGGATTAAAACATCAGCATTAACATTGTATTACAAGGCTAATTACAAACTATTTCACTTTAGTTACAATCTAAATTTAAAAGTTGAAATTCATTTTTGTAATGTTTACATCAAAAAGACTATAATATAAATACTATGTGAATACCTCCTTGAATCCTTTGCTGATGTGATGGATGAAACCCTTTGCAGAGCAGCAGGACTAATCACTACACCAAATCCTGAGAGAATCCGACCGAAGTAAAGATTCCAAAGAGTGTGTCGAACAGTGGGATCTGGATCAACACTGAATAGCCACACGGATATAATATAATTACTATAAAAATAAAAAATCTCTAAATTTTAGTTACCCAATGTGTCTAATGCCACAATACGAAAACATTGCATTAAATGTTAACGTCAAAAGGTGTTCGTTTTGAAGTCGCCTCTTGTCCGGCTTTAATACCCAAATGGACTTTATTAAACTTGTTGTAAACAAACACAAGTGTGCAAATAATGAAAACTCAGAACAGAACAAAATTCATTACATGTACATTAAAGAATCTAAATTGTGCAAAGAGCATTCAAGCAATTTATTTTATATAACAAAGAAACTGATTCTTTTCTTAGGGAATTTCGTTCAAATCAGGTAATAATAAAAGCGTTTCTATCTGAATATCCTTTCTGGTGTATATTCTATATTTACAAGTTAGTTATGCTTTGTTAACATACCTGATGTCAAGACGACCAGATTCCGAGGCTAGAGTCCACACTTGTGCTGAACCGCCAGCAATAACAGTTCCCTTGAAGAACATGCATATACTAAACTTCTTCATCATATCATATTGCATTGAGTAAGAAGCAGCGCTTAATTGATTTTAATGTCATAAACGTACATTCAAAAACAATTGTAACTATTTGGATAATCATGGAATTTCAGTTTTTAAGTCTTACAGTGTGACAATCACAAGTCGAGTAGTCCATTTAGGTATATGAGAGATCCTAATTTATTCAAAACTTTCTCTGTCTAAATCCACAAAGCTAACAAATTAACATTTTAAAGTATAAAATAAAGGATTAATGAAGCCCTGGTTTACATAGACATGTTTTTGTGACAAACCCACTGCTCCTAATATACTGAAAACATCTAATTCGTTAATACTTCTTTGATCTAAGTTTAGTGTATAATGCCACCGGCCTGTGTTTCTAATTAATGCTTCTTAGTTCCTCTCGTCCCCTCAAACCCCTGACCCGCTAATGTCAAGTCTTACATACATGGTGACAACAACGAGTCCAGTTGTCATCATTGTACACTGTAGAACATCAGTCCAGATGACAGCCTTCAGTCATCCCTGTATTGGGAAAAATACATTGATAACTATACATATCATTTGAGTTCATTGTTATTTTATCAACTGCACATGCAACCAAGGGACATGGTACGATAAGTGGCATATTTGGATTACAAGTATACAATTCAAATTGCAGTTTTTGTATCTATAACGTCATATATTTGTAATACAAATTGCATTGTAGAAAATAAACATGTTAATGCTGCCAGATTTTAACGTTTAAATGTATAGTTACGGAATCGTGAAGCATTGCTTGTACTCTATAAACGTGTAAGACTTGTAAGGAGATAAAAGTTCCAATTGATGATCAAGTGACACTGACAATATTAATGCAATTTAAGAGTCACGTCTATTTTACTTTTAGTGTCAGTATAAACTATATAAATCGGAGAGGGTTTCATTAAGTTAGATAACTTGTAACCAATCATTTCTCTTGAATATGTGTTTAAATCAAATGTAAATACATGTTTGTATTAAAATCTTAATTTGCAAACATCACTCGATAAAACTACTGAACGAAACGTGTAGTAACATATCATTAATGAGGATACATTTATTTATATCGTGTCCTTCGTACAAGATTAGCAGTACAAGTACCATTTGGCGGATTTATCATATCAGACGTATATCAAATACACGTAATTATAATCCTAAACATAGAGTTCAAGATAGCATTTTGTTTTCACAGTTTTTCAGTCTTACATATATGGTGACAACAACGAGTCCAGTTGTCATGATTATACACTGTAGAACATCAGTCCAGATGACAGCCTTCAGTCCTCCCTGTAGTGTGGGAAATACATCGATAGATATACATATCATTAGAGTTCATTGTTATCAACTATACAAAATACATTGATAACTATACATATCATTAGAGTTCATTGTTATCAACTTTACAAAATACATTGATAACTATACATATCATTAGAGTTCATTGTTATCAACTATACAATGCAACCAACGGACATCGTCAAAAACAGTATGCATGGGGTATTGATGTCAGAAAATAACACTTAAGTGTATAAAACTACATTGTGAAATAAATCAACAGTATTCTGAAAATGCCGTTTTATAAGTATTTAAACATGCTATACTTGAAATAAATTGAAGTGATTTGTTACAAAAGGGCAAAATTCGTTTGGACTCGAAAGTATAGCCCACTGAGCTTCCAAGACCTAAGATATATATAAGATATAAGATAAGATATATGCTTTGATATTTACCTTGGCTATGATATATACTAGTATACATGTAGGTATATACGAGGTTGTACAATGCATGGCTATACAAAAAAGTCATGCTATGCATACATGCGTATTCTTAGGGAATATGCTGTTTGTAGCTATATATTCATGTAAGCAGGTTAAAAAATAAACGAAAGTAGACAATTGGACAAGTGGACAATTAAAGGAAACATTTCACATTATTTCAGAATCAGTTTTTATTTAAGAGGTGAAGTAAAAGTATCATTGAATGTTACGTATATATACTCATCAGCTAATTATAAACGGGGTAATCAATGTCCTTCTTGCGAGATGTGGAATGGTTATATTTCTGTAGGGAGTAAAGATGTAAATGTTGACATACTTTTTCAAGTTTGCAATGCTTTCTTACAGCGAAGTTAGACATGAAAAATCGAATTGATTGCACCATGTAAATTTGTAATGTGTTAATGAAACTAAAGATTCAATCGAGCATGTCCCAAGTGATAATAAACTGACATGAATGTAAATGATGATTCACGTCGAATTTACTTTTGGTGTTAGCATAAATTACAGTTTCATGTTTAAATTATAAAATTCATTTACAAACCAATGGGTAGTGAAAGGCACACACAATACAGCTACCGAAAGAAACATCTAGTATAACATTAACTCAAAATAAATAAATATCAAAGAAGAAACATATGAATATGTCATGTTGATCTTTTCAAGATTAAGCATACAAGCCACATTTAACGAAATCGTCACATCAATTGAATACTAAATGCATGTATTTATTATCCTTAACATAAAGTTAGAAAAGATAGCGTTAACTTACAATAGTAGTGTATAACACAGCAGCTCCAGCTGTGACCAGGATAGAGCCGTAGATAGATAACCCAGTCACTGAAAGAGAAAACATCAATTTAGTAATTCGAAATGAGAAAAAGGTTAACCCCTTAATCAATAGGCTAATGAATTTGTACTTACAATTGCCATCCACATTTCAAATTGAATTTGAGAGAAATATTTTATATATTGTTGTGGCTTCATATGTTCCCATATTGTAACACCAGTTAATTATTTTTTCAAAAAACAGTACTGAAAATAGTTTGTAAAATCATTTGATAGATGTTTTGTTTCCTCTTTTATGGCAAGTATTTATCCAAATAAACACAGTAAAAAAAGTTAAACACCCCCTTCTTTTTTTTGATAGGGGTATGTTTCAGAGACCCATTATAGCAAAACTAAACATCCCACAGGGGAAAAACGAATTTCAGGAGCAAGTGTAATTAATTGTTTTATTCGTTGACATTTTTGTGTAATCTTCAGAGATTTCAAATGACCAAAAACAGGTAACAAAAATTTACTGGAAAATGGTTAAAAACACAGACTCGTAAATGTATTGTCATTTCAAGTTTGACGGCTGAACATGATGAAGAAATCATACTGAATAACCCGTGCCATTGTCTTAGGAACGATTTAGTGTCAATATCGTGTGCTGCCACCGCGTGCCTGAAGGACTGCTGCCAGCCTACTGGGCATACCCCTGACAAGGTTCTTTAATTCTTCCATGGGGATTTGCTGCCACTCATCGTGAAGTGCGGCCTCCAGTAGACGTCGACCAATCATGTCCCAGACATGCTCGATGGGATTCAAATCTGGAGACAATGCTGGCCAGGGGATACGAGAAACAGCATTGTTCTCCAGATGTTGAGTCACAGCTCGTGAACGGTGAGGCCGAGCATTATCATCCATGAACAGGGGTCGAGTTGCAAGTCTGTGATCATCAAAATGGTCAATCACAACTGGATCCAACACTTCTGCAATGTAGCGGGCGCCGGTAAGTGTGCCTTGCAGTGTCACCAAATCCAACTTGCAATCAAAAGAAAAGCAACCCCACACCATAACGGATCCTCCACCATATGGAACCCTTGGAAGAATGTTCCTTGGTGTGTATCGACTGTTCTTGACTCTCCAAACTCTGATTCGCCAGTCAACGGTATGGAGGAGGACCAGTGGATACGTCTCCATGACCTCAGGTTCCAACGCTGCCGGTCACCACACCACATCCTACGATCCCGTTTATGACGATTAGTAAGGTTTGGACGTCTGATGACACGTCGAGACCTTAAACCTGCTGCTTTGAGGCGGTTCCTCACCGTCTGATTGCTGATACGTCTATAGGGTAGCCAGGCTTGTTTCAAGACGGTACTTGACGCAAACGTTTGACGTCGTTGATGACGCAATAGGTTCCTGTCCTCTTGCAATGTGGTAGCTCGGGGCCTTCCGGAACGTAGTCGATCGAGAACATGGTTAGTTTGGGCATGTTTCCTCACTAAACGACTGATGACCGAATAGTGGTAACCAGTTCTTCTGCCAATTTCCTTGTACGAGAAACCTGCTAAATGCTGTCCAATAATCTCCTTCGTGGCATTGTTCATGAATTTTGTGTATTGAATTGACATTGAAGCCGTAAAAGGCGTTTATTTAGCCATGGTAAGTCGAAGGGTGAAACTGCATTTTGCTGAAATCATGGGTTGCATGATATGCATGCCAATAGCTCCGTTCGTGAGAACCGTTCCATAACAGAAACCACACCAGTTCCCATCAAGAATACCATATTTGGCCTGTCTATCGAATTGAATAACATGATCATAAACTCCAAAATGGTATACAACTTTTAATTTGGGGGTGTTTAACTTTTTTTACTGTGTATAGAATATAATAGATTCTTCAGAATCGAAATACAAAAAGATGGAATCAAAACGAGACAACAACAATTTTTATCAATAAATTCCAGGTACCATTTCGTTCCTATTTCCTTAGATTCCAGAGTAATTAATTAATATCTCACTAGATTTAATGCGTGATTGATATGCATTTAGCCAGGTTTGTACCAGTAGTAGAGTTTTAAGCAGAACTGACCTGCTTGTAATGCAATGCCTTGTCCATATAAAACAACACTCATGTAAAACAACTGAAACAACATTGGAACAAAATTGGAACATAATATATGCCGAAGGTTTTTACAATCCTTATATTCCCTTTGTAAAATGTTAATATGCGGTTGCTTATTTACATTAGGGAGATGACTTGAGGAAAACGAGTCTTGTTAATAGACCCTTGTTTCACCAATATTTGTCAATCGGTGTACTTTCAATCTTCATCTTCATCAGTGGTAATGTGATTATGTAATTAGAAAACGATTTATCACCACACTTTCACTAGGCATGGTTATATGATGTGATCGAAGATATGGTATTCCAGGTTGAAGTAAGAAGTCTTTATGTTTAAAGGTAGATACCGATTTTGAAGTTGACGATATGATGTCTGTTGCTCATTAGATCAATGTTGGACAGAATAAAAACAAAAGTAGTTATATGGATCTTAAATTTTAAAGTATTTGTCTTTGTATTTAAGCATCAATACCAAAGATGACAACAACTTGAACTGATAACTGAACGTTGTTGATTACGGTTCAATATAGAGAAAGCAATATGATAAACGTCCAAATGCAGTCAGCAAATAGAAGTATATTTTTCATGTAAACGTACAACTTCCCTACACAAAACATAACTCTTGTCAGTCTCCATAACTAGCTGGTTTAAGCCTTGCAGTATTTCACTCACTTTTCCGTGCTTACAATGTGGGTAGGCTTTGTTCCTCTAGCATGGAAACTTAAGGAAATGCGGCAAGCATTAAATCAGCCAGTTATGGAGACAGGCAAAAGTTATGCCTTCCGTATATGAATCAAAGAAGTCACACTTACAAAATTAATGCAAGATACAGCATTTCCCAAGAGTCGCATAGGCCGGGAGTTAAATCTCGCCTCAAAATACTGTGAGGGAAAACCAGACATTAATTACCAAGCAAAATAAGCGACATAAACGATGATATTTTAGTTGTTCAACGAATGATAAATACGACTGAAACAAATCACTTCCATACATATTTATTAAATATACGGATGTCCTCATATGTTTACTTCTTAAGGAGAGATGGGACGATGAATTAAAATATTTTAGAATTCGTTTATCTTTTCAAACTAGAGGAGCGTTTGCGGGACACCGCAAAAGCAGAGCAGCTCCGAGACTTTGGGTCTCGCCTATCCCTGTTCCGCCTTCTCCTCAGCATAAATAAAATGGGATTTTTTTGGGACAAAAATTTGTTCATCATTCAAGTTATTCTAACAAGTTGAATCATCACTGGGGTCACTTCACAAGTTTGTTCTTTAAACCTATTTCTGATTTCAAAATTGGATCAAAGGATTAACATGGCCTTAACCAATAACTCATGACCTTGACCTTTTACCTTCAAGGTCACACAATCAATGATCACTTTTCATTGTGTATCACAATCATGTATTGATTCAAAGTGTTACTAATAAATAATAATGAAATAAGACATTTTCGCAAAAGCATGCTAAAGTTGTGACCTCATTATGACCTTGACCTTTGACGGATGTTAGCGAAATCCTTTTCAAATCTTGGCCTTTCTCAATAGTTGATATACACCAAATAAGAGCCTGACAGCACAAAAATGTTTGAAGTTATCGTGTTTACAAGGATTATTGTAGTGATTTAAGAACTCATGACCTTGACCTTTGACCTTGAATGTGAACATGTCAAAATCATTCACAAGATTAATAAGAAATAAGCTGTGTTTATGAGGTGTTAATACCTTCTTGGGAAAAAGTTATTCAGAGATTTCAGAACTGGCCACCATGACCATATCTCGTGACCTTGACATTTTGATCTTCAAGGTCACACAGTCAATGATCACTTTTCATTGTGTATAACAATCATGTAATGATTCAAAGTGTTAATAGTTAAAATAAGGCATGTTCGCAACTGCATGCTCAAGTTGTGACCTCGCTGTGACCTTGACCTTGGACAGATTTTAGCGAAAACCTTTTCAAATCTCCATCTTTCTCCATAGTTGATATATACTAAGTAAGGGCCTGATAGCACAGAAGTTGTTGAAGTTATCGTGTTTACAATGATTTTTGTAGTGATTTCAGAACTCATGACCTTGACCTTTGACCTTGAATGTGAGCATGTCAAAATAATTCCCCTGGTGTACAAGAAAGAAGCTATATATATAAGGTGTTGATACCTTCATGGAAACAAACTATTTAGTGATTTAAGAACTGGTGACCTTGACCCTATCTCGTGACCTTGACCTTTAAAATTCAAGGTCACACAATCAGTGATCACTTTTCATTGTGTATACCAATTATGTAATGATTCAAAGTGTTAATAGTTGAAATAAGACATTTTCTCAAAAGCATGCTTAAGTTGTGACCTCGGTATGACCTTGACCTTTGACGGATGTTAGCGAAAACCTTTTCAAATCTTGGCCTTTCTCCATAGTTGATATACACCAAAAAAGAGCCTGATAGCACAATTATTGTTCAAGTTATCGTGTTTACAAGGATTTTTTTAGCGATTTCAGAACTCGTGACCTTGACCTTTGACCTTGATTGTGAACATGTCAAAAAAACTCCCCAGGGCCATAAGTAAGAAGTAATGTAAATGAGTTCTCAAAACCTTCTAGGAAAAATGTTATAGCGAATACAAAACGCTGGTGGCGGCGGCGGTGGCGACGGAAACTGCGCAAAAACTGATAGCAGCTCCGACTTAAATAGCAGGTTTATTGTGTCTTTTATCCAAAAATGTAAGAAAATTTGAGGGTCACCGAACGATTTAAAGAGTAATCGTCATTAATAATAATACTCCCGTCGGCAAATTACGCCATTTTTGACTGATTTCATGTATTTAAATAAAGTGCTCGCTTTCAATGAATAAGCTCGGAATTCTTTCAAATACATTTCAGTTACATACGGGGATGAATAGCTAGTCTATATTTTGAAAATTAATGACACTGGAAAGAGAAACAAAAGTAAATTAAGTACTTTTTAATTAAAAACGGCATTTTTCTCATCGTTTTTCGCATATTCAACAGGATTTCTCACTGACTCACATATTTTAGATATTGCTAAAAAAGCAATATAATGTGCACATTTGAATAAACAAACGAATTCAGAAATAAAAATAGGGGGTCACCGGAAGTTTTTCATCACTTTAATGTCATTTTCTAAATTTCCTTCATAAACGTAAAAACCTAACGTCACTGCAATTTTGATGGTTTTCAAGTGTAACTTTGACGGCCTATCGTGTAATCATTATCATGCTGAAAGAATAACTATCAGTTGATTATACCAGGTGAATTAAATTCGTCAGTAACAAAAGATACGTATGCAATTCGAATAACACACACGGTAACATATTTACCGCGAATAAAGGTGATGTTAACGTTATGCGGCATGTCGTGAAATGACCGTTAAAAAGGCGTTACGGAAATTTTAAGCGCTTCACGTTAGTGTATGGATAAGCGTATGCCCCTAATAACGTAACCCATATATTTTTAGACTTATTCACTACAATAAGTTGTTTTCGCAAAATTTTACCGTAAGTGAGTTCGACTTCTGGGTCCCATCTCTCCTTAACTTGAAGAATGACGACAATATTTATGGATATACATCTTCTTCATTCTGCATAGGCGACGTTTTGACATATGTTCTAATGTTATAAAACAAGTGATCACTCTTCATCATACCAACTCCTAGAAAGACACTCAAAGAGTTCTAAAGTTGAGTTTCTTTCAACCGAAAATATATAATCCCGTTTTTTATTTAAAAAGAGGAGATAGATAGTCGACCTTAACATGGTCAGATTCTACTTCATCGCCATCAATTTTGTCGGTCGTCCCCTAGACGTAATGTAATGTTAATGTAATGTAGACGTAAATATCCGTAACTGCTTCCACGATATGGTTTTGAGGGTATTATCAATGTTAACTTCCGGTGCCAGTTGCTGGTAGATTAAGACAACCTCAACATGATGTTGCTTGTATCCTTAGTTCAATTTTACTTCCATCTCAAAAGTGAAAATTTTCACAGTACGTTCTTACTTTTTTTAATTTTGTCCTTGAAACAAATTCTAAAGTACGTTTACATGGAAATGGCGAAAATAAAAATTCTGAGGAACTTAAAACCCGAAAACGCACATCTATATCTGATGTTTGTTTCACATGCCAAGTTTGGTTGAGAGAGATCTCAGGTTTAGTTCTGCTTTAGAAAGTAATCAAAGAAATCGAAGTTGAGTTTCCAGCCCACAAAAAGCACACTAACACTGCTTGCTTAATACATACTTTCATGAAAATATATTGAATATTTGAGCCTTTCGACAAAAGCAGGGCCGCACACACGAGAGAGTCTTTACCTTTACCGTCCGCCAACTTAGTAACAACTGATGCCACTCGTGAAAGTTGTACATCCCTCATGAATTCGAAATGAACTTTCAGACACATTCCAATTCGCACTAATAACTTTGAAGAAGAGATGTAAGTTTTGGTCAGTAATTGTTTGATAAATTTGCATTTTATAGTGATTTGTTTTTTTGCCGGACCTTTTCTTTGCTTTGATCATTAGCAATCACCTACCTCATTTGGTGTTCGTAGATTCAGCAGCTTAACGAACCAAAATATTAGAAAAATTTCGCCTAAACTTCCAGTTGCAGCCCCTAGTTCTCCCAAGATCCAGGACATTCCATACACGTAACTTTCTGCTGGGGTTCCCAACATCATAATAGAAGACTGAAAGGTAGCAATCAGTGACAAGGCCACAGGTAGGAAAGTCATGGATCCCCCAGCTACCAGATAGTCTGATGTGGTCTGGTTCTTGCCTCTCACAGCGTGGTAGATCCCGATACATATTGAGGTTACCAACATCAAGCCAAACACCAGGTAGTCCCACACTCCGAAGGTTGTTTTCTGCATGTTAAAGTTTTGGCCTAGAAATATAACATAAAATCGTTTTACAAATGTTTTCAATAATATTTTCTCAATTTCCAGAGGTGTATCGTTATGTGCAAAGGACAGTCTCCGATATAAACCAATAGTACAATAATTTACTTTGCAGTAGACTTAATAATATGATTATGCTGCAATTGCAAGACAATTGTTCGTTCTATATTCATGTTTTTGATAGTTGCGCTGCAGTAGGCAGAATCAAACTAATTTGTCACCACATGGATATTATTTCTAGGACTCAATTGTTCAAAGCGTCAACAAATTATTTGCACTCAATCATTCAATCAATCGATACGCTTTTTAAAACAGAAGACAACGGCCTGTTATTACAACGTACCTCAACATTCGGAACTTATAAAACTCAAATTATTTGACAATACCCAGTGGTTTACACTTATAACACCGTACCTTAGTTTCAGCTGTTATAACCATGTTTCAGTGTTCGTAACAGTGTTAACGTTCATATATATATGCTACATACAACCTCATAAAGTAATACAAACGGTTGTGTATGACATATTCCAATTACATCATTTGATTTATGAGACGCAGTTGTTCTGCAGCTTGTTTAGAATCAAGCTTGTTTCTAGGGAGGTGAGGTAAGATGGGGTTTATGCTGCTTTCAAGAGTATTTTCACTTTTAACAAGGCTGCTACTATCAATGCTGGGAGAAAGCCGGCAACGCTAATCATTCAACAACTTGGCATTTCAGAAACCTTTAATAGATCTTAAAATAATTAAAACCGGATAGTATATGATCCGAAAACTGTCGGAATGCTGATTACACTTACCAAAAACTTTATTTCCAAACTCCACGCTATAATACCGAGGTCAATTTTAAAAATATTGCAGAACTTATCCTGAATGCTAACGCCGATTGCAAAACGCTTCCCTCTACAGAATAGAGTGAGCTCCCTTTAATGCAATCGGAAACCTTCGCTGTTTTCCGAGGCCTTATACCAAGTAACGACCTTCGAGATTACAAAATGCGTCATACCTTTATAAATGACAGGCCGTGGAATTTTTGCACGGCATGGAATGACAAATCACTACCGACTCAACGCGTCTGAACATAGTTCAATATTAAATCGTCGATATGGTAGAATGGTGATAAACATACTGTGTTTGAAAATCAGCGACATATAACGGGATTATTATAGCTCTAAATTATCGATTTAAAGCCACACTCCTTTAATTTAAATTTAGAGCTATAATTATTCTGTTATATGCCGCTGATTTTCAGTATGTTTATTTCCTAAGTGTCAAGCATGTGTAATATATCATATACAAGTAACTTCTGTGCATGTAGTTTTGTTTTCTTCACATATGTAATTATCTTGCTCGATTTTCATTGGAAGCAAGTAATTATCTTATAGTGGGCATTAGGGATAGACTTAAGTGTAATTATATGAACTGAAATCAGCAAATATAGTATTTTGGCACGTATCATAACCAGACTTATTTTAGAAATACTGAATGTAACTTTTAGCCACACTTTCAAGTATCCTTTCACGTTATGATTTTGCCATTTTATAACAAAAGAAGTAAGTACATCGCTTGCAATATAGTGTACTCAATAATAGGATTGTCTGGTAATAAACAATCGTAAGTATAGTGCTATTAACATCAGAGATGGTTATCTTACCACTTGTTCATGTACTTCCATTTTATCGATATTTGATCAGAATCCGGAATAGTGAAAAGATTATTGTCAGTATTTGATACACGAAGCTTGGGGCCGATTTGCTTGTGGATCTCCGACTCGGGGAAGAAAGGAATCCTCCAAGGATCATCATTTTCATGAGAAAAATAAAATACATGGCAATCTTCATGAATAAATGGATGATTTCCTTGAAGAGCGTGGCGATGCTGATTATACAATGTAAGCCAGACGGCAAAACTATGACAGAAATAACATATTTGACTTGCTTCTTTTAAAAACTGATGAAGTAGTCAAAGTCAGCATATGATCATTTTTCATGGATCCTTGTGGTCTCAAATGGCTCTCACTCGTCTTTCAGCATGGGACTTGAGGTACAGGGAGTCGACCACATAATCCACGGTGGCCTGGCCCATAATGTTGAAGACTACTTACAAGGGAAGACAGGAAATAACATATATGCAGTACTGTTGAAGTACAAACTGGTAGGAATGTTGCAAACACTTGCATTAGGCGGTATACAGGAGATTCAAGTGTTTGCAGCATTTCTAAAGTTCATCGGTATAAAGTCAACCCTGTTGACGAGTGGTGTGGTGTGTGTTCTCAACTATAACGATTAACTGCTCTCGCAAGGTACTTTCTAGAGATCGTGTTGTGCAGGTATTTAACAAACTTCGTCAATAGAATTGGTTAAAAGAAAAGGCAGGAACGTTCTACGTAACATTTTGAAAGAAGACATGGACTGTGATGTCGGATGAATTGGGGTGAAAGTAACAGTATAAAATAACGAGAGTGTCGCACCTCCGGATGGATTGTCCCAGAACGTGGACAGCCTGGATTGCACTGATTGAAATACATGCCAATAGAGATGAGGAATTATGGTAAAGAGAGAAGTCGGGATGAACAGGATAATAGGATTAGATGACAACTAGGGACATATGTTCGCAAAGGTACCATCAAAATGTCAGCCCTGAACCAGTCATGTGGCAGGTCCCGGAACGTCTACCCGAGCCAGAACTTGACCCCGAACCTGAGCCCGCAGGTTGATCAATTGCCCGACCATGTGTCTGGCCCTGTTCTCGATACCATCGAGTGCAACTGACATGGATCCTGTAACATCTATAGGTGTGACCCAGTCTTCAACAACTTCCACCCCGTGGGGTGCCCGGGTTAGAATAGGCCCTCAGTTCCTCCTGCTTGTCGTAAGAGGCGACTAAAAGGGGGCAGTCAGTTTGCCGTGGACTGCGACCTGTACGGGTGGAGGAAGGATGCCTGGTGGTTGAGGGATGTGTTTAGCTTAAAGCTAACACTGAACAATACACTGCTTCGGCCCCGACTTCATCTAGACAGGTGGCCAGATGGGCCCGGTCTGGTCAATCGGCTGGTCATGCCAAGCACTTGGTTGCGCACATCTTTGCTATCCTTCTTCTTACTCTGCTACCTCTCTTTACAATTATTTTCTTTCCTTTCTTGGTGCTCACTTGCATACCTTCACCACCATTCCACAATGCTTTCCTTCCTGATGTACTATCCCTATTCCCTGCAATCTTTCTTAGTGCTCTCTTGCACACATTCATCCACTTTACTCGGCTTCCAAGATAGCGGTGGCCAATGGGTCAATCCAGTGAAGAATTGGCAACTCTTTAATGGAGTATGTCATCCTGGTATCCCCGGTGCTGTCGGCAGGAGACCCGCTGACATACAGCATTGCCCTTGTTGGTGCTCCGTGGTGGGTGGGGATCCAGGCTGATGAAATTTTACTAACCTAACATGGGTCCATTAGGTAAAAAAAAGCGAACTCGTTCAAAGGATGCAAGTCACTCTTCTGAGGAAGAGTCAACTTCATCAAATATCACACAAATCTCAACATCTACAAATTCAAACACATGGCCTAGATTTCTAGTCATTTCATCTACCGATGACAAACCACTGCGCCTCAATCCCTTCGCCACCGCCAAGACCATTCAAGGTCTTGCCGGTGATGTTAAGGACGTAAAAAAAATCAGGAATGGGTACCTCTTGGTTGAATGCAAATCACCGCAACAGGCAAAATCATTGCAAACATTAAAACTTATTGTGGACAAACCTGTCAAGGTTTCTCCACACACAACATTAAACAGCAGCAAAGCCATCATCCGAGACAAGGATCGATGTCTCGAGGATGCCACCGAGCAAGAGCTCCTTGACAACCTCAGGAACCAGGCGGTGACAGCAGTTAAGCGCTTCACCATCAAGAAGGAAGAGAAAATCATCAAAACCCACACCTATCTTATAACCTTTTCACTTCCTCAAGCTCCAAAAACAATTAATGCCGGGTATTACAAACTCAAAACTGAACTCTACATCCCTAACCCCCTTCGTTGCTACCGTTGCCAGAAGTTTGGCCATGGAAGCAACTCTTGCAGAGCTGATGGCCGTGTTTGTCCTCGCTGTGGCAAACCCGAGGATGAAAGCCATCCAGCGGAGTGCAAGGAGTTGCTGAAATGTGCCAACTGTTCTGGCGAGCACATGGCTTCCTCAAAGGAATGTCCACGGTGGCAACAGGAGTCCGAAATCTTAAAAGTAAAATTCACCCAAAACATTTCCTTCCCTGAAGCAAAACGCCTGGTTACTGAGGGTCCAAAGCCTTCATATTCCAAAATAGTGTCCTCAGCAAATGCCCCTAAACGCTCCGTCTCCACTCAGACGGACATTGAGTGGATCAATGATCCACCAACCATAAAAACTTTGCGCAATGCAACATCTTCAACCATAGGTACCATGACATTCCCTCTTCTGTCACTTAAAGAGCCTGTCAAACCGACAGGTTCTCAAACAACGCCAAAATCAAATCAAAACCCAAAACCTAATCAAAAATCTAATTCCAAAACTGCAAACAAATCCAAAACCATAACTTCCAACCGCACTCCAAAAGGCCACAAGAATGTGGTAGAGGTCTACAACAAGTATGGATCTCTTGACCTCGAGTCTGATGACGTCCTTATGGACGCATCAGACACAGCGTCTCTTAACAACTCGCCCAAAAAGGGGCACAGGGCACGGTCCGTGGACCGTCGCCTTTCGCCAGTAAAACATCCATCATGAGGCTTTTAATATTTTATTTTATCCTCGCATCTATGGCGATTCTCCAGTGGAATTATCGAGGCTTTAAGGTCAATTTTAATGAATTGGGCTTGTTGGCCCAAAAGTACAATCCTCAAGCTATTTGCCTTCAAGAAACTCATCTTAAAGAATCTGATAAAGTTGCAATGAGACCATTCACTTTTTATAATTCTTTCTCCCCTTCTGCTGATAGGGCAAAGGGGGGTGCATCAATTTTAATACGTGATGGAATTATCCACAGAGTTATTCCATTAAAAACACAATTACAAGCTGTAGCTGTCAGCTTATCCTTATTCAAAACTTTAACTCTTTGTTCTTTATATATTCCACCATCTCAAGATCTTACTATAAAAGATCTTGATCAACTTGTTACCCAATTACCTAAACCTTTTATTATCATGGGTGACTTCAACGGTCACAATCCCCTCTGGGGTAGTAATACCCTAGACTCTAGGGGTAAAATTATCGAAAGTTTCCTCAATCAAAATGACTTGTGTCTATTTAATGATGGCACAAACACATATCTACAACCTGCTACAGAATCATATACAGCTATAGATTTATCAGTAACTGATGCATCCCTTTTACAAGATTTCTCATGGTCAGTACATGAGGATACATGTGGAAGTGACCACTTCCCCATTGTATTAGAACCTTCATCACCTATTCCCGAGGAGCACAATCCTCGTTGGAAATTTTCTAAGGCTGATTGGGGTACATTTTCTACCCTCTGCCGTGAACATATTATATATGATGAAATAATCAATGCAACTGATCCTGTTGAGGCCTTTTCTAAAGGTCTCATTGATATAGCAACTGAAACTATCCCTAAAACCTCGGCAAATCCACGCATTCACAAGCCATGGTTTAATGAAACCTGCGATACTGCCATTAAGGCACGTAAAAAAGCTGAACGCAAGCTCAGTAAACGACCTACAAGAATTAACTTAGATAACTATCGCAAGGCTCGAGCTAAAGCTCGACGCACAGTCAACCAACAAAAACGCGAATCTTGGAGAGGCTATGTCTCTAAGATCAATTCCAGAACACCTATCAGCAAAGTCTGGAATATGATTAGTAGAATTAAAGGCAAAGGTTCCAAATCTACAATAAAACATCTTAAGGTCAATGATGACCTTCTCACATCAAAATCTGACATTGCCAATAAGTTGGCTGAAACAATCTCTAAAAATTCTTCATCAGCAAATTATGTCCCTGCTTTCCAAAAGTACCAAAAGGTACAGGAAAAACGACCACTTAATTTCAAATCTGACAATGGAGAAGATTATAATGAACACTTCTCCTTGTCAGAGCTTAAAACTGCACTTTCTAAAGCTCATGATACAGCAACCGGCCCTGATGAAATCCATTATCAGCTTCTTAAACATTTACCGGAACCTTGCCTTGCGGTTCTACTTCAGGTATTTAATCATATATGGGAAACAGGTGATTTTCCATCTTGTTGGCACAATGCTACTATTGTGCCAATCCCAAAACCTGGGAAGGATCATACAGACCCTTCCAACTACCGTCCTATAGCCTTAACAAGTTGCGTATGTAAAACTATGGAACGGATGATCAATGATCGTCTAGTTTGGTACTTGGAAACTAATAAATTACTAACTGATATTCAATGTGGTTTCCGCAAACAACGTAGTACCACTGATCATCTTGTTCGTTTAGAATCATTTATTCGTGATGCATTTATTAACAAACAACATGCTGTGTCTATCTTTTTCGACTTAGAAAAAGCTTACGACACTACATGGAAGCATGGCATCCTAAAAGATTTATTTGAATTTGGCTTGCGAGGTCGTATGCCTCATTTTATTTCCAATTTTTTACATGATCGCCAATTTAAAGTGCGCGTGGGCTCCACTCTTTCTGATTTCTTTGATCAAGAAATGGGTGTCCCACAAGGTAGCATTTTATCTGTCACATTATTTAGCATTAAAATCAACAGCTTGGCTAAAGTCTTAAATGATCATACAGATGGTTCACTTTTTGTGGACGATTTTGGAGTTTCCTGCAGAGGCAAAAATATGCCATCAATCGAGCGCCAATTGCAACTCTGCCTCAATAAAATCCATCAATGGTCGTTGGAAAACGGCTTCAAATTTTCCAAAGCTAAAACATCTTGTGTGCATTTTTGCAATATGCGCAAAATGCACAAAGATCCAGAATTATTCCTTGATAAAACTCCAATTAAAGTCGTTCCTGAGGCCAAGTTTCTTGGTCTCACATTTGATAGTAAATTATCATTTATCCCATATATTAAAAACCTAAAAGCTAAATGCTTAAAGGCATTAGACCTTTTAAAGGTTGTATCAAATAATAAATGGGGTGGAGATGAAGAAACTCTTCATCTCTATCGATCACTCATCCGCTCCAAACTTGATTATGGATCCATAATATATGGATCTGCTCGCCCCTCTTATATTAAAATGCTAGACACAATCCATCACCAGGGTCTCAGGCTTTGTCTTGGGGCCTTCAGAACTTCACCTGTTGAAAGCCTTTACGTTGAAGCTGATGAGCCATCTCTTGAAGATCGGCGCATCAAGCTAGCACTACAATATATCACCAAACTTAAAGCCAACCCTTGTAATCCTGCATACAACTGCGTATTCAATCCTGAATACCAGCAGTTGTATAACTTAAAACCTAAAGCAATTCCACCACTCGGTATCAGACTTCAACAACATGTTGAAGATTCTGATATCGACCTATCAACAATAGCAGAGCACGGTCTGCTTGCCGCTCCGCAATGGCAGCTGGTCAGGCCCCGTGTAAACCTCTCTTTATCTACTCATAAAAAATCTAATACAGACCAATTAATATTTCAACAGGCATTTTTTGAACTACGTGATTTTTTCGCAGACTATAAACCAATTTACACTGATGGTTCTAAGGATGGATCCACAGTTGCAGCAGCAACTGTGACTCCTTCAACAACATATGCTTCAAGGCTGCATGATGGCAGCAGCATCTTTACTGCAGAAGCTAAGGCCATTCTTAAGGCTGTCCATCACATTAAAAACTCAACCCCTAATAACTACATTATTTTTTCCGATTCACTTTCTTGCCTACAAGCAATTAAAAACTGTAAGAGTGATCACCCAATTATCAGGGATATTTTATTACTTCATAATTCTTGTCTCCAATGCGACATCGTCTTCTGCTGGCTTCCTAGCCATTTTGGTATAAGAGGTAATAACAAAGCTGACTCAGCTGCTAAATCAGCATTAAACCTCAAACATATTTCTCCTACCAAAGTTCCATATACGGATTCCAAACCTGCTATTAAATCTTACATTAAACAACGTTGGAAGTCCCAATGGGACCAACAACATCATAACAAACTTCACACTATTCAACCTCATTTAGGTTACAAATCTTTATCCTCTTTTACCCGGCAGGAAGCTTGTGTCCTACGACGATGTCGTATTGGACACTCTCATCTTACTCACTCATATCTTTTAAAGGGGGAAGATCCCCCAGTATGTATACCCTGTCAGTGTCCTCTCACAATCAAACACATTCTATGTGAGTGTTGGGACACTGCACATATCAGGGAAACTTTTTATCCTTCTATTTCAATCAATCAAGTTTTTACTCATTTCGGTGAGCATTGTGTTTTAGATTTTCTAAAGGCTATACACCTTATTGACAAATTGTAAATTTTAACTTTTCATTATCAGCTTTTATTCAACTTGTGATAATTTGCTGATGTTTTTGCGGCCTTCGTGCCGTGTTCCGTTTTTCAATAGCAATTTTCTTTTTTAAATTAGGCAAATAAATTAAATATCTCGCCGCTAATGGCTGCAATACTGCCGAAGCGGCGTTAAACAATAACTCACTCACTCACTCACTCAACAACTTCCACCCATGTTGGTGTATGCTGCAGCGTTTGACGTTTGAGCTACTCCAAGGTAGTATATAATATGACCCGTATATACGAGGAGTGTTAAGATTGACAGCAGCATGAAGGACTCTGCTTATACAGGCGTTGAACATTTTACCATATTTCTGAATGTCTCTGGAGGAAGGAAATAACAGGCACATTCTACATACGTTTTACGAAATAGGAATATGGTTTTTCTTCAAACTGGAATTCTTGATCAGGATGATCACAAACTTTTGATAATTCATTATGAGCTACAAGCAGTAACATTCAGACTGAGACAATTCCTATTGTCATTTCAACTTAACGGCCTTGCACAACGTATACAGTACGGCCAGGGGTTATACCAGTCCTTTTCCTTTCAATATGATGTCAATGATAACAGCTTCAATTTCACTTATGCGTCAGTTTGAAGATCACATTGTTTAGTGATTAACGTTCCACCTCACCACATTTCAGCTATGTTTTGATTAGAGTGGTTAATTCAAATACATCTCCCATAGCAAAATGGGTTATACATTAGGTATTACATATTCCTGTCCCCACCATATTGCCATCAAATGAATATTCACATAAGCTTTACGAAGTTGGGGTACCATTTTATGCTAATTTCATTGCTAATTTATGCAGTTTCCTATTTTTAAGTTCAATGGGCTTGCATCCTGTAATGATGATATAGGTATGAGCAGGATTGTTTCGCAAAAGGTCTATCTATATTTCCACGAGAAAACGTGTCCCAAAGTGTCCCATTTATCAGACAGTAGTGATGGGGAGAAGTCGAAAGTGGTGAGCGAGGATGTATCTGCCCCAATTACTTAGGGACCGGTCATTTATTACAGGGGGTGGGCCGGGGGTTTTCAGGGGAGGGTCATGAAAAAATATACAGCCACAAGGGGAGGGTCATGAACAAAATTACAAGGAGTTGGGGAGGGTCATGAAAAAATAGACCGTAATAAAACAATCTTTGTTACATACTTAAAAGAGGATCTGAAAAATGATTGTAAACCAGTTGATAAAAAAGCATAGACAGCTGGATATTCAAAACTGATGCTAGTATTTAAAAAATCCCCATGAGTTTTCTCCTTTGTTCGCGGAAACAAAAGTAGAAAAGTAAAACTGACACTTTTTTTCCATGCAGGCAGTTTATTTTCAAGGCTTTTGTTTCTGTTTGATATATTTTGATAGATGCACATCAAAAGTCACTATATAAGCTAATAAAGTCAGTCAAATTCATAATCTCAATGATGCAGTTATGAATATGATACAAAGAAAATACGACACCTATTAAAATTCCTGAAACCTTTGTAAAATTCCTTGATTCAGCAAATATCTGACAACAGACACACATTTAAAATATATTAAACAGGTACCGGTATATGTAAATGAATTTCAATGTCGATATTCCTATGAGGAATATTTGCCGTATTTTGAGCATATATATTTGGGAATATTGTATGAACCATCGTTCATATTTGACATTTTAAACTTCTCCTCCAAAACCGTTGCACCCCAAGACTGAATTTCTGTTGGGAGATACCTTTTACTTTAAGTAAGGGATCATTTGGTCCTGACCCCCCTTAAATATTGAAGTGGCAGGCATTTAACCTAAAACAATCTTCTCAGAAACCAGTTTACATAGGAAGCTGAACTTTTCTGAATGACATCTTTGTTACATAGAGACTTAAGTTTGTTCATTTGGTCTTGATCCCCCTCGGATATGGGCATGGCAGAGTGTCCACACTGAAATGTTCTTTCGACAACTAGTAAGTTAAGAAGCTAAAATTTTGAGGATATCAACTTTGTTGGATAGAGACAAAGATTTTTAACTTTTGTTGCCCTGTACCAATACCATTCGGTCACTATACCAATTGTCTGTAAATATAAATCCAAAAAAATGAATCAAATCTTATTTTCAAAAGTACACTTGTTTTCGAAAAACAATAATTATTTGGGTGGCAGTTGTTCTTCAAAATCATTTCTCAATATAGCAATCAATTTGGGAATATGTTTCCTCTTATTTTGAGTAAGGAAAAACAAATTCAGAGTCAGCTTGGAAATTCATATTTGAATGTAAAATAACCCACCTTTTCTTCAAAATGGTATTGACTATTAGCTACCTAAAATATTGTCCTGCTTTTATTCATAGATAGAGGTATTTATTAGCAATCTAACTTTTTTAGTCGTCCTTGAAATTTTATTTTACTCTTAACAATGTGATTTACCTTTTTTTTTACTGCTATAAGATGTGCTATGTAGAGGTGTATATTGACTCATATTAGAGGGAAGGGGGGAGAAGGGGAAGGGGAGAGAAGGGTCATACCAGGAGGGCTGGAAAGTAGGGTTAGGGTCAGGGAAGCAGTGATATATCTTCCAAATGCTCATAACATTTGGAAAGGACTCCTAAAACTTGAAGCTGCGAGTTACCAGTACACAAGGTTTTTTTGGGGGTTGTATTTGCCTAATTATTGAGGGAATGACTTTAGTGACTTATATCTGCTGGGACTCCCACTAGTTTGTAGTAGCAAGTTCTTGGACTATGCAGTCATATTTGTAAATTTATCACTGGGGACGGTGTGAGCAGTGGGGGAACTTAGAGATTATTGTGGTACCATTGTACAAACCTCTCACAGACAAAACAATAGAGGTCACATCTTTAAAATTTATGTGTAATACAAATTATTATGAATCTCAATTTCTGGTTCCTTCCCCCTTTATCAGTAAAATGGTGAACTTTAGAAATATATATTTGTTACTTCTTCCTTAGAATGTAAAAGTCTATGATAATTAAAATTGTGTGTTGACAGTGGGGATTATAAATTTGGTGACTCGGTAATGCCTTATCATTTAAGATGTTAATAGTTTTTACCTAACAGAGATAATGTAATACCTGTAATAATGTGTACCTGATGAGCTACATAGCCAATGAATCTGTTGTTCTACAGATACTTTTAACCCTAGATGTTACACATGTTAAACCCAAAACTGGTATATATTCTATAACCGTTTTTTTTTCTCAAGAGAACCTTTCTTTAAAGTGTCAAAAGAAAAATATTTCCAATGTAGAACCGAATATATCTTCAGAAGTCCAATTTCAAGACAATTTATAGATGTATGTTGGGGGAGGGTCGTGAAAAAAAATACACTAAAATGGGGAGGGCCATTAAAAAAATTACGACAAGCCGGGGAGGGTAATATTTTTATGTACAAACCCAAGGAAAAATCCCCCCATAACTCTTAGCGCTGTAACCATGGGAAATCCTGGGATTCCCTGAAGTTATTAATAGCTCAGTGTTGATGACATCATGGCGGCGCTTGCGCAACATGCAACTTTACGGAAGAGCAAACTGGGCCGAGTTTAGATCTCTACTGCGCTAACCACTGCGTTATCCAACCCCCTATCCGACAAGGACAGATCAGAGAAGTTAATGCATTTGATATTATTGAAATCAAGCCAAACGACCCATGCAATTGCCATCTACACTACAGTTATACTGAACAAAGCACGTCTGTGTGCTTAAAACGCGCACATTGTCAGTCCCAACGAGGGTTTGTGACTGTTTATATTACTTATTATGTTATTGGTAGCTTTTTAAATGTTCATTTTCATATCCCTCTTGACGTGAAAGGTGTTTGCGTGGATGCATATTTTATGAATGCTTTTTTCATTAATGTTTCTTGGTTGTTGTGGTGTTTGTGTACTTCAAAATAAATTAGAATGTATATTTTTCTGTCACTCAAGTGTAATGCCTTGTTATCTTCACTTCCATAAATTAATACTTATTATCGCAATTGTCATTCTGAATTCATCGATATGCGAATATATTAAATCATATTATGTTTTATATTATTATAAATATTATCGGTCAAAATATGTACGGTTATTAACTTCAATGAAGTTGAAGACGAATACTATTTTTTTCTGATCTGCATATGAAAAATATTAAACGATACTACTACACGTATGTCAATCACAGTATTATCAATTTCTGTATCTAATGAGAAGGAGTGAGTCATTTCTTTCTACTTTGTTTCTATGTAGCTCATATAATTATTTTACATTTTTCGATTGGTTGAAACGGGAACCACGATTAGCTCTTTAAATGGGTTCATTGGAGAATGTTGAAACCTTTTACAAGTAGTTTTGTAACATCGAAACTCCACTGTCCTTCTGTTTGAAATAAAGCTGGATATATATGTTTAGATTAAAGTGGTATTACATTTGTTCTGTATATCATTACACTGTGACTGTATATCACAATATTAATAAAAATGGAATGTTTCCTTCTCATTAGGGGGGCGGGATAGCGCAGTAGTTAGCTCGCCAGGGGCACGGCAACTTTGTCTGCAGTAGAGAACTGTTCTACACGCAGTCAAGTTAGGGTGCAATGCTACACTGAATTTCAGTGCAGTACCACCCATGGTTCGCTAGTTCCAGCCGTTGCTCGCAGGTTTCACCGCAGTGCATAGCCACATGGCGTTGCGGGCTTTCTGCCTGCCATAATACTAGCAGCCGCATCTAGCTGTCTTAACTCTCAAATTCTCATAAGACCTACAAATGTACCTTTCACACTGAAGAGTTCCCTACACTGTCGCTTTAAACGTCGCACCATTTTCTTCGAATATATACGGATAACCGTTTTCTATGACACGGCTTATCGGGTCGTGTAATGAGATGTTTTTACCCATTAACGTACCAATATTTATTATTTTATTATTATTTATTTTTCTTCAGTATATTTTATTTGACTTCCACTAAAATGCTGAAGCATGATTTTCTTACTGAAATAAAGTGCTCTCACAAACATATAAGTACGTGCTATCATATGTTCACATTAAAATGGCCGCTCGTAGGTAGTCAAGTGATCTGACTGATGTAGCGTTACCTAAACACTCAATAGTAGAGTTTAAATATGGTACAATGATGGAATGGTCAACCATCTTGCTGTCTGAACTCTCGAATTCTCATAAGATCTACAAATCTACCTTTCACACTGAAGAGTTCCATACACTGTCGCTTTAAACGTCGCACCATTTTCTTCGAATATATATAATAAGGATAAGCTTTAAACGTCGCACCGTTTTCTTCGAATATATATAATAAGGATAACCGTTTTCTATGACACGGCTTATCGGGTCGTGTAATGAGATGTTCTTACCTATGAACGTACCAATATAGTGTATAAACTTTAAATAACTGGCAAATTTGAGAAATCATTATATGCAAAAAAAATTATTTTCATTGCCTTGCACATTCATACTATTTTCCCATATATATGATATTTATTTGTTTTCAATGAAAATCTAGCAACAGCCGTTTACATGTGCTTAAACAGAAATTACACGTCTCATTTATACCGGAGTTCAGTATGTCAATATAAATATATCAGTATTAATGATACCAAAATTTACATTATATTCCTAATAATGTTGTCCAGTATATATGCACAGTATTTATATGACCTAATAATTACCAAGCCACATAAGTTGTGTGGTTTTTTTTCTGTTAGGGATAAGTTTCCAAAATTACGTTTGACTAATTGGCACGCGCTGAAACCGAAATTATAGTCTCATATACACTGAACAACATATATAAGTTAGGGATATTTGGACATTTATTCAGGATGTCAATATAAAGAGCATTATTCATGATACCAAAATTACATATATCCCTGATTATGTTTGTCCAATTTCTTCTCTGGGAAACTGATTTTGTTGACCCTGTTCAAGGTAACAATAGTTGACTTCTCCAGAGCTACTGCACCCCAAAACCGTTAGTTTTAGATCAGGAACCTTCATATCAATTTTGTTCATTTGGTTTGGTCAAATAGGGGGCGGGATAGCGCAGTGGTTAGCGCATTCGGCTTCGGGTTTCGGATCACAATAACAGTGCTTCCTGGATTTTGCGAATGGATACAAATGAACTGTCACCAATTCTTGTTAACCATATACGTTCTTGTATATCAAAATAGCATTTAAAATATGCGAATGAGAAATTTAGTTAGTTCATATTAATTGTAAGTCTATCAATAATTTCGATTAGTTGGAGTCATTTACATAACTCGTTGCATGTGTGGAAGTGAATATTTATTATATAAATAGTATTTTCTATTATTAATTAAAAACAAGTTGAATAAATAGTATTCACCTCACCTCGTTGCATGCAGATGTTTATAATAACCTTGATCACAATAGTTATACCCCCACTCCGAAGTAGGGATTATATAGTGGTCAGCGTGTCCGTCCGTTCATCACACTTTTTGTTCCACTCATTACTCGGAGACTAATTATGTCCCCCGAAATGTTTTTCCGGAGACATAATGTTTTCGCCTCCGTCCGTTATTCCGTTATTCCGTTATTCCGAAATGCTTTCTTTTCCGGGCCATATCTCAAAAACCGTTCAATATTTGTTCACGAAACTTGGTATGTGGTTAGACCTAGTGTTGGAGTGGTGCCTTCTGCTATTTTGGTTATTCTGAATTTTTTATTGTTTCTGGTTCCATGGAAACAATTTGAATTTAGTGCATATTGGGGGTAGGGACCTTTTCCGGCCTCTATCTCAAAAACCATTCAATATTTGTTCACCAAACTTTGTATTTGCTTAGACCTAGTGATAGAGTGGTGCCTTTGCTACTTTTTTATTTTGTCTATTTTGAATTTTTTAATTCTCGTTATTAATGCAGTATTGAACTAGGTTGGATTGAAAGTTGGAGCGGGGGACATCACAGTGCATCACATGCACATATTTCTAGTTGTTAAAATGTTTCGAAACTTGATACACATAATCATCACCATGTTTACGTCTCCTTTTTCAAGTTTTCTACCATCATTTGCATAAGTTATGCGAATTATCTCATTTTTTCGTGTTTTCTTCTATTAAGGCAATCTTTGTCTATGTTTATCTTTGAAGACATACTTACTCTGGAGACATACATACTCTGCTTTAATAATACTGATGTGGTGTTTTCATACAAATGACTAAACATTGATATCCCGTTGCTTTATAGCTTGTTTCTTTGACCAATTTCAAAAGAGGGGGTATATGAGAGAGTTGTGCTCACTAATTCTCTTGTTATTATTCAATATAATAGTTGTTGGGGATGTGCAGTCGATATTTGTTATTAACTCGTAGAAACGACACTAAAACTATTTTCAAATTTAAATTGTAAATCGTAGTTATACATACATATTCGATTTTTTTAAAATAGCAACAAGATCTCAGCAATTGGATTTATTTAGATCACACAAATGCATACCAAATGAACTTTTCAATAGCTCCAGATATGAGCCATCGTTGCATTGCTGATTGGCTGCACGATGCTTTGGCCATTATAAGATCGACTGTTTAATATAATATAGAACTGTCGATATTCAGATTGTGTCAGGCCATGTGGAGAGGACACTAGGGAACGACTTCTTATCCCGGGAGAGAGTTAATATGGTATAGTATAAAGGGTAATCTTAAATATACCGAGCAACCGTGTTCCAACAAATCAGATAATGTAATTAGAAGATAACATACACCATCATAAGTATTAATTTATGCATCTGTATGTAGATAATATCTCTGAATACTGTTGTAAAGTGTGACATGATCGTGATACGGCGGAAGCCAAGGTACCTTGTTATCAGTGTGGGCTACTAGATATTGTGAAATGACTATCAATAATTTGACTTTCATAAATTAACGCATGTTGAGGTACGTTGTAACTTCAGTGTGTTGTCTAGTGTTTTAGAAAGTAGATGATGCAGAGATCATTTTGACACCTTGATCACAGGTAAGGCTTATCCTTGTATGTTTCCCAGTTCTTAATGTTTCTCGATGTGGTGATAAATGAATTATTTCGATTATTTAGAACAAATAATGGAGAAGCCAACTTTCGGAGTGTGGGACTACCTGGTGTTTGGTTTGATGTTGGTATCCTCAATATGTATCGGGATCTACCACGCTGTCAGAGGCAAGAACCAAACCACATCAGACTATCTGGTAGCTGGGGGATCCATGACTTTCCTACCTGTGGCATTGTCACTGATTGCTACCTTTGAGTCTTCGATTATGATGTTGGGAACCCCAGCAGAAAGTTACGTGTACGGAGTGTCCTGGATCTTGGGAGAACTAGCGGCTGCAACTGGCACTTTGGCCGAAATTCTCCTCATATTTTGGTTTGTTAAGCGGCTGAATCTACGAACACCAAATGAGGTAGGTGATTAAAAATTAAGATTGCAAATTGTTTGCCTCAAAATGACATTTGTTGGTAGAAAAACATAATTTCACCGCAATAAGGTTATTACTGTCATTGTAAACCTACGTTCACAATGTGTCTGTAGTGTATTCACCAGGGACGTAAAGCTACATTGTTACCACGTGTTTAATATTCTCTTTTTTTATCTGACAAAAATAAATAGATAAAGGTTTAACATTGTTTTGTTTTTTTAAAAACGTGTAAAGCGACCCATATACCCTTTGAAATTAGTGCATTGCAGAGTTAAAGTATGTTTTTTATATCTGATAACCTCTCAAATGAGTCTAACAATGATATGTTAAACAGTCCACAATGCAATGTTATTTTCACCACCACGACAAACAATCAAACCATTAAAAATGCAGAATCACATTCGAAACCAAAAAAATAACAATGACATTGTAACCTTTTGACTTTTGACGAAAGATCATGTCCTGGAATAAATATAGCATCACCTAATTCTGTGGAATATACCTTCAAATTAATTCATAATACCACTTCAATACAAATATATGAGTTATGGTTAGTCCCAAACATTTCCTCAAACTAGTATTAATAGTGAATCATTATATCAAACAACACGGTTTGTAATTATTTTTTACCAACATTCTCCGTGTAATTATTTTGATATAGCCTATTAAAAATGGTAAAAACATGAACTTAATTTGTAAACTAAGACCGGATCATCGACACATACCTCACCGTGGAATTACCAGGCAATATTATCTTTATAAGATAACTTATTTTGTTATATCATACGAAACTAATAAAACTCAAAAGAGATTATAGATTAAGTAGTATAATAAAAACCAAAGTAGACCTTGCTTAACACGTTTGTATTGTATTATATGGAGAAGTGCTTTAGCAATATGAAAAATGGGAATACATTGAAACAGATATGAGTAAAGTTGTTTGGGAAAGTTCGGACCTTGAAAAGTAGCATTCAAAATCGGGTAGCAAAATGTAATTGGGAAAAACCTATTTTGTCCGTTGAAAATATCTCTCTGAGACGATCATATACCACCGTTGGTTGGTTGAGAAATAAACTGTTCTGTCTGTCTGGCTAAAATATAATTAATTCTAGACTCAGTGAAACATCATTTATGTATAATGTTGTCAAGTAAAAGCTTAAAAAGTTCGGTATCTTTTACATTTTCACGTTATATAATTTTAGGCCAGTTTCCTCGTTTAACCAGTATATGCTATGCGGATAGATGAGGTAAAAAAATAAACCCACTTCTTAAAATTCATCAGAAAATAAATTCACAAACTTTTTATGACATGAAAATATCTTGTTCATTAAGATATGTTTTGTTTTGGTCACAGCATGGTTGCAAAGTAGTTAAATGTAATTTCAAATATTTCCCTGTAATAACAATTAGTTTACAAATCAATGAACAACGTGAACTTATGATGCCCTGTGAACATTCATTAGCAAAACCTCTTTATTGTCATGATTAATTCAATTTGAAACAGATGCTTATTAATAATCACATCCGATGGTCTTCGATTCGAGATTTAAAAATAATATCAGATAAACAAAAGCATTATATAGATAACTTCTAAGTTATTATTATGATTAATTATAACACAGTTAATCAATATTATAATTATCTGTATTGCGGTATATTTTCTTTACTGTTTGAAACAGTGAAGGACAAACCATTAGGTCCCTATAATGTCATCGTCTCTGAACAATAAACTCATCAAACCACTTTACAACCATGTAACATATGTTCTTAACATCTACAGTATATGAAATAGATAATCATTAAACTGTATTCAAATCAAACTAAAGGACACATTCGTAACTTAATATTGTCAAATTTTCAATCATATTTAATCCCCAGGCGACAGCTGTAGGAATAGTATATTACTTAGATTATTCATATGATATTTTCATTTTCAAGTACTTCCTTAGGCAAAGACTTATTAAAGTGACTAAACGACATATACACGTAGCATGTATATTGTTAAACTCTCCATCAAATGCTTTTTCTTTGAAATATACAAGAACATTATGTGCAATTTCCTTTTTCCTTTCCTTTCCACAAATCAATGTCCCCATGTTCACCTTTCTACTAAGTTATATAAATATTGTTTCCGAAATAGATAAATAAGTTATCATCTAATTCAGTAGATTCATTAATTCATTCAAAGTTCATTAATACGATTGTGTAACGGATATTTCGCTCATATGTCAGCTGGTCGAATCATGTACACTGATGATCATCTTTCCATGCAAAGAATATATCATAACGATCTATTTTTGTTAACACAGATAAGTTAAATTCTGGTGATCACTTGCAAATCTTTATCATAGAGTTTTCAAACATCCAGTAGAGTGCACTTGTTGTTAAAGAGAAACGGTGTTACACGGACATTGACATTGCATCGAAGAGGGATTCAGTCAAGTAATCTAAATACTGCACACGTTAACATGAATCGATATCAGAACGATATCATATATTGTATTCCAATGTCGTTACATTATGGAAAATGGAATGGTCACTGCTAACCTACAGCATCAGTGAAGGGTTTGTATATCTATATTAACCCATGTTCACAGATATGCTGTCATTACTGAAATTTTCGTTCCTTGTTAATTATTTCGTTTTAGGGTTATTCAATTAGAAAAGGAATAATTGTTGGGGTTTTATTAGCTTTATAGTATACACGTCGTGTAATCACCCATTTGCAATTTTCTTCTCTTGTTAAAACAATTGAACATTAGTTAAGTTCTCTTTTATAGGGATGATATTGTTATTTTTGGTCCTATTTATTTCTTGTAGATTAAAACATCTAGCATTTTGGTTGTTGATCGTTGATTTTTTCTGTGTAGTTTATGTTTGATTTGTCCACAGTATTTTGAGACGAGATTCAACTCCCGGGCTATGCGACTGCTTGGAAATGTTGTGTCCTGCATCAGTTTTGTAAGTGTCACTCATAAGACCTCCCTGCTTCCCATATGTATTTACGTGATGGAAGATACATGTAATTCCTCCTTGTTACCTTTACTTCATTGAGACGATTATTCTTCAAGTGCTCAGTAGTGAACCGTTTTTGAGAAGAAAGGTAATGGTGGAGCAATATAAGTAAGAAAAGTTGGTGCTTTCAAAATGTCGGTACCATATAACATAACGTTTTGTGTAAATTTTGTGTATATAATGAACAACTTACGTCATACCAGAAACTTCAAAAAAGACTTCGAAAATACACATTTCTGCTGTAGTCATCAAATCTCCATAATTAGTAACATCAATAATATCATCCCTGATGAAGATTGCATGTAAACACAGGGACAACTATTGTTGAAATAATTTCAAGTTGAACTGTTCTACAAATGGCGTCGACAAGCTCCGGCATTTATACCAGTTTAACTTGCACCTTTCAAACCGTTTATAAGCCAGTGAACAAATATGAAATCTGTACCATACAGATTCGACTATGATAATGTTGTTATTATCATATATGCACTTATATCAATCGTTCTTTATCGTCGAAATATGGTTTCTCGATCAGTCTTCCAATATGCTTGTTGATGCTGATAATCACCCTGACTGATAAGAAATGATGCATTTGAAATTATGGGACTGTAATGGTTATTGGCATTTATCATAACTCTTGGTTTCAGTCGTTTTACATGAGTATGGTTCTATATGGACAAGGCATTGCATTACAAGCAGGTGAGATGTACTTCAACCTTTTTTCTTCTTTTGTTTGTACATCAACCTTGATTAAATGCATACACCGCATGAAAAAAGTCTAGAGATGATATTAATTGTCTATATTGTTCATTCGAACATGAAATAAGAACGTGAACGTTAAGATATGATATCTTAATCATCTGGTCTCGTCTCGATTTCCACTTTTTTATTTTGAATGCATAGACCGCGAGTATGTGAATAATTGTCGCAGAGAGGAAACAAAACATCTATCAACTAGTTCTAAAAACAAATATGTTCAGTCTTGTTTATTGAATAAAGTAACTGTTACGATAGGATGACATATGGATTCTCAACAATGCTCAAAGTACTTCTCTTATAGTTCAATTTAAAATATGACTGGCAGTTGTAAGTCCGCATGTTAGGGATCTTGGCCTGAAGTTCATTTCAGATATATACACACACACAAAAGTTAAGCACCCCCTGATATTTGTGATGATATCTTTAAGAGAATATTTTAAATAGTTCAAGGTTCATTTATGAGAAGAGTAGTATTTGTGCGATACGTTCCAATCAGTGATGCGTGACAGTCGCGCCTATACGTTCAGGGCATACACGCGCAACATGCTACGCTCGAGGATCACAAAAAGCAGTATGGCCCAACTGCATTTGGTGGTATGCAACGTTGCTTTCCATAGCCATTCAAGCATATCTATTAAACATGGCATAAAGATTGTCAATCGATCTCAGAAATCAAATTATTGGTATGCACTCTGCAGAAATCTCCTTTAAGGCATTATGACTAAATCTGGGCAACCATTACAATGTTGTTAGACGTTTAGTCCAGAAGCATGCGCAGTCAGGGAGTGCAATGGACCGTCCAAAGTCTGGAAGACCTACTGTCACTACACCCCGAGAGGACCGGTTGTAACACCTGCTTCAACATGTACATCGAAAACCCTTCCTGACAAGTTCTCAGCTGAAACGTCTGTGGTTACAAAATCGCAACATCAGCACCAGAACAGTCAGAAATCGCATCAAATCGGCAGGACTAAAGGCAAGAAGGATAATTAAACGTCCCTTGTTGAGGGCCATCATAAACGTGCACGTTTGGCATGGTGTTTGGGCAGACAACACTGGAATCTGAGGACCTGGTGGAAAATCCATTGGTCTGACGGTTCTTGCTCCATGCTACTGATGGGGGTGCACGTGTTTGGAGACAGTGGAATGCAGCTTATACCCCCAGGAATATCCAGCCGGGCTCACCCATCACGTGCCGTTGTCGATCGATTACATGCGAGCCAACGCAGTGACAACTTTACCCTGGCCAGCAGTAAGCCCAGATCTGAACCCCCTGGAGCATGTGTGGGATATTCTAGGGCGACGAGTCCAGACTCGGAACCTTCCAGTACAGAATTTACATGAGTTGGAGGCAGCTCTGCACGCTGAGTGGATGTTATTGGCACAAGAATAGATCCTACGTCTGACTGGAGGCATGAGACGTAGTGCAGTGTGTCATCCGGGTACGTGGCGGTCCTACCAGATACTGATCATTCTTATTGAACATGTACACTAGGGTCTACAAAGAACATTAAGAAGTGACAATACCAATGCGAATGTGTTTTGTTTCTCTTGCAGCTCCATACTTTTGTGGACATTGTTTCATGGTAAAAACAGTACCTGTGTAAACATCTATTAAATATTTCTAAAAACAAATATGTTCAGTCTTGTTTATTGAATAAAGTAACTGTTACGATAGGATGACATATGGATTCTCAACAATGCTCAAAGTACTTCTCATATAGTTCAATTTAAAATATGGCTGACAGTTGCAAGTCCGCATGTTAGGGATCTTGGCCTGAAGTTCATTTCAGATATATACACACACAAAAAGTTAAGCACCTCCTGATATTTGTGATTATATCTTTTCGAGAATATTTTAAATAGTTAAACAAGGTTCATTTATGAGAAGAGTAGTATTTGTGCGATACGTTCCAACCAGTGATGCGTGACAGTCGCGCCTACACGTTCGGGGCATGCACGCGCAACATGCTACGCTCGAGGATCACAAAAAGCAGTATGGCCCAACTGCATTTGGTGGTATGCAACGTTGCTTTCCATAGCAATCCAAGCATATCTATTAAACATGGCATGCAGATTGTCAATCGATCTCAGAAATCAAATTATTGGTATGCACTCTGCAGAAATCTCCTTTAAGGCAATAGGACTAAATATGGGCTACCATTACAATGTTGTAATGACGTAAACATGACGTCATCGCTATTAAATAATGATAACAGCTACATATTGTTGCGTTTCTGAGACTAATTTAGGGTCATAGCAGAGCTTACTTGTTTCTTACATTCAACTGTATGAAAATATCAGGGGGTGCTTAATTTTTTTGTGTGTATACAACTTAATTGGTTTTCTCTTTCAGTGACTGGGTTATCTATCTACGGCTCTATCCTGGTCACAGCTGGAGCTGCTGTGTTATACACTACTATTGTAAGTTTACGCTATCTTTTCTTTATGAACTTTATGTTTAGGATAATAAATACATGCATTTAAGTATTCAATTGATGTGACGATTTCGTTAAATGTGGCTTGTATGCTTAATCTTTAAAAGATCAACATGACATATTCATATGTTTCTTCTTTGATATTTATTTATTTTGAGTTAATGTTATACTAGATGTTTCTTTCGGTAGCTGTGTTGTGTGTGCCTTTCACAACCCATTGGTTTGTAAATGAATTTTATAATTTAAACATGAATCTGTAATGTATGCTAACACCAACAGTAAATTCGACGTGAATCATCATTTACATTCATGTCAGTTTATTTTCACTTGGGACATGCTCGATTGAATCTTTAGTTTCATTAACACATTACAAATTTACATGGTGCAATCAATTCGATGTTTCATGTCTAACTTCGCTGTCAGAAAGCATTGCAAACTTGATAAAGTATGTCAACATTTACATCTTTACTCCCTACAGAAATATAACCATTCCACATCTCGCAAGAAGGACATTGATTACCCCGTTTATAATTAGCTGATGAGGATATATACGTAACATTCAATGATACTTTTACTTCACCTCTTAAATAAAAACTGATTCTGAAATAATGTGAAATGTTTCCTTTAATTGTCCACTTGTCCAATTGTCTACTTTCGTTTATTTTTTAACCTGCTTACATGAATCTATAGCTACAAACAGCATATTCCCTAAGAAAACGCATGTATGCATAGCATGACTTTTTTGTATAGCCATGCATTGTACAACCTCGTATATACCTACTTGTATACTAGTATATATCGTAGCCAAGGTAAATATCAAAGCATATATCTTATCTTATATCTTATATATATATCTTAGGTCTTGGAAGCTCAGTGGGCTATACTTTCGAGTCCAAACGAATTTTGCCCTTTTGTAACAGATCACTTCAATTTATTTCAAGTATAGCATGTGTAAATAATTATTAAACGGCATTTTCAGAATACTGTTGATTTATTTCACAATGTAGTTTTATACACTTCAGTGTTATTTTCTGACATCAATACCCCATGCATACTGTTTTTGACGATGTCCGTTGGTTGCATTGTATAGTTGATAACAATGAAATCTAATGATATGTATAGTTATCAATGTATTTTGTATAGTTGATAACAATGAACTCTAATGATATGTATAGTTATCAATGTATTGTGTATAGTTGATGACAATGAACTCTAATGATAGGTATAGTTATCAATGTATTTTGTATAGTTGATAACAATGAACTCTAATGATAGGTATAGTTATCAATGTATTTTGTATAGTTGATAACAATGAACTCTAATGATAGGTATAGTTATCAATGTATTGTGTATAGTTGATAACAATGAACTCTAATGATATGTATAGTTATCAATGTATTGTGTATAGTTGATAACAATGAACTCTAATGATAGGTATAGTTATCAATGTAGTTTGTATAGTTGATAACAATGAACTCTAATGATAGGTATAGTTATCAATGTATTTTGTATAGTTGATGACAATGAACTCTAATGATATGTATAGTTATCAATGTATTTTGTATAGTTGATAACAATGAACTCTAATGATAGGTATAGTTATCAATGTATTTTGTATAGTTGATAACAATGAACTCTAATGATAGGTATAGTTATCAATGTATTTTGTATAGTTGATAACAATGAACTCTAATGATAGGTATAGTTATCAATGTATTTTGTATAATTGATAACAATGAACTCTAATGATATGTATAGTTATCAATGTATTTTGTATAGTTGATAACAATGAACTCTAATGATAGGTATAGTTATCAATGTATTTTGTATAGTTGATAACAATGAACTCTAATGATAGGTATAGTTATCAATGTATTTTGTATAGTTGATGACAATGAACTCTAATGATAGGTATAGTTATCAATGTATTTTGTATAGTTGATAACAATGAACTCTAATGATAGGTATAGTTATCAATGTATTTTGTATAGTTGATGACAATGAACTCTAATGATAGGTATAGTTATCAATGTATTTTGTATAGTTGATAACAATGAACTCTAATGATAGGTATAGTTATCAATGTATTTTGTATAGTTGATGACAATGAACTCTAATGATAGGTATAGTTATCAATGTATTTTGTATAGTTGATGACAATGAACTCTAATGATAGGTATAGTTATCAATGTATTTTGTATAGTTGATAACAATGAACTCTAATGATATGTATAGTTATCAATGTATTGTGTATAGTTGATGACAATGAACTCTAATGATAGGTATAGTTATCAATGTATTTTGTATAGTTGATAACAATGAACTCTAATGATAGGTATAGTTATCAATGTATTTTGTATAGTTGATAACAATGAACTCTAATGATAGGTATAGTTATCAATGTATTGTGTATAGTTGATAACAATGAACTCTAATGATATGTATAGTTATCAATGTATTGTGTATAGTTGATAACAATGAACTCTAATGATAGGTATAGTTATCAATGTAGTTTGTATAGTTGATAACAATGAACTCTAATGATAGGTATAGTTATCAATGTATTTTGTATAGTTGATGACAATGAACTCTAATGATATGTATAGTTATCAATGTATTTTGTATAGTTGATAACAATGAACTCTAATGATAGGTATAGTTATCAA
Organism: Gibbula magus; assembly: GCA_936450465.1. NCBI lineage: Eukaryota > Metazoa > Mollusca > Gastropoda > Trochida > Trochidae > Gibbula > Gibbula magus. The sequence continues at coordinate 56,771,945 of OW388292.1, read as the reverse complement.
TGTATTTTGTATAGTTGATAACAATGAACTCTAATGATAGGTATAGTTATCAATGTATTTTGTATAGTTGATAACAATGAACTCTAATGATAGGTATAGTTATCAATGTATTTTGTATAATTGATAACAATGAACTCTAATGATATGTATAGTTATCAATGTATTTTGTATAGTTGATAACAATGAACTCTAATGATAGGTATAGTTATCAATGTATTTTGTATAGTTGATAACAATGAACTCTAATGATAGGTATAGTTATCAATGTATTTTGTATAGTTGATGACAATGAACTCTAATGATAGGTATAGTTATCAATGTATTTTGTATAGTTGATAACAATGAACTCTAATGATAGGTATAGTTATCAATGTATTTTGTATAGTTGATGACAATGAACTCTAATGATAGGTATAGTTATCAATGTATTTTGTATAGTTGATAACAATGAACTCTAATGATAGGTATAGTTATCAATGTATTTTGTATAGTTGATGACAATGAACTCTAATGATAGGTATAGTTATCAATGTATTTTGTATAGTTGATGACAATGAACTCTAATGATAGGTATAGTTATCAATGTATTTTGTATAGTTGATAACAATGAACTCTAATGATATGTATAGTTATCAATGTATTGTGTATAGTTGATGACAATGAACTCTAATGATAGGTATAGTTATCAATGTATTGTGTATAGTTGATAACAATGAACTCTAATGATAGGTTTAGTTATCAATGTATTTTGTATAGTTGATAACAATGAACTCTAATGATAGGTATAGTTATCAATGTATTTTGTATAGTTGATAACAATGAACTCTAATGATATGTATAGTTATCAATGTATTTTGTATAGTTGATAACAATGAACTCTAAAGATATGTATAGTTATCAATGTATTTTGTATAGTTGATAACAATGAACTCTAATGATAGGTATAGTTATCAATGTATTTTGTATAGTTGATAACAATGAACTCTAATGATAGGCATAGTTATCAATGTATTTTGTATAGTTGATAACAATGAACTCTAATGATAGGTATAGTTATCAATGTATTTTGTATAGTTGATAACAATGAACTCTAATGATATGTATAGTTATCAATGCATTGTGTATAGTTGATGACAATGAACTCTAATGATAGGTATAGTTATCAATGTATTGTGTATAGTTGATAACAATGAACTCTAATGATATGTATAGTTATCAATGTATTGTGTATAGTTGATAACAATGAACTCTAATGATAGGTATAGTTATCAATGTATTTTGTATATTTGATAACAATGAACTCTAATGATATGTATAGTTATCAATGTATTTTGTATAGTTAATAACAATGATCTCTAATGATAGGTATAGTTATCAATGTATTTTGTATAGTTGATAACAATGAACTCTAATGATATGTATAGTTATCAATGTATTTTGTATAGTTGATAACAATGAACTCTAATGATATGTATAGTTATCAATGTATTGTGTATAGTTGATGACAATGAACTCTAATGATAGGTATAGTTATCAATGTATTGTGTATAGTTGATAACAATGAACTCTAATGATATGTATAGTTATCAATGTATTGTGTATAGTTGATGACAATGAACTCTAATGATAGGTATAGTTATCAATGTATTGTGTAAAGTTGATAACAATGAACTCTAATGATATGTATAGTTATCAATGTATTGTGTATAGTTGATGACAATGAACTCTAATGATAGGTATAGTTATCAATGTATTTTGTATAGTTGATAACAATGAACTCTAATGATATGTATAGTTATCAATGTATTTTGTATAGTTGATAACAATGAACTCTAATGATATGTATAGTTATCAATGTATTGTGTATAGTTGATAACAATGAACTCTAATGATATGTATAGTTATCAATGTATTTTGTATAGTTGATAACAATGAACTCTAATGATATGTATAGTTATCAATGTATTTTGTATAGTTGATAACAATGAACTCTAATGATATGTATATCTATCGATGTATTTCCCACTCTACAGGGAGGACTGAAGGCTGTCATCTGGACTGATGTTCTACAGTGTATAATCATGACAACTGGACTCGTTGTTGTCACCATATATGTAAGACTGAAAAACTGTGAAAACAAAATGCATGAATCCGTCACTGCTAAGGAGCGATAAGTTGAAAAATCGGTGTATCATATATATTCAAATTTTATCAAAAAACGTTCATGGTTTAATTTAGAAACAAGAAGTATATTTCAAAGGAGCACTGGTTTTGTCCTAAAGGGGTTATCAGTGTAAACAATGGTTGATTTATCCATGTTAAATTTGTAACCGGTCAATTATTAGCTTAATGGATATTTTAGCTTAAACTCCCATGTATGACATTTATTGTGATTTGTAAACCTATTAACTATTATTGCTAAAATGGATGGAATCATCATGAAACCGCCCCCGTGTTATCAGAAATGAGCGGGTCACTGCAAATGATAATGGCCCTCTCAACGCTGACAACGGGCCATTATCACTACGTTTCTAAGTGACGTCAGTTTAGAATCTCCTCTTGATATTTTAACAAATATGGCGACCAAATGAGCGTATCGACTCGAACGGTTTAAAAGTTTTACATGTCTTTCTTTCAAACTAGGACACGTAATTTTGTCAAATAATATCATAAACACGATGTGACATTCCAACCGAGCTGATTTTTAAGTGTTTTAAACAAAATAAAGAAGAATATCGTTCTCAGCATATCCTCTGGTAGACATTCAATCTTAGATTGAGAAAGCCTTAGTACGCATGCATCCTTAACTTAATATATGCAAAATATGTAACGATTCGTTAATTTTCATTATATCACTGATTGGTTATATAATAAAACATGACTATGCATCAGTATGATAATCATTACATATAGACTGCTTTCGTTTCCCGGTCAACGGCTGACATTCAGTTCGGATTCGAATCAGCCGTGAAACGCAATCGACTATAACGTAATTCTTCACTTGTGACGTCAAAGTTGTTCTTGGCAGTAACACGATGCGGTTTTTGCTGTTTTGTTCAACTGTAAATAAAACTTGTAGAAGAATTCGGGTACAAAAGAACAAATCCCATCCATTTGAGCTATAATAGGGGTAACGTTGTTTTTCAGGGCATTATCAGAAGCCCTATTATTATCATTTGCAGAAGCCCTCAGTCTTCGTCGGGCAGTTAATTGAAGACCTCGGGCTCGGGCAAATGATAATGCCCTGAAAAACAACGTTACCCCTATATTGACAGATCATTTGCCTTGATAAAACCGCTTCACTGTATATAGAGATTATTAACCAAGTGTGTTTCCGTATCATTAATATCATATTTTTGGAATACAAATTTTATTATGCGAGCCTTTGGCGAGCATAATACATTATTTTTTATTCCAAATATATGATATTAATGATACGGAAACACTCGAGGTTAATAATCTCTTTATCATATTATGTCATTATTAAAATAATTAAGCGTTTTGTTGTGTAAAAGTGGTAAGAGAATTGACCCAGTTTTAGCGGAGTAATTTCATAGACGGTACATCAAAATGACGGTCACAACATCGGCTGTGAAGTGCCTAGAAATAGTTCTTAATCAAAATAATTAAAAACACGATGTGCGCGATTCTTTCAAAAAAAACAATTGATCCTTGATTTCTTGTTCTCGGAGATATTTTCAATCAGTTCATAAGCATCCATCTAATAATTAAAAAGCACTCATTCATAAATCACTTGGTCACGCTAGTAGAACAAGGGAAGTAACTCTAATTTCAACGTTTTGGAAGCTGCGTTGCAGGGTTGATTCGGATTGCTGCATAACAGTATCTTTCACACTTTAACGGTAGTTATTTGTGAGGTGGGGTTGTTTCTTTGGTTTATGATAATAAGTGCCCATTAATGTATCTTATACCGTATGATCAGCCCTCAATAACTGCCAAAATGCTAGTGCAATCGACGAGGCGCGTCGGTAGGCCACACGCTGACTGACAGTGACACATCAGCTACATGCTGATGCTGTTAGTCAATAGCGCACTGAAGTTTTGAATGATTTTTAAAACAAATCTACAATTATCTTGACTTTGTTAAAACTATAAATGCACTGTACCATATCAGATGATTTCGTGTTTTCGAATATCCATTCATTCAAGCGGAAATACGCTGGTAAACTCCCGGTTACGATTTTCAATGATTCGTAAGCAGTTTTAGGATTCGCATGGAAAGAGTGGAATTTTGCGAAAGTAGTTCGTGTATTTGACCTTTGACCTGTTTTGCATATTTATCAGATTTGGATACCAAGTTTATCAGATTGCTTTATTGCATCGATAACACCCTCAATTATATGATAAATGCATGTTCTTCAAGGGGACTGTTATTGCTGGTGGAGCAGCACAAGTATGGACTCGAGCCTCGGAATCTGGTCGTCTTGACATCAGGTAGGTTTACAAAACGTGCTTTATTTGTTGTAGATAGAGCATATGCACTTGAAAGGATATTGAGGAAGGATAATTTGTTGTTATTTGCTGATGTCAACTAATTTCCTTTTCTGAAAATGAAGCATTTCAATATCTGATATGTATCTGAGTATATTCAGTATATTTTGACACAATTTAGGTTCTTTATTTATCTTCTGTAACAGTTGTATATCGAGTTTTCATTATAACAATGTTTGTGTTTCATTATACCACATGCAGAAATCTAATGGTGTATCATAAAGAATCCTTCTGGGAAAGGAGAAAGGCGGCACATTGCCAAAAGAAAAGTTAGAGATTTGTAATCTTATATTTATATGTTACCTGTGTGGCTATACAGTGTAGATCCAGACCCCACTGTTCGACACACTCTTTGGAATCTTTACTTCGGTCGGATTCTCTCAGGATTTGGTGTAGTGATTAGTCCTGCTGCTCTGCAAAGGGTTTCATCCATCAAATCAGCTAAGGATTCAAGGAGGTATTCACATACTATTGACCCAATGTGTGACTTATTTCATCCGTTTCTACTCGGTGTTTATATGATTTAACATTTTTATCGCTACCTCTAACACTGAACATTATAAAATGTAGTAACTGTTTCAACATTTACTGGGGCGGTATAGTGCACTGGTTAGCGATTTGACTTTGAATCAAGAGGTTCGGGTTCAAATCTCGCAATAGGAAAGTAGGTAACTTTTATTCATGCAGTAAGATTAAGTTGCAATGCTCTACTGAATTTCAACTAAGTACCACCCACGGTTCGCTTGTGCCAGCCGATGCTTGTAGGTTTCACCGTAATGCATAGCAAACGTTGCATTGCGGGTTTTCTTCTTGTGATAATACTAGCAGTCGTGATAATTGAAAGCAAAAGCGGCGTTAGACCCCACTCACCTCACCTCACATCAGCTCAACATTTCCTCATAATGTACTGATTTATTTCCCTCGGACGTTATATACCTTACTGATGCTGATGGTTGATGTTCTTTGTGTCGTTTCTTTCTGCCTTTGTAACATTTTAGTCCACTTCTTTTACTAGAAAAGTTCTGTATTGTAACATAGGTTTTGGAGGCATTTAGGACTTTGACGGGGAGACGGGGAGACGGGGAGGGGTGGATCCATGTCTGCACTGTATGGTTCATATTTAATGTATCTGTCCAGGGCCATGTTCCTCGCTGTTCCTGGTTTCACGTTCTTGATTGGTGTGGCGCTGGCTGAAGGTATTGTGGCGTATGCGTATTACTCGGAGAAGGAATGTGACCCACTGATGTCAAGACAGATAGAAACGCCAAATCAGGTTATAACATTTTTCATCAAAAATACATTTTCTTATCAACGTCTCATATCAAGTCCTGATATAGCTGGAAGATATGTTAGCTCACGTTTATATGCATTCCACTCTATTTGGGTATTCCATACCAGCTAAATACGTACGATCGGAATTTATTTCTAACAATATAGTCATTATCAGTGATGAAATAAGCCATAGCACGCAAAGTTTCCTCTCTAAAACAAATGTGAGGATGAAACATTGTAGAAGTGAAACTATCAGAGGATTTAACCTATCCCATTTGTAGATTATTCCGTTCCTGATAATGGACGTGTTCAGGAACCTACCAGGAATGTCCGGTCTGTTCCTAGCAGCCTTGACCAGTGCTTCCCTCAGGTACTATGTTAGTGAACGGAATGTGTGTTGTCAGTTTAGTCGTTTCCATTGATCTGTAGATTTTCAGATGTTGGTGTATATACATGTCACATGTATAAACAATGATGGCATATTGCATATTCTCGAGGGGCGGCATATTGCATATTCTCGAGGGGCGGGATAGCGCAGTGGTTTGCGCGTTCGACTTCGGATCGAGAGGTCCGTGGTTCGAATCCGGCCAGGGGCACGGCAAATTTGTCTGCAGTAGAGAACTGTTCTACACGCAGTAAGGATTGGGTGCAATGCTACACTGAATTTCAGCGTAAAACCAGCAAAGGTTCGCTAATTCCAGCCGATGATCGCAGGTTTCACCGCAAAGCAAAGCCACATGGCGATGCGGGCTTTCTCCCTGCCATAATACTAGCAGCCGTGATATAAGTGAAATACTCTTGAAAGCGGCGTTAAACACCAACTCACTCACTCACTCATATTCTCGACATGATGGTTTAATTAGGACTGTACATATAAATTTCAGAATATTTCATTTGTTATCAAATGACGTCAAATACAAAACTTTGCATTTACATGCCATTTATATAGTCGACATTTATAAAGAAAACGTGTTCCTTGCTAAATTTTATTTTTAAATCCTGCAATAATGAAAATGACGTGGACTTCCATCTCTTCTACCATTGTATTAATAATTGGATAGTTCACAAATTCTTATCAAAGTAAATATACTTGTTTATTTAGATATAACAATAACATGATACATTTCAAAGAACAAATACCGTTTGAGTTTAAAAGTATAAATATATTGTCGAGTATTCACAAGTTTCAGATATTAATGGTTGAAATGACAATTTTTCATCCTTGGTCCAAAAATTGAAAACACAAAACCGAATGTTAAACTATTTTAACTAAAGGCAACTTTCATAATCGCAAATTTTCCGATGCAAATAAAATAATCTTCAACATCAACAAAGGAAAACTAGTTTAAGTTAACAACTAAGAAATTTCACTGAAAATAAAATATCAGAGGCTATGTGGACAAGATTTTGAACATTCTTTTACCTCAACGGCCTAATGGAGAACAATAATCCTAAATATTTAATATAGGAGGACTTGTTAAATATGATAAGAAGTATGTATGAATTACAATGTTAACCTCAATTTCACACATCAAATTGATTGTTGTTGAATAGTTTGTGAAAATATGTATTTGATATTCCAGTACAATATCCTCCTGTTTGTCAGCGATATCCATCATAACATGGTACGACCTTTTCAAACCGTTTTGGCCAAACATGTCTGAGTTCAAGGGACTGATGCTGGCCAAGGCAACAGGTGAAGTTCTTCCATTCATCAAAAATCTTCCCAAGGGTGATAAATGTTTTATATCCCGCAACATGAATTAAGCATGCATCCACGTCAATCATTCCATGTCACGTGACACAAGTTCATAGTTTGTCGATCGATCAGCTGTTTTCTGTTAAAAATTTTCTTTGTTTTTTTTTAATGACATTTTGAGACATGCAGTAAGATAAATACGTTATAACATTCAGTTTGTTCGGGTGACATCGTTATGTATCAGATCATTGTTAGTGGTTATCCAAATCGCCTATGACTCGTTGGATAAACACTATATGAGGTCTGATAAATTACGATGTCACCCTACACTGAATGTTATAACTTATATTGACATGCGCAAATTTAACTAAATAGAACACTGAAAACGACACAAGTGGGATTAACAACATCATACAATGTTACCATTGGGTAAAATACTCTGATTTTCAGCTATTGATGATATTTTACACCTCCGATTGATATTTATGATGTACTGTCTAGTAATACCATAAATTGTCATTGTTTTATGATGTGACATGCCTATAACATTGGAGACTGAGTCTTGACAAACGCATCTCAGATACCTCGACTTTAATAGTGATTTCCTAACGAAGAGGTAAATACCAGCAGTTATACTTGTGTATTGTAGCACTGTGCTTCTTGTGATGACCCATTGCTGAATTCATCTTCTATCAAAACACAGTTTTATTCATCTAACTTATTTTCAATAAATTAAATGTATCTGTCTGTCCCTCTATCAATTACTGATTCTGTAACTTTATTCAGTATGAAGGCCATATAAATACAGTTTCATACATACAATATGTTAAGATATGTTTACATATTGCTTTGCAGTGGTGTTTTTTGGAATTTTCGGATGTGTTCTCGCAGTGATTATCTCCCTTGCTGGATCTCGAACTTTGAATCAAGTATGGTTGACATAACATTTAGTATATTTATATAGCAATATTTAATTATCTTTGATTATATCTATTTGCAAAATGTGTATGTGTATTGTTTTAGAAATAAATGACGACGATGGTAGAGATGTGTCCCTAAGTGCCTGTTTATAAAGTTTATTCCCACTGTCATGTATATATTACTTAACTAACGAAACCTACAATCTGTGGAGTCTATTGCAGTAATCACATGTTCTGTAAGTTTGGTCATGAGGCCAAATAAACATTGTCTTTTTTCCTCATGAAGCCTCGTGAAGCTGGAGCTAAACTCTTCATCGAGACAAATTAATTCTTTGAGTTCCTCATGAGGACACAAGTAAAATGTCCTTAATCATGTACATAACTTTCTTTTGGTTACTGGAACAGATACAAGAATATGATTTTCACAGTCATTCAAAAGAAAAAAAGACTTGTAAACCTATAGTTGAAACATGTGTACATGTGCCAGGAGAAAAGGGTACATTGTCAGTCATTTATCCTGAAATATCTTTTCATATAGCTCTGGATGCTTGTGTTGTACCTCAACAGTTAATGTTCCAACTTTTTCTGTGTTTGTTGTGTTGTGATATGATCATTGTCATTTCAGATTTCGTACTCCTTTCAAGCTGCTTTTCGCAACCCATTAATTGCCCTCTTCTACCTCGGAGCATTGTTTCCTTTTGTCAACACAAAGGTATTAACTTATTTTCTTGGATTGTGAAAGAATTGTTTGGATAAACTTGACATAAGTGTCAGATATATTTTCAGGGTTATAGCTTTCTCCAGCTCATCTTCCCATGAAACCTATTTAGTGGCGTTTCATTTGGACGCTAGTTCACTTTGAAATGTTTCAGAATTATTTTTTTTATAATTTAATATTATTTTATACATTTAAAATGTCCACTTCCCCAATTCAGGGAGCAGTGACGGGGTTTGTGTCAGGAAGCGTGTTCACGACGTGGCTAGTCCTCGGCTCCATGCTCCATCCGAGTGGAGACACAACTCCCTACTATCCGCTCGGCTCAACTGACCAGTGTCCAGTATTCAACATGACCAGTCATAATCTGACAAGCACCTCAACTACAACAACAACTACACTATATAATGTTACTGAACACAGTTCTGGAGACAGCACAAGGTATAACGTAGTTGGTAGATCACGTTTGATCAACATTGAAACAGTGATTAAATTGGCATTGGTATTACATGTAATAAAAATGCCTAATGGAGGATTTTAATTGAATAATGTTTTAGGAACGTTGATTGATTGAGAGCACTGTCATGTAATCTATCAGGTTTAATCACACTTAAACTTTAGGAAAATCGTTTGATGATTGAGCAGGATTACATTCACGAATTATCAATAGCTATCTTATGTCACAGTTTTCTTTTTAAATTGCACGTGCCGCAATGATTCATTTAATGAATTACATACATAAGGAATTTAATACTGTAACAAAAGTTTAGCAACACCAAATGTTACAGTGTAAACTGGGAGAAATGAGGATAAGAATCACTCGGTCGTTTTTAACTAAAATTTGACCAATTAACAAAATGGAAACAAACAGTTGTGTCATTATAGCAAAATCGAAAGCATGACCACTAGAAAGTGAAAGGGGTGGGTCATTTAAATTCACCCACACCAACAACAAGAGGCCAGTATTGAGTGTGTCTGTGCATGACGTGACTCTAGTGGTGCTGTGGTAGGTCTGAAGATGTCTGGCATCCTGCCGTGACCTCATCCCGACTCTCAACATAGTAAGGGGTTTATGTCAGCCATTATGGCATTATGGCATTATGGCATTATTATTGTGTTAGAACCTTGTAATGTGGTGTTGTGTAATCTCAAAGAAAGCAGTTTCTTGAGTTTCCAATATCTGGGTGTTGTTAAACTGTTTTTACTGAGTATATAGTACTTGCTCAGCTGTTAAAATACGTTTTTAAAAATTATTGATAAAAGATCGTCGCATGACCTTTGTCTGTTGACACGAGTTTGAATATTGCTTTGGCATCATTCATTTCCCAGTGCAAACACACAAACTGACATTCAATGTTTCAATCAACTCAATATCACTTGCAAAATTTGGAATTAGGACGTTGGATGTCAGTAGAATTGTCCTTATTCTTCATATAAAAATATGATGATTTTATAAGTCTTTTTGTTTCTATTTTTCAAATTATCAGCTTTAGATGTAAATTTGATATATGTTTCAGGTCTGGTTTGGAGCTCTTCTATGGCCTGTCCTACACCCTGTTCAGCACGATCTCTATATGTATTGTGTTGTTTGTGGGAGTGATTGCTTCTCTCTTGACAGGTGCTGTATATTTAGTAATTGTAAAAGCATTTCATGTTTTATCATACGAATAGCATATATTAATTACTCAAACTTTTCTAATAATCAAATCACCGATATATCATAAGACTTTAAAGAAAAGTTATGTTTGACTACGCCTATTGGAAGCATGGGTCGAATCTTTTAGTATGTCATTGCACCATTGATCCTAAACCTACGACGTGCACAGGACAAAAGTGGGAGAATCCGAAAGGATCCGGCACTGGATTCCACCACTTTTTGTCCTGTGTTGTAATGTTATCGCTCTGCGATTTTCAAAATGGTTGATTGGTGACATGGAATTAATATATGGTTACATATGCATCAAGTACATATGGTTAAATCCAAGTACCTGTCTGCCTTGTTACTAAATGATTATTTATTTTGATAAGAAAATTGTACCAACCACATCATGATTCATCAAATCATGATGAAAATTATAGCTTTGGGCGACATGGATTATCTTAAGCGATAGCTTTTGACAACTTTCTAATACATGTACTCTGTGTGTGGTTTTCCCATGTTTATCTACCCCTTAGCAATGTTATTTTGCTACCTAATTAGATATATATGAATCTTTGTACTTAACATCAAATGTTTGAATAGTTTAATATCAACAATTTACGCCTTCAGGTGGTCGAAAGACTCGCCCAAAACCAGAGCTGGTTATTCATTGGTCTGATGTAACGTTTTGGAGACTTCCGGAAACACTTAAACAAAACATCAATTCCAACAAGGACATGACTAAGGTGAACATATTTTTGTATTAATTCTGTGTTATATGTTCTTATGTTGCTGCACATTTGCATGTTTTCGATGAATTTAGTTTGGAGTAGAAGTGATTGATGTGTGATTTCATTTCAAGTGTTCATATATTGCTGCGCCTTTGCATGTTGTTGTTGAATTTAGTTTAAAGTAAAAGTGATTGATGTGTGATTTCATTTCAAGTGAGAACGTTTATTGCTATTTAAGGAGGTAAAATAGCATTGATTTTTGTTAAGGACCAGTTAACATGAACCAACATCAGAAAGCTCGGTAATAACATTTCTCATATTTAAAGCAAAATTTCAATCATATGTATGCAAATATTTGTCATCAGAAGCCTTATTAATATATTTTTGTTTCAGTTACAAGACGATCCTTTTTTGCCTGATCATCTGAAACAAGGCAATCAGTCCGTATCTCCTGAAGGTGGGAGCCTAATTGACAATGGGGAGTCTGTTCTATGATATGTTCTTCGATATGTTCTCGTTAGGATATTACATGACATCATCAGTTTATCAAAGGAAATTGAGCTGAGTGAACACACTGATATATATTTGCTTATATCGAATTTATTAAATGGAATTTAAAAAATCGTCATTTAAATGCAGATCCGATGGTCGGGAACATTGTGTATCTTCATAATAAAGAAATTGTTAACAAGATAATTGGCTGTTCGTTATTTTTATGATTTCACAAAAAAATCCTGTAGCAAGGATATTTTGGACTTGATGTTCGTTGTAATTTTCAAACAGTTCATGTGATCGTCCGCTCAGTGGTGCATGTGGCAATTTGAAATAGAGGGTCAAATTTACAAAATTCGGATTTCCATAAATAACATTTTATCGAAAAAAACTCAATCACAAGAACATTGAATGGGTTTAAAAGAAAATACGCTGTTTACGCTGTTGGTCACATATTGGAGATTTTACAGAGAAAGCTAAAATCTAACCATGCCAATATAATTTATGCCTACTAGTGCAAAGGGAGTTTACCTTTTATCAATCATGCGTTACAGTAAATATCCTATTACATCTGTTCATAGATATAAAAGGTGCAAACACGATTAAAATGAACGTTTTCAGCCCTCATTAATTTACAAATACATAATTACAGCAAAATTGCATTGAGTCATGGTCACTGATTTTGATAATCTACATTATTTCAACGGGTATGTTTGAAAATATATGATTACATCCTCACATCATATCCTTTTAAACAATCCTATGAAAGTACTTTACTCGACAGTTCACACATTCTGATATTATTCATGTGTTGGAGGAATTGTTTTTGATAACCATAATCCCATATATATGTACATTCCGTCAGTCCGAAATCCCTAACTGCATGGATACACAACAAGAACGCTCTGTGACACTGATACAATGAGCCCAGCTTAAAGACAGTTTATCACGTTTCTCAAATTTAATTTTTAAATTTGCCATTTAATATTAAATATTATACAATATATAGTTCCGTTTGAGGGCAAACACCTCATTACAAGACCCGATAAGCCATATCCATACTAAACGGTAATCGGTATTGGAAGAACATGGTGCGGCGTATAAAGCGATAACGTACATTTGTAGGTCTCATGAGATTTTGAGAGTTCAGACAGCACAATGATTGACCACTCTATCATGGTTACAATCTAAAATTCTAAAACTTTAAACCTTCGATCGGACATTTTAATGGAACGCCTTAAATGGTCGCTTGAAGGGAGATGGACTCGCATGGTTTTAACCGAATCATGTACATTTGTTTTTGAACTCTGTTTATTGATTGAGGAGAATTATTTAGCCATTGGCAACATTTTATAACCTTTTTGTGAGAGCACTTTAATGCAGTAAAGACGGCGTTCTACAGTGACTTAAAAGCATAATATCCGGTTATTAATCGGAACTACTAGACAAAACATGAAATCTTGCATGTAGTTTCTTAGTAAATTATAACTAATATTAAATTTTAAATTATAAATTATCCTAATAACAAATAACTTGATTACTTAATGACATTGTAACACGTTCGACGTCAACTGATCTCTGAAATCCTGTGAGCAAGTACCATGACCGATCAGGGTTATAAACTGAATATCGTGAAACCGACTTGCCGTCAAACGGAAACATGCTTTGGCACCTCCTGAAACAACCGTAGCTGAAAGAGTTGAATCCTCGGTTCCTCCAATTTGTATCAACAAGGTTATATCAAGTTCCTGATTATCTAAACAGCTTTTGGCTCGTATCGGGGAAGATATGCTTCATATCGCTCGTTTAGCATGTACTTTGTCAGGCAATGCAATATCGTGATATGTAATGTTACCGTTGTTTATAAGTCTTCTCATTCGACCACTGCCAATATTGCTGGATGTAAAGTAAGTTCATCTGTATCATGATACGGGACGAAAGTTTCTGTGAGAACCAGTGGATTGAAGTAGCCTTACCGATACAAATGTCCTTATAGGATTGATGTCCTAATCTTACAACGCTAGTGTGATGGTATTACAACACCATGATTTGCATTAAATTGGAATTGCTCGGTGCTCATAAATTGTTAGCACAAATAAAAGTAGTCATGAAAGCATATGAATAGTTCATATGTTTATTGAAGCCCATACATTACATCTACATCAACGTCAGGTATTGAGCAATACCCATCCAAGTTTAGGGAATATTTAAAACATAATTGTACATTTTTCAATATTTCAATCAACTCACCTACACAACTGTACTTAACCAGAAATACATTATCAGACTATCTAAGTAGTGTAATCGGGGATATTCAAAGAGCTCTCTTTTACAAAACCCATCTTTGATCAAGGGGTTAACTGTGTGTCTGGTCATATGGTACTTTTAATAAAGGAGGGAACTCGATGCTGTACTTCACATGCTGGACTCGGTGTGGGTCTTGTTCGAAGTCAATACTGTATTTGTCTTCCGTACCTGAAGGAAGAGTTATATCATTTACCATTTTCAATTATCACTTAAAACAAGGTCAACAAGGTAACATAAATAGTTATGAAACATTCATATAAGATAAATTCGTCACCAAAACAAATACACTATGTTGCATGAACAAAATGTGAGACTCTAAAAGCATACGTCTATGTAAAAAAGACACGTAATTTCTCATTTGGCCAAAACTGAATTCACTAGTTTAATTAACATAATATGTTGACAATACATGTAAAAATAATCAGACTTCATTACCAAGTTATCATATTCAGCATCAGCCCTCTGTCCCCGAGTTCGTCCTAAGAGCTGTATATCTGAGAGTTGGACTACAAGTCCAGGGTCTGCTGGTGTCTTCAATCCTCCTTGGAGACAAACAGAGATGAATTATTAATAAACATGTTGAGAAAATTATTATGATTAACACCAATCATTAACTAAATAACTATAAGAACATTCTACTGTAAACTGATTTCAGTTCCAGATGAGAAAACTAGAAATTAATGATTTTTTATTCCATAATTAAATATGACATACATTGTAGATGATATGTGTCTTTCATTGACATATACCATGCTTATCTCATCGAGTTAGGTACAGAAATAGATTTCACGAGATAAGTTTGGCATGATATTTGTCAAGTTAAATTATATTTATATAATCTATTTACTTTAATATAATATCTGTTTGCCTATGTGGCCTTGGCAAGCTTCCGGCATGACGTCATTACTTTCATCTAATGACGTCACGCGAAAGGCGACAACGGTTATCCCAACTCAGTGGAGAAGCTTAACCATTAAAGGGGCTGTAGCACGCTTTTTACACAATTTTTTTTTTTTAATTTCCCATTTATAATGATAGCTTATATCATTTTTATTTACTTTAGAGGGTAAAACATCTTATTAAACAAACCCATTATCCGTAGTGGTAATAACGGTGTTGCGTATAAAGCAAAAACTTGCATGGCGGCCATTTTAATGTGAACACATTTTATTATTCCGAATTACAAAAATTATTCCCATCACTTTACCGAACCATTTATACTAATTTTTTATCTTGATTTTCCGAAGAGAGAAGGGTGATTTTTCAAATACATTTCATTAACTTATTTGAGCGAAAAAACGTCTTACTGCCTCTTTAATACCTTACTGTTAACCACATAAGAACCTTCCACTGTATGATGATACGAGACCAACCTGTGAGAAGACTGGCCACAACCCCCACCAGGATAACAACACAGAGGGACACGCTGGAGAACAAGGTGTAGGACAGGCTGTAGAAACCATCCAGTCCCGATCTGTACCAGAACAGATTGCTGTACAGCTATTACACATATGTTAACAAAACACCCCCATGTTATATAAGGTTTTGTTGGGAAACGTCTGTTCCATTTTTCATGGATTATTTACTCACATTGCATTCGTGAATATGGCCTTTCATTTTGAAGCGCCCTAAAGTTTACATTCCTAAAGGGAATTTATAAAAAAAAAATTTACATTTTTCTTTTCAATAATAAATATAAATGCGTCCAATTAGTCTTACAATATCATATAGGCGAAAGGACGTTGTTGGACTACCTTTACATAATTGTATCATTGTTACAGCTTTCAGTGTACTGATGGTTTATTTTATTCGGGTAATGGGGCCACCGGCCCATCATACAATTGTACATGGCATATATAAATATATGTGAGCACCACATGGAGCTTGTATAGAAACTTACATTACAATTTCATTTGATATTTATAAATTATACAGTCAAAGGTTAAAGGTTAAGGAATTGTTGTCTTTTTTTGGGGGCTAGGAACATATATTTACCCAAACTCTTTAAAACAACAGAGTTTGTTGATGAAAATAACTGGACACACTTTCTTTCTGAGGGGCATTTCCAGAAGTACTCAGGTAATATAGATTGTCTAAGATCGTTGTAGAATGGACAAATAAGTGAGACATGCAATTCATCTTCCATAACAGGAATTATACACAAGGGACATAATCTCTCCTTTCTTGGAATATTACACTTTCTACCCTCTGATATCATGAGCCTATGTCCTGAGCAACGAAATTGCGACAACGAAATCCGATAAACTTGAATATCTACACATGATAAATACTGCTCGAAGACATTATTAATTTTAATACATCTATAAAATATTAAACTTGAAAATTTACCCATAGCCTCTGAATACGACTGATTATCAATGTCGACACACCGTTGTCTAAATCCAGCTATGAACTTACTTCCTTTTTACCAAATATTGAGAATTCAATATATTTCCAAAACCATATCGAAGAAGTAATGTTTTAACTTTAAAAGCCCAACAATCAATTCCTCTTTCAGCACGATTATACTGATACAAGTAGACATGTTTAAGAATAAAATGATCACTCTGGGACAATGATCTTATCCAATACTTTATAATTTTGACATATTGATTAACTTTAAGTGAAAATCTACCCAATTCGCCCCTCGCCACGATATTAGGAACACTTCTTCTCTAATAAAGAATCAGTTTGCAAAATTTATCATGAATATTCATTATATTGGGTGAAGGGTGGAAACCCGTTATCTCAGATCCGTGAAGTAAAATAGGTAAAAACTTTATGTCGAAAATGTGTAAGAGAACATTAATAGGTAAATTATCAAAATTCAGTGTACTGACATATGTGCATTGTATATAAGTCTATCCTTGCTCCACATGAAACAATATGTGGGGTGGGGTAGCACACCTGTTAGAACGTTCCGCTTCGGATGAACAGGTCCGGGATTCGAATTCCACGAGGGGCTCGGCAATCAAACAGTATATAGTTTTGAAATGCATGTAAGATAACGTCAGTCCTTCCGAATGAGGAACTCAACACTTACCTATCACTAGCAGCTGTTTCCATTGTTGTCATGTTAAGGGGCGACGTTGTGGTGGTCAAGAATAAGCTGGTTACGTTCCCGAATGGACACTGGTCAGTTGGTCCGAGAGGCAGATATGAAGAGGTGCGAACATTCGAAGACAACATAGAGCCGAGGGTCAACCAGGTCATGAAACCGATACCGGATAGGAACCCAGTAACAGCTCCCTGTCATATAAAAAGAAAGTCCACAGTTAAGTTGATCACATTTACCTAGTCCACCACTATATTAATACCTGAAGCGAATGGGCCCAAGTAACAAGCTCGTTGTTACACTTACAATGGACACGAAACACGCGACAGAAAGCCAGTAACAATAATCCATCGCTTCACTGATACCAAACACGAACTATGTGATGGAACCCAATAACATACATCTATCGTTGCGCTGATACCGGACACTTAACAAGTGACGGGATCCAGTAACAAGAAGACATGGTTATCTGCATACTCAACCATATTGGTTCTCAATAAACCTGGCAACTTTCTCCTGAATGTTCAAATCTAGTGAATACCCTCAAGCCTCACACCCAGTCTGGTTATCCTATGTTTCTGAGAGAATATGTCCCCTTTGGAGATACCATGAACCGAGTGAAAAAATACGGAACAATGAATAACTCCGGAAAAAATAAATGCGCGCTTTTCATGTTCGAACTCCATTAAAGAGCCATCACGGATGTTCATGAAAATATCAAAAATGTTCCAAAAATCTATCTCCGTGAAATAAATACACTTAATTTTTCCCTAATTTTCCCAACTTAAAATAAGCCGAGAAATTGCATCAATTAGTAAAGGTGTTTTCCAGTCTAAATATAGATCCAGTCTATTATTTTCAAGCGCAAAGCATTATGGTCTAGCTCACACACAGTAAACAAAGACACGAAAGAATAACAAAAAATATGAGCAATGAAAGAAATCGAAATATATAATTTGTTGATGGTTATTTATTTACCATTTCATTTAAATTATGTATTTGCTACAGATATTGGAATAATTCTTTTACTCAACTAGGTATTTTACTTGAATTTTATAATTAATGAGATTAAAAATTTGTCTGGTCTTATCTCAATAAAAAGAACATTAAACAGGAAATTATTTGTTTATTCTCAGGAAATTTAGAAACATAGTTTGTAAAGCAATTGTCACATTCAGTAATGTGTGACAAGGGTACTTTGCAAAAGAGACACGTGCAGCAAGTGCAGCACATGGGTTGTTATGGCGACTTGGGCTAGAGACGAGCCTTCACGCTTCGGAAGCGCTTGCTGTTTGTGTAGTAAGTATTATGCAAAAAAGGGGAATCTCCATATATACGTCAGATACCCGTAGCGCGCGCTAGTCGAAGTGATACTTCTCTTTGAAACCAAATTCAATACATTGTCGTGATATGAAAATTATTTAACATATGCCATAATGTAGATAAACGATTTCTCTGGCGAATGACGTTATAAGTATATTTTCCAAAAACACTAACATCCGTGATGGCTCTTTAAGGTGTTAATGCCCTCAAACGTCACACGAAATTTGGTTGTCCTATCTTAAAAGTTTCCGAGAAAAGTTGTCCCCTTCATCTCGGACGGAGCTCAAACCTATATTCCCCTTCCACTTAATGCATTCGCTTCACTGATAAACGGGCATCAAACAAGTGACAAGCTTAAGTAACAAACATCAAATGCTGGGCTGATGCCGGACACGAAGAAAAGTTACAGGCTCCAGTAACATACGAGGGGCGTTCAATAAGTGTTGCAACTTCAATATAAAACCAACTTGCGTAGTCAATTTTTTACTTTTATTTTTCAATATAGTTACCCTTCACCTCAATACACTTATTCCATTTCTCTTTAAGACTTTTGATGCCGCTTTTGTAGAAGTCTTCCGTTTGCCCCCCTAACCACGCCTCTGTGGCAGCTTTGACGTCTTCGTCATCCCGGAAGTGCCTTCCACGTAGGGCGGATTTCAGGTTTCTGAACAGGAAGTAGTCACTAGGGGCTAGGTCTGGGTTGTAGGGTGGGTGGTTAAGCTGTTCGAATCAACAATCACGTATAGCGGCCTGTGCAACTCTTGACTTGTGGACTGGAGCGTTGTCATGCAAAATCAGAACACCACGTTTCAACATTCCACGGCGTTTCTGTCGAATTGTCTTTCGCAATTCTTGCATTAGGTTGGCATAATATTGACCATTCATTGTAGTTTTGGTTGGCAAGTAATCAATTAATAATATACCTTTTGCATCCCAAAAGATTGTCGCCATAACCTTGCCAGCTGATGGTTGAGTGCTTGAGTTGAAACTTCAGGGGAGGCGGTGAACTCGAGTGCTTCCATTGCTTGGATTCCAATTTAGTTTCCGGGTCCCAGTGGTGGATCCAGGTTTCGTCACCTGTCACCAGACGAGACACAAACCTGGCTTCATCCGCATTAAACCGATCCAGGAGCTCCATGCAACTTTCGGTTCTTTTCTGGCGATATTGTGCTGTGAGGTTTCTGGGTACCCATCTTGCAGATACCTTGGACATAC
Source organism: Gibbula magus (assembly GCA_936450465.1). Classification (NCBI taxonomy): domain Eukaryota; kingdom Metazoa; phylum Mollusca; class Gastropoda; order Trochida; family Trochidae; genus Gibbula; species Gibbula magus. Next base: position 56,752,065 of record OW388292.1, on the reverse strand, counting down.
CAAGATGGTCATGAATTATTTTTTCAACACTTCCAACTGATATCTGGAATTCCAAAGACAGTTCAGAAACTTAAACACGGCGGTCAGCTAAAATTCGTCTTTCGATAGCGGCAATAACTTCCGGTCGGGTGACTTCAGATGGCCTGCCTGACCGTGGGTCATCGTCTAAGGACTCCCTGCCCCGCTTGAACTGAAGAGACCAGCGACAAACTGTTGAAAAGTTAGGAGCATCCTTACCCATCACATTACACATACGATTATGTATTTCTGTAGCTTTGCATCCCTCTTTAGTGTAGGAACTTGATCACAGCGCGTTGTTCATGTTTGAGAGAATCCATGCTTATGGAGACCCCTAGGTCAGCGCAGCTATTATATCTAAATAATTGTTATGTCTAGAAATTGTTTTGACATGTGTCAATGTTATGTTTTGACTATAGTAACACCTGCTATAAGCTGACACTGTTTATGTAAACACCAATGCCCCGCTTGCAACACTTATTGAACGCCCGTCGTACATCCATCGCTACCGGGCAGGCAATACGTAACAGGCTCGAATAACAAGAATCCATCGCTACACTGATACCCAAAATGAACCAAGTAACAGACTCCAGGAACAAAAAATCTATCACTACGTTGATAAATCAACGGGGCATGAAACAAGAGACCAGCCGCCGGTATATTACTTAAAACAAAGGTAAGAGGACATTCTCGTGGGATATCATGACAATAAACTTATATACCATAAATGAAATATAAAATATAAGAACTACCTTTGTATTGACGAAAGGAAATAAGGCGCCGAGGTAAAATAGGCCAGTCAGCGGTTGGTACGTCACAGATTCCAGGGTGTAGGAGATCTGAAACACACCGCTGTAAACTATCACAAACAAATACATAAATATTTCACACATCCGATAGGACACCATATTTTCATTACAAGTGAGGATATCAATAAATCTGAATATGTTTTTGTAAAGGTTAAAGATATTCTAACCTCAGGGGGTAGGCTTCGCGGAAATGATTCTGACAACAATAAAGAATAACGAAACAAAAGTATTGGATTACAAATCCACTCCAAAATAGTAGAAAAAACGTTTTTAAAAAATACTTAATTTTTACAGCCGCCAAACGTTTAATTGGCCAATCATCTGCTAGCAGAGGTGTGACGTGTTACTCAGGAGTCCTGCTCAACGAGTAGCTGGCTTATGTTATTGTTTACACTAGAAATATGTGCATGTGGTGCACTGTGATGTCCCCCGCTCCAACTTTCAATCCAACCTAGTCATAGTACCCTTATTTTTCACTTATGCTAAGCACTAAGTTCAATACTGCATTAATAACGAGAAATAAAAAATTCAGAATAGCCAAAGTAGCAAAAAGCACCACTCTATCACTATGTCTAAGCAAATACAAAGTTTCATAAAGAAATACTTGATAGATTTTGAAATAGTGGCCGGAAAACGTCCTTACCCCCAATATGCACTAAGTTGAAATTGTTGCCATGGAAACCAGTAAAAAAAATTCAAAAATCAGAATAGCCAAAGTAGCAAAAGGCACCACTCCACCACTAGGTCTAACCACATACCAAGTTTCATAAAGAAATACTTGATAGATTTTGAAATATAGGCCGGAAAACGTCCTTACCCACAATATGCGCAAAGTTGAAATTGTTGCCATGGAAACCAGTAAAAATAAAAAAAAAATCAGAATAGCCAAAGTAGCAAAAGGCACCACTCTATCACTAGGTCTAAGCAAATACCAAGTTTGGTGAAAACGGTTATGGAGATAGAAGCCGGAAAAGGTCCCTACCCTCAATATGCACTAAGTTCAAATTGTTTCCATGGAAACCAGAAAAAATAAATTATTCAGAATAACCAAAATAGCAAAAGGCACCACTCCACCACTAGGTCTAACCACATACCAAGTTTCGTGAACAAATATTGAACAGTTTTTGAGATATTGCCCGGAAAAGAAAGTATTTCGGAATAACGGAATGACGGAATGACGGAATGACGGAATAACGGACGGAGGCGAAAACATTATGTCTCCCGAAAAAAATTTCGGGGGACATAATTATACACTCATATAGCCGTCACGTATTTTTCACTGATCTCACTTGTCAAAACAGCCTAAACGTGATCAAAGCTATTAGAAACAATGTCGGCATATTCTGTTCAGTCGTTAATTATCCCCCGCCAACATAGTTGGGGGGGGGGGGGGGGGGGGGGGGGGATATTGAAATGGGCTCCGTCCGTTCGTCCGTCCGTCCGTCCGTCCGTCCGTCCGTCCCGATTTTGTTTCCGGAGCAGAACTCGAAAACTATAAGACATATCTCAACGAAACTTGGTGTGTGGAACAATCATCATGTCTAGATGTGCCTTTTGGGGTTTTCAACTTCTTCGAGTTATTTTTTTTGACCGTTTCCATGGAAATGTAACTTAGAATTTCGTTTCCGGAGCAGAACTCGAAAACCATGAGACATATCTCAACGAAAATTGGTGTGTGGAACAATCATCATGTGTAGATGTGCCTTTTGGGGTTTTCAACTTCTTCGAGTTATTTTTTTTTACCGTTTCCATGGAAATGTAACTTAGAATTTCGTTTCCGGAACAGAACTCGAAAACCATAAGACATATCTCAACGAAACTTGGTGTGTGGAACAATCATCATGTCTAGATGTGCCTTTTGGGGTTTTCAACTTCTTCGAGTTATTTTTTTTGACCGTTTCCATGGAAATGTAACTTAGAATTTCGTTTCCGGAACAGAACTCGAAAACTATAAGACATATCTCAACGAAACTTGGTGTGTGGAACAATAATCATGTCTAGATGTGCCTTTTGGGGTTTTCAACTTCTTCGAGTTATTTTTTTTACCGTTTCCATGGAAATGTAACTTAGAATTTCGTTTCCGGAACAGAACTCGAATACTATAAGACATATCTCAACGACACTTGGTGTGTGGAAGAATCATCATGTGTAGATGTGCCTTTTGGGGTTTTCAACTTCTTCGAGTTTTTTTTTTTTTTACCGTTTCCATGGAAATGTAACTTAGAATTTCGTTTCCGGAGCAGAACTCGAAAACCATAAGACATATCTCAACGAAACTTGGTGTGTGGAACAATCATCATGTGTAGATGTGCCTTTTGGGGTTTTCAACTTCTTTGAGTTATTTTTTTGACCGTTTCCATAGAAATATAACCTAGAATTTCGTTTCCGTAACAGAACTCGAAAACTATAAGACATATCTCAACGAAACTTGGTCAGTGGAACAATCATCATGTGTAGATGTGCCTTTTGGGGTTTTCAACTTCTTCGAGTTATTTTTTTGACCGTTTCCATAGAAATATAACCTAGAATTTCGTTTCCGTAACAGAACTCGAAAACTATAAGACATATCTCAACAAAACTTGGTGTGTGGAACAATCATCATGTGTAGATGTGCCTGAAAGGCCCGATGGGCTTATGGCATTGCACGGTGTCCAGCCGTCTGTAAACTTTTAGTATTTTGTCTTCTTCTCTAGAACCACTTTGTCGAAGGAGCTGAAATTTTGTGTGTTGTGTTTAGTTGAAAAAGTTTCATAGTCACTGTTATTCAACAACTATTCTTCAATAAATTTTCCCAAAGGCGGGGGATATGGCCGACTCTGTCTGCTTGTTAACTTTGGTTGTTGTATACATGTGTTTAGATTGTTTAGTATCCGATAATACCGAGAGGATATTTCAGCCTAAATCTACTGCCATTGTCTTTTCTTTGTGTCATTTTGAAGTTTCAGTTCTAAAGAGTTATTGCGTGAATGTCCAGTTTTTTACAGTATTTTGGAATGTACTACGAAGTGTTATTCATTTGATTAAACGACCTCGTTTGACTGTGTAATAACGTCACAGATTTAAATCTAGTGCAGAAACAACAGTTTCATAAGCACGCATGATTAACTTTAAGAAGAAGAAAAGTTCACCTGATTTAAAGTTGAAGAGCCAGCTAGAGATACAACAACCGCTGCAAAACAACCTGCCACACCAAACACGACCACTGAAATAATACATTGTGTTTAGTAAGAACAATATAAGCTAGTATGATTATATAATGACATCTTCCAATTGAAGAATACAACTTAGAAATAAAAAAGCGTTGTTATATTCGTTATAGAGGCCATCAGGAGATGAATTTTTGAAAAATGAAGGAGTTTTGATAACAACTTCTTTATTATGACAAGCGCAATGTTTTGTGGTAATCTCACTTTTCCGCCATTCACCTGATGATGGTGTAAGGACAGACTTTCCGTTTCTAATTGCCTCCACCTTATTCCCTCAGTATATATGTGACCGGCTCCATTAACCCCCTGAACACGTATCAAAATTCGTCTCGTTTCACGTTATAAATAACCATCCAATAAAAAAACTTCAAATCGAGCAATATTCCCACTGCCAAATTCTATTGGCTGCTCTCAAAACTAAGATTAAGATCTGATGAAAAACTTATCATAAACAGCAGTTAAGAAATGGAAAAGGACTTGATAAAACGTTAATTTCATCAATTATTATTGCTATTCTTGCTAAGTAATCAATTTCTAAATGTCATTTAATTAATTTATCCTATTTATTTTCTTTACAACCAAGGTTTTCAATTCATTTTATGATTTTATGATGAGAATGATCATTGAAAAGATCATTGACCTGCAACGTATCGTCGGCAGCACAGGGCTGATATTCCGATCCACTACACAAATCAGCCCTGTGGATTTTTATCGGAGAAACTTGTGCTCAGGTAGCGCTCAAGAATGGGGCGCTGGTAACCAATGATGCATTAATTGGAAATATATCTTACCTGTTGTTTTAGCAACCACCAAGGATCTGAATTCAGACATGTTGGGGAGACATGGCTTCAGCACATCGTACCAGGAGATGGTGGCAATGGCGGACAGGCACGAGGATATGGTGCTGGGGTAATATGTAGAATATTACATATACTATATATAATATATATAACAATGGGAGAAAAAAACGGCTCTGTGTTTTTTTTTACTTTTGAATATATATATATATAACAATCAATTCATCAAATTCATCAAATTACATTTCGTTTCGTCATCATTTGGAAGTTAATATGATAGTATGTGTTCTCCAGGTATAAGTTCTAAATTTCTCTTATTGCTGATTACATTCAGTTCAGTCTCATTAAAATCAAATCTTACCTAACACTCGTACCTTGGTACAAGATTAGACTATGGCGCGGTAGGAGTATGATATCATGCGATGTTCTTTGACCTTTACTTATCATAAATTCAACCAAACACACTACACATGTTCGCATTCATTTCAAATCATACTGACGACTTTCTGATCTTGTTGCTGAGTGACTGGAACGAACGGTTATGACCCCTGCCAGGCAATGGTCAGTGAACGAACAGAAACCTCATCTGACATGGTTCTGTTCTTCTTCCAAAAAAATTCAATCAATTAGTTAATAATAATTTATCGAAAAGGGTATGTGCATGTTAGAATGGGCATATAAGAAATACATAGCTAGGAAATATTTACCAATCATACTCCAATCTATCTGAATGTAGAACACATACGCTGCTGAATACCTTCGGGATTCGAACACGATATATCTCGTTACGATACAGAGTGTGAAATGTTTATCATGCAATGGATGCATAACATGTTACCTGAGCGCGGCGCTGGCCAGTGCAGCTAGAAAGAATCCTGATAAACCGGGTATGTCTCTGAACAGATCCATGATGAAGAATGGGATGATCTGAAGACAGTGAGTGTGGATTTCATGGTTTTCTGATGAGTTGATATTTTCAGATTTACACTTTATTATTGTTCAGTTGTATTCTGATATGCATGGTTGTAAGAGTTTGCAGTTTGTTGACATTTATAGCACCTCAGGGCAGGGGGTACATACAGTCTCACTTTAAAGGATTCGTAGAACATTGTAACTCTCTCGGGGAGAGCTTGAGAGGAGAATGTTAGCAAAACGGAAGTGGTCACTTCCTTATCTTTACCCCTAAGAAGTCGTTTGGCTGCCGTTACTTTGAATGTCTTAAGTTCTGAAACAATGTCTTCCTCAGTGAGCTCTTTGTCAACGTTGTTCTGCTTGCTGTGACATTCTCCGTTAAAATCCCTTACCACTAAGTGTCATTGTATGTGCACTGCGAATAGTGGATTCTCGTGAATGTAGTCACACGTAGTAAATAAAACCACAAAGATATGAATCTGGGAAGTATTGTGAATGACGCTGAAAAGTTTATTATAAACAAATAAATGCGTCCGCCATTTGGCCGCACGTTACAAACAAATCGTGATTTAGCAGTCACACTACGAAATTATTGATTTCGAAAAATATAATTCATAAATTAAATGCGAAAACATTAATTTCCTTGTATCATATGTGATCGAAAGCAATTTGAAAGGGACATCTATCTTGCCAAATTGAATATATATACTTCTAGGCAATATGAAATGCTTGACAAAAATGCCTATCAAACAGCCACTGTATAGTTTCTAAACCAATATTGAATAATCGTTATTATTGAAGGATAATGGCCAAATCATCTAACCTGGTTAGGCGATTCAATCTGTTTAGATTGAAGCGGATCGCACCCTTTCTTGTCAAAGTAGGCAAAAGCGACCACACCCTGTGCTAGAGCTGTGGCAATAAGGAGCGTAAACCCTGGTGTCGTCAACAGGAATGATCTGCAGCAAAAATTGGGACATTCGTAGAACAATGTATATGAAACGGAACACACATATATATGATCTTAAATGGAATATCTTTACAGCCAATGAACGTTCGTTGCATTGCGGGACGCACGGAGCACACACAAACCTCGATTTAATACTTAAGCGGACAATAAATCAAAGATTATTTGTAAAGTTGATATTTGGACTTCGATTGACTTTTAATATGGTCAACACGGTGTCCTGTCCGTTCCAAATAAGTATAGCGATGGATATGATGAACTGAGCAAGCTCGCTAAATAACATAAAACAACAAGTATCGAGTATTAAGTGAAATCAAGGTAGAACGCCTCACCCACCTCCTGGCGTCCTGCAGGGACCTGGTGGAGACAATTCTCTGCATGGCTGCAGGACCGAGCACGTACCCGAACCCGCTGAGGATTCGTCCGAAGGAGAGATTCCACACGGTGTGACGAACTGTTGGGTCGGGATCCAGGCTGTTGTGAAAATATAGATTTTATTAATAAATATGGACGGATAGAAAAAGAAATATATAATGAATATCTCATATCGTTGAATGATATGATTTCAACAGGTTGAACCGCCATTTTGAAATAGTATTCTTAAACACCAAAATTCCAAAACAATTAAATTTTAAACCTGAATCCAAGTCGGCCAGATTCAGCTGCCAGATTCCACACCCGAGTTATCCCCCCTGCCTGGACAGTGCCCTGGAAATAGAGTCGAATAATGTTGTTAAGAGGTACATTGTACCATGGTGTATACATTTTATTTTGAAGTTGAAAAATGAAAGAAGATTGATTAAATAACGAGCATGGGATCAGTGAAATAAACTATCAAGCTACAGTGAAGATGTCTGATATTTACACTGTGACCAGTGACGGTATAATTAATGTTCTCACTGGTCACTGTCTGGAATTAGTTTCCGCTATGTAAGCAACTTAGAGTTACTACGGTATGCAAAAGTACTTTTAGTAACATATTATTGTTAACATTGTATACTATATATAATTCTTTGTCAAAAACAAGATTTATTTCATCTCGTGACAAGGGTAAAGTTGATATTTAACTCGAGGCTGCGTCACTCGTGAAATATCAACTTTATCCATGAAACTCGATTAAATAAACCTAGTATTTGACTAACTCCATAACACACCGTCTAGATATTACATGAGGTAAACATGAGATGTTAGAGGTGAAACCGATTTATGTGTCTTTCATGGTGCAATATGTCATAGTCAGTATTTGATGTTAACACAGGTTAGTCTTGTTATTCAGATGTTTATATATATATCCGTTATGTGTAGCCTGAAGAGGCTTGCCATTAATGTGGATGATTTCTACTTCTAAATCCATTATTGTTTCCATATATATGAGCGCCATTAAAATATATATATGTGGAGACACATTGATCGTTTATATGATAAAAATGATAAAACTGATGACACATTTATCAAGAAAAAAACGGCATATGTACCCCATTGTTAACCTAATGAATACGTGAAATGATTTGTCATTCAATGTGAATATACTGTAAATATATAAGTTGCATTTTATATTCATTATTATGGAACGTACCATAATGGTTGCACACAGAAGCCCAGACACAATAACAAGGAACTGAAGCACATCGGTCCATATCACTGCCTTCAAACCACCCTGGTGAATACAATACATTATAGAAACATGATATAAAAATCAATGTATTGTTTAGTGGAGAGAGATACAAAAAATCACACTCTAGTAGAGATAAAATAAGCTATTCAGTTTCATTTATGTTTACGTTGTCAACGTGTGCAGTTTATGTTATTAACGAAAAGTATATATGCTAATAGTGGCAGATATTTTTTGAAGCATTGCAAATATCATTGAACGAGTCGTGGTCCGCAGGCTATTAATTGTCAAGTTATTATTCGAAATTATTCGTACGTATCGCGTTCCTAATATTTTAATAGTTTAAAGGGCAGTAGCACGTTTTGTGCAAATTTGAATTTTTTAAACTTCCCATTTAGAATAATAGTTTATGTCATTTAAATTTACTTTAGAGGGTACAACATCTTATTACACAAACCAATTATCCGTTGTGGTAATACTGGTGTTGTGTATAAAGCAAAAATTGCATTGCGGCCATTTTATTGTGAACACATTTTATTATTTCGAATGACAAAAAACGATTGCCATGGCTTTACGGAACCATGTACACTCATTTATAACTTGATTTTCCGAAGAGAGAATGGTGTTTTACTGTTGGTGACATTATTTTTCAAATACATCTTATCGACTTATTTGAGCGAAAAAACGTGCTACTGCCCCTTTAAGCCTTGAAGCCAACACATGTTACCAATGAACAGTTCATAACGTATATGTAGTTTACTTGATTACATAACTGTATAATAATATGTACTACCAGACGAATGAAAACTAAATCAATGTGCATGTAGCATTAAGGTATGTTTGTTAAATACAGCTACATTGTATTACCAAAGATTTAACCCCAAAATACAGTGTTACGTAACTAATATATACTACATCATCATCCTCGGTCACTCAGGAAGGAAATAGAAAGTATTACCCGAGGAAGTGTGTCATGTGACTTTTACGAAGTGAGCGAAAGGGAGGGTTATACATACATTTGCACGAGTTTCGTAAAAGTCATATGCCACACTTTCGAGTGTAATAATGTCTTTATTAACCATTTTAGTTCATTTGAATCGCGTAAAAATAGCTAGGAGACAGCCACGAACAATTGTTTTATGACGTCACAGAAGACAAAATACGTAAGTCGAGCTGAAACAATGGTTGCTAGGCAAACCTGAGATTATGTACATGTGTCGGTATGGAAAACTCGGTGTTCAACCATATGGGTAATAAAGTTTATTCTGCACATATCACCCCTGGGACTTTTCACAGGGACGTCTCGTACTCAACACTTGAGTAATGAGTAATGACTATTAATCTGAAAATGATAACCTATGAAAAAAATCTTGATAGGAGATGGCAGAAACGGGTTGCTGGACCAGGTTGACTTAAATCCTCAAAAGTGATATCAAACATGAGTAAAGTTTACTGACGTCATTGACGATTGACCAAAGCTGTTTGTAAGCCGATTTTCATTGGTTCACAGATCCAACCCCTTTCAAACAACCTCATATGCTAATATATTATGATAGGCCGGTTATGTGTGTACATAGTTTCCAGGAGTGACATGTACATGTAGGTGTAAGAGTATTGGAATATTCATGACCGAGGATGATACTGCAGACATGTAGGTACATGAACTTCGGAAAATTTAAGAACCTTTTTGTTAGAATAAAGAGATTTGACGGATGTATTGATACTTACTAAAGCAGTGTAAATAACTGCAGCTCCGGCCGTGACGCAGATAGAAGTGTATTTAGAAAGTCCGGTCACTGAACATTGGCGAAGATAAAAGTAATGTTTAATAAAAGTAAATTCAAATATAATCACGTGTAACAAAGTGAATAGGCCGAAAATGTAGATGTCACAGTTTGAGAGAGCATAATTAAACCAGAGTACAAGTTACATACTGAATGAATACACAATGAAAAATAACCAGATTCGAGGCAATCGTCCCCATTACGAAGACTAGACATAGAACTGCCATTTACAGCAGCAATGTTTACAAAATTCGCACCGTTTACTTGTATTTTTATTAAACTCGTGCATAATATTCAGTATTTTATTTATTTCTCGCTGGTTGAAATATAATTAAATTGCACGAAATCGCCGATAAATACGACGTTGATATTTGCGCTTACACTGGTGACGTTATAACTGGAGGCGATCTTGACGTCACGCCAATTAGAAGTACGCGATGTTATTACACAATGTGTAAATGCATCGAAACTTTATAAAATAACGATATTTTCAACGGGCGATTATTACTGGTAGGTGAAAGTATCATGTAATCTGGTTTGCACCTGGAAGTTGCACTGCATTAAGTGAACTGACAAAGGATCATCGTATCCCAATGCTACAATCAGTCATTAACTACAATGTTATAGTCTCGACAGTAGGGCTTCCACGGGTACTCGAGTACTCGAGTACCGTTCGGGTTTAGCTGGACTCGAGTCCATTTTCTTGGACTCGAGGACTCGATAAAAGATCAGTCTATTTCACATTAATTTCAGTCACCCTGTGCAAGTTATAGGCTAAACATTGAGCATGTCTCGCCTGAAACAAGATTTAACAAACAAGTGGAACCCCGATATGTCGTGGTTATACCACATTACATTACATTACGTTAAAAGTGAACAGTGACACCAGCCTTGGTCAAATTGGCTACTTTCATTATACAGCCACAAGACCTAGTGGTGGAGTGGTGCCTTTTGCTATTTTGGTTATTCTGAATTTTTTATTTTTTCTGGTTTCCATGGAAACAATTTGAACTTAGTGCATATTGGGGGTAGGGACCTTTTCCGGCCTCTATCTCCAAAACCGTTCAATATTTTTTCACCAAACTTGGTATTTGCTTAGACCTAGTGATAGAGTGGTGCCTTTTGCTACTTTAGCTATTCTTAATTTTGTATTTCTCGTTATTAATGCAGTATTGAACTTAGTGCTTAGCATAAGTGAACAATAAGGGTAATATACTAGGTTGGATTGAAAGTTGGAGCGGGGGACATCACAGTGCATCAAATGCACATATTTCTAGTTTAAATCTTATATCATAACAAAATAATGATAATGATAATGGTACCGACATATGAGGTAAAATAATCCACGTCAAGTGCATGGTCAAATCACCAGTGCACAACCAATCAAAATGCAAGAATTTAGTTTAGACATAACTCAACCAAAATATGGAATATGAAACAAATTTACAGATCAAGAAGGAATGTAAATCTATAAGCGGTCCATTTCTTAGTAGGGATGTGAATTTATCAACGAATTGTTGACATTGAATAACTACGTATCTTTCTAAACCTATAGAAGTAAGATGATATGTTTATTATAAATCCTTTTTGTTTACTACGTCTTAATCTCAATCTCTATATCTCAACCAATTTCTAATTTGATACTTGCCACCCTTCATGAAATAATCAAGACCATTCTTTGTTTATAAACATGGCGGGAAGTCTTATATATACTGCAATGGTTTTCAAGATTATCGCTTACTTTATAAGTTTATATATGGTTTCGATTATAAACATTAGTCATCACATTCATTCCTCGCTATTCTAAATCGATATTTCTTATACTTGATATGAAAATTAGAACAATGACACGCTGTCATACATTTATTCAACGGTACCCCTTTCTGTCATCTGTACTGTATGACTTTAATTTTAATTTTTAAGTAAATATTATTTAATTGCAATTTTCCTTCTCTGTCACCTGCATGCCTTTATCACAGAGACGGAAAATAAATAGCCTAAATATTATTTTATTTGAACTTAAAAAGGTGTTAGATTTATCAACAGTAGTGCTGAACGTTGCATGGGTACTGATTAATTTTAGGGATATATATTGTATCGCGAAACGGGTAGTAGTTCGCACTGTATTCATAATTTAAAACCTCAAAGGCAAACAAAATGTTAGAGTGGCCTGCTGCTATGTGGTTGGAAGGTATGAATTTCGAGTACTCGAGTCCGAGTCGAGTCCAACCCCTCGAGTACTCGAGTCCAATATTGTTGACCCGTGGAAGCCCTACTCGACAGTGCATTCATTGACCTTTAAGATAATTGACTAGAGAGAAGAGGCAATATTTTCATGAAATCTTTGTTTTTCAATTTCAGCTAGGTATACGTGCATGTGCATACGAACGAAACGACGCTATTTTCATCACAAAACATGAGTGGAACAGCATAACTACTAATTGTCACATTTTATCACTTTTTGAATATTTATGAATAAAATGTAAATATTTGTTTTCAAAATGTTGCCAGCCTTGAGATATATTAGACTAATACATTTATCAAGTTAGGTTAAATCGAAAACACAACCAAGTGTTCGTCTATCTACTGTGCATCAAAACTATTCTATCAGTGAAATAAACCCTTTATATATCACGTTACAGTGGCGATGAAGGTTATCGTGCGCCACTCGTAAAATATCTACTTTTCAAACTCACTCGATGAAATAAACATCATGGTATTTGTAAACGAAAGACAGGTGTTCTCTAAGTATTTTGAACGTTTCGATTTCTTGCAATTGTTATTATTTTTGTGTATATATAAGTGTTTAGCATGTAATCATGTATAGTATTGTAGATATACTGAAAATGCAGTGAACTATGGTTCTAAATATAACAATGGTTGATATAACACTCACCTGTCTGAAGAGCCACGCCCTGTCCATATAGCACTGTGCTCATATATCTCAGCTGAAAGGAATGACATTGCAGGACAATTGAGTAAAGCTTTACTGATATAGCAACAGTAAAGGATGTTTCTTTATTGTTGGGAAAATGTATCTGAACACGCCCCTTAATGCAAATTTAGCTGTAAATAAATTATATAAAAAAGATGAGCGCAATGGCAACATAGCAAGCTATTTCCCTGATTACGATCCATGAAAAAAACATTATTGTGAATTTCATTAAAAAATGAATTAAAAGCTGTCTGTTTTATTAATCTATCATTTTTTCATCTGAGTCACTCATGACATATTTAGCCAAGAAAACGAAAATTGTCAAAACATACATAAAGATACATGTAATTTCAAAACAAAGAAGATTTTCGGCTTACGGTATTTCCTCTAATAAAACCCCGGGGTTCTATTTGAGCCACGGGTTGTGTTAACCTCAAGAGTCCTTTACCCCGCGGGCTCTATTTGAGACCAGGGTTGTATTGCAGGAAATACGGTAGTATATCAAATCAAGTTATTAACAATAACTTAGTATTCGACCTAGAATATCGAAAACTATGTAACCGGTTTTAAAATGTTAAAACTGGATTATTTAGTCTCTGATAATGTACTTACAATACTAAAACACGATATGATATTGGCCAAGACTCTCAGCTTCCGAGATCCAAACCGTCGCTCCAGAAACTGGAGAGAGAAAAAAGTATCAAAAACTTAATTTTTAAATTCAGTTGATAACAAAATGTATGCGTTAGGAAAGAGGGGAATTATTGTTCAAATAAATAAATTATGGACTGCCTGGTATTGTGTTTGTATCTCTGTGTCGTTGCTTTGCTTTTTCAAATAATAATTCATTTTAAGTTAAGGGTACATGTATGTGAAAATGGAAATTAGGAAAATCGAAATGTTCTTAATAAAAAAAATGTCACTGTGAAGATACGCGATGTCTCAGAATAGATACTAAACGAGTAAGCACTGCGACAATAAAGAAGTGTTTGTGCATAGACATAATATACAAATCAAAGTTTCTACCTACCCGTTCCCTTTAAAAACATGTCAATTAGCACTAGAGTGTTCTGAGAGCACAGCAAGCTTCGCCGTTTAGCCTTTTTGATGCCGAAGCATTTAAAATGAGATGATCTTTGATCAGCTTGAAATTAATACACCGACTAAATGGTCATGTGACAATAGATAAACATGTAAAAGATGCAAGATCGATCAATCAGTAATGATTACAAATAAACAATGTACACTACACCATGGTCAAGGTGATAAGGTCAAAGGTTATTACCTCAGTATGCAACATGGAGATGTATGGAGAACATAAGTATGTGAAGTAACAAAGGCCTACGCTGACGAATTAAAAGTTATTGTCAAGGTTAAAGTTCCCGCAAATACGTCTTTCATCAAGGTCGTGGTTAAAATCCACAGAATGTGATTTTATGTAAATGGTCTTTTGACAAGGGAAACAATAATCAAGTTTGGTTCAAGTTTTACGCTCAGTCTGAAAATGAAAGTCAAGAGCTATTCGTCGAATTTGTCGGAACTTGTCCACATCCCAAGTTTCAGAAATATTAGTAAAAAAAATGCGGAAAGAGTTAATTTCAGAACACGTGTACTGTCAGTCTGCAAAGGGAAAGAAAGGCGCCCAGGATGAAACCCTCTGAACAAAATATAAAAAAGCACATGCGTGTCACGTATATTCAAAGGTATCGTGAAGTTTCAGTAATATTTATCAACAACTGTGGGAGCAGCTTATCTCAGAAAACTAGTACCATTTTCGGGACGGACGAACTGCCTCCCTAAATAAACCCTCCTCGGTTTCCTGTTGGGCTTAAAATCCTTACTATGACCCTGTACAACAATACTCCTACAGTGGAAACCAGATACGTAACATATGTACCTCATACGGTGTTGTCAAAGCAAGCCGTTTTACAAAGACCATTATCAGAACGATCTCAAGAATAGCCCCACATTCGCTGAAGACTTCTCCAAGAATCCAGGAAATACCGTACGCATAGCCTTCGGCGGGTGTTCCCAGCATCATGATGGAGGAAGTATATGTAGCTAGAAGGGACAAGGCCACAGGTAGGAAGGACATGGACCCCCCAGCCGTCAGGTAGTCTGATGTAGTCTGGTTCTTGCCTCTCACAGCGTGGTAGATCCCGATACCCATGGAAGCCACTAACATCAGTCCAAACACCATGTAGTCCCATACTCCGAAGGTTGTTTTCTGCATGTTAATGTTTTGGCCTAGAAATATAAAAAAAAATCGTTTTACAAATGTTTTAAATAATACTTTCTCAATTTCCAGAAGTTTATCGTTATGTGCATAGGACAGTCTCCAATGTAAACTAATAGTACAATCATTTACTTTGAAGTAGACTTAATAATATGATTATGCTGCAATTGCATATTCGTTCTATATTCATGTATTTTATAGATGAGCTTCAGTAGGCAGAATCGAACTAATTTGTCACCACATGGATATTATTTCTAGGACTCAATTGTTCAAAGCGTCAACAAATTATTTGCACTCAATCATTGACATCGCGTCGATGCGTTTTTTAAAACAGAAGACAACGCCCTGTAATAACAACGTACCTCAACATTCGGAACTTATAAAACTCAAATTATTTGACAATACCAAGTGGTTCACACTTATAACACCGTACCTTAGTTTCAGCTGTTATAACCATGTTTCCTTCTTCGGAACATTGTTCATATATATATATGCTACATACAACCTCATAATGTAATACAAACGGTTGCGTATGACATATTTTAATTACATCATTTGATTTCAATCAATCTTTATTTGGTACTCAAGAGGCCTCAGGCCTATAGTACATTATACATAATATTGCTTCAACATAAATTATTTATGAAACAATCTGTTTTCTCTGTACAAATGCGTAGAAAATATACATGGACAGGTTTTCAATTTCTTTAGTATTTGAGCTGTTTAAAAGTTGCGCAAACGTACTTTTGTTTGGATAAGTATAATATTTTTCTTTTATATATTTACTTCGAATGTTATTGTAACAAGGGCAAATCAAGAGGAAATGATATTCATCTTCAACTACATTTGAGTGACATAATTGACAAGTCCTTTTCTCTCGTGCCATATCTACCTTTCTCGATTAGGAGTTCGTGAGATGAGCATCGGAATCGTGCAAGACTAATTCTATATTTTTTAACATTTAAACAAGATAGATAGCGTTCGGTATGGATATTGCTTTTAAACATTAGATAGGTGTCACATTTACTTGAGATAGATAATTTTGCCAGCCAATTTTGAAGGTATATATCTTTAAGTCTCTGGGTAAAAGAGTTTATGAATTTCGGATATATTCCAGTTTCCTGGCTCTGCCAAACATTTCCAAATCCAGTTGAGAATAATAGTTTTTTTTACATCTGTCACCCAGTTTGTATGTCCATTTCTATCGTATAAAATCATCATATTATAACACTTATCATATATAACATCATTTGATTTATGAGACGCAGTTGTTCTGCAGCTTGTTTTGAATCGAGCTTGTTTCTAGGGAGGTGAGGTAAGATGGGGTTTATGCTGCTTTCAAGAGTATTTTCACTTTTAACAAGGCTGCTACTATTATTGCTGGGAGAAAGCCGGCAACGCCAATCATTCAACAACTTGGCATTTCAGAAACGTTCAATAGATCCAAAAATATTTAAAACCGGATAGTATATCATCCGAAAACTGTCGGAATGATGACTACACTTAACCAAAACTTTATTTCCAAACTCCACGCTGTAATACAGAGGTCAATTTTGAAAATTTTGCAGAACTTATCCTGAATGCTAACGCCGATTGCAAAACGCTATACCCTCTACAGAATAGAGTGGGCTCTCTTTAATGCAATCGGAAACCTTCGCTGTTTTCCGAGGCCTTATACCAAGTAACGTCATTCGAGATTACAAAATGCGTCACACCTTTATAAATGTCAGGCCGTGGAATTTTTGCACGGCGTGGAATGACAAATCACTACCGAGTCAACGCGTCTGAACATAGTTCAATATTAAATCGTTGATATGGTAGAATGGGGATAAACATACTGTGTTTGAAAATCAGCGGCATATAACGGATTTAATGTTTTGGCCTAGAAATATAACATAAAATCGTTTTACAAATATTTTAAATAATACTTTCTCAATTTCCAGAAGTTTATCGTTATGTGCATAGGACAGTCTCCAATATAAACTAATAGTACAATAATTTACTTTGCAGTATACTTAATAATATGATTTACTGCAATTGCATATTCGTTCTATATTCATATATTTGATAGTTGAGTTTCAGGCAGAATCGGTATTGTAATTTGCGTGATTTGTTCTTTTAGCGGATTTTAGGTTCATCCAAAACGGCAAATGCATCAAAACGTTTTCGTTGACATATCTTAGTAGAATGGACGAGAAAAACATTAAGGCAACTCAGGCCGAATTTAACAATTGGAAACAAGTTTAAATTCATCAGAACCTGGACATGTTAGGCAAAGATGCAAAATGGAAATGCAAACAGACTTTTTCCCTCACAGCTGACAAATAATTCAATAGAGATCATTAAGCAAGTGAGTTTCCGTATCATTAATGTCATATATTTGAATACAAATTGTACTATGCGAGCATGATACATTAATTCTTTATTTAAAATATATTTTTTTAAATTAGAGAAATGATCTCTCGCATAATATCAATGATTGCATTGTAAGGGCTTTACAAGTTATGACACTCTACCATGTAAAAATCATTATTTTCAGCATATATAACGGACAAGAGTAGATCTGCAAAATGCAAACAGACACGATACCACAAGAGCTACGATTCAGCAATAATGTAATGAATGCCCATCCTTATACAAATCCATGCAAAGCGGATTCAGATCTTAAAGGGGCAGTAGCACGTTTTTTCGCTCAAATAAGTTGATGAAATGTATTTGAAAAATAATTTCACCAATAGTAAAACATCCTTCTCTCTTCGGAAAATGAGTGTACATGTTTCGGTAAAGCCATGGGAATCGTTTTTGTAATACAAAATAATAAATTGTGTTCACAATAAAATGGCCGCCATGCATTTTTTGCTTATACGCAACATAGTTTTTACCACTTCAGTTAATTGGAATGTGTAATAAGATGTTTTACCCACTAAAGTTAATTCAAATGACATAAACTATCATAATAAAAGGGAAATTTTTTAAAAAAAATTGTAAAACACGTGCTACTGCCCCTTTAAGTTATTAGGGCGAAGCTGCTAGATTTAAGTCCTAAATAATCACCATACCGGAAATGGATATTACGTGTACATTGATAGATAGCATGGATGGAAATAGAAATATATACCTCGTTGTTTTCTGTCTTCGACGTTCAACCAAAAACAGGTGTTATCTACACCGAACCTGTACTTAAGAAACCAACACCATTACAATTGTTCTGCTTGCCCATATCTTACCTTGGGATACAGTTAGATTTAGTACAACTAACACTCTGCATACAATAGCTGTCACTAGTAGATACGTAACAACTGCTTCACCTATCTCCCATGTCATCCTGGCCTGGAATTAATGCAGTTTTCCTTTTTTAAAAGGATGGTTCTATTTGGGTATTTTTTGTGGAAACGAAATTCGAGAGGATATTCCTATTTACACATATATCTTATTAATACAAGATTAAAACAAATTGAAAGATATTAATGGGAGTAATATTTTGGAACTTTATATTTCACAACTTGATAAACACTAGCGGACATTAGTTGAAAATTAAAAACAATAAGAACTGAATTCGAAGCCATTCATCGGAGCTGCGAGTTGGGAAAACCTCGCCACAGCATAAAAAAAAACACATTTTTTATTAGTTTTATGACATGTTATGTGGTACTCTGTGAATACTCTATCAGTGTATATCTTTAGTTATTAAAACGGTCTAAAAATAGGTACAATATAGCGTGTTTCCATTTCACGTAATGCAAAAGATCCAAGATGGCGACAGAACCCTCCCGTTAAAGATGTTGATTTTTCATAAATATCTGAGATGGGTGATGTAAGTTCCCTCGTTACTTCTTTAAAATTCTATATATGCTTCTACTTCTATGCTGGACAAGGATACCATCACGCGTGGCTGAATATGTTCTTCCGAGAGATATACCGACATTCATGCAGTAATGTAGTTGGCAAGGCTTGACAAGGACACGAATTTAAGATTCCATTTTCCCATATTCATGAAATTAAGGACAATTCGGGAAAATATACTTTTAAGTACAGGCTTGTCACCAGTCGTCGCTGCGCTGAAATGTTATAGACGAAGAGGATAGTCTTCATAGGACACCGTATGAAAATATGACGCCCTGTATGATTTCCCTCAAGTACTGTCTGTTAAACAAACTGTTGCGTCTCATTACACTGTCTAATAATAAACTGATACCATTACGTTTGTGAAAAAATCGTATTTACCTGTAAGCAGCGTTTCACCTGAAGGCAATCTGTTTCTCCTGAAGGCAATCTGTTTCTCCTGAAGGCAATATGTTTCACCTGAAGGCAATCGGTTTCACCTGAAGGCAATCTGTTTCTCCTGAAGGCAATATGTTTCACCTGAAGGCAATCTGTTTCACCTGAAGGCAATCTGTTTCTCCTGAAGGCAATATGTTTCACCTGAAGGCAATCGGTTTTACCTGAAGGCAATATGTTTCACCTGAAGGCAATATGTTTCACCTGAAGTCAATCTGTTTCACCTGAAGGCAATCTGTTTCACCTGAAGGCAATATGTTTCTCTTTCCACGTGAACAACATCAGACCATTTGAGATTTGCATGTTAATGGTTATCTCTTCGGAGGAGGTAAAACAAGCATAATGGGTTTGATAATCATCCAGTGTTGAGATTTGCATAACAACTGTCGGAGTGTCTGCATTCTCTAACTGTTGTTATATAAACAACTAACTCAACTGTCATCAGTTTAATCATTCATGCAGTATATTTCCATTTAAAGGGGCAGCAGCACGTTTTTCGCTCAAAAAGGTCGATGAAATGTTTTTGAAAAACAATGTCACCAATATATGAAAATCAAATTTAAAAAATGAGTGTACGCAAGGGATAGTTGCTTTGTGTAATAAGATGTTTAACCACGACTCACTGTTAGAGTGGACGTGCTGTATAACAGTTCACTGTAGACTACTCACAGTAGCCCGTGTTAATGAACGACAGTCAGTCGTAAACTATTGCGTTGTGTTTTTATACATTGTGCTCACGTTGATTCAAAACTGCAAATTTCGATTTGATTCGACTGTTTCTTCCGATAGCCCAATGGCTGGTTGAGCCAGGGATGTGTGGGTAAATGCGACTAATTAATAAATATTGTATAAACTTAAAGGCGTCGTAGCATGTTATTTCTACTAAAATAAAGTGATCGCCCAATGGCTGGTCGAGCCAGGGATGTGTGGGTAAATGCGACTAATTGTATAAACTTAAAGGCGCCGTAGCACGTTAATTCTACTGAAATAAAGTGATCTCACAAACAGTTAAATAAGTGTTACCAATGGCTTAATAACACTCCTGAATCAATGAAAAGAGTACTTGAAAGAATGTACATTGTTAGGCCATTTCCCGTTTAACGGTCATTTTTAGGTGCTCACATTAAAATGTGCGCTCAAAGGTAGTTCAAGTAATCTGACCGATGTAGCGATACTTAAACCCCAAAGTAGAGTCTTATATACGCTACAATGAAAAAATAGTCAACAATCTTGCTGTCTGAAGTCTAAAAACCGCATCAGACCTTAAAATATACCTCTCACCCTGAAAAGTTCAACAAAATTTGGCTTTATACGTCGCACAATTTTCCTTCAGTACGGATATCATTTTTCTATTGATACGGATCATCTGGTTGTGCGAAGATTGTTAA
This sequence comes from Gibbula magus, assembly GCA_936450465.1. Taxonomy (NCBI): domain Eukaryota; kingdom Metazoa; phylum Mollusca; class Gastropoda; order Trochida; family Trochidae; genus Gibbula; species Gibbula magus. Next base: position 56,731,123 of record OW388292.1, on the reverse strand, counting down.
CCCTGTAACGTAACACATATTGTATAAACTGTAATAATCAATGGAACATTTGAGAAGAATAACATGCAAAAAGCTACAGCGCCTTTAATCATAGACGGCCTGTCCCGAGAGGATGGATCTTCACAGGAACTGGAACATGTATTGACAACATTTTTAAAAAAAATGATATATTATTATTTGGTTATAAGCTATCCCATTAATTATTTAAATCTCAGGAAAGGTTTTTGGACAGGGAGTGTGTTACAACGATATTTGCAATAACTCGCATCCCTTTGGTAAGATCGGTGGCACATGTGTTTCTTAATCACATATATGAATTTATCTGTCTAGTTACTGTCGTAGTCATCTTCTTACTATCTTTCAGATATTTTAATAGTCTAAACAGTTATGATTTCCAATGGGGAAAAATTAGATATGCTGAGAAGAAACATGATGTAAGTATTTTATGAACGCTTTAACAATACATGTATAAGCACACTGAACATATGACAGATGTACATATGACAGATGTAAACTGTAGATTTAAACACAGTGTTCAAGATTGGTAAAAGCTTTCCGTAATTGGACTATCAAATAACTATATGCATAGAATAAGGCCATACATATGGAGGAAGATTACACGAGAAGTGATTGATCTATATAATCTAAATAAAATACTCTTGTCTTATTTTTTATTATTCGTGATATCTACATTTGTACAGATATGAACGATCAATTCGATTTGAGATCTAAATTGACGCTGGCCACTTTAGCTCGTTGCCATGATATACATGATATACGTCTTTGAGTAGATGTGTCAGACCACACACTCGTACTTTACCCAATACACTTGGATACTTTTCTCAACACACCTCCACTCTCCTTAATACACCTTCGCAGCCATACATGGCTAGTAGACTTTACAAATAATAATGTACTTAGTCTTGAATCTGAAGAGGATTTTGAAACAATTAAAAAATGACACATTAATTTGTGTAATGAATGAGTTTGGAATCTCGTTATTGCTTCAGCGGTTATCCATTGGGCTACGAAGGTCTGATGGAACCAGTAATCCAGCATAATTGTTTGTCAGTATATATATACAACAACACTGCGTTCCCCGCTAGACAAGAAACGGTGTCACAGATGAAATGTCAAAATTCTGAATCATGATAGATGGGGCCTAGCCAAGGTTTTGAAAACTTATAAATTCTACAATATCGGTAATATATAAAATGTTATTATCTCTACTAAAGGTGTTTCCCATTAAATCTGTAGGTGTATAACCACTTATACCTCACTTCTGGTCTCGTTGCTATGGTTTCTTTTGTTACAAATGTAGCTGTATTAGCCGATACACCTACATTTTTTTCTGATTTATCTACACTTTTTTCTGATAAACTTACACCTTTCTAATAAACCTACACTTTTTAACAACCGAGAAATCAATGGAGTCAATTTTCTAAATTTCCAAATGCAAGTAGTGATATTTTATAAAATGTCATATATGAACATATAAGACACCTGGGATCGAACCTGTGTCCTGTTGCGTTCTGCCCGAACGAACTAACCATTAGACCACGAGGCCAGTTGAAACTTCTTACAGCACGGGCTGAGCGTACCCGGGAGGCCCCATTTGGGTTGTGCGTTTCATACACAAGCTTGTTTACAGCTGTATTTGTTTAGAAATATTATGAAATGGTTGATGAAGCGTGTCCTTATTTCACATTAAAGGAGCTGCAGCACATTTTTTGCATGTTATGTTTTCTCAACTTTTCAATTTATTGTTAAAGTTCACACAATATATTGGTTCATGTAAAACATCTCATTACCCGACCCGACAAGCCGTATCTGTATCAATAGAAAACGGTTATCCGTATTCGAAGAAAATGGTGCGACGTTTAAAGCGACAGTGGCGTGTAACTCTTCAGTGTGAGAGATAGATTTCGTCCTATGAGAACCACGTTGTTCTATCTCCACTTTTGGTCAAAACTGAGTTAGGGTGTTCTGACTACTTTTGGTGGTTTATTGTATCTCCACAGCAAGTTTAATGGCAGTATGTAGCTTAGAAATTGGTTTTCTTGGTATTTTCGTGGTTCTATCTCCAGATATTTCATACAATTGCTCACATCCAAAGTGTTCTATGTATCATCGCCCAATCCAATAGTAGCTTTTGATCACGTGACATGGACATAGAACAGTTTGGAACTAATGATATCTTCATAATTTACGGCTATTTTCCTCCTTTATACGCTTATTTCAGGTCAAATATCGATAAACTGATATGAAAATCCCTTGTTTTGAAATTCTTTACAAACAGAATATATAAAATGTTTTGTAATACCCATGTGTACAAAGATACCAGTTAGAACAATCCGGAACTAAACTTATTTTGAGAAAAATTAGATAAATGTTCTTTGTCCAAACAGAAATACGAATATTTACGAAAATGTATGTGTTTTATCGAATATCTGTCAATTGTTTTCCATTTTGGATTCAATTTTACATATGCGTACACAATTTTATTAGGAGTTTATTGATAACATCTATTTATTTTATTGTGAGAGCATTTTATTTCTGTATGAAAAAGTGCTGTATACAGAGGATTCGTCTTGATTTTTTTTATACACCAATTAAACAAATATTGCAACACCTACCGCGTTAATTTACACATTTCTTACCATTTGGAGCACTGTTTGTGTTCCAAATAAATCGCAACTAACACATAATAGCCGCCTGGATGGTATTAAAGCAGCTGATATGCGAATCCTTCTTCCCTACACGAGATTAACCTCAACTGGCGAGTGAAGTAAAGTTTGCGACGTTAAATATCTTAACTTCGGATCCGCTACATGGATTGTGATTGTCCGAATCTGAGTCCTAATGTGGAGTGTAGCTCCCGGAGATTACCTGAACAGCACTCTTCTCCGCGTAGCGTTATACGGATCCGAAACTAACAGTTCATATCGCTTAATTACGGATCCTCTGTCGTAACGGTTGTTGTGGGGCGCCCCTAACTATATACATGGCGCTGAACTTTCCTTACCGGTTGTGATTGCTTTACGAGTCGTTTAGTCCGATTTCATCGACAAACTATTGAAGCCGCTCGCCAAACACCATTTGAAGCGGTAGAACTTTCGCACAAGCTTTTCACCGTCACATTACGCGAACTTTCACAACATTTGCCAATCCGATCCTATCAAAGTGACTTTTGCTCTTCTTATAAATTAAATTATTTGCAGGGTAACAGTAACATTTGCTTTTTATCTTGATGAAATTATTTGCCCCACTAATAAAAGCTGCCTGCTTTTTTTAATTGTCAGCAAGATATGTAAATGATAAAACTAGAAAAAAAAGAAAAGTTATAAAATTAATTTCACTATTTTTGGACACTTATGTTTCAACAAAATCCTGGTAATTTTACTATTTTATGTCGGAAGAACTGAACTTATGCGTGAAAAGGGAAAGGTGGCGTGTAGTTGCTGACTTCAGGCAGTGAAGTATGAATTCCAACATGTGAACATGTCAACATGTCAAATTCAGTAACAGCTGCCTCATGAATAAATCTGGTCACTATCGTATATTGCCAATAATTGTTCAAAATGGTTTAAATTTCAAACATTTTGTACATCTTGTATAATGATCGTATATACCATTTATTACAATTGTGAAAGGCATTAGAAGTAAATAATAAGCATTGCCAAGATTTTCTGAGCAACAGCGTAGTGTGTAAATCTCAAAGATTCGCAGTACTAGGGGCATGTTATCAATGTCTATAACATTAAACATTTGGTTACACATCACATTTTGACGCTATTTTCATTTATCATAAGGAGGTCTTGAGTGGTTTTACTCAATGTCTGCTCAAGTCACGCGCAATAGAAACGTCGCCTTACAAAATACAATATAAACTGAACGCCAAGAGAAATGTTAAACCTCTTTGAATTTGAGTATCATAAAAAGTTACGTGTTCAGAGGAATTTGCTTTGTTGTGTTGTAACACTCCATCAATTTAGTGTTTTGTGCTAAAATAGCAGAGCTGTAACTTTAATGGTAAATAAGTTATCACCAGTTCTTAATGGGAGGGGTCAATTGTCCTATTTCCGATCATGCAATAATTGAAGTGAACATTGTAAAAATGGTTGGAAAATTAACCAAACTGTCTTTGTCTTCTTTGATAATGAATGCACATTCATAAAAAAAGGAAATTAGTTATGTTTTTGGAAATATTTATTCGTTATTTTGTCTGAAAATGACGAAATATTGAGATTTTTTGTTGTTGTGATATTCAGATTCAAAGAGGTGTAACATTTCTTTTGGCGTTCAGTTTATTTCAATCCACGAGCGATACATATGACTGAAACAGAGTTATATCGTGTCTTCAGAAGCAAACTAAACTAAGTTTGACATTTCAAGACATTCTCTGCTAATATTTCTGAGAAAAATGCATTTTAAGAATTTCCGTAACCGAACGAGTTAAGAGAGTCAAAAACGGCTTTTTATATTGTTTTATGATGTCCTACATTTATGATGCATCAACAAATTTAAGTCCAAGCATGTTATTTACATGTATGTATGTTCTATACATTTTTAACAACATTCTGACCGAAAACCATTTTAAAAAGCGATTTCAGCACCCCAAAGGTATGTCGCCTGACATGAAAATAATATTTTAGAAAGGTAATAACTTGAACTGAATTGTGGGAAGGTGCAGACATCTGTTTTTACGAGCAAAAATATCTTATAGTTTTAAATATATACTGTTAAAACTGATTATTAAACTTATGTGGACAAGCCATCTCTCCTGGTGGCTCTTGTTATGTGTTGCCAAAGCGATAGTAAATGGAGAAAGGATCTGTACAATTATACTACGCATTTGTTATTTAAAAAATTAGCACCGAAAGAAAATATGATATAGAGATAGGGCGCCTTTAACCATTAGAAAGATCCATAATTGTGGTATACGCCATGTTTGTGTCATCTATCATCATAACCAGTATTAACCACTGAACGTTGGTAAACCGTATACTTACGTGTCCATCATGTATAAGGTGAATTTTTTTTTCACTTTTGATCAAAGAAAATTCATAAGTACACACACCTTGCATACCGGTGCAACGTTGTGTCACTCAATCTGTCATGCCAATATGCTCGTCAATCCAAGGGCTCAAAAATGGTGGTGATATACTCATCATTGATATCATTAGAAATTACAAGCTAACCAATTTCGAAAGGTAGAAGGCTGCACTATAATGCACAATATCAAATTGGGTTTTAAAAATAATTAAAATCGTTTCTCTTACAACTGCAGCGTACATTATGCATATTGAATTGACCGGGCCCTCCGTTGGATTAACATATATTTGTACATGATAGATGTGACAGGTGAATACATCCCAAAATATCTGAACTAATCTTCCATCTGTTTCATATGTGTTATTCATAAGCATATTATTCCTCTAATGAAGATCATTTCGTTTAATCTCGGTCGTTTTTCTACCTGAATAGCAAGCTGATTGACTTACAAGAAACCCTTACTTTTATCACTGATTAAATATGACCAAAACTAATCACCCATTCATTCTATGAGACTAAAATACATACTTATCTCTTATCACATATGTAATCATTGTATGTCTGAATAACAATATAGATGAAATACATTAAAGAATCTGCCTTGTTGAGAAGTTTTATTAATGGTTGTTTTGCCGTACATGAAGGCGACGCAGTTCATGAAAGCACAACTTGAACATTGAGATTAACAGAGGATCACTCTACTATTTGGAACTATGGCTGAAAACGAAATACTGAGTTATCTGCTAGAAAAATATGATAAGTATAGCAAGGATGGCAGAATGGATGGCATCAACTTAAACGTCTGGTCTCTTTCAAAGGAAATTAAAACGATCGTTGACGACTTGCACCCAGAAACAATAAAAAGGTATGTAAATGTATATTTGACTTGTCAGTGAGTCGATCTTGTTTGATTTTCTTGATCTTGTTTTCCCAGAATCAACTCTGAGGGTTTTAAAAGCACTGTAGCACGTTTTGGCATATTATTGTTTCTCAAATGTACCGTTTATAATTAAAGTTTATACAATATATGTCACGTTAGAGGGTAAAACATCTTATTACACGAACCGACAACCCAAATCCATAGAAAACGGTTGTCTGTATTAGGAAATGGTGCGACGGATAAAGCGACAATTTTAGGAACCCGTCAATGTGAGAATAGGTTTATAAGTCTCGATTGTGAGATTTCAGACAGCAAGACGGTTGACCATTCCATCATTTTGCCATACTTAAAGCTCTGAGTGTTTAGGTATCGGTACATCAGTCAGATCACTTAAACTACATTCGAACAGCCATTTAAATGTTAACACCTTCAACTGGCCGGTCGAAGGGAAATGGACTCGCGTGGCTTAACCGAACCATATACGCTCGTTGAGAACTCTTTTTATTGTTTCAGGAGTATTATTTAGCTAAGTTTTATATTTGCGAGAGCACTTTAGAACGGACTTATACAGTGCATTTAAGTATCAATGATCTTTAGGGTTGATTGTAACATAACGGCGCACTGTAAGGTTTACCAAGAGACCCAACCGCGATGTTTTTCATTCGATCGTGAGCTTGTACATTGAAATATAAACCTCAGAATATCTGTATTCATTATCAGGGAAGTGCATTTTTTGCAATAACTTCTTAGTAGGTTTTACCACATCTTTCCTGATTGATTAACTGGAACACATCTCCACTATTGCAGGTACTACGGGGAAGGCTTGCTCATACCGGAAGCAGTGGAAGGGTTGCGGGTCCTGGATGTGGGGTGTGGAGCCGGAAGTTTGGTTTTTGTGCTGAGTCGACTGGTCGGAGAACGAGGGTCAGTGGTCGGAGTGGACCTCAGTCCAACACTTGTAAGTGGACTAATAAAATTAACATTTAGATGCTCGCCAAAGGTATTGCTTTGATGTGTATATATGTTGGGCCAATTTAATTTAATTTAATTTAAACTTCCATTTTGTGTGGGAATCAGCTGTAGGTGACTCTAATATTACTGTACTGAATTATAATGGAGCATTAACCGTACCATTGTAATAACGTTATCTACACTCGAGAACGTTGACGAGACACTAGCTGGATTCGAACTACCGACCTCTTGATAGGAAGTCGAAAATTTACGCCATCCAAACCCCACAAGAATGTTTACCATTATATCTGTTGAATTTTCTTGTTGGTCTTCATTGAGCGTGTTAGGTATTTTATCGTGTTTGTTTATAATGTTAAATATGTTCTTTAATATGACAAAACTTTCTTGTAGATTTCAGAATGCAAGAAATACCAGGATTATCACAGACAGAAGTGGGGGTACAAACAGTCCAACACGGAGTTCCACGTGGCCAATATGGAGGACCTGTCTATATTTGGAGATCAAACTTTTGACGTAATCGTGTAAGATTTCCACCTTTTTATTTTCAAGAAATTACCGCTATTCAAATACAATCCAGTTTAAATAGTTCTCGTCTTTCGATTGTTATTGGTTATCATCTAGTTACTTATATTACTGGTTATCATCTAGCTACTTATATTATTGGTTATCACCTAGCTACTTATATTATGGGTCATCATCTAGCTACTTATAGTATTGGTTATCATCAAGCTACTTATATAATTGATTATCATCTAGGTAGTTATTTAATTGGTTATCATCTAGCTACTTATATTTATATTATTGGTTATCATCTAGCTACTTATATTACTGGTTATCATCTAGCTACTTATATTATTGGTTATCATCTAGCTACTTATATTATTGGTTATCATCTAGCTACTTATATTACTGGTTATCATCTAGTTACTTATATTATTGGTTATCATCTAGCTACTTATATTATTGGTTATCATCTAGCTACTTATATTACTGGTTATCATCTAGTTACTTATATTATTGGTTATCATCTAGTTACTTATATTATTGGTTATCATCTAGCTACTTATATTATTGGTTATCATCTAGCTACTTATATTATTGGTTATCATCTAGCGACTTATATTATTGGTTATCATCTAGCTACTTATATTGATCACAGTTCCCTGGATACATTCCAAGTTCAGCGATAATCCTTTGCAAGTGTTTTTAATTGACTAAAGGAACGTGGATTCAGTGATTTCAGTGATAAATGTAACTCATGTTGAAAACATCTACCTGTACATCATGCACATTTCACTGATATTAAACATGTGTCATTTTACAAAACATTTCAGGTCAAATAGTGTCATCTCGTTAGCGACGAACAAACAGAAAGTATTTAAAGAAATATTCAGGTTGCTGAAGGTAAGTGTGAATAGTACATACATCTTGGCAGTTAGAATTGAAGATTAATTCTCAATCATTTTACCATCAATAATCTTTTAATTTTATTTAACTTTAATCATTACCAACATAATCGTTGGTGATAAAACTTGCAATGCATAATTGAGAGAATGTACTGTATCATCTAAACACTTGGGCAAAATTCAATCCGAATTAAGTCTTTAAACAACAGATAATCACATGAACAACATGACTTTAACGTTCACTGGTTAAAGCGTGCACGTCATTTGGTAATGATTTAAAAGTCAATTGTAATGGTTGGAACGTCACTTGGTAATGACCTGAACGTCACTTGAAATTACCTATACGTCACGTTAAATGACCTGAACGTCACTGGAAATGCTTTATACGTCAGTTTAATGACTTGAACATCACTGGTAACGTCTTGAATATCACTGGTGATCACCATCATGGTCAATGTATGTTCACCCATGTCGACTGACTGAACATCACTGAATATTGATTCAACATCATCGGCAATATATAACTCATCATTGATACTTGATTGGACATCACTGTCGGTGTATTGAATAAAACTGTCAACTGAATCAAAATCACTGTCAGCGGATTCAAAATCCCTATCTACCGATTCAACATCGCCATCATTGTCAATGGACGAATGAATGGAACGAACTCACACATCAGGCCTGTATTAATGTCCTTTCAATGGCTTTCCATTGAGGCCATGGTAGAATTCAAGGTTCTCTCCATCTACTACCGTTGCTACCATGGAAGGGTCCTAACTTATAATGCGTGCCAGTCTCCATCACTGGATAATTTAGCATAGCAGATCCCGCTATGAAGTTCTGGGTTAGAACGCTTTTACACTGGCACAGGAAAGTTGATGAAATGCAGCATGGCTTAAATTACCAGCAATGGAGACGGAGTCGACCTATGTCCTACGGGGAGAGGTTCACCTCTCGGACATTGCTCATAAGTATTCATCTGCCAGGATCCTGAGAACCAATGACCTGAGGCAACACGCAATACCACATGACGCATGACTAGAATCGTTTAGACATAGATCGTTCGTTGCAGCTACCCTTCTGACATATCAAACTACTCTCTACTATGGACTTTTTCTTTATATTTATTTTTTTTATATTATGTTTTATTAGTATTATTATTGAATTATAATATGTTCTTCTCACACGAAAAACTAATGAAGGCTGGCGACTGTTGTATCTGTTACAGGTTGGTGGCGAGTTCTGTTTGGCGGACACCATTACTGATGTGCCTCTGACGTTGGAACTGAAAAGAGACAAGGAATTATGGGGTTTGTTTCTAGCATGTACCCCAGTGGACAGTGAACAATATGGATAATTAAATAGTGTATGTCATTAAACATCCCAGTCGAAAATCATACCCCTGTCTTTCATTATAAGCAGATGTATCGACCGTGTACAAGTTACATCACGTTGTTTATGCCGCCATATTTGTCATCAACCTGATTCGTGGGTGACTGTCATTTGTATATCTAATGATATGGCGCCATTATATGCGATGCCCGTATGACGTCATGTATTACAGTGACGTCATAGTGGCCGTATCTCCGGTAACCAGTCAGCCAGACAAGTAAAAGCTGCGTAAGAAACATGTCAAGTCCCCAGGCTTATGAAAGATGTTCACAATTTTGCTGTTTATAAGAAAAGCTGCCAAGATGTATAACGTTGCGAAATCTACAATTTCTGATCGGGTCAATGTAAATAAATAAAGGTAGGGTTAAAGTGTATGCTAAGAACGGGGTACAACCTCAACTCACCAACACTGAAGAGAGGAAACTGATCGACATGTCCGCCAACAGGGCACTGTATGGTGTTGAAATGATTGATTAAATATTTGTGTTGTGTCACTTGTCGACTCTCATCTTTTGTTTAGCTCAATGTAACAAAGAATACCAAGTTGTCTAAATGTGTTACAAATGAACAATGCGTATCACATAACTCCAACTTTATCTATTAGGATTAATAACTTCAATGTGTTACACTGTACGTAGTATTGACTAAGCATTATCATATTTTATAACGTATGAAAAGAATAACAATTAAAGAATTAATGCACATGTACAACATTGTTGCTAACGCACACACAAGATGTATCAATGAAAAGTCATAGACGTGCTAATTCTTATTTTGAAGTTTCTTTAACCTAATGGATAATGGATATCACAATGTCCCAAACCAACTCCTACAACAACTCAACGACCAGCATCCAAGAAGCAAGTTCATCATGAAAACCGAAACCGACCACCATCTCCCCTTCCTAGATGTGTCCTTGTAAGCTCAGAGCATGGAACAGAACATCCGTCTACCGCAAGCCAACACACACCGACCAGTACATCCTCTTCAATGCCTGCCATCACCCTCAAATCAAACAAGCCATTATAGCCACACTCACAAGACGTGCCAATTCAATTTGTCACGCCGACGCCCTCCATCAAGAGCAACAACATCAAGAGAACACATTCACCTCACTCAATGGATATCCTGCAGGCCCAGTTATCAAGACTATCAAAAAAAAAACTCACCATCAGAGATACCACCCACAAGCTTGAACCATCGCCAATCCGGGTCACAATTCCCTACATCAGCTCCCTCAGCCACAAGATCGCTCGCCTCATCAAGAACAGAGCCAGCATAGATGTAACAGTCACCAGCGGCAATACCCCAAGGTAACTACTCAAAACCAACGGCAGAGGAAGCAGCACTGCAACCTTCAACCAAGGAGGATGCATATACAAAATTCAATGTCTTTGTCGGCAGAGTACATCGGAGAAACGTTACGACCTATCAACACAAGCTTCAAGGAACATCAAGCGTCTGTCAATAAACTTGACCAGAAATCCGCCCTATCTGAGCATCTCTGAAAAACAACGATCACATCATCGAGTTGGAAGCTAGCAAGGTCCTGTCCGAGAACCGATTGACATTCGAAGGGAACAGCCTGCAATAAACCGCGATCAAGGCATCTTCCTACCATGAGCTTGGGATTCACTTATCTAGAACATCTATCTCCTATCGGAAGAAACAATCCGAGGAAAACCAAATCAAAGTATCCCCACTATCCATCCAATCCTGTCGGAGGATATTATCCGAAGAGTCTCTACCGAGCCCTACCAATCGACACCTATCACCTCCAATCACCACCAAAATACTTCAAAGGCCCTGTTTATACGGCGAACTTTGCACATATGTAGTATTGCTTATGGTAGTAATATAATATGCATGTACACACGTGCGTTCATACGTGTTTAAATTCCACCTAAACAAAATGTCTTCCAATTCTTTTAATATATGAATAGAGAATTCCTGAAATATTCCAATTAAAATGTATAAGATGTAAACTATATAAATGACATTAATTTATATCTGCCAACATTGGTTTGAATATATCGCCCTAATTATAACGAAAATCGGCTCAGCGCGTGCAAGAAGGAGATTATCCTACATAGAATTTGAAAACCAATGTTAAGAGTTTATTAAGTTCTCTCATATATTTTCCCGATCTGTGTGAAGTCACTATGTATGTATACGACGAACTTTTACTAGTATAGTGAAAATACTATATTTACTCACGGTAGTAAACATTGGCACCTGCCCCTGACAAGATGCAAATTTGCCTACGGTAGTAAAATATACACATATGCAAATGCGCTCATACGGCAAATTTTGCTGACATGAAAAAATTTGCATATGTGTATTAATAGTTTACTCACATGCAAACGCTCGCCGTGTAAAGAGGGCTTATATAGTCTTCTTTACGTCAATCATTGGCCTCTCCCCCAATCAACTGTACTTACTGTTTGTTTACAATTTCGATAAAGCTAATTTGCCTCCCTCGTTTGTATTTACTTACATCTTCAATAAAGCAAACAGGCCACTTACTCCCCTCATGTTTGTATCATAATTCCCCATCGTATACCAATTCTCATGCATGTTAATCTGCCCGATTGAGTTCCCTCTCCATTGTAATGTTTCCTATATAAATGTATCACATATTGTTATTTCCTTGGATTCAACCTGTAGAAGGAGTAAGTATATTCTCCGAGCGTCGTGTATTTTCACATTAAAGAAGTTGTTATCCAGTACATCTTCCTGTTCTTTATGATGATAATTAAAACATCTTCATCAGCAAAGACATGAATATAAAATGTCGGCGTCATCGTTAACATTGAAATGTATTGATGCTTCTATTATGTATATTCTAATCATTAACAGAGAGTGGCGGTGCAGCTGCCTATACTTTGGACGAGTTCGAATCTATGGTGGCGGAGGCTGGTTTCACCATACCATATCTGATAGATACCAACCGTGTCGGTGTGACTGAGGACTTCAAAATACGTCTGGGTAATAGACAACACAATGCCGTTTTGAATAAGTCATTGTCGTGTTACTCTGTGAGAAAGTGTTAGTGTCTGGGTATTTAATGATCTGATGACGTTGTGCGTGAGTAGCTTGGTACAAAGAAAGTTTGTCAGAATGTCTTCGTATGGGATCCCGATTAAATGGCAAATGGAAAATTAAATGGCAAAACATGATCGTGTTTACATCATAACCATCTATTGTTGTCGAAGTACATTATGACGTCATAGGTTCCTTTGTGACGTCATAGTGGTATGTACTGTGTGTCAGTTACTGCATTAAAATGTATCTGTATTTAAGCTGGTGTGCAATGTATGCAATTTAATTATCACGAGAATTTAGAGTTCAATTACTTCTAAGAAACATAGCAATGTTTTATTTATGTATGCACGCTGTCATAGATATTGAAAACTAGAAGACAATTAGTAGAGTATTAAAGTAAGTGACAATTTTTACTGACACAATGGATAGCAACATTGCAAACGCAATAGGTATGGTATAATGGTTGTAAAATGACATTGAAAAGTTGTAATTTAATATAAATTTGGACTAATTAAGTTTGTAGACATTTTGAGAAAAAAGGAAAATTTAGGACAATGTCACTATGATTTCACTTTAAGATTTTATATTATCCAAACTTTATGCACATGGTCTTATTTATACAAATCTGCCTGTGTATGTGCATAACATGTTAATACTTATATGATACTGTATCGTGTCACTAGCCATAAATATATCTTGGCTGAATGCATTATTCACAATTCATCATTCATTACAGGAGGGAGAAAATACTGTTCGACTACCTTCAAAATGTTTCGTCTTGATGAATCCACAAGCTCGAAATTAAACATGGAAGCGAGTTCAGCTACAGTGACATACAAAGGACCGACTGAACAACTCAATTGGGATGTGGACACTACATTCAAGGTTTCACTGGATCAGATAGACTAAACCCTCAGAACTGCATATTCATTTGAAATAAAGTATTGATGAAGCCATAATTACAACACTCTCCCCTCACAATTTTATCTTTTTTATTCAACGATTCATTAGAACCAAACATTTGCAGTACATAAATTGCCTTCTTAAACTGACCACTTTCTCCTATAGTGTCAAGTATGTGGTACGGTTTAGAAAAAATGCAGTTAGTACGTTTTTAATGATAGTCCATTACACCTCAGAACAACAATAGGATCAATGTGATGAAACAAAGTGATCAACATTACTGAACATAGTTGCACCATGTCTCTAAAAGTCAACTTAATGTAATTTTTTTTAACTTTTGAAACAGTATATGTTCATATTTTTGTAAACCAAGGCGTTTCAAATTTCGTTTCTCCTGAACCAACGAGATTCGAGAGTGAAAGATGGCTTTAAGGCTTATTTTACGATGGCCTACAATATCGATTAAAAGTCTAAGAAGTTGCATTGTGTGGACAACATCGTGTACTAACATAAGTTCCATATTTCATAAAGTTAAGCTTCAATACCAAACACGTCCAAAATCCACTTTGAAATAGCAATCTCATGAATGATATGTTGTGTATCTATTTACGAGATATATCCTCATCGCAGCCATTAAAACTCGACTTTATCAGGCAGCAATATTTTGTGTTCGATTAAGTTGAAAATAAGATGTAGATTCTTTTGCCCTTTAGTGTAGTTATATATTGATGCTCAATAAATTTGAACATGTCTATTTCAGCGTAAATTTATTATTTTAACTATAGCAATTTATTATGTTCTAAACTCTGCTTACAGGTTGGTGAGAGTGTTCCAGTTAGTAGAGAACTGGGGACAATACTCCAGTCCACTCGGTTCCATCAAATGTTTGAGATAACCGGAAGTGTAAAAGGTGTTCCTCCTAAGAAGGTAAGTTGAAATCTTAATTGATCAAATGCTTATTAGAATTGACATTTCTTGATAGTTTTACATTGGCATTGTTGATCTTTCAAAACAGCATCTCCCGTCTAATATAAATTACAGCAACTTTTTGAGTTTTTGAAAAAAATGTTTAAACAAAATTGGTTTCTAGTTTTTGAAGTACACAGTCCATAATTTAAATCCATTTATCTTTGCTGAACAACATGGCGTCAACAACATTGCATTCTGGGTATTTCTGTATTACAGAATTGATTACAATTGAGAATGCTGTTTCTTTGATAGGTCATAGGTCGATAGGTCATACAGTAGTATAATGAATTAAATTCAGGTTGAGTTTACATTTATGAATAAAATGTAAATTATATAGGCTAAAACATGGTACCTAATTGAAGGAAAGTAGCAGTTCCTTTTTTTATTTTGAAATGGTCGATCATACTTTCATCAACATATTGCAAGGTGAATCTAGCGTAATTAAAAATACTAATACTGTTCCCAGTTTTTACTCTCTTCATTATATATGTTGACATGTTTATATACTCTAGGGTAATTAGATATCAAATGGGCTTTAGTTTTCTATGTGCTACCCTGACAATAAGTATCGAGAATACACCATGTGGTACAAAAGTATTTAGTTGAGTAAAAACTCGGACTGTAAAGTTTATATTTCCTTTCCAGATTTGTGATCCTTTTAAACACATTCGCCAAAGGGAACTCGACGGTGAAATTCTTCAAACTGTCTACACCATATCTAGTTGAAATAACTTGAAATAGACCTCATCATCTATGTATAGGAGAAAACCCGCCCCCGAGATCTTGTAAGGAGAGGGAAATCCTGAGAGCTGAAGGCTCGAGAGAACCCCTAACCTCGGATTGTATTACATTTTCTACCAATATGTGTTATTTCTGTACAAATAAACAAAATCTGTTGATAAGCATGTAATTAGCTAAGTGACACTCACTGAATTGCTATTATGTATGTTTATAAGTCATGTGCTGTCACAAAGAGAATTCATACAAACATGTCTATCACAGATGTCTCCATGACGGTGAGGGATAAGTAATGGATAACACCTGAATGCGAGGGCGTTCTAGCAAAGAGAGGCCTTTGTCCTAGGGACGTAGGCAAAGGCCTCGCTTTGCTAGAACGCCCGAGGATGAAGGTGTTATCTATTTTATATACCGAAAAAAAAGACTAATGTGTGGGTGAAATTGTCTAAATGTGTTAACTGCAGTGCAGGTGATCAAAGACAAATAAAGCGCACATAAAATATCATTGAAGTTTCGTACAGCAGTAGTAGGGACCAACAATCAACCCTTACTAGTCACCAATCCCCTGTAGTCTAGTGGTAAGGTCTTGGGCTACAAAGCGAAAGGTTGCGTGTCCGATTCCCACATTGTCTGCTTTGAAAATTTTAAACTTGGAAATTTTGTAGATAGATTATCTTACTCAATGGGACTTAGGATTCATTGCACTCAATAAATTCCATTTAGCAGGCATTCTACAAGGCCCTCCCAGCGGGGTATTATCGTGTGTAAGGCCCTCTTGATAGGACTTGTAAGGCCCTGCTCCCTTTCTCAGCCATCTCAGGGATTGTTCTCCCTGTAAAAAGACTGAGTTCAAAGAGTGTTAAATGGGCCTTGAGGTATACAATGTGTGCTTAACAGCTAAGATGGTTTGTTTGTTTTTCTTCTTACGATTCCTGCAAGGGAAATCTGTTATTTATTGATAGTGATGTTTTCAAGTTGTCATCTATAAATTCGAATATTTGAGTTGAGAACACGGTGCTGTGACAACTTTAAAAAGTTGGTACACATTAAAACCCCATTTCAAGATTCTCTGGAAAAGTTCATTCTGAAAACAAGTGATTCAAGCAAACCTAGTAACCTAAAGAGCAATTGAGTATGTTTCTGGTGTCAAACGTTAAAAAATGGTGTTATTTTACTGAGAATTCCGGACTGTTGCTGAAAATTATCAATTTAATGCAAGTTCTTTCAGCACGGATAGAATAAGAAGGTGATACTCGCGATTTATGATCGGAAACCGGACATTGCCGCGCGCCCATTGATTAAACGTAAATTTTGGTAACTTATCTATAACGAAAAAAGACTTAGGTTGGTAATGTTTAATAGGTCCTATAACAACTGTGTATAGATATGGGACATTTGCTCTGCACATGTGAAAGGCTGTTGCTCGATTTTCATTGGAAATAAGTTAGTATCATATATTTGATGATAGGGTATGAATATGCAAGTCAAATGAAAATGATTTAACTTAAATCAGAAATTGTGATCTTTCGGTACATGATGGTCTACATGAAAAAAAATGCACTTCGATAGGCTTTGATTGGCAGTATAAACACCTCGTGATCGGAAAATCACTTATTATTTAGTTTGTCAGAAAAAATAATTTGATATATATTTCCACAGTTTATAGATTTATATTGAATTAATCAGAGGTGTATATGGAATGCTCTTAGATGTAGTTTGCCAGCCACTGTCATCATTATGATATTATAATCACCATGTAATCGCTTATCAATTAAATATTCAAATTGTATGAAATAAAGTTTTCATTCATGAAAGACTTCTTGTTTAACTCATTCGGCCTGTAAGGCCAGATGGACCTATCAAATGAGGCGTCGTCCGACCTTCGTCCTTCGTTCAAAAAACATTTTCTGTAACCTTCAGAAGTGATGCGGCCTAGGTTTGAATATTTGTTGAAGACATTAGCCTTAAAACCTAAACGACCTCTTCTCCGTTAGCAATCGACATTGGAAACTCACATTTTCAGAATATCATCTGTTGTTATACAAAGACTAAATTTTGTTCATTTGGCCATTTGGAAGCTCAACTTTTTGGAATAACATATTTATTGGAAAGGAGACTAAAATTTGCAAATTTCCTTGCCCTACTCCCTGCAAACGTAAGGGAATACCATGTGTGAAGTGGAAAGTGGCGCACCATAATGAAAAAATAAGCCAAAATCGTCAAAATAAACATCATATTGATCTTGTAAAAGGCTTTCAAACGGGCCACATTTCATGCCGGTAACACTATAAATAAGAGAAATTGAGACATTGTATTTATAATCCACTTTGACAGCCATACGTCATACATTGGCTATCGGCTCGTCTATTGGCCATACATGTAAATGTTTACTTCTACTTATGAACCCAAAGCATTAGAATGATGAAATCCTGTGTAGACAAACCTCAACCGACATCTTTCAATTTCGTGTTTGATGCAGATTGATTTCATTTCTTTTTATTATGAACCTACAAGCATTACCTTATATGACGAACGATCTACATAGCCAATGGCTCTATATTCATAGTTTGCACAAAACTCCTTTTCTATCGATTAACTGAAAAACGTGAATCCTAAACAACAAGAAATTAATCACTCAAATATTTCTTTTTGATTGCGCAAAATATATCTGCGTTTTTATGCACACAACTCTTTAGGATCAATAGAAGAAAATAAACATAATTTCCAAATAGAAAGAAAGTAAAATAATATGAACATACAGCTGCTACAAAAAAAATTAAAAATCTGCACGATTGACAATTAACTTGCTCTTGCAAAACTTGTGAACGTAGTGTGAATGCCATCCATGCAAGATGATTTATGAATGAATGATTATTTGTATGTTATAGGATAGCTGAACATATGGCTGATGTAGACATCCATGTACCTCAACCAGCAAATTATAATTGTTATAATTAAATGAAGACACATTGCATATTATAAACCAATTACATAATATGTAAATGCTCAATATATTTAAGAAACAGAACACATGATGTATTTGTCTTTTTTTGCACGAAACCGTTTTTCTCTTTTTAAAAACCCACTTTAAACCGCTAATCCTTATTGCATAAGGAATTCATCACTCAGATACTTATTTTCTCTTTCGGAAAAATCATATCTGCGTTTTAATATACAAACATCACTGTCGCTGCTGTTTTGCCTCAGCAAGGAAACGTAACATTATCCCAAAAGAAAAGAAAACACAAGGCTGCTACACACAACATTTTTTGGTTAATATTTATGTTTACGAACCAAAATCGTTTCAAGCATCATTTCATTTACACTAGACCAAAGTTGCCTTAAGTCATATTGTTCACAAAAACATAAAACAAGTAATTGTCTTTTGCCATTATTTTTTAGAATATAGTGTAAATGTCATGAAATATAGTATATTTGTGTGTTACATGGACAAACATTACGCTCTTTTGCCTTAACGGAAGAAACATAAATACATATACATATATTTGTTTTATCGAAAACAGAAATGCTTATATGTTAAGAATAAATATAGTACGTTTTTGATTAAACGTAATTATTCATATTTACCTGTTGACCAGACCTACTATGCCTTATGCTATTTCAACCTTAACACAGACGAACTTGAAAGTGGAGTCAGGGGTGCGTAAAATCCCTATCCAAGGGCAGGTAAGTCTGCCTGGTCTCGTGACGTCACTACCGGAATAAGCCACTCTCCGAAAGTCCCAAAGGGCAAGACAGACCAAGAGGGGAGGATGGGAGGGCCTAGAGCGTAAGCAAAGCAAAGCTAAGGAAAAAACAAACAACAGACAAGGAGCTAGGAACATAAACAAGTTTATTTACAATGAACCTTAAAGCTTCTAAGAGAGTTGAACCCTTCTTGGTCTGGTTGGGGGGACCACCTTCGCCCGGGCGAACACTTGTGGTCCCAGCCTAGAGATGCCCTCCAGATCAGCTGTGGAGACATCCCGTAGGTAATGGTTGGCGAAGACCTCTGACGAACGCCAAAAACACCCCGCCATGACATCCGAAACCGCGATGTTGCAGTGGTAAGCCATCGTGGCTGACACTGCCCGGATCTCATGAGGGTTGGACCGCGAAGGGGGAGGCAGGTCCGCGGCCTTGTACGCATCGATGACCGCCGACCTCAGGTACACCCCCAACGCTCGCTTATCTAGCTCCTTAGTACTTCTCGGCGAATGAGGTAAAAACAGACGACGCCTGCCATCTCTCAACCTGCGGGTATGTTGAACGTACACCCTCAGGGCCCTTACCGGACACAGAGAGAGATCCACCTCCTCTGAGTCAGAACCCAAAGCCGGAATAGAGAAAGTACGGCCTGCTTCATCAGCCGCCTGGTTTTTGCAGACAAAGTCGGGCGCTAAACCAAGAAAAGCTGAACCTCCCTCCCTGAAGGTCCGCTTGCAAGGCATGGATCTCAGAAATCTGCGCTGCGGAGGCCATGGCCACCAGAAAGATGACCTTGATGGTGAGAGGGAGGAGGGGTACGTCAGAAAGCGGTTCATACGTATCGGAGCGCAGATGGTTGAGTACAACTGCTAAGTCCCACTCAGGAGGACGAAGCTTCGTCCTGCCGTCCACAGAACAAAAGGTTTTGACAAGGTCCTTGAGTACCGACACATCCAACCCTGGTGACCTCTTCCTGAGCACGGAGAGGACAGCAGACATGTTGGTGTTGATCGATGACGCCTTAAGATGCCTGGAGTTGCGAAGGTATACCAAGTACTTCACCACCTGAGGAATTGAGGCCTCTGCCGGGATGAAATCCCTCTGAACACAGAACGAGGCGAAGGCCTGCCACTGGAAATCATAGAGTTTCCTAGTGTTCTTCCTATGAGAGGTATCTATGGCATTGGCTACGCACCTTGAATATCCACTGCTCCTTAGCCCTCTTTTAATACAAGCCAAGCGTGAAGGCAGAACACCTGAGGGTTCTCGTGTAGCCTTCCGCTTCGCCTGCTGAGGAGCAGATCCCTCCGCGACTGAATCGGAACAGGTTCCTGGAGACAAAGTCGCTGGAGAGGAACGAACCACGGTCGGGCTGGCCACCACGGGGCGACCAGAAGAAGACGAAGAACCCGAGTTGTCCCTATCTTGGCTACAACTTGGGAGAGGATTGCCGGCGGCGGAAAAGCATAGGCGTCCATCCCCTCCCAATCTAACGAGAGCGCATCTAAGCCCATCGCTAGGGGGTCCAGTACTGGAGAGACATTGGTAGGTAATTAGTGATTTAGACATGTCGCGAACAGGTCTATTAGAGGAGTGCCGAATTGAAGACACAACCCCTTGAAAACCACCGGATTCAGTTGCCACTCTGTCGGAGGAGGGGCATCTGGTCGCGACAGTGCATCCGCCAAGATGTTTTTGGCACCTGGGATGTGGACTGCTCGAATGTCCAGGTCCACCTCGTCCACCAGCTCGAACAGCTGGAGCTACACGCGTAGCAGAGACTCTGCCCTGGTGGACCCCTGCTTGTTGATCGACCAAGCAGCTGATGAACTGTCCGTGTGGACTAGCAGACACTGACCTCGCAAACGTGTCTGCCAGTGCTGAATGGCTAGACCAACTTCGTCCAACTCGAGGACGTTGATGTGCTGGTTCTGGTCCGACTGAGACCAGACCCCCGTGACCTGCTCGTGACCCATATGTGCCCCCCACCCCTGGGTGGAGGCGTCCACAAACAGGTGAGCTGAGGGGGGACGAGGGCGAAGTGGAACTCCGGAGAACACACTCTCGTCCACCCGCCACCAAGCCAGGAAACGATGGAGATCTGGGGTTAAAGCTATGGCATGACGGCAACGCGTCTCCCTGATGTGGGGGTTCAGGAACACCTGTAACGGGCGAAGGAACAGCCTCCCCCTGCGGGTCAGGTCCTGAGCAGATGTTAGTAACCCCAACACTCTTTGCCACTGACGAAGGGAGAGCGACGCGTCGAGCGCGCGATCCATCAGACGATCGTAACGAGCCATCCGCTCCCTCATGACGAACCCGCAGAACAGCTGAGTGTCTAGGATGGCCCCTAGGAACTTCAGGCGAGTCGCCTGAACCAGGTCCGACTTCTCTAAGTTCACTAACCACCCCAGACTACGGAACAGGTTTATCGTGAACCTGAGCTGCGCCTCGAGCACGACAGGAGAACGGTCGTGAGCGAGACCATCGTCCAAATACATTAGGAACTGAATGTCGCACTGGTGCAGGAATTGGACGATAGGCTGAATCACCCGTGTGAATAGCCAGGTGGTGGACAGGATCCCGAACGGTAGAACGTTCCACTGAAAGTGTCTCCCGTCCAGAATGAAACGGAGGTACATTTACCTGCGATCCCGATAGTGAATCGGAACGTGCAGGTACGCATCCTGGAGATCGAGAGACACTATGCTGTCTGAGCGCTCCAGAGATCGCATCACAGAGGGAAGCGTCAATAGTCGAAAATATGGCGGCCGAACGAGGTAGGAGCGGTTGAATACCTTCAAATCGTGAATGAGCCGACATTTTTTCGAATTCCTTTTGTGTATGACGAATACCGGGGAGTAAAACCCCGGCGTAAGATGCGGGGTCAGGACCTCCTACATCACCCCTTTGGAGATTTAAATCTCCACCTGTTCCAACATCAATTGGAGCCGGTCTCTTGCTAAGGGACGCTCCGTTGGAGAACAAGCTGAAGCGAGTGACCTTTGCAAGCCACTGGCGAGAAGATGCGAGTCAAGTAGAATCAAACATAAGGCGACCGACTAGCGAAGCGAAGCTTGACGAAGCTTAGCGAAGCGAAGACAGGCGAAGCCTACGCTCGAATGCTGAACGAAGCGAATGACAGACGAACGCTCCGCAATAGTCAGGCCTAAGGTGATGGACAAGCTGAAGCGAGTGACCTTTGCGAGCCACTGGCGAGATGATGCAAGTCAAGTAGAATCAAACCTATGGCGAATGACTAGCGAAGCGAATGCTTGACGAAAGCTTAGCGAAGCAAATGACAAGCGAAGCCTACGCGCAAAGCTTAGCGAAGCGAATGACAGGCGAACCCTCCGCAATAGTCAGGTCTAAGGTGATGGACAAGCTGAAGCGAGTGACCTTTGCAAGCCACAGGCGAGATGATGCGAGTCAAGTAGAATCGAGCCAAAGAGAACGACAGGTAAACCAGTCACTAACGAAGCAAGTCACAAGCGAGAAGATGCCAGCCAAGCTGAATTCCACCTAAGGCCTCCTTAGGTGAATAGCTAGCGAAGCAAGTAACTGGCGAAGCTAGTAATTGGCGAACCCTTCGCAAGACAACACGTAGTCAATCAATCCTAAGGCGAATGACCGGCGGAGCGAATGACAAGCGTAGGCCTACGCAAGTCAGACAAGACGAAGCGAGTCAAAAACCCCAGGCGAACAAGGGTACTGGCGGAGGGTCCGCTTAGACCGTGCGAACCAAGCAGTAACCCGACGCAGGTGAGAGAAAAACAAGCGACATGACTTGCAAGTGCAAAGCATGCAACCACCCCGCCAGGCAGCACACACCTAGCACATGTCAACAAGGCCCCTTGTAACTCAACACCTGGTAGAAAACAGATTGTCTAACAACCTGCTAACGACGAACGTAGTTAGCAAGAAAAGTATCTCTTAAATTAATAAGCAGATATAATAGCAATAGCAACAAAGCGCTAACAAAAACCTAGTCACAGAACAAAACACGTCTGTCTTGCCCTTCAACAAATAGGAGAGTGACCTATTCCGGTACTGACGTCACGAGACCAGGCAGACGTACCTGCCCTTGGATAGGGATTTTACGCACCCTTGACTCCACTTTCAAGTTCGTCTGTGTTAAGGTTGAAATAGAATTACCTATAGGAGGTAAGGCATAGTAGGTCTGGTCAACAGATAGGTATTTAAATAATAGATTGTAAAATAATGATTTTCTTTCAAGCAGCATTAAACTTTGAAATAAATCTGGTCAAGTCGTTTTGCGCAAAAGAATGACATTGCATGATACACTACTTCTTATCAGACATTTCAAAATAGCGCCTTACTTCAACGTGGTATAACTAATTTTCACCATGCAAATATCTGCTCTTCAATCTAGAGGTTCAGTGCTGATATACATCTATTCATGACGTTATTGATGTCATTACTCTTTTCGAAATTAGTGTATAAACCATTGCAAAAAGATAACGGCATTACTAGTACTCTTGACATCTTCACAACATCTCTTCTCTTTCCGCCCTTGACTTCACGTTTCGCATTTTCTGTGCTAAGGCCAATCAGAAGCATCAAACTAAACTTTCGATGTCAACAACAAAGGCGTTTGCAGCGATACATTGCAACATAGGCCTACTAAACGAAGGTAGATTTTAAGTCAAAATAGTTTAAGTATTTAGTATCTGTCTCCAATCATGTGCTACAATCCTCATCATGATGAAATTATCCGAGTAGACTCATATAGCTCATTAAAATGTGCTGTCTCCCGAAAGCATTAAATTGATGCGAACTCTGGAACTCCATCCCAGCCACAGAAATGAAGATGCTGGAGAGGGCAGATCATCATTGCATCAAAACCATACAAGGACATCCTAAAAGAACACCTTCCGATATGTACCAGAGTCTTCTTGGATGGCATATTTCTAAGTTTAATCCTTCATCTTCATCTAAGAGCTGTTCCCCAACAAATCCTCCTCGCTAGATTCATAGAACACAGACAACAGTGTTTTCCCAAGCATTATGGATTTCTCCCCGATGTATGTCGTTAGGAAACTCCACAAATATGATCTCTTGATACATTTAGAAACATTCCTTGACACTAACGATTTCCCCAGCCACTAATCATGGAAGAAACTGACAGCTGTGACGATCCACAATGTGCAAACTACGCTATGGTCTGACAGAGAAGAATTGACAGCGAATTCGAAACATTCAGAAAAATCCATCCGAATGTTGAGACATATTCCGCTTGGAAGCTGTGTAAGCTATACCCGGACACTGCAGTCAATGTTCAACTTCACGTCCTACTCTGTACATATATGAGAACTTTAAAGATAGTCTAACCTCAAAGGGGGGGAGGGTAAGCTTCGCGGAAATGATTCTGACAACAGTAAAGAATAACGACACAAAAGTATCGGATTACAAATTCACCCCAAAATAGTAGAAAAAAACGTTTTTAGAAAATACTTCATTTTTACAGCCGCCAAACGTTTTATTAGCCAATCAGAGGTGTGACGTGTTACTCAGGAGTCCTGCTCAACGAGTAGCTGGCTGGTTCCGGGTCAGTTTGTACCAAAACCGGTTCGTGCCAGGGTCGGTTCGACCGGGTCGGTTCGCCCCAGTTTTAATATGACAGATATAGTAGATGCTTGATGTAATAAAGTTTGTAAAGGGTTCCGGATCAGTTGATGCTTGATGTAATAAAGTTTGTAAAGGGTTCCGGATCAGTTCGTACCAAAACCGGTACGTCCCAGGGTCGGTTCGCCCCAGACTTATTGTAGATGTAGTAAAGATGAATAAAGAGATGTTTTTACATTACATGACATTGTTTGCGTATGCAATCAGCCGCTTGAAGATTTGGTACGTACTTATCGGATTACGAAAATTGAGGTAGGTGAGTTTCTGTTTGTTTGTGCAGACTTCATGAAATAATTAAGAGTTTGTATGAAATTGACACATCCGTGAGTAGACCCCTCAGTTGTGTACACATATTTATTCAAGGAAGCCTTTGATCTGGATTATGCTAACTGCTAATTCATCCCTACTACACTGAGTTGGGTAACTGCATGCAGTTCACCACTCCAAAAATGGCGGCTGGTGAAATTCATGCGCATGCCTTGATCATTTACCAAAGAACATGTAGATGCCATGTTAACCTTTATGGAGTGTGTAAATACAACATAATCTGCGTTTGCAAAATTGAAGCGGGAGAAGGGTAATCTGTTGACAGAATTGAACACGAAGAAGGGTAACTTTTAAGTTTACTTTGTACAAAGGCGATAGAATGCCATGGACAAACACCTATTGCTATTGCACATTCACAGTAGAACACTGATAGCACCAAATTCAATCCAATCTAGTCGCTTTCTCCATAAAGAAATAGACAGACAGACAGTAATAGTTTATTTAAGTGTCACAACATACTTTTTACGGTTAAAGCTATATTTTTCCATTTTGTAAAATCAACAGAGGTAAATTAATTATTAAGAGTATTAATAAAATTGCATGTTAGGGAATCTAAAAATATATAACGGAGGTCTGAATAAAAGCTACACTCAGAGGAAATGAATCTCGGACTCCACTTTATCACAGAAGGAACATATTCTAAGACTCAGAGGGGTAGGGGGTCTGCTGTGTCTGCCTGTCTCTATGTGTAGTCGGAGTGATCCACAACGTAGTCTTGATAGATATTTTCGATATTTCAGCGTAAATCTACTGCCATTGTCTTTTCTTTGTGTCATTTTGAAGTGTCAGTTCTATAGAGTTACTGCGTGAATGTCCATCGCTGACCATTTCCGTTATGTCAGTCTCTTATTCTAACAATGAGATCTCGCTTTGAACAACGTAAGTCAAGCGATAACAAAGATTTGAATGAAGAACAAGCGAATGTACCAAAAGATCGGGATACATATCTCGTTACTATGTCTCATGTTTATCTATTCCATTATTTAACAGTTGAAATGAAATAACAGCACATATGTAGGATACAATCTCAAAGTATTTTGATTCAATAAAACAATTCATTAAACAATGTGTTTCCACAATTATACAAAATTGGATCGGCAAACAAACCAGAATTCATGCTTATCCTACTCAACGAAAAACGAGACTTATGCGACGTATATATCTATATCATTTTACAAATTAAAAGAAATACATATCAATTTTTGCACTACATTGTGATGATTTTCTAACTAGTTCGCATGTAAACAACACTTTACGATGTCCATATTGATTTAAATAACTAACCTGTTGTCACAATATGATTGCACATCGGTGTGCATCATACATACTAGTGAATGACCGGCTGCTATCACCGACGAAACAACAGAACATAATATTCTTAAATTTAGTTGGCTGAATATAACATTCCTAATTTTGATTGGCTCACTATGTCCAGACTGAATGTCGCCTATATGTGTATCTTTATTTTAACTAACGACAGTTCAGTATCACCAGTTACGTCATATGACAGGACGTTGGCAATATCTTGACGCGCCACCTCTTATATAATTGAATCGGTCCAGTGAACGATATCTGGCATCAAAGCAAAGGTGTTAATGCATTAAGCGCAATTAGTGAGTGTTGATTACATGACTAACCTCTGAACAATATAGAATTAATATAGAAATTAAAAGCTAGATTTTCAGCATTCTACATTAACATTTCATCGATTTTACCCAAATAACATGATATTGATGGAACAGAATCTGAAAGAAAATGTGTACCGAAAAAGAAAACGCCTTTTTCATTTCGATTTCAAATTAATCATGATTCCTTATCATAGATACATCATTGTAGGCTTTAAAATCTTTTGACATGTTCACCCGCCACATTTCTCTACAGTTGTATAACACTGAATAAAATAACTGTCTCAATGTAAGTAAATGTACAAGATTATAAATTTAACGATAGCTCGATGTTTTTCCCTCTAAAAACTGTTAACCAGTAACAATGTTGAAAATATATTATAATGCAATTATTCTATTATGAATAAAAAGTCGCCATGAGAAATAATGACTCAGTAGACCTCAAACTATACAGGCCTCTTGAAACTTAAAATCAAGCACGATACGTTGCAACATACGCCTACTAAACGAAGACAGATTTTAAATAAAATATTTTCAAGTATTTAGTCAACTTTCTCAAATCCTGTGCTACAATCCCCACCATAATGAAATTGTTGGGGTAGACCACAATGCTTAACGCTTGAATATAATAGACTTGATCTACATTTAGACTGGAAAACACTTTTAATTCGTGCAATTTCTCCGCTTATTTTTGGTCGCAAAATTTGCGAAAACTTGAGTGTACTTAAGTGTCTCTATGTCTGTCAACATACTCGATGGCTTTTTAACAAAATGTGAAAAATCTACTTCGATTTGCAGCATCGACTCGATCAGCTTCGACAGGTTTGTTTGATTGCTGATTTCATTCTCATAAAACGTTTAATCATTTGCAAGTTTGATAGCTTTACAATTTTAGATTATACATATATTTTGTAATTCTATCGTAGGCATGTAATAGGTGAACTATTAGAATCATCACTACTCTACAGTAGGGGAAGGTTGGGTAAGTTGAGCCACTGGGTTAGTTGAGCCAGCATGCTTTTCTCAAATATCATGCATGATCATGTGACCAAATGCACCATACTTGGGAGGTCATGTCACGTGACTCTCCTTTCTGTCATTGCTGAAGTTTTTTGCAGCAGTGATGAGTGATGAGAGACAAAAGAGTCAAAATGTCAACTCAAAGTGAATTTCACTAAAGCAGATATGTTGGTTATCGTACATTAAACGTTAAGGAATATTTCTGTGTCTTTATTTTTTCTGAAAAGTAAATGCATTAAAGTATTTTCACATATATTCCCATTTAAATATTAACAGCCATTTCTTTAAAATTGCTGTTTATATTAAGATGGTGAATGTTGGGGTAAGCTGAGCCAGTAATGATGGGGTAAGTTGTGCCAGCCTGGAGTGGCTCAACTTACCCCATTCATACATCACATGATTAAGTGTCCTATTATTTGTAGAAACCTATGTTGAAATGATAGTGCCTGAAAGCACACAGTCTATGCACAGAGCAAAACTAGAGGTGAAACAAATTTAGTTTTATCAAATAATTGTTGGATTTTTGTGGATATAAATTTATATCGATTTTATAAGTTAGTATTACGTTTAATCACAAGCTCTTAACACTTATGAAGTCTTTTATAATTTGTGCCTGAAAGCAATTCAAACATGTCTTTCTTCAATGTTGATTGTTGCTGTGAAAAAGTATTGAAATGCATTTAGTTGTTTATTCTAAGGATATAAGATATCAATATTATCATGTTCGGTAATGTCTTCATTTCTTTATCAAGTTCAATAATTTGTGTCTGAAAGCACCTGTTGACACACATATTATAAATGGCATTGGAATGCTTCTTGATTAGTGCTCATATATGTGTCGAAAAACAATGGTTGAAGAAAATTCAGCTATTAAGTTGTGGATATGAGATTAAAAAATAGACTGATTTTGATTACTATTTCAATTTTGCTTATTTTTGTGTCTGGCAGAGATTGCACAATTCTAATATTGTAGTTCTTGAATAAATGATATTACAAATTATTTTACTTTATATTATCCTTTTTAATATAACCCATTAAGACCAATGGATCAACTTACCCCATGCACATGATCAACTTACCCCAGTCTCGGGGTAAGTTGAGCCAAAAAATAATTTTCATAAAAATGCGTGTCAAAATGTCAACATGCACCCAATCCAGGTGTTATGACTATGTTATGTGCAGTATGGCCTGTCACATGTATTGGGCCAACAACATTAAATTTAACTTGCATATTTTAAGAATTATACAGTCCTAACCAAAAAGAGGCTCAACTTACCCCCACCCTCCCCTACTGCAGTACCGAATGTAAACGATGATTTTATTTGCTAAGGGACGTAACTCGTGATCACAATTGATGTCGCTGCTTCGTTGCACAACTTTTTATATCTTTGAGGGCAAGGTAAAAAACGGATAGATTTTTATCTAGATACGTTTTCTACGGAACCGTAGAGGGGACATTTCCCGAGAATTGTTTTTTTTTCAATATTAAGTCGTGGCCACGAGTTAATATGTCGTGGCCACGAGATAATAAGTCGTGGCCACGAGATAATAAATCGTGGCCACAAGATAATATTTCGTGGCCACGAGATAATAAGTCATGGCCACGAGATAAGATGTCGTGGCCACGAGATAAGATGTCACAACTTCTTATCTCGTGGCCACGACATCTTATCTCGTGGCCACGACTTATTATCTCGTGGCCACGACTTATTATCTCGTGGCCACGACATCTTATCTCGTGGCCACGACATATTAACTCGTGGCCACGACTTAATATTGAAAAAATAATTCTCGGGAAATGTCCTCTCTACGGTTCCGTAGTTTTCACCTTCCCACAACTGTAGAAATTTGAAATATTCATATGAAAGTCCAATGTTAGATTTATTTACATACATGTAATAATATAAACAGGTGAATACTTCATATCTTCAAAAATCTTATGTCTGTTTCATCGGTCATATTGATTACGCATATCGGTCATTTTCATGAAAAGTGTACATTTTGAAAGATGAAAAACAGAAAATCTAAATGAGCAGTAATGATGATTTATTTTTTGATAGTGAATATACATTAACTCAAGGTAATGAATTCAAAAGCATAACCTTTTTAGTTTTTGTATATGTAGATATAAAAATAAAAATATATCCAAAAAAGAAGGGCAAAATACTGGATTGTATTTAAACATATACAAATACATTTTATCAAAAAAATATATTTAAATAGGTTCATGGAAACAATGTGGAAAACAAGACAGGGACTCTTCTGTCTGACCAACGTAAATTTAAAATTTACCTTTGAACGAGCAATTTTCACCAAAATGGCACAATAAAACATCTTCAAAAATACAATTTTAAATATTTGTTTTACTCTCATAATGCATTCAATACTTAATTATCATCAATACTTAGAATAGAAATAAACATAAAACAATTTTGTTTTATTCCGTACATAAATGTATACTACACTCTCTGAAAATTACTTATATATATCACGAAATGAATATCATCTCATTCAATCTCTAACGTTCTTCTACCTGAATACCAATGTGATTGACTTACAAGAAGCCCTTATCTTTGTCACTGATTAAGTATCCATCAAACCATACGTTGACATGGAAATACATAATTATCTGTCATCGCATCTGCAATTTACGTATGCATGTATACTTATATATCGGAACTAACTAAAACATCCAGTCTTGCTGGTGAGTGGATCGATTCACTAACTGACTGTTTGTGCCTTGCATGAAGTCGACACTGTTCATCAAATGCGTTCATGAACGATCAAATTGTACTTGAGACTGACACATTATCACTCTAGTATCTGTCACTATGGCTGAAGACGAAATGCTGACTTATCTACGAGGAAAATACGATTCATATAGCACGATGGGCGGAATGGATGGCATCAATTTAAACGTCTGGTCTCTTTCAAAGGAAATTAAAGCGATCGTTGACGACTTGCACCCAGAAACAATAAAAAGGTATGTATATTTGACTTGATCTGATTGGTGTTGTTTCCTGGAATAAACCTTTTGGAAGTTTTAAGTAAGAACTGTTGTATATTGAAAGTACATGACCCGTCTCTTTGTTTCACGTTGCACACAAAACCAACTGAGAGTTCATACATTGTAAGTAAGACTTCTCCATATAGCTTTGAAATTGTTTTACTTCAAAATTTTAGTTCAAAATATACACATCTTCGAGGTTATTTGAATGTGAACTGTTGTAGAAAGGTTAGCTCCAGTTCCATTAGACATACATGCCATTTAGATAGTGAACAAATCTAACATTATTACATTTGGGATAACAATACCTTCAATAGTACAAATTATTGTACTTTTTCGGGCCGAGTCACTTGCGGGATTCGAACCCACACCCTCAGAGTAAGGTAAATATCGCCAGCACTGACCGACCAACATGTCACCACACGACTAGGCGAGGATTCCTGTTGATGCTGATGCTCCGTCTAATATCCCAGGAGGCAAATGGTTGGCGCAACGGTGTATAGAGTTAACTGAGATAGAAATATATGTTTACTGATTGATTAAGTGGAGCACACCTTGATTTACAGATACTACGGGGAAGGTATGATAATACCGGAAGCACTGGAAGAGTTGCGGGTCCTGGATGTGGGGTGTGGAGCCGGAAGTTTGGTTTTCGTCTTGAGTCGACTGGTCGGAGAACGAGGGTCAGTGGTCGGAGTGGACCTCAGTCCAAACCTTGTAAGTGATTCGAATCAAATTGAAATAGGACAGCGAAGTCTGTACTGAAGTTCTTATGGATTCAGACGGCTAACTGAATGTTAATTAGCTTAAATACCGGTTTATTTATATTAGTTAAAGTCAATGTAAAGATAGTTTGTAAGATTATATTGACAATCTTGTTTATTGTTGGTTCAAATGGGGTGATCTACAATGTAATGCCGCTTTCAGTAATATCTTATTCAATTGATGGTGATTATTATCACAGCTGAATAACATTTACAATACCATGTGACCTCGAATTTGGAGTGACCTACGGAAATCAGTTGTCGGTATTGCAGATAATTCCAATGGAGTAGTGCTACCAATATCTACTGCATATACAACAGTACTCTACAGCAGACAATGTTGCCGAGACACTTATTGGACTCGAACAGCTGATCTCTAGATCGGAAGCCAAACACGCGCTTTCCCACCCTTCTTTCAAAACATATAAATTAGGTGATATTACATATCAAAGGAACGTCTTTGTTGGTCTGTGTTAAGCATGGCAGATATGTTTATTAATTATTTTAAGTTGAATATTTTGTTCAGTTTTATATATATACATGCATATTCATAAATTTGACAAAAACCTTCTTGTAGATTTCAGAATGCAAGAAATACCAGGACTATCACAGACAGAAGTGGGGTTACAAACAGTCCAACACGGAGTTCCACGTGGCCAATATGGAGGACCTGTCCATATTTGGAGATCAAACTTTTGACGTAATCGTGTAAGTGTAATCGTGTACCACTACCACTTTCCAATTGTAAGAACATTTTAAATACAATCCTGTAAAACTCCTTTCTCTAATTTTCTCCATTTTTGATTACCATCTTACTCCCT
This sequence comes from Gibbula magus, assembly GCA_936450465.1. Classification (NCBI taxonomy): domain Eukaryota; kingdom Metazoa; phylum Mollusca; class Gastropoda; order Trochida; family Trochidae; genus Gibbula; species Gibbula magus. Next base: position 56,698,842 of record OW388292.1, on the reverse strand, counting down.
TGCTAGCCTTTTTCATTTGACAAAATATACATTGAAGGCATTTTGAAGGGTGATTACATTGATAAATGTTAACAAATTTTGAGAATAGGTATCTATGATAGATAGGTATGTATCTATACATTGTGAATGACATTTCACTAATATTCCCAATTCCTCATTTTGTTCAGGTCAACTGGTGTCATCTCATTAGCCAAGCACAGACAGAAAGTGTTTAAAGAGATCTTCAGGTTGCTAAAGGTGGGTGTGAAAAGTACATTAACGACGGCGGTTAGTCTTAAAATATTTTCGTTTAACCATGTTTAGAAATAATCTTTAATGTACTATCAATATTCGGTGATGATAAAACATGATAATAACACAAGAGGAATTTTTTTTTCAAAGGCAGATAATGACATGAATGACAATGAACGTCACTGGAAATGACTTGAATTTCAGTACTAATGACTTGAACGTCACTAGAAATAACTTGAATTTCACTGATAATTACTTGAATGTCACTGGTAGTGAGTTGAATGTCACTGACAATGACTTAAACATGGTTGTAAATGACGGTAATAATCAACCTTTATATATGATATATATATATATGAACGTCACTGACAATGCATTGAACAGCAATTGACATGACTTGAACATCATTTGTATTGACTAAAACATCACTGGTTATTACTTCAACATGTTTGTCAATGACCGTATTAATGTACATCAGTACGTCAGTATAACTGTCAATTGATTCAATATCACTGTCAATGATAAACTCTTCTCATACGAATAACTAATAAAGGGCTGGTTAACAGGTTGGTGGCGAGTTCTGTTTCGTGGACACCTTTACTGATGTGCCGCCGACCTTTGAACTGAGGGAAGACAATGATTTGTGGGGTTTGTGTCATTCATGTCTCAAACGTGGATTATGGCTAATGATTATTATACGTCTTTGAAATATTTAATGCCATTGGTCAGTTCACACCACGTGATCGAACATACCCTCCCTGTAGATATACCACCAGGATATGGTGGCATGTTAACAATGTTATCATGCATTAGGGGAGTACATTAATAAAAGTATGTCAACCACAAGGTTCAATGAATGCATCAATATATACCAATACTACTGAACTAATGTTAACACAACTCCAGATATATATATACGATAGAAACGGGGCATACCTTCTCCGCTAGCTTCTTATCTCTGGTGTTAACTAAACTATTTATCTTGCCAATCCAAATATCTTTAATTATAATTAAAACATATCTGTCCATAACTGAAATATTTTTAATTTTTACTTGAAACATCTCTCACCATATTGAAATAACTTGAATAAAATATATCTGACAATTATTCATCATCTTTGATGAATTGAAACCATTCTGATTAGACACATATACTAATAATTGAGATATACCTGACAATACTTACATCATCTTTATCCGCAATGATCATATGAATATGAATTATATTGGCGTCATCGTTAACAATTTGATGTTCTGTAACTACGTCTTCGTGCATCTATTATCTTTATTTCTATCGTTAACAGGGAGTGGTGGGGCATCTGCTTATACTTTGGACGAGTTCGAATCTATTGTGGCCGAGGCTGGTTTTACCTCACCATATCTGACAGATACCAACCGTGTCGGGATAACGGAGGACTTCAAAATACGTCTCGGTAATCGACAACACACTGTAGTTTTAAAATATCTAATACGGCTTTGTCGTATTATGTGAGAAAACTTGTCAATTGTTAATGGGTATTTATTGATCTGTTGATGTCGTTATAATGTTTGCAATGTGCGGATAAGGTTTCATGTTTTACAAACTCTATACATATGTATTATTGTCCTCAGGACTACTAATGCCCATACACAACTGTATGTCTGTCGTTCACACTACACTGTAATGATAATTTGTTTGTACATGTGCGTGTTAATGATGTTATGTAATATTATATTATGCAACTAGATATATGTGATGGGCTTCATTTTTAGAAATTCATCAATTATTACAGGGGGAAGAAAATACTGTTCGGCTACCTTCAAAATGTTTCGTCTCGATGCATCCAAAAACTTGAAATCAAACATGGGAGCGAATACAGCAACTGTGACATACAAAGGACCGACTGAACAACTCAATTGGGATGTGGACACTACATTCAAGGTTTCACTGGATCATCTGGCCTAAAGAGCTTTAAAATTGCATATTCATTTTGAATAAAGTATATTATTATAAATCCACAATTACTGGGGGGGGGGGGGGGGGGGGGGGGGGGCATTTGTTGAAAGTTCAATGCAGTACTACCAATTTGGGACGTCCTCACTTTTCACCGATTTTGTCACTGATCACAGATTCTCACGACATGCCAATATTTGTGACGGCTCTCAGTTATTCGGTGATAAATTAAAGTGAAGGCGTAACAAATACTAGGCGGAAAATCGCATCATAACATATCAAAAGTAAAGTTCGGAAAGTGTGCCAGTATTCCCTCAAATATTGAAAATGAAGATTCATTATTCATAAAATAAATGCATATCAATGCATTTTGACCTCCAACGAAGTGGGAGGAAACTAATGATAGAAAGAAGAGCAAGATTAAAATTTTCTGGATAACAACTTCCCTAAGGGACATTTCCGATAATCTGTTTATCCGTCATCCACAATTGTCGCTTGTTTTGTATTGTACCTTAAGATACTTCAATTTAATAGCTTTCTAATCTAGTTACATATATGTCACCTGTCAAGTGCTCGATTTAACATCCAGAAAAAGTGACATTGCCGTGGACATTGATCATTACCTCTTGTACCCACATCCATGGAGTACTGAACATTACCTCTTGTAACCACATCCATGGAGTACTGAACATTACCTCTTGTAACCACATTCATGGAGTACTGATCATTACCTCTTGTATCCACATCCATGAAGTACTGAACATTACATATTGTAACCACATTCATGGAGTACTGAACATTACCTCTTGTAACCACATCCATGGAGTACTGAACATTACATATTGTAACCACATCCATGGATTACTGAAATCCACTGTGCCACCATTATAAGATGGTTAAAGGCACTAATGGAACCTGATAAGGAGGGCGGGTTGAAGAGGGGGATATATTTATATATCGGTGTGCAATAAGCCTGTGGTTATATAATATAAATTTATAGATTGGTCAACATCTCACTTGCACTCTGATCCCCTTAGAAAATGAACTCTTCCAACAAGATAACAAAGACAGAATAACTATAACTATGGAATATATTTTAATTATTATTGATGATGTGAATGTATGTTCAATGTTCTCTGTATAATGGTACGATAGGAGTACAAGCCGTGCAATAGTTTGAAAATCATGTTTAGTTCGGCAGGAATGATTATTTAAACTATGACACCTGCTTATAGGTTGGTGAGAGAGTTCCAGTTGGTAGAGAACTGATGAAAATTCTTCAGTCAACTCGTTTCCGTCAAATGTTTGAGATAACCGGAAGTGTAAAAGCTGTTCCTCCAAAGAAGGTAGGTTGAACTGTTTATTGATCGATTATTTGTTAGAAATGACAGGTCTTGATAATTTTACAGTGACACTGTATACAAACTGTATCTATCTAAGCAAAACAGCAGTATCTCCACCTATAATAAAACATTACAACTTTTTGAGGATGTAAACATTATTGGTATCTATCTATCTAGAAATTACAAATGCCATATATCTTTGCTGAATCTGTCAAAGACATTGCATTTGCTTATTTTGATATTACAAAATTGATGACTTAAATATAATATTAATAACATAATATGCATGAAATCGAAAAACAACAGTCGTGGGTCATACTGAAACAATGAAATAACGAACCAAAATTTATTTTTGTGTTTGACTTTATGAATAAAATGTAAAATATAAACCATGACCTCTTATTGAGTGTCAAGTTAAGTAACAGTCTATTTCATATTTTGGTATGATATGGCCAAAATAAAAGTACCAACCAACTTATATATATTTACTTATACTTATTTACCGTTATTAGATATCCATTATGCGTTGTATTACTCTATTCTCCTAATTTCTATCATGACAAATATTTATTGACAACATTTCGTATTTCGAAGGTGACTAACAGTACAGTAATAACTTTACTGTACAAATTTATCTTTCCTTCCTAGATGTGGGATCCTTTTGAACACATTCGCCAAAGGGAACGTGATGGTGAATTTCTTCAAAGTGTCTACACCATATCTCTTTGAAGCACAACTCGTCATGTACATGTGTATGATGAATCGTGATATTATAATCAGTATGTAATCGTCTATAAATTGTAAAATCTATGGTATTTAAATGGTAATGTTGATTCATGAATGACTGATTTATATTTTTTAATTATAGACTAGAACGTGGTTCCGTTAGCAATCAGTTTCATTTCAAATTATATTACATTGGGAAACTGATTTTAGATTAATACACTGACTATTGTCTGAGCTAGTGTAGCAGAAATTCAGGTTGCGCTGCTACGATAGCACAAAGTTGATGAAATGCAGCATGGCACTCATTAATGGTGACTGACGCGAGTTATATATGACTACCGAGGAAAGTTAGCTGAAAGTGGTGTCAAAACGTAATATTTCAGTAGTTTGCAACACATTGTTAATATCTTACTTCAACAGCATAGATATATTTAAGTTTCTCTCTGAAAATAAATTGTTTTACATTTGATTTGAAACTATTTTATGTAAACATTCAGTACAACGTATACACATCACTCTGTGGACGACGTATATGTTTTCTTCACAGTGTTGTGACAACTGTCTCTGTAGACACATAAACATCAGTTGATGACAGTTCGTTATCTCGGTTTCCTGGTCTGCATCTCAACATAATGTCCATAGCCATAGTGAGTGTTCCCATCATACTGCAGACAGCTATATTTAAATAGAACACGTAGTTATAGCTATCTGTCAAATCGTAAATGGCACCTGAAATAAAAGAAACATAATGTTTTGCAGTATGTTACACATGTGATCATGCAAACATCTTCATAATGTCTAAGCTTACCAGATAATTTGAATGAATCTAGTGTTTTCCTCAGGTTTAAAAAAGGGCACTTCTTCATCGAATTGATTACACATGTGAAGATAAATTACACTCAATTACAAGTACTTTTGCTTTCACCGTACAAGTACATTTTCAAGTAGAAATGCTTTAGAAAGGACTTTTTCAATCACTTACAAAATGAAAATGTTAACGTTACAACTGTCTGAAAATTGTTTTTACACTATTATGTAGTCTGAGAAAAGCTAGGCCATAGCTTCATCATGATTCTAAACGTCAGTTTGACTTATTTTGTATTTTTTTAAAACATGAACTGTTCGTGTCTCTGAAAACCACAGCTTTTGAAAAATCATCTTCTTGAATTTCCTGAAGCAGGAGTGATAAGCGAGTTAAATATGATTTTCTGACTTGTTTTTAGACATCATACAACAATGATGCGTCAAGTTAAAGAAGGTAGATAATGCTGACATCCATATTTAATTTCGTGGATGGTGCATGTGCAGGACCTTAACAACGGGAATGTTATGGAGTGCTTACCAATTTAAACTCTTTCCTGATCATTACAAAAAATACAACGTGTCAAATACACTCTTCACAAAAAGAAACGCAACAAAAAGATTTCAGCCAGAAAAAACGTTGAAAAGTGCATGAAATTCTTAACGTGCAATATGTGTGAGTAAAAGTAATGAGTACACAAGACTGAAGTGATTTTACACATTTCATTGAACGTTTGACAACTAATGGACCGGACAAGATGTCACGAGAATATTGCTTGAGTATCTCAAATTGCTCTAGCAAGACTTTCCCATCTTCAGCGGAGCACCTAGTGCCATTTATGGGATCGTTACACATGTTTCAGTGCAACTTAAGAACGAGCTTACGTCATCGACATGCATCGGCTGCTGACACTGCAGGACACGTTTCATGTGTGCGAAGATTATCAGACCAAACAATCTGAGAGAGGCGCGACTCGTACATAATGAGCTGTAGTTGGTCCTTTGCTACGACAATTACATTGACAATTACATTGACTTCAGCGTATCAGATGATTGACCAATATAGAGTCTTGGAATCTAAGAAACTAGCGATGTACATGTATCCGTTTCAGCAATGAATCTCATTATCTTCTCTAGCGTTGCGCGTGCGATATTGATGGACGGTAACGTGTATGGCGCCACAATGAACGTTTTGCACATAACTACATTAGATCATCAGTCTGTTCCAATAAGGCATCAGATAGTCTAAGCAACACATGGTGACAAGGCCAGACATTGATATTCAGCTACCTCTTGTTGACATACACAACATTTGATTTGATCCTTGCCATGATAAATGGATGTGCAGAACAAAAGAAGTTGTCTTTTGCCTACCTGTATTGTATTGTACTTTAATAATTCATATGCTCTTGTTTCAAAAGTTGAATCTTAAAGTTTTGTCTGTTGCGTTTTTTTAATGAGTGTATAACGCTATTCAAATAATGGTTAAAAGTCAATCTGATTATAATAAAATGTACTCAAGGCGCTAACTGTTCATAGAATTAACATGTCATACCGCAAAACACACCAAAAGCATATTCAACAGGATATATGGTCGTAAACCTTGGCTTGCATACTTGGTGGAGTTTACCATTTAAAAGCAACAATTAGACTACGTGTGCGAGTTTGATTTTAGAACTACGTCTATGTGTGCATTTGACTTAAGTCTTAAAATTTGATCCAATTTCAATATACACTTATATTTGAAGTTACATATAAAAGGAAGCCATTAAATGTTTGCAATAATTACTAATTCAATTTGCAATGAACATATGACAGTGTAATGCACACAAACACCCGCCTATTGAATACATCATGCCTTGTTATTATGCCTCTCACTCACCTCCAATGGGACCGGAAGTGAGGTCACCAAGTCCACCGACACTAAACAAACAGGAGAGAGCAAAAGGGTATTCATTGATATTCACCAACTGCAGCAAACCAACCTGATTGGCCGGTAAAAAGATGCCATACCCAATACCGTTACTAATAGAGGAAGCCATCAGAGTCGCGAAGGTGTCAGAATGTATGTAGCCTACACTTGAAACAGCCATAATTACACAGGAAAGAAGAATTACACGCAGCCCGGACATCTTGATGACAGACATAAGTATTCCTGCCAGAATACTTCCAAATACATTCCCTAATGTTAAAGCTGAAAGAAACAGAGATGATATTTCCAACTGAAAGCCTCTTCTTGTCGCCATATCCACAAGGAAGAATATTTGACTGGCAGCAAAGATGTATAATGGCATCTGCCACAACAAAAAAAGCAAAAATGATGGACTTTGACATAGATCCAGATGCAGTCTTTTTGCAAGGGGATCTTTTGAAGTTTCTTCTTGTTTTTCTTCTTCTCTTTTCCCTGTGATAATCCTCAAAACGAATCCACTGATAAACAGATTGAGGATGACTCCGCTCAGGAGGAGAAAGGTTCCCCTCCACCCATAAAGTTCCAGGAACCAGACGTTGAGTTGAGGAAACACCAGACCACCTACACCTGAACCAACCTTCAGGGCAGACACTCCCAGTCCTTGCTGTCTCCCGAACACTGCTGTCAGGATCACGTTGGATGAAAAATGGGCCAAACACATACCAGCTCCTAAAGCAGAGAAACATAAGGACCTTCAGAAAAAGTATCAAGTTTACTGTAATCTGGCTCTACTTTGATTTTCCAAAAAGGAGATGTACAGGCAATTTAAAGTACAAGAAGGTATGTTATACCATATCACCTTGTACTAAGATATTTTTCATATTTCATAAAGTTTACTTTAAAAAAAACAATACAGCATGTATCCTTTGAAATAACAATTTCAGCACCCCATGTGTTTGAACAGATATAAAACATTAAGCATCATACTCACCTGAATGAATTGAATCCTCAAAAAACTAAAACTGACTCTATCCGCTAGAAATATGTTGTGTTAGTCGCTTTTGAAAATACGGTATTCTTTGCCCCTGGGTATATATTTTGTAACATGAATGATTGGATCTGGACTGGAACTGATGCTTAGTTCACAGTATAAGCTTAGAACAACATGTATTCATATGTAAATGTAATTGTTTGAAATAATGAATCACATTTAAAGGTTTTACCGTTTACAACTCCAACAGTGATAATCACAGTATTGACATCGGTTGCAAAGGAAGCTCCAACATTGCCAACACATGCAATCAGTCCACCAAGTATGATAGCGTTACCTGGTTGTAGTTTCCTTACTGGTGGGCCACAAAATATCGCTGAAACATATCAAATTACAATTATGTTTTCTCTAGTACCATTTTTTCTTCTTTTTTCTTTTTCAATCGACATAAAAGTAATCCTTTTATGATGAATAGCGACTCCCGACCAATGTGCTTTCTCAAAACGAACATACCAACATATCAGAGGACATGTGGTACTAAATAACAACTTAAAGTCTTCCTTAGGTTTAAATGAAAGATGTAAATTCGCACAATATCAAGTACATGTATATGACAACATGATTTGACGGTGTCATCATGTTTATGGCGTCATATAATTCTGAATCATGTACTTGATGGTGTTATAACATTGTGACGTAATTAACTTGATGATATCAGGAGCTTCTGCAAAGTCTTCTGTCAAAACGATATTTTGGTTGAGATATTGCTTTATCTCATGAAAGCAATATTGCCTTTGTATTTTATCAAAAATAAATGGACTCACCTCCTCCAAATATAACCCCCATACACAGAGAGAGCATGAGAGAGGTCTGAGCTCTGCTGCTCTGGAATATGTCCAGGATTGGGACGAAGATGACGCCCAGTCCCGTTGAATATCCGACACAGATTATGTTAACCCAGGTACAGGCAAACACAGTCACAACCTTCTCTATCATGGACAGAGGAGTATCTGCTTCTGGTATATTTCTGCAATGGAAATGCTGTTCTTGTTAGTAGTTCGCCCCTCTCATTCGTTATATGCCACATTGCTGCAACCGGTATCGAAACATGATAGTTCACTGGTGGGACTGAAACCCTGATGTCGGGAAAATTAATAGACTATGCTTTCTGTCGCAGACTATAGTATTTCTTGGAAAACATGATGACCCCTGTAAAATAATATTCACCCGCAAGAAGTAATGTTAGGGGGCGATCTAGAGTTAAATGAGATCGTTGACTTGTTCCCAAGGGCTAACAAAGAATGGTCAAACATAACAGTAAAAGTCACATACGAAATGACGTCAGTAACAAGTCTCGCTTCAAGGTCAAATTGATAAATGTGCATGTTCGGTAAGGTAAAGTTTCGCGTGGTTACAAACATGGTCGAATGTTAATAAAGATGTTGTACCTTCTAAAAGTTAATTCGATGACACATCGTTGTTGTAGGTTGTCATGATCAAGCAAAAATGCCAAATTTCACTCTCAAGTGTTGCCTCGTTAAGGGATTCCATAATGTCGATTTATTAAAAATGCGGTTTTTTTCAGAAACATAAACAGGTATGTTTCACAATTTGTAATTTAAATTACTTGACTTGGCATTGTTTTAGTCATTTTTTATCACCAGTCGATTAAAATACCATCCTTTTGGTTAGTTTACATGATTCAAAATACACTTCTTACACAAACATTAACGATAGGTTGTTGACATTCATGCTTCTTTATCTTATGTGCTTGTACGCGAAGAGTTTTCCATGCTTTTATTTTAGAGTTAGATAATCAATTTATTTTGACAGTTTTAAATGCTGCGACGTGTCTTTGTTTGTAAGAATCTTTAAACATAAATACAACATGGAGTTGTACAAAGGAAATATAGAATACAAAAAGAAACTTACTTCACATTTGCATCCATTACTTTACAGCTACTCTTTCTAATCCACGGTTGCAAAAAGAAACACTGCTAGGATACATACATGCTTATCCGATGATATTCTGCATGTCTGAGATCTAAGGAATGTCCTTATCTAATGCACATTATGCAGGGACGCGTTTCCACCTGTCGGGCAAACAATGAATTGCATTAATCTTGAAAAAGGACAGGGTCTTTTAACTCTAGCCACAATGTTCCATCATTACTGCTACACCCTGAATTTTGGTATCAAGTTTTTAGTAGTGGACAATGACATACACGCAAACGCTAAAGAATATAAGGACATGGTTTGTAAAGATATATCAACAATTTCATACATCAGAGTATAATGATTTATTTTTATTCCTGTTCAAGTACATTTGGAGGGTTGAAATCGTTCAAAGTGGTTTTTGGCCTGAAAATGTTTCATTTTACTTAAAAATTCATAAAATGTAGAAAGTTAAATAATAAATAACATAAATAACCTCCTTATTGACAAGTCTTTACTGCAGGACGTCATAAAACAAGCCCCAAAAAACTCTTTTTGACTCTCCTAAGGGGATTCCATTACAACGATTTTTTTTTAAATTGTTAAAACACATAATGTAAACAGATAATGTTTTGAAATTTCTAATTTAGTTTCTTTCGTGGTTTAATGAATAGAAAGAATAAAAATAACAACTAATCTCATTGAAATAGGCCACATTATGTTTTGCCTTTTTACCCCAAATAAGCAGATACATTACATTTCCTTGGGAGGGATCGATGCTCTCCTGCACAATGTGAACAAATATGGCGACAGGAGAATGAAAAGGGTATTTTAAAAAGACCTTTTTTCTTTGAGCATCACAATCGTCAATCATCTGATGCATCTTTTCTGAGGTTGTCAGTCGCGTAGTATTGATGATCCTTGTTACTGTGGAATAATTTAAGTACTATTCACTGGCTTCTTTCCATATGTTACATATATGTTTCGTCTCGATGCATCCAAAAACTTGAAATCAAACATGGGAGCGAATACAGCAACTGTGACATACAAAGGACCGACTGAACAACTCAATTGGGATGTGGACACTACATTCAAGGTTTCACTGGACCATATAGACTAAACCCTCAGAATTGCATATTCATTTGCAATAAAGTAGATTATGGTAAAACCACAGTTCCACAAACCTTTAACCTAAATATTGAATCTGTCATTCAAGCATACATCAGAACCAGCACACTTCAGTTATGTAGAGAAATACACATTTGTGGTTAGTAAGTAAGTTGAAAAACATTGCAGAAATGAACCAATGGCAGTTCAGTTGCATTTGCTAAAACTGACTTTTTATCCTGAGTTATCAGTTATATTATGTGTAACTTTAGAAAAAATGCAGTACTTACAATTTGGGACGTCTTCACTTTTCAGCTACTTCCGAGATTTTGTCACTGATCACAGATTCTCGCAACGTGCCGATATTTGTGACGGCTCTCAGTTATTCCGGCATGAAATTAAGTGAATGTGTAACAAATACTAGGCGGAAAATCGCATCATAACATAGCAAAAGTAAAGTTCGGAAAAATGAAGATTCATTTATTAAAATAAATGTATATCAATGCATTTGGGCCTCGAACGAAGTAGGAGGAAACTAATGATAGAAAGAAGAGCTAGATTTAAATTTCTGGATGACAACTTCCCTAAGGGACTTCTCCGATAATCTGTTTATCCATCGTCCAGAATTGTCACCTGTTTTGTATCGTACCTTAAGATACTTCAATGTATTAGTTTTCTAATCTAGTTACATATATGTCATCTGTCAAGTGCTCGATTTAACATCCAGAAAAAGGGACATTTTCGTGGACATTGAGCATTACCTCTTGTATCCACATCCATGGAGTACTGAACATTACCTCTAATAACCACATTCATAGAGTACTGAAACATTACCTCTTGTAACCACATCCATGGAGTACTGAACATTACCTCTTGTATCCACATCCATGAAGTACTGATCATTACCTCTTGTAACCACATCCATGGAGTACTGAACATTACCTCTTGTAACCACATTCATGGAGTACTTAACAATACCTCTTGTAACCACATCCATGGAGTACTGAACATTACCTCTTGTAACCACATTCATGGAGTACTGATCATTACCTCTTGTAACCACATCCATGAAGTACTGATCATTACCTCTTGTAACCACATCCATGGAGTACTGAACGTTACCTCCTGTAACCACATCCATGGAGTACTGAACATTGCCTCTTGTAACCAAATCCATGGAGTACTGAACATTACCTCTTGTGACCACATCCATGGAGTACTGAACATCACCTCTTGTAACCACATTCATGGAGTACTGAACATTACCTCTTGTAACCACATCCATGGAGTACTGAACATTACCTCTTGTAACCACATCCATGGAGTACTGAACATTACCTCTTGTAACCACATCCATGGAGTACTGAACATTACCTCTTGTAACCACATCCATGGAGTACTGAACATTACCTCTTGTAACCACATTCATGGAGTACTGAACATTACCTCTTGTAACCACATCCATGGAGTACTGAACATGACCTCTTGTAACCACATCCATGGAGTACTGAACATTACCTCTTGTAACCACATCCATGGAGTACTGAACATTACCTCTTGTAACCACATCCATGGAGTACTGAACATTACCTCTTGTTACCACATTCATGGAGTACTGAACATTACCTCTTGTAACCACATTCATGGAGTACTGAACATTACCTCTTGTAACCACATCCATGGAGTACTGAACATTACCTCTTGTAACCACATCCATGGAGTACTGAACATTACCTCTTGTAACCACATCCATGGAGTACTGAACATTACCTCTTGTAACCACATCCATGGAGTACTGAACATTACCTCTTGTAACCAAATCCATGGAGTACTGAACATTACCTCTTGTAACCACATCCATGGAGTACTGAACATTACCTATTGTATCCAAATCCATGGAGTACTGAACATCACCTCTTGTAACCACATCCATGGAGTACTGATCATTACCTCTTGTAACCACATTCATGGAGTACTGAACATTACCTCTTGTAACCACATCCATGGAGTACTGAACATTACCTCTTGTAACCACATCCATGGAGTACTGAACATTACCTCTTGTATCAACATCAATGGAGTACTGAAATCTACTGTGCCACCATTATAAGATGGTTAAAGGCCTAATGGAACCTGATTAGGAAGGCGGGTTGAAGAGGGGGTATATTTACATATTGGTGTGCAAAAACCTGTCCTAATATAATATAAATGTATAGATGGGTCCACATCACACTTGCACTCTGATCCCCTAAGAAAATGAACTCTTCCAACAAGATAACAAAGACAGAATAACTATAACTATGGAAAATACTTTAATTACTTAATTAGTATTGATGATGTGAATGTATGTTCAATGTTCTCTGTAAAATGGTACGATAGGAGGGCAAGCCGTGCACTAGTTTGAAAATCATAATTTGTTAGACAGGAATGAGATTATTTAAACTATGACAATGTATTTTCTTGTAACACCTGCTTATACATTGGTGAGAGGGTTCCAGTTGGTAGAGAACTGATGAAAATTCTTCAGTCAACTCGTTTCCGTCAAATGAAGTGTAAACGCTGTTCCTCCAAAGAAGGTAGGTTGAACTGTTTATTGATCGATTATTTGTTATAAATGACAGGTCTGGATAATTTACAGTGACACTGTATACAAACTGTATCTATCTTAGCAAAACAGCAGTATCTCCATCCATAATAAAACTTGTTGAGGTTTATAAACATTATTGGTATCTATCTATCTAGAAATTACAAATACCGCATATCTTTGCTGAATCTGTCGAAGACATTAAAGGCCGCGCTTTTACTCCCGTGGGAGTAAATTCTTATCTCGGTCATCACATTTTTAGTGTAGGGGAGAGTGAAACGGAATCCTGTTAAACATCTGTGTTTATGTGGTACGTGTGTGTCGTGTGTCGCTATCTTAACATGGCATGAAGATGTAATCTGATAGTCTACAGAACCCCAGATATTTTGTATGTTTCGTATGATGAGGTTATATTTCCTTTAGAAAACGATCATATTGTTCAAAAACAGTGAGGGATATTATTGATATATATGTCGCATTTCATGAAAATAAAGAAGAAGGTCTGTGCATTTGTAAGTTCTTTATTGGATGGAATTTGTGTCTTATCTAATTTGTCATTCATTATTTAACAATTACTTAAGATTTTGCTTCTTTTGGCATATGCATATATACATGTAAGATTTACATATACAATCAAAATATATCCAATCATAAATCAATATATACAATCACAATATACTCATGTTTAGCCACCTGATTTCATTTATTTTCAATTTTAATAAATCTGGAAATTTGATGAGAACACCTATGAAGGTATCTAGTTCCATGTACCACACTTGGATATAGTTGTCAGGTTCTAATAGCACACACATTACAACTTGTATTAACATTATGATGACAGGATCTAAGAACATACTAGTGTAAGGGTTCAAACAATTCCGAATCTCTTTAAGAACAATTCAATACAATATGAGAAACCTATTTTGCCCAATATTATCTATTAAAACAATCACATTATATGATTTGATTTGATACATCTGAAATGAAAACATATAAATTAAGCAAATTACATTAATTATCCATTTGGTGCATACCTGTCTACTCAAAGAATTTTCCAACAAATCTATTCCAGATCCGTGCTTGATAGCTGTAGGTTGGTTTGACTAATTGTTTTTTGCCAGCTGTGTTTCTGTGCTGGTGTAACTGTGGCGCGAGTCTGCGGGCAGGTTGGATCCACTCACTAGTTGATTCTCTGTCCACATTCTCATTCCAGTACAGCACAGCCAGGTGACTTCTCCTGAAGTATTCTGTCCTTCCAAATGATATCCTCATATTGTGAAAAACATTCATGACATTATTGAAAGACTCTACGTAAGAAGTGTCAGTTGCAAACAAAAAATCTTTAGGCTTCTTATATATCAGACAATTTTGAAGGGCATTCAACAACATCAGTTATGATTATTTTTGATGGTTCATAATTCTCCACACTTCTGCATCTTGATGAAGGATCGCATTGTTCATGGCTATTTCCAAAATGATTGACAATATTGTCAAGTGAAGATCTAAATTTGAGTTCATTTCCCTGTGAATTTCTCAGTGAATGATGAATATGAGTTCTCACTGAGGATATCTTGTCGCTAAGCTCTTCATGCCATGTGACTCCATGTCTGTGTTGTGAACCTCTTGTGATTTTTTTATATTTCCCTTTCTACTGACTTCAAGGCATGCCACGTATCATTTTGATTGATAGTCAGTGGTTGTTCACACCGAATATGCTTATTGACTGACATGTTCCTGTCATGTGCATGCATCCTTACATACACAGGTCCGTCAGGGTGAGTTTCAAGGTAGGAATAGATGCGTTCAGTTCCCAAACGCTCATGACGCTGAGACACAGGATCATCTTCCTTACTGACAATCTCGTCAATCAGGACCTTATGAGTTTTGCTGCCAATACAAACAACATCAGTGTGTTGGGAATTCTTCATCCATCCATGCCTTGCATCTGTCATGATGTCGATTCTGGTGGCTTCCTCATTCTCAGATTGTAAAGCCGTGATCCCGATCTCCTCCCTCAACGCATCACTGCAGCTTTCTCCGTATTCTTCTTTCACACAGTTGCTGTACAGGTGATCTACTCCTTGCATGTTGGTATTTAAGTAAGAATAGGACAGATAATCCAAATTGGCTGCTTGACACATCCTTTCATACTGAATTTTTAACATTCCACTGCAAAAATATCCATGTGCCATCCTGTAGTTTACTAGAAACTTTTGGTTGGGAAGATAAGGTGATGAAGCCCAAGGTTGGAGTAAACAGTTGCAACTTTTACACCTGACATCAACCACCACCACATGTCCTCGGCTGTACTTCTTCACTGTTGTATAGGAAGCGTTGTTACAGGTCATGGTGTGGTCGGCTATCATATTAGATAGTGTCTCTACAGATTGTATTGCAGTCACAAAGATACACTGGTCAACATTCTCTCTGTCAGTTGAGCAGTATGCTGGTGTTAACTCTGGGCGATTCACTGCGTCATCATTTTCCACCTTGTGGGGTGCGATGAAGAAATCAAGAATCTTCTCCATAACGTCCACATTATTAACCTGAAGATTTGCTTTACCTTCAGATAGTATGTCCTTTACTTGGCCCATCTTTCTTTTTATTCCTTCCTTCACCTCCGCCCCGCATTGGAACTCAATATTAAATCTCTCCTGTCTGCCAGATTTTCTTGAATTGGTGTTGTACAACGCTTTTTTCTCGGGGTTCATGATTGACCGGTTGCAAATGATTATGCTTCTATTTCTTGGGGAAGTTGAAAACTAACTGACTGAGAAGCAAGATAGTGATTATCTGCCATGACCATAACAGGAAATACATTCAAGTAAATGGCACATTTTCTGTGTTAAGATAGTGAAGATTCATTGAAAGCATTGGGTATAAAGGGTTTGGCACTAATTACTGTTTTTCTCTTTTAGATTTTTATCCAATTCCTTCAGAAGGTCATTATGGGCCATAAAAGGGTCACGTATGTGACCAAATGGTTTGAGTGAAAGTTTTTTTTTCATTTCTCAAAAAGCTGCGAAATGGAAAACTGCCATGTACTTTGTCTGTTAGTTACCCAGGAAATGGAGGATGTTATACAGGGTATATTCACACATCATGGTTGGGAAATGATGAGAGCTACACACGATGATCATGCAGTTAGTTATGATCGTCTAAATGAGAATGACGCCGCTGCAGCTGTTGGCGAGGAGCAAGCTGCGGGGGCTGAAGCCCTCCCTCCCCCTGCCCCCATAGCTGCTGATCAGGGTGGAAACGACGAATGTGCTCAGTGTTTTTGTAATCCGTGTATAACAAGTGAAATCTACAGACAATCGTGGATGCCTGTTCAAAATGCTATACCATGCATACATACATTTTAGAAAGGAACTCTTTAAAAGGTTTTGGACTCTTTTGAGGAATAGGAATGTTTGGAGTGATCCACGTTATGTAGAAAGAAAAGCTGCCGCTTTAGGTCAAGATCGCCGTATGACATATTACAGGTGGCATAGAAGGGATATTATGCCAAACTGTGTTTTAGGAAAAGTAAGAAGATGGATGCCGAAAACTGAACAAGAATCTTATGTTGGACATATGTGGGAAAATATGTGACAATGGATTTAGAGAGACGCTAAATCTGCAACTTTTGATTACTTTGCATTTGAAATTGTAACTTAAGGATTGTGTAACAGGTGTGAGTATATGAATACATGTTCAAGTTCAACCTTAGTTTCATAGAGAAAAACATTGAACAGTAATAACATGTAATAATTACTCTTCAAAGTATATATAGTTCATACATGTGTAATGATCATGTGAATGAGTTGATGAGTCAATGTTAATAAGTTTATTTGTTCGACTTTGAATGCTACACCAGTTAATAAAAACTATATAATCATTCTAACTTAACAAGACTGTTTGTCATATATCACCGTAAGCACTTGTGCAGGACAGATGGAATGGTCTCTGATAACATCTGGCTACATTCTTCTACTCTGCCTAGTAGAGTTTACATTCTCAGGCGCTACCGGCCACCCCTCTCAAGTTTGAAATGTGTACTCTTCCAACGTCAACAATTTTAAAACAGATATCATTTTTCGAATTTGAAATTGTAATATCTTTTTTAAGAAGCAATTTAAAATCAATGTGTTAACACATTTCAAATCTCTATTATCTCATTGAAAAATGGAACTGAAATGGGCCCAAACTGTTCGCTAGAATAGCAGATATATCAAAAAGAGTGAGCCAGATGTTAGATGTTTAGAGAGACTTCAAGTCAAAACGTTACTTCCATGTTTCGGAGAGGTCCACTATTTATAGGTGAGGGCGGTCTTTAATAACATAATATGCATGTAATTGACAAACAACAGTCTTGGGTCGTACTGAAACAATGAAATAACGAACCAAAAATTATTTATGTGTTTGACTTATGTAAAATATAAACCATGACCTCTTATTGGGTGTCAAGTTAAGCAACAGTCTATTTCATATTTTGGTATGATAGGGCCAAAATAAAAGTACCAAACTCTTTATTTATCTATTTAGGTACTTATTTACAGTTATTAGATATCCATTATGCGTTTTATTAATCTATTCTTCTAATTTCTATGATGACAAATATTTATTGACAACATTTCGCATTTCGAAGGTGACTAACAGTGCAGTAATAACTTTACTATACAAATTTATCTTTCCTTCCCAAATGTGGGATCCTTTTGAACACATTCGCCAAAGGGAACGTGAAGGTGAATTTCTTCAAAGTGTCTACACCATATCTATTTGAAGCACAACTCGTCATCTATGTGTATGATGAATCGTGATATTATAATTAGTATTTAATCGTCTATAAATTGTAACATCTATGGTTTATCAAAGGTAATGTTGATTCATGAATGACTGATTTTTAGCTCATCAGGCCTGAAAGGCCCGATGGGCTTATGGCATGGCATTGTGTCCGGCGTCCGTCCATCCGTCCGTCCATCCGTCCGTCCATCCATCCGTAAACTTTTTGCTTTTTCGATTTCTTCTCCAGAACCAATGCATCCACAGAGCTGAACTTTTATGTGCAGACTCCTTGGCCAATGGGGATTCTAAATTGTAGATTTCGTTACCCCGTGATCCCAAATAGGGTCACAAGGGTCACATGCTTAAAAACCTATTTTCATCTTCTTCTCCAGTTCCAAAAGGTCTAGAGAGCTGAAAAGTTGTGTGCAGACTCCTTGGCCAATGGGGATTCTAAATTGTAGATTTCGTTACCCTATGACCCCAAATGGGGTCACAGGGGTCACATCCTTAAAAACCTATTTTCATCTTCTTCTCCAGTTCCAAAAGCTCTAGAGAGCTGAAAAGTTGTGTGCAGACTCCTTGGCCAATGGGGACTTTATATTGTAGATATCGTGACCCCGTGACCCGAAATGGGGTCACAGGGGTCACATCCTTAAAAACCTATTTTCAACTTCTTCTCCAGTTCCAAAATGTCTTGAGAGCTTAAAAGTTGTGTGCAGACTCCTTGGCCAATTGAGATTCTAAATTGTAAACCCAAAAACCTATTTTCATCTTTATCTCAAGTATGTTAAGCTCTAGAAAGGTGAAATGTTGTTTAGAGACCCTTTGGTCAAGGGTCATTCTTAATTGTAGGATTGGTGACCCTGTCACTTCAAATGTGGGTCACAGGGGTCATGATTTAAAAACCTATTTTTTGCTTGTTAACAATATATTACTTGAGGTAACTTAGATATTCAACCTTACATAATAAATCAATGAAATCCTGATGAGCTACATAGCCCATGGCTCTAATTTTTTTATTATCATAGGCCAGAACGTGGTTCCGTCCTTCATCCGTATGCTTCTCATAGTTTCTACTTCTCCTTCTTCTTCTTCTAGAATTTAAAAGTATTATTTTATTTCAGGCAACATTTAAATCACACCAAAATTGCTCTTTTCCTTCTTGCCTTATAAATGAAATTGTGTTCAAACCACCACTGAACACGTAAATACTTATGTCTAAAATTGCTTTATAATCAGTATTAGCAATCAGTTTCATTTCAAATTATATTACATTGAGAATTTGATTTTGGATTAATACACTGGCTATTGTATGAGCTAGTGAAGTGTAGTTCAGGTTCAGCTGCTACGATAGCACAAAGTTAACGAAATGAAACATGGCTTTAATAACTCAGTAATGGAGACTGACGCGAGTTATATATGACTTCCGAGGAAAGTTGGCTTAAAGTTAATCTCTTACTTCAACAGCATAGATAACTTCAAGTTTCTCTCTGAAAAGCAATTGTTTTACATTTGATTTGGAACTATTTTATGTAAACATTCAGTACAACGTATACACATCACTCTGTGGACACTGTATACGTTTTCTTCACAGTGTTGTGACAACTGTCTCTGTAGACACATAAACATCAGTTGATGACAGTTCGTTATCTTGGTTTCCTGGTCTGCATCTCAGCATAATGTCCATAGCCAGAGTCAGTGTTCCCATCATACTGCAGACAGCTATGTTTGAATAGAACACGTAGTTATAGCTATCTGTCAAATCGTAAATGGCACCTGAAATAAAATTATTGCAGTATGTTACACATGTGATCATGCAAACATCGTCATAATGTCTAAGCTTACCAGATAACTTACAGATGAATCTAGTGTTTTCCCCAGGTTTAAAAAAGGGCAAGGAAATTACATTGAGAAAAGGGCACTTCTTCATCGAATTGATTACATATGTAAGGATAAAATACACTCAAGTCCTTTTGCTTTCACCGTACAAGTACAAACCGAAAATGTTGAAGTAGATATGCTTTAGAAAGGACTTTTTCAATCACTAACAAAATGAAAATGTTAACGTTACAACTGTCTGAAAATTGTTCTTTACACTATTATGCAGTCTTAGAAAAGCTAGCCCATATCATGATTCTAAACGTCAGTTTGACTTAATTTGTAATTGTTTTAAACATGAACTGTTCGTGTTTCTGAAAACCACAGCTTTTGAAAAATTGTCTTCTTGAATCTCCTAAAGCTGGAGAGATAGGCGAGATAAATATGTTTTTCTGGCTTGTTTTTAGACATCATACAGCAATGATGCGTCAAGTTAAAGAAGGTAGATTATGCCGACATCATCTTGTACTGACATAATTTCCATATTTCATTTCATGGATGGTGCATGTGCAGGACCTTAACAAAAGGAGTGATATGGAGTGTATACCAACTTAAACTCTTTCCTAATCATTACAAAAAATACAACGTGTCAAATACACTCTTCACAAAAATAAATGCAACAAAAAGATTTCAGCCAAAAAAACATTGAAAATTGCATGAAATTCTTAACGTGCAATATGTGCGAGTAAAAGTAATGAGTACACAAGACTGAAGTGATTTTACACATTTCATTGAACGTTTGACAACTAATGGACCGGACAAGATGTCACGAGAATATTGCTTGAGTATCTCAAATTGCTCTAGCAGAACTTTTCCATCTTCAGCGGAGCACCTAGTGTCGTTTATGGGATCGTTACACATGTTTCAGTGCACCTTAAGAACGACCTTACGTCATCGACATGCATCGGCTACTGACACTGCAGGACACGTTTCATGTGTGCGAAGATTATCAGACCAAACAATCTGAGAGAGGCGCGACTCGCACATAATGAGCTGTAGTTGGTCCTTTGCTACGACAATTACATTGACTTCAGCGTATCAGATGATTGAACAATATAGAGGCTTAGAATCTAAGAAACTAGCTATGTACATGTATCTTGTTCAGTGATGAATCTCATTATCTTCTCTAGCGTTGCGATATCGATGGACGGTAACATGTATGTCGCCACAATGAATGTTTTGCACATAACTACATTAGAACATCAGTCTGTTCCAATAAGGCATCAGGTAGTCTAAGCAACACAAAATTACCAAGTCAGAAATTGATATTCAGCCACCTCTTGTTGACATACAAAACAGTTGAGTTGACCCTTGCCATGATAAATGGATGTGCAGAACAAAAGAAGTTGTCCATTGCCTACCTGTATTGTATTGTACTTTAATAGTTCATATGCTCTTGTTTCAAAAGTTAAATCTCAAAGTTTTATCTGTTGCATTTATTTTAATGAGTGTATAATGCTATTCAAATAATGGTTAAAAGTAAATCTGATTATAATAAAATGTACTCAAGGATCTAACTGTTCATAGAATCAACACGTCATACCGCAAAACACCAAAAGCATATTCAACAGGATAAACCTTGGCTTGCATACTTGGTGGAGTTTACCGTTTGAAAGCAACAATTAGACTACATGTGTGCATGTTTGATTTTAGAACTATTTCTAGGTGTGCATTTGACTTAAGTCCCTGATCCTGATTTGATCCAATTTCAAAATACACTTATATTTAAAGTTACATATAAAAGGAAGCCATTAAATATGTGCAATAATTACTAATTTAATTTGCAATAAACATATGACAGTGTACTGCACACAAACACCCGCATATTTGAATACATCATGCCTTGTTAATATGCCTCACTCACCTCCAATGGGACCGGAAGTTAGGTCGCCAAGTCCACTGACACTAAAAAAACAGGAGAGAGCAAAAGGGTATTCATTGATATTCACCAACTGCAGCAAACCAACCTGATTGGCCGGTAAATAGATGCCATACCCAATACCATTACCAATAGAGGAAGCCATCAGAGTCGCGAAGGTGTCAGAATGTATGTAGCCTACACTCGAAACAGCCATAATCACACAGGAAAGAAGAATTAGAAGCAGCCCGGACATCTTGATGACAGACAGAAGAATTCCCGCCAGAATACTTCCAAATACATTCCCTAATGTTAAAGCTGAAAGAAACAGAGATGATATTTCCAACTGAAAGCCTCTTCTTGTCGCCATATCCACAAGGAAGAATATTTGACTGGCAACAAAGATGTATAACGGCATCTGCCACAACAAAAAAAGCAAAAATGATGGACTTTGACATAGATCCAGATGCAGTCTTTTTGCAAGGGGATCTTTTGAAGTTTCTTCTTGTTTTTCTTCTTCTCTTTTCCCTGTGATAATCCTCAAAACGAATCCACTGATGGAAAGATTGAGGATGACTCCACTCAGGAGGAGAAAGGTTCCCCTCCACCCATAAAGTTCCAGGAACCAGACGTTGAGTTGAGGAAACACCAGACCACCTACACCTGAACCAAACTTCAGGGCAGACACTCCCAGTCCTTGCTGTCTCCCGAACACTGCTGTCAGGATCACGTTGGAGGAAAAATGGGCCAAACACATACCAGCTCCTAAACCAGAGAAACATAAGGACATTCAGAAAAAAGTATCAAGTTTACTGAAATCTGGCTCTACTTTCATTTTCCAAAAAGGAGATGTACAGGCAATTTAAAGTACAAGAAGGTATGTTATGCCGATATCACCTTGTACTAAGATATTTTACATATTTCATAAAATTTACCTTTAAAAAACAATACAGCATGTATCCTTTTAAATAACACTTTCAGCACCCCATGTGTGTTTGAACAGATATCAAACATTAAGCAACATACTCACAAGAATGAAATTGAACCCTCAAAAAATTAAAACTGACTCTATCCGGCAGAAATATGTTGTGTTAGTCGCTTTCGAAAATACGGTATACTTTGCCCCTGGGTGTACATTTTGTAACATGAATGATTGGATCTGGACTGGAACTGATGCTCAGTTCAAAGTATAAGCTTAGAACAACATGTATTCATATATAAATGTAATTGTTTGAAATTATGAATCACATTTATAGGTCTTACCATTTACAACTCCAACAGTGATAATCAGAGTATTGACATCGGTTGCAAAGGAAGCTCCAACATTGCCAACACATGCAATCAGTCCACCAAGTATGATAGCGTTACCTGGTTGTAGTTTCCTTACTGGTGGGCCACAAAATATCGCTGAAAAATATCAAATTACAATTTATTTTTCTCTAATACCATTTTCTATTTTCTTTTCAATCAACATAAAAGTAATCCTTTCATGATGAACATCGACTCCCGACCAATGTGCTTTCTCATAACGAACATATTTAACAACTTAAATTCATCATTAGGTTTAAATGAAAGATGTAAATTCGCACAATATCAAGTACATGTATATGACAACATGATTTGACGGTGTCATCATGTTTTTGGCGTCATATAATTCTGAATCATGTACTCGATGGTGTCATAACATTGTGACGTAATGAACTTGATGATGTCAGGAGCTTCTGCAAAGTCATCTGTCAAAACAATATTTTGTTTGAGATATTGCTTTATCTCACGAAAAAAATATTGCCTTTGTATTTTATCATAAATAAATGGACTCACCTCCTCCAAATATTACCCCCATACACAGAGAGAGCATGAGAGAGGTCTGAGCCCTACTGCTCTGGAATATGTCCAGGATTGGGACGAAGATGACGCCCAGTCCTGTTGAATATCCGACACAGATTATGTTAACCCAGGTACAGGCAAACACAGTCACAACCTTCTCTATCGTGGACACAGGGGTATCTGCTTCTGGTATCTGTCTGCAATGGAAATACTCTTCTTGTTAGTAGTTCGTCCCTCTCAGGGGGTGGTCTAGAGTTAAATGAGACCGTTGGTCAAACATAACAGTAAAAGTCACATACGAAATGGCGTCAGTAACAAGTCTCGCTTCAAGGTCAAATTGAAAAACGCGCATGTCCAGTAAGGTAAAGTTTTGCATGGTTACAAACATGGTGGAATGTATCCGGTAATCTGTAGTCATTCCAACTTAACTGTGTTCATGTTAATAAAGATGTTGTACCTTCTTAAAGATAATTCGATGACACATCTTTGTTGTAGGTTGTCATAAATCAAGCAAAAATGCCAAATTTCACACTCTGGTGTTGCCTCATTAAGGGATTCCATACGTCGACTTATTAAAATGCGGCTTTTTTTCAGAAACATAAATAGGTATGTTTCACAGTTTGTAATTTAAATTATTTGACTTGGGCTTGTTTTAGTCGTTTTTACCACCAGTCAATTAAAATAAGATACGTTTTGGTGGTTGCCGCTTAGTTTACATGATTCAAAATACACATCTTACACAAACATTTACGATAGGTACATGTACATACAAGTATATATTTGTTGACATTCATGCTTCTTTGTCTTATGTGCGCTATATAAATATCCTAATAATAATAATAATAATACTAAGGAAATATAGAATACAAAAAGAAACTTACTTCACATTTGCATCCATTACCTTACAGCTACTCTTTCTGAAACCACTGTTACACTAATGATATTCTGCATGTCTGAGATCAAAGGAATGTCATTATCTAATGCACATTATGCAGGGACGCGTTTCCACCTGTCGGACAAACACTGAATTGCATTAATCTTGAAAAAGGACAGGGTCTTATAATTCTAGCCACAGTGTTCCACCATTACTGCTAGACCCTGAGTTGTGGTATTAAGTTTTTAGAAGTGGACATACACGCAAACGCTAAAAAATATAACGACATGGTCTGTAAAGATATCTCAACAATGTTATACATCAGAGAATAATGATTTTAGTTTTATGTCTGTTCAAGTTCATTTGGGGTGTTTAAAAAGTTCCAAGTGGTTTTTGGCCTGAAAATTTTTCATTTTACTTAAAAATTAATAAAATGTAGAAAGTTAAATAATAAATAACATAAATAACCTCCTTATTGACAAGTCTTTACTGCAGGACGTCATAAAACAAGCCCCAAAAAATCTTTATGACTCTCCTATCTCGTCTACTTAAGGGGACTCCAATACAACGATTTATTTAAATTGTTAAAACACATAATATAAACAGATAATGTTTTGAAATTTCTAATTTAGTTTACTTGCTTTCTGAAAACATCATGTATCACTTGATTTATATTTCATTTTTTAAAGTGACATTTCTTTTGCGGTTTAAGGAATAGAAAGAATAAAAATAACAACTCAATCTCATTGAAATAGGCAACATTATGTTTTGCCTTTTTACCCAAAATAAGCAGATACATTACGCTTACTTGGGAGGGAAGCTCTCCCGCACAATGTGAACAAATATGACGACAGGAGAATGAAAAGGGTATTTTAAAAATACCTTTTTCTTTGAGCATCACAATCATCAATCATCTTATGCATCTTTTCTGAGGTTGTCAGTCGCGTACTATTGATGATCCTTGTTACTGTGGAATACTTTAAGTACTATTCACTGGCTTCTCTTCATATGTTACATATATGTTTCGTCTCGATGCATCCAAAACCTGGAAATCAAACATGGAAGCGGGGGCAGCTACAGTGACATAAAAAGGACCGACTGAACAACTCAATTGGGATGTGGACACTACATTCAAGGTTTCACTGGACCATATAGACTAAACCCTCAGAATTGCATATTCATTTGAAATAAAGTATATTATGATAAAACCACAGTTCCACAAACATTTAACCTAAATATTGAATCTGTCATTCAAGCATACATCAGAACCAGCACACTTCAGTTATGTAGAGAAATACACATTTGTGGTTAGTAAGTAAGTTGAAAAACATTGCAGAAATGAACCAATGGCAGTTCAGTCGCATTTGCTAAAACTGACTTTTTATCCTGAGTTATCAGTTATATTATGTGTAACTTTCGAAAAAAATGCAAAATGTGTATAGAATGAGGCACATTTATTGATTTTCACAGTTGAACAGTTGCATTTTAATCAAATTAATTTTAGAAGAATTCATTAATTTAAAATTTCATTTTTCAAAAAACTTTTAAAAAAACCACATAGAATTATTCATAGGCTGATGACTAAACGCCTGCATTTTCAATTTTAGAGTACAGCGTCGAAAACATAAGCTATTTGAAATTGGAAATCAAACATATGATAAAACCAACTAAGGTGTAAACTTTGTTTGTACTAACGTTAGTTCTGGGTACTCGTGTTTCTTTGTCTTTTATGCGTGTACGTGATTATTTTTCCAGGTTGAAATTTAAAGTTAGATAATCAAGTTTATTTTGTAGTTTTAAATGCTGTGACGTTTCTTTCTTTGTAAGTATCGTAAAACATAAATGTAACATGGATATGTGTTGATAATATAGAATACAAAAATAAACTTACTTCACGTTTGCATCCATTGACTATGTATACTTTACATTTACTCTTTCTAAATTCACGGTTACACTGCTGCAAAAGGAAGCACTTATATGCTTGAATATCCGATGATATACTGCATGTGTGAGATCTAACGAATGTCGTTATCTAATGCACCTTTAAGTATGCAGGAACGCGTTTCCAACACTCGGACAAACTATGAATTGCATTAATCTTGAAAAAGGACGGGGGTATTTTTAGCCACGGTTACTGCTAAATCTTGAATTATAGGTACTGTACTATTAAGTTTTTCGTGGACATACACTCAACCGCAAAAGAAACGTCATTACATTTTCAACAGCTCAAAATTGCTGATATTGATATTGCTGCAGGAGATTCGAAATGCCTTACATAGGGACATGGTTTGTTAAGATATATCCGTAGAATATAATCAGATAATGTCTTGATATTTCAAGTTTTATTTACTTGGCTCCTGAAGATATGATGTATCTCTGTATCAGTCGTATGTTGAATTATCTTGTTTTTTGTATGGTAACGTTTCTTTTGCGGTTGAGTGTAAAGAAATAGTGAATAACAACTAATCTCATTGAACATAAGCGACATTATTGTTTGATTTTTAACCCCAATGAATGCGCAACAAGCAGGAATCACTTGTTCAATTGAAAACCAAAGGATGATAGGATTCTGTATGCCAACATATTTCTTAAATACTTTCTATACATGAAAAATTACTTCACCGCATCCTCCGACTCATTATTTTTGGCATGTTTACCACAAATAAGCTGATAAATGACGCATACTTGGAAAGTCTCTTAAAAAGAATGACTATAGACTTGGTGCAAAACATTGTGTTCAACCAGCACACTGTAAAAAATATGGAGATCCTTGTCAGCGACTTGGTCACGAAAAAGGAAAACGAAATTGAATAATTCAAGTACTTTTCACTGGCTTCTTTTCATATTATGCATATAGGTTCATCATAGTGCGATTGAGAGTTTTGTGACCTTGATCTTCATGTCATGTCATGTCACCTGAGTGACAAATGGTTGTTTAGTTACTTAGAAGTATAATAAGAATAAATCAGAAGTCAGAATTTGAGACAGGTGTAGATTGTCTTCCACATGAAGCATTAACATATTATAATCATCGCCTAACAATTGTAGAGTTAAAGGATAGCAAACCAAGAATATATGCCATTAGTTACGTTACACCATATCATGCATATGGGTCATAAATTCATAAGGAGTTTTTTGTCAATAGAGGTAACATGATTTCACCGTGTTCAACTTATGTTTAAAACCTTGTTGAACAGTCATATAGTACGTGAAATACGTTTATATTGCCTTACTTCAGCATGCAGAGATATATTCAATTCCATTTTCTTCAATTTTCATTTTTTTTTTACATTTTAATTGAATATCAGAACATATTTTACAACGTATACACATTATTCAGTAGATACTGTAATGGTTCTTCACAGTGTTGTGACAACTGTCTCTGTAGACATATACTCATCAGTTGGTGCCAGTTCATAATCTCGGTTTCCCGGTTTGCATTTCAACATGATTTTAATGGCCAGAGTGAGTGTTCCCATCATGCTTCAGACAGATATATTTAAATAGAACAAGTAATGGTAGCTATCTGTCAAATCCTAAATGGCACCTGCAACAGAAGAAACAAATTTATTGCAGCAAACAAATACATACCAAATGTAACGTTTCATGGTGGCTTTACAAATATTATCATGATATGTAGGCTCACAACGTAATTGTAAACATCCTCATCTTCAATAAATATCAAGTATCCTTGATCCTAATCAGAAAACTGGACTGATTTTAATTCTCAACAGAGTTTTGTTCAACTACACATGGAGTCATAAAAAAATAGTAAATCAAATCTTGCGTCATACCATATCTTTTCATTTCAACCGCCGTGCCGCCATCATCAAATAATCTCTTACCAATTTTCCAATTCTAGGACCTTGAGTTAGCAGACTTACTCCGTGAAGATGCCACCAAAACGAAGAGCCGCAATGAACCATCGGCTCGTCCCCGGGGCAGGGAAACAACCACGGCCCAATCCAGGGAACACAAAAACGGGTAAGACAAAGGGTAAATCGGCTAAGGCTAATTCTCAAACCCCATCGCCAGACGTGTTTATTAATCCCGATGCAATGATTGAAAATGTTTCTGTAAGAAATGACATAGCGACAGGTTCAGCTGCCCAAGCGAGCGCCCCTGAACGGAGCGACAGTCATGATGCGATTGGAATGGATGGCATTTCTCACCAGTTGGGCAGCATACTAGCTCTCCTCAACAAGTCCTTCACTCAAGAGAAAGGACCATCGACACAGGCATCAAGCGAGGTAAGGTTTAATGCACTTCATGACAATGTACCAAGCAACCCCATTTCGCTACCTGTTGACAGTGTTGACCGCGAAGGATTCCCCAATGACGTCATGACCTCCCCGACCAATCAGAGCGGTGGGGATTCCCTCAGCTTCGATGCGGAGGCCATTAACGCTCACATCAAGCAGTCGGTTCGGGAAAGGATCTGGAAAGGTGATTTTATAGAATTTTCTTCTCTCTTGCCTAATGCTCATCAGAATAATGATGCACAATTTGCAATGCAGCTGGACGCTGCAGGTCACGTGAAGCTGACGCCAGCAGCCAAAGTAAGTAGTAAGCACTTGGGCATTAGTGCTTGGACATCTGCGTTCCATATTTACATGAGTACATTCGTTCTCAAACATGCTTCCCAGTCTACCATTCAGGGTATGTTGGCGTACGCAGAATCCATTAGAAACGCGGCGGTAAGGTTTGGGGGCGATGGCTGGACACTCTACGACGAGCAGTTCCGGCACCGTATGGCAAGAGATCCATCCAGGCCGTGGGGAAAGATCGACGGTGAATTATGGCTCAAGTACATGACTCCACACCCTAGTCGATACCAACAAGCAGATAGGAGCGGCCGATCGTCTGTTCCATACTTCGTGGGGTCCCAGGACAATGCATGCTGGGATTTTAACAAGTCAAGATGTACCAGGTCAGTGTGTAAATTTCAGCATAAGTGCTCCAAATGTCAAGGCTCCCATCCTGCCTATTCCTGCTTTCGGGGAAGAGGGGGTCAACACCCCCCTAAGACTTCAACCCCCGCCCAGCACCCAACCCCTATCCGGCATAGCCCCAACCCCAGTGGCCATCGGTAAAATAACACCCCTCTTGCATTCCTACCTGAATGTTAACACCTTACATGCCATTACTCTTTTACAAGGTTTTCAGTTTGGTTTTGAGTTAGAATTCAGTGGACAACGCTTGCCCAGATGGTCGAGTAATCTTCGCTCAGCGACAGACCCAGCCATGCAGGCTATTGTAAAAAGTAAGTTACACTCGGAATTAAACCTGGGAAGGATTGCAGGCCCGTTTCATCAACCTCCACTCCCCAATTTCCAAGTGTCACCGATCGGTTTGGTACCAAAGAAGCAGACAAAGACGAGAGACTCAGCAGGTAAGCATGCAGATGATTTCAGATTAATCCACCATCTCTCTTACCCACACGGCAAATCAATAAATGACCATATTGATCAACAGTCTTCTTCAGTCACATATGCAAGTTTCGACGAAGCAATCAATATGGTCCAGCAACTGGGGACAAATGCCCAACTTGCAAAGTTCG
The DNA here is from genome assembly GCA_936450465.1 of Gibbula magus. NCBI lineage: Eukaryota > Metazoa > Mollusca > Gastropoda > Trochida > Trochidae > Gibbula > Gibbula magus. Next base: position 56,668,515 of record OW388292.1, on the reverse strand, counting down.
ACATCAAGTCTGCTTTCAGGATCATGCCAGTAAATCCCAAAGACTTTGAATTACTTGGTATACACTTCATGGGTGCGTATTACTTTGATAAATGTTTGCCATTTGGTTGCTCAATTTCATGTTCTGTATTTGAAAAATTCAGTACCTTTTTGCAGTGGCACGTTCTGAGGCAGTTACCGAATAAACAGTTGATGCACTACCTGGACGACTTCCTGACCGGGGGACGACAAGGGTCCGGGGAGTGTGAACAGAACCTTGCGACTTGCTTGACTGCCTTTTCCGACCTAGGCGTTCCCATTGCTCACGAGAAAACAGTCGGCCCAGCAACATGCCTGACATTCCTGGGTCTTGAGATCGACACAGTGAACATGCAGGTCAGAATACCAGTGGGTAAGATCGAGGAGGTCTCACAGTGCATACAATCTCTGCTTTCACTAGGTAAGTCAAAGGTGACGAGAAGGGAGCTGCAATCACTGGTTGGTAAACTCAACTTCATGTGCCGTGCCATTCCCATGGGTAGACCTTTTTGTCGAAGATTTATCGATGCATACAGCAAGGTAAGGTACCAATCACATCACATTCGTCTCACACACTCCTTGAGGGAAGATCTTACTATATGGCTTACTTTCCTCAAGGGTTTCAATGGTATATCTGTGTTTCAGGATAAACTATGGTTGGATAGTCCACACCTGCAGTTATTCACAGATGCAGCAAGTACGGCAGGCTTTGGCGCATATTTCCAAGGACGCTGGGTGAACGGACAGTGGCCAGAAAGCTGGGTGAAGGAGGGACTGACTAAGGACATGACACTTTTGGAGCTCTTTCCTATCGTACTGGCGATCCGAATGTGGGGCAGCCGCTTCGCTAACAAGAAAGTACTATTCTTTTGTGATAACCAAGCAGTGGTTGCCATTATCAACAAGCAAACATGTAAGGTACCTCGCATCATGTCTCTGGTAAGACAGCTAGTCCTCCTCTGCCTATCTCAAAACATATGGTTTAAAGCAAAGTACATCAGTACCACTAACAATGTAATCGCAGATGCTTTGTCGAGATTTCAGTGGCACCGATTCCGTGCAGCAGCACCAGCAGCAGAGATGAAACCATCCCCTCTTCCAGACAACCCTTGGACCATCTGATGAGGGAAGCCGAACGATTGCTACACCTCTCCTTAGCGGACAACACTTGGTCGACATATCAAACGGGCGTCGACGCACTGCGGACATTCAGGACCTCACAAGGGATCCCGGAAACATGGCCAGTACCATTACATGACCTTATTAATTTCATTGCTAATCTGTCTTTGGCAGGACTCGCTCCCAGTACAGTTAAAACTTATATTTCGGGCATTGCAGCTTGGCACAAGCTGCGTAATTTAGTAGATAATACTGGGCACTTTATCATCGCCAAAATGCTACAAGGTATGTATAAAGCCAGTCCAAGACGAGACCTGCGCAAACCAATCACTCTGGATCTCTTACAGGTAATTGTGACAAACCTACACTCAGTATGCTCATCATCTTACGAATGCTCCCTCTTTCGTGCTGTATACTGTATGGCATTTTTCGGATTTTTCCGGGTAAGTGAACTGGTTCAAACTGGACCACAACAACCGGGCTGCCGGGCTGCAGACGTCTCCATTGACGACAACAACCTGATAGTTACTCTTCGCCACTCCAAGGCGGACCGACTAGCAAGAGGCATCACAATCAGCATCTCCAGCTCTCCAACCCACAATTTATGCCCTGTAGCGGCATACAGATCATACTTGCACAAACGCACGACGGGAGCAAAACATGCGTTTGTCCATTTCGACCAAACTCCATTGACAAGGTATCAGTTCCAAGCAGTCCTAAAGAAATGTCTTGCTTTCAGCGGGTACGACACGTTAGCCTACACCTCTCATTCTTTCAGGATTGGAGCAGCTACAACCGCAGCATGCAAAGGCGTAAGTTCCGAGTTAATTCAGCACTTTGGTCGGTGGGGATCTGAGTGTTACAAATCCTACATACGCATACCAATTTTCATACAATAAATATTAAATTTATATCTTTACAATTTCCTAACTTCATTGGCCATCCTTCTCCTGTGATTGTCTTGTGTGTTTCAGTTTGGCTCATTGGATCGAGCTACCTAGCGAGGGCAAGTCGGGAGCGGGGCCATGCGATGGACCGAAGCAACACCCTCTGGCTGGCGAGAGGAGGGATGAGGTGGGCGGAGCTGCAGCAGGTGGTGGACCGCCAAGTAGCCAGGACGACCGAGTACCCCAAGGCTATCATCGTCCACCTGGGATCTAATGACCTCGGTCAGGTCACAGCCTGCGAGTTGTACCATGAGATCAGGATCACTCTCCTTCGCATCAGGTGCCTACTGCCGAACACCCGCATCATATGGTCGGACATCCTTCCTCGCCGGTACTGGCACGTGGCCAGGTGTCCCATCTTGCTGGAGAAGACTCGCTCGAAACTGAACAGGAGGGTGGGAAACTTCGTAAAGGCCGAGGGAGGCTTACAGGTCCTCCATACCCAGTTTTACAGCAGAGACAGGGGCCTGTATGCCTTCGACGGCGTACACCTCTCAAAGAGAGGAACAGAGTTGTTCATGGAGAACATTGCCAAAATGTTGGACACTTTGAAATTCAATTAATCCGTTCTTTTTCAGGTTTTCTTGTAAATACGCCCCCCTAATTTATATTATTTCTGGAAGGGAAGCTGGTGGGCTTAGCGCGTATGGCCTGGGTGTGGGGTAGCACTTTGGTGCTTATGGCGGGGTGCTCTTTGGCTGCTTTTATATTGGGCTTCACGTTTAAAATTTCACGGTTAGGATCTGCTGCTTTACAGTAGGGATCAGGTATATATTCACGCTGCTTTACGGCAGGTGATTAGGGTTTGCTTTACAGTAAACAGTTGGCTTGGCAACACAAGTTGCCCTGGCTCAATATTATCATGTATGCTTGGTGCCTGGCAGCGGTAGCGCCATGGCAAGGTAGCAGCGGTAGCTGCAGGTGCATTTATTCTCTATACTTAATACTTATGCAGCAGCAGCCCTTGAGCACCCCCACACTCTAGGCCATTTAACCCACATCTATCTTCATTACTTTACCCATCCCCATCGGGGCGAGGTATCTACTGTTATAATAGCATTTAGCACTCAAAACTAAATGCCTTTATGACAGGGATTCCAAGCTTTATTTATTTAACTCATTCATTGCGCCCCCCCCCTTTTCCGCTCTGCGCACGCAACTAGCATTAATACCCCACGTCACTTCCCCTACGTCATCAATGACGTCATATCTTTTCATTTCAACCGCCGTGCCGCCATCATCAAATAATCTCTTACCAATTTTCCAATTCTCCCGCCCACCCACCCGTTTCTCTTCCTAGCATTCTCATTCATTTATTTCTCCCTACAGCTGTACATACCACTGCCGCCAGTCTTGGTAAGTTTGTATATATTTACACTCCTTTGGAATAAAACCGTCTAGGGTAACGGGGTGCTCTTTGGCTGCTTTTATATTGGGCTTCACGTTTAAAATTTCACGGTTAGGATCTGCTGCTTTACAGTAGGGATCAGGTATATATTCACGCTGCTTTACGGCAGGTGATTAGGGTTTGCTTTACAGTAAACAGTTGGCTTGGCAACACAAGTTGCCCTGGCTCAATATTATCATGTATGCTTGGTGCCTGGCAGCGGTAGCGCCATGGCAAGGTAGCAGCGGTAGCTGCAGGTGCATTTATTCTCTATACTTAATACTTATGCAGCAGCAGCCCTTGAGCACCCCCACACTCTAGGCCATTTAACCCACATCTATCTTCATTACTTTACCCATCCCCATCGGGGCGAGGTATCTACTGTTATAAATATCAAGTATCCTTGATCCTAATCAGAAAACTGGACTGATTTTAATTCTCAACAGAGTTTTGTTCAACTACACATGGAGTCATAAAAAAATAGTAAATCAAATCTTGCGTCATACCAATTTTATCAACTAAATAAAGATTTGGCATAAACGATTGAAAACTAGTATAGGCTCAATATCTTCTCGAGATTAATAACAATGGTATGACACGGGATATCTCTTAACGTAATCTATGGTACATGTAGTAATTCTTGTTACCCGGTGATAGTAAAAGCTTTATGAACAGATGAGTTCAAATTTTAAAATGTGTCAGGGTGCCGTTTCACTAAAGGTTCGTAACTAAGAACGTTCGTAAGCAGTTACGAGCGGTATTACGAATTTACCATAAAAAGATAAGAGCGTTTCACTAAACGTTCGTAAGCCAATCGTAAACTAATCCTTGTTACGATAAAATCGTAAATAAAAGTGGAACTCTTTGACAGGAAAAGGTAAAAAGATTCAAGAATTCTGTAGCAGGTGCGCACACACTTACACACTAACAAAACTTTCCTTTTCAAATTCGTTAGAGTTATTGTGCCCGCCAATATGTTTTATTTTTTTATTTTTTTTTTATGATGAAACACGTAGGCCTACGTTATTATAGACTTCCCGGGAAAATCGTGTTGGTTTAGGCCCTCATACATGCAAGCAAAATTAATGTATCTAACAAAATTATATTGTCACATGTAAATGACTCATATTCAAGCATTTGAACAACCGTTTGTCACTAAACCAATGTGTCGATGTTGACCTCATGTTTTCACACGGGGTCAAGGACAAATTCCAGGGAATCCCTTGTACATGACGTCATGATTAGGGATACCCGTCTCAACCGGTGCTAAACATTTCGTACACAAGCAGATTGCATTTGGGTTATTACAATTTAGCAGTTTTTCATTGACTAATGCTAACTTTGATATCATTCTGCGTAAAACAATGAAGTCAATAAACCCGAGAAATGCAAATCTTAATATATCTACTATCCCGAAATTTGAATAGACATTGCTTTTTGAACATTTTGGCGATATTCAATGGATATCAAAATACAACGACACCGTAGGACAACCTATGCCAAAGCCCAGGGGACCAACAATCAATAGACAAGTTGGAACGGAAGAAACAATATAGTGACGTCGTGTAGATCCGAAAAAGGCAGGCCCATATGGATATTTGCAGAAAAGGAAATTCTGACAGGTGTCGGTGAGTTGAAATGAAAACAAAATGTGAAACTTAATTGCATACCTATATATTCAATACATATTGAAAGTTTATATGATGGCAGTACAAATTATTTTCAATTTGAGAACCACTATATAAACCTAACCAACTGCTGTACATGTATATATTATCAGTATACCATACATTATTGTGATAATTTCTTTAATTTCAGTTCATTTCCCCTGAAAATAAAATATGTGTAATATATGTTTACCAGGGGATTTTCTCTCCAAAATAGTAAGCATTATGACCCTATGCTTTATTATTCATTTTTCAGCAATGTAAAGAAATATGGAGATGAAAAAAGTATGAAAAATATAGATCTACAGTGTGACTGTGAGTACATTCATCATTCCCATAATTTGTTAAAAGTACTAAAATTCAATGTTCACACCATTTATATTAAGGATGTTCGCTCCTCAAATTTATAGAATTAAACTTTTTGTTCTAACTTATATTTTTTAAAAGATTAAAGTATATGATTGAAAAATCAGCATTAAAAAATAGGGGGTAGTGTAGGTTTTTTCGAGATATGACGCCTGTAAGAAGTACAATTTTAACATGGGAGTCTATGGGAAAATGAGAAATAAAGTGCTAAAAACTTTAAAATACTACATTTCTAGTATTAAACTTTTTTTCCTTTTTTGATATGTTACAAAGTTCATGTTCCCCTACCGAAATCAATGAAAAAATATATATGGTAGTGTGGGTTTTTTTAAGCTTTGACACAAAATGTACCTGAAAACCTCCCTTTTTAGTCAAATTTAGGCCATTTATGCTGTTTAAGCACTTTTTAGCAGTTCTAAAGTCACATTTTCTTTATTTCATTTGCTTTTTAAAAGTATCTAGGCGATGTGAAATATCATGAAGTAAATAAAAATGACAAAAAAGCTTTGCTTCGTCATATTTCATTTTTGAAGTTCAACCGGAAGGAGCGGACATCCTAAAACGTGGGGGTTACTTACACTTTTGAAAATCATAACACTTAATTATGCAATTATCATATATCTAACTTTCCTGCATGTGTGAATGTTATGACCTGGCTATGAAAAATCAAATTGATTTTATTTCAATCTTAACACCCTGTTTAACAGCCTGCTTTCCATACCTTTTAATATTTAATTATACCCTGTTATCTTAGAAATTAATTAAACCCCTTTTTTTATAGTATGATTTATTTGAAACTTTAGAAATTGTAATTAATTATTTGTAGTTAAATCTGTTATAATTTATGTTTATATTTGTTTGACAGCATACTAATTTGTCATATTTGGCAATCTGTTTTTTCAATAATTATTAAGAGAAGTAGAACTGTTATTAGATTTTACTGACATATTTATTTTGTTTCTGAAATCATGTGAATTTCAAGGGAGACAATTTTCAATATATGTTGTTCATGTTAGCTTAAAATCTTTCTTTTTTTAAAAAAAAAGAAATGATTTCTAATAAACTTGTTCTTTTGTTTTCAGTGCATTTCAAGGGATAATCCACAATATGTGACTTGTGAATTTGACCAAATGGAAGGAATTAGCCATTTGTTTCCAGATTTTCACCAAGAAACATATGAAAGTAATAGAAAAAGAACTTTGTATCAATGTGTTTGCTGATACTGTGATTTGAACAGAACTTTGCATTGCTGAGGTGAACATACCACTGGCTGAAAGTTTCACATTATTGGGGGTCATCAATAAACTTATTTGACCAACATTGTCTGTTTTAAAATTATTCTTATTTGTTACAGCTGTCTTAGGAGCCATGAATCAGTGTATACATGCTGAGACTGTGTTTATAACATGAATTAATAAATAGTACACTTATGGGAATGTTATCAGCTCTTATTACACATTTTAATGCAGTTGCATTAGGCAGTTTAAGTAAAAAACTATTTCATATTAAAATTATATATACTCGTGGTACATACTTGTGTGTCATTTACCTACATATTTATTGTTAAAATAAGTTCAGAAATAACAAATGAATTAAAAAATTAATTAAATGTAATTTGTTGATTTTCTATGAGAAAGAATTTTATTGTTGTATTATTTAAATAATATTTTTAAGACATTAAGTCAATAACTGAAAAAAAGTAAAATGTACTTGGGAACATGAAGATAAAACAAATGTTTACATAATTGCAGTGTTAAGTAAATAATACTATCACTGAATTAATTTTGAATCCCCTACTTTTGATATAATTTATATAATAAATATTTTCAATACAATTATTTTATGTAATGTATTTGAAATAAGTAAGCAATTCACCACTCACATACATGTATATGGGCTATAATAACATTGAACTTCCAAAGGCAATATGTTTTTACTAAATGAGTGTACAAATATAAATGATTCAGCTTGAGGTTAAAATAAACAAAGTTAAACCCATTGTGTACCTCTTCATGTAACCCACGTTGACCCCCTTGTCTTACAGCCATTGGCTGATTGGTATTATTGAGGGCGTGTCTTTGTTGTGCAATGTCAAGGTTGTCTATCGATGTTTCGTAAACTCTTCAGTTGAAAACAGTTAAAAAGTTGTACATGTTTTAATGTTTAATTTGAGCTTCAAATAAATCCAACTGAACAATGGTCAAACGACATGACAGCTTGCAGATTCGCCCCCGCCTCATCGCTTGTGTGAGGGAGATGAGCACCAACAAGGCCGTGAGGGGAAACTGTGTTCATGAAAATTCTCGGTCATCACATCTCACACGTCAGTTGCTTGTTCAGATTGACTTTTGGGTGTTTGTAAGCCACCGAGTTCAGAAAATGACATTTTACCGTAAGAACTAGCACTCGACTGTCGCCATCTTTATTGCATTTACGAACAAAATCTCAGGTTGCGACACCCTCTTGAGCTGTCGTAGTTTACGACGTAATTTACGAACATTTTGAGCTACGAATTTTTAGTGAAACGCTTGCGAAGAAAATCGTAAGGCTAAGATCGATTTTACGATATTCGTAAGGATACGAACGTTTAGTGAAACGGCACCCAGGAATCTATTGCGTTAAAACTAATAATTGCTTCACCTTCCAATCAAAATAAAGTCAGTTTGATCAAAGGTGTTGGTTGGTCGACCCAAAGATTAACATGTTCATGGGTAGTGTATGGCATGTATATGGCCATAAAAAGTGGATGTTAGCAGGTGTCTACAATCATATAGTTATTTCTCTCTTAAAACGTTTGTAAGTAAAGCAGATATATATACTATAAATATAACATAATGTTCTCATTAATCTGATTAAAATAATTATTATGTATACATGTATAACTGGTCATCAGAATCAACCCTTTCAACAGTAAGCACTATATAGAAATATTCAACAGGTTCCGTAAACACAGGCTTGCATATTTGGTAAACCTACATGTAAAATGAGAAATGGCCAATAAACCATTTTAAAACAAAACATGGATATGTTTGTGTACATGTTTAATGATTAAATATCTGTTAGTATCAGGTAGACGTGATTTATTTCAAACTGTATCACCCTTAAGTTATATGTTTTCCTGAGTGTAAGTAATTTCCTAGGCTAACATGTGTATTTGCAGGTACCATTAACCTAAAAATAGCTCGCCTATTTGAACATGTCTCTAACTCACCTCCAACAGGACCGGGTCACCAAGTCCACTCGGACACCCAGGACAGGGCAATAGGGTATTCCTTGATATCCTACAACTGCAGCAAACCAACCAGAGCGGCCGGTAGATTGATGTCATACCCAATACCATTACCAATAGAGGAAGCCATCAGAGTTGCGAATGTTTCAGAATGTATGTAGCCTACACTCGAAACAACCAGAATTACAGAGGACAGAAGGTTAACGAACAACACTATGGCGACAGACGTAAATATTCCTGCGAGAAAACTTAAACTCAAATACACTCCCAAATGTTAAAGTCAAAAGAAACAGAGATGATGTTTCCAAAGGAAAGGCTCTTTTTGTCCCCATGTCCAAAAGGGAAAATATTGATGTGTATCCCCCAGTCCTTGATGTCTCCTAAACACTGTTGTCAGGGTCACGTTTGGGGAGAAGTTGGCCAGACATAAACCAGCTCCTAAAAAATACGGACTAACTCCTATAACAAATCGACTGTGAGAACACTCAAGACTGACATTTATTTGATCTTTGATTGTTAATGTATGAACATGTGAATGATCCACTTCATAATTAAAAAGTTACAAAATAAATTCTTCATCCCAAAGAGGCATGCATTACCCTTCTTTGTGAAGGGATTAAAACTTAGAAACATAAATAAATGGATCTCAGTTATACCGTTTACAACCCCACCAGTGAGTGTTGACATCGGTTGTGAAGGAAGCTCAAACACTGCCAACACTTGCAATTAGTCCACCAAGTATGACAGCGTTACCTGGTTGTAGTTTCCTTACTACTAGGCCAAGTATAAGTATTTGCTTTTCCCCTAATACCTTTATCTAGTTATAGCTTTTTCATAGCGATATAAAATGAATCCCTTTTATGATAAATCTCACATTTCATTATATCAACACATCAAATTCATCAGATATGTTACTTATATGGACTTGTTTCCTTGTTATCAGAAGACACGAATTTCTATATATCATACTTCAGCCTTCTTAACTGTCAATTTATATGTAAATCTTTGAACACAATATTGCCACATCAGAGTTATAATGTAGTGATGTCATAAGAACATGTTGAGGAAAAAATGTCATATGTGGTATAACTTTATCTTCGCCCCCCTTGGTATGTGACTTAGTTCGAAGTGTGCCTCTGTCCACCCAGCAGTAAATGGCTACCTGGTACGATACGATGGTAGTCTGAATTTGAACCATGAGCGCCTGACAGGCGACCCGTTGTATTCTCCCTAGGGGGTGTTCTGTACTCGTTGACCAGGGGTAATATGTCGACCAGCGCTTTGAGCATGCAAAGTGCATGGATATATGCGCTATATGAATGGACTATTATTATTATTATTAGGTCTTCAAGACGAACGTCTGAAGACCTATTGTTGTTATCGTGTTTTTCCTTATTATTATTATTATTCCGACGATTTTGTTCCATGTTTTCCGGTAAAACGGCTAGTCCGATCTGCATGAAATTTTCAGGGATGATAGTCCATGTCCTAACTTAGATTTTATCGTCGGCCGAATTTTGAATTTCGACCTGGTTCTTGAGTTATCTCCCCTTGAAGTTGAAACTTCAAACCTTAATAGCTCGAAAACTTATCAAGATATTTTCATAAAACTTTCACCAAAATGTGGCCAACAACATTCCCCATCGATTAGGCCGTAATAATAGATTTTGGCTATTTCGCAAAAACTGAAAATTTTGCGCACTTTCGCGATTTTGAGGGTACGCGTCTTCAAAAATCTTCTTCTAAATCACGGCAATACATACAGATATGTGTGATAGCTCATTCGAAAGCCAAGACAACGTAGAATATAATTTGCAAACAGAATTTTGATTTTCGGCCTAGAATTCGAGTAATCTGCCCTTGAATATGGTCCTTTTTGAAAAAGGCGTTTTTCGGCTGCAATTTCAAAGGGGCATAACTCTGTAACTAATTGACTTATGTCAAAGTTATTGATAGCCATCTCTTTCTAATAAAGAGCTAAACAAGTCCATAATACATCAATTCATATAAAAGTTGATAGTTTCGGCACAATTTGGACATATTCTCAAAAAAGTTAAATTGTGTTATTTTGAGCATTTTCGAGGGTCATATCCTTTGGATAATTATTGATAATGAACCACTGAAAATAGGAAGACTTGAAATAGATCATGTTGAAGTAGAAACGTCATTTATTAAGGACAATAATTTTCAAGCTCGTATCTGTCTTAGTTTTTTTATGACAAGTCATAGAAGTTTGTCATTTTAATCAAAGTTCAAAGGATCATAACTGCTCAAGTAATTAAAATATTGAAATTGTATTTATACCTACGGATGGACAATTTCAAGAACAACAACGTTTCTGTTGAACCCTTTCGTCAAAAACTTGATAGTTAAGCTCCGAACATCGCAAATGTTGTCTAGGGGTCATTAACGCACTTTTGAGTATTTTCTTGAATATTCAAAACAACATAACACATTACTTATACATGCAAACTTAATGATGATTACATCTACTTAGGTGGAAATTAAAGCACAATATTTTCTATGTTGCACCTTAGTGTGAAAATATTAACCATTTTGTCTTAATCGTGAGAAAGGTCATGTAGGGGTCCATTAATAAGCAATTGTTCAATTTTCAGAGGGTCATTGTCTTTGGAGAAGTTTTGTAAAAAAACTATTGAAGATAGAGACATGTTTGATATCTCATTTCAAAGCAGAGAAACTGGCGAATAACTGAGTCCAACATGGAGTTCAAGGTCAAGCAGAAGTCTTGAAGACCTAAGTATTGCCTGTGGCAATCCTAGTTATTATTATTATTATTATTAGACTTGCGTCTTTAAAGTCTGGTCCAAAACAGATTATGTTAACCCAGGTACAAGCGAACACTATCACAACCTTCTCTATATTGGATACAGGGGTATCTGCTTCTGGTTTCGTTCTTCAATATTGTTACTCTACTGAAGAGATAAGCACCTCAAAGGATTACTTAATACATTAGAGAATATATCTCGATACAATAACACCCTTCGTAACTTTTGAGTAACACGATAGTGTATCTTTAACAGAGGAAACATAAAATAATGAAAAATTTAGTAACAAGTGATGATAAAAGGATTCAGCCATAAATAAATCAAATGTCATGAATGAAGCCAACCTCCTATTGTAATTGCACATCTTTTGCAAGTCTCTAACATATATGTAGGGTTATCAGAACCAAAATTTTACATGACAAAAAGGCATAATTTTGAAGAAAATAAAAATGGCGGTCATGATTTACTTTATTTCTTGCATGGTTATTGCACATCTTTTTTAAAAAGTTTCAAGTCTCTATCTGCATTTTGATTTTTCTTTTTCATGTTAAAAATGGACTTCTTGATACAGATTAACTTTTTGATGAACGGGTTCAACATAAAAGTAATTTTTTTCTTGAAATTATGCAAATAAAGTTTCATTATCGGAATTAGTTAAGCGGTTATGATCCTTTGAAATTCCCTGAAATGACAATGTTCTATGACTAGTCATACGTAAACTATGACAGATACATGGATTAAATTTAATGTTCTTAATAAATGACATCTCTACTTCGGAATGGGCTATTTAGGTATCTTTGATGGTTTACGATCGAAAATTCTCAAAAGAAGGTACCCCTCGAAAGATTTCAATTACAGTGGACTCTGCTCAAACCGGCCTTTGTTGAAATCAGCACTCTGCCTAAAACGGCAAATACTTTTGGTCCCTGCAGAACTCAACAGTAATATGATTAGTAAATCCGACCTGTGTCCATTCCGGATTCCGACACGCTTTAGTGGTCATGTGAAACCTTTTCCATGTAAGTGTTACTGTACAAAGCAGCAGGGGTGAGAGACGCAAATCCAAGGTCGCTAATCCGCCTTGCTGATCCGATTGACATCACCCGCTCTCTCCAGTAAAGTTTAGTAGTCTTTTTTAAGTTACAGTAAGTAATCCTCTGGTAAACAATTGATGATTGAGTCATATTACTTATGTGGGGCAATAAAGTGTGTTATCATGAAGGAAACGTGTAGCGTGGCGGGACCTGACAAGCGAGTGAGGTTAGAATTGACACTCCAGCTTATCAAAGATTTCGATGCCACGCCCCGAAGGAAACTACCGCTAACTACATGATAGGTAGACAGACTTTCGGATATTCTTTAAAAGCTATCTAACCAAAGCTTTCATGGAATGTTTCGTTTCTCTACCACTTCGCTTTGAAGAACGTTTTAACACCATATTAAATTATTACAAATAGTATATTAGAGATCTGAATAATATAAGCATAAACTCTATTAAAATGGAGTATTCCACATTAAGGTCATTTGTGAATGGCATATCCAATCGAAGTCAGTTGTGAATGTGGTAAGCGATCATACCAATGGGAAAGAGGTACAGTTCTTTTTTCATGACACTAAACTGTGCAGACAGGACCTCTCATCCAAACCGGCACAAGAAAATGGTCCTATGCAGTGCCGGTATTTGTTGCCTTGTCAAAATTGTGTCCTAACTTTCCACTTTTATACGATATTGATATGTTAGGGAATTGTTAAGCTTGTTATAAAAAAAGAGATTGCAGTCAGTAACTTTGACATAAGTCAATTTGTTACAGAGTTATGCCACTTTGAATATGAAGGCGATAATCAAACATTTAAAAAAAGACCATGTTTTAGGGCAGATCATTTTAGTTCTAACATGAAATTCAAAATTTTGTGAAGATCCTTTTGAGAAATAATCTGATTTTGTTTAGCTATTGAGGTTTGAAGTTTGCACTTTTTTGCAAAATTGACAGCACTGTGAAAAAAGTATTGCGAATTAGAGCCGGTGATTGGAAAGCCAATATATATAATGCCTCAGCTAAAAAATGTGCAAATAGCAGCTCTCCAGTATTTATATCTTGTCAGAGGTGCATGGGGTGGAGACATGTCTAAAGTGCAAAAAAACAATATGGTTGCTTAACCATGTGACCTACTTATTCGTCATCACTTACTTTTCTGTTTGCATTGTCAATCTTTTAAAGAGAGTTGCAAGTCTAATTTTTTTTAATTTCCCATTTTAAAATCTACCTTTAATTGCTAGGCAGACTGGGCCCTAAAGAGGGTCAGACTGGAAAATGTAGTTGCATTTGCTTCAGTCGTTTTTGCTAAGTTTCGTAGAATTATAAAATACGCCAATCTCTAGATTAAGGATTCAGGACTTCAGTGCTGAATCCTTGAAAATAAAGTCAACATAAAGCTGCTGCATAAAGATTTTATTAAAAACAAATGTTCAAGTGTTTAGGAACTAAAAAATTTCTTTCAGGCAACATTTCATTTACACAAGTTGCTTTTCTTTATTGCCTTTTGACATTATGTCCCCAAAACAGTTAAACAAATAATTACTAATAATTGCAGAGATAACTTCAAGAGTATTCTGAATAGCATATACTTTTTGTGTTGACATTGAATCCCAGAAACTATTTTTATGTAATGATTTTCTAAAATAGTGGACACTGTATACGTATTCTTCACAGCGTTGTGACAACTGTGTCTGTAGACACATAAACATCAGTTGATGACAGTTCGTTATCTCGGTTTCCTGGTCTGCATCTCAGCATAATGTCCATAGCCAGAGTCAGTGTTCCCATCATACTGCAGACAGCTATGTTTAAATAGAACACGTAGTTATAGCTATCTGTCAAATCGTAAATGGCACCTGAAATAAAAGAAACTGAATGTATTGCAGTATGTTACACATGTGATCATGCAAACATCGTAATACTGTCTAAGCTTACCAGATAACTTACGGATGAATCTAGTGTTATCCCCAGGTTTAAAAAAGGGCAAGGAAATTACATTGGTTCTTGGTTTTCTGGTCTGCATCTCAGGATAATGTCCATAGCCAGAGTTAGTATTCCAATCATGCTACAGACAGATGTATTTAAATAGAACAAGTAAGTGTAGATATCTGACAAATCGTCAATCGCACCTGAAATAAAGAAACACAATTTATTTGCACTATGTTATAAATACCGAAGATCACCTATCATGTGGTTATGCAAATATCGTCGTAAAGTCTACGCCTACCACGCATACACATGTTCAACTATATAACTAGTCACTAATGAATCTGAAAAGTAGACTGACTTTAATTCGTCACAAAAGTTGTGTTTCCATCCACTTCAGACTGCCCTTTGAAAAGTAAAGGATGATATTTTGATAAACTCCTGTGTCATGCTAATTAGATTAAAATAATGACAGAGTTGGTATCAAACGATAAAAAGTGAGTAAAATGTCAATATCTTCGTGAGGCATATAAAAAATAGTATGACACAGGATATCGCTTGGTATGCTTGTGATAGTTTAAGAACCAATATGAACCGATGTGACATCAACATAAATTTCACCAACATGTTCAATAAAAATAAATAAGTTTTATCAGAGGTGTTATTTGGTTGATTGATCGCATACGTCATCACAGAGTTGAACACACCATGTCTGAAAATGAAGAATATGTCTCCTGGGTGCAGTACGTGAGAGATATACCCATACTTTTTCCCTTGGGCCCTTACGAGGCGAAAGTAGGGCATCATTTGATACACAAGGAAAAGCATGGGTATATCTGTCTTATACCCCACATACTGTCAAGTGTAAACAGATACTATTTAATAATATTTCTAAACAAATACAGCTGTAAACAAGCTTGTGTATGAAACGCACAAACCAAATACTGCCTCATCTGTGACAACTCCCAGTTACGGTTAGCCTGTGCTGCGTTGTATTGTCATCCATATTTGGGGCACGAAATCTAATTGATATGGCCCAATGACGGTATTGTCAACGCAGACGCATGTGCTTCTCGCTTAAATGCACAACTAACCCATAAACTGTATGGTTAATGTCAACATGGCCAAAACAGAAGCAACTTTCAGAATGTTTGCACCCAAAACTAAATAACATTCTTATTTTACAAACATACAGAAGAACCTTATTCATTTGGTCATGAAAAAATGTACAAAGTTTCAACTGGCCTCTTGGTCTAATGGTTACTATGGTTATCCCAAGTGTCCTATATGTTCATATATAACCTGACATTTTATAAAGATCATCACTTAGATTTGGAAATTTAGAAACTTGACTCCATTAATTTCTCAGTTGTTAAAAAGTGTAGGTTTATTACAAAAGTGTAGGTATATCAGAAAAGTGTAGGTATATCAGAAAAAAAGTATAGGTATAACAGAAAAAAGCATAGGTGTATCGGCTAATACACCTACACTTGTAACAAAAGAAACAATACAAACGGGACCGGAAGTGGGGTACAAAGCATGTGAATGACACAAAGTGAATGTTTACTGGTGTATATGAAATTCACGCGGGTGTGTACATCATGTGCCATTTGTGCCAGAAATGTAATGACTAGGAAAGGCTGAAGTGATCGTATACATTGAACGTTGGACAACTAATGGACCAAACAAGATGGACCAAAAAATTATAAACTGCTTATGGAAATATTGCTTTACCACGTCTTGAACCTGGAGAATCTCAGATTGCCAAAACAAAAGATTTCCAGGCTTATCGGAGCACCATATGCCATTAATGAGATCGTAATACACTGATGAATCTTGTTATCTTCTCAAACGTTGAGATATCGATGGATAGTAACATGTGTATAGTGCCACAACGAACATGGTGCACATAACTACATACAACATTTGACAGATTCAGTGGAGTGAAATGATGTGGTAGATCTGAGCTGGTCGGAGTCCAAGCGAATCTGATGACATGTGCTTCAACGGCCAAAGAGAACATCAATGTGTTTCCGTGATACTCCAGATTACTCGATATCAACACTATAGAACACCTCATGAGATTCTCTTCATACTCATGTCCTTGTATACATGTTAACATCAACCACACACACTTTGTTCCTCCGACCATGAAGAATGGCAACAAATCCCACAGGCACTAATCCAGCAACTTCTCCAGTGTGTTCCAATGAAGCGTCAGGTAGTCTCAGCAGCACATAGTGGCAATACCAGGTACTAATATACAGTGCCTCTTGGGGACACACACAGCAATTGAATTGACCTTTGACATGCAAAATGCATGCACAATGCATCATAATGTGTCGAGTCATGTTTTCATGTGCCTACCTGTATCGTACATTAATTCAAATGTTATTGCGTCCAATAGTAAAATCTCAAAGTTTCGTCTGTTGCGTTTCTTATTTTGACAAGTGTTTAATACTATTGAAATAATGGTTTAATATTCAATCTGAATATAACAAAATTGTACTCAAAGCACGAACTGTTCATAGAATCAACACATCATATCCTAAATCACATCAGAAGCATATTCAACAGGGTTAATGTTCATAAAACTTGGCCTTCATACATGGCGAACAGTGAAGATGACGATGACCTTGTAAAAGCAACAATTAGACAACGTCTATGTATGTTTGATGATTTTAGTAGTGTAGTCGACTTAATTCCCTGATGCTGAGTGGAGTTTCAATAAATTTATAATGTGTTCTTAACGTATAAAAGATCATTCTTTGCAATAATAACTTTAATACTATGACAAGGTACTACACACGTACCGTCTGAAATTTGAGTATGCCTCTCACTCACCTCCAACAGGACCGGAAGTGAGGTCACCAAGTCCACCGGCGCTGTACATGAAGGATAACGCAATAGGGTATTCCTTGATTTCTACCAACCGCAGCAAACCAAACTGATTTGCCGGCATAAAGGTGCCATACCCAGCACCATAACAAATAGATGAAACCATCAGAGTAACAAACGTTTCAGAATGTATGAATCCAACACTCGAAACAGCCAGAATTACACAGGCCAGAAGAATAACAAGCAACCCGGGCACTCTGAAGACAGATGACATCAATATTCCTGCCAGAAAACTTCCAAATACACCCCCAAATGTTAAAGCCGAAAGAAACAGAGATGCTGTTTCTAAAGGAAAGCCTCTTCCTGTCGCTATGTCAACAATGAAGTGTATTTGACTCATAAGAAATGAGAATAGGGGTATCTGCCACAAAGTAAACAGCAAAAATAATGGATGCTTGCACAGCTTCAGATTTAGTCTCTTTGCAGGGGATTCATTTGATGTTTTCTCTTGTTTTTCTAGTGCTCTTTTCCTTGTGATGATCCTCAAAACGAATCCACTGATAGACAGATTGAGGATGACTCCACTCATGATGAGAAATGTTCCGCTCCACCCATAAAGTTCCAGGAACCAGACGTTGAGCTGAGGAAACACCAGACCACCCACACCTGCACCGACCTTCAGGGCAGACACTCCCAGTCCTTGCTGTCTCCCGAACACTCCTGTCAGGATCACGTTGGAGGCCAAATGGGCTAGACATAAGCCAACTCCTAACGAGAAAAAATAAGGAATTGCAGGATAAGTATAAAGTCTAATGACATCTGTTTCAACTATGATTTTTCAGCAAGCATGTGTAACCTAATTATTTTTGGGAAAAATCAACTTCTTAAATTCTTTATTTTACTGTATTGATACACTTTCACCAAACCAGTATCATCTTGCCTCAAAACATTTCCAATGGATGCCCTTCTTTGTTTGAAATTGTCATATTATGTCATAATGAATGGATTCGGACTTAGGTCACAGTATAAGCTTTAAAACAACATGTATATTCATATGTAAATGTAACGGTTTGAAATCAATGATCATATTTATTGTTTGTACCGTTAACAACCCCAACGGTGATAATCAGAGTATTGACATCGGGTGCAAAGGAAGCTCCAACATTGCCAACACTTGCAATCAGTCCACCAAGTATGATAGCGTTACCGGGTCGTAGCTTCCTTACCAATGGGCCACAAAGTATTGCTGAAATAAATCAAATCATAATTTGCTGTTCCCTAATATCTTATTATCATGTGTTCCTATCAACATACAAATAATCATTTTTCTGATGTCTTCTCGTATCAATACAAATAATATGTTACTTGTTTATTTGATATCAGAAGACTTGGCAACAATCTATTTGTTAAAAGGGCATTCTTATAACGAATATATCACACATTAGACTTACGACATTAGACATTAAGTTCTATATACCAGCCAAAATTAATTATTTGGTTTCAATGAAAAACGTAAATTAGCATATTAACACGTTTATGACAATATGACATGACGATGCCATCATGTTCTTTTAACTTCATATACACAGAATTGTGATGTCCTTTACCTGATGATGTCAGGGCACTCTGCAAAGCCTTCTTCCAAAACGAACACATTCTATGTGAGTGTTGGGACACTGCACATATCAGGGAAACTTTTTATCCTTCTATTTCAATCAATCAAGTTTTTCCTCATTTCGGTGAGCATCGTGTTTTAGATTTTTTAAAGGCTATACACCTTATTGACAAATTGTAAATTTTAACTTTTCATTATCAGCTTTTATTCAACTTGTGATAATATGCTGATGTTTTTGCGGCCTTCGTGTCGTGTTTTGTTTTTCAATTGCAATTTCCTTTTTTAAATTAGGCAAATGAATTAAATATCTCGCGGCTAATGGCTGCCATACTGCCGAAGCAGCGTTAAACAACAACTCACTCACTCACTCTTCCAAAACGAACTATCGTCAGGGATATTGCTTGTTCCAAAACAAAAGCAATATGTCCTACATGCTGAATGAAATATGAATAGACTCACCTCCTCCGAATATAACCCCCATGCACATGGACAGCATGAGAGAGGTCTGCGCTCTGCTGCTCTGGAAGATGTCCAGGATTGGGACGAAGATGACGCCAAGTCCTGTTGCATACCCGATGCAGATTATGTTAACCCAGGTACAGGCAAGCACTGTCACAAGCTTCTCTATCTTGGACACAGGGGTATCTGCTTCTGGTATCCTTCTGCAATGTACCAAAACAGGATTGTTCACTGGTGGAACTTGACCTAGTGCATTGCTCGCAATTGCCCACCATCACAGTCAGTGCCATACATTAACATAAGCTTTGATAAGGATTTAACACGACATTATGCATGAAAACCAAGTGAATATATGACTAGATCTTTGATCTATAACTTCTGTTCGATTTTTATCAATCAATTGATGCGAGGAATCTTTTGGTTAAGAGCTGACCATTATATCCAAATAGAGACCGAAAGGTCAAGTATTCGTTGTAAATGAGCAATTCTTGGGTGTTATATGTCAAAACTAAATTTGTTCACTTGGTGTTTACTTCTGAGGAAACACTAATATTGCACTATAACGTTGTTAATATTAATCACATCAATTAAATGGGTCATGGGACACACCTTGAGAAACTGCAAGCTATTGTACAATGTATTGTATAATGTACATATACACAAGTGATATTTGACATTCCAGTTCAAATTCTCAAGAGTATAGGTAACAGAATAGGTCCATGCAAAATAACTATGCCAATGACTTTTATTTTTCGAAAGTTGAAATGTGTAGTTTATTAATAACCCTTACATAATGAAATGAATTTGGGATGTTCCTGTCGATTGGGAATGCTAAACAAATTCAGTGACTGAAGTCCTAAACTAAGAGGCAAAAAAACAACCCAAAATACTGCTGCAGGAGAAAATTGATTTAAAAAGCCTTTGATATATAGTATATATTTGGTATATGTTTTGTAAAGAAGTCCGCACAATTTCATTAAATCGGGTATGATCTTTTTATTTGTATATCTGTTTAAACACAGATAGAGTGAATAAATCGTTATTTCAAAGGTGTTTTGGACATAATGTTTGGCATTTAAGTTATCTGTGTCAATTATGTTAGTAAAGATGGATCTTAATTCGATGACACATCGTTGCTGTAGGTTGTCATAAAACGAGCAAAAATGCCAAATTTTACTTTCCAATGTTCGATGGTTAAGGTTTATTAAAAGGCGTTTTTTTTCAAAAAGATGAACAGATTCTGTTTCAAATTGGCAATTTAAAATACTTGACAAGGCCATACTTCAATCGTTTTTATCACCAATCGATTAAAATATCATACCTGTTGGTGTTTACGTCTTACATAAGCATTTACAGAAGTTTTACAGGTATACAGTTCTGAACATTTATGCTTCTTTGTCTTATGCATGTGTTCGTGAATATTATTCCATGCCATACATGTATATTAAGAGTTAGATAATAAAGGTTTTTTTACAGTTTTAAATGCTATGACTTTATTTGTAAGTTAACATAAATATAACATGACGATGTATTGGGGAAATATAGCATACCAAACAAACTTACTTCACGTTGGCATCCATTGACTGTGTGTAATTTACACTAACTCTTCCTAAATCGACCGTTACACTGTTACACTGTTGCTTCTCCGCTGATATGCTGCATGTGTGAGATCTAGGGAATGTCATTATCTAATGCACCGTTGAGTATGCAAGGGCGTGTTTCCTTGAGAAAAAGACAGGGACTTTAAATTTTAGCCACCGTTTCTGTCATATCCTGAATTGTAGTTAATGTACTATTGAGTTTTAAGTGGTTAAACACTCAAACGCAAAATAAACATTTTCAACAATGCACACACGGGTAAATTGATTTTAAATGCCTTATATAGGACACGGTTTGTAAAGATATATTTTCAATTTCATACGTCAGACTATAATTCTCTTATTTTCGTGTCTGTACACGTACTCGTGGGTGTTTTAATTGCTTTTTCGAAGTGGTTTTTGCCCACGTGTTTCTCATAAATATGAACAGATAATGTCTTGATATTTCAAATTTAGTTTACTTGGCTCCTGAATATATTATGTATATCTGTATCAGTCGCTGTGTATCATTGGCGTGTTGAATTATCTTGCATTTTGTATGATAATAATAATAATAATAAAAACACTGTATTGTTCTAATTACAGTGTAAATTCGGAAAGTTCTTCATACACTCCCGTAGGTGCCAACTGCGTAGGCAAAAGAAACACAAACACTAAAAACGAAGGTATTTTAATCGACTGGTGATATGAAAGATTGAAGCATGGCAACAATGTTGTATTTACTCAAGGTCGTCAGCCAGGTGTCTGTGGCTCCGCCCTTGGACCGCCCTGCTGCTTCACGATCGTCCTATCAGAGAGTTTAAAATAACTGTGGCTGATAAATAAGTGACGTCATAGATACAACCACACTTTTCTTGATACACGATTTATCGGTACTAAAACATCAAAGGGAATTTAGCCGCCCATTGGATAATTTAATATCTGTTCATTTTTCTGAAAAAAACGTCTTTAAATAACATAAAGGCCATCTGCTTTTTAATTGTCATAGATGTTGATAATAAACCTCACTATGATGAGGTTTATTTTGTGATTGAGTGTAAAGAAAGAAATAATCTCATTGACCATAGCCACATTAGTTTTTCCCCCGATGATTGTATGACTAGCAGGAATCACTTGGTCAATTGATATCCAAAGGATGCTTGGGTTGTCTAATGCTCATTGCTCAAATGATGTAATAAGGTAATTCATCTGTCCCAAGTCAGTAAATATAACAGTTGTAGCTTGAAAAGTAATGGTATATTAATGCATACCATGGGAAAAGATCCCCATTCTAAAATTACAATTTCAAATAAAATGTCTTAATATTTTTAAATAAACTACCGGGCAAAAGAAAGTACTCACCTCAGTTGATTTTATCACATGTATGATTTTCAATTGCAAATATCTCAAGTTTTCGATGTCATAATCCAAAACTGATAAGTACAGGTGTTTAGTTAGCAGTCAAAGAATACTTCTACATGTTTTTTAATTAATTTTTTAAAAATGAAATTTTAAGTTTAATTTTGTTTTTAAATTATTGTTTATAATACTCAACTGTTCATCGACATATACGACATATCCTATGTGAAAATAAATAAACGTGCCTGATTCTGCACACATTTTAAACATGTTAAACAGGGAAGGGGTCATGTTGGTGAAAATTTCGTTCTTAACCTGTCTTCATTACAAAAAGATATTTGAACTAAAATTTAACTTCAGTCACCAACAAAGTCATTCAAACTACTGCAGATAAGTATTATTGTATCGTGTCATAGTCAAATACATCTGATTTCTTTTAAATATTGAATTAATCGAAATAAACTTAGGTGAAAACTTTCTTTTGCCCGGTATTTTACTCTGTCTTAGAATCTCTTCATATAAAGAGGTAAAGAGATCCCCTGCTAGCCTCATATATCGTCTGATCTTATTTAAAAAAGAGTATCGTAAAATGATTGCTTGACACATTATTGAAGCAGAAATCACTTGGTCGATTGATAACCAAAGGATGTTTTGATTCTGTACGCCAACATAATTCTTAAATACTTTCTTTTGAAAATACACTTAACGCATCCTCCGACTCTAACGAGGTTGGTTTACATAAAACAAAACAAAACTTTGTTACGCTGTTTCTCTGTATTATTTGTCGCCGCGACTTGGGCACAAAAAAAGGAATATGAAATGGAATAATTCACTGGCTTCATTTCATATTTTGCATATAGGTTCGCCATAGTGAGAGTGAGAGTTTTGTGATCTTGACCATCATGGCATGTCATGTCACCTTAATGGAAATTGGTTGTTTAGTTACTTAGAAGAATTTGATGTATGTATGAATTTGCGACAGGTGTATATTATCCCCGTATGGAGCATTACAATATTATAATGATCATCTAATCGCCTGACAATTGTAGAACACAGGAAGAACAGAAGCAAGAATACGTTGGACCCCTACCTCGCAAGAGGAAAGCTAGAACAAAGTGGGTTTGGGAATGGTTGATCAGAAGATACTCTTTCGGACACTATGATCATCTACACCCACTGAACTTCACAAAGAAGATCGCCGAGACTACAAACTCCCCACCTGGAAAAGAACAAAACTTTCATGAGAGAACCACTTGACGTTGGGTTATAGCTAGCAACCACTCTTCGCTTCCTTGCAACTGGTTATAGCTGCACAAGTGTACAGCCTCATGGTTTCTCTTTGTAGTATCTGCAAGTTCCTACCCAAGGTTTGCAGATCCATCATTGATGTGTTCAAGGCAGAAGAACAAAGGTGCCCTACAACCCCACAACAGTGGAAGGAAGTGGCTCAAGGTTTCAGTTCGAGGTAGAACTACCACAACTGCTTGGGAGCTTTGGTTAGAAAGCATGTTGCAATGAAGACGCCACCTAATTCTGGGTCCTTCTACTACAACTACGAGAAAGTCCACAGCATTGTACTTATTATTATTACATTATATGTTGTATGTTATGGACGATATGGTTGTCCATTCCAGGAACCCCTATTCATACTGGGGTGCACGATGCGTGCTAATTGCTGATTGGTTCGGCCATGTGATTGAAATAGACTTTTGCAGTGCGCCAAGTGCGTGAATGAGTACTTGAAATGTGTGAAACAACATTAAAGTGTTAATACTGGTGAGATGCTATTCGTGCAACAATTGTGTCAATTGCCTGAAGTGCGTGCCAATCGCTTGAAATGCTCAACCTAGTCTTGACTATATCGTGACACAGGGAAATGTCCACACATTACACAGCGCTACAATAATAAGTTACGAATAAGTTGAGACAAATTCACGAATACATTGCGCAATTGGCACCTATGGGAGTGCATGAAGAAAATAACTAAACATTTGGTTATTCCATTACCCATCGGTGCCCACTAACGAACATTTAACGAATCTTTCATGTCGGTTTGCGCTTAAGATACGCATTTCCACGAATCAATGTGTGCCAATGTGTATTCGAAAATCATGCAAGTCTAAACGCACCTTAATACTGTACTGCACACGAACGGTCGCCTATTTGAACATGATAATTGTAGTGTGTAGGCTGATTGATTGAATCAGTTATCAAACAATTCAACATGATATGACCCACAGATGAAGAAAATGTCTTTAAAGAGTTCAAGGATGGTTGTTGGCATACGAAATATCATAACTAAGTGGATGTTAACAGTGGTATACATACATAGGATACATAAGAACTTCTTTTTTTTCACGTAATAATATTTATGATACAGAAAAACACTTGGTTAATGATATCTATGAATCACATCACACGGTACTACACACGAAGTCACGTCTATTTTAAAACGTGTATCCAACTCACCTCAGACAAGTCC
The DNA here is from genome assembly GCA_936450465.1 of Gibbula magus. Taxonomy (NCBI): domain Eukaryota; kingdom Metazoa; phylum Mollusca; class Gastropoda; order Trochida; family Trochidae; genus Gibbula; species Gibbula magus. Next base: position 56,643,701 of record OW388292.1, on the reverse strand, counting down.
GGAAATGAGGTCACCAAGTCCACTCAGACTGAACACGAAGGATAAAGCAATAGGGTATTCATTGATATCAACCAAATGCAACAAACCAACCGGGGCGGCCAGCAAATTGACGCCATTGACAGTACCACTACCAATAGAGGAAGCCATCACAGTCGCAAACGTTTCAGAATGTATGTAGCCTCGAAACAGCCAGAACACTGGACAGAACAGTTTACATAGATCTTGATGCAATCTTCTTTCACTAAGTCTTTGTTGGCACTTCTTGCAAATTGTATCTGTGTTTGCTTAAAGGTTTTGTCATCAATAATAGTGCCGAAATATTTGTACTCGTGAATAAGTTCTATGCTGGAATTGTCAATGGAACGGGTCTTTAGTTTTCTTTGTTCACTCTAATAAGCTACAATCATTTCCTTTGTTTTTCGTGTATTTAGATTTAAAAAGTTGTCATTGAACCACATACAAAAACGTTCTGGCATGATGGAAATGAGAGTCGTCGTTGTAGCTTATAAGTCCAACCAGCCCTGCATCATCGGCGAATTTCACAGTGAGAGTTCCATTCCCATCACTTTAACACTCATTGGAATATAGCATAAATATGACAGGGGAAAGCACACGACCCTGTGGAGCACCAATGGTTACGATAAGCATTTTAGAATAAATTCGCACATACTGTAGACGGTTGCAATTGATTAAAACGCTCTTTCTCCAGACAGAGATATGTGGATTAAACTGCAGGTTATAAGGTTTCTGTAGCAGCAAATGGGGTTGCATTGTGTTAAACGCGGAGCTAAAATCCACAAATAAAACACGGCATATGTTTCAGGTGAATCTAGATGTTCTGTGATCAAGTGTCAATGCGGCATCGTCGCCTTGTACATAAACTGTAGCTGATCAAGAGGATCTTCAACAGACGAGAGCTGCATTCCTTCAGTGCTTTACCGGAGCTTGTTCATGACAACAGCTTTCACACGAACCCAATTTCAAATGTTAATCATATTTACCTAGTTCTACCATGTGTTCAGTTGTGTTCAATTTTTTAGAAAAGTATTTTCTATATTCACAAGATATGAATTATGGGTAACATTATATGAGACTTATATGTGGCATTGACTCACAATATGCCAATCATTTTCACCCCTTATTGGTAATAGTTTACTTCTGCTCATGAACGAAAACTACTAGAAAGCTTTATCTTGTGTAGACATACTTGAAGATTCACTATCATTCCATATATATATATGTCAACTTAAGATAATAAGTCATCTAAAGACTGATGTGCTGCATACCTTAGGGCTCTATTTTACTATTTTGAAACAAACTCAAACCTAATCTCATCACAAAGTATTGCATTAAAAGGAAACACTGAAATACTTATTTTCTATTTTGCATAAATTATATCTGCGTTTTAACTCTCAGCAGAGGACAATTAGCATAATTCCAAGAAAGAAAGAAGACGCGTGAACTTAAAGCTGCTGCACACCTATTATTTATTTATGAAAATGTCATTACACTGCAGTATTTGCTTTCATTGGCATTCGATAAACGCGTATTTCAATGTGTTTACGACATGTGAAAGCATAATGTTTCAGAATTTTCAAGTCTTATTTGCAACACAATTTAATACCCTATTTCAGCATGCAAAGATAGTTTCAATTAAATGTTCTGTGAAATTCATTTGTTTTATATTCAAATTGAATCTCAGAAACTATCTAAGGAAACAACGTATACACATCATTCAGTGGACACTGTATACGTATTCTTCACAGTGTTGTGACAACTGTCTCCGTAGACACATAAATATCAGTTGGTGACTGGTCATCGTCAACGCTTCTTGGTCTGAATCTCAACATAATGTCAATAACCAGAGTCAGTGTTGCCATCATACTGCAGACAGCTATATTTAAATAGAACACGTATTGGTACCTATCTGTCAAATCGTAAATGGCACCTGAAACAGAAGAAATGCAATCTATTCCAGTATTTTGTGCATATTAAAGGTCACTAATATCACGGCAGCTATGCAAATAATGTAACGACGTGTCAGCTTAACGCTCAATATTGTAAGCAGCTAAACTCTCATGATTAAGAAAATAATGAATCTGAAACTTGGACTGATTGTAATTCGTCGCCAGGGTTGTGTTTCCTTTGACTACACACTGCCCTTGACATGTTGAAGTCATAGAGGATAGTTAATAAACTCCCGTTAAAAAAATGAAAGCTAGTTTAACATCAATATCTTCTCGAAATTTATATTTAATAAAATTATGACACGGGAAATGACTTGTATTGTATATGGCAGTAATTCCTGTGACCCGGTGATAGTTTAGGGTAAGTTTAGAATGTGTCGACTGTCAATCATGATAACATACAAAATACCCCATATTCCAATCCAATTAAAATGAGTCAATTTGATCAGAGGTGTTAATTGTGGTGTGTAGGGCGATTGATTTAATAAGTAATCATGCAATTAAACATGACAATTAAACAAGATGAAGAATATGTATTTAGAGAGTTCATGGTAGGTTATTGCATACGAAAAACCATGAGAACGTGGATGTTAGCTGGTGTTTACATATATAGGATATTTGTCATTTCTAATTGAATACCGTGAATATATAATCTAGAGCAGAACTGTGTTTTATTTTTACTTCAATATAGTATATCAATACTACGGAAAAACACATTTGGTTAATAATTTCTATGAATCGTATGACATGGTTCTGCATACACAGGCTCGCCTATTTGAACATGCCTCTCACTCACCTCCAACAGGACCGGAAGTGAGGTCACCAACTCCACTGACACTATACATGAAGGAGAGAGCAATAGGGTATTCCTTGATAGCCACCAACTGCAGCAAACTAACAGGAGAAGCCGCAACATTGACGCCAAACCCAATACCATAACCAATAGAGGATGCCATCAACGTCGCAATGGTTTCAGAATATATAAACCCTACACTTGAAACAGCCAGAATTGCACAGGACAGAAAAGAAACAAGCAGTCCTGTCATTTGGAAGACAGACATCAACATGCCTGCCAGAAAACTTCCAAATACATTCCCAAATAATAAAGCCGAGAGAAACAGAGATGATGTTTCCAACTGAAAGCCTCTTCCAGTCGCTATGTCTACAAGGAAGAATATTTGACTCATAACAAAGATGTATAACGGTATCTGCCATAACGTAAACAGCAAAAATGATGGACGCTTGCATAGATCAAGATGCAGTCTTTTTGCAAGGGGATCTTTGGAAGTTTCCTGTTGTTTTTCCAGTCCTCTTTTCCCTGTGATAATCCTCAAAACGAATCCACTGATGGACAGATTGAGGATGACTCCACTCATGAGGAGAAAGGTTCCCCTCCACCCATAAAGGTCCAGGAACCAGACGTTGAGCTGAGGAAACACAAGACCACCTACACCTGAACCAACCTTCAGGGCAGACACTCCCAGTCCTTGCTGTCTCCCAAACACTGCTGTTAGGATCACGTAGGAGGAGAAGTGGGCCAGACATAAACCAGCTCCTAAACCAGAGAAAATGCGATTATCTTTCTTCAAAGACATAAACCAGCTCCTAAAAAATAACAACTCTGTGGAAGTACATGTATATAGTCTACTGACATCTAGTTCGACTATGATTTTCCAAAACATATTTTTAAGTAAATATTACCAAAACAACAACTAATTATTATTGTTTATTTCACTGATAAAAAAATGTATTCAATAAACTTTCACCATACTACTGCGCATGTCTTTCCTCTAAAAAGAAACGATTACGATCGGTGTCCTTCTTTGTTAGAAATTGTCATGATATTACTTAATTTCATGGAATTGCACAGATGGCCAGTTCACAGTCAGTTTAATCTTAAAGCTACAAGAAAATGCAAATGCTTTGCTTTGAAATCAAGAATCATGTATGTAGGTTTTACCATTTACAACCCCAACAGTGATAATCAGAGTATTGACATCGGGTGCAAAGGAAGCTCCAACATTGCCAACACTTGCAATCAGTCCGCCAAGTATGACAGCGTTACCTGGTTGTAGTTTCTTTACTATTGGGCCACAAAGTATCGCTGAAACAAATCAAATTATAATTCGGTGTTCCCTGGTTCCTTTATCTTGTTATAACGTTTTCATATCGACATAGAATTAATTGCTTTTATGATAAATAGAGAATCTCATATGTCATCATATCAACACATCGAATTCATCAGATATGTGACTTATACAGACTTGTTTCTTTGATATCAGAAGACACGAAGTTGAATTTCTATATATCATCCAAAATGCCTTATTAGCAGGCATTACAGGTAAATATTTTAACACAATATTGCCACATCAGACTCATGTTACAGCGATGTCATAAGAGTTGAGGGAGTTGAGTGAAAATATTGCATATGTCGTATAGCTTTATCTCACGAAGCAATATCTCTATTTTGTTTGATGATGAAATGAATAGACTCACCTCCTCCGAATATGACCCCCATGCACATGGAGAGCATGAGAGAGGTCTGCGCCCTGCTGCTCTGGAAGATGTCCAGGATTGGGACGAAGATGACGCCAAGTCCTGTTGCATATCCGATAGAGATTATGTTAACCCAGGTACAGACAAACACTGTCACAACCTTCTCTACCTTGGACACGGGGGTATCTGCTTCTGAATTCCCGCTGCAATGAAACTTGTACTTCAGCTCTCTCCTTCATGATTTCCGCTTAAGGAGAGATGGAACGATGAAACGAAATATTTTAGAATTCTCTTAATTTCTCAAAGAAGCAAGTTTATCAAGTTTTTCCAATTTTTTTTAGAAACTTGGGGGGTCACCGAATGATTTAAAGAGTTATCGGTATCCATAGTAACACCCCTGTCAGCAAATTACACTATTTCTGACCGATTTCACCTTCTGAAATAAAGTGCGCGCAGTAGTCAAATAATTTGAAATGGTACTCATCACATTTTATTATGAATGTCGAGAGTATATTTACTGCAGACTCTATCTTCATTAACAGACATATCATCCCTTTTATTAGAAATATATTTTGGAAAGATGCCTTACATGCATGGTCATGTTTCTCAAAGCTTGTTATCTTGATCAGAAAAATATAACAGATCTGATGACCCAATCTGTTTGGTACAATTATAATGTGACTGTTGGTAATAAATACATTGCCAACCAAAAATGTCAAAATAGAGGCATTTCATATGTAAATGATTTTTTGAAAGAAAATGGGGAAATATATACCTTTGAAGAATTTTGTGAAATTTATGATATAGACATTAATTTTCTAACTTACCTTTCCATGCGGAATGCAATCAGAATGTTCATAAAATCAAATTTCGATGGAACTATAATAAAGATAAATGGACCAATTTTGCCTTTTAATAGAAATATATTACACAGTAAAGAAAAAACAAGCAAATATTTTTATCTGACTTTATTGAATTCAAAAAATATAGAAACAGCAAGTTCACAGAGATGGACAAATATTTTTCAAGAAAATTATGAAAAACTGAATTATAATTTAATGGCATATAGATGAAAAGCTCATGTGAATTTGAAATGCCTTCAATTTAAAACAATGCATACTATTCTAGCATCAAGACATTATCTGTACAAGATTGGATACTGTGAATCCCCACTTTGTTATTTTTGTGAATTAGAAAATGAAAATATTGTACATTTACTATGTGAATGTTATTATGTAATTGAACTTTGGAATTATTTAGTGGAATGGCTTGGCACAGTTGCAGATGGAGAAATTGTTTTTACAAATGAAAACATTATTTTTGGTTTTAAAGGCATACATAACAATCCGTTAAACACTGTTGCTTTGGTAACCAAATAATACATTTACAATTCAAGTAAAACTAAAAAACGCCTATATTTTAAGGCACTTCAAAAAGAAATCATCAGATATTACCAAACAACAAGGACGATTGCATTCTCTAACTGCAACTATGCCAATTTTTACACATTCTGGTCAACTTTCCATACTCTCCTTAATAAGTGATTTAGTTCATGAATTGGAATATGTGACTGATATACACTTATACTGTGTACAATAACTACATGTAAACACAATGTAATGTTGGGAAATAAAAATGGAAATAAAATTTAAAAATTTAAAAAGTGCGTGCATACAATGATTAAACTCAGAATCCTTTCAGATATAATTTTTTTACAAAGGCGGATACATAGCAAGTTTATATTACAAAATAAATGACACTGTTAAGGGAAATAAAATAAAATTAACAAGTTTTAAATAAAAACGGCATTTTTACTATCGTTTTTGCATATTAAAACAGGATTGTCCAGAGACACACACATATTTTAGATATTGCTAAAACTGTAATATGATGCGCGCAGTTGAATAAACAAACAAATTCGGAAATAAAAATAGGGGGTTACCGAAAGTTTTTCATCACTTAAACGTCATTTTTTAAATTACCTACAAAAACGTAAAAACCTGACGTCACGGCAGTTTTGATCAATTCAAGTGTAACTTTGACCGCCTATCGTGTAATTATTATTGAATATACTATCAATCTAAGAGTGCTTGGTGGAAGAACAACTATCAGTTAATTATACAAAGCTATTTATATTCATCACTTACTGGAGATATGTAACTGAAATAACACACATAACAACATTTTTACCGCGAATATAGGTGACGGTAACGACATGCGGAATGTCGTAAAATGGCCATTGGAAATATGTTGCGGTGAATTTAAGCGCTTTCCGTTAGTTTATTGATAAACCTATTCTTTGAAAGATTTAATGCATATATTTTGAGACTTTTTCACAGCATTAAATTGTTGTCGCAAAATGTTACCGTAAGTGAGTTCAATTTCTTCGTCCCATCTCTCCTTAACTTCACCAGGTACCGCAACATGATAGTTCCATGGTGAAAAAACTTTGATAAGGTAATTTTCATTAGACAAACAAATAAGCGCGGGAGAAAAAGACAGAGATGGGGTGATAAATGAATACGATTTCCTTAAGTCTAATATAATATTTTTATATGACATAAGAAGGAATAAAGTTATTTATAAATGAAACATTGTAATGTATAAATGGAATATGATATAAACTTACTTTTCGTTTCCTCCCATTGAATTTATATAATTATACAACTGATATTTCTTAAATCCACAATTACTCTGTTTCAATAGTAGTCTATGCCAGTGTCTCCAATGATATTCAGAATGTGTGAGATATGAGGTAGGTCATTTTAATGCTCTTGAATGTATGGAGGGACGCGGTATATCTGATGTAGAATAGTATCCACCAATCAGACACACAAGGAATAGCATTAATATAAAAGGAGGACAAGGTTGAAGAAAAATATGTGACTGTGTTAAATTTTTACCATCGTACTTAAATGTAGTTAGAAAATGTTACTATTTCTTTAATTGAAATTAAATAGCATAATATTGTACTAATATGACCAGATTAGAAGTGAAATTACTTGATGTTATAAACAAAATACGAAATCTCCCACCGAATAACATGGCATCCAATTACAACAAGTTGAACAAACGAATGTTTTACTCTATGCATCTCACTTGTAAGATTCCTAACTGGTATCAACCACAAACCATATAGATTACATTCCCACAAATAACCCTTATTTCCTCACACAATTCTGTAAAACTTATATATAGTATCTTTATAGTATTGTATGTGGGCCAGAGGCCTTAAGTATAAATAAACCTGACTTTGACTTCAGAACATTTTTCAATGGTTCGGTTATAATAAATAATTATAATAACTATTGATTGTATTTCTGAAAACTATTTGAGATATGGTTAAAACTCAAAATCAAAATGCATGTGGTATTTTAGTATTAGGGGAGAGTGCGACAATGACTCAAAATTTGCCAATTACAGTTGTTTTGTCATTTTAACAATAACTGACGAGTGACGATTTTCTTCTGCGATTTATATCAAGTAATATAATGAGTGAAGGATAATCCGTCATTCCCCGTCATGAGTTGGTTATTGTTTTTATGCAAATTCAAATTAAAACAGCAAATTCCAAAAGCAAACATTTTCTCTAAAAGGATCCGACAAGGAGGTGAATCCTCATATCTATACACATGTGACACGGAATCACTACTCGTGTGTACTACATGCGACTAAAATGTCCCAAGCAAAAGTTTATTTCACAATAAAAGATAAGTGTCGATGTTGTTGAAAGTATTGTGATTCTTCCTATTGCTATTAATTAAAAATTTATTATAGAAGTCGTCACACATTTCATATCAAGAATTTGGTTCAAAAGCAAGTCGGCTGATACCGAAAAGCCCTGTGACGTTTTCGTTGATTTTGTGACATCATAGCTGCACAATCTGTTACATTATTTGCAACTGCAAGCACATAGTAAAACACATACAGAAAGGGTTTTTTCCTACAACTTAACGGTTTTTCTGACATTAAATGCGTCGGCACGTGTAAGAAAGTGCTAATGACAGCTATGAGAAACATAAACTCATCGGCAAAAGAAACTTATCACCTCAGTTGTTTTTGATTAATGCAATTTTTAAAAGAAATCAAATGCATTTGACTGGGACAAGATAAAATAATACTTATCTGCAGTAGTTTGGGTGAATTAATTGGTTACATTTTAGTTAAATTTTCTTTGTTTAATGAAGAGAGGGGTAAGAAATGAAATTTCCACCAACATGATCCCTACCACGTTTAAAATGTTGTAAATGTGTGCAGAATCAGGCACATTTATCAATGTTCACATTGAATGTGTCTAATATGTCAATGGACAATTGTGTATCATCAAAAATAATTTTTGTTGAAGTTTAAATTTTAACACTTTATTTTTTTTAAATTGAAAAGACATGTTGTATTCTTTGACTGGTGACTAAACACCTGTACTTTTCAGATTTAGATTATCATCTCGAAAACTTGAGATATTTGCAATTGAAAATCATACATAAGATAAAATCAACTGAGGTGATACGTTTTTGCCGACGAGTTTATAAAATTTGTTTAAATGCACACGACAGCGTCTTCAGTTACCAGTCAGGCAAAGTTAGAAAGATGATTGAAGTAGTTTGGGCAATCAATGAGGCATTTGATTCCGGTAACAGCCTATTAAAAGTAAGGAAAATGTGTAACTCTATGCAACTTAGAGGGAAATAATACAATTTGTCCATCTTCCCATTGAGGTAATAAAACCCTGTATTAGTACTTGTTTACTTCTTAGGAACGGAACACACTGAATCTTGTGCACATATAAATGAAGAAATCAACACAGCCCCCATAGAGAAAGAAACAAATAGTATGAACATAAAGGTGCTGAACAAAGATTTTCTTCATTAAAAACAGAAATAACATTTTTATTTGTGTCTTTCCGAACTATGAGAAAAATATTTATTATTTTCCTTCAACATTTCAGTAACACCAGAGTAGAGTCAACATCTCTAAAATATTAAACGATATATTGCCACATGCGAAGAACCACTTGCTACACATTATGTGCAGGTGAATTGGTATGTGAATCCGTGCATGAACAGAAATTATAAACCGCCAGTGACGTCACTCTATTGCTCTTGGGGGACAGTTTTTTCTGGTTATTTCCCTCATATCTAATAGATCTCGCTTCCTCGGACAATTATTTTAATAATTTCCCTCTGCCCTGGGCAATTATCTTAATATTGCCCATCTGCCCCAGGCAATTATCTTAATAATGCCTTCTTCAAATATCTATAATCAAACGCTGAAATGTCAAACTTTGTATGTGTGATGTTATTGTTATATAGCTATTAATTCAAATACCAATCTGTTTTGCCAATGAACTGTCTCGAACCCGAAATTACTACACCAAGGCGGCAGTGCTGAAAGATGTGAGTTTGTAAGCCCCCTATTATACCTAAGGTCTTAAACCAACAGAGATATTTTGCGGACTACTCTTATTAATTAATTTGATTAATTTGCAATAATTATTTCGGTTTATATTAGCCGCGCGTGCATCACATGCCCGTTGTTTCTGTCGGTTTATAAGTTGGATAAAACAGAACCCGTGGGCATTATATAATGTATGTTTAATCCTACACATATTACATTAGTTATGTTACCCCACATGGGTAAAATATTGCACTGAAGTATTTGCTTCCATTTGCTGTATGTGTCAGGATAGGAAACAAGTCTTTTAATGTTTAACAGTTCTTGACATGTGAAAACGTATTTTTTCAAACAGTCATGTAACACGTTTCAATGCATTAACCTTTCTCTGATAAACATTTGTTTTACGTTTTATGAAATGATGTTATAAGACTTATACACATAATTGAGTGGATACAGTATATGCATTCTTCATAGTGTTGTGGCAACTGTCTCCGTAGACACATAATCATCAGTCGGTGACAGTTCATTATGTGAATGTTCATTATCTCGGTCATCAGTTCGACATCTCAACATGATTTCCATAACCAGGGTCAATGTTCCCATCATACTGCAGACAGCTATATTTAAATAGAACACGTAGTTATAGCTATCTGTCAAATCGTAAATTGCACCTGAAATAGAAGAAATGCGATTACTTCAGTAAATTAGCATGGTGGCTATACAAGTTACATAATGATATGTTAGCTTACAATGAATCTGAAAACTGGACTGATGTTAATTCATCCCCAGAGCTGAGTGTCGTTCAACTGCACACTGCCCTTGAAAAGTGGCATTCAACGAAAATACTAAATAAACTCCCGTGTCATACAAATTTTATTGAACTGAAGAAACATTTTGTATCGAACAATGGAAAGCCAGCATATTATCAATATCTAATAAATAAAAATAGTATGACACGGAAAATAACTTAGTATATCATATAAACATAATTTACATATTATATGACATTTATTTTGTTATAGTTTAGGTTAAATTTTATATTTTTATGATAATATAACAAATGGCCAAACGTCTAATCCAAATAAAATGAGTCAGTTTTATCAAAGGTGTTAATTGTAGTGTGTAGCCTGATTGATTGAATTATTAATCATACATTTCAACATAATTTGACCCAAAGATGAATAATTTGTCTTTATAGAGTTCATCAGAGGTTGTTGGCATGCCAAGGATCATAACAAAGTGGATGTTAAAAGCATATAGTATATTTGACGTTTCTTGTTGAATACCATGTATATATCAAAGAACTTGTTTTATATCTACTTCGAGATATGATAATAATGATACAGAAAAAAATTGGTTAAAGATTTTTATGAATCATATCACACGGTAGTACACACAAAGTCTCTTCTATTTTGAACTTGCCTCTAACTCACCTCCAACAGGACCGGAAGTGAGGTCACCAAGTCCACTCAGACTGAACATGAAGGATAAAGCAATAGGGTATTCCTTGATATTCACTAACTGCAACAAACCAACCGGGGCTGCAGGCAGATTGACGCCAAATCCAATACCATTACCGATAGAGGATGCCATCAGAGCCACGAAGCTTTCAGAATATATAAATCCTACACTCGAAACAGCAAGCATTATACAGGACAGAAGAGTAACAAGCAGTCCTGTCACTTTGACGACAGACATCAGCATGCCTGCCAACAAACTTCCAAATACACTCCCAAATGTTAAAGCCGAAAGAAATAGAGATGATGTTTCCAAAGGAAAGCCTCTTCCTGTCGCCAAATCCACAAGGAAGAATACTTGACTGGTAACAAAGATGAAAAACGGCATGTGCCACAAAGAAAACAGCAAAAATGATGGGCGCTTGCAGAGATGAAGTTGAAGTCTTTTTGCAAGGGGATCTTTTGAAGTTTCTTCCTGTTTTTCTAGTCCTTTTTTCCCTGTGATAATCCTCAAAACAAATCCACTGATGGACAGATTGAGGATGACTCCACTCAGGAGGAGAAAGGTTCCCCTCCAACCATAAAGGTCCAGGAACCAGACGTTGAGTTGAGGAAACACCAGACCACCTACACCTGAACCAACCTTCAGGGCAGACACTCCCAGTCCTTGCTGTCTCCCGAACACTGCTGTCAGGATCATGTAGGAGGAGAAGTGGGCCAGACATAAACCAGCTCCTAAACAAGATAAATTAAGGACTCTTACTAACTTTGATTGTGGTTTTCTAGCATGACGTTTAACGCAATTATTACCCAAAACATCAACTAAAAACTGCTTATTTTTACTATAAATAAACACTGTATTGCCTTTTCAGGAATTTGTTCTACATCAACACAGGGCTCAAACACAGAGATACAAATACATGACATAATTTCCTTAAGACATAATTCTAAATATTTTCACATTTTGTTAGATTTGGAAGATATTATGTATTGAATCTTAGTTTTCAAAACCTCCATTTTGGAGCAGTTGCCTGAAATAAGGGTGTAGTCACAATGTGAGTTATTAGTTAAAAACATGGTTTACGGTTCGCGGCTCATTTATCACTGTTAAGGTAATGCAGAAACCTCAATTTCGACGACTGGGAGGATGTAACCCACTCTCAGGGTACACAATCTCTGTTAAGTACGCGAAAAAGGGGTTTGTCCATCTTATCAACCGTTTTTAAGTTTAAAAGACATTTTGTCATCGCTGTTATATCTGGTAAATATAAGAGTCGCTTGTAAATTCGTATTAAATCCTGGTTACGACCACGATATCATGTCAGTTGCTTAAATACCGTTGTCTTCCATCTGCCTCCCTGGCGCAATAGGCTAAACTGTTAGCTCACGAACCACTGGTCTTACTGCTTACGGGTTCGAGACGCACTTTCGTCAAAACATTGGCAGTTCATATTGTACTATATATTAAGGAACTTTTTCAAAACCAGTCTAAGATAGTTTCTTCTAATCTATGATTTCACATCATCCTCATAGGAAAATATCAGCGTTTACAATCATTGTAATTCCTCCAAACAGGGTTAACAATTGTCTCAGTACACCCTCCTGGAGGGACTTACAACGTTACAAAGTTCCTCGTACCGGGCGATACAGAAATGTAACCAATGCTAACCATATAATACGACCTTGAAGAGATGAACGATTATACGGAGGTAGTTTCATAAACTTGCATATTTTCCCAAGCGATCTTCCTTGCAGTATTGGTATGATATAACGTAGATGAGTGGACTTTTGAAGATAATGACCACTTAACAGTTTTAGCTTAGAACGATATTCATATGCAAATTAACGGTTTAAATCATGAATAACATTTATATGTTTTACCGTTTATAACTCCAACAGTGATAATCAGAATATTGACATCGGTTGCGAAAGAAGCTCCAACATTGCCAACACATGCAATCAGTCCACCAAGTATGATAGCGTTACCTGGCTGTAGTTGCCTTACTGGTGGGCCACACAATATCGCTGAAACCAATCAAATTATAATTGCTGTTAATTGGATATTGCCAAATACTTTTATCTAATTATGATTGTTTCAAATTGTCATAACATAATTGGTTTTATTATGTCTTCTCGAATTAATATATTAACATGTTGGATATGTTACGTTACATGATTTCTAACGAAAAGTAGTTGAAATTGTATTTATCATGAAAGAAAATTATAATGGCTTCTATTATGGCTTTCCAACGGGAAAATGTGAATCCATAAACACAAAATCACCAGTGGACTCTCAGTGCAGCTAAGTCATCTGACCATGGTGATGCAATACTTATATCAAACATATGTGGTGGTGTTGTATCTCACAAAGCCTTATTTCTATTGTGTTTGATAATGAAGTGAATAAACTCACCACCTCCAAATATAACCCCCATACACAGAGAGAGCATGAGAGATGTCTGCGCCCTGCTGCTCTCGAAGACATCCAGGATTGGGACGAAGATGACGCCCAGTCCTAACGCATATCCGACACAGATTATGTTAACCCAGGTGCAGGCGAACACTGTCACAACCTTCTCTACCTTGGACACAGGGATGTCTACTTCTGATTTGCTTCTGCAATGAAAATAGCAGCTCTTGTTTGTATTTCAGCATCAAAGCAAATATTTTTTTTGCAAGAGAGGGTTGTAAGGAAGAAATAGGGGCAGTTGGGTGAGAGATCGAGGGAGGGAGAATAAATATTGATGAAAGGTAGAAGAGCAGCCTTGATACCAGATATTTAAGATCAAATATACAGAGAAAGACTTTGATTTTGCAAGATGCCTCCCGCAAAATGTAAGTTTTTTGGGATGTTGCGGTTCTTGAGAAGGCGAAAGTGTCATATGTGAACGGACGACGGCCTGTGCTGTAAGCCCATCTGGCATTTTCGTTGTTTTTTTCCACTAAATAGGCATTGTCAAACACCCAAAATATGACTTGGTTTTGAATCAACTTTTGAACCGTTCCTACACCCATGGTTTGGCTCATTGACGCGCGCAACACGCGGTGCATTGTCCGGTTTTCGATCAGAAATTACTACTTTTACCTTCATATCGTCATTATCGTCGACTATCATCAAAATGGTAGTTTTCGGTAACAGTCGGTACTCCTCGATAAAGTAACACCATTTATAACGTTTGGAATATCTGATCCTCAACAACTCAATGGCTGGACCTTTAATTTTAATTGTGGTAAAGGCATGGACGTGGCTATATGTACCTCATGACCAGATATACAAAATGTATATTATGAGTTCCTCAAGTAGAACATTTGTATTTAACATAAAGAAAATGTAGTTAGATGAAATACAAATAACACATGGAAATGGAATATAATAAACCCTTACTTTTCGTTAGCTTCCATTGAATTTGTTTACGATACAATTAATCTTCTTAAATCCACAATATATGTGCTAGTGTCTCCAACGATATTCAGAATGTGTGAGATATGATGTAGGTCATTATTTAATGTTCTAGAAAGTATGGAGGGGCACGTTTTATCTGATGTAGAATTATATTCACCAATCAGACACAAAGGGGATAGCATTAATAGAAAACAGGGACAAGGGTGTTTATTGATAGAGACTGTGTTCAACTTTTGCAATTGTAGGTAAACTTTAGCCTGCTAGATTGTTTTCATGTTTTTACAGAGAGCGTCAATTGTTTTGAATTGTAACAATTACTTTTTCACTAACTTATTATTGCCATAAATTACTCATAATGAATTACTATTTAATGTAATATGTTTCAAATAACAACATTCACAATTGTCCATGAATAAAATGAAATAATAAAGTAGTTCTAAATTTTTACTACATTTTCCAACTCGAATTATTCTATCAATAATTATTTATACAGTAAAATGTGTTCACCAATTTGTTCAGAATTAAATTTTGTATCCGAAATCAATTATGAAGATGATATATATTTTTTTCTTTCAGAAACAAGAGCTTGTCATAAACGATTTCCATTGTATTTATAAAAGTTGGACGTTATTTGTAACAATGGATATTCTCCAATGAACAATGCATTTACTTCCGTGTGAAATATTTGATAAATAACGCATCGACCGTAATACGATAAACACAACAGGTTAACATCTATATTTGCTTTTCTTTGTTCCAAATATAAGCATACGGCACTGCAGTTGATATATATTTCAAAAATTTATCGACATCACGAAACACGACAGACTAGTTCCCAAACACTCTATCGTCGCCTCGACATAATTATGTATTTCCTTCCGCGATCACATATTTTTAAATCAACAAATCTAATACCCAAATTAGATATTATGTAGATATTATGTTTAAAACCAAATTTAGAACACAATTTTGCAATTGTCAGTTGAAGATTTTATATAAATATGGTCTTGAAAAGTTGAAAGTCACGTGATGAACTCGATTGTACAAAATGAATCATGAGACCAACATGTTTCGTTTGTCACTGCGCTGTAAATTCGGCGATTCAAACACTAGTTATTCAAATTTATTCTTCGAAATGTATTTCTTTGCCATTCTTGTTAATTCCATAGATGTCATAACATGTGTATTCATGTAATTTATATTATTATATATATTATTGTGACGTACCGAGACGACTGACCGGCATCCATTTGATTGAACTTCGAACTGAATTACCTATCTGTGATTTCGTTTGAATGACTGTATTAAAAATTGTATTCATCAAATTATTTCACATATACGACATTCATTCATTTGTGATCTACATTTTTAGCGAGGAGAGGCTATTGTTGGTTTCACCATTGAACTTCAAACTGGTAAAATCGCAGATTGGAAAGTTGGTCGATTTCAAACTTTGAATTTGAACTCAAACACGATCATGTTTTGTGATAATGGTAGGAAATTACATTTGATTTTCGTATATGTATGAAATATTATCAAAATTCAAATTGATTCACAGTGACATTAATCGTAAACGCAGTGGATACATCAAGGGTAGGTTTGACTTAAGCAAATTAATCGGGTCAAGAAAAGTGACAATCGATATTTTTTATGATCGATTGTTTTAAGAGTACATCATTTCAAGTGACGATTGGTTTAATTTTAATAATGTATAACACTATTGTTAGATCCACGAGTATTCTAAATAATAGATACACGTCACTGCATAAAGCATTCGGAATTATTAGTGTCATACAAAGTATAGCGCAAAGCTTTCCATGGAGTGACTTGAAACTTTGTTTGATAATGGCACTCTTGTTGATGGCCAGTGGAAGGTACCGCTATATTTGGAAACAAGAATTGAAAAACAATGCACACATACATATTGTTGGACGACTGTGTTATTCTTAAGTGAAATTCTGTGTTTATTTTCACGGATTTTACAAAAGGAAAACGATTAAATGTTTTTATTTGCCAACATTTTCGGAAATTTTCCGATTATTTTCTAACAAGAATATATTTATATATATAATAGTTGTAAATAATATTCATGTATACAATTTAAATAAGCTAGATTTGGATATTTTGAACATAATGATGTAAAATTAATGCATTTTTCATGAACTTGCTCTGTTACAATCAGTGTTCTGCTATATATTAAGGGCTCTGTAAATGAGCAAACTGTCCCTCCAATCACCATTGAATAGAGAGAAGAGTTAAGGGAGATAATTTGTCCAACCTCGAAAAGCGTTTCCCTTTCCTAAAGAGATTTCATAAATACACGATTTATGTTTCTACCTAAATAAATCAGTGTTTAAGATCTGTTTTTAAAAGTTATATATTATTAACCTAATCATGTTTCAACAGTTCAACAGTTCAAAGTAAAATATAAATTGTAAGGAAGTTGAATAAAGTTCCAACTGGCCATGTGCTGTAAATACTAAGTTAGTCACGGGTTACATATGAGTTGATAGGCTGATACGAGTAGAAAGTTAGGCTTACTCCCTTTGCTACTTAGCAATGTACCTCGAAGAACAAATATTTTAAGATTTTCCCTGATATATATGAAGAAAATGTTATGGGGGGAGGGGGGGTATTCAGGGGTATTCATGTGAACTTGAAACCATAGTCAAAACAATGGTGCATCCAATCCCCCTGTTAGGGTGCACGTGTATAAGAGTACTGTAGTGTGTTTCATAAAAGGGCTCTATATTCTCCCCCTTTTCTGTCATTTCTCTTTTCAGTAACGCTCAAATGCTTGTAACAACACTTCACTCCTATTGCTTGAGATCACCAGACAGCCCATGATTAAATGACTGCGTTAACAATTTATACATGCCATGTTATGGGCCACTGTAGATTTTGATGCTGCTCTATTGGGGACCTCTGATATGCCAGCAATCAACACAGGTACAGTTCATAACTGAGCTATGACGTGTGTTTTTGTTTGAGTGAAGAAACATACTCTAGCAGTGCAGTTGCAGGGGGCATGGGATGGGTGCCACAGTGTGTCCGGCAGTGGAAGACTGTTTATAGTGATATTTGTCCAGATAGACTGTTCTCGATTGTGTTGAATTTGGCCAATAGATAGATCTGGAATAACATGTATCGTGATCATGGAAAGTATCATCCTCGGTTACCCATGGTTTTATATATGCTCCGTTATAGTGGGGAGTAACGGAGCATATATAAAACCCTGGGTAACCGAGGATGGGAAAGTATGGAAGTTTAGAGCTACACCTCTTTGTTCCCACCTTTTATGTAGTATATTTCTTAGGAAGTGACAAAAATAGTTTTGTTTTAGTTTTGATATAGAGTGGAAAGCAACAGTGGAATCTTCAAAAAGCAAGCACGGATAAGGTGGAAACAAACTCTGACTATATGTTTATTTTACCAGTACATGTAAGTACGGTACAGACTCTGCCCTTCACGTCGATCGACCCTGGCGTAGTTCAGGTTCGGGGTGGCAACAACACGAGATGAAACAGGACGTTATACAACTATGCAGTTAACTGACACAGTCCGTTTTGATTGTTCTAACTGTGTCGAAGATGAGTGTCATGTTTTATTTTACTGTCTACGGTATAAAGACCAAAAAAAGAGCTAAGGCTCACAGGGGTCACGACTTATTTCCATCTTTGTCTCCACTAAGAAAAGATCTTGAAAGTTGAAATCGTGTGTACAGACTCCTTAGCCAATGGGATTATATGATTTGTTGATCCTGTGACCCTGTCAACCCCTAGCCACGTGGGTCATGTAGGGGCGATATATGTATGTAATCGTGGCGGTCAACACTTTACGTAATAAAAAATAAAATAAAATAAAATTTTAAAAAAGATCCTGTGACCCTGAGTAATGGTCACAGTGGTCTCCACGTAAAGACCTATGTTCATCTACTTTTCCAGTATGAAAAGGCATTAGAAAGCCGAACAGATTTTTACAGCCAATGAGGATTATAAATTGTAGATTTGGTGACCTAAAATAAGGATCACAGGGACCACGACCTTAAAACTTTTTTTATATTTTCATTTAGAGGCCTAGAAAGCTGAAATGTTGTGTACACACTCCTTAGCCAGTGGATAATATACATTTTAGATTTATTCTCCAGTACGAAAATTACTAGGCTGCATAAATAAGTTAATATTTTGCTGGCACATGTTATGCAAAAGTGACGAGGGCGGTAGGATTTTTTAAAATTTTGTTTGAAAAAATAATGACGAGGAAGGAGTACATTTTTTCCATCAAATTTCTTGCTTGGAGGTTTTAGAAGTATACAAGGTATACGCATATATTTGGTAGACAAATGGATTGATGCGGCAAACTCGACAATCCGTACTTTTCAAATGACATCGACTGTCCATCTACGTTGTTTGTACATCCATTATAAATTCGCCACATGCCGTTGCGGGCTTTCTCCCTGCCATAATACTAGCAGCCGCGATAAGTGAAATACTCTTGAAAGCGGCGTTAAACTCTAACTCACGTCACCTCCCCTCCATTATAAATTCTATTTCACGATAATTAACCTATTATTGAAGGTGCATCCAATGTGTTTCATAATTTATTTTGGGCTTTATTACGTTCCAACACACCATATGTGCTATTTACAATACAAACAAATTTACTCAGCTTGCATATTTATCCCAAATTGCCAAATGTATGACGTGATAATTAATTACATGTTTGGAACATTGTATATAAAACCATTTAGTTGCTGTTTATATGATGTTATGGGTCTAGGTGATCAAATTAATGTTTAAATGAGTTAACAGCCACTAGCCAGGTGTCGCATTTCTATCAATTTGACAAATATAGGAAACAAATAAACATAGAGAGAATAAAAAGCAGATGGTTTTCATTGGATCAATCTTCTTTAAAGCGATGAGATCATTCCGACCAGTGTATAGGTCCTGTAAATGATAAGCTGATATATATACAATTGTAGGTAGATAGGTAGGTAGGTAGGTAGGTAAGTATGTAGGTGTGTATATCGATACAATATAAAAAACACAAGACTCATATTTCCAAACCATTCTGTTCGATGGTTTAAAAAATATCTATAGAATTTAACTTAATATTAATCGAAAATTGATTTATAACTAAAGAGTGAAAAAAAAACGATTCATCAAACCAGAATTGGACAAAGTCAGAGTAAAACTATGTATGCTTCATAAATATTGATTTCTTAGTAATTGTCGACCATTGACGGTCACATTTCGGTCAGTATATCAGGGCAGAATTAAGGAGACACGATCAGAGACAATAAGTTGGTCCTAATTCGCTGTCTCGCTGTTTTTTCGGCTCCAAGTCTAAATTATCCTTACCTTGTATATCCAGCAACTCGTATTCTAACATGCTTAAACTTTAAACATTTACATTTCATTTTATATTAAGTAAACAATTTGCATCCTTGTAATTAAAAATGTACATAAGTAATTTTTCAGGACCTTGAGAATAATGTCAAACTAAGGCCACCAAAATCAAATCAGCTCCATTCTTCCCAATGAGAAGCATTTTGTAAGATATGATGATATACAGTGAACGGATTTTGAAATACATTGTTGACAAGGGTAAAGTCTCGCTGTGACCATGAAAGGAATGTCAAGGTCATAAAAACTACATGTATTAGGAATTTACTCTCACTGTGGTAATATTGTACTCCCTATATGCAAGATAGAGAGAGCGAGAAATATTTAAAAGACTTTATATTTAGATGAAAGTTGTAAGCGCTCAGATTAGTGTTTGTGCGTGTATATAAATTAGTATATACGTATATATATTTACTTATATATTATTTATTTGTATATGTATACCTTCGTTAAAGTACATATGATGGCGTGTACGTATAAAAGCGCGTAATAAAATTACCCGAGGTTAACATCAGCCATAAGGCTTAGTAATCATGTAATTGTATGAATCATATATTTGGAATTTGTGGGAAAATGACCAAAAAAAATATGCTAGTTCATAAATGACAACTACAGTCCTTCAAAATATTTTAACATTTTTAGTACTAGGTGTGGTATTAATTCATTAAATATCAACGAGTATTTCACACAAGCTGTCCCCATTCAGATTTATACACGTTATCAAGTACAGGTTCAGGGTTGTTATTCATTGAAACAACTCACTCCGATACACACGTTACACCTGGTACCTAGATCAAACGACCGTGACACCGACATCACGCTTGGGTTATCACGCACGCTATTCAGGCAGTGGCAGTTTGTCAATTGTTTTAAGTATATACCAGGTTGTCTCGTAAGTACAGCTTTCAATTATTGTAAATATTTAAGAAGGGCTTCAAATTTCGCAAGTCCTTTTTATAACTTGAATTATGCTGTTTTTGTATTTTCAAGGAAACCGGTAATAGTTTTAGGTTTATTATAGCCATGTAAATATCTCTATGGTCAACATGCAGCTATAGTTCATGGTTTCAATATTTTCAATTTTATAAAATTTAGTTATTAAGGAAAAATTAAAAGGTTATGATTGGTAAGATTATTATCCGAATTTGTATGAAATAATTACGTTATGTTTTGCATAAAGTATAAATCGTTACTTGCAATAAACGGTAGCGTCCCATTCTGCCTACAGTCCCAATCTGCCTACAGCTTAAAACAACATGTTAAGGTCCAGTGATCAGGAAGTCAGGGTTATATGCTGACCTGTTGTATCTCTAAAAATGAACTCAACCAAATTATCGGGTCCAGATAAGGCTGGAGCCACATGAAAAACATAAAAACTCATTTCCAAAACTGCCTGCACTATGTCAGAATGTTATGGATTTATTTTAATGATAATTTTAGTGTATTGTTCTAATAAAATGTAGTCCATGCACTGATAATTGAAACTGAATTATATGGTGTCTATTTCTTTTGTGTATCGTATTTCTTTTCTTGTCAATATACTTTTAAAGCTATAATTCGATAATATTATTCAATTATATCTCTTTAACATGGTTATATTTGGGATAACACTACCTTCAATAGCACAAATGCTTGTACTTTTTCGAGCCGAGTCACATGCGGGATTCGAACCTACGCCCTCAGAGTAAGGCAACTCTGTACCAACAGCTTACCACACGACCATTTCGCCTCGAGCTTTTCCCCCTTAGGAAGTTCTTTTCACATAAACCCCCTGACCAGACATAACCTTATAATGATTATATATTTCAATTCGGTATCAATTATAATGTTCATTGCAAGCAAAATATGTTTTAAATAATATAATAATAAATAAATAAATGAAATGAGGCACATACATTAGACGCAAATTGCATGTTCATACTTCGCAATGTATATACGTTTAGTATGCTTTCGGTTTATTTGATTTTCACTCGGAAGAATGATTTGTTAAAATAACGTGTTCAATTCCATAAAAACCGTCTTGATTTATTAGAGATACGATGTCGAACTCAAGGGGGGTGGGTGGCGAACGGGATTCGTCTCTGGACCTTGTTTCTGTTCTATATAAGTTTCCATCATTCTAGAAGACTTAAACAGGGAAAGATGGTTTCTGACTAAGTTTTAAGTTTCTAAGTCACTCAAAGGTAAGCATAGATGACAAGGATATTGAGGTTGTTGAAGAATACAAATATCTCGGCACTTATTTAGACTCAAAGTTATCATGGAATTCTAACACTGATCATATATACAAAAAATGCAAGCAGCGATTACATTTCTTATGGAAATTAAAACACTTCAAGTTAGACTAAAACCTCATTATGCTCTTTTATAAAGGTTACATCCGAAGTGTTCTTACTTCCAACTTCCTATGTTGGTATGGGAATCTGTCAGTTCAAAACAAAAATAAAATTTTCAGAATTTTAAATGCTTCTTCCAAAAATTATCGGATTACCTTTAGAAAGTAATGGCTATTTCTATGAACAGCAAATTATTTATAAGACAAACACATTTTAGGGGACCCATCTCATGTTTTGTTTTCGTTTGTCCTCAGCAGAAAGAGATAGCGAGTGAACAACAATGTCAGAGACCCTGTCGGATCAAGTGAGTTTCACCACTGAAGTGTCTGGTAGTATTGGTGAACACGATTAGGCCTATCCTACAAAGAACGATCAGGATAATCCTTCAACTCCAAAGACCACTGACGAGAAGAAATTTTGTCAAAGAAGGAAATCGTAAGTTTACATTTCATACAGGGTGCCGTTTCATTAAACTTTTATTTAAGACATTAAACTAAGCTTTCAATAATGATACGACAGGATATCCAAATCAAAGAAGCAATTTGCATGGTTCATTTTATTCACATTCTCATTCAACAACATTAAGTCATTTCTTCCTACGTGACATCTCTTACAAGTGAGTCATATTTCTCGCCTATGAAGTGCTCTCCTTGTGAGAGAGGCTACGTGGGAAGAATTGACCTAATGGATAATTTGGCAGAATCTACTTCCGAAGTTTAAGTCGAAGTAACTAGGCGTTTGTTCTGGTTTAATCATAGTTTTAAAATGATGAAGAGATGCTGCGTTTGAAACCTCAGACAATTGATCACTGGACTAATTTTTAATTAATATGCACTTTCCAAGTACAATCACTTTGAAGTTGTATACCTAAATGCTTCTGATTTTAAACTTCTTTCATAATGTCACAATCAATTAATAATTTCGGTCCATTGTTAGAATAAAATGATATTCTATTTCTATCATATCTATTTATGATCACTATCACTTTTTGCTCAGTCTGCAATTGTGGGGCTTATCTGAATGCCGCTCCCGTACATATAAGCAATTACATATAAAACGTGACTTACACATGGACAGAATACAACGACACATCAATATGTACAGATATGTAAATGGTAGATTTATGAAATAATCCCAAACGTTGAAGGCAATTAATATTAATGGTAACAAAATCCCAAAACAAAACTAGGTGGCTTGATGTCAGCATAATAGATTTCAGGATATAAGTAACGAATAAGCCAGCAAGGCACGGCACAAACATGTCAAAATGAGTCAATACTTATTTATATTCCAAAAATCTCCTCGATGAAGATATGAAACTATGTACAGATTTTAACAGTTCTGTATTAACCTGTTCTGATGAGCTAGGATTGCCATATTAAATTGAAGACAAATTAAACCCTTTGGAAAAGAAATATGCATTTAACCTTATATTGCTGAAGATAGGGCAGATGAAAAAAAAGGCATCTTTGTTGTCATACCCGCAGTTGCATGCAGGTTGTTAGAAATAAATCTGTTGAATCTATCTCCATTCACTACACCCAAGCCGAAGACGAGAATGGATTATCTGGCAGAATCTGGATCCATATGAAATATTGAAGTAGATTTGATTTGTGGTTTGTTGTTTTAGTTTATTTTTAAATTCTCCTAGTGTGCTAGCGTTAACTATATCTGGAGGAAGAGAATTCCATATATTAACTGTGTTTGGAACAAAAGATTTTGAGTAAAGACTGGTATTACATTTGATATTAAGTAAGTCGGTATTATTTCTCAAACTGTATCCACTTGAAGAGGATACATGATTTGAGACTAAACTTGACAGGTAGTCTGGAACTAATTTGTTCACCATTTTGTAAAAGAAATATAATTTTGACGGCGTCTCCTTTCTTGTAATGAAGACATGTTTGTTACAGAATATAATTTTTGATGACTTCTGGTTCTGATTGCATCTAAGTTTAATTTTTCCAAGAGGAGTGTTTGCTCCTTAGTGCAGTTATCCCAAATATGACATGCATAACTCAATGCCACAACCAGAATATATTCTTTTTAAGATGTACCAGCGACATTCTTTGTCTATTCGCTGTGAGGTGTTATTATTTAGTTCACTTCCTCAACATCCAGAATTCATTATTGTTTATCTAGCACATCTATTCAACTATATTACGACTAAATCATTAAACACAATAACAGACGGTAATTATCGGTAATTGTAATGTTGTTACACCATGCACCCCTATCATATTATAACTACATTTTACAATATTGATATAATGCATATATTCTTATATTTTAATTTTACACAAAACACTAGTATACTGTAATCATAGAATATTAAAATATATCATACCTGGTTAAAGGGATAAATCCAATCAAAAGCATAATTACTACTACTGCATGTACATTCGGTATCCATATTGACTTGCGAGCCATGCTGACACACGCTACAACACGCTACACAATATACAAGGGTGTTTCGTTCAAAACAGCAACTGTTTACAACACGTCACTAAAACGAATATGGAAAACACTTATCTAATATTCTTTTGCTGGTAATTTGTAATTATTTCCAGTCTCACGTATAAGCTATTCACTATTGGTTTCAACAGTATTGTATTGCCTTTGATTTATGTTATACTTATTCATTTTTAACTTCACATACACATTTTCTGTTCGTGTCTTGGGGATTTCTATTTTTGTGGTGTTAACTAAAATGTGAATAACATTTTAAATACTTCAATTATTTGCAGCTATATATTTACTCTCAATGTAAGGTCAGGTCATACGTTCATGACCAACCACTCACATTCTCCGGTGTTTGGAGTCTTGTTTGTATTTAGTTTTTCTTTTCTGATTTTAAAACCGCACGCTACGTCCATTCCTTTCACTCATGTACATATGTTAAAACACAAGTTATATTTGCATTATATATCAAGAACTCATTAACTGTTTACTATTCTCGTTGTCCTAATTGTTCATTGAAAAGAATATTCCAAAAGAAGCAAACTTCACTCGCAGCACTGCCCACTGCCTTCTACTATATATTGTTTGTAAGGCAGTTCGATGGGGGTTGACATGACCCAGTATAGGATGGCAGTTGGGCTATTTGCTGCTGTTACATCAAGATGAAATAGTCGTCGCTTTGATAGTTTTACATGTTTTTGCATAGTCCTTTGCATATGTTTAGATGTGCGCTACTTTTTAATGATATATTTGTTACTTATATCCTGTGGAGATGTTCATCCACATCCGGGTCCAGGTCTTAGCATTATCCATTTGAACATACGTAGTTTAAGGGATAAAACTGATCTACTAGCTGCCGAGTATAGTCATTATGATGTTATTTGCCTGTCTGAGACTTGGTTAAGTGCCGACGTACTAAACGATTCTATACTTAAACCAGGTTACCACCCAACACTTCGTACAGACAGACACCAAGGGGAGGAGGGGTAGCGATGTATCTTAGGGATAACTTGTACTTTAAACATGCAACAGATCTAGATATTCCCGACTTGGAAGCTATATGGGTTGAAGTCATTACAAACAACAACAAAGTTCTTATTGGAACTTTCTACAGAGCTGATTTAAGCAATCGTTATTTGGATTTGATAGATGATTCGTTTGCAATGGCTGCTAATAGAAATGTTAGGTTGTTTATTTTAGGCGATTTCAATGCAAATATGCTAAAAACTGACACCAATAAGATAGGTTATCTCCAAATTAGTTATGACCTCGTCCAGATTATCACTGAACCTACACGGGTCACTCAAAACACTTCCACATTGATAGATATTATACTTACTTCATCATTCAATATTGTACATGATTCAGGTGTCCTTACTCCAATCTGCAGTGATCATTGTCCAGTATATGTTACACTAAAATTTGGAAAAAAAACTCTCATGATGCATTTAAGAGAACCATTTATGACTATGGCCATGCAGATTATGATGGACTAAATGATAGTATATTATCTACTGATTGGGACTCTCTGTTGAATGATGATATCACTAGTTCTGTTGATGTGTTTACAAACACGCTTAGTAGACTAATCAATGATTATATTCCACATAAAGAGGTTGTTATAAGACCTCGAGATTGCATATGGATGAATGGTTATCTGCGTAAATTAATGAGAAAGAGAAACCGCCTACATAAGGTTGACAAAAGGAAAAACACTACTTATCATTGGGGTCGTTTTAAAGTAGCTAGAAATAAAGTTATATCTGAAGTTAGAAAAGCGAAGCATGCATATGATTTAAAACTAGACGATATTATCAACACTGAGAGAGTAACAAAATCCTGGTGGCGTTTAGTTAATAAGTACATTAAGAAAAATAGAAACTCTGGTAAGCAGTTCCCTCCTATAAACCATAATGGTATTGTTCTAGAAAATGCAGGTGATATAGATCCTACGCCTCCCATTTACAGTGAAAACAATCTAGATACTTTGTGTTTAACAGAGAATGAAGTCCGCGACATATTACTTTCTTTAGACACCAAAAAAGCCAAGGGACCCGATAATATCAGTAACAGATTACTAAAGGCTTTAGCCCGGTCTCTTCATAGATCAGTTACATGTACAAAGCGTTTTAACTTATCCCTTAAAATCTCTAAATTCCCCGACATCTGGAAATACTCGACAGTTGTGCCTCTTCACAAAAAAGGATGTGTACACAATTGTAATAATTACAGGCCTGTTGCTTTATGGTCTTGTTTGACTAAAGTATTTTAAAAGTGTATATTTAAGCATGTTTATAATTTCTTTATAGATAACGAAATTATATATAAACACCAGTCTGGATTTAAACCAGGAGATTCAACAGTTTACCAATTAACTGAACTTTATCATGTATTATCGAAGGCTTTAGAGGAAGGCAAAGAAGTCCGAGCTATATTTTATGATATCAGTAAAGCGTTTGATCGGGTTTGGCACGCCGGATTGTTAGTAAAACTTGAGTCCATATGAATCACGGGAGATCTCTGACATTGGTTTAAAAACTATCTCAGCAATAGAAAACAGTCAGTTATTATTAACGGTCATAAATCAAATACAAAGTCTGTATTGGCGGGCGTTCCTCAGGGATCAGTTTTGGGACCGCTATTATTTCTTGTCTATATAAATGATTTAACAAACGGGTTACTAAGCAACGTGAAACTCTTTGCAGATGACACTTCTCTATACTTGGTTATAAAAGATCCGCTTCAGACTCAAACACTGCTAAACAGATCAAATCAAATATAGATCAAATTTCAGACTTGGCTAGTACATGGCAAGTTAAATTCAGCCCCGAAAAGACAGAAGCTATGCCATTTTCAAATAAGAACCGAGTAGGTCCAAAGCTTCCTTTAACACTAAACCACACTGTCATATCCGAAGTAAGATATAACAAGATGATGGAAAATGGCAGAAACATATTGAGTATATATTGAAAAAAGCAAGTCCACTTATAAATTGTCTGCGAAGTTTAAAATACAGGCTGAATAGAGTATCCCTTGAAACTGTTTATAGATCCTATATTTTGCTTATTTTTGAATATTGTGATACCATTTGGGATAATTGTACAAATGAGCAAGCTTTAATGATAGAAAAATTACATTTAGATGCTTTGAGGACAATTTCAGGCGCAGTTAGAGGCACAAGTCACGAAAAACTCTATTCTGAGACTGGATATTGTTCATTAGTTGAAAGGCGCCACTACCATAAATTATGTATGTTCTATAAAATGGTAAATGGATTAACTCCACAATATCTCTCAATATGGGTACCACCAAATGTTTCAAATGTAAACAGTTATAATTTACGAAACTCCAATAATATACGATGCGCTTCAGGGCGTTCTTTCCATTTTAATAATTCCTTTCTTCCATCTACTGTTAAGGAATTCGTTGGACATGTAAATATGAAAAATGCCGAGACATTATCAATATTTAAAAACTTAGTTGCTTGTGACAAGTCTTTAGCTCAAACATTTAAAAAGTATACATCATATGGTCCCAGGCGTAGTCAAATTCTTCTCTGCCGTTTGCGCCTTGGTTGTAGTGATCTAAATTCCCATCTGGTTGATAGATGTTTGTCTGAAAATCGTGCCTGTTCTTGTGGAAACACTCGAGAAGATCCTTTTCATTATGGTTTAAACGTTTTTTTATTCATCGAGAATCTGGTTTGGTAAACAAGCAAACTTTTGCTTATATCAAGTACAAGTACAAGTACATACATATAATAACAAACACACAAGAACTGGACATAAACATGACAAACTAAAGCATAATGATACCATGCGTACATGATTGTTGTTTATGAAAGATTCTTTGCAGTTCCACTTCATTAATGATACAGCTACATGTACGTTGTTCTTTAGTGATGGATATACGTTAATCTAAGATGCTTTATCAAAGCGCTTTGTTTTAATGATATATTGATGGAGGGATGCGATTATGTTCGTATTGACATTATCACTGGTTTGCGGTGTTCCATATAACACATTTTCGAGGCTGTGGCTATTTACGTAGAAATGCATTATTTCTAAAGACAGTAAATAATTCACATGTAAACAGGTAGTGAACAAAATCTTCCTTACGGTATCCACAGGCGCATTCGGGATTGTTAGAAATGTGTCTATTTACCTTATCAGCATTCAAGTCGCTACAACCGAGCTAGAGCCTACAGTGTATAATCTGACAAAATCGACTGCCATAATTCAGATCGAGATAATTATTATTTGATTCATCCCTTTTCAGCAACGATTTGAATTCACCGATACAGTTGGCTTGCACGAAATTGTCAGGTAATGAATTCCACAATTTAGTTGTATCAGGTAGGAACGATTGATCATATATTTCCATTATTTCCTTGTGTGTCCTCTATATATACTACATTCAGATTCAGCAAATACTTTTACCAATTAAGGATTGTTTTACATGTTTTGTGCCTCTATCGAAGTATAATAGCAACAAATTGTATAACATCGCGTAGCGTAGCGGAGCGATGTTATACAAAATTTGTTGCTGTTATACTTCGATAGAGGCACAAAACATGTAAAACAATCCTTATAATTACAAAATCAACAGGTTTTTCTTTAAATATTTACACAAATCTAATATATTTGTAATTTATCACGAGAAACAGCAGCTTGTTACACGCAATGATACATGGCTGAATCAAAATTGAGGAATCCTTCATCTAAAACGGCAGAAGATTTAATTTCGTTTTCCCCAACATTCACATACATACAATCAGAGTTCGTTTACTCTTCATTCCGGATTTTTAGATAAACCCTCATTAGCATGTCACGCGACGTTCAAACATGGCTACTGTTAGTGAAGCGCTGTCAGTGAACAAGCTTGAGGACTTGTATCTATCAAAATTAAGTGTTCCCGGTGAAGTTAATTGTCTCATTCGGATAAAGAAATGTATATTCCAGTTATCGGTGTAGGTGTGAAGACGAAATGACATGTGTATTTAATAGTTTTCATCAAAACGTTACGCTCAGTTGTAAGAACCGGCTGACCCGACCGTTTGTTCGAATGGATTGTGACGTCACAAGGTACGAATGCACGAGGTATGGTTGCACATTTTATCTGCATTCATCGAGAAATGGCAGCAGGTTTTTGAGAGCTCTCGTCCAATCAGAAACGCGGAAATTAGTGTAACAAAATCATTTTGTAATTATAATAATATAACTGTACGTGCTATTCTAAGCGGTGACGAATCTTTGTCACATAGTGAGAACGAACTGTTGATCACATCTGTGTATGATTTCATAAATGAAACTAACCGTTTTTCATAAAGTTCGCTACCATATGCTTTTTATGTTTAACTACTGCGAGTTTACTAAACATGTGTATGAACTCTAATGTATTTCCACAAATGTATTTACAAACTGATTTGTCTTAAGTTTGTTTTAGGAGAAGCATTTATATAGGCTAGTGTAGCCTGTTTGCTAATCCTTTTTTCCAATTTAACTTCTCATATTTCATGTACGTGATATGTTATTTGGAAATAAAATACTGTTTAAATCATATGACATGCGTAATCAAAAATGTTATTTATAATCGTGACTGCTGTGAAATGATCATCTATATCTATAACATATATTGATGTATCATCAGCAAATAAACTATGTTACTAACGGCACCAAGGGTATCTTGCCAATATTGTGCCGTTTTCGCCCTTCAAATTTGCTTCAGTTTTGTTCACATGCCGTTTTCTCTATAAATCTTGATCGGGTGCATTACCCCCCTTTACAAGGAACCGGAAGCTCTTCCGTAGACGCACGAGCGCTAAATCAGAAGTTTGGTGGGTGTTTTGCATTTGTGTTAAAACTAGCAAGAATATTGACTTTAATGATGCTTTTGGAGGCGATAATGTGTCAAAATTAACAAAGGGGGCTTCAGTTTGGAGGAGGTAGCGACCAAAGGGCGGCATCGTTTCATGTCGAATGTTTTTCAGTTGGCCCTCGGAAGGGTTTGTTTACATGTAGAATCATTGCAGAAGATGCGCCGTTGTGAAATGACAGCATAGGAAAGAAAAACAACACTTTTTGTCGTATTTTAGACGATTTTATTATCCCGATCGGGGTGTCGGTAAACGATCGGGATCACACCCCCGTTCGGGGTGTGTTCAGAACCTGTTCATGAGGAACAAGTGACGGATGATTCATTAATTTGGACATAATGATTGGATTGTGATTGTTCAAAACATCGGTGAGTAATACGCCATATTGAACACTGAGAGTGAGACTCATGTATACCGGTATACACTCTTCTGTTGACTATTGATATATACTTTCATATGTCTGAACATTCTAACACCTATATACTTGTGAATGTCGGATTCACCATTTTCAACTAAACGCCGACGTAGTTCGCCCGACTCCCCGACACTAAGTGGTTTGGTAAACAAGTGCACAAGATCCTTCTCGGACAGTTCAGTGTTTCTTCCTTCTAGTCAAGAACCATTCACAATGTCTAGTGATATAACTTTACAAATTGTTGAAGCCCTGAAGGACCCCACTGTAATTGACAAACTGTGTCACACTCTTGTGGGTACCATAATGCCTAAAATCAGTGAAGTTTGGGACTCTAAGTTAAGTGCTTTTAATGAGAAGATTCAGGAAAATGAAAATGACATTAAAGCTCTGAAAGAAAAAGTCGCAGTCTTGAATGAGAAACTGATTAGTAAAGACAAACAAGTCGATGAACTGTATCAATATGGGCGGCGAAATAACATCAGGGTCTACGGCATTCATGAACAACATGGCGAGAATACAGACAGACTTATTCTTGATCTGTCGACGCAGATGGGGGTGCAGCTAAAGGTCGAATACCTAGACAGAACACATAGAACCGGGGACCCGTCCAAATACAATGCGCAAAACCCAGGCCAATTATGGTGAAGTTCTTATCATATCGGTCTAAGCGAGCTATAATGTCAAATCTGTCCAAATTGAAGAATCGCACACCTAAGATCTTTATAAATGACGATCTGACAAAGGAGAGAGCTCGTCTCGCCACCGAGACTCGTCAGTTAGTGGCGCGCAAACGTCTTGCAGGAACATGGGCCCGGGATGGAATCGTGTATGTCAAGAAACTGGATGATTCCGTTCAACTTATCAAAAATCGTGAACAGTTCACGAAGCTTACGGAATCCTTGAGAGTCAAGATACGCGTCAGGTTATCACGGGGTCAACGTGACCTAAGGGAATATACTGATGCTGAAGACAGCGATTATTGAATGACCAGTGTCCAGATTACCTACTTGTCTACTTCTATTGTACTGTACAAACATGAACTCTTCAATCAATGCCAATATGAAATCATCAAATAATTAAAAGACAATAAATAATTGTGTATGAACTCACATAAATATAAACATATATAATACTATAGTAAGATGCCACTCACCTAGAATAACCATGTATCCAAACGTGAATGCTATTCATGGTAATGTTGTTGTTTTCTCTTCTGTTTTCACAACTGTCACCAAAAATACAATATTCCAAAGCTTGTCTTCCAACAAACACAACTTCACAAGATATCCTCTTCTTTATTTTCCTGTTTAATTGCTTAAACATTGTTTGTTTGTTTGTGTTTTTCTTATCACATACGGTCTCCGATCAACACATCATCCAACACTGCCGATGTGTATTAGCTTACGAGAAAGCATGAAGCGCGTGCGAGTGCGCGTGTGTTGTGTGTATCGCTACTTTTAGCTATCTTGTTTGATGTGTGTCAGCTCAAGTTCTGGTTTGAATCTTGTTGATAGGTGATTGATTGTCATTTTGTCGTTATACGAGATGGACAATAATTCAATTCGATTTTTGATTTTTCTTTTTCATCACGCATACAAAAGTCATTTTGTTTCTGATAAGAGTGGGTTTTTCTACCTTCCCCTATTATTCGTTTATAATATACGCGTACGATACAGCAAAGCGCGTGTGAGAGTGTGTATTGTGTGTTGCTAGCAATCTGGTTTGATGGGTGTCAGCTTAGGTTGAATCATGTTGATGAATTATTGTCAAGCATACTAAATAGTGTATAGTTAAATTATTTTCTTCATCATTGGCAGTATTTCTTTATTTTCTTTGATCTTTTAAACATACGTTACCTCACTTTTGTTCCCACAACCCACCTGTATATATTGTTTATTTCATGTCAAGCGACAGTCTTTTTTACTTTTTCTTCTTTACTGTGTTGTTGAGCTATACATTAATCAGATATGTACACGCGTTTCTTGGTTTAAACATATTTATTTCGCCATAAATTACAAGACGAAGCTTATATTAAGGCCTTTCCCCATAACAAAACATAAAAAACAGCTTTGTGACATGTGACCGATGACGTAACAGTTCAATGATTTAACAACCAAATTTACATATTTTATTTAACTTTCATGATTTTGCCAAATCTACCTGTGTTAATTATGAAGGAGTGGACTGACTCAATAATCTTTAAATTTTCTTCCTTCGACATGTGTGCAGCAGCAAAAAGAATGCACCTTATGTCATAACCTTTTGTATAAAAATACATATTATGTCTTATATCCCTGTAGTTTTTACATACAAAAAAGAAATGCCATGGATCTTCAGAGAAATGACCACGAGAACAAACTGAATCAGGATGGACAGAACGATGGAAGCGGTGTGCATCAGGTCTGAGCATTGTAATCTTAAACGACTATGGGTAATCTGGCATAACCGAGGTCCGTGGTATATATAAACAAAATAAAGTATGATTCGTTTGATCAAGTTGACTTTTAAAGATACTTAAGGTTTCAGTGTTTCTAATATTTGTAGGAAGTTCATTCCATTTCCTTACAACATCGGGTAAAAACGATTTATTATAAGATTCGGTTCTACGTTGAATTGTCTGTCTCAGTAATGAGTGTCTCGTATTTCGTTCGGATATGTCCACTTGCGTTGGAGGTACTAACTCTGAAAGATAACTCGGTGTTAGTCCGTTACACATTTTATAAAATAATGAACGTTTTTGGCGATGCCTTCTCTCCAAAAATGAAGTAGTTGAAGTTTCTTCATAAATCTTTTTATGATTCGTTCCTCTAACAGCGCAACAAATGGTTCGAAGTGCGTCAAGGTGTAAACTTTCTAGTAAATTTGCTTGTTCCTTAGAACAGTTATCCCATATTATAGCACAGCTAGTCAAATTTGGGCAATCTAACTGTTTAAACATAGTTTCTAAGAATTTTCTATTCAATCGGTATTTAAAACTTCCTAAACAATTTACAAGTGGTGATATCTTTTGAAGCATTTCGGTTATTTGTTCATGCCAGCGACAATCTTCTTGTAAAGTAAGTCCTAGATGTTTATGACTCTTGATTTCACTAATTGAGGAATTATTCATCATTAAATCTGGAATTGCATTAGATTTTAGTTTACGCGAAAAAGTTAAACTTTCTGTTTTATCAGGATTAAAATTAACCTGCCATTTTGTTGCCCATGTTGAGATTTCACCTAAATCCTTATTCAAAATTGACGCCGCGATTGTTCTGTCAATTATATAAAGTGAAGTATCATCTGCAAATAGACGTATATTGCCCTCTATATTTTTCAATGATGTCGTTTCTTAAAACAGTCCCTCAAATTTCCACAAATGGCACGAACTTCTTGACTGTTTCAACTGATAGATATGATTATACCGCCCACTATATCAAACATTTTACTTCTCCAATAATGTACGATGCCAGCTGATCCTGTAAGTTACAGATGAGCGGTTGGCGTATTCTATTTTAAATTGCAAATTCTACTATTTGAAAATATTGTTTTCATCTCTTTGCTTGTACAAATCACCATTTGCAATTTCTATATTCATTTTACTATTATGCTGCGGATATATCCACCCAAACCCAGGGCCAATATTTAGAGATCTGAAAATTGTTCATATCAATGTTCGCAGTCTAAGAGAAAAACTTGATTTTATTGAAAGTGAACTTAGTGATTATGATGTTATTTGTATCTCAGAAAGTTGGTTGAATGACTCTGTAGATAATTCAGACTTAGAAATTCCAGGTTTTCAATTACCTTTTAGAAAAGATAGGGCAACAAGGGGTGGTGGAGTAGCAGTCTATGTAATGGAACACATATACGCAACATGTTTGGATCATCTAACGTCCCCCAACCTTGAGGCTTTATGGATTCAGTTAAAGCTAAAATCAAAACACAATTTGTTAGGTACTTTTTATAGATCAGACAAAAGCGAGGAATACTGGGATCTAGTATGTCAATCATTTGGAAATGGTATCGACCTGAATATGGACACTATTGTTGTTGGCGATTTCAATATTGATATATTCAACAAAATCAATGAGAAAGTAAAAAACGTTGAATATATTTTTGATATGAAGCAACTTATCACAGAACCTACTATGATAACTCAAACATCACGTACATTGATTGACTTAATCTTTGTAACCAAATCTGATTCTGTATTGAATTCAGGTGTACTTGATCCTGTTTGCAGTGACCGTTGTCCCGTTTTTGTTACTATTCGTGATGCAATACCTATCCAAAAAGGTTTTGAAAGAAAAATATATCACTACGATTTAGCAGTCTGATTAAAATCGACCTTGTTCCGAGGAATAAAATTTGCAAAATTTTGCATCTGCCGGGATACGAACAGGTTCTGTAGATTCCTCGCCACAAGGTCTGAGAACACCCCGTATAGGCGTGTGTTCAGAACCAGTTTAGCGCAGCCAAAACCCAGTCAAATAGCTGACCAATCACATCATAGTATTTAAACGGTTGCGGTTTTGAAAGCATTCGGAACAGACAAAAGGATAGCTGTTTGGAGTTATCTGCCCCTTGTTTCTCGCACCGAAAGCATTTGTTGGGCATCTTTTGATTGGCTAGCTGAATTGCGCCCGAACACGCTAGTGTACGGGGTGCTTTCAGACGGTTTGGCGTGGAAACCCACGAACGAGTTCGTATCCCGGTAGATGCACTATTTTGCATTTTTTATTCCACGGAAAACCGTCGATTTTAATCAGACTGACGATTTAGCTGACATTGACGGGTTGACCACAAGTTTTCAAAACACAGATTGGTTAAATGATCTTTCCAACGATATCAATATTGCAACTGAATCAGTAATGGAAAAAATTATTCACTTGTGCAACACTTTAATCCCTAATAAGGTGGTAACTATAAGATCACGTGATTCGCCTTGGATGAATAATTTGACTCGAAAACTGATTCGGCAGAGAAATCGCCAGCATAGAATAGCCAAGCGTAGAAATCAGGACAATGATTGGATAAAATTCAGAAAACTTAGAAATAAAGTAACTTCAGCAATAAGAAAAGCTAAATCAGACTATTACTCTAAACTTGATGATAAATTGAATAACAGTAACAACTCTAAAATGTGGTGGAAATTAGTTAGCAACTACCTAAAAAAGAGAAGAAATGATAAAGACATTTTTCCACCTTTCCACCACAATGATAAAATTTATGATGACCCTAACGAAAAGGCAAACAAACTTAACGATTACTTTATTGACCAAGCCAAAATTTAATTCCCAGATAAACCGCTACCAGATGTTGATTATAGAAACCCAAATTCATTAAGTGAATTTGTTCTTACACGACATGAAGTTAACGATATTCTCTTATCAGTTGACATAAATAAGGCAAGTGGCCCTGATAAACTCAGTAATAAGTTCATCAAGCTAACTGCAGAATCGCTTTCCTTGCCCCTTACATATTTATTTAATAATTTATTGTTTGAGTGTATATTTCCTTTCAAATGGAAAGAAGCGTCTGTATTTCCTCTGCACAAGAAGGGCAGTGTAAATGAATGTCAAAATTATAGACCCGTAGCACTTACGAGCTGTATCGGGAAGGTATTTGAAAAATGCGTTTTTAAATATGTTTTTAACCTTTTTCGAGACAACAATGTCCTAACAAATTTGCAATCGGGATTTAAGCCAGGTGATAGTACTGCATATCAACTAACATATCTCTATGACTTCATAGCAAACGCTTTAGACAATGGAAAAGAAGTAAAAGCCGTTTTTTGTGACATTAGTAAAGCTTTTGACAAAGTATGGCATTAGAGTATAATATACAAATTAGAAGCCTGTGGAATACGTGGTAACTTTCGTGAATGGTTTCGTAGTTATCTTACAGACAGAGTACAAAAAGTAGTTATAGACGGTGAATCGTCAGACTTAAAACATATCAGCAGGGGTCCCTCAAGGATCAGTCTTAGGACCACTTCTATTTTTAGTATACATAAATGACATCGTTGATGGCATCAAGAGTAATATTCGACTATTTGCTGATGACACATCAGTGTATATGGTTGTAGAAGATCCTGACAATGCAACACGAATTTTGAATACTGATTTAAATAGTATTTCTCACTGGGCCGACATGTGGCAGGTAAATTTTTATCCTACAAAAACTGAAACAATATTATTCTCACGCAAAATTAACCCCTTTGTGTCTTCACCCATAGAAATGAAAGGATCACCAGTATCAGAAGTAGATTCCCATAAACATTTAGGTGTACATCTCCAAAAAGATTGCCATTGGAAAAAACAAATTGAAGAAATAGTAAAGATTGTAAGTCCTATGGTAAATTGTCTAAGAAGCCTCAAGTATAGATTAACAAGAGGGGGCGGGATAGTTCGGCTTCGGATCAAGAGGTCCGGGGTTCGAATCCCGCCAGGGGCACGGCAACTTTGTCTGCAGTAGAGAACTGTTATACACGCAGTAAGGTTTGGGTGCAACGCTACACTGAATTTCAACGTAGTACCACCCATGGTTCGCTAGTTCCAGCCGATGCTCGCAGGTTTCACCGCAGTGCATAGCCACATGGCGTTGCGGGCTTTCTCCCTGCCATAATACTAGCAGCCGCGATATAAGTGAAATACTCTTGAAAGCGGCGTTAAACCCCAACTCACTCACTCACTCACTCACTCACTCACTCACTCACTAGATTAACAAGAAGTACCTTAGAATGCATGTATACCTATTATATACTTCCACATTTCGATTACTGTTGTCACATATGGGACAATTGTACTAAGGAACAATCTATGATACTTGAATATTTACAATTAGACTCTCTAAGAACGATCTGTGGAGCTGTGAGAGGAACTAGCCATGAAAAACTGTATAAAGAAACTAACTTAATACCATTAGCAAAACGTAGAGAAATAAAGAAACTAACTTTATTCTAAAAAATGAATAATAACCTCACTCCAAATTACCTAGTTGATCTAATACCACAACACGATTCAGATCTAAATTCTTACAATCTGAGAAATGCAGATAGTATTCGCACAATCCGTTGCCATACAGAGTCGTAAGCCAGTTCTTTTTTACCAGATACGATACGTTTACAATGTATGGAATAACTTAGCCACCGAAACTGTCAACTCACAATCAGTAAATTCCTTCAAAACCCGTTTACAGACCACACGGGAAACTATTTCCTTTGATACAAACTTTGGATCTAGATGCTGTCAAATTATCCATGCTCGTCTCAGGTTGGGTTGTAGTGACTTGAACGCGGATAAATTTGATAGGCATATTTCCAACATTTCGAACTGCGCATGCGGATACCCATGGGAAAACTCTCTCCACTACTTCCTTACATGCCCCTGTTATGACTTGATTAGATCAGATACATATTTTTACACAAATGGTTTTGATATATATACTATTCTAAAAGGAAATAAATATTTAAGCAAAAGAACAAATCAGCATATCCTCGAATCTGTCCATAACTTTATTCAAGACTCACTAAGATTTAAATCATTCTAAGCTCTCTTACAACATGTGTCCCAATTACTGTTTCGCTCTTTGTCTTTGTGGAACTATTTGATTACTGATTTTATACATTGATCTTGATTATTGATTGTATTTTGTTATATTTTTGTGGAGCGGCACTTACATAAGCCAACGGCTTGTTGTGCCAATCCATATTCATGTAAACCTTTTCATGAATAAAATATGTTTAAATCATATAAATATACATATATATTACATAAACAGACAATAATGGTGTTAACATAGTTCATTTTAACTTTTCAGAAACAATACGAAGATACGTTGACAGTGTCTTCAATTCTGGCATTTTGTTTGAACTTATCAATCTTTTATATTTGTAAGGATTTGGCCACTTGAAATGGGATTCTTTAATATAAATGCGACGTTCTGTTTCAAATGCTTTACATTTAAATAGATAGTGAATCTCATCTGCAATAGCCGGGGAGTCGCACAGAGGGCATGTTCTATCCACGCGGGGATAGGCCACGCCATCTTCCGGTTTCAACCGGAAAATTATGGTTGCTTGTTCTTAGTTTCAGAATTGGGAGATACGTGTTTTTTTGGAGAAGAAGGTGATGTTCGAAGGAAGGTACCTCTTTTATCAAGATACGTATAATTAATCCCTTTAGAGCTATTAGAAACAGAACTTCGCCAGGATACACTGTGACACTAATTAGCCCTCATGCTGTGATCTCCTTGATCAAAATAATGGTTCTAAGCCGGGAATGCTAAATGCGAGACCAGTAGCCTTGTTATGGATGAATGAACCCTGAGCGTCTCACTCAAAATGGGGAGAGATATAGTGTTTATTAATGTGTCATACATACAGAGTAATGTATACATGTTGATGCAATAAAATGTATGAGCGGGTAGTGATTCGAAGCAGAATGCATGAATGCATACATTAGACATGCAGAGAATGTTCACAATCATGTGCACAGATTTTTGGTTTGTTAATGTATGTATGTACTGGTGAGATATAAGCAACAGTTTGCTTTTTACCAAACCACATTCTTTATGAATAAAAATATGTTTAAACCACATGCATTACACCTTTATAAATACCTCTCCAGTACATAATACACGTAATACATATTCATTCATCAAAACTGAGAAAGCACAACATTAAATAAAGGTTAAAAATGTAATAGAATAACAGTAATTTACAACATTTGATTTTCACAAGGAAATTAGTTAAAGAAACATTAAGGTGAAATAGAAATTCACTGAAAGGGTGTTTATACTGTGGAAAAGATCAACTCAACTCAATTTCAAATGTTTGCCTTGTCACAACACTCATTAAATAGCTCAACTTGTCAGCCAAGCCAAGCCTTGATTAATTTCTTAGAATAATGTCTCAAAATTTCCTTTTTTTTAAGGGTGGCAATTGTCCTGGGTGGGAATTATCCTAGTTGGGAATTGTCCTAGGTGGTAATTGTCCGGGTGGCAATTGTCCGGTGGGGATTGTCTGGGTGGGAATTGTCCGGGTGGCAATTGTCCTCCACCCGTTACAAACAACGGATTTTACATCTTCTCCATTGTCTCAAGCGTTTGCTACGAGTATGTTTTGATGTTGTTGCGTTTGCTATGTTGATATGCAGTACTATCATCTGGCACATAAACCCGGACACGAAAAAAGTTGAACACTGTTCATTTTTCAAATACCTTCCTGTATCAGGAAGGTAGTACTACTGGTCTATAATTTTGATATTCATTTACACTGCCCTTCTTGTGCAAAGGATATACAGAAACGTCTTCCATATGGAAGGAAATATACACCAACACAATATGTAAGGGGCAAGGAAAGTGATTCTGCAGTCTGCTTCTTTCATCTGAGAGCCATCGGCAGAATACGCCATCTCATCAACTGTGATGCTGCTCACCGCCTTGTTCAGGGATTGGTCATCTCCAGACTGGACTATTGCAATAGTCTTCTTTTTGGCATTCCACAGAAGCTACTTTCCAAATTGCAATATGTGCAAAACACGGCTGCGAGAATCATCACCAGAACTCCCAAACACTCGCATATTACCCCTGTCATGAAAGAACTGCATTGGCTTCCTGTCAAAACTATTGTGTTTTGTATACAGAAGTCTCCATAACGCCAGCCCAGAATATTTGAAAGAACTGATTTCTCCTTACACCCCAGAAAGACAGCTCCGCTCTCAAATTTGCCAGACATATCACTGACAGCCCCTCGTGCTCATGTGGTCATCCGATCGAAAACGCCGTACATTATTTCTTCACATGCAACAAATATACTGAATTACGAATGAACTCATTTTTCTATCTGAAAGGATTTAGTATCAACACTGTTCTTCAGGGATGTACATCACTAACAAGCCAGGATCTGAACAAATTATTGAAATCCATTCATCATTACATATTGAAATCTGACCGATTTGACATCTCATAAATTTTATACCTATTATAACGACTGCCAAACAATTGATATCCATGCATCGCCTACTTTCTTTGATAAAATGTGTATCATAATTTTGATTTAGCATCTGTGTTTATGTTGTGTGCTTGTATATATGTAACTGTATGGGAGCGGCCTTAATATAAGCTCTTCGGAGCTTGTTGGCCAATCCCTTCATGTTTTTCATGAATAAAATATGTTTAAATCAAATCAGCACCTGACTTTTCCTCTTTTAAACATGTCCTGAAGACTGACTTGTTTGCCGCCCACTACAACTAACTAACTTTCCTGTCTGTATATATGTATATACTGTGTTGTGTCAGCGCTTTGAGCATGTGCCTTGTACATGGACAAAGCGCGTTACAAATTCATAATTATTATTTATTATTATTAGCTTGATGAACTTATTTCTAATTCTATCTGGGTCACTTGCCTTATTTATGTCAACTGATTTTCGGTCAAAACAAATTCACTTAATGAATTTGGTTTCTAAAATCAACATCTGCTAACGGTTTATCTGGGAAGTCAACTTTAGCTTTGTCATATACATATATGTATATAATGTATTACATGTATATGAAAAGTAAGACGTAGTTACACAAGTGGATATCTGTTATGCTATATAATACCGATTCATGGATAATCAAAACCATGTCAATGATTATGGGAAAGAGTTTAATATATCTTATTCAGTAAACAGAAAATGATTGGCAAACAAGCCCGTTTGACTTATGTTAATACAACTATATACAACCAAGTAAATACATTGAACAAGTGATGTAGATATAATACAGTGATATCTTTCTTAATATATTGTACACACGATATCTCACTCATTTTAACAACCTATTAACAACCTATATCTAATTTTATCAAAAGGAGTTGAGTATGTTTTATTGTTTACATCTGACTATGTTGTATTGCTATAAAAATGTAATTTTCATCTATGACATGTTTTTACTTGTCTGTGTGTTGCTCTTTAAGCTCTTGCTCTTGTGCTGCAATTAAGCCACTGTAGTGACCGGCCGATTTCGTTAAGTAGTTCAGCATTAGTACAACCAAGAAAGTTAATCCGTTAAAACAACACAAGCCGTTATCCCTCAAGCATCAACGGATTTTTACTGTAATACCAAATGTCTGCTTCCCGGTAAGTGTCAAAACACTTGTATAAACAAGTGCAGGTGGTACTGAGACAACTGTCTGTCTCTCTGTCATGAGTTGGTTGTAACAACATGAACACTATTTGTCCATAGACAATTAATGGGTAAACCAAGGAACGAATGAAATTAAATTAAGCATGAAATCGTCAGAACAATTTGTTTGCGAACTTTGCCAGTTGCGATAAGACTTTTGTTGAAGTAGGGCAAGTTTCGCAATATTGTGGTTCTAACATTGATGGATTTATAAGTTAACAATTTGTGTTCTTGTGTATTTGTGCAGTTGGTTCGCCGAGCTGTCAACACCTCTCCTCGGAGCTCTCCACGAATCTACACCACCTCGCTTCCCTCGCCAATCCACAAGGAAGTCCAGCCCGGACTTCACCTTCAACCCTCTTCTAAAACCTGTAAGTACCCCATTACCTTTACCCCATCTTACGTCCAACCTACTTGGAGGCAATGGACCAAACTAAATCTCGCCCATCTTTCACACTTCCGCTTAATAACCGTGCATCATATTCAACCAAATCCACCTTTTCCGATCTTTCAGTAAATATTTTTGAAAATATTCCAAATTCAAAAACCAAAACCCAAAATGCAAATATCCTCACCGAGAAGGAATGTCCCAATCTCAAACCACAAACTCTCACACCGCAAAACCCTACTAAGGATTTCGTAGATCCACCAATCAACAAACGCAAGCGCACGCCGCTCAGCAATCTGCTTAAACAACAAGCGCATCTACCACATCTCACCACTCACTTTTCAACACAATAAGCGCAGCCGCTTCATCTCACCACTCTCCAAACACAACAAGCGCATCTACCACATCTCACCACTCACCTATCAACACAACAAGCGCAGCCACTACATCTCACCACTCACCTATCAACACAGCATGCGCAGTCACTACATCTCACCACTCTCCAAACCACTGTGTATCATCGTACACCGGAAGTAGAGAGATGTACATCGATGATATGT
Source organism: Gibbula magus (assembly GCA_936450465.1). NCBI lineage: Eukaryota > Metazoa > Mollusca > Gastropoda > Trochida > Trochidae > Gibbula > Gibbula magus. Next base: position 56,600,388 of record OW388292.1, on the reverse strand, counting down.
TTGTAGAGAGGAGTAGAAAACAAAACACACGGTATGTAACAGCCGATCTATCCTATTGCTTATTAAGTTTTGTACACTGTAATGAATGTATTAGGAAAATTATACATTTTGTGAATGCTGAAAGTTGTTTCAATAATAATAATCCAAAACTTGCTTTGCTCATCGACCCTATCGACAATTTTGATGCAATTGAGATGTTTTACAAGAAAACTTGACCAAAATATATACAATTTTTAAATAAGATTCGCTCGTATGCATAACTTGACTTCTGCAAAAAAGAACCCATGCCTAGGAAATGTGTTCAGGTTGTTTTCTAGAGTGGTATGTTGTTTTTTCCTTTCGTCGCTTGTGTACTGTTTGTATCATAAATTGCTGCTTGTAGTTTTGGTTGATGTACCGCTTGTAGATTTACATAAGTAATCAACAAAACATTTCTGACACACAAAAGCAATTTTTCACGTAAAACATATTGTTTCTGCAGCATGTACAGGTTATGTTCGATATAAACGTACTGTGTATGTTATCATGAGCTTCCCACGAAATAGGCTCAGTAGTTTCTGGAACAAAAAAACTGATGACTCATTGATGGCCAGGTTTGCACTACGAAAGAATATGATTCGTATGGATGCAAAATATGTCCACGAATATATGACCAGAGCACATCTGTTAAAACAGCAAAAATGCGATATTCCAGATCGGAAACTGGTCAGCTAACAACATTGACGACAGATATTTTTTTGTAATTGTCAATATTCCTTTAACTGTTCTGTCACACAAGGGGGCATTTTTGTACTCCGTGTGACATAATCCGTCAATGATCTAGATTTACCTGTGTATACTTGCATGTTAAAGCCTTTACCGTAATTTAGAACCTAATGGACTTCTCAACTTCAACTTCAACTTCATTTTATTCTCAAAAACCACCTTTGGTGGTATACGAGTACATATTCAACAATAATATTATAATATACAATGTCAAAATGGCGGTGGGTTATAACAGGATATTTTCAAATACAGTCATATACAGTACAATCAGAAACGACACAAGTTTAAATAATCTAAGCATATTATTGGTCAGGTTTCTAAGCTTTTGAAATTGTAGAGAGTATAATGTTTATGAACTTAGCTAGGTTTCTTAAAACAATAAAATCTTGTGTGGTAAAGAGTTGTCTATAAGATGAAATATTTGCGAAGTTAAGTATTCTTGCTGGAACATAATTTTTTCTGGTTTCATGGAAAGTAGCACAACGAAAAATATAGTGGAATTCATCTGCTATAGAAGGTGAGTCGCATAATCTACATGTTCTATTTTCTCTTGGGGTATTATTCCAACGTCCTGTCTCGACAGGCAAACAGTGATTAGAAGTTCTAAATTTTAACAACGGATAACTAATATACTTGGGTAATAAAAGGTAGGAATCAAAAGAAGGTAAAATCTTAATGTATTTATAATATTGTCCCTTCGAACTTATTTCGATATCTTTTCTCCACTTTTGGTAAAACTGATCTTTTAGTGTAGTTTCTACTCCAAGACATAATAACAAGCAATGTCTTATACTCACATTTAATCAACGGCAACGCTTCTTTTCTATGTAACAGCAACTTCCATTCTATATATTATGCTCTCTCTCGCACTCTTTCGCTCTCATTTAATGTGACAATTAATAATAAAAAAAAACAATTCGGCTAGATCTATCCTTTGTTACCCAATGATATTTTATTATTATCTTATTACTTTCTACACTCTTCTGATCATTTCTGTTTCACCGCTTAGTAAATGCTCCTAGAGAAATAAAGAAACTAACTTTATTCTAAAAAATGAATAATAACCTCACTCCAAATTACCTAGTTGATCTAATACCACAACACGATTCAGATCTAAATTCTTACAATCTGAGAAATGCAGATAGTATTCGCACAATCCGTTGCCATACAGAGTCGTAAGCCAGTTCTTTTTTACCAGATACGATACGTTTACAATGTATGGAATAACTTAGCCACCGAAACTGTCAACTCACAATCAGTAAATTCCTTCAAAACCCGTTTACAGACCACACGGGAAACTATTTCCTTTGATACAAACTTTGGATCTAGATGCTGTCAAATTATCCATGCTCGTCTCAGGTTGGGTTGTAGTGACTTGAACGCGGATAAATTTGATAGGCATATTTCCAACATTTCGAACTGCGCATGCGGATACCCATGGGAAAACTCTCTCCACTACTTCCTTACATGCCCCTGTTATGACTTGATTAGATCAGATACATATTTTTACACAAATGGTTTTGATATATATACTATTCTAAAAGGAAATAAATATTTAAGCAAAAGAACAAATCAGCATATCCTCGAATCTGTCCATAACTTTATTCAAGACTCACTAAGATTTAAATCATTCTAAGCTCTCTTACAACATGTGTCCCAATTACTGTTTCGCTCTTTGTCTTTGTGGAACTATTTGATTACTGATTTTATACATTGATCTTGATTATTGATTGTATTTTGTTATATTTTTGTGGAGCGGCACTTACATAAGCCAACGGCTTGTTGTGCCAATCCATATTCATGTAAACCTTTTCATGAATAAAATATGTTTAAATCATATAAATATACATATATATTACATAAACAGACAATAATGGTGTTAACATAGTTCATTTTAACTTTTCAGAAACAATACGAAGATACGTTGACAGTGTCTTCAATTCTGGCATTTTGTTTGAACTTATCAATCTTTTATATTTGTAAGGATTTGGCCACTTGAAATGGGATTCTTTAATATAAATGCGACGTTCTGTTTCAAATGCTTTACATTTAAATAGATAGTGAATCTCATCTGCAATAGCCGGGGAGTCGCACAGAGGGCATGTTCTATCCACGCGGGGATAGGCCACGCCATCTTCCGGTTTCAACCGGAAAATTATGGTTGCTTGTTCTTAGTTTCAGAATTGGGAGATACGTGTTTTTTTGGAGAAGAAGGTGATGTTCGAAGGAAGGTACCTCTTTTATCAAGATACGTATAATTAATCCCTTTAGAGCTATTAGAAACAGAACTTCGCCAGGATACACTGTGACACTAATTAGCCCTCATGCTGTGATCTCCTTGATCAAAATAATGGTTCTAAGCCGGGAATGCTAAATGCGAGACCAGTAGCCTTGTTATGGATGAATGAACCCTGAGCGTCTCACTCAAAATGGGGAGAGATATAGTGTTTATTAATGTGTCATACATACAGAGTAATGTATACATGTTGATGCAATAAAATGTATGAGCGGGTAGTGATTCGAAGCAGAATGCATGAATGCATACATTAGACATGCAGAGAATGTTCACAATCATGTGCACAGATTTTTGGTTTGTTAATGTATGTATGTACTGGTGAGATATAAGCAACAGTTTGCTTTTTACCAAACCACATTCTTTATGAATAAAAATATGTTTAAACCACATGCATTACACCTTTATAAATACCTCTCCAGTACATAATACACGTAATACATATTCATTCATCAAAACTGAGAAAGCACAACATTAAATAAAGGTTAAAAATGTAATAGAATAACAGTAATTTACAACATTTGATTTTCACAAGGAAATTAGTTAAAGAAACATTAAGGTGAAATAGAAATTCACTGAAAGGGTGATACTTTGGCTTATTGGCTTATGAAGTGCCGTTCCACAAAATATAACAAAGTACAAGTTATAATCAAGATCAATGATCAAATGGTTACATAAACGCAAAAATCAAAACACTAATTGGGAAATATCTACAAAGACACATGCTGTATAGGATGATTTAAATGTTAGTGAGTCTTGACTAAAATTATAGACAGATTCGAGGATATACTGATTTTTGAAAAATTATTCCCTTTTAGAATAGCATATATATATATATATATATATATATATCAAAACCATTTGTGTAAAAATATTTATCTGATCTAATCAAGTCATAAGAAGGGCAAGTGAGGAAGTGAGATGTTTGATAATAGCGAAACCATTCAAGCAAGTTACCCCGTATATCACAGGCTTCTCATTTGTATATTATACCCGTATACCATACTTTGTCAAAAGCTTTACTAATGTTACAAACGGATCTAGGACAATTGCCACCCGGACAATTCCCACCCAGACAATTCCCACCGGCCAATTGCCACCCGGACAATTACCACCTAGGACAATTCCCACCTAGGATAATTCCCACCCAGGACAATTGCCACCTAGGACAATTGCCACCCCAAAAAAAATTATTTATGAGATTTAATACACTTTATTGTCATGATATCAACAACAAATATAAATATGATATGTGATATAACATTCATTCTTCTTGTACTTAACATTCTTTCTTTAGCAATGCTAAAGCACTACGATGCACTGGACTGGACTAGCACTGGACACTATGTATTTACATAACATTACATGTACTTAGCATTCTTTCTTTAGCAATGCTAAAACACTACAATGCAGTGGACTGGACACTCATGTATTTACATTCTAACGTTGTGAGAAACAGCACGGAGATAGTCCAAACAGGCACGATTGGGATAGTCTGTAGTGATGGCGTGCAATCTCTGCTGGATGTCTCTATATTGTTTCCTTGATCTGGAGACATTCGCACACGACAACATCTGTGTGATGACCATGTCATTCAGAGCCTGCTCCCGTCTGAGGACTTCTAGGAACTTCCAGATGGATGGATGACAGCAGGCCATGTTTGTTAGAAGACGACGATGCCATCCTTCCAGGTGATTGTTTGTTTGGCTCCCTCGGATGAGGTCATGGCAGCTGAAGTCAGAATCTGTTGTGCACTCTCCTCTGATGTCTCTGCTCTCTCCTTGATTGATGCCACAGTCTTCTGCATCTATAACCATAAGAAGATTAAGTTTGCATTACGGAGACATAGCTGATATATATTTTGTTAATAAAATTCAAAACTGTCATGTGCTTAGTTTGCATTACAGAGATATAGTGACAATTATTTTGTTCATAAATTTTCAAACCATAGTATGCAAGTGAAAAAAAGATGAGAACACGACTCACCTCAGATAAGAATTGGTCAGGTGCATGTGTGTGTTCATGCAATGTTCCAACACACTGGTCATCAAGGACACTTGATAGACACTTTACAATTTCCCTTTCTTCTCAGTTCACAATGATAACTAACTACTCCATTCTTCAGTTCCTTGTGTCTAACATACCGGTGACCCTTAAAATGAACCTTGTTGACTCCCCTCTCTGACTTCACAAACTGAACTTGGTTATCCATAGTGGAATGAACAATATGTCATACCAACCCAAATTATATAGTCTGTTATAATTTATTAGAAATACATGTAAAATAGAATACAATAGGTTTGAGCAGTGGAGTAGCTCAACTCAATTCAATCACAATTATTGTATTTTATAATCCATCCATGGATTAAAATTAACTTCTAAACAGAGGTTTGTTTATACTGTGGAAAAGATCAACTCAACTCAATTTCAAATGTTTGCCTTGTCATAACACTCATTATAATTGCATGGATTAAAATTAACTTCTAAACAGAGGTGTGTTTATACTGTGGAAAAGATCAACTCAACTCAATTTCAAATGTTTGCCTTGTCACAACACTCATTAAATAGCTCAACTTGTCAGCCAAGCCAAGCCTTGATTAATTTCTTAGAATAATGTCTCAAAATTTCCTTTTTTTTAAGGGTGGCAATTGTCCTGGGTGGGAATTATCCTAGTTGGGAATTGTCCTAGGTGGTAATTGTCCGGGTGGCAATTGTCCGGTGGGGATTGTCTGGGTGGGAATTGTCCGGGTGGCAATTGTCCTCCACCCGTTACAAACAACGGATTTTACATCTTCTCCATTGTCTCAAGCGTTTGCTACGAGTATGTTTTGATGTTGTTGCGTTTGCTATGTTGATATGCAGTACTATCATCTGGCACATAAACCCGGACACGAAAAAAGTTGAACACTGTTCATTTTTCAAATACCTTCCTGATACAGGAAGGTAGTACTACTGGTCTATAATTTTGATATTCATTTACACTGCCCTTCTTGTGCAAAGGATATACAGAAACGTCTTCCATATGGAAGGAAATATACACCAACACAATATGTAAGGGGCAAGGAAAGTGATTCTGCAGTCTGCTTCTTTCATCTGAGAGCCATCGGCAGAATACGCCATCTCATCAACTGTGATGCTGCTCACCGCCTTGTTCAGGGATTGGTCATCTCCAGACTGGACTATTGCAATAGTCTTCTTTTTGGCATTCCACAGAAGCTACTTTCCAAATTGCAATATGTGCAAAACACGGCTGCGAGAATCATCACCAGAACTCCCAAACACTCGCATATTACCCCTGTCATGAAAGAACTGCATTGGCTTCCTGTCAAAACTATTGTGTTTTGTATACAGAAGTCTCCATAACGCCAGCCCAGAATATTTGAAAGAACTGATTTCTCCTTACACCCCAGAAAGACAGCTCCGCTCTCAAATTTGCCAGACATATCACTGACAGCCCCTCGTGCTCATGTGGTCATCCGATCGAAAACGCCGTACATTATTTCTTCACATGCAACAAATATACTGAATTACGAATGAACTCATTTTTCTATCTGAAAGGATTTAGTATCAACACTGTTCTTCAGGGATGTACATCACTAACAAGCCAGGATCTGAACAAATTATTGAAATCCATTCATCATTACATATTGAAATCTGACCGATTTGACATCTCATAAATTTTATACCTATTATAACGACTGCCAAACAATTGATATCCATGCATCGCCTACTTTCTTTGATAAAATGTGTATCATAATTTTGATTTAGCATCTGTGTTTATGTTGTGTGCTTGTATATATGTAACTGTATGGGAGCGGCCTTAATATAAGCTCTTCGGAGCTTGTTGGCCAATCCCTTCATGTTTTTCATGAATAAAATATGTTTAAATCAAATCAGCACCTGACTTTTCCTCTTTTAAACATGTCCTGAAGACTCACTTGTTTGCCGCCCACTACAACTAACTAACTTTCCTGTCTGTATATATGTATATACTGTGTTGTGTCAGCGCTTTGAGCATGTGCCTTGTACATGGACAAAGCGCGTTACAAATTCATAATTATTATTTATTATTATTAGCTTGATGAACTTATTTCTAATTCTATCTGGGTCACTTGCCTTATTTATGTCAACTGATTTTCGGTCAAAACAAATTCACTTAATGAATTTGGTTTCTAAAATCAACATCTGCTAACGGTTTATCTGGGAAGTCAACTTTAGCTTTGTCATATACATATATGTATATAATGTATTACATGTATATGAAAAGTAAGACGTAGTTACACAAGTGGATATCTGTTATGCTATATAATACCGATTCATGGATAATCAAAACCATGTCAATGATTATGGGAAAGAGTTTAATATATCTTATTCAGTAAACAGAAAATGATTGGCAAACAAGCCCGTTTGACTTATGTTAATACAACTATATACAACCAAGTAAATACATTGAACAAGTGATGTAGATATAATACAGTGATATCTTTCTTAATATATTGTACACACGATATCTCACTCATTTTAACAACCTATTAACAACCTATATCTAATTTTATCAAAAGGAGTTGAGTATGTTTTATTGTTTACATCTGACTATGTTGTATTGCTATAAAAATGTAATTTTCATCTATGACATGTTTTTACTTGTCTGTGTGTTGCTCTTTAAGCTCTTGCTCTTGTGCTGCAATTAAGCCACTGTAGTGACCGGCCGATTTCGTTAAGTAGTTCAGCATTAGTACAACCAAGAAAGTTAATCCGTTAAAACAACACAAGCCGTTATCCCTCAAGCATCAACGGATTTTTACTGTAATACCAAATGTCTGCTTCCCGGTAAGTGTCAAAACACTTGTATAAACAAGTGCAGGTGGTACTGAGACAACTGTCTGTCTCTCTGTCATGAGTTGGTTGTAACAACATGAACACTATTTGTCCATAGACAATTAATGGGTAAACCAAGGAACGAATGAAATTAAATTAAGCATGAAATCGTCAGAACAATTTGTTTGCGAACTTTGCCAGTTGCGATAAGACTTTTGTTGAAGTAGGGCAAGTTTCGCAATATTGTGGTTCTAACATTGATGGATTTATAAGTTAACAATTTGTGTTCTTGTGTATTTGTGCAGTTGGTTCGCCGAGCTGTCAACACCTCTCCTCGGAGCTCTCCACGAATCTACACCACCTCGCTTCCCTCGCCAATCCACAAGGAAGTCCAGCCCGGACTTCACCTTCAACCCTCTTCTAAAACCTGTAAGTACCCCATTACCTTTACCCCATCTTACGTCCAACCTACTTGGAGGCAATGGACCAAACTAAATCTCGCCCATCTTTCACACTTCCGCTTAATAACCGTGCATCATATTCAACCAAATCCACCTTTTCCGATCTTTCAGTAAATATTTTTGAAAATATTCCAAATTCAAAAACCAAAACCCAAAATGCAAATATCCTCACCGAGAAGGAATGTCCCAATCTCAAACCACAAACTCTCACACCGCAAAACCCTACTAAGGATTTCGTAGATCCACCAATCAACAAACGCAAGCGCACGCCGCTCAGCAATCTGCTTAAACAACAAGCGCATCTACCACATCTCACCACTCACTTTTCAACACAATAAGCGCAGCCGCTTCATCTCACCACTCTCCAAACACAACAAGCGCATCTACCACATCTCACCACTCACCTATCAACACAACAAGCGCAGCCACTACATCTCACCACTCACCTATCAACACAGCATGCGCAGTCACTACATCTCACCACTCTCCAAACCACTGTGTATCATCGTACACCGGAAGTAGAGAGATGTACATCGATGATATGTTTGTAGAGAGGAGTAGAAAACAAAACACACGGTATGTAACAGCCGATCTATCCTATTGCTTATTAAGTTTTGTACACTGTAATGAATGTATTAGGAAAATTATACATTTTGTGAATGCTGAAAGTTGTTTCAATAATAATAATCCAAAACTTGCTTTGCTCATCGACCCTATCGACAATTTTGATGCAATTGAGATGTTTTACAAGAAAACTTGACCAAAATATATACAATTTTTAAATAAGATTCGCTCGTATGCATAACTTGACTTCTGCAAAAAAGAACCCATGCCTAGGAAATGTGTTCAGGTTGTTTTCTAGAGTGGTATGTTGTTTTTTCCTTTCGTCGCTTGTGTACTGTTTGTATCATAAATTGCTGCTTGTAGTTTTGGTTGATGTACCGCTTGTAGATTTACATAAGTAATCAACAAAACATTTCTGACACACAAAAGCAATTTTTCACGTAAAACATATTGTTTCTGCAGCATGTACAGGTTATGTTCGATATAAACGTACTGTGTATGTTATCATGAGCTTCCCACGAAATAGGCTCAGTAGTTTCTGGAACAAAAAAACTGATGACTCATTGATGGCCAGGTTTGCACTACGAAAGAATATGATTCGTATGGATGCAAAATATGTCCACGAATATATGACCAGAGCACATCTGTTAAAACAGCAAAAATGCGATATTCCAGATCGGAAACTGGTCAGCTAACAACATTGACGACAGATATTTTTTTGTAATTGTCAATATTCCTTTAACTGTTCTGTCACACAAGGGGGCATTTTTGTACTCCGTGTGACATAATCCGTCAATGATCTAGATTTACCTGTGTATACTTGCATGTTAAAGCCTTTACCGTAATTTAGAACCTAATGGACTTCTCAACTTCAACTTCAACTTCATTTTATTCTCAAAAACCACCTTTGGTGGTATACGAGTACATATTCAACAATAATATTATAATATACAATGTCAAAATGGCGGTGGGTTATAACAGGATATTTTCAAATACAGTCATATACAGTACAAACAGAAACGACACAAGTTTAAATAATCTAAGCATATTATTGGTCAGGTTTCTTAGCTTTTGAAATTGTAGAGAGTATAATGTTTATGAACTTAGCTAGGTTTCTTAAAACAATAAAATCTTGTGTGGTAAAGAGTTGTCTATAAGATGAAATATTTGCGAAGTTAAGTATTCTTGCTGGAACATAATTTTTTCTGGTTTCATGGAAAGTAGCACAACGAAAAATATAGTGGAATTCATCTGCTATAGAAGGTGAGTCGCATAATCTACATGTTCTATTTTCTCTTGGGGTATTATTCCAACGTCCTGTCTCGACAGGCAAACAGTGATTAGAAGTTCTAAATTTTAACAACGGATAACTAATATACTTGGGTAATAAAAGGTAGGAATCAAAAGAAGGTAAAATCTTAATGTATTTATAATATTGTCCCTTCGAACTTATTTCGATATCTTTTCTCCACTTTTGGTAAAACTGATCTTTTAGTGTAGTTTCTACTCCAAGACATAATAACAAGCAATGTCTTATACTCACATTTAATCAACGGCAACGCTTCTTTTCTATGTAACAGCAACTTCCATTCTATATATTATGCTCTCTCTCGCACTCTTTCGCTCTCATTTAATGTGACAATTAATAATAAAAAAAAACAATTCGGCTAGATCTATCCTTTGTTACCCAATGATATTTTATTATTATCTTATTACTTTCTACACTCTTCTGATCATTTCTGTTTCACCGCTTAGTAAATGCTCCTAGAGAAATAAAGAAACTAACTTTATTCTAAAAAATGAATAATAACCTCACTCCAAATTACCTAGTTGATCTAATACCACAACACGATTCAGATCTAAATTCTTACAATCTGAGAAATGCAGATAGTATTCGCACAATCCGTTGCCATACAGAGTCGTAAGCCAGTTCTTTTTTACCAGATACGATACGTTTACAATGTATGGAATAACTTAGCCACCGAAACTGTCAACTCACAATCAGTAAATTCCTTCAAAACCCGTTTACAGACCACACGGGAAACTATTTCCTTTGATACAAACTTTGGATCTAGATGCTGTCAAATTATCCATGCTCGTCTCAGGTTGGGTTGTAGTGACTTGAACGCGGATAAATTTGATAGGCATATTTCCAACATTTCGAACTGCGCATGCGGATACCCATGGGAAAACTCTCTCCACTACTTCCTTACATGCCCCTGTTATGACTTGATTAGATCAGATACATATTTTTACACAAATGGTTTTGATATATATACTATTCTAAAAGGAAATAAATATTTAAGCAAAAGAACAAATCAGCATATCCTCGAATCTGTCCATAACTTTATTCAAGACTCACTAAGATTTAAATCATTCTAAGCTCTCTTACAACATGTGTCCCAATTACTGTTTCGCTCTTTGTCTTTGTGGAACTATTTGATTACTGATTTTATACATTGATCTTGATTATTGATTGTATTTTGTTATATTTTTGTGGAGCGGCACTTACATAAGCCAACGGCTTGTTGTGCCAATCCATATTCATGTAAACCTTTTCATGAATAAAATATGTTTAAATCATATAAATATACATATATATTACATAAACAGACAATAATGGTGTTAACATAGTTCATTTTAACTTTTCAGAAACAATACGAAGATACGTTGACAGTGTCTTCAATTCTGGCATTTTGTTTGAACTTATCAATCTTTTATATTTGTAAGGATTTGGCCACTTGAAATGGGATTCTTTAATATAAATGCGACGTTCTGTTTCAAATGCTTTACATTTAAATAGATAGTGAATCTCATCTGCAATAGCCGGGGAGTCGCACAGAGGGCATGTTCTATCCACGCGGGGATAGGCCACGCCATCTTCCGGTTTCAACCGGAAAATTATGGTTGCTTGTTCTTAGTTTCAGAATTGGGAGATACGTGTTTTTTTGGAGAAGAAGGTGATGTTCGAAGGAAGGTACCTCTTTTATCAAGATACGTATAATTAATCCCTTTAGAGCTATTAGAAACAGAACTTCGCCAGGATACACTGTGACACTAATTAGCCCTCATGCTGTGATCTCCTTGATCAAAATAATGGTTCTAAGCCGGGAATGCTAAATGCGAGACCAGTAGCCTTGTTATGGATGAATGAACCCTGAGCGTCTCACTCAAAATGGGGAGAGATATAGTGTTTATTAATGTGTCATACATACAGAGTAATGTATACATGTTGATGCAATAAAATGTATGAGCGGGTAGTGATTCGAAGCAGAATGCATGAATGCATACATTAGACATGCAGAGAATGTTCACAATCATGTGCACAGATTTTTGGTTTGTTAATGTATGTATGTACTGGTGAGATATAAGCAACAGTTTGCTTTTTACCAAACCACATTCTTTATGAATAAAAATATGTTTAAACCACATGCATTACACCTTTATAAATACCTCTCCAGTACATAATACACGTAATACATATTCATTCATCAAAACTGAGAAAGCACAACATTAAATAAAGGTTAAAAATGTAATAGAATAACAGTAATTTACAACATTTGATTTTCACAAGGAAATTAGTTAAAGAAACATTAAGGTGAAATAGAAATTCACTGAAAGGGTGATACTTTGGCTTATTGGCTTATGAAGTGCCGTTCCACAAAATATAACAAAGTACAAGTTATAATCAAGATCAATGATCAAATGGTTACATAAACGCAAAAATCAAAACACTAATTGGGAAATATCTACAAAGACACATGCTGTATAGGATGATTTAAAGGTTAGTGAGTCTTGACTAAAATTATAGACAGATTCGAGGATATACTGATTTTTGAAAAATTATTCCCTTTTAGAATAGCATATATATATATATATATATATATATATCAAAACCATTTGTGTAAAAATATTTATCTGATCTAATCAAGTCATAAGAAGGGCAAGTGAGGAAGTGAGATGTTTGATAATAGCGAAACCATTCAAGCAAGTTACCCCGTATATCACAGGCTTCTCATTTGTATATTATACCCGTATACCATACTTTGTCAAAAGCTTTACTAATGTTACAAACGGATCTAGGACAATTGCCACCCGGACAATTCCCACCCAGACAATTCCCACCGGCCAATTGCCACCCGGACAATTACCACCTAGGACAATTCCCACCTAGGATAATTCCCACCCAGGACAATTGCCACCTAGGACAATTGCCACCCCAAAAAAAATTATTTATGAGATTTAATACACTTTATTGTCATGATATCAACAACAAATATAAATATGATATGTGATATAACATTCATTCTTCTTGTACTTAACATTCTTTCTTTAGCAATGCTAAAGCACTACGATGCACTGGACTGGACTAGCACTGGACACTATGTATTTACATAACATTACATGTACTTAGCATTCTTTCTTTAGCAATGCTAAAACACTACAATGCAGTGGACTGGACACTCATGTATTTACATTCTAACGTTGTGAGAAACAGCACGGAGATAGTCCAAACAGGCACGATTGGGATAGTCTGTAGTGATGGCGTGCAATCTCTGCTGGATGTCTCTATATTGTTTCCTTGATCTGGAGACATTCGCACACGACAACATCTGTGTGATGACCATGTCATTCAGAGCCTGCTCCCGTCTGAGGACTTCTAGGAACTTCCAGATGGATGGATGACAGCAGGCCATGTTTGTTAGAAGACGACGATGCCATCCTTCCAGGTGATTGTTTGTTTGGCTCCCTCGGATGAGGTCATGGCAGCTGAAGTCAGAATCTGTTGTGCACTCTCCTCTGATGTCTCTGCTCTCTCCTTGATTGATGCCACAGTCTTCTGCATCTATAACCATAAGAAGATTAAGTTTGCATTACGGAGACATAGCTGATATATATTTTGTTAATAAAATTCAAAACTGTCATGTGCTTAGTTTGCATTACAGAGATATAGTGACAATTATTTTGTTCATAAATTTTCAAACCATAGTATGCAAGTGAAAAAAAGATGAGAACACGACTCACCTCAGATAAGAATTGGTCAGGTGCATGTGTGTGTTCATGCAATGTTCCAACACACTGGTCATCAAGGACACTTGATAGACACTTTACAATTTCCCTTTCTTCTCAGTTCACAATGATAACTAACTACTCCATTCTTCAGTTCCTTGTGTCTAACATACCGGTGACCCTTAAAATGAACCTTGTTGACTCCCCTCTCTGACTTCACAAACTGAACTTGGTTATCCATAGTGGAATGAACAATATGTCATACCAACCCAAATTATATAGTCTGTTATAATTTATTAGAAATACATGTAAAATAGAATACAATAGGTTTGAGCAGTGGAGTAGCTCAACTCAATTCAATCACAATTATTGTATTTTATAATCCATCCATGGATTAAAATTAACTTCTAAACAGAGGTTTGTTTATACTGTGGAAAAGATCAACTCAACTCAATTTCAAATGTTTGCCTTGTCATAACACTCATTATAATTGCATGGATTAAAATTAACTTCTAAACAGAGGTGTGTTTATACTGTGGAAAAGATCAACTCAACTCAATTTCAAATGTTTGCCTTGTCACAACACTCATTAAATAGCTCAACTTGTCAGCCAAGCCAAGCCTTGATTAATTTCTTAGAATAATGTCTCAAAATTTCCTTTTTTTTAAGGGTGGCAATTGTCCTGGGTGGGAATTATCCTAGTTGGGAATTGTCCTAGGTGGTAATTGTCCGGGTGGCAATTGTCCGGTGGGGATTGTCTGGGTGGGAATTGTCCGGGTGGCAATTGTCCTCCACCCGTTACAAACAACGGATTTTACATCTTCTCCATTGTCTCAAGCGTTTGCTACGAGTATGTTTTGATGTTGTTGCGTTTGCTATGTTGATATGCAGTACTATCATCTGGCACATAAACCCGGACACGAAAAAAGTTGAACACTGTTCATTTTTCAAATACCTTCCTGATACAGGAAGGTAGTACTACTGGTCTATAATTTTGATATTCATTTACACTGCCCTTCTTGTGCAAAGGATATACAGAAACGTCTTCCATATGGAAGGAAATATACACCAACACAATATGTAAGGGGCAAGGAAAGTGATTCTGCAGTCTGCTTCTTTCATCTGAGAGCCATCGGCAGAATACGCCATCTCATCAACTGTGATGCTGCTCACCGCCTTGTTCAGGGATTGGTCATCTCCAGACTGGACTATTGCAATAGTCTTCTTTTTGGCATTCCACAGAAGCTACTTTCCAAATTGCAATATGTGCAAAACACGGCTGCGAGAATCATCACCAGAACTCCCAAACACTCGCATATTACCCCTGTCATGAAAGAACTGCATTGGCTTCCTGTCAAAACTATTGTGTTTTGTATACAGAAGTCTCCATAACGCCAGCCCAGAATATTTGAAAGAACTGATTTCTCCTTACACCCCAGAAAGACAGCTCCGCTCTCAAATTTGCCAGACATATCACTGACAGCCCCTCGTGCTCATGTGGTCATCCGATCGAAAACGCCGTACATTATTTCTTCACATGCAACAAATATACTGAATTACGAATGAACTCATTTTTCTATCTGAAAGGATTTAGTATCAACACTGTTCTTCAGGGATGTACATCACTAACAAGCCAGGATCTGAACAAATTATTGAAATCCATTCATCATTACATATTGAAATCTGACCGATTTGACATCTCATAAATTTTATACCTATTATAACGACTGCCAAACAATTGATATCCATGCATCGCCTACTTTCTTTGATAAAATGTGTATCATAATTTTGATTTAGCATCTGTGTTTATGTTGTGTGCTTGTATATATGTAACTGTATGGGAGCGGCCTTAATATAAGCTCTTCGGAGCTTGTTGGCCAATCCCTTCATGTTTTTCATGAATAAAATATGTTTAAATCAAATCAGCACCTGACTTTTCCTCTTTTAAACATGTCCTGAAGACTCACTTGTTTGCCGCCCACTACAACTAACTAACTTTCCTGTCTGTATATATGTATATACTGTGTTGTGTCAGCGCTTTGAGCATGTGCCTTGTACATGGACAAAGCGCGTTACAAATTCATAATTATTATTTATTATTATTAGCTTGATGAACTTATTTCTAATTCTATCTGGGTCACTTGCCTTATTTATGTCAACTGATTTTCGGTCAAAACAAATTCACTTAATGAATTTGGTTTCTAAAATCAACATCTGCTAACGGTTTATCTGGGAAGTCAACTTTAGCTTTGTCATATACATATATGTATATAATGTATTACATGTATATGAAAAGTAAGACGTAGTTACACAAGTGGATATCTGTTATGCTATATAATACCGATTCATGGATAATCAAAACCATGTCAATGATTATGGGAAAGAGTTTAATATATCTTATTCAGTAAACAGAAAATGATTGGCAAACAAGCCCGTTTGACTTATGTTAATACAACTATATACAACCAAGTAAATACATTGAACAAGTGATGTAGATATAATACAGTGATATCTTTCTTAATATATTGTACACACGATATCTCACTCATTTTAACAACCTATTAACAACCTATATCTAATTTTATCAAAAGGAGTTGAGTATGTTTTATTGTTTACATCTGACTATGTTGTATTGCTATAAAAATGTAATTTTCATCTATGACATGTTTTTACTTGTCTGTGTGTTGCTCTTTAAGCTCTTGCTCTTGTGCTGCAATTAAGCCACTGTAGTGACCGGCCGATTTCGTTAAGTAGTTCAGCATTAGTACAACCAAGAAAGTTAATCCGTTAAAACAACACAAGCCGTTATCCCTCAAGCATCAACGGATTTTTACTGTAATACCAAATGTCTGCTTCCCGGTAAGTGTCAAAACACTTGTATAAACAAGTGCAGGTGGTACTGAGACAACTGTCTGTCTCTCTGTCATGAGTTGGTTGTAACAACATGAACACTATTTGTCCATAGACAATTAATGGGTAAACCAAGGAACGAATGAAATTAAATTAAGCATGAAATCGTCAGAACAATTTGTTTGCGAACTTTGCCAGTTGCGATAAGACTTTTGTTGAAGTAGGGCAAGTTTCGCAATATTGTGGTTCTAACATTGATGGATTTATAAGTTAACAATTTGTGTTCTTGTGTATTTGTGCAGTTGGTTCGCCGAGCTGTCAACACCTCTCCTCGGAGCTCTCCACGAATCTACACCACCTCGCTTCCCTCGCCAATCCACAAGGAAGTCCAGCCCGGACTTCACCTTCAACCCTCTTCTAAAACCTGTAAGTACCCCATTACCTTTACCCCATCTTACGTCCAACCTACTTGGAGGCAATGGACCAAACTAAATCTCGCCCATCTTTCACACTTCCGCTTAATAACCGTGCATCATATTCAACCAAATCCACCTTTTCCGATCTTTCAGTAAATATTTTTGAAAATATTCCAAATTCAAAAACCAAAACCCAAAATGCAAATATCCTCACCGAGAAGGAATGTCCCAATCTCAAACCACAAACTCTCACACCGCAAAACCCTACTAAGGATTTCGTAGATCCACCAATCAACAAACGCAAGCGCACGCCGCTCAGCAATCTGCTTAAACAACAAGCGCATCTACCACATCTCACCACTCACTTTTCAACACAATAAGCGCAGCCGCTTCATCTCACCACTCTCCAAACACAACAAGCGCATCTACCACATCTCACCACTCACCTATCAACACAACAAGCGCAGCCACTACATCTCACCACTCACCTATCAACACAGCATGCGCAGTCACTACATCTCACCACTCTCCAAACCACTGTGTATCATCGTACACCGGAAGTAGAGAGATGTACATCGATGATATGTTTGTAGAGAGGAGTAGAAAACAAAACACACGGTATGTAACAGCCGATCTATCCTATTGCTTATTAAGTTTTGTACACTGTAATGAATGTATTAGGAAAATTATACATTTTGTGAATGCTGAAAGTTGTTTCAATAATAATAATCCAAAACTTGCTTTGCTCATCGACCCTATCGACAATTTTGATGCAATTGAGATGTTTTACAAGAAAACTTGACCAAAATATATACAATTTTTAAATAAGATTCGCTCGTATGCATAACTTGACTTCTGCAAAAAAGAACCCATGCCTAGGAAATGTGTTCAGGTTGTTTTCTAGAGTGGTATGTTGTTTTTTCCTTTCGTCGCTTGTGTACTGTTTGTATCATAAATTGCTGCTTGTAGTTTTGGTTGATGTACCGCTTGTAGATTTACATAAGTAATCAACAAAACATTTCTGACACACAAAAGCAATTTTTCACGTAAAACATATTGTTTCTGCAGCATGTACAGGTTATGTTCGATATAAACGTACTGTGTATGTTATCATGAGCTTCCCACGAAATAGGCTCAGTAGTTTCTGGAACAAAAAAACTGATGACTCATTGATGGCCAGGTTTGCACTACGAAAGAATATGATTCGTATGGATGCAAAATATGTCCACGAATATATGACCAGAGCACATCTGTTAAAACAGCAAAAATGCGATATTCCAGATCGGAAACTGGTCAGCTAACAACATTGACGACAGATATTTTTTTGTAATTGTCAATATTCCTTTAACTGTTCTGTCACACAAGGGGGCATTTTTGTACTCCGTGTGACATAATCCGTCAATGATCTAGATTTACCTGTGTATACTTGCATGTTAAAGCCTTTACCGTAATTTAGAACCTAATGGACTTCTCAACTTCAACTTCAACTTCATTTTATTCTCAAAAACCACCTTTGGTGGTATACGAGTACATATTCAACAATAATATTATAATATACAATGTCAAAATGGCGGTGGGTTATAACAGGATATTTTCAAATACAGTCATATACAGTACAATCAGAAACGACACAAGTTTAAATAATCTAAGCATATTATTGGTCAGGTTTCTTAGCTTTTGAAATTGTAGAGAGTATAATGTTTATGAACTTAGCTAGGTTTCTTAAAACAATAAAATCTTGTGTGGTAAAGAGTTGTCTATAAGATGAAATATTTGCGAAGTTAAGTATTCTTGCTGGAACATAATTTTTTCTGGTTTCATGGAAAGTAGCACAACGAAAAATATAGTGGAATTCATCTGCTATAGAAGGTGAGTCGCATAATCTACATGTTCTATTTTCTCTTGGGGTATTATTCCAACGTCCTGTCTCGACAGGCAAACAGTGATTAGAAGTTCTAAATTTTAACAACGGATAACTAATATACTTGGGTAATAAAAGGTAGGAATCAAAAGAAGGTAAAATCTTAATGTATTTATAATATTGTCCCTTCGAACTTATTTCGATATCTTTTCTCCACTTTTGGTAAAACTGATCTTTTAGTGTAGTTTCTACTCCAAGACATAATAACAAGCAATGTCTTATACTCACATTTAATCAACGGCAACGCTTCTTTTCTATGTAACAGCAACTTCCATTCTATATATTATGCTCTCTCTCGCACTCTTTCGCTCTCATTTAATGTGACAATTAATAATAAAAAAAAACAATTCGGCTAGATCTATCCTTTGTTACCCAATGATATTTTATTATTATCTTATTACTTTCTACACTCTTCTGATCATTTCTGTTTCACCGCTTAGTAAATGCTCCTCCCTAAATGTATCGATTAGTATTTGACTAATGAGTAACGGAACGAGTAACGTATCTGTGTTATGACAGGACTTTAAGATACTCTCGACTACAAAGCGAGCTTCAGTAAAAGTCTTTGCTGTATGTGATGCTCAATCTTTTCAGAATCACGATTTTGGCATGGTTGATAATGTCATAAAAAGTATATCCTCCTTGTCACAGTTCTTAAAATATACATAATGAATAATTTGTTTATAATTTGTCACCCCTTTGAGACCTCGAAATGAAGGATACAGATGATTTACATCATTCCGTAAATATACTACCAACGGTACACAAAATTTCTACAAACTGTACACAAAGGAAAATCCACACCGATGTTTTACAGACTGAAGTAACAAACTTGAATAGCATATTGATAGAATTCACACTGCGTCAGGTAAATATGGTGCTTAGTAATGACATTTCTCATGTGAGTGAATCAAAATGTAAATTATATTTTTAAGAAATGATCAAAATATGTGAACATATGCCACCCAAAAGACAACCACCAGACTGAGCAACGCGAAAATACAATGATATACGTATATATAATAATCCACAAGCAAGTTTGTTCTTTATCTATACGCGAAAGAAAACAATTCAAGGCAAAATATATTGTGATAATTATCTGTCTTTGATGTTATTTCCAAATAAAGCTGAAAATATAGCTATTTTCCTCCTCTCTACAAACATGTCATCGATGTACACCTCTCTACTTCCGCTGTACGATGATACACAGTGCAAACACAGCACATTCATACTCACATACATGATATTCGATGCTAATGCTGAACACCAGCTCACAACGCTGGTAAGCCATGAAAGGATCGGCTCCGTTCTACATAGCCAGGGATATCTCTACACACAACTCAAAACAGTAGGTAAGGACTATTTACTTAAATTTAAACATTCAGAAATTGCCCGTAAAGCCCTTAAACTTACCAAAATTGCAGAGCAAAACATTAAATTAGAGATTCCAATTTGTCTAAAAGAATCACGCGGCGTAATCAACTTCTCCTCATTGGAAGAAGATCTACAAGCCTACCAGGAGGAAGCAAACCGTTCGGAAAACCCTATCAAAATTAAATCTTCTCGGCGCATCACCAAAACGCTTCCAAGTGGTAGGAAAATAAACACGCCAAAAGTAATTCTAACTTCTAATTCCGCACAATAGAACCCATGGATAGGCCAATCACATACTGCACAAAATGCCTCAAATATCACTTTCACACGGCTGCGACCTGCAGGGGTAAGAAGAGATGTATGACATGTGACGACCAGGCCTGTGGTGGAAAGGATGCCAATCCTTCCTGCACCAGGTACTGTTTGGACTGCAAGTCACATGATCATATGACTCTTCACAACTCCTGCCCGACGTACCGAAAACACAAAATAGCAGCCAACCCTCAGAAATACAAACAAGACAACAACACCGCAGGCACGCATCCACCACACTCATCCCGCCCAGCCCTCCAGCCCAACCCCACCCTCCAGCCCAACATCCACCTGCTCCCACTGCCCAACCCCAAGCACCCACCCATCCTACCCATTCCATCTCTACCCCCCGTCGCACCTCTAAACCCTCCCGCTCCTCTCGCCAACAAAACACCTCCCGCCGCCCGCTCTCCGCTCGCATGCTCTTTTCCTTAACCACAAACCTCTCACCGTTGTTTCTTTCATGGACAACGGCACATCCCAACCTAACAACTCCTCCCCAAACCCTCTCCATAACCAAACCGAGTCCATGGACACGGAAGCTCCAACCTCTCCTAATCAACCCCTCTCTCCCATCACATCACATCAACAGCAAGCAGTTGTTGCATTAAGTGCTTAATGTCGCCTTCGCCCGTTAGGCATTTCGGCAGACAGTCAGCAAGCAAACAACTCGTGGCCTTTATATCCCTCGCGCTCACATCCTCTCGGGCATTAACCTACGCAAATTACACAACATGGCCTCAAAAGCCAACCTCATCACATGTAACTTCCAAACTTTCTCTATCTACCTCAATGAATTTAAGGACTAAATAAATAAATAGCCAAAATACACAATAATTAATTCTTTCCTTAAACCAATAATGCAGCTCAAAATAAATACCATCTTTATCTACCTTTACTATTTTTCCTACTTTTTACATTCATGCAAATTCTCCAATGGAATGCTAATGGCCTTTCGGCACACGGCCATGAGCTTAAAGCTTTAATAAAACTAAACCAATTAAACCCCCATATAATTGCTATTCAGGAAACCCATTTCAGCCCTAGGTCAAATTTTAATATTCCAGGATATAAATCGCTCAGGCACGACCGGCCCAACCCAATCCCGGTCTCTCCTCAGGAGGCCTAGCTATTTTTATTCAGGAACAACTACACTTTTCTACTCTAAACCTAGATTTAAATTCATTAGAGGCGCATGCCGTAACTATTAAATATAACAACCAAAACTTAAACATATTTAACTTATACAATAAACCAGGTTTACCTTTCCAAAGAGAGCACCTTCAGGTCCTACAAAATTCAGCCCCCGATCGTTCAATGTACTTGGGCGATTTCAATAGCCACCACCCAAATTGGGGAGTAAATGATAAGGTCATACGTGGCGGCAAACGCAGGGGCAAAATCCCACCTATTAATAATCTCAAAAAACCTAAAGATAAAGCTAACGCAATTGCATCACCCTTTGCTACAGCAAGCAGCTATAGTAATAACTCTCCGGAGTTCTTACAACACAAACATAGCACCGCATGCACCGCAAAACAACCAACAGACAACAAACCAATCAACAAAGCATTCTCTATGGAGGAGCTTCACTTTGTATTAAATAATAGGAAAAAGGGAACAACCCCAGGGCTAGACCTAACTTCCTACCAAATAATTAAGAAGCTACCCCCTCCACCCTTAATATTCTCCTAAATCTCTATAACACAATTTGGCAACAGGGCAAGCTTCCAACCAACTGGGCTTTAATAATCCCAATTCCTAAACCAAATAAACCCCCCGGGGACCCCAATTCCTATAGGCCCATCTCCCTAACCTCAAACCTCTGTAAAGTAATGGAATCGATGGTAAAACATCGCCTCCAATCTCACCTAAACACTAATCCCTTAAACAACGACCAGAGTGGCTTCACTCCGGGTCGTTCTACCTTAAACAATCTTGCTCGCCTAGAACAAGATATTAAAGTAGGCAACAACAAAAAACACTTTACACTCGCAATCTTCCTGGATTTTCCCAAAGCTTTCGATATGGTGTGGCATAACGGCCTCATCCAAAAAATAACTAAAAAAGGCCTTTCAGGCAACATAATTAATTACATCCAGGATTTCCTACACAATAGGCAAATAACTGTCGGGGTAGAAAACCAAAAATGGCACCCCACAAGGCAGCATCATTAGCCCCACTTTATTCAATATCATGGTGGATGACCTTTTCGAAGGCATCTCACCAAAAATAAACACCTCCAAATTTGCAGACGACGGTGCCCTATGGGCACGTTGTAACAACCTCCATACTTCTACCATCTTACTCCAATGCGGAAAAAACAAAAGGGGTAGTATTTAAACATAAAAATATGCGCCCTATCTCCCCCAATCTTTACCTCAAAAGTAACAAAATAAACTTCCAAAAACAAACCACATTTTTAGGGCTAATCTTTGACGAGCATCTCACTTGGGAAGCTCATGTCAAAGACCTTAAACTTAGATGCTCGAAAGACCTTAATGTCATGAGAGCAATCTCCGGTGTAAGATCGAAAACGTACCCGCGTTGAAAACATACCCGGCGGGTACTTTTTCAACGTTGAATAATGACCCGGGGTCACTTTTCAACGCCTCGGGTCTTATTTCAATGTTGAATAATTACCCGACTACTGTTGAAAATGACCCTTGCGCGGATTGAAAAGGTACCCTGGTTGAATAATTACCCGGAACGTTTCCATTCTGTTAAATTTTAAAAAATGTTTGATAATAAATAAGATTTTCGAAAAGAGACATTGATATTTTAAAAATGGGGTCTCCCAGTATAAATTCGCCCCTGTATATAATCAAATAATATTGTTTAATACAATTGTGATATCTATATAAACTGAAGTACAAAATATAGTACACACCTCAGTTGGTTTTATCATACAAATATCTTAAGTTTTCGATGTCGTACTATGAAACTGAAAGGTTCAGGCGTTTAGTCATTAGCCAGAGAATACTTTTACGTGGTTATTAGTTTTTTAATGAAATTTTAAATCTATAAATCCTTCCAAAATTAACTTAGATAAAACACAACTGTTCATCGACATACAAAACATCTTCTTTGTGATACATTTTTTGCACACATTTACAGCATTTCAAACATGTCTACATTAAACAAAGATATTCTAACTACAAATTAACCAGTCACCAATGTAATTCATTCGAACTACTGCAGATAAATGTTGCTCTATTGTGCATAATCAAATGCATCTAATTTCTTTTAGAATATTGAATCAACCAAAAACAACTGAGGTGTGTACTTTCCTTTGTACTTCAGTCTATATAGTAAGAGGGGCAAATCTATACCAGGTGTGATGTACAAACAATCAAAGAATTAAGTTGTCGACAACCTTTTGCATTGACATTCATGGTATGACAATGATCATTTCAATAGTGTACAAATGTTGGTTGTCAACATGATAAAAAGCGTTGTTACTTTTACAATGGAAGTTGACATATCAGGTTGGATAGTAAATTGACATTGCCTACAGTACATTACATTGCCTATAGTATACCTATAGTCTTTGAAAAACACCCTTCGATAATATACATTCATTACAGCTACATTTGATGACAAAATATGCGTGTTGCAAGTTGACAAGTCTTCATTGTCATTCTGACAACCGAAGAGTTTTTAAATCGTTGGCGCATGCGTCGTCGTTTCTTCATTTCCTTTCAAGGTTAACAGAAACGTAACAAATCAATGGTTAATCATAAGAAAATCGTTGTCAATCATCATAGATTAATATTAATATTGTGATTGAAACCTCTTGCATCCATAAGCAATAGGAACATTATTTATATTTACTTTATACTAATTAATGTCATAATATTTATGTCAACACTATGTATAAATGTGAACATATAACATACATATAACATTCATTTTTTAAAACCACACTTCATTGTATTGTCTACCAAGGTCATGAAACGGTGTAGTGTTGATGGGTAGAGTGTTTTATTTAAGATAGATACAGTCAATTTGAACAGTAATGATCATTTTTGAGACCGTGTACCGATTTTAAGAACGTGATCTGATATGACGGATATCACCTTATAACTTGTGTTTGATTTATTATAAGACATTTTCTTTCCAGAAACAAGTATTTTCTTCTACAGTTTAAACAACATTAAATTCGTTCGACATCCCATACACCAAAACCATGTAAAACCACTTGTTCGAATTACTGCATGTCAACAGAGAGTCTCAAACACAGACAATGCAATGCTTATTTAATCTTAGATTTTGTTATTAATGTCATATATATATATATATATATATATATATATATATATATATATAGTGTCAAATATTGTCAATTGTCATATAATATTTTTTTTATTATTATTAATTTCGCAAATTGTGTTATTTTATGTTAAATGCGGTACCTGCTTCTGCATGACTACCTCTTTTGTAAACTCGTTTGTAAAATAAATAAATACTATATCGCTATATCGCTGCTATTCTGGATTAAACCCGATTACAATTTAGTTAAATTACAAATATTGTATTGTCATTATACATATAGTATACATTATATTGATTAAATATGTATTTATATTCAGGTACACTATCCCATTTCATTAATTATGTTAGGTACATGTCATTAGGTGAAATGTGAAGCCATACGTGGATAATCTGTATCTTTCAACTTTTAAGATTTTCTTATAAGATTGCCTCATTGAATGAAATTATCCTTGTGCATATATTACATACAGTGTGAGTTGAAAAATACCCATTGGTTCTGTAGCTTATCAGGCTATCAGGCTATCAGGCTTTAATCAACAAACTAAATACGTTTCGAAATGTATGTCTTAAATTCGTGGCCCCTGTGGTCCATAGTTGATGCAACAGGGTCACCAAATATTTAGTTTAGATTCCACAAAGGCCAATGAGTCTGTGCACAACATTCCAGCTTTTTTATGGCGTTCATACTGTATAGCAGAGGATAAAAACAGCTATAATGCGGTTTCGCCATATTTGGGGTCACAGGGTCACCAAATCTACAATTAAGAATCCCCATTGACCAAAGAGTCTGTACGAACTATCTCAGCTCTCAATAATCACTGGTTCTAGAGAAGAAGTCGAAAAAGAGAAAAGTTTACAGACCTACGGACGGACGGATGCTAGGCGCCCGGGCACTCCATACCGTAGCCCTTTCAGGCCCGATGAGCTAAAGATGAGCAGAGATTTCATTTTATGAATAATATGCCTATTTGTCCTATGACACTATGCCTTATGTTTGTTCACACAATAAGTCAATTTGCGTGTCAGATAACATTAATTCAAATACTCAGGTAATGGACCTGAAAGATGTTAAACATTTCATTTTTAAGAAATAAATGTTTTATAACCATATAAGCATCTCGAAGACCTACATTAAGACGAATTGAAGTTGCGAAACCCATCGTTTGAGTAACATTATTGTCATTCCTTTGAAACCGTATCTTAAGAAAGTAGAACGTTACACCAGAGGTACAATTGATTTCTTTAACTATCTATTTGATGTTAAAAGTGACATTTGTAATGAAAAGTTTCTATTCTAATATTCCCCACAAATTGGGACTAGAAGCATTAAGATTTTGGTTGGAAAACACCCAAAGTTACTTCCTGATAGATGAGCTAAGGCTTTTATACTTGAAAGTGTGCATTGTACTAAACAATAATGTTTTGTAATTCGGTGGTGTTCATTGCAAAAAAATCAAAAATACAAAAACAGGCCCCGACATAATAGGGTAAGCAGATTGAAAAACATTAGGAAGTACAATTTGTAATTATTGTGTTGATAACTGGCGTGTGAAAAAAGTATTAGACGACGGCTTCATATTATGGCCATTTACAAATGGTTAACAAGAGACATTCCTTAAATGAATCATTATATATATTGTACAAATACGTGATAGTGAAATTTCTCTCCAGGATATTGTTTGGACTTTTGGAAATGGATAGATTTTACAACCAATCGATCATGTCACTCTTCAGGAAGAACAGAACTATCCCTGACTTAGCCAGGCGTATTTGCACGGTATGTTCCAATGAGGATGCAAGAAAGATTTGACTCGGAGAACTCTTTGACTGCACCGATGAGGATACCAAACGCTTCTAGTCGAAAATAAAATACCTAAACTTTTAACAATTAACAGAAGAGAAATTCCGAAAATCAACACAACGGAAAAAAACTGATTCCATTGATATTGCGTATGTTTCAACCCATAATCCACTCAACCCTGATAAAAATAACTAGTGTCCAAAAGAAACGACACCATCTATTTTTTCAAAGTGACTTTCTTCGTATGAACACCAGGTTTTGCGTATCCCACATCACAAATGCAGTGTATTCAATCGAAAATACCGAGAACATGTTATCACATCCGGAGAAATGGTGCACTGTGTGAAAATGACATTATTTTAGGTAGCATAGTTTGCAACTGCAGATGAAATGTATAAAACAGCTGACCATACAAATTGGTATCACAGCATATACAAAGCACACAAGAACATATCGGGTTTGACAGCCATTGAGAGTGAGAGAGCCTTTGGAATTGTGACATAGCGAGTCGCACACGCAGTAACGCCAGAATGTTCGGTTGCGCGCGCATAGTTGTCACCAGATTAACGCAACGGTTTAGTGAAATAGATCGGACAACATGCAGGTCGAGAAGAAGATGATTACGCTTATTGAAGACCGCCATATCCGGGTATTTCATCTCCGAAACCCAATTATCATTACGACGTTAACGTCAAAGACGTCACTAAGACACTTGATTACATGTAGCAGACAAACTTGGTGAAAGAGATTGAAGACTCATGATATCTGAACACGTCGTCCATGCCACAAAACGTTCCTGAGACCTCAACAACGAGTAAACAAACAGACGAATTCAACGTTGGCAACAGCGAGACGAGCACTGGTCATGCTCTCATGTGGGAGCAGATTTTGCATCTTCAAGAACAATGGTAGACAGCGTTAGTACCGAAGAATTAGTGATATTTTTGCTCTGAATTGCGTCCATCAAGTCAGCCCATCGCCTCCTTGATGAATGACAAAGCTATAATTATCTTATGACGTCATCCGACGTCTGACGTCATTAACCTATTGACCCGTGACACTCGGGATGGACATACCGAATAAAAATGTGACTTAGTGACGCCTCTTTTGACATTTTCAACATTTGTCTCCGTCATTTGTGTGAATGAAATTTTCATTTTCAGACCTCCACGTCAATACAGACCTGTACCAATGAATGCAAAGTACTGATTGAAATGAATTGTGTACACATGTTAAATGAACGAAATTCCAAAAGAATAATACCAATTATCAATGTCTGTGTCGTTCAGTTTTCCTGTAATGGCCGCTCAAAGACGTGGTATCGTTTCTTTTAGACACTAGTTTACATCCATGTTCATATGAGGTGAAATGTGAATGTCGTTAATAGAAACAATGGAAAGCACTGTAGCACGCCGTTGTTACTGAAATAAAGTGTTAACGCTAAAAAGAAAATATGTGTTACCAATGGCTAAATAATAATCCTCAATCTATAAAAAAAAATGCTTAAAAAATGAATAGTACATAAAATTCAATAGCAAATGGCAAATTTTAGTATAATGTTATATGCCAAAACATGTTGCTGTGCCTTTAACACACTTGTTAATTAATGCTGTGTGAACCCTCAAATTTGAATGAGACCTACAAATAAATCTACCTCTCACACATACATGTAAGATATCAATAAAATTGTTGCTTCATACGACGCACAATTTTCTACCAAAACGGGGAAAAAACGTTGTCTATGGATAGGCTTACGGCTGATCTGGTCGTGGTATTGAGATATTTTATCCTCTAACGTAACAATATGTTGTATGAAATTCAATAATAAATAACAAATTTGAGAAAATATTATATGCATCAAACGTGATGCAGGGCCTTTAAAACAATGGTTAACTGAGACAGTTGACAGATGTAGTACTCCTTCAGACTACAGGGTAGCAACATGTTACAGAATAATTGTGAGATCTGTCCGTATCTATTCGAAAATAACATTTCATTTTATAAACAGAATATGTCATAGGCCAAAGGGAGTGCCCCAGAGACCGAGTGCGTGTACATAAACATCATACAAAGTTCATTTTTATATTTTATAAAATGGACTCCCAACGATAGACAAAAAATAGTCAAATATTGATTCTTTAGTTACGTTCTCCAAAACCCCAGCACATAAGTACAAACATAATACTAAACTCCGTTAAATGAACAATGATCGGGTAAAATTAAATGTTTAATAATCTTATTAAACAAATGCATGAATTATTCATTTAATTAAATTATCACATTTATATATCTGTACTTTCAGTAAAATAGTATTACTCATTTCCTATTGGATGACGGTCGATACATTTCTTTAATATGTACCCCCATCAGATTCACGGTGTAAACTCAATGTATCCCGTTGCCATAGTAACAGCTTCTAGCCAAGAGTAGGTATAACGGTAAGATGACATTATATGATGATGCGGAGTTTTGAACAGTTCAATCAGGGCTCCGTTTCATAAGGTAGCGCTTATAATAGTTCATTGATCGCTCAATGTTGCGCTCAAGTAGAAGCGCTCAAGCAGCGCTCAAGTAGCGCTCGTTCTCTCTTGAACGACACGATGCAAATTCCTCGAATTTTGCTCGCCTTGCTACGTAGCGCTACATTGAGCAATCGCGTTCAAGAGAGGTTAAAAGTAATCGCCCATTGAGCGATTACTTTTAAACCTCTCTTGAACATGGCCCAGCTGTTTGGATCCATTAATTACAAACATATTTCCCCAATATTCCCTGCTTTGGTGGAAAACAAATTTCACATTTCATTATTTGCACACTTAAATACACTAAGATTAACCCGTTTTAAATGATCTAAATCTTGTAGTAATGCGCTAAACGATACTTAGATTTCAGTCGAGGCGGATGACGCCACTTTGTTTACGTTTAGGGTCAAGGTCATTCAAACTGCTATGGTATATCAAAACGTTTAAATGAACAATTAGTTAATTAATTGAATTAAATAAAGCATATACTATAAACCATCTACATACCCTTAACCACCTCAACATGTTGGCACTTAAAAAGGCAGAAACACAGTGCGTTCTTCCAGTTTGAGGTGTATAGAAACATACCGGGTAATTATTCAACGAGGGTACTTTTTCAATCCGTGCAGGGGTCATTTTTCAACAGCAGTCCGGTAATTATTCAACGTTGAAAAAATAGCCGAGGTGGTGAAAAGTGACCCCCGGTCATAATTCAATGTTGAAAAAGTACCCGCCGGGTGTGTTTTCAACGCGGGTACGTTTTCAATCTTACGCCGGCACAGGCTGGGGAGCAAATAGGCAAACCTTACTCCAACTCTATGCCTCCCTAATAAGGTCCAAATTGGACTACGGCGCTCCTATATATAACTCCCTGAAACCTACTCTCATCAACTTCCTTAATTCTATCCAATACCAGGCATTAAAATTAGCAACCCGCACACAAATGGGCACCTCACTCGAAGCACCCCAAGCCCTAACTGGCGAAATCCCCCTCGCTACGAGACGGGACCAACTCACCTTAAGTTCTGGGCTGGAACTTCAGAGGACCTTCTTATAAGGGATATGCTTAGCAGCATACCCTCTAAATTCTTTAAAGCTTTATTTAATAAATACCCAATCTGCGCTCCAATCTCTCATCGCGTAAATTCTCTTATATCCCAAGCTGAGATGGACCATATTAAACTCCCCACAAAATATACGGTGCTTCACCCTATCCCCCCACTTCCGGCTCCCAAAATAAATCTCCATCTCAGCAAAAAAAACTTCTAAACAAAACCCTAAACTCGCGCAAACAACCGCACTTCACTACATACAGGAACACTGGTCCGACTGGTGTCACATTTACACAGACGGGTCCAAGGACCCAGAAGCACGCACAACAGATGTAGGCATACATTTCCAACATCCACAACCTTCCTCATACTCCAATAGGCTTGCCAACGACCAATCGGTCTACTCTGCTGAGCTTATGGCCATCACAATTGCCTTAAACCATCAAAATTTAAAAAACCAGGACAAAATTCTTATCCTTTCGGACTCACTCGATCAGTGCTTTAGAAGCACTCAATAACAAATCTACCAAAAACCGTTCTGGTTTAATTTCCAAAATTCTTCATACCATTCAATCTCTTAACAAGCAGGGCAAGGCAGTAAAACTCCTATCGGTACCAGCCCATGTCGGCATATTTGGCAACGAAAAAGCCGACAAAGCAGCAAAGGAGGGCCTTAAACTTCCAAATTCACTTCCTTTTATCATTCGAAACAAGAGGCAAAAAGCCTTTCAAAATCTTATGTAAAGCAGGCATGGCATAAGCAATACTCAAACTCCACCAATGCTCATCATACCAAACAAATTCTCCCTAAACCACTAGGCAAACACAAAATTTACTCCAAAAACAAAAATATTGATAGGGCAATATTTAAGCTCCAAATGGGGCATACTAAACTAAATTCCCATCTCCATAAACTCAAACTAAAAGCTTCACCCACATGCCCACACTGCCCACACTGCCCGCAAGCAGAAACAATCCACCACATTCTCACAGAATGCCCACAGTATGCGGCCTTCCGCCAAATACTCAACCTAACTCTAAGGGCCAACAACATCCCACCACAAGATATTAATCTAATATTAAATCCAAAAAATAACCAAAATACCTTCCAAGCATTAGGCACTTATCTCAAAGATTCGGACCTCCTGGTCCGAATCTAAAAACATCAAACAAACTCAATCCCAAACCTATCAACTCATACCTCCTCCCCCTCATCCCCCCTCCCCACCCCCGGCTTAAAGGAGCAGTAGCACGTTTTTTCGCTCAAATAAGTTGATGAAATTAATTTGATAAATAATTTCACCAATAGTAAAACATCCTTCTCTCTTCGGAAAATAAAGTTTAAAATGAGTGTACATGTTTCGGTAAAGCCATGGGACTCGTTTCTGTAATACAAAATAATAAATTGTGTTCACAATAAAATGGCCGCCATGCAATTTGTGCTTTAAACGCAACATAGTTTTTACCACTACAGATAAATGGTTTGTGTAATAAGTTGTTTTGCCCTCTAAAGTTTATTTAAATGACATAAACTATCAACATAAATGAGAAATTTGAAAAAATAAATTTTGCAAAAAACGTGCTACTGCCCCTTTAACCAAAACTAGGCTATTCCAAATTTCAAAATTTCAAAATTTTCCTCGAAAAAACCTTCTCGACCGTGGCATCAAAATTATAAAATTTCGGAAACCTTTCGAAACTTTATTAAAGGCACTAGTGGCCCGAGTGTGAGTGTAATTGAGCGTCATTTATATTTATTATAAACTTGTTTGTCCATAGATTGTGTTTTCTAAACCGAATATTGTTAAATCTTATAATAAATACTGACAAAGTAAATTATTGATATGCTTTTGTTTATCGTGATCCCGCTACCCTCTGAAATGTGATTTAATGTTATCATTGAGAAAATAAATAAATTGTTAATTGTAACATTGTCGTTCAATATTCATAACGATAGTTTGTACTTTCATTGATATTTGATGCTGTATTTTTGCACGTTTCAATAATTTTTCATAATTGTCATTTCACTGAAGGAATGCAGAAATAATTGAATTAAATAAAATTTAAGACTAAAGACCCCCCCCCCCCCCCCCCCCCCCCCCCCCCAATGAATTTTACTTACTTACAGTTCACAATGAACATATTTAACACACTTATTTCAATTTTTAACAACGAAAAGTAATTGTAAATGTTCTACTCTTTGGAAATGATATAAAATGAAACAATCATTTACGACATGTTTTATGTCTATATATCATATTTTACTCACATGAATACTTCAAAACATTTATACGCCATTTTTATCATCAGACTATGTATATTTGGTAAATAAATACAAAATCCTCATAATGTTATAGCGCTGATAATTTTCGTGCGTATACTGGAGTTTCCTTGTGTTTCCTGAAGTATCCTGTGCTCAGGAAATTCCACGTAAACTGACCAGGATACCTCATGAAACCCTTAGGGATACGTCTCTGGACCTTGTTTCTGTTCTATATTCATGTGTAAGTTTTCATCATTCTAGAAGACTTAAACAGGGAAAGGTGGTTTCTGACTAAGTCTTAAGTCACTAAGTCACTCAAAGATAAGCATAGATGACAAGGACATTGAGTTGGTTGAAGAATACAAATATCTCGGCACTAATTTAGACTCAAAGTTATCATGGAATTCTAACACTGATCATATATACAAAAAACGCAAGCACTTCAAGTTAGACCAAAACCTCATTATGCTCTTTTATAAAAGTTATATCCGAAGTGTTCTTACTTTCAACTTTCTATGTTGTTATTGGAATCTGTCAGTTCAAAACAAAAATAAAATTTTCAAAATTCTAAATCAGCTTAAAAAATTATCGGATAACCTTTAGAAAGTAATGGCTATTTCTATGAACAGCAAATTTAATAGACAAACACAATTTTAGCGGACCCATCTCATGTTTTGTTTTCGTTTGTCCTCAGCGGAAAGAGATAGCGAGTGAACAACAATGCCAGAGACCCTGTCAGATCAAGTGATTTTCACCACTGAAGTGTCTGGCAGTATTGGTGAACACGATCAGGTCGATCATACAAAGAACGATCAATATAATCCTTCAACTTCAAAGACCACTGACGAGAAGAAATTTTGTCAAAGAAGGAAATCGTAAGTTTACATTTCATACAGGGTGCCGTTTCATTAAACTTTTATTTAAGACATTAAACTAAGCTTTCATTAATGATACGACAGGATATCCAATCAAAGAAGCAGTTTGCATGGTTCATTTTATTCACATTCTCATTCGACAACATTAGGTCATTTCTTCCTACATGACACCTCTTACAAGTGAGTCATATTTCATATTTCATACACCTGGGCGAATGCTCCTTCAGTTCAGGCCGTGAGTTTTAAATACTTAATACAATTTTCATAACAATGTGATTTATGATTAAGCATTCAAAGATTGTTTAACAGAAGTTAAATGTAATAAAGAGCTCACCAACTAAGCATCTGTGTCATACACTTTTATCAAACAATGTGTGAAGTTGTGTATTGCCCTAGCGAGAGCAAGTGTTGTGCACACTTGCATGCGTTTCGTAAATGCCATTCTTTATGACTTATTTTGGAGTTTAATGATTTATCTATTACACATTCGATTCCATTTGAGTTGTATTATAATAATCCGTGAATTGCTGGCTTTAACAACGACATTACGTTACCGATAAGTAGGGAACGATGGTGTTTGTTAAGCATATTAAAACCATTGCACTAGTTACGTTACTAATATGGGTAACACGAGAACATTACAATTGTGAATTATACTTTGTATTAAGAACTCCAAAACACAAGGAATGTTTCCCAAAGTTAACAAATATAACTCGGTCGAACTGTCATGTAAGTATTGACAGCAACTGCTATGACATCACTAAAAAACAATATTTAATTCACCTTTTTATTTATCATTTTTAGGCAAAGAGGGAGTGATATATCCACAACAAACAAGGTGGTTGCAGTGTTCTCGTGTTTCTGGATAAACACCCTGTCTATTGGCTTTGCAACAGGACTAGGTGTAATCTTCGTCCCAATTCTGGACGTCTTCCAGAGCAGCAGGGCGCTGACTTCTCTCATGCTCTCTCTGTGTATGGGAGTTATATTTGGAGGAGGTGAGTCCATTCATTAACATCAACCACAAATAAGATTTTCCACAATGAAATGACATTTAAAACACGAAATGCCATAGACTTGCCATAACAATACTACGATAGTCTGCATTACACATTACTACAATTATACTATTGTGTTATGAATAATAATATATTTCAATGTATATAACTCAAAGTATCTATTTATTAGTTCTTTTAGTGTCAATTGGGAGCGTGTATAATATCGTTTATAATATAGTTCCTTTAAAATCTCATATGTTTTTCTTACGTTTTGTGGTGGTTGCCAGGTTTGCCAGGCAAAAGAAAGTACTCTTCTCAGTTGGTTTTGATAAATTCAATATTTAAAAGAAATCAGATGCATTTGACTATTGCAAGATACAATGAAACTTATCTGTAGTAGTTTGAATGAAATAATTGGTGGCTGTCATTAAATTTTGAGTACAATATCATTGTTTAATGAAGACATGGGTTAGAAATGAAATTGACATCAACATGACACCTACAGTGTTTAAAATGTTGTAAATGTGTGCAGGATCAGGCACATCTATGAATTATCACATAGAATAAGTCGTTTATGTCGATGAACAGTTGTGTATCATCCAAAACAAATTGAAGAAATTTAAATTAAAACACATGTAGAATAATATTTTACTGCTACACACCAGTACTTTTCAAATTTATATTATGACATCGAAACCTTGATATATTTGCCATTGAAATCATACATATGATAAAATCTTCTTTTGCCTGGCAGTTCTGATGGGAATTTCTCTAGTATGAATTAGGACAGCCAAAATCTATTATTCCAAAACAATGACGAAAGTGTAATCTATAGTATATGTCAAACCTTTGACCTTTCAGCTGTATTTGCTGGCCCATTGGTCACCAAACTGAAACCGCCAAACACAGTTATGGTCAGTGGATTATTGGCGGCAGTGGGAAACATCGGGGCTTGCTTTGCTCCTGGTGTGAACACACTGATAATCATGATTGGCGTAATTACTGGTAATATTTACTGAACTATGTCTTAAGAAATGCATGGATTTGTTTTTGTTATTTACATACAAAAGTGACTGAAATAAATAAATGTATCAACACAAGGACACATTTGAAATTTTGAAATGTTCATTTTAAGTAGCAGCAAAGGTAAAAGTTTATTTTAAAATTTATTTGTTTAGATATTATAACATTTAATTTCAATTATAAAATTCGATCAGTGATGGAAGAAGCATTAGTATGATTTTGCTTTTACAAACATGCTCAAGAATGACAACAATTTCAGAATTATATATCGATGGTATTTTCCAGTTTTCTTACAAATCATTATTCGACTAAATACATGTTCATTCAACGAGAACGAAATTATTTGTTTCATATATTCAGGGGCTGGCCTGTGTTTGGCGCACTTGTCTTCCTTTATCACCGTGAACACTGTTTTGAAGAAACGTCGAGGAATCGGAGTATCAATCATCAACGCTGGATCAGGATTCGGAGGTCTCCTGTTTCCTCAGCTGAACGTTCTGCTCCTGGAGCTCTACGGATGGAGAGGAACATTTCTTCTTTTAAGTGGAATCCTATTAAATATTACCGTATTCGGGTGCATAATAAAGACGTTCACTAAAGGGGTCTTTGATGAAGACCACCATGATGAAGAGAAAACTAAGGAATCACTGGCTAAAAGATTTCATCTTCATGCGGTTAAACGACCATCATTCCTTATGTTCATCATGTGGCAATTACCGTTTTTCATTTGTATAATTGGTGAGCTTCTTTTGCTGGTCGACATGGCCACTAGTAAAGGTATTTCTCTCGCAATGTCCTCCTATCTCCTCTCTGCGTATACAGTTGGGAACATTATAGGGTGTTTTCTAATTGGAATCATGATCTCTTTCTTACGATTATCCGGACTTCTCGCCACAGCATTAGGATGCTTTATAGCAACGTTATCAAGTTTGGGATTCCTGTATTCACAAACCTTCCAACTGTTGGCAACAAGCTCATTCGTGTTTGGTCTGGGGTTGGGATCTAGCACCACTTCCCTTGCTGTAGCCTTACTGCAACTTGTTCACATCAGGGACTACCATTTTGCTCTTTCCCTTATGTTCACCATCAGTGGCCTTGGGGACTTAACTTCAGGACCAATTGGAGGTAAACCTCTTACCCTTATTTCTGTGTTTATTATATTTTCTTAGAGCATTCATCAGTTAACATAAACTCCATATTTCAAATTGATGGTACACAAGATGCCTATGAAAAAGAATGTTGATCTCAACGATAAATTCATAAAATCATTTACAACCCTGCGCATTATGATGCAGGGCAATATACTTTCACTTTTTCAATGTCAAATATCATGAACACAAAGTTACCCAATTATATGAATAATACATGAACCACATACATTGTTGATTTTAGCTCATTAGGCATGACATGCCAGCTTATTTAAGATTGCACATGATTGGTATGACACTGGTGTGACTAAGCCTATCAGTTTATATTTATATACAAGGGGCAATTCATCAAGTATTGAAAGGGAGCTTCAGACATGTAGACTTGCTTTTTAAGAGTGCATCTTGTTGTATGGACAAACACTTCATGGATTTGTGTTGCCGACACTTGTCAGTTTCAGAGACCTGTAGGTTACATACAAGGTCAAAGCAAGATTTTTGAATGAACCATTTGATGATGTTTGTTAAACTTTAAGCCCTCAGCTTCAAGCCTGATGTGCTACAAGACTATTTGAGGCCACGACTTTCATTTCATTTGAAAAATATCTTAAGATTTTTCTCATATAAATAAGTTTTAAAATCAAAGAAATTTCATCTCAAACTATGTATGCTTAAGGGAGCGGGATAGCGCAGTGGTTCGGCTTCGGTTTAAGAGGTCCGTGGTTCGAATCCCGCCAGGGGCACGGCATTTTTGTCTGCTGTAGAGAACTGTTCTACACGCAGTAAGGTTTGGGCGCAATGCTACACTGAATTTCAGTGCAGTACCACCCATGTTTCGCTAGTTCCAGCAGTTGCTCGCAGGTTTCAGCGCAATGCATAGCCACATGGCGTTGTGGACTTTCTCCCTGCCATAATACTAGCATCCGTGATATAAGTGAAATACTCTTGAAAGCGGCATTGAACTCCAACTCACCTCACCTCACCTATGTAGGCCTATACTTAAGTATCTCAATACATAATACGAAACAGTTAGTATTAGCTTATGGCATACATGCATTAAATACATCTGCTTTCTTTTCCTGTAAAGGTAGAGGAACAAACGTTTGAACCATTGACATGTGTAACTTGTAACCCTGATATAACCTATAACCTATTATTTCAGGTGCTATCTTCGATCTGACTGGTAACTACCAAGTTCTCTACTACATCAGTATCGGTTCCTCTATGATAATGGTGCTTCTTTCTGTGTCTCTGGAACTCTCTCTCAGGTGGAACCGAACCAACATGGAGATCACTGACACTCCACAAGAGGAATTTGTGTCCACAGAAACCATTGTGACAAAGCTTTAAGCTATAAAAGATATTATGATATTATAATCATGACTTAAACATAATAATTTAATTTAATAAATATTTATCACAATTTCGTTAATTCGTTTGATTTAAGCGTATGTGTGATTGACTGACATTATATTTGTTATAAATTTTACCACATTACTCTGCAAACTTCTGAATACTTGTCTTTGATAAATTTTACGCCCACATATGTGTCAAAAAGGTTTACGAAATGTGTGCAAATGTATGTGTTACTATGATGGCCGAGAGGGGACATCGCTCTTTCGCCCTCTGGTATCAACACGACAAAGCGATAAAGCGATATAGTCACACGACAAAGCGATAAGGCTGCACGACAAAGCGATAGAGCAACACGACAAAGCGATAACGCCGCACGACAAAGCGATAACGCCGCACGACAAAGCGATAACGTCGCACGACAAAGCGATAGTGTCGCACGACAAAACGATAACGCCGCACGACAAAGCGATAACGCCGCACGACAAAGCGATAACGTCGCACGACAAAGCGATAGTGTCGCACGACAAAACGATAACGCCGCACGACAAAGCGATATAACAACGCGCTAAAGCGATAATAACAGCACGATAAAGCGAAAGAGCGATAAAGCGAAAGAGCGATAAAGCGAAAGAGCGATAAAGCGAAAGAGCGATAAAGCGAAAGAGCGATAAAGCGAAAGAGCGATAAAGCGAAAGAGCGATATAGCGATAATAACAGCGCGATAAAGCGAAAGAGCGATAAAGCGAAAGAGCGATAAAGCGAAAGAGCGATAAAGCGAAAGAGCGATAAAGCGAAAGAGCGATAAAGCGATAGAGCGATAAAGCGATAATATCAGCGCGATAAAGCGAAAGAGCGATAAAGCGAAAGAGCGATAAAGCGATAATAACAGCGCGATAAAGCGAAAGAGCGATAAAGCGAAAGAGCGATAAAGCGAAAGAGCGATAAAGCGAAAGAGCGATAAAGCGAAAGAGCGATAAAGCGATAAAGCGAAAGAGCGATAAAGCGAAAGAGCGATAAAGCGAAAGAGCGATAAAGCGAAAGAGCGATAAAGCGATAATAACAGCGCGATAAAGCGAAAGAGCGAAAGAGCGATAAAGCGAAAGAGCGATAAAGCGATAAAGCGAAAGAGCGATAAAGCGATAGAGCGAAAGAGCGATAAAGCGATAAAGCGATAAAGCGATAAAGCGATAAAGCGAAAGAGCGATAAAGCGATAGAGCGAAAGAGCGATAAAGCGATAAAGCGATAAAGCGATAAAGCGATAGAGCGAAAGAGCGATAAAGCGAAAGAGCGATAAAGCGAAAGAGCGATAAAGCGATAAAGCGAAAGAGCGATAACGCGAAAGAGCGATAAAGCGAAAGAGCGATAAAGCGATAGAGCGATAAAGCGAAAGAACGATAAAGCGAAAGAACGATAAAGCGAAAGAGCGATAGAGCGAAAGAGCGATAGAGCGAAAGAGCGATAGAGCGAAAGAGCGAAAGAGCGAAAGAGCGAAAGAGCGAAAGAGCGATATTGACATGTCGACCTTAATCTTTTACATAACAATAGAATACTGGTTTCATTCAATTTCTTTTCATTTCACTTGATATTTGATTCACATAACATAAGAATGATTTTGATAAATGATTCCACTTTAAATCCCCAAAGGTCGCTATTATATAAATATAATTAATACAAGTTTATTTTGTATTAAGAATTTGAATAAACATCTATAAAACAACTTACGGTGAATAATTGAGAAATCCATGCTAATTAAAACAGACATCTGCAACTCTAATAGATTAATTCAAAACGCTGACATGGTGTGTGTAAACCTGTACATAAATACTTTCTTAGACATACTTTATGTGACTGGTTATTATTGATTTAATTGAGCAAAACAAAGTTTATATAAATTTAAATCGGCGCACTCTGATTTCTTCTACTTACTATATATTTTTACTGAAAAAGCTGTCAAATATAGCTTAAAATCATTAAATATGTCTGACACTCGGCATCCCAAACAATGTTATATATGATGTTAAAAGGTATAGAAAATAAGAAAGTTAATTGGGCTTCGAAGTTTCCAGATTTATTGTACAGTTTGGGCTTCATCTTCCCACGCAAGGCCTAACTAGCGCCAGTCTCCAAACTGGCTAATTAGCTAATTGGCTAATTGGGCTTTGGTTTTGTTTGGGACCAACAATTTGTTTATCTTCCTACTTCGTGTTTCTCAAAATTTCTGTGTCGACTAAAATGTATTCATGAACTGAATTGGTATAGTTCACTTCAAAACGGCACCAACTCCATATCTTACACTTATTTTAAAGCTTCACTGTCTAAAAAATTATATTTGAATGCGGTTGTTGTTAAAATGTTTAGAGTATTCGGGCAATTTACGTGTTTTTCATTTAAGAATTGAAACGGGTCGGTTTTATAATATAGATAGAAATGATAGATTATGTTTACAATGCGACGACGGCTATAATTGAGGATGAAAACCATTTCCTTCTTGTGTGTTCCAAATTTA
The DNA here is from genome assembly GCA_936450465.1 of Gibbula magus. Classification (NCBI taxonomy): domain Eukaryota; kingdom Metazoa; phylum Mollusca; class Gastropoda; order Trochida; family Trochidae; genus Gibbula; species Gibbula magus. Next base: position 56,559,790 of record OW388292.1, on the reverse strand, counting down.
AAGAGCTCCGCCTGAATCATTTGCCGGAAACTGTTTGTACAAATCCAAATAAAACTATTTTTAAAATCCTTATGTCAATATCGAATTGTAAACTTGTAATTTAGCAAGCTTTATTTTTCATGCCATGTACCAAAAATGTTAATTGAATGACTGTTGCTGTACACATCATGTCTTGTCATATATACGATATGTAGTTACGGGCCGATGGCCTACACTTCAGAAATAAAGAATTGAAATTGATAACTTCTGATATATATTCATCAACATAATGTAAGAAACAAGTTTGGAAATATATTGTAACAACACTGGTATATTATTAAGACATTCACTAACAAATCAAAGGAAAGGATAAAATAATCTATCATTATCAAAATGAAATATATAAATTTGTTTACTGGGTTACATTGTGCACATCATAACGTATAAGACACTATTAGGCTATATCACAGTATAATATTTGTGTGACATTGTGTACTAATATGTGCGACAGGAATAATTCTAAAGGGTCTGATTCATGAAAAAGCACGTTTTGGGTAAATTTATTGAAAATGCGAACTCCGCGCATCGCCATGAATCATAAGTATGGTGGTAATAGGTTGTACGCCTTCAGTGCATGGAGCTCAGCGACATTCGAATGCGTATTTGAGGTTACATAATCGTCTCTTTCACACTTGAATGGCTTCATTCTGCTCACATAAAGAGATAGTTTTAATCAGAAAGGAGGCCCATGGCATAATACAGTGCATAGTAGTAAAATACATGTTCCTGACTGTTGAGGACATCCTAGTTGTTTACATCTATTTCGCTAAAGAGTTAAACAATTGAATATATTCAGGAATTCAATGTAATATATGGGTAAAGTCTTTCTTAAAACATTGAGAAATGGATAAATAATACAAAAGGGTATTCTGACTCAGTGAAAAGTATATGTTCTTGATAAAAATGAGACGTTTTGACCCTGTCGGTAGTGCTTGTAAACACATAAATTTGCAAACTGATTAATACGGAACAACCAAAGAGTCAGCTTCTATTTTTTGTTAACTTTTCTGTCAAACGTGTTTCAATTCCCATGTACTTTGAGTTTTATCCGAGCGTGGGTAATTTTCCCGTTTCATCATAATTCAACAATTATTCTTGTCGTGAAAAGGGATTTTATTATATTTTTGGTGTGACGTTCATCACAATGATAATTGCGGACATTGAACGTCAATCATTATAACAAAATAATTCTCTTTATTAATATCATTTAGTTATTGGCGCTTAAGGGTTAATTTTCAATAACAGTCAATACTTCTTGATAAAATACTACAATGCAACACTGAGTGTTCCTTTTAAAACCCATTGAGTATGTTGTTGGAGTCACATTATGTCAAACGTAATAAATGAAGTTATTTTATCGAAAAGTACTGATTGCTGATGAACATTATCAATTTAAGGCTAGTTCATTTAGTAGTGATATTATAAAGGTGAAAGTCACGATTTATTATTGAAAACTTGACAAAGATGCGGGTTAATTGGTTAAATGTAAGTTTGGAAACTTACCTTTAATAGACAGTCAGATGTGGGTTGGTAATATGTAATTGGTCATATAACTACTGTGCACATATAGGAAACGTATAAATTCGGCTTCTTCACGTACAAAATGCTGTTGCTCGACTTTATTTGATTAGCATACATTTGGCGTTAGGGAATGAATATGCAAGTCAAGTGAAATTATTTGTACTTCAGAATAAATCAGAATATCTGGTCTGTCGGCATGCATGAAGGCAAAGTAAATATTCCTATAAATTTTTAATGGCTCTTTAAAACATATTTGTAAATGTTTTATCCATATGCATTATTTTTACATTTTATCTGTAAATAAGTTTTTTGGATATAAGATTATTCAACCAAAAGCGTATATATTTCAGCATTTAGTGGATTCACATATCGTTATCAAGTAATGAATAAATAAATACCGGAAACCATTTTATTTTAATTCGTGTGAGTAACTTAGTTTTGATGGTTAAATCACCATATCACCAAAAATACCAGTATTGACCTGTATTAAGAACATGACACACTATAAAGTAATTAAGTATGTGAAATAAATATTCAAATTTCATACTACGTATCTATAATATATTGATTATAGTTTCTGTTTGCATATAAACCTATGGTTTTTCATATCATTAGTAAATGTCAGAGAACATGTGGAGCTATTGATACTGTAGAGTATAGTTGGTTACCATTGCAAAGTCAAATGGTATCAGTTCGCGAAATTGCACGTCACATGCTGTCATAGTAACATGATCTGCATGAGCCTGGGAAAAAATCAATTATTCGTGCTGTAATCCGAGATTTGCTCTTTGAAAAGACTCAAAATTGTGACTCTTGCCTCAATGTTTAAGAAGTAAATGCTTTGCAAAATAAGAGTGAATTTTTTTCGGGAACTGGGATATTGGCTAACTGCATGCTGTACAGTTTGAAATTACTATAAATGTGCTCGTGGAACACCTTGGTACCGACAAGGAATACAATACCTTGAAGTTTTACCAAAATGAGACCAATAGAACCATTCTGAATGAAATTCATAAATGACGCCATAACGTCAAATCAACATCAGCAAAGACAGGGGTTTTGCATCAAACAACTTCACGGGAGTGTTTGCACATGTTCTAATTGCATTTAAAAGCACATTTTGCCCTTCATCATCTGAACAGAAATGTGGCTATTTTCCCAGAGAATGATTATGGCACAATATAATGTTATCCGGAAGTTCTATACAAGTATTGACTTATCGTTACGTCTGCATGTGTTCAACACGTTATTAGTATGATGTCATCAAAATTGGAATGCTGTGATGTTATAAATTTTCTCATTACAGCGTTATCAGTAATTACGAAATTGTTTAGTGGACTGGCGTTATTTTGCTGTTCAGTAGATATCCAAGTTTGTACGTCACCTTGTTGAGATTACTATTCATCTACATAGTAAAGCTTGCACAAGAAACTTACACATTGACTTTCAAGGTGTAAACTCTACATAAATGCTCATAATAATGCAAATGTTGAGTGTACTTCAACCGTCTATATAATCTCGGAATATAGTGTCAATATTTAAGCATTGTACGTGTAATCTTGGTTTTCATTCTTGACATGGTTTCTATGATTATTAACATAAAGTTAATGAATTGAGTTTGGCTATTCGAAAGGTTGTCTGCTCGGGAAAACCACACTAGAAAACTACAAATGTCGCGAGGGCCACACGACATGTACATTCCTCGTTGCCGCGAAAGCCACACTAATAAACTACAGAATGGCGCGAGTGCAACACGACATGTACTCTCCTCGTTGCCGCGAAAGCCACACTAGAAAACTACAGAATGTCGCGAGGGCCACACGACATGTACACTCCTCGTTGCCGCGAAAGCCACACTAGAAAACTACAGAATGTCGCGAGGGCCACACGACATGTAAACTCCTCGTTGCCGAGAAAGCCACACTAGAAAACTACAAATGTCGCGAGGGCCACACGACATGTACATTCCTCGTTGCCGCGAAAGCCACACTAATAAACTACAGAATGGCGCGAGGGCCACACGACATGTACTCTCCTCGTTGCCGCGAAAGCCACACTAGAAAACTACAGAATGTCGCGAGGGCCACACGACATGTACTCTCCTCGTTGCCGCGAAAGCCACACTAGAAAACTACAAAATGTCGCGAGGGCCACACGTCGTGTAAACTCCTGGTTGCCGCGAAGCCCACGATTGATTTCGGGATGATACCGTTTATCAAATTAGCGCCACCCATTGATAGATAATGAGCTTATTATAAAGTGAATATGGAGTTAATCTTGTTTGTTTAGTTTTAAATAAAGTGTTGTAGTAGTTTTTATTTAGGTCACGACTTTTCAACTGTATATCTGTCACTATTCTGAAGTGGTTAGCATTAAAATGATGATTTTCAGCAACGTTCAGTATTCGATAAAATTACATCTGACCAAATAACATATAAAACATGACACATATACGTGTACATTACATAAAATAAAATATGTTGCTATGGGGTGAAAACATCAATGAAATATGAAACTCCCCTGTCCTGTGCCTTCCTACAATATGATAATACAAAGTAAAAAGACTGCAAGACACATCATAGTTTATTATACTGTATACCGGGAAATTTTCGTGGTTGGTAATTTTCGTGGTTTTCGTGGGTAGAGCTTGAACCACGAAATTTTCCATACCACGAAAATTTCCCGATGAATTTCATTAAAAATATCTTCACCAGTCACTGTACGAACCATCGAGCTGTTTTTAAGAATAGCGCATGCCCAGATTTCAGTGCCATTCACTGACAACTGCTAATAATAGAGCTCTAATTCAGTTTGTCGTTTACTGATAGTTGTAAATATATACGTTGATAACTCTACTTAATATGTAGCGAAGTGGGATTGACACTCGTCATTGTGTCAAATTATCTCTCTATATTTACAAATGTAGTTCTACCAGCTACGGTAGTAATTAGTGGAGCTTAACACGTGTCAAAACACAATGCATCCGGTCGTAGTTCATGTTCAAAGACAAAGGAGCCTGCCGTATTCAACAAATGAATAAAAACTTGATAATCCTTTGGTTGTGTAAAGTATTACTTTATTGAAACATTGAGTTAGAATTGTCATCTTTGAAACAAGCCGCTAAATGTGATTCGTGTGGTCTCCTCGACTGATGACTACTGACCTTTTTCATCCGATTGTAATAAGTTGTTTGGAAAGCAATATGATTAACTAACATGGCGGTGTCAACAGACAGGATAACATCAACAGGCTTACACGTGGAACACAAACACACGATTTCAAAATTTGTATTTGGATAACTTCAACCACGAAAATAAAAATCCACGAAAATGTAATTTTTTTTACAACGTCTGAACCACGAAAATAAAAATCCACGAAAGGTCTTTGAGTCCTCAACCACGAAAATATCCAACCACGAAAATTTCCCGGTATACGGTATACCGTAACATGGACCAGCACTCCCGACCATTGCCGGGAGAGCCACATTCATACGATCACAAAAACCGGGAGCGCCAAGTTGTATGTAACCTTATGTTCTTACATGTGGCTCTGCCGGATTGCAACCCTTATAAAGATGTGCATTGTGCGCAGTACGATTGAGTGGTTTAACATCTTGACCTGAGAAAACCAAAAGAGAAGACGGCCGTTATCCAAAGTTATACTAAGATTCGTATGTTTATTGCAAAATAGTTTTACACACCACCAGTTGATAACAGTTGTGAATCACATTTTCCTTCTCTGTTTTACAAAATTCCTCGTTACCATTATTTATTAACTGCATAGATAATACTTCCTTCTATGGTATATATAATGAGTGTTAGAACGATAATGGTCTACATATATATGAAGCAAATGATGCTACTTGATATGTAAAACAGTTTAAAGAAATGGCTGTTTTATTTATGCGGAAATTTATCAGAAAACTGTAATACATGTCGAGCAATTTGAATCCTGAAGTACATGTACTGTTGTTGAAAATTACAATGTTAATGCTTATCGGTTCATTAACGTAACAATGTAATTATGTAAAGTTAAAAGACGTGACAATGCACCGCGATTGACGCCCGTCATTCAGCCAAATGTCATTTTGGAAACTTATTTACAACAGACAATAGGACAAAGTTTGGTTGAGAATGTTTACTGGGTCATCTGTGCATGTAAATGCGACGTGAAATTTCGGTTTCAGATGTTGCTCGACTTTCATTTGAAACAAGAGAATTAGTGAGCAAAGCTCACTCATGATACCCCCGCTTTTACATTAACATTGGTCAAAGAGAAATGTTTGAAAATAGCAAAAGGGTATCAATGTTTAAACTTTTGTATGAAAAGACCATAACATATATTATTAAAGCAGAGTAAGTATTACACCTCTAAGCATGTTTTAGAAGTAAAAGTCAAAGTGGTTTCGTAACATTTGAACAACTAGAAGAGCGTTTGCGGGACACCGCAAAAGCAGAGCAGCTCCGAAACTTTGGGTCCCGCCTTTCCCTGTTCCGCCTTCTCCTCAGCATAAATAAAATGGGATTTTTTTTTGGACCAAAATTTGTTCATTATTCAAGTTATTCTAACAAGTTGAATCATCACTGGGGTCACTTTTCACAAGTTTGTTCTTAAAACCTATTTCTGATTTCAAAATTGGATCAAAGGATTAACATGGCCTGAACCAATATCTCATGACCTTGACCTTGACCTTAGACCTTCAAGGTCACACCATCAACGATTACTTTTCATTGTGTATAACAATCATGCAATGACTCAAAGTGTTCATTGTTCACATAAGGCATATTCACAATAGCATGCTTAAGTTGTGACCTTGCTGTGACCTTGACCTTTGACAGATTTTAGCGAAAACTTTTTCAAATCTTGGTCTATCTCCATAGTTGATATATACCAAATAAGAGCCTGACAGCACAAAAACGTTTGAATTTATCATGTTTACAAGGATTATTGTAGTAATTAAAGCACTCATGACCTTGACCTTTGACCTTGAATGTGAACATGTCAAAATCATTTACCAGATTTATAAGAAAGAAGCTATGTATATGAGGTGTTAATACCTTTTTGGAAACAAGTAGTATTTGAGTTATGAGCGGAACCAAAAGTGTGACCATAGACGCGCACACAAAGACGCTTAAAAGTGGAAAATCTGAAAAAATAATCATGGAATCTGAGGGAAACATAGAAAAGGCACATCTAGGGATCATAAAGTGTACATGTATAAAGTTTCATAACAATTGAACAAGTAGTATTTGAGTTATGAGCGGAACCAAAAGTGTGACCATAGACGCGCACACAAAGACGCTTAAAAGTGGAAAATCTGAAAAAATAATCATGGAATCTGAGGGAAACATAGAAAAGGCACATCTAGGGACCATAAAGTGTACATGTATAAAGTTTCATAACAATTGAACAAGTAGGATTTGAGTTATGAGCGGAACCAAAAGTGTTCCGGACGGACGGACGGACGGACGGACGGACGCGCTGAGCGCTATATATCCCCGACTACTTCGTAGCGGGAGTATAACTAGTAATCATATATATTGGGCGATATGGGTTGATTTGCAAGTTAAGTGAAATTAATTGAACTGAAATCAGCATATATCGTATTCAGCACGTGCACGTATTTAAGCCAAATAAAGTATCTTGAAACAAAATGGGTGTCTCGACATACATGTAGTGACATATTATTTGAACAAGTAATCTTACAGTTTCATAAATGTAAGCAGAATGGAGTCATTTAAGTGCTTAAGAAAGTATTTCTTAACCTCCAATTACTTATCCTATTGTAAACTACGTAAACTGAAGGCGAACATATAATTATCATGACACTAATAATTTATGGTGACTCACACTCTATTAGTACATATGCAAATACATGTTTATTTTCATTAAGCATGGCATTCAGAACCATTTTCAAGGCATATTTCGATAAACAATGTCACACAAATATGCCACTATGATATACTTTTTTATATACAGTCAAACCGCTATAGTCCGGCCACCAATAATACGAATCTTGCGGTGTCCGAACGGTAGCAAGCTGTAACCAAACTAATCTCTATATAAACTCATTAAATGTTGATTCATTAATCCGTTGAATCTGTTTCCGAATCTGAACGCCAATTAGCCGTAACGGATTAGTTAATAACAACTATTTCTGCTTCATTAATCCGGTGACAAGCGATCATCACACTGATTGGATCGGTAAACTTCAATGACAGTGGATTGACACGGGAGTTGAGCGTGTCAGTAGTTTGTGATTTTAATAGATTGTAATGTTTTACATTGTGTGTCAGTACTTTGTGATTGTAATATATTGAATTTCTCATTTTGTGCGATAGTTATAAATATCCAGCGTGTCAAATTCATTTAATATTTTAAATACGTTCTCGTCTGTCTGTAGATTCAAAGGTTATCAACTCCGTCTTGTTTAATTCATTTCAGTAGTCCGAACATTTCACTATCCGAACGTTTTTGATGAAAAACGGAAGCGTTCGGATTATCGAGGCCTGACTGTACTCCAAAAACTGAATCAATTTCATTCACATAAGTTAAACATGTAAGACAAATATATATTATATTGATGATAATACATTGTTAAAATAGTGAATGGGTAAATATATTATACCAATGTTGATACAATAGTGTCCGCACTTGCACTTTCACATTGCTTATTCTGAATAACATATATTGATTACGAGAAAACCAGATATTCTGATTTTTGCATAGACCGTTATTTTATTTAAACTGCATTGAACTTTGCGCAATAAAACTTATAACTCATTTAATAATAATTATAATAAGTGTTTACCACGAATGAATTCATTTCACGACAACCTCGTTTACAATAAAGAAAATAGAAGTCACATACATTGTATACAGAGAACAATCACACTTGATCAACTTCAACATCATTTAAAGGACGAATACTGGAGGAATAGGTGTATTTTGAATTTATTGGTTTTTAAACGCGGTAGTAAGAAGAAAGTTTGAAGTATTCATCTGGATCAACAGAAATCTTCAGGGATAATTTTAAAACTATTTTGTCGTAAACGAAACTGCTATTTTACTGGCGTTAGAAGAACTTCTTCTAAGCGAAATAATTATTTACTAGAGACAAAGAACCATGCCGCCATTGGAAATAAAAAATTAATATGCTTTCAATGAAACAATGGTAAAAGAGAGCTGACACAAGTATGTCTATGGGAGGATCTACGTGTACGGGTATAAACACACCGGGTCAACGTTGTCAATTATCGATAATATTTGCAGATCTCTCTTGTAAGTGACATGGCCCGTTGTGCGGCGTCCGTCCGTCATCCGTCGTCAAACCATAAACTTTTCACATTTTCGACTCCTCCTCATGAACCGCAGCACACCTAAAGCTGAAATTTTGCGGACAGGTACCTTGCACACAGGGGATCAAAGTTTGTTCATTTGAACTTCGCCACCCATCAAATATTGGCGTGGCAGGCATTATTAACAGAACCTTTAAACGACTTCTTCTCCGGAACCAGTTGACATAGGAAGATGACATTTTCAGATTTTACATATAAAATTGTATTTGTTCATTTGGTCATGACCCCTCACCAAATATGGATGTGACAGGGGGTCCAACCTAAACTCTTTAAAAGACTTCTTCTTCAAAACGATTTGATACAGAGAATTAAAATTTTCACATTTTAACAATCTGGGTCTACTCATGCTGCTCTCATATCTTAACATGTATGTTTTAGCAAATTTGCGAGTCAGTGATAAGCAGAGTGTGTAAAAACTCAAATGCAGAAATGTTAATGTTAATTCTTTTAGTTATTCCCCTTTTGTATTATTCCCTCAATCAGATCCTATTATTCACCATTGGAAGTCTGTTGGCTATCCGTGTGCTGAGAAGGGTACAATTATACCAAATCATACCATGCCATGCATAATGGTTTGCGGTTTCAAAAGTTAAAACAAGATGATATCGAAATATATAATAGGCTATGACGGCAAATGGAAACTAACTAATTTCCCAGACTCAATAGATGGAACACATATAATGATGATTGAACACATTCTCACAGTAAGTGAATCCTATCGAATGCAAATGGGGAAGGCATATTCTCAAATCATGAGACAAACAGTGAAAAAAGACATTTACTACTAAACTAAACCAAGTAAAGCTCCCTTCCTCTTTCGCCCTCACACCCAAACCTTTAGTATGATGGCCGAGAGGGGACATCGCTCTTTCGCCCTCTGGTATCAACACGACAAAGCGATAAAGCGATATAGTCACACGACAAAGCGATAAGGCTGCACGACAAAGCGATAGAGCAACACGACAAAGCGATAACGCCGCACGACAAAGCGATAACGCCGCACGACAAAGCGATAACGCCGCACGATAAAGCGATAGTGTCGCACGACAAAGCGATAGTGTCGCACGACAAAGCGATAACGCCGCACGACAAAGCGATATAACAACGCGCTAAAGCGATAATAACAGCACGATAAAGCGAAAGAGCGATAAAGCGAAAGAGCGATAAAGCGAAAGAGCGATAAAGCGAAAGAGCGATAAAGCGAAAGAGCGATAAAGCGAAAGAGCGATAAAGCGAAAGAGCGATAAAGCGATAATAACAGCGCGATAAAGCGAAAGAGCGAAAGAGCGATAAAGCGAAAGAGCGATAAAGCGAAAGAGCGATAAAGCGATAAAGCGAAAGAGCGATAAAGCGATAAAGCGAAAGAGCGATAAAGCGAAAGAGCGATAAAGCGAAAGAGCGAAAGAGCGAAAGAGCGAAAGAGCGAAAGAGCGATATTGACATGTCGACCGTAATCTTTTACATAACAATAGAATACTGGTTTCATTCAATTTCTTTTCATTTCACTTGATATTTGATTCACATAACATAAGAATGATTTTGATAAATGATTCCACTTTAAATCCCCAAAGGTCGCTATTATATAAATATAATTAATACAAGTTTATTTTTTTATTAAGAATTTGAATAAACATATAATGAGATTTCTCTATAAAACAACTTACAGTGAATAATTGAGAAATCCATGACAATTAAAACTATAATAGATTAATTCAAAAAAGTTGACATCGTGTGTGTAAACCTGTACATAGATACTTCCTTAGACATACTTATGTGACTGTATATGATAGATTCAATCGAGCAAAGTAAAGTTTATATAAATCGGCGCACTTTGATTACTTTTGATATATATTCATCAACATAATAAGGATGCAGGTTAGTAGGAAGTCTATGGTATCAACACTTGTATATTATTTAGCCATTCAATAAAAAATTAAAGGAAAGAATAAAATCATAATAAAAAAAACTTGTTTTACTTGGTTTTAATGTACACATCAAATTGAAGCAGTGTGCGAAGAGTATACTATATAAAAATATCACAGTAGAATATTTGTATGACACGGAAATAGTTCTAAAGGGAGAAAAGACGTTTTGGGATAATTTACTAATAGTGAACTCAGCGCAATGTCATGAATGATTAGTATGACTATAATAGGATTAACGCCTTCAGTGTATGGAGCTTAGCTTACATTCGGATAAGTTAATGGGACTTACACAATCTTCCCTTTAAGACTTGAATGGTTTTGCTCATATTTATTAAATTTGAAAAGTAATTATTGTAGATTATTATAGATATGTACATCTTATTAGTTTATTAATAATATCACTGTGTAAACGTAGTTTAGCAACAATTTACCACTGATGAAATTAATTAACATATTTTAGCTCTTCAAGCCTAAAGGTTTGGGTGTGAGGGCGAAAGAGGAAGGGAGCTTTACTTGGTTTAGTTTAGTAGTAAATGTCTTTTTTCACTGTTTGTCTCATGATTTGAGAATATGCCTTCCCCATTTGCATTCGATAGGATTCACTTACTGTGAGAATGTGTTCAATCATCATTATATGTGTTCCATCTATTGAGTCTGGGAAATTAGTTAGTTTCCATTTGCCGTCATAGCCTATTATATATTTCGATATCATCTTGTTTTAACTTTTGAAACCGCAAACCATTATGCATGGCATGGTATGATTTGGTATAATTGTACCCTTCTCAGCACACGGATAGCCAACAGACTTCCAATGGTGAATAATAGGATCTGATTGAGGGAATAATACAAAAGGGGAATAACTAAAAGAATTAACATTAACCTTTCTGCATTTGAGTTTTTACACACTCTGCTAATCACTCACTCGCAAATTTGCTAAAACATACATGTTAAGATATGAGAGCAGCATGAGTAGACCCAGATTGTTAAAATGTGAAACTTTTAATTCTCTGTATCAAATCGTTTTGAAGAAGAAGTCTTTTAAAGATTTTAGGTTGGACCCCCTGTCACATCCATATTTGGTGAGGGGTCAGGACCAAATGAACAAATAAAATTTTATATGTAAAATCTGAAAATGTCATCTTCCTATGTCAACTGGTTCCGGAGAAGAAGTCGTTTAAAGGTTCTATTAATAATGCCTGCCACGCCAATATTTGATGGGTGGCGAAGTTCAAATGAACAAACTTTGACCCCCTGTGTGCAAGGTACCTCTCCGCAAAATTTCAGCTTTGGGTGTGCTGCGGTTCATGAGGAGGAGTCGAAAATGTGTAAAAGTTTATGGTTTGACGACGGATGACGGACGGACGCCGCACAACGGGCCATGTCACTTTATACAAGAGAGATCTGCAAATATTATCGATAATTGACAACGTTGACCCGGCGTGTTTATACCCGTACACGTAGATCCTCCCATAGACATACTTGTGTCAGCTCTCTTTTACCATTGTTTCATTGAAAGCATATTAATTTTTGATTTCCAATGGCGGCATGGTTCTTTGTCTCTAGTAAATAATTATTTCGCTTAGAAGAAGTTCTTCTAACGCCAGTAAAATAGCAGTTTCGTTTACGACAAAATAGTTTTAAAATTATCCCTGAAGATTTCTGTTGATCCAGATGAATACGTCAAACTTTCTTCTTACTACCGCGTTTAAAAACCAATAAATTCAAAATACACCTATTCCTCCAGTATTCGTCCTTTAAATGATGTTGAAGTTGATCAAGTGTGATTATTCTCTGTATACAATGTATGTGACTTCTATTTTCTTTATTGTAAACGAGGTTGTCGTGAAATGAATTCATTCGTGGTAAACACTTATTATAATTATTATTAAATGAGTTATAAGTTTTATTGCGCAAAGTTCAATGCAGTTTAAATAAAATAACGGTCTATGCAAAAATCAGAATATCTGACTACTCTTAATCAATATATGTTAATCAGAATAAGCAATGTGAAAGTGCAAGTGCGGACACTATTGTATCAACATTGGTATAATATATTTACCCATTCACTATTTTAACAATGTATTATCATCAATATAATATATATTTGTCTTACATGTTTAACTTATGTGAATGAAATTGATTAAGTTTTTGGAGTACATGTATATAAAAAAGTATATCATAGTGGCATTTTTGTGTGACATTGTTTATCGAAATATGCCTTGAAAATGGTTCTTAATGAAAATAAACATGTATTTGCATATGTACTAATAGAGTGTGAGTCACCATAAATTATTAGTGTCATGATAATTATATGTTCGCCTTCAGTTTACGTAGTTTACAATAGGATAAGTAATTGGAGGTTAAGAAATCTTTTCTTAAGCACTTAAATGACTCCATTCTGCTTACATTTATGAAACTGTAAGATTACCTGTTCAAATAATATGTCACTACATGTATGTCGAGACACCCATTTTGTTTCAAGATACTTTATTTGGCTTAAATACGTGCACGTGCTGAATACGATATATTATGCTGATTTCAGTTCAATTAATTTCACTTAACTTGCAAATCAACCCATATCGCCCAATATATATGATTACTAGTTATACCCCCGCTACGAAGTAGTCGGGGGTATATAGCGCTCAGCGCGTCCGTCCGTCCTTGCGTCCGTCCATCCGGAACACTTTTGGTTCCGCTCATAACTCAAATACTACTTGTTCAATTGTTATGAAACTTTATACATGTACACTTTATGGTCCCTAGTTGTGCCTTTTCTATGTTTCCCTCAGATTCCATGATTATTTTTTCAGATTTTCCACTTTCAAGCGTCTTTGTGTGCGCGTCTATGGTCACACTTTTGGTTCCGCTCATAACTCAAATACTACTTGTTCAATTGTTATGAAACTTTATACATGTACACTTTATGGTCCCTAGATGTGCCTTTTCTATGTTTCACTCAGATTCCATGATTATTTTTTCAGATTTTCCACTTTTAAGCGTCTTTGTGTGCGCGTCTATGCTTACACTTTTTGTTCCGCTCATAACTCAAATACTACTTGTTCAATTGTTATGAAACTTTATACATGTACACTTTATGGTCCCTAGATGTGCCTTTTCTATGTTTCCCTCAGATTCCATGATTATTTTTTCAGATTTTCCACTTTTAAGCGTCTTTGTGTGCGCGTCTATGGTCACACTTTTGGTTCCGCTCATAACTCAAATACTACTTGTTTCCAAGAAGGTATTAACACCTCATATACATAGCTTCTTTCTTATAAATCTGGTAAATGATTTTGACATGTTCACATTCAAGGTCAAAGGTCAAGGTCATGAGTGCTTTAATTACTACAATAATCCTTGTAAACATGATAACTTCAAACGTTTTTGTGCTGTCAGGCTCTTATTTGGTATATATCAACTATGGAGATAGACCAAGATTTGAAAAAGTTTTCGCTAAAATCTGTCAAAGGTCAAGGTCACAGCAAGGTCACAACTTAAGCATGCTATTGTGAATATGCCTTATGTTAACAATGAACACTTTGAGTCATTGCATGATTGTTATACACAATGAAAAGTTATCGTTGATGGTGTGACCTTGAAGGTCTAAGGTCAAGGTCAAGGTCATGAGATATTGGTTCAGGCCATGTTAATCCTTTGATCCAATTTTGAAATCAGAAATAGGTTTTAAGAACACACTTGTGAAAAGTGACCCCATTGATGATTCAACTTGTTAGAATAACTTGAATAATGAACAAAGTTTGGTCCAAAAAAAATCCCATTTTATTTATGCTGAGGAGAAGGCGGAACAGGGAAAGGCGGGACCCAAAGTTTCGGAGCTGCTCTGCTTTTGCGGTGTCCCGCAAACGCTCTTCTAGTTGTTCAAATGTTACGAAACCACTTTGACTTTTACTTCTAAAACATGCTTAGAGGTGTAATACTTACTCTGCTTTAATAATATATGTTATGGTCTTTTCATACAAAAGTTTTAACATTGATACCCTTTTGCTATTTTCAAACATTTCTCTTTGACCAATGTTAATGTAAAAGCGGGGGTATCATGAGTGAGCTTTGCTCACTAATTCTCTTGTTTCAAATGAAAGTCGAGCAACATCTGAAACCGAAATTTCACGTCGCATTTACATGCACAGATGACTCAGTAAACATTCTCAACCAAACTTTGTCCTATTGTCTGTTGTAAATAAGTTTCCAAAATGACATTTGACTGAATGACGGGCGTCAATCGCGGTGCATTGTCACGTCTTTTAACTTTACATAATTACATTGTTACGTTAATGAACCGATAAGCATTAACATTGTAATTTTCAACAACAGTACATGTACTTCAGGATTAAAATTGCTCGACATGTATTACAGTTTTCTGATAAATTTCCGCATAAATAAAACAGCCATTTCTTTAAACTGTTTTACATATCAAGTAGCATCATTTGCTTCATATATATGTAGACTATTATCGTTCTAAAACTCATTATATATACCATAGAAGGAAGTATTATCTATGCAGTTAATAAATAATGGTAACGAGGAATTTTGTAAAACAGAGAAGGAAAATGTGATTCACAACTGTTATCAACTGGTGGTGTGTAAAACTATTTTGCAATAAACATACGAATCTTAGTATCACTTTGGATAACGGCCGTCTTCTCTTTTGGTTTTCTCAGGTCAAGATGTTAAACCACTCAATCGTACTGCGCACAATGCACATCTTTATAAGGGTTGCAATCCGGCAGAGCCACATGTAAGAAAATAAGGTTACATACAACTTGGCGCTCCCGGTTTTTGTGATCGTATGAATGTGGCTCTCCCGGCAATGGTCGGGAGTGCTGGTCCATGTTACGGTATATAATAAACTATGATGTGTCTTGCAGTCTTTTTACTTTGTATTATCATATTGTAGGAAGGCACAGGACAGGGGAGTTTCATATTTCATTGATGTTTTCACCCCATAGCAACATATTTTATTTTATGTAATGTACACGTATGTGTGTCATGTTTTATATGTTATTTGGTCAGATGTAATTTTATCGAATACTGAACGTTGCTGAAAATCATCATTTTAATGCTAACCACTTCAGAATAGTGACAGATATACAGTTGAAAAGTCGTGACCTAAAGAAAAACTACTACAACACTTTATTTAAAACTAAACAAACAAGATTAACTCCATATTCACTTTATAATAAGCTCATTATCTATCAATGGGTGGCGCTAATTTGATAAACGGTATCATCCCGAAATCAATCGTGGGCTTCGCGGCAACCAGGAGTTTACACGACGTGTGGCCCTCGCGACATTTTGTAGTTTTCTAGTGTGGCTTTCGCGGCAACGAGGATTGTACATGTCGTGTGGCCCTCGCGACATTCTGTAGTTGGCTTTCTCGGCAACGGGGAGTATACATGTCGTGTGGCCCTCGCGACATTCTGTAGTTTTCTAGTGTGGCTTTCGCGGCAACGAGGAGTGTACATGTCGTGTGGCCCTCGCGATATTCTGTAGTTTTCTATTGTGGCTTTCGCGGCAACGAGGAGAGTACATGTCGTGTGGCCCTCGCGCCATTCTGTAGTTTATTAGTGTGGCTTTCGCGGCAACGAGGAATGTACATGTCGTGTGGCCCTCGCGACATTTGTAGTTTTCTAGTGTCGCTTTCTCGGCAACGTGGAGTTTACATGTCGTGTGGCCCTCGCGACATTCTGTAGTTTTCTAGTGTGGCTTTCGCGGCAACGAGGAGTGTACATGTCGTGTGGCCCTCGCGACATTCTGTAGTTTTCTAGTGTGGCTTTCGCGGCAACGAGGAGAGTACATGTCGTGTGGCCCTCGCGCCATTCTGTAGTTTATTAGTGTGGCTTTCTCGGCAACGAGGAGTTTACATGTCGTGTGGTCCTCGCGACATTTGTAGTTTTCTAGTGTGGTTTTCCCGAGCAGACAACCTTTCGAATAGCCAAACTCAATTCATTAACTTTATGTTAATAATCATAGAAACCATGTCAAGAATGAAAACCAAGATTACACGTACAATGCTAAAATATTGACACTATATTCCGAGATTATATAGACGGTTGAAGTACACTCAACATTTGCATTATTATGAGCATTTATGTAGAGTTTACACCTTGAAAGTCAATGTGTAAGTTTCTTGTGCAAGCTTTACTATGTAGATGAATAGTAATCTCAACAAGGTGACGTACAAACTTGGATATCTACTGAACAGCAAAATAACGCCAGTCCACTAAACAATTTCGTAATTACTGATAACGCTGTAATGAGAAAATTTATATCATCACAGCATTCCAATTTTGATGACATCATAATAATAACGTGTTGAACACATGCAGACGTAACGATAAGTCAATACTTGTATAGAACTTCTGGATAACATTATATTGTGCCATAATCATTCTCTGGGAAAATAGCCACATTTCTGTTCAGATGATGAAGGGCAAAATGTGCTTTTAAATGCAATTAGAACATGTGCAAACACTCCCGTGAAGTTGTTTGATGCAAAACCCCTGTCTTTGCTGATGTTGATTTGACGTTATGGCGTCATTTATGAATTTCATTCAGTATGGTTCTATTGGTCTCATTTTGGTAAAACTTCAAGGTATTGTATTCCTTGTCGGTACCAAGGTGTTCCACGAGCACATTTATAGTAATTGCAAACTGTACAGCATGCAGTTAGCCAATATCCCAGTTTCCGAAAAAAATTCACTTTTATTTTGCAAAGTATTTACTTCTTAAACATTGAGGCAAGAGTCACAATTTTGAGTCTTTTCAAAGAGCAAATCTCGGATTACAGCACGAATAATTGATTTTTTCCCAGGCTCATGCAGATCATGTTACTATGACAACATGTGACGTGCAATTTAGGGAACTGATACCATTTGACTTTGCAATGGTAACCAACTATACTCTACAGTATCAATAGCTCCACATGTTCTCTGACATTTACTAATGATATGAAAAACCATAGGTTTAAATGCAAACAGAAACTATAATCAATATATTATAGATACGTAGTATGAAATTTGAATATTTATTTCACATACTTAATTACTTTATAGTGTGTCATGTTCTTAATACAGGTCAATACTGGTATTTTTGGTGATATGGTGATTTAACCATCAAAACTAAGTTACTCACACGAATTAAAATAAAATGGTTTCCGGTATTTAGTTATTCATTACTTGATAACGATATGTTAATCCACTAAATGCTGAAATATATACGCTTTTGGTTGAATAATCTTATATCCAAAAAACTTATTTACAGATAAAATGTAAAAATAATGCATATGGATAAAACATTTACAAATATGTTTTAAAGAGCCATTAAAACTTTATAGGAATATTTACTTTGCCTTCATGCATGCCGACAGACCAGATATTCTGATTTATTCTGAAGTACAAATAATTTCACTTTACTTGCATATTCATTCCCTAACGCCAAATGTATGCTAATCAAATAAAGTCGAGCAACAGCATTTTGTACGTGAAGAAGCCGAATTTATACGTTTCCTATATGTGCACAGTAGTTGTATAACCAATTACATATTACCAACCCACATCTGACTGTCTATTAAAGGTAAGATTCCAAACTTACATTTAACCAATTGACCCGCATCTTTGTCAAGTTTTCAATAATAAATCGTGACTTTCACCTTTATAATATCACTACTAAATGAACTAGCCTTAAATTGATAATGTTCATCAGCAATCAGTACTTTTCGATAAAATAACTTCATTTATTACGTTTGACATAATGTGACTCCAACAACATACTCAATGGGTTTTAAAAGGAACACTCAGTGTTGCATTGTAGTATTTTATCAAGAAGTATTGACTGTTATTGAAAATTAACCCTTAAGCGCCAATCACTAAATGATATTAATATAGAGAATTATTTTGTTATAATGATTGACGTTCAATGTCCGCAATTATCATTGTGATGAACGTCACACCAAAAATATAATAAAATCCCTTTTCACGACAAGAATAATTGTTGAATTATGATGAAACGGGAAAATTACCCACGCTCGGATAAAACCCAAAGTTCATGGGCATTGAAACACGTTTGACAGAAAAGTTAACAAAAAATAGAAGCTGACTCTTTGGTTGTTCCGTATTAATCAGTTTGCAAATTTATGTGTTTACAAGCACTACCGACAGGGTCAAAACGTCTCATTTTTATCAAGAACATATACTTTTCACTGAGTCAGAATACCCTTTTGTATTATTTATCCATTTCTCAATGTTTTAAGAAAGACTTTACCCATATATTACATTGAATTCCTGGTTATGAAAAATATATTCAATTGTTTAACTCTTTAGCGAAATAGATGTAAACAACTAGGATGTCCTCAACAGTCAGGAAAATGTATTTTACTACTATGCACGGTATAATGCCATGGGCCTCCTTTCTGATTAAAACTATCTCTTTATGTGAGCAGAATGAAGCCATTCAAGTGTGAAAGAGACGATTTTGTAACCTCAAATACGCATTCGAATGTCGCTGAGCTCCATGCACTGAAGGCGTACAACCTATTACCATCATACTAATGATTCATGGCGATGCGCGGAGTTCGCATTTTCAATAAATTTACCCAAAACGTGCTTTTTCATGAATCATACCCTTTAGAATTATTCCTGTCGCACATATTAATACACAATGTCACACAAATATTCTACTGTGATATAGCCTAATAGTGTCTTATACGTTATGATGTGCACAATGTAACCCAGTAAACAAATTTATATATTTTATTTTGATAATGATAGATTATTTTATCCTTTCCTTTGATTTGTTAGTGAATGTCTAAATAATATACCAGTATATTTCCAAACTTGTTTCTTACATTATGTTGATGAATATATATCAGAAGTTATCAATTTTAATTCTTTATTTCTGAAGTGTAGGTCATCGGCCCGTAACTACATATCGTATATATGACAAGACATGATGTGTACAGCAACAGTCATTCAATTAACATTTTTGGTACATGGCATGAAAAATAAATCTTGCTAAATTACAAGTTTACAATTCGATATTGACATGAGGATTTTAAATTTAGTTTTATTTGGATTTGTACAAACAGTTTCCGGCAAATGATTCAGGCGGAGCTCTTTAAATTTGGAACACACAAGAAGGAAATGGTTTTCATCCTCAATTATAGCCGTCGTCGCATTGTTAACATAATCTATCATTTCTATCTATATTATAAAACCGACCCGTTTCAATTCTTAAATGAAAAACACGTAAATTGCCCGAATACTCTAAACATTTTAACAACAACCGCATTCAAATATAATTTTTTAGACAGTGAAGCTTTAAAATAAGAGTAAGATATGGAGTTGGTGCCGTTTTGAAGTGAACTATACCAATTCAGTTCATGAATACATTTTAGACGACACAGAAATTTTGAGAAACACGAAGTAGGAAGATAAACAAATTGTTGGTCCCAAACAAAACCAAAGCCCAATTAGCCAATTAGCTAATTAGCCAGTTTGGAGACTGGCGCTAGTTAGGCCTTGCGTGGGAAGATGAAGCCCAAACTGTACAATACATCTGGAAACTTCGAAGCCCAATTAACTTTATTATTTTCTATACCTTTTAACATCATATATAACATTTTTTGGGATGCCGAGTGTCAGACATATTTAATGATTTTAAGCTATATTTGACAGCTTTTTCAGTAAAAATATAGAGTAAGTAGAAGAAATCAGAGTGCGCCGATTTAGATTTATATAAACTTTGTTTTGCTCAATTAAATCAATAATAACCAGTCACATAAAGTATGTCTAAGAAAGTATTTATGTACAGGTTTACACACACCATGTCAGCGTTTTGAATTAATCTATAAGAGTTGCAGATGTCTGTTTTAATTAGCATGGATTTCTCAATTATTCACCGTAAGTTGTTTTATAGATGTTTATTCAAATTCTTAATACAAAATAAACTTGTATTGATTATATATATATAATAGCGACCTTTGGGGATTTAAAGTGGAATCATTTATCAAAATCATTCTTATGTTATGTGAATCAAATATCAAGTGAAATGAAAAGAAATTGAATGAAACCAGTATTCTATTGTTATGTAAAAGATTAAGGTCGACGTGTCAATATCGCTCTTTCGCTCTTTCGCTCTATCGCTCTTTCGCTCTATTGCTCTTTCGCTCTATCGCTCTTTCGCTCTATCGCTCTTTCGCTTTATCGTTCTTTCGCTTTATCGTTCTTTCGCTTTATCGCTCTTTCGCTTTATCGCTTTATCGCTTTTTCGCTTTATCGCTCTTTCGCTTTATCGCTCTTTCGCTCTATCGCTTTATCGCTCTTTCGCTTTATCGCTCTTTCGCTTTATCGCTTTATCGCTCTTTCGCTTTATCGCTCTTTCGCTTTATCGCTCTTTCGCTTTATCGCTCTTTCGCTTTATCGCTCTTTCGCTTTATCGCTCTTTCGCTTTATCGCTCTTTCGCTTTATCGCTCTTTCGCTTTATCGCTCTTTCGCGCTGTTATTATCGCTTTATGGCTCTTTCGCTTTATCGCTCTTTCGCTTTATCGCTCTTTCGCTTTATCGCTTTATCGCTCTTTCGCTTTATCGCTCTTTCGCTTTATCGCTTTATCGCTCTTTCGCTTTATCGCTCTTTCGCTTTATCGCTCTTTCGCTCTTTCGCTCTTTCGCTTTATCGCGCTGTTATTATCGCTTTATCGCTCTTTCGCTTTATCGCTCTTTCGCTTTATCGCGCTGTTATTATCGCTTTATCGCTCTTTCGCTTTATCGCTCTTTCGCTTAATCGCTTTTTCGCTTTATCGCTCTTTCGCTTTATCGCTCTTTCGCTTTATCGCGCTGTTATTATCGCTTTATCGCTCTTTCGCTTTATCGCTCTTTCGCTTTATCGCTCTTTCGCTTTATCGCTCTTTCGCTTTATCGCTCTTTCGCTTTATCGCTCTTTCGCTTTATCGTGCTGTTATTATCGCTTTAGCGCGTTGTTATATCGCTTTGTCGTGCGGCGTTATCGCTTTGTCGTGCGACACTATCGCTTTGTCGTGCGACACTATCGCTTTGTCGTGCGGCGTTATCGCTTTAACGTGCGGCGTTATCGCTTTGTCGTGCGGCGTTATCGCTTTGTCGTGTTGCTCTATCGCTTTGTCGTGCAGCCTTATCGCTTTGTCGTGTGACTATATCGCTTTATCGCTTTGTCGTGTTGATACCAGAGGGCGAAAGAGCGATGTCCCCTCTCGGCCATCATACTTTAGGCTTGAAGAGCTAAAATATGTTAATTAATTTCATCAGTGGTAAATTGTTGCTAAACTACGTTTACACAGTGATATTATTAATAAACTAATAAGATGTACATATCTATAATAATCTACAATAATTACTTTTCAAATTTAATAAATATGAGCAAAACCATTCAAGTCTTAAAGGGAAGATTGTGTAAGTCCCATTAACTTATCCGAAATTAAGCTAAGCTCCATACACTGAAAGCGTTAATCCTATTATAGTCATACTAATGATTCATGACATTGCGCTGAGTTCACTATTAGTAAATTTTCCCAAAACGTCTTTTCTCCCTTTAGAACTATTTCCGTGTCATACAAATATTCTACTGAGATATTTTTATATAGTATACTCTTCGCACACTGCTTCAATTTGATGTGTACATTAAAACCAAGTCAAACAAGTTTTTTTTATTATGATTTTATTCTTTCCTTTATTTTTTTATTGAATGGCTAAATAATATACAAGTGTTGATACCATAGACTTCCTACTAACCTGCATCCTTATTATGTTGATGAATATATATCAAAAGTAATCAAAGTGCGCCGATTTATATAAACTTTACTTTGCTCGATTAAATCTATCATATTCAGTCACATAAGTATGTCTAAGGAAGTATCTATGTACAGGTTTACACACACGATGTCAACTTTTTGAATTAATCTATTATAGTTTTAATTGTCATGGATTTCTCAATTATTCACCGTAAGTTGTTTTATAGAGAAATCTCATTATATGTTTATTCAAATTCTTAATAAAAAAATAAACTTGTATTAATTATATTTATATAAAAGCGACCTTTGGGGATTTAAAGTGGAATCATTTATCAAAATCATTCTTATGTTATGTGAATCAAATATCAAGTGAAATGAAAAGAAATTGAATGAAACCAGTATTCTACTGTTATGTAAAAGATTACGGTCGACATGTCAATATCGCTCTTTCGCTCTTTCGCTCTTTCGCTCTTTCGCTCTATCGCTCTTTCGCTTTATCGCTCTTTCGCTTTATCGTTCTTTCGCTTTATCGCTCTTTCGCTTTATCGCTCTTTCGCTCTATCGCTTTATCGCTCTTTCGCTTTATCGCTTTATCGCTCTTTCGCTTTATCGCTCTTTCGCTTTATCGCTTTATCGCTTTATTGCTCTTTCGCTTTATCGCTCTTTCGCTCTTTCGCTTTATCGCGCTGTTATTATCGCTTTATCGCTCTTTCGCTTTATCGCTCTTTCGCTTTATCGCGCTGTTATTATCGCTTTATCGCTCTTTCGCTTTATCGCTCTTTCGCTTTATCGCTCTTTCGCTTTATCGCTCTTTCGCTTTATCGCTCTTTCGCTTTATCGTGCTGTTATTATCGCTTTAGCGCGTTGTTATATCGCTTTAGCGCGTTGTTATATCGCTTTGTCGTGCGGCGTTATCGCTTTGTCGTGCGACACTATCGCTTTGTCGTGCGACACTATCGCTTTGTCGTGCGGCGTTATCGCTTTGTCGTGCGGCGTTATCGCTTTGTCGTGTTGCTCTATCGCTTTGTCGTGCAGCCTTATCGCTTTGTCGTGTGACTATATCGCTTTATCGCTTTGTCGTGTTGATACCAGAGGGCGAAAGAGCGATGTCCCCTCTCGGCCATCATATGTTACCGTCACTCACACTCAGGAAATAAATTATTCATTGTGACGTAAGACACGCTTGGTTGTGTAACAATCTATATGTGTCATCCTCAGTTTAAGTTTGTGATACAAGTATATTCAACATTTCGTGTAGACACATCACGATATGAAAATGTCATTACTGTATCAAATCTGATTGTTGTGATCTTCGTGACGATGTGATGTTACGTTTGCTAAGCAATCATTCACACCTATACATTGACCTATAAAGACAAAGAAGCCCTCAGCTGGAGATAACAAGTGCACAGCAATTAAAGGACATTTCAAGAAACAATGTCAGATCAAGCGATTTTTACCACTGAATTGTCTGGGAGTATTCATGAAAATGCTCAGGTCTATCATACAAAGCACGATCAAGAGAATGATTCAACTCCAAAGACCACTAACGAAAGGAAATTCAGTCAAAGAAGGAAATTGTAAGTTTACATTTCATACAGGACGTTTCAGACATTAAATTATAATGACTCGCATGAAGTCATCTAACATATTTTGAATATGTATTTGTACATGTTTAGTAAAAGTGAAGGGGACATTTATGTGTATCTATGCTATTAATGTACATCAGATTGATATGCTGAGAAGCCTTATAGAAATTGGTAGAATAGAGAAGACTTTAATGGATTAACAACTTATTTGGTGATATATCGGTGTAGAACCTATACCCATTCCTAGTTTTTCATCATCATATTGATATGGATCTTGTATAAAAGTTGCTGGCTGCTTTCGCATTTTCAACTGGTATCAGGATATATAGGGAAACGTCGCCATTGCCCAAATAAAGAAGTTTATCGTCCAAAACTGGGTTCTACAGGAGATATTGCTTGTGTGAGACAGTAGATTTTGAACAATGCCCTGTTGGCGTCAGCTACATGACATCACAATGATTTTGCATCATCAAGTAATGACATCACAATGCTATGACGTCATAATCATGATGACATCACAGCACTGGAAGCCATTTGGCAGTTTTGTATTCAGATATGTTAATTGTTCATTAAAAACTAATGAAGAATGATTTTGGGTGTTAAATAGAATCTCATCCTCGTGTCTTCTGATATCAAATATATCAACACAAGTTGATAAAAGTCAAAATACCCTCGGCAAGCCTCGGATATTTGTAACTTTTATCAACTCGTTTTGATATATTTTATATCAGAAGACACTTGGGTGAGATTCTCTATTTATTAACTTGTTATTATTATTGTACTTGAATGCCATCTCCCCACATACCAGATATTAGACTGGCTTTGTTCAGGAATATATCATTCAACATTCGTCTTCTTTACATATAACTTGGTCACACTTAACCTTTTGTACAAGTTGATGGCTGCTATGACATCACTTTATAAACCGATATTTAATTTACTCTTTCATCTAACAAGACAACGAGAGAGTGATATATCCACGACAAACAAGGTAGTTGCAGTGTCCATGTGTTTCTGGATAAACACCTTGTGTATTGGCTTTGCAACAGGACTTGGCGTCATGTTCGTCCCAATTCTGGATGCCTTCCAGAGCAGCAGGGCGCTGACTTCTCTCATGCTTTCTCTGTGTATGGGGGTTATATTTGGAGGAGGTGAGTCGATTCATTAACATCAACGATAAATGGATAGCATTTTGACAATATTTTCCACAATGAAATGACATATAAAACATTGTATATCTCAATTTTGAATGAATTGAACGTTATACCCACGTTCAAGTAATTCTATGTTAACAACAGTTGTGCTTGAATATCGGTATATCACTTTTTCTCGCTCGGGACATCGTAATTATTTAACACGATCTAATTCATGGCTCCAGTGATTTGACTGATAACACGATGAAGTCACAATGTTTAAGACTTGATGACGTCACGATAATGTGACAGGGCTGCACTTCATGATTCATTGAAATAATGTCTAAGGATTTAATTCCTTCGATCTTCTTCTTTTTTCATTTTCAAAATTGAAACGTTTCTGTACATGTCAAAGAGTATTTGACTATCTGTATTGAGGTATTTTAATAAACTCACACAAGTGCAACCGACCAAACCACTGTGTCACCAACAGAAACAACAAACATTGACTTTAACAACACCTCTGTAGATTCCTCTCCAAACACCATGAAAAAGGGTCTTTGGAGTAAATTTGATTTTATAAGAAGAACTTTTTCAAGAAGCACAAAATCGTATACTCCCCGAAACTACATGTATGCGAGAAATGTCAATTATGCAATTGAAACAAATGATCAATTCATTGACTGTGGACCAGGATGTGAGACCTGCAATGACTCAAATTTTAATCCCTCGTAAATAGTTTATTGTGTGCTAATCAAGCTAACCACTTGTCACTTACCAATCAATCAACGTCTATTGTACATTGTTTAAGCTACCTATATATTCGCCATGTTGAAAATGCTCCACACTGTTGAAAAGACTTGTAAACAAGTCGAAATGCGACGCGTCCAGTCATCATTAAAATGATATCTACAGCAAGTGTCGTCTGATGTATTTTATTTATATATATGTAAATCCAACATCTTGGAGGACGAATTTCACTTTCTTTACAATTGTCCAGTTTATAATGATTTACGTGATAAATATTTTGAAAATATACCAATGTACATGAATGAAGACATAATGATACATAAACTTCAAGATTATAACGTAACACATTTGAAAGCTATTTCAAATTATGTGAAAGATGCCTTGATTGTTCGAAATTCTTTTATTTGACTATAAGCAGCTCTGTTTATATTTTTGATTTGTTGATTTTGTACGTGGGCCGTTGGCCTTTCTACTGAAATAAAACATTGATTGATTTATACATACATGTATACATAGTTACACGCAAGTAAGAACTTCATGCAAGTTACCTGTATAGACAAACTATACCGTCGACAACCTACATAGTGCTATTGTGCACGTAACAACCTGCATAGATAACTTACACGGTTTAGATATTCAAATTATGCCTGATGCAACAAGGTATTTAAATATTTTAGATTGGAGATTTGGTGCCCTAACCGAATACCCAATACCCTTAAATACTGTTTTTGTCTAAATGCCTAAAAATATTGTGTTACAAGACGAATGTGGATTATGAACTGCATATTTCTTTAACCCTCTGATAACTTAATCCTAATGAGCAACAGAACCAATGGCTCTTTAATAATTCATTTGATTCTATATTGTTAGTTTAACACTTCTCTAAATTAAGCATGTGTCCCTATTACGAGTTTTTTTTTATTTTTTTTATTTTTTTATATTGGTTCCCAAGATTACATAATATATACAGTCAGGTCAAAGTTGTACATGTACATGTATATCAGTATATCAAATAAAAAAACAAGTTTAGACAAGTTGCATGATCAGGAACAGGTTGTAGGAAACATGGTTTTATAATCATGTAAGTACTGGGAGTAGTGGGTTCCATTTAATTTTGAAATCATTTAATTTATTATTTTTAGTTGCAATATGTTTTTCCACAAAGAAAATTTGTTTAAGGGTTTTTACATATAAAGTGAGATTGGGAGCATTTTTTTAATATTGCATAAGTAAATATGTCTCTTTGCAGCAATGATGATATGATTTAGTAATCTATTTTGAAACAGAGTACCAAACCATACCAGGTGTTTGGAAATTGTAAATAAGTTAGGATATGCATTGTTAAGCCAAATTTGTAGATCATTCCAAAAGGTCTGCGTCTCCGGACACTCCCAGTATACATGACATACACTCTCATCTATATCATTACAAAAACAGCATAAACTGTTATCCACTTTTTTCATCTTGAGTAATTCTCTCTTTGTATAAATAATACCATGTAGAAACCTGTATTGAAAATTTAAAAGTTTTGTATCTAGTAAGTTCATTTTATAGACTGTAAATATACTTTTCCAGTCAAAATCAGTTTCTGGAAACAAGCGCTGCCATTTTTTACAAATGTCTGGATATTTATTCTTGGTGATGAGTATGTCGTAAAATATCCTACAACCTTTAGATGGTTTTGCTAAATTCATCTGGCATTTGTTAACATGAATGTTCTTAACTGGAACAGGATAGTGATGAAGAGTATGTTTCCAAGAATCTGGTAGTATATACACTAAATAGCTAAGATCTAAAAATGTACCTTTTATACAGTATTTTTCCTTTAAAGATTCTATTGATAGTAACCCAGATTCATCACATATATCTCTGATATACATAATCCCTTTATCTGCCCAATGTTTCAGAAAATGTGCTGAATTCTTGAAATTGTGATTAAACCACAGTGGTTGGGATATTATTTCATCAATGTTATTTGGGTCAACATAGTGCTGTTTTTGAAAGTGTTTCCATGCTTTCACTACATCATGCCAAAAAGGATTTTCAATCCTCAGAAAAGTTTCAGAGTAAGCACCAAAATTAAAAATATCATCAAAAGGTATTTTGCATGGGATATTGTTATTGCTTTTTTTCCAATAAAGTCTAAAGGTAGATAATTTCAGAGCATCAATAAATCTTGAAGTATCAATCATTCTCAGTCCTCCTTCTTGATGATTATTTCTTATAACACTTCTCTTTATCTTATCATTTTTTTCATTCCAAATGAAATTAAAAAATATCTTATCAAGTGCAGTAATAAATTCAGCTGGGGGGTTGGGCAGAGAATTGAAAATATGAACAAGTTTGGATATTGCTAGTGTTTTAATTACAGTGATTTTACCAATAAGAGTTAAATGTCTTTTCCTCCAAGATGCTAAAAGTCTATTAATTTCTTCTAGTCTTTTTCTGGTGTTGATTACCCATAAATTATCAAGATCTGGTGTGAATTTAATTCCTAGTACCTCAAATTCACCAGTTATCCATTCAATGTTAATATCATAACAAATTGTATCAGTAGATTTAGCCTTTGCTCCAATCCAAATTGCCTTTGATTTGTCTAAGTTAATTTTCAAGCCTGACATTTCATAAAAAGTGTTAATTGTGTCAACAGCGGAGTATAAACTCTCTTCAGATCCATCCAAAAATATATCTGTATCATCAGCATATTGATCCAGTTTATATTCATCATCATTGATAACAATACCTTTAATATTTTCATTATTTCTTATCATGCATCCAAGAATCTCAACTGCAAAAAGAAAGAG
Source organism: Gibbula magus (assembly GCA_936450465.1). Classification (NCBI taxonomy): domain Eukaryota; kingdom Metazoa; phylum Mollusca; class Gastropoda; order Trochida; family Trochidae; genus Gibbula; species Gibbula magus. Next base: position 56,530,891 of record OW388292.1, on the reverse strand, counting down.
ATATGGAGACAGTGGATCTCCTTGTCTACATCCCCTTTCATTAGCAAAAAAGTCAGAGAGATTGCCATGTTGGATGACACAAGAAGTTGTTTCAAATGTCAGTATATTAATCCATCTTATCATTTCAGGACCAAAGTTAAATTTTTGTAAAACAAGGTTAACAAGCAAAAAAGTGAGCGTGGCTCACTAATACCCCCGACTGTTTAAGTTTGACATTTTTATTTTACTTAAAGAGAGAGGTGTTTGCACACCTAAGGATTGATAAGCTATGAAATGTAATTGCTAAGATTAAACTGTTTGTGAAAATGGTAGGACAAGTCTCAATCTTCATGTAAAAAAGGAAGTTTAAGTCAAAATAGGAATAAAAGTAACTTGAAAAGGTATTGGTAACATAATACTCTACTGCTATTACCACTGATTTCAACTTTATTTTGGAAATTAATCCATCATAATGATTCATTCGAGTGACTTTAAACAACAGGTACATGGAAGCACATCCCTGAAGGCACAGTGAGAGATATAAAGCACTTTATGGCTGAAAGGAAAGAAAATTTAACCTTTCCCAAAATATAACCAGTGGAAATATAAAATAGTAAAATCAACAAGAACACAGAAGTAGCTTTTGTTGAAAGTTACATGAAAAAGAAAATGATGAAGTCAACAAATCACAACACAGAAGTAGCTTCATTCATTCTAGCTATGATAAAGTAAGAAATATAAATAATCGCCAAAAATTAAAAAATTCACCAAATCGTGTTACATTTTGCATTGCACCTCTCCTAGTGGTGAAGAAGACATGTGCCAAATTTGAAAAGGATGAGATGAATAGTTTTTCTGTAATCGATCGGACAAAAAATTTTCAGAATTTGACTAAGTTAAAAAATACAAAAAATCGCCAACAATTAAAAAATTCACCAATTCGGTTTAAACTTCGCAATGCACCTCTCCTAGTGGTGAAGAAGACATGTACCAAATTTGAAAAGGATGAGATGAATAGTTTTTCTGTAATCGTTCGGACAAAAAATGTTCAGAATATGACTAAGTTAAAAAATACAAAACATCGCCAAAAATACAAAAATTCACCAATTCGCTTCAAACTTCGCACTGCACCTCTCCTAGTGGTGAAGAAGACATGTACCAAATTTAAAAAGGATGAGATGAATAGTTTTTCTGTAATCGATCGGACAAAAATTGTCTTCGGACGGAAGGACGGACGGACGGAAGGACAGACGGACGGACGGACGGACGGAATCGTTGGTATTACTATATACCCCCAACCGTTGGTCGGGGGTATAATAAAATGTTTAGAGACAGTGTCAAATGCTTTTTCAAAATCAATCAGAATCAACAGCCCGGTAATGTTTTGTTTCTTAGCTTCAAACATTATATCATATAATAATCTTGTGTTTTCGCTAATGGTCCTACCCGGTATAAAACCGGTTTGATCGGAGTGAATAAGTTCGTCTAAGGTGGTCCCTATTACGAGTTTTGGTATAGCAATCTTCCTCAGCAGCAGGTCGGATACTTTGATAATTAATGTTTCTTCACACGAGCCAGGTTGAATGCGTTGCATGTTAATGAACATAACAATATAACAATACTTCATTTGTATAACTTATAACCTTTGACCTTTCAGCTGTATGCGCTGGTCCATTGGTCACCAAACTGAAACCACCAATCACGATTATGATTGGTGGATTATTGGCGGCAGTGGGAAACATCGGGGCTTACTTTGCTTCTGATGTGAACATACTGATAATCACCATTGGCGTGATTACTGGTAAATATTTCCTAAACTGTGAAAGTTACTGAAAGAATACGTCCAGATGAGAGATTAGAGAAAGACTGGAATGTTAAGCAGGTTTAATTAAAATTGTTGTATAACTGATTCACTTCATCAATTAACTCGCCGCAAATGGCTGTAATACTGCCGAAGCGGCGTTAAACAATAACTCACTCACTCACTCTTCATTAAAAGATTAATGGTGATCCATTGGAATTAGCATTAAAAGATACAAACATGCTCAAGAATATTAGCAATTTCGCATAAATGTTTCATGTTTACCCCCATTAAAGGTTGTTTTTATAATATTTTATTTTTTACGTTGCAAAACGTTCCAATTTTTTATATGATACAAAAATGAACAGATTGTCAACAATTTAATATTTAAATGTTCATGATTTTCCCTATTATTTTAATCAAATCATTTGTGTCATTTGTTCAGGGGCTGGCCTGTGTTTGGCGCACTTGTCTTCCTTTATCACCGTGAACACTGTTTTGAAGAAACGTCGAGGAATCGGAGTATCAATCATCAACGCAGGATCAGGATTCGGAGGTCTCCTGTTTCCTCAGCTGAACGTTCTGCTCCTGGAGCTCTACGGATGGAGAGGAACATTTCTTCTTTTAAGTGGAATCCTATTAAATCTTACCGTATGTGGGTGCATAATAAAGAGTGTCACTAAAAGGGTCTTTGACGCAGACCAGCATGGAAAAAAGTTGACAACTAAGGAATCACTGACTAAAAGATTGCATCTCCATGTGTGCAGACAACCATCATTTAATGTGTTCATCTGGTGGCAATTCCCTGTATTTATTTGTTTCATTAGTGAGCTTCTTTTGCTGGTCGACATGGCCACTAGTAAAGGTATTTCTCTCGCAATGTCCTCCTATCTCCTCTCTGCGTATACAGTTGGGAACATTATAGGGTGTTTTCTAATTGGAGTCATGATCTCTTTCTTACGATTATCCGGACTTCTCGCCACGGCATTAGGATGCTTTATAGCAACGTTATCAAGTTTGGGATTCCTGTATTCACAAACCTTCCAACTGTTGGCAACAAGCTCATTCGTGTTTGGTCTGGGGTTGGGATCCGTCACCACTTCCCTTGCTGTAGCCTTACTGCAGCTTGTACACACCAGGGACTACCCTTTTGCTCTTTCCCTTATGTTCACCATTAGTGGCCTTGGGGACCTAACTTCAGGACCAATTGGAGGTAAACTTCCCCCTTATTCCTGTGTTCATCAAATCCGAAATAAAGTATTCATCAGTTAAAATATTCGTTCAACAAGTTCAACAGTCTACTTACTTTCAATGATAAGAAGCCATTGGTGATGTTGAATACAATAGAGCCCCATTATCAAGAAAGTCGATTTGGATGCCACATCCATTCACTTAAAGGATAGATGCAATGACATATGGTCCAAATCGGATTCATTAAAATGGGATGTTAATTTGACAATTGCTCGATTTTAAATTTCTGAAATCGGTCCATAAATTACTTATATACGGCTTTTTAAAAAACGCCCAATTTAGCCCCGGCGACCAGAATGAAAGTCTGCGGGGGTGTGGCCCGTGAAGAGATGACTTCTGTGACGTATCTGGAGGAAGCTCATTATCGCAGATAGTCATAATTCAACGTAATTTCGCAACATTTTGATTGTTAATTTCACAAAGAAATCTTCAATACACCAACTTAAATTTCCCATCTATCGAATGTTTAATGTCCAACTAGGTAATTCCGCAGATGACAATTACACAATTAGTACATAAACATGTCTTTTTGGCGATGTAATACACCTCATACATTCATTTAGCGGCAGTGATAATCATCATTTATTAATTAACGAGACTCGGCGGAGTAGCCGTCTAGCCGGCCCCGTCTGTCGCTTATCACAGTCACGCATCATTGAACATTTTCAAAATGAATCGCCCAACTAATTGCGGTAGTGTTTAAATGGGTGAATTAAAATCATCTTAATTATCAATTGCAAGTGTATATTGTCTCGATTTTATGCTCAATTGATTCCGATATACAATATACGTAGAGGTAATCATCTGTCATTCTTGAGAAAAATGCATTTCATCAGATCTTTAAAGGGAAAGTTCTATCACCGATTATCGGCAGCATACGCCATCGTGATGTCTTGGTATTACGTGAAATGAAAACATGCTATATTTAACCCAATTTTACGCCTTCTTCAAAATAAATAGAATATTCACACAGTAACACATAGCATACAATAAAACTAATAAACAACATGATGTTAGGCTGTAGCGAAGTTTTCCCAACTCGCAGTGCCGATGAATGGAATCAGTTTTCATTGTTTCTATTTTTCAACAAATGTGCGCTTGTCTTCATCAAGTTGTGAAATATGAAGTCATCAACATATTAACTTCATTAATATATTTATATTTGATTGTGTTTTAATCATGCATTAATAACATATATGTGTGTAAATGGGAATATCCTCTAAAATTTCGTTTCCACAAAAAATAACCCCTTTTTGCATTATTTTGCGAATGAAACAAATAATTAATATTTTTGCTGAATGGATTATACTATCAAAATTGTGCAAATGCATGCATTCTATGATTTCTATTTCAAAAGACATTTGAAATATTCTCTCTTTTTCTCTATCTCTCTTTCTCTAATGTTAGGATAAATTGACTGAATTAATCACTCACGACATGAGAATAGTATATTTTGGGAGAAAATGGGTTTAAACAAATAATAATTCATGTGGAAACTAGACGAAATTATGACTGAAGTTTGTATGTAATGAATGTTCAGAATAAAACAACTGTTCTTTGTGTGGAAGCTACGTGAGAATCGTTGCTGATGTAAAACAAACTTATCAAGCTTAAATGAAATAAACCCGTTGTTTAAATTTCATCCCTTTTGGAACAATCACTACAATCATATTATGATTTCGGGATACACTGTGAAGTCTTTTAATTCGTCGTATTACTAAAAGGCTTGTGTTTGCTTTAGATGGGTAATTACAGTAAATACTTACTGTATTTCGACATAAATAGGGCAATTTGTCATTTTCAAAAGTTGAAATTGAAGATGCATACTGCTGTCATTAATGACTTTGGTTACAAGGCAGACACATACAGTATCATCGGTTTTGAAAAGTTGACTTTGCTCATATTACAACAACGAACATTGACTTTCATTTCTCAGTATGACTAAACTAGTTCCCGGGCACGCATACACTCATTTGAATATAGTTCTCTTTGTTAAAGGACTAGACAAGGATTCTATTATATCGTTCAGTCTTTTCTTACTTTTTTCTGACTTTGCCTTCATTCTGATCGGACAGCTCTTGCTCGTGAAAAAAGCTTTGAGGTGTAACGAAATTTACTTTTCTTTGATGTTTGACGCTTGATGATATGCTTGACACTTGCTCCACATTGATGCTGGGAGACGATAACATTGTTTGATTAACGTCTTTCACAGAGTAAAGTTATATATCAAATGGCTACAATCTCTATTGTATAATTTAGCAACGATTCACTTTCGTATATGCTACACGATACATAGTGTTTGTCATCTTTGTCTTTTGAAAGCAACCTCGTGATTTGTCAATGTCATTAAAATTAGTGGAGTTGAATTACGAGTTGATTATAATGAGATTGGTGATTTGTTACTTTGTCTTACTTGTCACAATATTTACAAATCTCTACCTGCAACCCAAAATGACATAAGTTCAATAAAAACTCAAGAGAAAGCACATATCCAACACTGTAAAAAATGATATACTGTTGCCGGAGTAAGTTGATTGTTCTTGGCCAGAATGTATAGCAATTCACTTAAAAAATCATAAAATGTAGAAATTTAATTAATAAAAGATGTTGTCACCATGAATAAGCGTCTTGGACTTATATTTGTTGACGCGTCTTAACTGTATGACGTCATAAAACACGCCAAATTGCCCTGTTTTACTTTCCTACTTTTAAAATGTGTGCTTATAAGAAATCTGAACAGATAATATTTTGAATTTTCAAATTTAGTTAAGTAGGGTTCGGAAGATATGATGTATCACTGTTTCAGTTGCGTTTATCACGTGGATAGAATAATCTTGTATTTAGAATGGTGATGTTTAGTTTGCTGTGCAAGAGATAAACCTTTACGAAACCAATGAGCGAATTTCAATCAAGCATGTTGTCATTCAAGTGACAAGGACATTAAAATCTATGTCGAAACATCGCCTACATATAATAAGACGTTGTTATCAATAAGGTATGTCCTCATTCTTAATAACCTATGTATAATTGACTTTTAACACTATTTGATGATATAACCTATTATTTCAGGTGCTATCTTCGATCTGACTGGTAACTACCAAGTTCTCTACTGCATCAGTATCGGTTCCTCTATGATAATGGTGCTTCTTTCTGTGTCTCTGGAACTCTCTCTCAGGTGGAACCGAACCAACATGGAGATCACTGACACTCCACAAGAGGAATTCGTGTCCACAGAAACCATTGTGACAACGCTTTGAGTAAAAAAGGATGGTTTATGATTATGAAAATTGGACACAAATAAATAATTCAATATTGATCACAATATCGCTTGTGCTTCTTTAGTCAGTGGGTTTCATATATATCTGTGAATATCTGATAATTAAAATCAAAATGGCTGTAAGGCCAAAGGGGCTTATGTCATGGTATGTCGTCCGCCACCCGTCTTTTTGCTTTTTAGATAACCCCGCTTTAAAGGCCCGCTAGGCTTATGACATGGCACTGTTTCTAGAGAACTGAAATCTTGTCTACAAACTCCCCCACCAATAGGGATTATAAATTATATGAATTGGTAAACAAATAAGAACCAAAGCTGTAATAGTGTATACACACTCATGATATAGAAACCAAATGAATGTTTTATAACACTATAACTTATATAGTCTTATGTTGTTTTTAATGATAATAACACACTATACATATTTATGCTATTGTCGCTCCTGAAGTCATAAATTGAACATTCAAGAAAACCACCGATAAAATGTTGATGTACATAGCATAATAATCATATGTAACAAAACTTGAGAGTAATATTTCTCTTACTCGTGTGTCCATTATATTATGTATATAGAAAACTGTATATACATGTACCTAGTTATAAGGTTGACTGTACTAAATATTGGTATTTTCCAAGTGATATCGAGGAATATAAGATATAACAGGGGCAAAAGAAACTAAAGCAAATTTTCAAACACAAATATTTCTGCCGGATAAAGTCGATTTTGAATGCCTGTGGTGAGGATATATATCTCGTAAAGAAATGTACAAAATATTCATTCCATATAGGGTGCTGAAATTGTTATGTCAAAGGGGTGTTCTGAACATAATTTTTGGTATTTAAGGTAAAACGTTTATGATTTATGAATATTAGTAGAAGATGTTGTATCGACATAATGTACCTTCTTGGATTTACATTTGTTGACGCATTATTATTGTAGAACATCATAAAACAAGCAAAAATAACTTTTGGCTCTCCAATCCCGTCTTGTTAAGGAGATTTGAAAACGATTAAACGATTCCTTAAAAAACTGTGTTTCTCACAAATTTAAACAGACAATGTTTTGAAATTTCAGATTAAGTCAATTTGGCTACTGAAAATCACAGGGGATTGTATTGTCGAAAAACAAGCGATTAGAAAGCATATATGGCGTCGACGATCCAGCCCCTCATACTATAAAGTAAGGGATGTAACGAGTTCAACACCCCAGGTCCTTTTGACATTATATTTCCGAATGTTGTCATATATATATATATATATATATATATATATATATATATATATATATATATTATCATTCAACATTATATACTACGTCATGCAAACCCAATACATGTTTCTTTACAATAAGCCATCAAACATAAAAATCGATAGGGTAATAAAAAAAGGTATGATTTAAATATCTAGTATATTGCTGACCTAAGCCACTTATATAGCCCACCAAATTGATAAAACAAAAATCGCTTGGAAAAAAATATTATAAAATCGCTTAAAATATCCTGTCAGCTAATATTGATCCGGTTGCAAAGTTCGGTATATGATGCATCCGATCGCGCAAGAATTACAACATGAAGGGACACTGCAATTGACGTACCCAGGGTTTATCAATTCCACAACGACAGTTTTCTACGTAGTTCATCTAATATAACCTCGTATACGGCCAAGGCCTTCATCGAGTTTATATATGTAGCACTTGTGCGAAATTATGGTCTAGTTATATGCTGGACTACTTCAAGGCCAGTGTCAATATTTTTACACAACATACAGTACCGTTTTATTCATTCTTTTTATTAACACGGTGTTTCCCCTTATATAGATGGGCACAATAAGTAATATAGACCGACAGAGACCGAGGTGTTTAAGTCAGATGAACTGTTCGGCGTTCATGATTCACCTGCGCGAGGGTCTTATATCTACAGTCAACAGTAAGCTAGCGGACACACACGCTGCTGGCACGTCACATCGCCTCAAATAAACATTTCCATCTTGTGTGTGCGAAGTTCGTTCAATGAATAGCACTGCTGCCTTGACACTTATTGTTGAATGTAGATATTCTTAATTTGTTGGTGTGCGAAATGTAAATCGTTGGTTTAAACTTATCATTTCGATGAAAACAGGATTAACAAACAAGCAAAAATATTCTTACAGCTGTAAATCATTGCCGCTCCCAATAGTGACTTAGACAGAGTAATCATGGCTGTCATCGATGAAAATAGTCCAGCATATAACTAGACTATAATTTCGCACAAGTGCTACATATGAAGGCCTTGACCGTATACGATGAACTAACTTATAAATATACTACTGTCTAAAGTGGTCATCTCAGTGGATGAGATATATACATTGGTTATATAGGCTGAGAAAAGGCTTATTTAAATCGTTTTAGATTACAAATGTATCTTAGAATAATACTAATGTTACTTATTCATCGTAACGTTTACCCCTTAGACAAACATTAAAACCTATCAAATATAAACTCTTCCAATATCAGTGTCAAAAGTGTCATTTCAGTGGATGAGATATGGACATTGGTTATAAAGGCAGAGAAAGGGTCTATAAAAATCGTTTAGAAAACATAAATCTCACAATATGACTTATGTTAACTATTTGCCAGACTTTCAATCGTATTAAATATAAACTTTGCAAAAAACAATCCCCCTAAACCAATGTGAAAAGGGTCATCTGAGAGGATGAGATGTAGACATTGGTTATATAGGTGGAGACAGGGGTATATATTAAATCGTTTTAGATCACATATACATCAAGTATGACTTATCTTACCTATTTGCCTGACAGATTACATCTGAGACAAACTTTCAATCGTATTAAATATAAACTTTGGCAAAATACTATCCTCCTAAAACTAATGTGAAAAGTGGTTATCTCAGTGGATGAGATAAAGACATTGATCATACAGGCACAGAAAGAGGCTTATTTTAAATCGTTTTAGAAAACATGTATCTATAATAATATTACTTATGTTACTTATATGTATACCATAACCTTTGTATCATCGAAAATTATTAAAACCTATAAAATACAAACTTTGGCGGAGAACAATCTTCAAATATCAGTGTCCAATGTGGTCATCTCAGTGGATGAGATACAGAAATTGGTTAAATAGGCTGAGAAATGGTCTATTTTAAATCTTTTTAGAAGACATGTATCAAAGAATATCACTTATGTTGCTTGTTCACCTAAACCTTTACATCTTAGATCATCATTTAAACCGTTATAAGAATGTCTATAACTTGACACTTGACACTTTTCACATTTGTTTAGGGGAACAGTTTATATTTAATACGATTGAAAGGGTGTCTAAGATTTAATCTGTCAGGCAAACATATCACATTATTCATATTGCGAGATATATGTAATCTAAAACGACTTAAAATAGACCCCTGTCTCCGCCTATATAAGCAATGTCTATAACTCATCCACTGAGATGACCACTTTTCGCATTGGTTTAGGAGAATAGTATTTTTCCAAAGTTTATATTAAATACGATTGAAAGGTTGTCTAAGATGTAATCTGTCAGGCAAATATAACACATAATTCATATTGCGAGATATATGTAATCTAAAACGACTTAAAATAGACCCCTGTCTCCGCCTATATAAGCAATGTCTATATCTCATCCACTGAGATGACAACTGTTCACATTGGTTTAGGGGAATAGTATTTTGCCAAAGTTTATATTAAATAAGATTGAAAGGGTTATCTAAGATGTAATCTGTCAGGCAAACATATCAAATAAATCATATTGCGAGATATATGTAATCTAAAACGACTTAAAATAGACCCCTGTCTCCGCCTATATAAGCAATGTCTATAACTCATCCACTAAGATGACCACTGTTCACATTGGTTTAGGGGAATATTATTTTGCCAAAGTTTATATTAAATACGATTGAAAGGCTGTCTAAGATGTAATCTGTCAGGCAAATATATCACATAATTCATATAGCGAGATATATGTAATCTAAAACGATTTAAAATAGACCCCTGTCTCCGCCTATGTTACAAATGTCTATATATCATCCACGGAGATGACCACTTCTCGCATTGGTTTAGTGGTATAGTACTTTGCCAAAGTTTATATTTGATAGGAATAAAATATTGTCTGAGATGTAATCTGTCAGACAAATGGGTAACATAAGTTATATTCTGAGGTATATGTAATATAACACGATTTAAAATAGACCCCTGTCTGCGCCTATATAACCAATGTCTAAATCTCATCCACTGAGATGACCACTTTTCACATTGGTTGAGGGGGGTCGTGTTTAGCCAAAAATTATATTTAATACGATTGAAAGTTTTTCTAAGATGTAAGCTGTCAGGCAAATAGGTAATATAAGTTATGTTCTGAGATATATGTAATCTAAAACGATTTAAAATAGACCCCTGTCTCCGCCTATGTTACCAATGTCTATATATCATCCACGGAGATGACCACTTCTCGCATTGGTTTAGTGGTATAGTACTTTGCCAAAGTTTATATTTGATAGGAATAAAAGTTTGTCTGAGATGTAATCTGTCAGACAAATGGGTAACATAAGTTATATTCTGAGGTATATCTAATATAAAACGATTTAAAATAGACCCCTGTATCCGCCTATTTAACCAATGTCTATTTCTCATCCACTGAGATGACCACTTTCCACAGTGGTTTGGGGGTCGTTTTGTTGCTTCAATTTATATCTAATACGATTGAAAGCCTGTTTATTATGTAAACTGTCAGGAAAATATTTCACATAAGTAATTTTGTGAGATATTCTGTAAACTAAAACGATTTGATAAAGAACCCAGTCTCCACCTATATAACCAATGTCTTTATATCATCCACTGAGATGACCACTTTTCAGAATTGTTTTGGGGGGTCGTTTTTTGCCATAGTTTATATTTAATACGATTGAAAGCTTGTCTAAGATGTAAACTGTCATGCAAATATATCACATAAGTAATATTGCGAGATAAATGTAATCCAGAACAATTTAAAATAGACCCCTGTCTCAACCAATGTCTATATCTCATCCACTGAGGTTTAGAGGATATTTGGCTTTTCTTGTCTAATACTATGTTTATCTCATCGAGGGAGGTAAAAAGGTTATATTTTCACGAGTGGCGAAGCCACCAGTGAAAATATATAACGTTTTTACCTCACGAGATGAAATGAACATGGTATTTGTCAGGAAAAGTCAAATTTTCGATTTATTATATGACCAAATCTTTGCAAATTCACCGAAATCGACTTACATTTATGAGCCTGTCGCCTCAGCAACAATGTGACGTCATGAACGTGTCATGACGTCGAAGCATTGTTTTATGACGTCAGGTCATTGTTATATCAGTCACTAGTGACTGATAACACTTTCTATGTTATTTTCACTAGTGACTGATAACACGGTTTATTTTCATTGATAGATCCCGGTATTTCACCTGCAATCATATAATAATACCACTTTTCACAATTGGTTAGGGTGAATGATTTTGCCATAGTTTATATTTAATACGATTGATAGCATGTCTATTATGTAAACTGTCAGGAAAATATATCACATACGTCATATAGCACGATTTATGTAATCTAAAACGATTTAAAAGAGATCCCTGTCTGTTGATATTTTAAACTATTTCAACTGTAAAGGAAATAGTAAATGTTAGTAATAATCCAAGATAGTTGTAAAACGAATTAAAGCAAACCTCATTTCTGTTCTCCTTTCTCCTGTCTATATAACCAATTGTTGGAGTACCTGTTTGACCAAAGATGATATTTGGTACATTTGAGCGATAGGAAAGAATAATTTTTACTACAGGTAATATTCCGAGATATATGGCTTGTCAAACGATCTAAACTAGAGCCCCGTTTCTTGCTATATAATTTTTCACCCAAGTTTATAATTTACAAGATTGAATGCTTGTTTAACATCCCATCATGAAGGTAAAATGTGTATCTAAACTAATATTTCCAGATATAGGTCTTTTAAAGATATTTTAAGTAAAGAGCTGTATTCCCCATACAGTGATTAGCTATATCTCATCCTCTGAGATGACCACGTTTGTCTCTGGTTTTTGGAAGACAGGTTCTGCCAATGTTTGTAGTTTACACGATTAAGTGATAGCTTAAAGGGGCAGTATCAAATTTCCCGTTTATAATGATAGTTTATGTCATTTATATTTACTGTAGAGGGTAAAACATCTTATTACACAAACCAATTATCCGCAGTGATAATAGCGATGTTGCCTATAATGCAAAAATTGCATGGCGGCCATTTTATTGTGAACACAATTTATTATTTTGAATGACAAATTTTCATAGCTTTACGGAACCATGTACACTAATTTTTTAACTTGATTTTCCGTAGAGAGAAGGGTGTTTTACTATTGGTGACATTCTTTTTCAAAAACATTTCATCGACTTATTTCAGCGAAAAAACGTGCTACTGCCCCTTAACATGCAACTGAAAGTTAAATGTCTTATATAAGTAGTGTTTCGAGACATGTCGTGTAGAGAGGTTTTAATTAGACCACGTTTTCTCCCAAAATAACTAATTAACTGTGTGTATCTCATCCCGTGATATGACCACTTTTGATACTAAGAACACAGACACACAGACTAGAGATTTCAAGTCACAAAATGAGTGTACATGGTTCGGTAAAGCCGTGGAAATTGTTTTTGTCATTCAAATTAATAAATTGTGTTCACAATAAAATGGCCGCCATGTAATTTTTGCTTTATGCGCATCACTAGCTGTTATTACCACTACGGATACATGGTTTGTGCAATAAGATTTTTCACCCTATAAAGTAAATTCAAATGACATACACTTTATCATTATAAATGGGAAATTTTAAGAAATAAAATTTGCAAAAAACGTGTTACTGCCCCATTAATTAAAGTTGAATGCAAACCGGTACTTCACTTTTTCCGTATAAAAAGTAGCCTACAAATAGGCCTAATATTGAAATATTGAAAGGTATAATTATCTTGAATTAATTAAAATAGTTGTAGACACGTACTACTCTCAAACGTCCATTAAAGATATTTAAAAAAATATATATTTTCATGTGCGCCTTTTCATTTTGGACGTTTTCATGTTTTTTGTATATTATAAACAGTCAACAGTGGGCTTGAGAGTGCGAAAGGCCAGCACCAAGTTTTACTTCGCGCTCGATATACTGGAGCAGAGGTGGCAATAGCCAACCTCGAAGTCAGGGCGCTCTACCTCCGAGTAGCTCTACGGTATATTAGTGACGTCACGGAGCGGTTGCTCGCTGTCTGTCCAGAGCTTGTACCTACAGCTGGGTTCCCTACCCTACCTCACGCACGCCGCTAGGTGGCTCCGTTTGGTAGGCTATAACCATCCGTGGATGGTATACGTCCTGATTGGTTGTAAACGTTCGTTTCTAGCCACACCCCTTTGTGTAAATTAGCCACGCTTCTTGGCACGAGCAGTGCGATCGACATGTCATGTTTACGTCAATGGATCGATGCAAACTTTATAAAGTTTTAGCGATCAAGCGCGCTCATGTAAAATATAATTTAACCTTCTCAAACTGGAAACCATCGTTGAGGCCTAAGTATGTAAATCTGACGCCACCAAGCGTCAAAAATTGGCATCAGGGGCAGGGAACCCGGGGCCGTGTTCAAGATAGGTTTCAAAGTAATCGTTGAATGAGCGATTACTTTTAAACCTCTCTTGAACGCGATTGCTCAATGTAGCGCTACGTAGCAAGGCGAGCAAACTTCGAGAAATTTGCACTGTGTCGTTCAAGAGAGAAGAAGCGCTTATTGAGCGCTACAGTGAGCGATCAATGAGCACTACGAAGCGCTTCATTTTGTTGAACCGTCGGCAGCACTTCTACCAATCGATAAAACCCGAATTTGGGTGGTCAAGTCTCAATGAATGGAAAATAGCCGCGACCTCGGCAGGAAGTAACTGCAATGCGCGGAGTATGCGGCTCGCTGTGTGAGGTAGAGCATTCGGACGACAGAGGTTTCGGTCTACCGCAAGGTAGAGTTGAACTTCACAGACAAACATTTAGTAGATTTAACTGTCTCTTCTCTATAAATAGTATTTAATATAACGAATTTATTTCGTTACTATTGCTACTGTATAACTATATTTATTATATGGCGAGCGATGAAATACTGGGATTTATCAGTGAAATAAACTGTCTATCAAGCTACAGTGAAAATAACTTATATTTTCACTGCGAGCGGTGACTGATATCATTTGACGTCATAAAACAATGGTCTCACGCGGCGAATTGGCTTATGACGTCACAGTGTTACTGTGGTGACGGGCTGTTCCTAGCGGCCGCTCGGCGTGAAAATTACCCTTTTCGGACTTAATTACATGGATAATATCATATAATAAATAGAATATCCGTCAATTCTTGACAAATACCATGTTTATCTCATCTCGTGAGGTAGAAAAGTTATATATTTTCACTCGTGGCTGCGCCACTCGTGAAAATATAACCTTTCTACCTCACTCGATGAGATAAACATGGTATTAGTCAAGAAAAGACAGATATCCTCTATGTACTGGCTGGCGACCATTTATCGCCAACACATAGCTACAGCGCTTGCGCAGACAACTTTTACTACGCAACATATTTGCGCTAAACTTCACCAGTGGTCTAACAGATCCTTGTGCAAAATCAGCTCTGCTGGAAAGCGCTCATAAAATCTCTCAGTTCCTTGGCATGGACAGGACCTGATGGATCCAAGCATTAATAACATTTAGGTCTTTGGTATAAATCATGTTTTTGCCCTAATTATTACATGACATCTCTAAGCATTACTCAAAAAAAGTTCAATAATGCCTATTCTACCATTCAAAATCAGTCTTATCTCTATGTCTCCTTTATAATTTGATTTTTATATGAGCTAGGGCAGTCGGTCAGTAGTCTGTGTGACATCACAAAATGGTCAGAGAGAAATTACCTAAAGTGCTTTATCAATGATGTACAGAGTAGTTCATCATGAAGTATTTTGTGAAGTGTATACTGAAACTACATTTTAGCTTTTTAAGATGACCCTCTTAAACGTAAGCGATTCAATGCGGTAGAGTTATCTCCTTTTCAATGACGTCACGATTATCAGAGTCATTCCGCAGCCATCATATTTGGCACTGAGCAATTGTGAAGCTGTTTAGGTAGTAAACCCAGTTGATCTCAACACTCAATAGCATCTACACTTATGGTGACGGAAAACCCCCAGGACGATGTTCTTCCAGATCGACACCCAGAAACAAGCTTCAACTACTATTAGAAGCGGGAAAAGTAGCCTCTTTTGCCTTCACACCGCCATTTTACGAGAAACCAGACCTCCCATCAACTCCTAGGAGAGAGATATTATTTGAGACTGAAATAAACAACTTCATTATGAGATTCAATGCCTCCACCTCGAACGTAAATTAGTACTAATTAACATTGCAAGAAGGAAAATCCTGCTTCTTTCATCCCCCTTTATAAACTTGAAAGAACAACCCTCCAGTGCCCCCGGTCTGTTGTGTATTAAAGTTGCCCAACCAGTATCTTGTTAGTTTTTTTGCCCCCGAATCGGAGATTCCGGGGGTATATTGTTTTTCACCTGTCTGTCCCTCTGTGTGTTTGTCCACAAAAACTTTAACCTTGGCCATAACTTTGGATTGCTCAGATGGGACCTTTCAGATGAGGTCATCATATTTGACCTTGTGACCTTGACCTTGCTGCAATGAACATTTTCAGAAAACTTTAACCTTGGCCATAACTTTTGATTGTTAAGAGTTACGGCTTTCATACTTGGCATGTGCATACCTAATGATGAGACCTTCAGATGACGTCATCATATTTGACCATGTGACATTGACCTTGACCTTGCCGCAGTGGACATCTTCAGAAAACTTTAACCTAGGCCATAACTTTGGATTGCTCAGAGCTACGGCTTTCATACTTGGCATGTGCATACCTTGTGATGAGACCTTTTAGATGAGGTCAACATATTTGACCTTGTGACCTTGCCGCTGTGGACAATATTCAGAAAACTTTAACCTTGGCCATAACATTGGTATATCCGGGGGCATCCATGTTTAACAAACACATCTTGTTACTCCTGTTATCATAAAAGGTTAAGTGTTAGTTTATACTTAAACTACATTTTAGCTTTGAGATGACCCAAAGAAACATAAGCTATTCAACGCACTTATGTTATCTTAGAATTTTCTTTACAGAACTTTAGCATTACAAATCATGTGTTTATAGATATTTGTGGTGTGCGGAGGCTTAAATGTTAATGCTTTGTTTAGATGTTCTATATATTGTTTATCCACTGTTGAACCAAGAAGGTTCTCTGTATCTTGTTACTTTGTTCAAACTGTTCAGGGATAGCACAGTGGTTAGCGCGTTCGGCTTTGGATCAAGAAGGTTGGGGTTCAAAACCCGTCAGGGTCACAGCAACTTTTGTAGTAGAGTACTGTTCTTCATACAGTAAGGTTTGGGTGCAATGCTACACTGAATTTCAGCGTAGTACCACCCATGGTTCGATAGTTCCAGCACATGGCGTTGCAGTCTTTCTCCCTTCCATAATACTAGCAGCCACAATATAAGTGAAATACACTTGAAAGCAGCTGTAAACCTCACCTCACCACTGTTCAAACTAAGGAGGCATCACATATACCTTTTAATAACCAATTTTAAGCACATTTAGCCTGAAAGGCCAGAGTGGGGCGGGATAAGGCAATGGTTAGCGCTTTCGGCTTCGGATCAAGAGGTCCGGGGTTTGAAACCCACCAGGGGCACGGCAACTTTGTCTGCAGTAGAGAACTGTTCTACACGCAGTAAGGTTTGGGTGCAATGCTACACTGAATTTCAGTGCAGTACCACCCATGGTTCGCTAGTTCCAGCCTATGCTCGTAGGTTTCACCACAATGCATAGCCACATGGCGTTGTGGGCTTTACTGCCATACTACTTGCAGCCGTGATATAACTGAAATACTCTGGAAAGCGGCGTTAAACCCTAACTCACTCACTCACTGAAAGGCCAGATGGGCTAATGAAATGGGGTGTTTGGCTCCACACACGCTGTACGCTGTTCATCATCCGTAACCTTTCACATTTTTTACTTTTCCTTCAAAATCGTTCCACCCTCAAAGCTGAAATTTTCAGGGATGCAATTTAAAGAGAGACAACATTTTAAGTGCTGTGATAAACTGTTAATGATAATCATAAAGGTTTGTTCCTGAGATTTCAAGATCTCCAATTTGATGTCTGTAGCACAAAAATTAAGCAAAATATAACTTACCGTAATATACAGTCAAGCCGCGATAATCCGGCCACCGATAATCCGAATCTCGCAGTGTCCGAACAATAGCAAGCTGTTACCAAACTAACCTCTATATAAACTCATTAAATGTTGATTCATTAATCCGTTGCTTCCATTTCCGAATCAAACGCCAATTAGCCGTAACGGATTAGTTAATTACAACTATTGCTGCTTCATTAATCCGGCGGTTCATCAAAAGCGTTCGGGTAATCCCCTTGACAAGCGATCATCGGTAAACTTCAATGACAGTGGAGTTGAGCGTGTCAGTAGTTTGTAATTTTAATAAATTGTAATGTCTTACTTTGTATGTCAGTAGTTTGTGATTATAGTAAATTGAAATTTCTCAGCGTGTCAAACTAATTTGATATTCTAAATACGTTCTAGTCTGTCTGTCTGTCTGGGATAAACTCGATCTTGTTTGGTTCCTTTTAGTAGTCTGTACATTTCACTATCCGCACGTTTTTTATGAAAAACGGAAGCGTTCGGATTATCGAGGCCTGGCTGTATATCCTTTTACCTTATATGGTCAAGCATAACTAAGGTGGATATTGCAGAGATTTTTCATATTGCAATATATTTCGATTTTTAGCTCATCAGGCCTGAAAGGCCCGATGGGCTTATGGCATGGGATGGCGTCCGTCCGTCCGTAAATTTTTCGCTTGACCAATGACTCCAGAGAGCTGAAATTTTATGAACAGACTCCTTGGCTGAAGGGGATACTAAATAGTAAATTTGGTGACCCTGTGACCCCAAATGTGGGTCACAGGCGTCATAACCTTAAAAGCTATTTTCATCTTCTTCTCCAGAACCAATGACTCCAGAGAGCTGAACTTTTATGTACAGACTCCTTGGCTGAAGGGGACTCTAAATTGTAGATTTGGTGACCCTGTGACCCCAAGTGTGGCTCACAGGGGTCATTACCTAAAAAAACTATTTTCATCTTCTTCTCCAGTCCCAATGAACGTAGAGAGCTGAAATTTTATGTACATACTCCTTGACTGAAGGGGATTCTAAATTGTAAATTTGGTGACTGTGCGACCCCAAATATGGGTCACAGAGGCAATGACCTAAAATGCTATAATCATCTTCATCTCCAGTCCCAATGGCTCTAGCGAGCTGAAATTTTATGTACAGACTCCTTGGCTGTAAGGGATTCTAAATTATAAATTTGGTGAGTCTGTGACCCCAAATATGGGTCACAGGGATCATAACCTAAAAGCCTATTTCAGTTTACACCATCTTTCTGAGATTGTATGTGGACTTCAGTCAGTAGGTAAGGGAGGTAATTTTAAAGAAAACACTTGAGGGACAGGCATTTCATCTTTCTGATGTGAGAGTTCTAACATGTGCTTTGAGAATATAATATGCCTGATGAAAAAGAGATGTTGAGAATTAAAATCTTAGAATTCGAGGTCTAACAAAAATTATAAGTTATATATACAAATGATCTTTTGCATAAGATGAAATATAAAGATGAAAATATATGCAGCTTCTGTGAGGAAGAGATAGAAACAATAAGTCATCTCTTTTTCGAATGTCCAATTATTAAAGATATCTGGAGTAAAGTAAAAGAATGGATAGAGACACGTACGCAAGCAAACATAAATCTATCAAAAAGAAACATCTGTCTTGAATATCCTGAATATAGGAACAGAATACTTAACACGATAATCACAACCATTAAGTACACCATTTTCAAAACAAAACAAAACGGCTTGAAACCAAATTTAACCTACATTAAAAATGACATTAAGAAAACTTACAATATCGACAAATATAACGCGTATTCTGCATGCAACTACTCCAAATTTATGAAATTTTGGTCAACTTGTCATTTACTATTTGACTAATTAAATACATCACTCTATCTTTACCTTTGTTCCTTCTTAAACTGAAAACCCTCAGAAATTGTAACACAAAACGGAGGGTTAGATTGCTTAGAATTTATGTGTGTTTATTGTAATATGTTGTACTCAGAATGTCACTTGTAAATTGTTATGTGCATGTACCACAAAAAAGAAATAAATAAAAAAATAAAATAAAATAAAAAAAAGTTATATTTTATCTTTGTCTCACATTTCACATATGAGTAATTATTTGTATTTTGAAAGTGAATTTGCTGATAAAGGTACACAAGTCTAAAAGTATTCTAAAGACTTAATACAAAATCTTTTATCAAATCTAATATAATGTTCTTTGAAATTTAAGAGTGAATAATGGAGTTTTTGAATATCTCATGATATTTTGTAATTATTTGGAGAATTAATTAATTAATGAGAATTTCAAGTACGGGTCAATTTGGTATACCGTATTTATATCATATTTTATACTTTATAACTGATTTAGTTTTCAATTAACTTTGCAGTTAATTTTATTCAATAGGAACAAGAAATGAGATAAATGTCTACATTATGGATAAATGTCTACATTATGAACATGTTTAATGTGAAACTATTTGAAATGAGAACTATTGAATACCCTTTGAAGGAATTACTTGAAGAGGAATTAAATTTTTAGCTCATCGGGTCCGTCCATCCGTCCATCCATCTTTTCGCTTTTTCGACTTCTTCTCCAGAACCAATGACTCCACAGAGCTGAAATTTTATGTGCAGACTCCTTGGCCAATGGGGATTCTAAATTGTAGATTTCGTGACCCCGTGACCCCAAATTGGGTCACAGGGGTCACATCGTTAAAAACCTATTTTCATGTTCTTCTCCAGTTCCAAAAGGTATAGAGAGCTGAAAAGTTGGTTGCAGACTCCTTGGCCCATGGGGATTCTAAATTGTAGATCTCGTGACCCCATGACCCAAAATGGGGTCACAGGGGTCACATCGTTAAAAACCTATTTTCATCTACTTCTCCAGTTCCAAAAGGTCTAGAGAGCTGAAAACTTGTGTGCAGACTCCTTGGGTAATGGGGATTCTTAATTGTAGATTTCGTGACCCCGTGACCCAAAATGGGGTCACAGGGGTCACATTGTTAAAAACCTATTTTCATCTTCTTCTCCAGTTCCAAAAGGTCTAGAGAGCTGAAAAGTTGTGTGCAGACTCCTTGGCTCATGGGGATTCTAAATTGTAGATATCGTGACCCCATGACCCCAAATGGGGTCACTGGGGTCACATCTTTAAAAACCTATTTTCATCTTCTTCTCCAGTTCCAAAAGGTCTAGAGAGCTGAAAAGTTGTATGCAGACTCCTTGGCCAATGGGGATTCTAAATTGTAGATTTCGTGACCCCATGACCCCAAATGGGGTCACTGGGGTCACATCTTTAAAAACCTATTTTCATCTTCTTCTCCAGTTCCAAAAGGTCTAGAGAGCTGAAAAGTTGTTTTCAGACTCCTTGGGTAATGTGGATTCTAAATTGTAGATTTCGTGACCCTGTGACCCCAAATAGGGTCACAGGGGTCACATCCTTAAAAACCTATTATCATCTTCTTCTCCAGTTCCAAAAGGTCTAGAGAGCTGAAAAGTTTTGTGCAGACTCCTTGGCCAATGGGGATTCTAAATTGTAGATTTTGTGACCCTATGACCCCAATCTAGGTCACGGGTCATGACCCAAAAACCTATTTTCATCTTTATCTCAAGTATGTAAAGCTCTTGAAAGGTGTAGAGTCTCTTTGGTCAAAGGTGATTCCTAATTGTAGGATTGGTTACCCTGTGACTTCAAATACAGGTCACAGGGGTCATGATCTAAAAACTTATTTTTTACTTGTTAACAATGTATTACTTGAGATAACTTAGATATTCAACCTTAGATAATAAATCAATGAAATCCTGATGAGCTACAGAGCCGATGGCTCTATTTTTTTCATTTTACATGAGATATGTGAACTGAATATGACTAGTGATGACTGGTGTGATAACATAGGACTATAAAAGAAGTAGCTATATGAGATTGTGACACCACACCTATTTTCATCTTCTTCTCCAGTACAGAAAAATAATTAATTGTAGGAAAAACAACATCTAACATATAAATTTTACTGGCTGTGAGTCCAGTGTCTGCATGTTATGTAATTGCATTGTGTTGACCTGGGGGTGACCACTTCCTGGCAGAAGGATGAAAACTGATAGTTACAGAGGTTTCAGGTTACTTCAAACTACTGTGCAGCACTGTGTTATCATAGACTGTGCGTGAGACTGCTTTAGTCTTCCACTGACTCTAAAAAAGAATTTATTCATAGAATATCACCAATTTATTAAGTATTGAAATGGAGCCTATGAGAAATGGGATTTTCAAAAACTGAGGCTCCTATTCATTATGTAATAAATGTTGATATTGCCATAATGCAATTAAGAATTAAAACAATATAATGCAAAGGTGATGATATATGATATTTATAACGAATGTGGATTTATGTGTAACAAATTTTGATAATAATTAGCAGGGGTCATGACCTAAAAGGTTTTTTTCATTTTCTTCTACAGCCCCAGTCCATTATTGCAATAGCTGACAGTGGTGAATTCTATGCAAAGAATTGTACCCGGTATATTCATTATTATATAATGTGTGTACGATATTAAAAAATAGTATGATCTCTCCACCACATTATTATGTCCCCCGAACAATTTTTCGGGAGACATAATGTTTTCGCCTCCGTCCGTCATTCCGTCATTCCGTTATTCCGTTATTCCGAAATGCTTTCTTTTCCGGGCCATATCTCAAAAACCGTTCAATATTTTTTCACGAAACTTGGTATGTGGTTAGACCTAGTGGTGGAGTGGTGCCTTTTGCTATTTTGGTTATTATGAATTTTTTATTTTTTCTGGTTTCCATGGAAACAATTTGAACTTAGTGCAAATTGGGGGTAGGGACCTTTTCCGGCCTCTATTTCAAAATCTATTTAGTATTTCTTTACGAAACTTGGTATGTGGTTAGACCTAGTGGTGGAGTGGTGCCTTTTGCTATTTTGGTTATTCTGAATTTTTTTATTATCCCCCGCCAACATAGTTGGGGGGGGGGGGATATTGAAATGGGCTCCGTCCGTCCGTCCGTCCGTCCGTTCGTCCGTCCGTCCGTCCGTCCCGATTTTGTTTCCGGAGCAGAACTCGAAATCTATAAGACATATCTCAACGAAACTTGGTGTGTGGAACAATCATCATGTCTTGATGTGCCTTTTGGGGTTTTCAACTTCTTCGAGTTATTTTTTTTTCCCGTTTCCATGGAAATGTAACTTAAAATTTCGTTTCCGGAACAGAACTCGAAAACTATAAGACATATCTCAACGAAACTTGGTGAGTGGAACAATCATCATGTGTAGATGTGCCTTTTGGGGTTTTCAACTTCTTAGAGTTATTTTTTTTTACCGTTTCCATGGAAATGTTACTTAGAATTTCGTTTCCGGAGCAGAACTCGAAAACTATAAGGCATATCTCAATGAAACTTGGTGTGTGGAACAATCATCATGTGCAGATGTGCCTTTTGGGGTTTTCAACTTCTTCGAGTTATTTTTTTTTACCGTTTCCATGGAAATGTAACTTAGAATTTTGTTTCCGGAACAGAACCCGAAAACTATAAGACATATCTCAACGAAACTTGGTGTGTGGAACAATCATCATGTGTAGATGTGCCTGAAAGGTCCGATGGGCTTATGGCATTTCACGGTGTCCAGCCGTCAACTTTTCGCATTTTGTCTTCTTCTCCTGAACCACTTTGTCTAAGGAGCTGAAATTTTGTGTGTTGTGTTTAGTTGAGAAAAGGTCACTGTTATTCAACAACTATTCTTCAATAAATTTTCCCAAAGGCGGGGGATATGGCCAACTCTGTCTGCTTGTTTTTTCTGGTTTCCATGGAAACAATTTGAACTTAGGCCGGTCCCGGCCTATTTCAAAATCTATTTAGTATTTCTTTACGAAACTTGGTATGTGGTTAGACCTAGTGGTGGAGTGGTGCCTTTTGCTATTTTGGTTATTCTGAATTTTTTATTTTTTTCTGGTTTCCATGGAAACAATTTGAACTTAGTGCATATTGGGGGTAGGGACCTCCGTCCGTCATTCCGTCATTCCGTTATTCCGTTATTCCGTTATTCCGAAATGCTTTCTTTTCCGGGCCATATCTCAAAAACCGTTCAATATTTTTTCACCAAACTTGGTATTTGCTTAGACCTAGTGATAGAGTGGTGCCTTTTGCTACTTTGGCTATTCTGATTTTTTTATTTTTACTGGTTTCCATGGCAACAATTTCAACTTAGTGAAATTGGAGATAGTGACCTTTTCCGGCCTCTATGTCAAAATCTATCAAGTATTTCTTTACGAAACTTGGTATGTGGTTAGACCTAGTGGTGGAGTGGTGCCTTTTGCTATTTTGGTTATTCTGAATTATTTTTTTTTCTGGTTTCCATGGAAACAATTTGAACTTAGTGCATATTGGGGGTAGGGACCTTTTCCGGCCTCTATCTCCAAAACCGTTCAATATTTTTTCAGCAAACTTTGTATTTGCTTAGACCTAGTGATAGAGTGGTGCCTTTTGCTACTTTGGCTATTCTGAATTTTTTATTTTCTCGTTATTAATGCAGTATTGAACTTAGTTCTTAGCATAAGTGAAAAATAAGGGTAATATGACTAGGTTGGATTGAAAGTTGGAGCGGGGGACATCACAGTGCATCACATGCACATATTTCTAGTTATATGTTTGATACCAGCAATTTATTTCCAAGCTACAAAACAAACACTTGCACATATATTACACGAAAAACATCTTAGGCATTTATTATCTATGCATATATTGTCATACTAACATTTTATAACAAATAACATGTTTCTGTGCAACTTTGTGTTGCTCTTTCAACACATATATATAGCAGATTGGCAAAGTTATGGTAACAAAATATTTTAAAACTGCTTTAATCGTTTCACTACCTAGATTCTTATTACTACATTCCATTATCTGACCATTGCTATAAATCCCACTCCATAACATACCCCACTTATTATCTCCTGATGAGCTACAGAGGGCATGGCTCTATTTTTACTTGTGTATTGCAATATGTATTACATATATGTTAAAGGTACATCCATTGTCACATGATTGTGTTTCATAAAATTTTATTTGGCTTTAATATGTTCCAACACACCATATGTGTTGTTTACAATACAAACAAATTCATTCAGCTTGCATATTCATCACCAATCGCTAAACATATCATAATTACTAGTTTCCAATTAAAATCGATTAAACATAATTTATGCACGTGCAGAAACCGAAAGTGCACGTCCTATTTACATGCACAGTAGTTATATGACCTAATGAACATTATCAACCCAAATTTGTTATGTTGTCTGGTTTAAATAAGATTCCAAAATTACGTTTGATTCATTGACGCGCGCCACATTGTCCGGTTTTCAATCAGAAATCGATACTTTTGCCTTCATATCGTCAATATACTAAGTCGAGTATCATCAAAATGGTAGTTTTCGTTGACAGTTGGCACTTCCCAATAAAATAAGACCATTTATGACATTTGGCATATTTGACCCCCAACAACACAATGGATGTACCTTTAACTATAAATGTTTTATTACATTTTTTTTTTTTTCAGTATTTTGCAAGGTTTATACCACTTTTAAATAAAGATGGATGCAACCTACTGAAGCAGTTATAAACACCTTATATAAAATACCAAATAGTTAATCAATCAAAATTTCATTAACAAAAAACATAAACAAGAAACAAATTGGTGATTATTCAAACCTTGCCTGCATAAGCTAGGTTTTGTGATGTATGAACATAGGTCATAAGTGTCATCACTGATGTCCAAAATTTACAGTTTACAAATTTATTTGTTTCAGACTTTTACTGAAGATGTCAACCAGAAGATGTAGAGTTGTCTCCCTTCTACTGATGCTGATGTTGAGTGGCTGTTGGACTGTCAGCAATGATGAGGAACTTGACCCCTATGATATGGAAAATTTTGATCCCAGCTCAAATTCCATGAATGGGAAAGTCAGAATTGTATGTGAAAGATCTTCATGCAAGATTTGAACTTTGACTTGTAAACCTTCATGGCATCCTGAATGATCTACCAGTAGTTATACCCCCGACCTAAAAAGTTTGGGGGTATACAACTTCCAAATGCAAGGCATAACTCTTGCCAGTCTGCAATACTGACTGATTTAAGCCTTGCGGTATTTCCCTTGCTTTGTTGTGCATTGATAGTGAATCACTGCACCAGAAATGCATAGCGGGCCTGGATTTCTAAGCACAGAGATCTTAAGGAAATACTGCAAGGCCTACCGGTAACTCAGCCAGTAATGAAGACTGGCAAGAGGTATGCTTTGCATTGGGAAGTTGGGGGGTATATATAGTAATGCCAACGATTCCATCCGCCCGAAGACAATTTTTGTCCGATTGATTACAGAAAAACTATTCATCTCATCCTTTTCAAATTTAGTACATGTCTTCTTCACCACTAGGAGAGGTGCTGTGCAAAATATAACACGATTTGGTGAATTTTTGTATTTTTTCACTTTGTCATATTCGGAGCTAGAATGAATGAAGCTACTTCTGTGTTGTGATTTGTTGACTTTATCATTTTCTTTTTCATGTAACTTTTATCAAAAGCTACTTCTGTGTTCTTACTATTTTACTATTTTATATTTCCAATGGTTATATTTTGGAAAAAGTTAAATATTCTTTCCTGTCAACCATAAACTGCAGTATATCCCTCACTGTGCTTCCATGTACCTGTTGTTTCACGTCACTCGAATGAATCATTATGATGGATTAATTTCCAAAATAAAGTTGAAATCAGTGGTAATGGCAGTAGTGTATAATGTTGCCCCCCTACCTTTTCAAGTTACTATTCCTACTTTTACTTAAACCACCTTTTTTACATGAAGAGGCTTGTCCTACCCTTTTCACAAACACTTTATTCTTAGCAATTACATTTTATAGCTTATCAATCCTTAGGTGTGCAGACACCTCTCTCTATAAGTAAAATAAAAATGTCAAACTTTAACAGTCGGGGGTATTAGTGAGCCATGCTCACCTTTTTGCTTGTTTAATTACTAGAAATTGAGAATGCATGAATGATTTTACCTCATTTCATTCACTATTCACATTATTTACCCATTATAAAGCTCTAATCATAACACTCTTCAGTTAAAGCCACTGTAGCACATCTTTTTGCATGTTATAATTGTTACAATTTGCCAAATATAATAAGAGTTTATGCAATATATCATATATTTAGTTAGAGGGTAAAACATCCCTATTATCTGTCATCATAGAAAAAGGTGTTACATAAAAAGCAAAAAGCTTTCATGAAAAACATCGGCAGTCAAACACCCAGACACTTGGGACATTATCTAGGAAGTGTTGAATTAAAAGTCCTCAATGAAGTTTCACATTTCTAGGATCCAGAAAAACCTAAAGCTGATACGAAGCAAAATGTGGAAGAAAGTTTACCAATGCCAGACATCGACCCGAAGGAGGAGACAGAAAATCCTACCAAGACAGGAAGTAACCCGGATGTGTGTCGGCGAGATTCTTCCCCCTGTCCGTCACTGTTTCGACAATATGTGAAGACTCTGATGTACCATGTGAAGGGAAAGGTGGGTTGATATTTAGATATATAGTGATGATAACAGTGCTGTCACCATCAATAACACAGATAGTGATAGTGGTCTGTTTTCCTAGTGTGGTCTTGTTTATGATTTTTATCCCACCGGTATGTAATACCATGGGATATAGTCATCACCCCGTCCGTCTGTCCGTCCATCCGTCCGTAATCATTTCGTTTCCGGAGCAGAACTCGAAAACCGTTCATGATATCTTCCTGAAACTTTGCATGTGTATTACCCACTAACTGAAGTGGTGCCTTTTGATATTTTCAGATTTCTGAATTTTTTATATTTTTTTTCCTTTCCATAGAAACTTGTTGAATTTGGACTTTTTTCAGAGACAGGTTCGTTTTCGGAGCACAGCTCCAGATTTTTTCTGAAAAATTTATTTTTTTCTGTATCCAGCGAAACATGAGAGGGATGTTGGTTGTTGTTGATTTTGACTGCTTCTGGAGCAGAAGTCTAAAACCCTTAACATACCTGAAACTCAGCATCTGTAATACCCACTAACTGAAGTGCAGTAGTAGATACACAAGTATCTGTCAAAGATGTGTTTTACAAATTTTGTGGAACCGGTGGGATATGTCATCTTCTGATGACTCTTGTATACATTTTGGTGTGCGCGGTAGAATATCTGACTTTGAAAATAACAATAAGGGGTGTCATTTACATGCCAATTATGTCAGCATTTCAGCCAAATAAACGGGTGGATACAGAGTCGGGTTCAAGAGTGGGCACACCCCCCTTTTTGGCACTTTACTGACACAATTATTTATTCCTGGAAATGGGCAAAAAGCTGTATATGCCCCTGATAAACACGTTTAAAAAAGAGCAGGGGGGAGATACCATCCAACGAATCACCCAACTCAGGCTGCAGACAACAAGTGTTTACTTGTTAGGTTTCAGGTGCCTGCGAAACTTAACAAATAAACACTTGTTGCGATACCATCCAACATATCACACGACTCTGGCTTACACCTGTTGCCCAGAGCTAGAGTCATGTGATTCGTTGGATGGACCCCGAGGCCCTCTGATCTTACATTCTAATGTTCTCCATTAGCTTACTATCCTCTAGTGGATCCCGGTTACCCACTCTGCATGCCCTCCTGACCATCACCGTGGGAAGCGCCATCCCAACTTTACATTCTAAAAATGTCAGTTTCAGCTTAATATTTCAATCAATGACATTTCCCCGCAGGTTTACTCTGGTGCAGAAGATCTCAACCTGAGAGTGAAGTTGACAGTAGCTGAGGTGGAATATTTAGAGAAGTTCACATCCTCAAACAGCGCTGACAAAGATGTCCGCCACATCCATGAGATCCTCAGTTCTATGATTCAGCTTGCTTCGGAGGTTCAACATGGAGACCCGACTGTCAACAGACTCTGGATCGAGAGTATCGTCGGCATGCCCCTGGAAAAACTTCTTATAGTAATAGTTTCAAACACTTTCTGATTATATTGATCATAACTTAGAGTCCTACTAGAAATTGCTCCTGGCAATGATATTTATTTCAAAAGAAATGTTTGCTCTTTCAAAAGACATTATGGCAAACATAAAAGCACAAAATGTTTTTTCCCTATTAAACATAAGCATTGTTAGGTGCTGGAGTCATATAAGAAGTTGAACATTTCTGATTATATGTAAGACTTGGTGAAATCGCCAATTAATTTGTCAATCTCGTCTCACTGTAAAGGGATGGGCAAGTGTGCTAGCACGAGTACTCCAATCAAAGACAACACAACACAAGAATTAAATTTGATGATAATGTATTGAGTGACTATATGGTGCTGGTCTTGTCTGAGCTTCCGAGCTGGTACCTATTGGTAAAGAGAGCTAAATACAGTTGAAGCAGCTTGTACGGAAGCAAAGACAAAAGAGCCAATGAATTTATAATAATAAATTATTTTAATTAATTAAAGTGGCATTGGATGGATATGATGAGAACTACTTACAGGATAGAAAGATAATATAATAAATGAGGAAATACAATTTGGTTTGCAACAGTATGTGCATGTACCCACCCAAATGAGGATTTGTATAAAATTATATTTATTACTTTACTTTCCCCGAGAAGTCTCATCACATCCTACCACAGAAAATGAAGTTGCCACTTGATGTAAGGTATAAGTCACATGTTTACCCATAGGCCAGAAATATACAAACTTACAACTTGAAAGGATATATTTACCCCCTAAAGTGCATGATATGCATATGATAGGAAAAACCCTAACAATACCGGTATTGTGTAACGAATTATTAACCATGACAGGACACCTGGCCTATACTAATATGGGAAATAATAAAGATGGGATATGACTGTTTGTTGGTTGATCATACCAGTCTATTAGAGGCTGGCTCCAACAATTATTGCGTAAAATTATACCTCTAGATTGGGTTAGCCATAATCTCGACGTCTGGAGAGTTCGTACAGAGTGAAAGTAGAGAAATAAAAAATAAAATATCACTAGTGTGTGTTGTTCTTTCCCTAAGTTATCTCCCTTTGAGAACCGGATGTTTACCTCACTCTTTTCTCTGTATGTGCTGGTGAGCAGTTCGTTTTTGAGTGAGAGAGAGACTTTTGATTTTACTTCTTGAGTTTTCCTTTGGGACCTACTCTGAAGTTTTCTTCGCTATTCTTCACTGTTCTACATCGGATTCTGTGGATTCACGCCGGTGAGATCGTTTCTTTTTCTTCTGTGTGTCATCAACAAAATTTTTCAACTTTCCCGCCATTTTGTTTTCATCATACAAGATGTCCGCCATTCAAAAGAAATGCTTGAACTGTCAAAAATATCTGCATAAAGGCGATCCCCATTCAACCTGTTACGCTTGTTTTAAAGATCTACCTTGTGTTTTTGATACGAGATGTCTTCTTATGTCAAGATATGCCAGACAAAGAATGGAAGGAGATGTCGTTATTGAGACAAAAACCTAAAAATCCTAAGAGGAAAATTTCCACCCCTCTATCTAGCTCTAAGCGATCTAAATCCCTGACGCCTGTCCCTGTGTCTACACCTCCATCGGAATTGACTGAATTAAAAGCTATGATTGCTTCCCTATCTGCGTCAGTCTCAGGTATCCAGACAGAGAATACGAGACGGTTTTCTGAGCTAGAGGCCAAGTTGGCAGAGTCACCGGTAGCAGGCCGCGGTTCTGACCTTCTTGGGACCGTTGAGTCCAGTCCACCCCATCCAAAATCCCTGGCCTCGGGCGCAATGGACGAGGAAGGGGGACTGCCTGCCGTTGGTCTAGGCCACGGGGTTGCGATGAATGTGCAATTAAACCCTCAAAGCCTAGCCACGGTCACTACCACCCAACCAGGTGAGCCGGTATCGGGCGGAGTCACGGTCCCCAGCGGGACACGGGCCCCCCACACCCGCCCTGGCTACGGTGGTGGGAATTCCACCACTAAGGACCGAGCACGGAATTCCCGAGCCAGAGGGGAATCCACGGTCTCCACGGAGACACGGGTTTCCCGCGGCGAGGCGACTGGGTCAGGTCATCCCGTTAGATCTCCCGTTAGCACGGGCGCCACGGATGACTGCACTCAGCCCGCCAAGCCACTGGCTGACCGAGGCGGGAGCACTCGCGATCCCCAGCTGGCTAATCCCGTGCAGCCTACCGTTAGCGCGGATGGCTCGGGTAAGCCTACTGCTGAAGCTCAGGACCAAGGCTTGCCTGCCACGGACTCGGTCGGTTGGGTCGACATTCACAACCCACCGTTCATACCCATACTGGCCCAGCCGGCTAACACATCAACTGACACGGGCACTGTTGATGTTTCGGTTTTTGAACATGAGGGACATTTAATTATTCCATCGGAAGCCGCTCAGTTGCCCTTTGTTCCAGATTGGAATTTTGTTGAGAAACTGTCATATCTACACCAACTTAAGCCTTCCACCATTCCCATCGCTACGGAGGAAACGGAGGTTAATAAACCAGATGAGCTGGGGGAGTACGAATCGATACCCACCCCCAAGGCTCCCAAGCTATCTCTACCGCATTCTACGGTTATCAAGACGGCTTTCAAGTCTATTAATGACAGAATTTCAGCTACTGCCCCGTCACACTTGATAAAGGCCAGAACCAAGGTGCCGTATATCATACATAACAGATATGTGTCCTCAAGTCTTCCTACTTTGGACAAGGAGTTTGATAGACTCAACCCACGGTTTTCCAATCCCAATTCCAAACCGCCTCTGTCCAGATCGGACATGACAGAGATTGACACTAATGCACGTGGCTCACTAGACTCTCTGTCTTATATCAACTGGCTTTGTGCTGGCATAAGAGAAGTGCTCCCACCCAAGTTCAATTCTTACGAGGGCATATCTACGGATACTTTGGTCACCATGAGAGCTGATGAGGCTGCCATGGCTCATGGTTTCCTAGACAGTATTTTCCAAGCGTCACAAGATATTGCAAATGCGTCAGCTAATACCATTGCCAAGTCGGTCCTCAGTGAGAGGGAGTACCAACTATCAAGAGTGAGAGATCTGCCTCAGGAAGTCAGGAACTCCTTGATGGCTCAACCCATTCAAGCCCCCACTCTGTTTAATGGCGCATGTGTAGAGGTCAGTGACACTCAAGAGGCCATGGCCACCAAGGGTTTGAATATCAAGCTATCTCAAGCTCTACTTAACAAAGGGAAATTCCATGAGTCTCGTAGAGGAAATGCGACTCCCAAGCCCCAAACTTCCAAACAAGCCTCTTATTCCAAACCGGGTACCCAGTCTACCAGCAGGGGCTACGTCCACAGCAAGAGGGATTTTCAAGCCCCCCAAGACAAGGAGCAATCCAGGTTTCATCAGCCCAGGGGTCAGTCGAGAGGACGGACCCCCAGGGGCTACCAGCGCCGGTGACTCGGCCGAAACTCTACTTCCGTCTCCCCCCTTACGACCGCTTCCACCCTCGACCTTGATTCAGGACTGTCCTTTTCCTCAGCCGGCCTCCCCCTCGCCTGTGGGGGGCCGTCTGATGACCTTTTATCAGAACTGGGAGTTAGTCACCCAAGACCCATGGATTCTGTCAGTGATCTCCCAAGGGTACTTTCTACAATGGGATGTAATGCCACCGCTCACGGTCATTCCACAAGGGAAACGTTTCTTTCTACAGGGCGCCAAGCTAGACGCCGCTCTGTTAGCCATCCAACAATTGCTAGAAAAAAGAGCTATCATCGAACTCGACCCAGCAGACAGTTCAGAAGGCTTTTACTCGCCCGTTTTTCTAGTACCAAAGAAGGATTGTGCAGAAATGAGGATGATTATAGACCTCAAGATCATCAACAAGTCATTTCTCAAAAGACCACCCAAATTCAAGATGGATTCCCTAAGAGCTATCCGGAAACTCATCCGGCCTCTATCCTTCTTTGCCAGCCTCGATCTGAAAGACGCTTATCTCCATGTGCCTATACATCCAAGATCCAGGAGATATCTCAGATTCAGCGTGAACGGCCGCAGATTTCAGTTTTTAGTTCTTCCATTCGGCATATCTATCGCTCCTTGGCTGTTCACCAAGATCACAGCTCCCATACTTCGATTTCTACATCTCAAGGAAGTCTTTATCCACGGATACCTAGACGACTTCCTACTACGTCATCAGTCGCCAGAGACGTTAAAGATTCAGCTAGGTTTTGTCGATCACGTGCTCTCCCATCTAGGTTGGATCATTCATCCAGTCAAGTCGGAACTCACCCCAACACAGCGTATCAAGTTCCTAGGAGCAATGCTAGATTCTTCCTTAGCAGTAATCATGCCGACAGAAGATCGTTGGGAAGCGATTCAATCCCTCATAGCCAAACTCAGGAACGGTCTAGCGCACTCATTGAGGAAATGGATGTCATTAGCGGGCTCCCTTACTTCCATCCAAGATTTTACTCAGAGGGGCAGATTGAATCTACGCCATCTCCAAGTTTGGATAAACGATCATCGGTCTCTTCCTCTGACAAGTCTTATCCTTCCAACACAGCAAGTTCTGAAGGAATTAGAGTGGTGGACTCTTAGGAGTCATGTCATGTCAGGGTCCTCTTTCGTACTGCCGACTCCGACTCAGACTATCTTCACCGAAGCTTCCAACCTGGGTTGGGGTGCGCACTGGAACGAGCTACAGATCAGCGGCACTTGGAACCAGTCCGAAGTGTCACTTCACATAAACCTCCTGGAATTGATGGCTGTGATACGAGCTCTATCCAATTGGAGGTCCCTTCTGTCCAACACCAGCGTAGTGATTGCTACAGACAACTCCACAGTAGTTGCTTATATCAACAAACAAGGGGGCACCAGGTCTCGTCCGTTAATGCAACTCATCAGAGACCTTTATTTCATGGCAGACGCTTTCCTTATCACCATTCAAGCGAGACACATTCCGGGGAAACTGAACTCCTTGGCGGACTCTCTATCCAGGAAAAGACAGATAGTTTCCTCAGAATGGACAATTCATCCAAAGATCCTAGACTTGATAGAGGATCGTTGGCAGAAACCCCAGATAGATTTATTCGCCACAGCAATAAATCATCGCCTGCCACGCTACATCAGTCCAGTTCCAGACCCCCAAGCAGTTGCGGTGGATGCACTTTCGTTCCCATGGGACAATCTAGTAGCTTATGCTTTTCCCCCGTTCAAGTTGATCCCAGACATGCTCAACAAAATCAGACAGCACAAGTGCACTATCTTCCTGATCGCCCCAGCCTGGGCCCAGAGACCATGGTTTCCGTCTCTTCTGGAATTAACGACGGACCCACCACTCCAATTGCCCCTGTGGCCCGATCTGCTCCAACAACTCAGGTGGCAACCGGACAACGTCAACCTACAGGCGTTCAACCTTCACGCTTGGCGCATGTCGAACAATCCCTGCACCAACGAGGATTTGCACAAGACACTTGCACGGCAATTTCAAAATCCATCAGATCATCTACATCAGCTCTTTACGATCACAAATGGGACAGATTCCAGCTCTGGAGACGAGAACACCAGCTATCCCTCGTCCCCATCTCTATCCCTATGATAGCAGACTTCCTTAACTACCTGCGCAAAGACTGTAAAGCTGAAAGCCGGCACGATTGAGGGTTACAGATCTGCTATAGCCTCAGTTACGGATTTGGAAGGTCTATCTGTGGGCACGGATGTGCCATTAGCAAAACTAATCCGATCCTTCAAACTCCAGGATATCACATCTCCTTCAGTTGTTCCAAAATGGGATTTATTACTTGTACTGCAATCTCTACAAAAAGCACCCTTTGAACCTTTGAGCTCCACATCGCTAAAGTTCTTATCTTGGAAAACTGCCTTCCTAATCGCCTTCGCTTCAGCAGCTAGGGTGTCGGAATTACATGCTATTGACGTATCTTCTATTGCCTTTGCTGAGCAATACAAGTCGGTATCCTTCAGAGCTATCCCAGAATTCCTAGCTAAAAACCAATCAGCAGCAGCAGGACCTCTGGGCACTAGAGTTTACTCTATCCCAGCTCTCCCTAGACCTTGCGGTAAACAAGACAAGGATCGTGTGTTATGCCCAGTCAGAGCTCTACGCTGGTACTTGGTCAAGACCCAGAACTTCAGAAAAAGTCGCAGACGACTATTCCTTCCGTGCAAACAAGGTTTAGAATCTGAAATATCCAAGAATACCATCGCATCTTGGTTGAGAAAGACTATTGTGCTAGCCTATTCAAACTTGGATCACTCTCAAGCAGATCTTAAGTTCTCTTCTCACGAAATTAGAGCTCTCTCTACATCACTCGCAGCTTGGAAATCTGTTTCTGTAGACCAAGTAGTTGCTTCATGTCAGTGGAAGTCTTCCTCAGCTTTCACCAGAGCCTATCTTTGGGACATCGCCCCGATGATTGGGGGTCTCTCGTCCCTGGGACCCTTGATGGCGGCTCAACACCTCTCCGCTTGCTTGACCCCGTAAATTGGTACAAAATTACGATCTTTTTGGAGGATTACCTCCCCTGATTCTTCTTTGGATATGAATTTATTACCTCAAATAACTCAAAATGAGACCAAATTATGAGGGTTTTTTGGAGGATTTGGATTACCCTCCTCCTTACTTGAAGATTCTGGCTAACCCAATCTAGAGGTATAATTTTACGCAATAATTATGAACAATCACAATTATTGTTAGTAATTATAAGTAAATATACCTCTAGATTGAGGAATTACTCCCACCCTACCTCCCCATCATCCAAATACACATCGAAAAGAGTGAGGTAAACATCCGGTTCTCAAAGGGAGATAACTTCATCCAAGGGAGATAACTTAGGGAAAGAACAACACACACTAGTGATATTTTATTTTTTATTTCTCTTCTTTCACTCTGTACGAACTCTCCAGACGTCGAGATTATGGCTAACCCAATCTAGAGGTATATTTACTTATAATTACTAACAATAATTGTGATTGTTCATAATTTGTACATAAACCATTGAGTGGAGACTACCCAGAATAAGGATACCTAACTTTAGTAAAATGAAATATATTCAAAATGCAATACTTAGATATTACATAATTAAATTGTACTAAATGTTGAAGGTAAAAGGAAATGGGCCATATGAATAATACAAAGTGTATTATTGGATTATTTGTGACTTTACATCAAGCAGCAATATGGACAAGTAAACAATGTTAGCAATGGCTAAATCATTGTGAAAAAACACCCCACACTATAAATATATAATGCAATATATAGTTTGTTGTGTGATGAAAAACAATGATAGCATTAACATTTGTGAAAAGACATCACATAAGTATTGTATATGAACAGTCGTTGAAATATAGAAATATACGATGAATATGAATGTGAATAGATGAATTGCAGTGGAAAACAATGATTGTTAATGCTTAGCCAATAAAATAGATAAAATATGATAGTATCATTGTGAAAAAACACCCCACACTATAAGTAAATTATAAAGTAAACTTATAGTTTGTTGTGCGATGAAAAACAATGATTACTATGAAATAATTATATGATGCATGAGCGCATATGACATGAATTGAAATGTGCCAATGAAATTACCAAATAACTTTTAATAAATAATATGATGATGTGAGCAAGATTAAATTATTACTGCAAAGCTTATATACCTGTTATTCAAAATCCATAAGATGATACATAAACGATGAGTGTTACAAGTAGATTGAGTACAAATCCCTAGCAGACGACGCTGTTTTTGTTTACATATGGGGCCGGCCATGTTGGGTACCCACAATTCCCTTAGAGGAGGTCCCCTCAAGGAGCGATCTAAAAATAGAGGTGGGTTTCCCAGCTGAATGGCTTGGCCACTAGCATCCCTTAATTAGCACCACATGTTGGTCACTAGACAAAGGGATGATTAATGCTGGTTCAGTTTGGGGTATTTTGCTGTTGTCAGCACTTTGTTACATTTATTCAAAATGGTTGAATTTAGAATTAAGAGAATTTAGAGGTTAGCAATGAGCTAGACTGATTTTTGAGTGGCAAATCTAATAGTGATGGAATTTTGAGTGGCAGATCTGAATAGTTGAATTACTTCCAAATGAAACGGAGGAAAATTACATAAATACCATTTCCAAAAGGAAATGTGAATTTTGCTAAAAGGGAGCGCCAGATATTCTTGCCTTTGAGTGCACATAGAACTGTGCCCTTGAGCAACAAGTTCGCACGACAAGAATCTTTACAATTTAAAATTGCCAGAACCCCTGAAACCAGTAATTACATTAATTGTTGTTATGATAACTTTTAAATTTGGGGATAGCATACAAAATTGCAAGAGGCAAATGTGCCAAATAGCATCTTGAAGTAAAACTAAACAACAATGCATTAACACAGATAATGAGGGCTTAATTCTTACCTATTGGTAAACAGAGCTAAATACAGTTGAAGCAGCTTGTACAGAAGCAAAGACAAAAGAGGACGAGATAGAGTATAACTTGCCCTCTTGGGCATTCACCGGTCACATGACCAACTACTAGACCAACTGCAATTGGTTAGAACTTGGAACAAGCTACTCCACCGGTCCCCAAGGTGCCCCCACTGCCCTAGTGCTTAGACTTTGAGACATCTGGGATCAATCTGTAAGCTATCTTGGTTGACCTACTTTTCATTAGGAAAAGGGAAAGATTTGGGGATATTTTAAGTATAAATAAATACAAATCTGCACACTTTACATATATAATTTACAATAATCACAACTCTTTGACAAAATATTACTGGAGTTAGGAAAGATTTTTCATTTCTCTCATTCTCTTCTTTTATTGCAGATTGCGGCTTTCATTTCAGTTGTCGTTTTGTTTTTCGGAGCAGCCAACACATTCCACTTTTCATGGCGAAAAGTGGCCATCAAAATGGTCTTCTTCCTGTTTGTGATCAGCGTCTTCTGGCAGTGGTATGAACTTTACAAAGTGAGTGGTTGTCATGGTAACAGATAGACATACAATTAAGCAGATAATGAGACTTTGAAAGGGAAAAGCTTTTAGACCTTTATCTCTCAACAGGTGTGGTAGTAAATGTAGTCAATTTTGAGCAAGATGTTTTAATCCCCCTAAGAATCTGATGGGGTGGTTCCCGATGGGGTTTATGTTGTGGCATTGTCGTCTGTCCGTCCAGAAAGGGGTTCCTGTCTGATGGAATAAACTCTCCCACCGTTTTTTATCAATCTTTCTGAAACTCTACACTTTACAATTTCTCCCTGCAATAATGCTAGCCTCTGTGATGTAAGTGAAATACTCCTGAAAGCAGAGTTAATTCCAAATCACCTCCCCTCACTTGGCGGTTTCTCTTTTAAAATGTTTGATTCAGTAGAAATGTATGAATTATGTATGAATTGTATCTGGTGAATTTTGCCTTAGGTTTTGAGAATTTTAAAATTTCCAGAAGATTTAGGTTAATGTAATGTTACTGGCATGTGTATATGTAAATATTGGCAGTTATAATTAACAATAAATCCTCATTGACCCCTTTCCTGACTGGAAATGTTATATATTGAAAAGAAAAATTTATTATTCACTACCAAAGACTTCATCCACGTTCTATTCTATTCTAATATCTTTGCTTTGAGCTGTGATTAACTATGTTACAGAAAGAAGAAGCACGGCAGCACATGGAGATTATGAAGGACATGCCAGAAGAATGTCGTAAACGGGAGAAACATGAGAGTTTTGTGAAGACAATGTTCTTGTCATTTAAGAACATGTTCACTTTTAACGATGATGAGTGTTTGAAGTATTATGAACACATGCTGATAGATCCGTTCTGGAAAGTCACTCCGACACAGGTAAGAGTTGCCTCCCTTACTGCCAATACCCACTTGTAACTACTGAAATTATGACCTATTGGCACCAAAGATAAAGTCTCTTTAGTTTATTGCAATGACAACAGGTTTACTCTATTGTTTGAGACGTTTATATCACAGCTTATGAAGTAACAGTATTAATTGTTCCATCTGTCTGTCCTATTGATCCTCTTGAAACATTGTCCAAGCATATCTCCCAAACTGTATTACAGTGTAAGCTTACTTTTAATTGGATAAGAACACTTTAGCTGTGTAAAATAGCCGGGTATAATATGAATGATGTCTATTCTTTGCTCTGTCTGTCTTGAAACCGTGGCTGGAACATTCATATCTCCCTATGGTACAACTGTACACTAAACTTGATGCAATCTTGTGGTCATGGTTGACATGTGTGTCGGTCATACCTGTATCTGAATATATTTGTGTAGAGATTATGAAAACATGACTTAGTGCAATGTCTATATGATTTTTCTTCTTGTCCTGTCTGAATCATCCTTCTGTGTTAATCAATACATGTGATTTTGCATTCCTTTATCTTCTTTGATCAAAGTGAGAATCAGAGATATTTGAGCTGTAATTGTATCGAAACCTTATATATATCCAATCATTGACCATGTAGGTCCACATAGCAACTTAGAGCTAAAATCGTTTTTTATTGTTTATCATATAATCGAGGGTGTTATCGATGCAATAAAGCAATCTGATAAACTTGGTATCCAAATCTGATAAATATGCAAAACAGGTCAAAGGTGAAATAAACGAACTACTTTCACAGAATTCCACTCTTTTCATGCGAATCCTAAAACTGTTTACGTATCATTGAAAAGCGTAACCGGGAGTTTACCTGAGTATTTCCGCTTGAAAGAATGGATATTCGAAAACACGAAATCATCTGATATGATACACTATGTGCATTTATAGTGTGAACAAAATCAAGATAATTGTAGATTTGTTTTAAAAATCATTCAAAACTTCAGTGCGCTAACCAACAGCATCAGCAAGTAGCTTGAGTGTCCTGTGTACAAAATGAATCTTGATGTGTCGGTTTGTGACCTACCGACGCGCCTCGTCCATCGCACTAGCATTTTGGCAGTTCTTGAGGGCTGATCATATGGTATTAGGTACCTTAAAAGGTACTTATTGTTATAAACAAAGGAAACAACCCCACCTCACAAATAACTACTGTTTAAGTGCGAAAGATACTGTTCTGCAGCAATCCGAATCAACCCGGCAACGCAGCTTCCAAAACGTTGAAACTAGAGTTACTTCCCTTGTTCTAGCGTGACGTACGTGACCAAATTATTTATGAGTGCTTTAGATAGATGCTTATGAACTGATTGAAAATATCTCCATGAACAAGAAACCAGGGACCAACTGTTGATATTTTAATGAATCGCGCACATGTGTTTTTAAATTGTTTTAATTAAGAACTATTTTAGGCTCTTCACAGCCGATGTCGTGACCATCACTTTGATGGTTCCACTTTGATGTACTGTCTGTGATATTACTCCGCTAAACTAGGTCAATTCTCTTTCCACTTTTACTACAAAAACACGCTTATTTTAATAATGACATATATGAAAAAGAGATTATTAACCTCGTGTGTTTCCGTATCATTAATATCATATATTTGGAATAAAAAAATAATGTATTATGCTCGCCAAAGGCTCGCATAATACAATTTTTATTCCAAAAATATGATATTAATGATACGGAAACACACTTGGTTAATAATCTCTTTTTATATATTAATCTGTTGTTGTTCTGCCAATGGTTGTGTTTTAACGAACAGCACCATGATCTTGTGAAATCTAGGAATAATTATTGTTGATTGTCCCAAGTAGCTCAAATAAAGGTTTAAAATACAAGCTAAAAATTTCATATTAAAAATCAAAGTTATTTCATGTTTTTGAATTTTTAAGTCATTAAGAATTTGTTCATGACCTTGATGACAAAGAATGAATGTTTCATATTTCCCCAGGCATTGGCAAAGACAGTGATCCGATTCTTTGTGGCACCTGCACGCGAGATCGGCGAAGCGATTCAGCAGCTCTTGACTGGCACATTGAAGGGTTTACCAGCTCATTTGTGGCCTGTAGCACTGGCATTTATTGGTATTTTCTCCTTCCTCCTCCTCTTTATGTACTTCGGATACAAGTTCAGTCTTCCCTTCGGACTCATTGCAATAGAACCTGGTCAAAGGGCAGATAACTCTAAAATGCTGGAAGGATTGGAGGAACAAAAAGAACAGGTATGTAGAAAATGTAATGTTAATTAGTTTATGTAACAAAAGAGGTATTCAGTGAGAATGTATCTCCTTTTGACTAAATTAAAAGTGAATTTATATCCTGCACCTATGTTTTGCTTTAATTGATACAGATGCTTCAATTCTCACATTAAGTAATAGTAGAGGAGGACATCATAATAAAACGTCGAACATTAATGGTTTGTTTTATTCAAACTGCTATTTACTCTCATCCTGAAGTGATGTTTGGTCAACTTACAGCTGGGACTGCTTTATTTTGCAATCAGTAAAGTTTATTATCAAGCGTCAAGTTCATTTCACAACTGGCCATCAAATAGTCCATTCAAATAGTGTGTTTTCATGAATATAACCTCAATTAGGGGTGTTAGGATCAACATAACCTGTGCAACCTGATCTCAAATAGCCATAGGGGTGTTAGGATCAACATAACCTGTGCAACCTGATCTCAAATAGCCATAGGGGTGTTAGGATCAACATAACCTGTGCAACCTAATCTCAAATAGCGATAGGGGTGTTAGGATCAACATATCCTGTGCAACCTGATCTCAAATAGCGATAGGGGTGTTAGGATCAACATAACCTGTGCAACCTGATCTCAAATAGCCATAGGGGTGTTAGGATCAACATAACCTGTGCAACTTGATCTCAAATAGCCATAGGGGTGTTAGGATCAACATATTCTTTGCAACCTGATCCAGATAACCATAGGGGTGTTAGGATCAACATAACCTGTGCAACCTGATCTCAAATAGCCATAGGGGTGTTAGGATCAACATATCCTTTGCAACCTGATCTCAAATAGCCATAGGGGTGTTAGGATCAACAAAACCTGTGCAACCTGATCTCAATTACCGGTAGAGCCTGGCTTTGAATAGAATCCTAATGAATCTGTTTGGTTTCAGCTGCTACAGCTCAAGGAGTCACAGAGACGAGAGACGAGGGAGATTCTGGAGACAATGAGGCACGACCAGGAACAGCAGCTCCAGCATCTCAAGCAGATCCTGGCACTACCCGGCATCCGGGATCATCTTGTGAAGCTCCGCCAGTTGCCGAAATCACAGGCTGTTCAGGGTTCCTTTTCCACAAAAGGATCTGAGGTTTCGCCAGGATTTCCTGCTTTGCAGGGATCAGATGCAGATGCTGTGTCAGTAGATAGTGACTTGCAAAGAGATAAAGCTTTGCCAGATTTCGGAGGGTCGTGTTCTTTGCCAAGATCTAGTTCTTCCTTGACATCCGATACCAGACCAAAAACTGTCATGCCCTCAAAATCTGCACCCGAGGTAGCAAATGGAGGTGTTAGGGCATCAGAGCCAAGCGTGAGGTCTATTGTGCCAGAAGAATGTGTTGGTGAGCATATCTTGTCTGGCGCGAATTGTGTTGCAAAGTTAGAATCGGATAATGACAGTGTTGAGTCTATGGCATCGAAACTGACAAAGGATATAGATCTGACAGAGGACGAGAAGGGAATAATGCTAAACACAAACTTGTCTGGACAATCAGACTCTTTCGTTGAAATATCTGTGTCAAATATTGAGGCCATTGGAAAGAGGGACAACTGATAAATTCAGTTATTCTGAGTATGTATAGTTTATTTGAAAAAATTTCCCTGTGATTTTATTTATTGAAAAGATGCAGCAAAAACAAGTTCTTGATTTCCACCTTAAAAATACTAGAAAAAAAAATTGCAAGTAATATTTTGACTCTCTGGTGAACAAGGTGGAGGGCAGTTCCTATAGAATACCTGTGCTATACAATAAGTGCATAATTTCACCCGTATAATATATTTTTTCATGTTATGTTTTTATATTAAAAGTTTCTACAAACTTTACTTGTAATGTTATTATTTTTCTTTGAATGGTACTGTTACACCTGACAATGATCCAATTGGTAGTTAATTTGTTGTTACAGTAATTACCATGTATCTGTTAAGGCAGACGTTTACAAAAGGTTAAAGAATCTATCACAGATGGTGTAATCTAAGTGAATTATTTTTAATGCATGTTGTGTACATTTCATAATTCAATCTTTCATATACATCTTAGTGTAAATTTCTTTGGCAAAGTCGAACCCCCTCCTTGTCTTACCAACCCGTATGTCTTGTTCACAGTTGAGCAATAATTAATTGATTAATTAATAACACCTAATCTAAAAGATCTCATCACAAAGAATGCACAAACAGACGCACAAATGCAAAACAATATACCCCTGGAATCTGTTACAGGGGCATACAAAGAAAGGCCAACAAAGTTTATATTTATGAATGCTTATTGTTGTAAATAGAAATCTGGAATATATTATATCAATGGACATACCTTCGCTATGATAAATGACTCGATTTTCAAAACTATATATACTTTTTCAGTGTATATCATCATGAACATTCTATCAGTACATGGTCAACTTTTACACATGAACTAAAACTTAATAAATCTTAACAGACTTTCATTAACATTCCAAAACAAGCCAAATTCTGTTCACCCAAACCAAAATAATTACATTCAACAAGACCATTTCACACGTGAAATATTACATTTACTAAATTCTGTCAAGCAGGATAAGGGATGCAAATATGCTATAATTCTTCTTGTGTATTAAAAAAAAAGGATAAATGCTTTAAAGTGGACTCATTTTCTCTCAAAATGACAACTAAAATATGAATACATTTCTGTTTCAACAGATCAAATATAACACTTCCATTTTGCATCATAAAAATGTACAAACAGATGTTGAACTCTACAAGACAAGGATAAAGTTCACGAGTCAAAATGATGTTCCCAGATAACACACAACTGGTGGGCCACTAGTACCTGCTCCAGTGGCCCACTAGTAGTTTGTCCAGCTGATAGAAGGTGGGCCACCTGTCATATACCGGTAATCACGAAATAATAACTACTCCCTATCATGTGCATGCTCAGTATGATACTTCCTGTTAAGCGACGATGCGCGAAAAATGGCGCCAGCCAACTGTCAATATGGCATAACGACATGTACTGTAAAGAAGGTCAATAAATCCCAATGAAACATCACCATTCCTGAATTCTATGACACCACCGGTGGCAGCCACTAGTGGCTATCAGTGGCAAGCAACCAGTTGCCCACTAGCTATCACACCGGTGGGCCACTTGCTACCCACCAGTGGCAAGCCACTAGCGGATGTGTTATCTGGGGTTCACTGAACATCATTTCGACGAGTGCATATTTCCCGTAATCACTCGTACCGAGTTGGATATTCTATCTATTACCCATTACATACAATAAAATACGAACGACAAACGTTTTTTTTTTTAGACTGTAGTATTTAAGTGACATTGATCAGCTGATTTGTATTCATGCGCGTGTTACACCGAACATGTCCAGTGATCAAACACTATACAAAATAGGTCTTTAATAAAACGACGAGAACTAATATATTATTAGTCTGTTTGTATAACCCATAACACAGTTGTCATATATGATGCACATTTACATTATAATTACATGTACGAAGAACCTTAATTTATTTAATAAGTACACCATTACGCCTCAGCGCAGTACCAATAGTATGAATGACTGACGCGGTGAGTGACTGAACAGCATAGCGTTGAACCGAAAATTGGAAAAACCTGTCAATTTTTTAAAACGACAACGGTTAAAAGTAGTTATATCAACATGAAGAATCTACAACGAATGCATAGAATCAAATTTATATGTCAAGAGGGTCAACCAATCTGAAGTTTGATCAATATTTCGTCTCAGGAATGTGGATTCAGTTCACATCACGTCATGTCGACCGTAGATCCACAACAAAGAACG
The DNA here is from genome assembly GCA_936450465.1 of Gibbula magus. Lineage (NCBI taxonomy): Eukaryota > Metazoa > Mollusca > Gastropoda > Trochida > Trochidae > Gibbula > Gibbula magus. The sequence continues at coordinate 56,486,384 of OW388292.1, read as the reverse complement.
ATAACTCTAATAAGACGTTTACTGAGGGTGAATTCGATGAAGATCACGATTACAACACCAAACATTGGACCCAGGAAGTGTGTACCAAGGGAAATATTTATTTTAATAGATACCGAATGTAAATTTAATACACTGCTTGCAAAGGGACGCCCTGGTGAAAGATTATTTTGATCGACAGGTTTGATATAATTCTGCAAGCTTTTTCTGATTCAGAAACAACGAGAATAGTGTATAGATTGTCCAATACTTTCTGATGTCTCTAGTTGATGGTTAGGTAGATGCCTAATTATCCCCCGCCACAACGAAGTTGGCGGGGGATATAGAAATGAGACACGGACGGACGGAGCCCAAACCTATATCCCCCTTCCACTTCGTGGCGGGGGATAATAATCAAGACATACATACCATATTGGTAGATATTACTTCAGAAATACATCAGCAGCAAATATTTAGAAATTCATCAATTGTTTAATCTTGTAGGCCTACAATCAATCAACAACATTACTTTAATAAACAAGTGGTAGGTATCGTTTGATTTGGAAAACAAATACAACTGACACAATGTCAACACAGATGAACAAGAAAACACATTGTTTATTCTTTAAATGTTTATTCGACCTTATTACAAGAAAATGAGATTTTCGTCATCTTTCCCACGTGCATATGATTATCAATATCCTCTACCTCCGTAAGCGTTTGCCATTCTCTTCCCACAGAGGTAACCGGTACTCCCTTCAGATTTCCGATCCTACCCTCTGTTGTTTATTGCTTGAAATCGAGAGCAAAATCAAAGTCCCCTAGCGGTGGTAAGCGAAATTCATACCATATCCCTACTAGTAAACCAATGAAAACTCACCTTTCAGTGGCCATGTCGACTCGGTGACTTCAAAGATCTAGGCATTTTACTCTGAAGGGTCTTGCTCATAAGCATATGTCATTCGAATATGTCTGATGTAAATAACGCAAATGAACTGTTTTTGGTATTTGTCTCTGATTTGGTCTTCTTTATTTATAAGCATGTTTATGATCAATAGTTTTCAGAAAATCAAATAGCATATTTCGAGGAAAACACATGCAACGAGAAAACGTTGGCCTTACGTTTATTTTATCATTATGACGTGTCATTGGCAAATGTCACTTTTACAACGGCATCGCTGATTGCACAACTAGATTCAATTGCAACCAATCAGGACACTCCCTTTCTGCACCCGATTTCAAGTGTAAAACAACAGAGGGTGGGATCGGAAATCTGAAGGGAGTAACCTCTGTTGGAAGAGAATGGCGTTTGCAAGCACAGCCTCTTTCTGTAAATAAATAGGATATGCAAGTTAAAACCGACAAGCAACGATAGAAAAAGTTAAAAAGTGTGAGAATTTCAACATTTTCACAGCTATTATATGGTACTATTAGCCTATTGCTACTCCTCAGATGTATATTTGCACTAAGTCTAATAGAAATGAATATTAATGTATAAACTATTGTGATTATAGTTTTTTTTTAAAGGACTGTCGTATTAAGTTTGAAAATAGTATGAAGAGTGGAAATATATTTGAAATTGTACATGAATATATATTTACCTGGCGTTGACTTTTTCCTATTGTGGTGGCGTCTGCTCCAACACTCAGTGACTGCATAAGCCTCTATAACTGCAAGCCAGTCCTCTTCTCACTGGCCATGACTTTCGACATCCAAGTGTTTCTACCAACCTTGGTTCTCCATACTTTTAATCACAGTTCACTCATGGATGTAGCTGAGGTTTGTCTGTAGCAGGCTGCCATAAAGTTGAAACACTCTGTGTAAATATTATCCAGAGAAGCATCAGAATGCCCAAGATGATGGAAAGTGTAGCCTGCTTTCAGGAGTTTAATTACAGTTGTTTTCCCTACACCCCATGGTTGGGCGACTGTGTCACATCCTGAAAATGCATGGACTGCAACAAGCTGTGATATGATGGATGAATGTTTCTTCACGGTTTCACAGATATCAATGTAGGTTTTGTTGGAAGTGCCTTCCATGAACAGTTGGCATGTCAGCTGGTTCTTCTGGTAGAAGTAAAGCAGGAGTATGAACACATCTGTGTCGTCGCAGGTAACAGTGATAACTGAATGCGGATTTGCCTCTGCAACAGAAACCATCTGTTGAACCATGATGACATCTGCTTCCTCATGCGTTGTGGCCAGGTCATGTTGGCTGATCAGCATCCCACTGTGGATCTCCATGGGAACATTATCACTCCCTGTGATCACAAGTCTGTGGTTGTGACACTTAAGAAGGGCAGAACCATCAAGGATTCTTGTTCCAGAGTTCATGAGTGGATTCCCTCTTTCGTCTGATTCTGACAGATTCACTTGAAGTTTTCTCTTCAGGACTGATTTATTCTTAGCTGTCCTCATGTCACCAGTATCTGTGAACAGTGAAGTAGGGACTGGAGACAGTTCAAACTTGAGAATCTCTTCCATGTTGATATCTCGCCCTGAAGCTTGAAGGCCAATTATCCTTGAGAAAATCAAGTTGGTGTCAAAGAGTTTAGTTTGCCTAATTCGAAGGTGATTCTTCATGACAGCCATAGTGATTATCTTTTTGGACAGTGGCTTGTGAAATCCAATCGGCCAAGAAGCCTCATATTGTCTCATTTCTCTTTGACCGAGTTCCAGTGCCTTATCTGCATTGACAGAATCATCTGTGTATCTCCCATTCACTACATTAAGCAGTTTCTCAGCAGGTAGCTTGAACTCATCAAATGGGTCAGTTGTTTCCTCTAGTTTTCTTCTGATGCTTTCTGTCTTGTGCATCTGCTTCTATTCTTCCTTTCATTTCTTCTTTATGAACCCTGTTATCTGTCTTTCCAAGAGCTGTTAAATCTGCAATATCATTAGCTAAGATGCTGCATGTATGAAAGCTAAGTGCCCATGACTTCAAAGCATTTGGTTTGAGTGTGATTCCAATGATCCCGTCCAGGCCCTTTCCATACTTCATGAATGTTGTCTCTATCATCATGTCTGTCCAGATCCCATTCCAAATGCCAGGAGAAAGATGAGGAACGTGTTCTCCTTTCAGGAACTTATCCAGGAGTTCTGGCCTTAGACTTTCAGCTGTTCTCAGGTAGTACAGACCATAGCGGGAATAGTTGTGGTGACCAGCGGCAAAGAAGTAGGGCATCATGAGTCTCACTGTGAGGAGGTGGAGGGGCCAGTCAGCTTCCTTCTCAGCTCTGACAAACTGGGCCATCAGTAGTACAGGCTTGATGAGCATGTCCAACCACAAGCGAGTTGTCCGACTTGTTGATGCTTTTCCTTCCAATACTTTTAGTCTTGAGGGTTGTCAACTGTTGGTATTACATTTCTCAGCAACTCTTCAGAAACGATTCTCAGTGCTCTGAAATTCTGAGGGAACCTTTTTCCTGATTGCATGTTGGAGACACATCCAAATGAGCTCTCTAAAATCTCTTCCAGTCCTGTCTCTGCCATTAGTGAGCCAATGTATCCTATGAAGTTCATGATGAAGTGCATGCCTCCAAGTCGTAGAAAGAAGTTGCTGAATATTTCAGGATACAATCATGTGATATGAACTGCAACTCTGTAAAGCTGTTGATCACAAGTAAATACAACAATGTCTTGTCCAGCTTGTTTAGTGAGTCTCTCAGCTTGTACCATTGCAGTCAACATGGTATCAGGGTCTGATGGCTTCATGTCAATCAGAGGAGTGTAGACTGATGTTGTTTTTGCTCTCACTGTGTGACCTTCCTTTCTGTTGAGTGCTGTGTTGAAACCATTCCATTCCGGGTTGGAGTCATCTTCAATGATTGTTGATAGGAAGTCAAAGTCTCTTTGTGATGCTGGAAATGATGCAATAACTTGCATAGCCAAAACCTTCAGAGGTAAAAGGGACTTCCTTACACTCTCCTGTGGCATACATGGCTTTTTTGGACCTGTGTATCTCTCTATTGTGACGTCATCTCCTAGAGGCTGTGTCATTTCTTCTTTCTTTATCCTGGTTATGGTTTCCTCATCAGATTTCTGTTGATGTGCATCATTAGCAGGTTGAATCAGTAACATGGCAAGAGAATGTGTTGATTGCAAACCATTTTGACTGGAGATATTGGCATCAAAATTGTCGACAACAACCTGAACCAGCTTGGATCCAGTTAGGGCAACATGATTTAGTCCTCTTGAAGTGACATCAGTCGAAGCAAGGGCAGATGATTTTCTGAATCGTAAGACCTCATCATATGAACATACAACTCCTAGCCTATAGAGCTCCTGAATAACAGACTTCTCCTTGATGAATACACCCAGAGATGTCTGCAGGGGAAATGGGTGTTTCTTCAACAGTTCAGTGATCATGTTACAAATCATCTGTATGGGAAGTTTATGGTCATCTCCTGGTAACAATGTTTTCAGCAAGCCTACCATTGTTTGACTTGTATGAGCTTCTAAAACCGAACTGTTGATTCTGGTCTTATACTCCTCTCGAGATTGGAAGATGTCCTTGGTTTCTTGTTTTACCTGCTTAGCTATCTTCTTTATTGCAGGGGACAAATCATCACCTTCGTTCTCCTCAAAGACCAATTTGAAAGTGTCCTTATAGTCCGGTGGCAGGAACCGATAAGTGTGCATTGCAGTATGTACAAAGATTTTTTGCTGGTTCTATACCTCTGAGGTGTGCTCTTTAAGAATCTGAATGATGCCACTCTGTCATCATTGGGCAATCTGCACAATATGCAAATTAAGACCGCCATTACTGAAAATCTTAATTTCGTCATTATCTCCGTAACTATGCATGATATCAAATTAATTTTGGCGTCTATCCCCATGTTTAGAGGGGTAATGAATCAGATTAAACCTTTTCAGTAAAGATCACAACAATAATTTGTGCTGAATATGTAAATTAATGACGTCACTGTTTGAATAAGCTGCATGAACCAAGCGTGTAAAATATGGATAGTTTTGTTTGTAAAACGGCTTGTATAAGGTTGAACCAAAGTGTACACTCATTACTATCCTTACAAATACTTACAAATGCATGCAAACTATTTCAAGATATTTTAACTAATTTCACAATGCCCATGCAGGGACGCACCCCGCACCTAACTATATCCGCCACTGAGGCCTTTATTCGACTTTCTCAAAAGTCATTGCTGTTTAGAGTTATCGCCCCTGGACTTAGCTCTTCAAATGCGAAGGTAGCACTTCCGGTGAGTAAACTGCGGCGACGTTACGTTACTAGACTAATATGGGGAAGTAATATTGTTGCATATGCAAAAACCACCGAGGTAAACAACTGGGTTCCCGGACAATATCACTGCATTCTGTTCGACTTTGGAAGGATTTAAGACAGGCATGGCTTCGTCGCTTGCGTCTTGTGAGAAAAGATTGTTCCTTCAGTAAACATACCAGGGTGTGCTCTGACCATTTTGTTGGAATGGCGGGACCTTCATCTCATGTCAACATACCATCAATTTTTCCAAACAAGATTTTCAGCAGTAGTTCGGTGAGTAAATTTCAATTAAACGATATTTTATGAACGCTTTACGGTCGTATATTTTTTTAATTGTAAAACAAAGGTTGATTATTTTCAATTAAGTCGATTCTTTTCTTGGGTTTCAAAGCAAATTCTGACTCATATTCGCCGTGTCGGGTAGAGATACGCACTGCCTTAAATAGAACATAAATAAATGAAGAGAGTGTATTGACTTCAATTATTGTTTCTTTTAGATATTTGAGAAGATGTTGCATTGTTTGTAGCAGGCGAACATTTTTAGAAATTTTGTTATTGACCAAAACAGTGAAATTAATTAAAGATTAAAAGTTAAAAAATGGACAAACAAGATATCAGCATTTTGCTCTCTCACATACCAAATTGCTGTTATCAGTAGTAAAATCGGAATACGTTTGCTTTATTTAATTCTGAACAATGTTTTTTATTTGCTAAAAATGTAATGAGTCGATCTCATGAATATATATTCATGTAATTCTCAAAGAACTAACCCTATTGTTAGCAGATAACTGATAGGACTGACATGGCTCCGACAGCGCTTGAAGATTTTGCTGTTGTTGTTGATGCTGACGTCGATGTTGCTGAAAGCCCCCAAGCCACCATTCATCAGAATAAAAGGTTTGTTGGTGAACTAATTAGGCATACTTGATGATGTGACATTAATGACAGTGACATTGTTATGACAATTAATGTGAATTTGTATATATCGAATTTTTACCCATTTGATGGGACTTGTTGAAGTTGGATATTTTTCTGCTGAACCTGTTTCTACTACTCATTTTAAATTATTGTATAAGCATTGATTTATTTCTGCTATGTCAACAGGTCCTTTGATGAGCTTTCTGTCGTCATGCATGATTACTGTGGGCCTATACCGGAGAACAGCATCTCCTCACACAGAAATGCATCCTGTCAGACCAATGTACAGACCTGTTCAACGTCTACTCAGACAGATGAAGGTTTTTTTAAAGCCATCTCCAGCCAAAATGAGCTATCAACGCCCCAGCAGATCAGCGCCTGTACTCAAACAGACTCCACTCAGACTTGTGAGCAAAGTACCCAGGTGTTGCTACCATCACTGACATTTGCGGATATAAAGGCAGATCCTGAACTGGTTAACTTTTATACGGGACTGGGAGATGGAGATACATTTTCATGCATGTTTGATGAATTATCTGATGCTAATGAAAGAGATTATCCATCATCAAAGTTTGGAAGGCCAACCTCATTGTCACTTATAGATCAGTTCTTTATGGTATTGATGAGACTTCGACTGGGACTATTAGTTGTAGATATAGCTAACCGTTTCCATGTTTCTAGGTCAACTTGTGCACGGACAATTAACAGATGGATTGAACTCATGTACAACAATTTATCATTTCTGATTACCTGGCCAAAACGAGATGTTATTGATGCTACTATGCCAAAAGGATTCAAGGATATTTTTCCTCAGACACGAGTTGTAATAGACTGCACAGAAATATTCACCGAGAAGCCTTACTCAGTTTAAAGCCATATAACATTTAAAGGTTTAATTGGTGTTACTCCTAATGGCGTAGTGAGTTTTGTATCGGATTTATGGTCTGGAGCTATAAGTGACAGACAGATTACTATACAGTCTGGTTTACTCGACTTGTGTGAGTTTGGAGATGCAGTAATGGCTGATAAAGGATTTCTAATATCTGACCTAACTACTCCTAAAGGTTTACATTTAATCATTCCGCCATTAAAACGTAAAAGAAAGCAATTATCATTGGAAGAAATTAAAAAAACTAGGCGAATTGCAAGTTTGAGAATACATGTAGAGAGACACATGGAAAGGGTAAAAAATTTCAGAATACTGCAAGGTATCATTCCAATTACTATTTCAAATTCTGTGAACAAAATATGGAAGATCTGCAATGCATTAACTATTTACTGTTACCATTGACAAGGAACTAATATAAGCAGTTAGTATTGTTTTATTGAGAAACTTCATGTCATAGCAACTTCTGAATTTACTATTGTGATGCAGAAATAATGTATAGTTTAGGGATTGACATGTATTATTTATGTACAATTAGAGTCAATGTTATGATAATATCCTGATTCATAAACAATGTTTAAGTGTTATAAGCATAAGCATATTAAAGTGAAAAGCTTCAGCAAATGCTAAAAGATCAATAAACTATACCAATATATCATCACCATGTTATATCTTGTCTTCTCACGGTGTCTCACATATTATTGGTTGTCACTGCATGTCCTTAATATTGATAGGAAACACTTATTATCTGGTGGTCGTTCAGTTCTCATTATATATAAACTATTCAAGTATACCTGTACCAGTTCAGAATATCATCATTAAAACGTTTTTAATCTCTGAAACAATTGCAAATTTAAAAAAAAATCTGTTAAAAGTTTGTTTTTTAAATACCAGAATAGAAGTTGGGAATGTTTTTATATCTATATACACACTATCTGCAGCAAGTTATTTGGAGTAATACTTGTCAAGATAGCTAGTACAATTTATATTTAAGTCCTCGTTTCACACGTCTAGAGAAGAGTTCTGGCACAATTGCTGTCACATAAAAACATTTCAGCTTTCGCAACATTTCCTTCCATTTTACTTCCTCAAATGCAATTCTCTGAATTGAAAAACCTTTCAGTGTCCAAACTACAAAGTCACACCATTTTCTCTGGGAAATAGCCATTTGACCCTGAACTTGAAAGTAATAGGGGTGATATTCTTTTAGTATCATGTTTTTATTTTCATCCAGCTTGCAAAAGAAATCTGTTTGTAAAGCTGCCTCTTCTGGTGTACGATCCCTATGTGTAGAGGGGCACTTGATCTCAAGTAGTCCGAGTGAAGAACAGCACTTCTCACAGTCAACACAAGACACCAAGCCATCAGGACTAGCTCCCAAATATGGATACTGTGGATTCACAACTAGTCCACACTGTGTAACCCTGACATTAGGATGGTCTTTAGTCATCTTTAGAACATAAAGAAGCCGGTTCATGGGAAGTGCCCCATCTCGTATGAACTGATGAAAAGTCTCGACCATAACCAAGAACATGATGTACAAGTTTATCAGGATCTACGTAAGCAAATCCTGCCAAAGTCAGAACTAGTAATCCTCTCTTGTCTTGCCTCCTTCCAATGTTCCTGTTTGTGTTGTCTCCTAGTCATGACATTGATTGTTCTTGAATCTTCATCAGTAACGTTGATAGTTTCAGCGTAATTGTCAAACACGTTCTGGCAACTTGGAGATGAAAGATCAACACTGTCATGAAAACAAAGCTCTGAGCTGCTGGTAACTGCGGAAGGTTTAAATCATCAGTCTCCACATCAACATTCACAACAGATGTTGTAACAACGAATCCACATTTCTTTTTGTTTTCATTACTTATTAATTTCCCCCTAAATCGGTCCACATTTATGCTTGTTTTTGGCATACCTGTATTGGGACATGTATCACATGATGCATCAGATCCAGTACCTGAAGAAGTTACTGTGCTGCTAGTTTCCTCCCTTTTCCTCTTTTATACACTCCTCCTCCCACTCGACATGAGGTGTAAATCATCGGCTGTCAAAGGAGCCAGCTTCCTATATCCCTAGGGATCATCCATTTGCATTTGGTAGAGGTACATGAGAGTCGTCCTGTTTCCTTCTTCTAGGATATGTCCTCTAGGGCATACAGCAGGGCAGACACGTGATTGCAGGCTTCTCCAGCTCTGAAAAATAAAGCGTTGTGTGTGTTAAAGATGTGCATCCTATGGTTAAGAGAGTCATGTTATCACCATTAACACAAACTATTTAGATATATAATGCTGTTTTCATCAAATATATTATATTAATGAATATGTGGTAAATGTTCGTTGTATGTTATACTTTTATATATATTTCAAAGCAATGAGATGCATTTGATTTAAATTGATTATGGCACGATACAATAACACCTTTCGGCGCTAGTCTGAATTACTTTATTGGTGAATGGTTATTTTTTTTAAATAAAACATCATTTTCTTTAAGTAGCCAGGGGTAAGAAATGAAATTTACACCAACATGACCCCTACCAAGTTTTACAATTTCTTTTGCACGTCAGTTTTTTATATTCAGTTTGAAATAACCTATACATACCCAGCAGCACAGGTGCAATAGGCCGAGTTAACATGGCCAGTCACTTTTGACAAGCACACCCAGACGTGATGGTCAGGGTTACTCTTTATGTCGGCTGTCGGGAGGGATGGTATCACTAAACATTTTACGAACATATAGTCACAATCCTCCGATACAGTGTTGACAGCTAAACTGTGAACATGTCGGTCTTCGTAAAATATTGCAGCCTTGAGTTGACGAATAGCCTTCATAGGTTTACTGTCCACAGTTCGATGGGTGCTCAGAACGAGATAATTGTAAATGTCTCTCTCTCTGTAAATAATGGCAGTAACTCAAGATCATCACTCCATCCACTTTGCAATGAAAAAGGATCTGGTATCTGACATCCACTGGGTGTAGACAACTTCGATGTAAACAACACATCAGCGTTAGATTTTCCTACTTCAGGGGCATTTTTCGTTAACTTTAGAACATGGGCACCTTTTGCACGGGCTATCAGCTGATCTTTTATTCCTGTTAACTTTTGGTTTCTGTCTCTTAAGTATTTCCGAAGTTCTTTCATATTCATTGACTCAAAGTTCACATCGATCTCAACGTCTTTGTCCGCCATTTTGAAGAAACTACTAACCGGAAGACGGCGACGTTAACGGGAGGTAACTCTAAATTACTTAATAAAGGGAGATAACAACACTTTTGGGAAAGTTGACCACGGGTGTGTTGAGGTCGTGTTTACATCGTTGAGTCACGTGGAGCATCTGTCAATAAAAAAAAGTTGTAAACATTGTTGTCATTTATTTTGACCAATCAGACAGAGTGAGGGCGTGTCTAGAAATTTGTTTCAGCGCTGGGTTCTAAATTATAGTGTTTTTCTGCCTGCAGTGCACTTTGCCTACAATCTTATCAAGACAACTTCATGCACCAGTGGTTATTGCTTACGAGTTGTCATTGACCTGTTATCCCCGCAAATAAAACAATTGTTACATGTATTAAGAAATTAGAAGTGCAGATTTGTGTTTATTCAATTATATTGATATTTCAACATTTCAACAGAAAAATATGTCACATTTTACTTGCAGATTTTTATGTTATGTTTTTAATCCCAATTACACAATATGTTGTTTTGTGGCCACAACATATATATTTGAACAAAAAACTTTTCAGTTTATTAAACTGTCAAATTGTCAAATGTCGAAACTTCATCTTTCCGACTTAGGCACTTAGACAAGAGTCATTTTTGTTTAAATGTGTGCATTTCAAGGAGAGATATCATTGATTCTTACTTCAAATTAAACATGCATTTATATTGGGGTAGTAGCTACAAAATAGGGAAAACTTCACAGAATATGTCACAACATACACAAAAGTTAATCAGAGGTCATGTATATTAGCTATATTTTAATCATAATTTTGTTTTTCGTTTTAGTGAGAAGAGGAAATGTGTACAACATCTAATACTTTTCAGCAAATAGCCTGGACATGGAATTTACACTTTTTTAAAAAAATTGACTCACAATAGTTCTAATTTATACAACAGCAAATCGAACGCATGGTTTGATCTTGTATTTTGATAATACTGGTTGAGTCTGTAAACATAGGTTCTATGGTAGACTCAACTTACAGATCACTTTATACAGCATATAACTTCGAAGGGTTATTATCATAAAATGTTCAAAGATTTGCCATCCTTGAAAATTACCTCTTCCTACCGGATTAGCTGATGAGTATCATTACTTATTAAAATGTCCATTTTTTGACAATATAAGATCCTGTCATATCCCGCATTACTACAGTAATTAGCTTAATTCCGTGAAATACTGTTCCTGTAACGCCAATGGTGGTTTGTTGGAAATACATATTGAATTGAATTGAATTGCTTAGATGTTGGCCATCTCTAGTCACAACTATGCATAGGCGTAGGAACGGTTTTTGGGGTGGGGGGGCCCAATTTATTTTCTTGAGAGCGGGGGGTTGGATCTAGCTTGGGTAAGAATACCCCGTCTGTGTTGAGTGGGGGGGGGTTAGCTTCTCAGGATTACGGGGGGTGGGGGGGGGGGGGGGTCATTTTGGATTGGCTTTAAAGTGTGTTTCACTGATTATTTATATTTTAAATCACGTGACCTTACTTTGGGGCCAAAAAAAGTCACGTGACCTTGCTTTGGGGCCAAAAAATATCACGTGACCTTGCTTTTGAGGCCAAAAAAAGTCACTTGACACAGGTGTGGCTGTAAAAAATCTGTGTCAAGAAAATACACCAAATTGTACCTAGATCAAATCAGAAATGAACATTTGAAAATGTGTTTGAACTGAAACATGCACGTGAATAGAATAAGCACCGTTAACATATTTTTAAAGGCGGAAATTTAAAAATATTATAATAGAAATCATTCATTTTGAGAGAAAGGACAGTATGTCCTAGCTGTGAAGGGTACAGAGACCTATACTCGCGAGAAAGTTGAAAGTTAGCATGTATCATATTCCTAGTGCTTTTTTTCTTAATATTTCGGATAATAATCATTACAAATCTTGCATATTCTGCGTTTACACTAGGCCACGATTAGTCCATAATGGCAACAATTTGGAATTTTTGAGTGCGTGTGTTAGGGTACTCAGGACCATATAGTTGTAATTGCAAGGGATCTGTATGAGCTTCAATATTTGCAGACAAGACCACGGAAGTCACGATAAAATGGAAATAAAATAGGATTGAAATAAAGACGACAAGTTTGACTTGTTCCAGAGCCTGAGAAAGAACATTCATATCTCAGTTTGATCATAATTAATCCTGAAATAGCATCCAAAATGATGTCGAAAATCAGGTTTTAAATAAACACTAGACATATTACAATTCATAATCCAAGAGACCAATACAAAGACTTTTCATTCTGTAGAAGATCATAAAACCATGACACCCAAAAGTTAACAAATCTATAAATTATAATCCCCACTTGCCAAGGTGCCTGTACACAGAACTTCAACTCTCTAGAGTTTCTGGTTCTGGATAAAAAGACAAATATAGTCCTTGAGTTTGTGGCCCCTGAGGACCTTATTAGGGATCAAAAGGTCACCAAATGTATGAATCAGAATCTCCGCTTGCCAAGCTAACTGTACTAATGATTCCAGTTCTCTGGAATCAGTGGTTCTGGAAAATAAGACGAAAATAGGTTTTAATGCTGTGCTTCCTTGGGCCCTTATTAATCAAGATATCCATGATCTAAGGAGTGACAGTAGGAGTATGTACACGAGATGCCAACTGTCTGTAGTCACTACAGAGCTGGTTCTAGAGAAGAAAGACGAAATAGGTTTTTGAGGTCAGGTCTGATGAGCTAAAAACGTTTTCAGGAGTGGCCAATGTTGCCCTTACTAGGGGTCACATGGTCACCAAATGTACAGTTTCAATCCCAAATGTCTTAGGAGTCGATATTTCAACTTTCTAGCTCTTACTTCTGGAGAAAAAGCCTAAAATAGTTTTTTTGGGCCATGGCATCTGAGGACCACCAGGGCCACAAACTCTGTAATTTAAGATCCCCATTTGCTAAGGAGTATGTACACAAGATTTCAGCAGCTTCTTGGCCTTTTCGTTCTTGAGAATTTTGTAACGTATTAAAAACGTATCGAAGCACCCTCCTCCCACAAAACACAGATATAGGAACAACATATTTTTAAATTTCGTCTGAAAATTGAGGTTGCCATGTCGTATTTTCACTAGAAGATGCTGTAGGATCAAAATTTTCATCCGAAATTGTGTTAAAAAATAGGGTGAGGACTTGTCATATTATCTGTTTCTGAAAAAAAAGTATGAGAAAATAAATTTTTTTCAAAATTGACACGTACTATTTGCTCCTAGAAAGCGCTATTGAATTTTTTTTTTCGTGGGTGAAAAGTGGGGGGGGCGTGCCCCCCCAGTTTCAGAAGTGGGGGGGGGGGGAGGGCCGGGCCCCCGGGCCCCCCCTGTTCCTACGCCTATGCTATGTGAAAATTCTATCTTAAGAAGATAAGATTAATATTTAGGTTTTTAGTAATAACATTTATGTAGACTTTTTTTTAGTAGAAATGCTTAATGCTTTGACACCTAAAGTAATAAGTCGACTGCCGTACACCCCCGGCGTCTATATTTTCAGACCTCAGATTCTAGTCGAGACCGGCGTCTATTAAATTTTTGGCAATATAAATCATCCAACTTACATACCTAAACATATAGAAGTGCAATCATCACGACAAAATTTCTATAAAATGGTTTTTTTTTGGTTTTGATACGAACACAATATTCTGTAGCCTAAATAATTGTCATGGATTTGATTTTCGATCGCATACTATTGAAATTGTCTACACTTTTGAAGAATCATATTGGCTACAATCTTAAACTTAATTTTCCATTGGTTATTGAAGGAATGACAGCAACTTGATTACCATATATACATAAAAGTGATAACGTTTAACATGGCCGTCTATGGGAAACGTTTTTATTTTATGTACATAATTAGCTATATCTAATGCCATTTATTAAATATTAGTCCGGAAATTTAACTGAAATTACGTACTTCAAGCTGAGATGATTTCAATTCAACCTGAAAAGTTTTACAACGATCCATTCAGAACTCATCTCAAGAAAATTATTTAAGCAACATGCAAGTCTATGAAAAAAACGTCAAGTGACGAATACTTATGTCCAGTGACTGTACCTGCAGTAGTTTTTATTACCAATTACGTCAATTGTCTGAAATTTGGTGTCTGTGACTTGTTAGCAGACATGTTAATCAGCAAAGGTAGATACACATGATCTGATTTTTAGCTCATCAGGCCTGAAAGGCCCGATGGGCTTATGGCATGGGATGGCATCCGTCCGTCTGTCCGTAAACTTTTCGCTTTTTCGACTTCTTCTCCAGAACCAATGACTCCAGAGAGCTGAAATTTTATGTACAGACTCCTTGGCTGAAGGGGATACAAAATTGTAGATTTGGTGCCCTGTAAACCCCAAATGTGGCTAACAGGGGTCATTACCTAAAAAGCTATTTTCATCTTCTTCTCCAGTCCCAATGAACATAGAGAGCTGAAATTTTATGTACAGACTCCTTGACTGAAGGGGATTCTAAATTGTAAATTTGGTGACCGTGAGACCCCAAATATGGGTCACAGAGGCAATGACCTAAAATGCTATTTTCATCTTCTTCTCCAGTCCCAATGGCTCTAGCGAGCTGAAATTTTATGTACGGACTCCTTGGATGTAAGGGATTCTAAATTGTAAATTTGGTGAGGCTTTGACCCCAAATATGGGTCACAGGGATCATAATCTAAAAGCCTATTTCAGTTTACAGCATCTTTCTGAGACTTTATGTGCACTTCAACCAGTTAGTAGGTAAGGGAGGTAATCCGAAAGAAAACACCTGAGGGAAAGGCATTTCACCATCTGATGTGAGAGTTCTAACATGTGCTTTGAGAATATAATATCATACCTGTCGACTCTCACGCATCCTGCTTGAGACTCACGCATTTTACCTCAATCTCAAGCACTCACGCATGGCTCATAAATACTCACGCATTTCTGACCACTTGAATTATATATTTTTTTTAAACGAAATTTATTAGAAATTAATTATCGTATCAGTGATATTTTCCGGATATTTAATGTTTGAGGTAATATTGCTTCACACCTGTTGAATATTATGATAATTTTAGTTAATTTGTTAATGTTCAATGATGGTTATTGACTTTTGAGTTAAAAATCATCCCCTTATTAAGCTAAAAACCATAATTTTTGGGGGGGCACTGCCCCCCTGCCCCCCAATCAATGAATTAATTAATGAGAATTTCCAGTACAAGTCAATTTGGTATACTGTATTTATATCATAGTTTATACTTTTTAACTGATTTAGTTTTCTATTAATTTTGCAGTTAATTTTATTCAATAGGAACAAGAAATAAGATAAATGACTACATTATGGACATGTTTAATGTGAATCTATTTGAAATGAGAACTATGATTGAATACCCTTTGAAGGAATAACTTGAAGAGGAATTAAAAATTTGTTATTTTACATGAGATATGTGAACTGAATATGACTAGTGATGACTGGTGATAACATAGGACTATAAAAGAAGTATGGTGAAAAAGAATTTACTAAACAAAATTCACCAATTTATTAAGTATTGAAATGGAGCTTGTGAGAAATGGGATTTTCAAAAACTGAGGCTCCTATTCATTATGTAATAAATATTGATATTTCCATAATAGTCCAGTAATAATGTCAAAAAGGGTAGAACAAATTGCAATAAAACGAACTTCGATTGAAACATGCAAGGAAGTTGTGTATTTCTAACATATCAAAAGTATACAAAAATATAGTGAACGATTTTATACGAAAAAGTAACTTTTATAAAACGCCAAGTTGAATACATCTGATACGGAAAAATAGATGGCAGCTGTTGCTTGCCGGGTTTCCGTAGATGGCGTCACGTAAACAACATGGCCGATCAGCGTAACGTCGCGGCGGATTCAACGCATTCAGGGTAATTATTTTCACTCATTTTCACTTGAAATTGACATCAATAATGTAAAATATATACTTTGGTTGCATATGTTATCCATCATTGCTATTGCATGTATTATCCATCGAGTATGAAGGAAAGTTCATGCCGTGCTGTTGACACCAATACATGTTCATTATGTACACATAATTTTCGCTAAACGGTAAAACCTCCTTCAATAACAAAGAGCTAGGCACAATATGACATGTTTTTACTTGGTACTTATCAGTAAAATAAATCAGCTCTGCATTCTTTATCAAGAAACTCCCTATTATCGCGAATATAAGCATAAACGTACTCTGTCAAAATTTAAAAACTATGGAAACCTTTTCGGACCATATTTGTTTTTCATTTTTTTAGGATTTCTGCGATTTTTTTCTCTTCCGTTTTAGAAGAGACATACTAGAGGCTATATTTAAAACAATAATTATACACAAAATATTTTAACTGTTGTTAACACTGTAATTTATGGAATAAGAGACAGTTATGCAAAAAATACAGTGATACATATTGTTTTTGTTTCAGACGTTGCACTGACGAAAACGTATGCTTACTCTGTGGAGACCTACTTGACAATGGGAAACCAACTTCAAAACTCAGTGGAAAGGGTAGCGCAAGCATCAACAATGCCAGTGTTGTGCGGGGAGAGAGCATCCAAACAAGAGAAGGGCAATATATACACCAGGAGTGCAGACGTAAGCACATCAACAAGTTCAGCATCGTTGCTTCCAATAAACGGAAATACAGGGGACAGGAGGATATAGATCCAGAAAGTGACAGAAGATCTTTAAGGTCACAAGAAAAAGAGTTCCACTTCCAAAATGACTGTATTTTTTGTGGTGAAACTGTAAAACAGATTGGAAAAGTCACAGATCAAACGTGATTCCAGTCAGGACAGAAAAGCAGTTCCAGGAAACCATCAAAAAGATTTGTTTGAAAAGAGCTGATGAATGGTCGACAAAGGTGCTTTCAAGAATTGAGTATGCTGGTGACTGTTTTGCAATGGATGCAGTATATCACAGCACATGTAGTGTAAATTTCCGGACGAACAGACATTTACCCAAAGCTGTTGACAGTTACTCTCCAACTCCACAAAAGAAGTCACGCCAGGGACGACCAGAGGATCCTATGAAACATGCTGCCTTCATACAAGATGCTGACAACCTTGAAGCAAATGATGATGAGTTGGTTACTTTAACTGATCTAGTTTCACAAATGGCTACTTATTTGCAATCTGACGAAGAAGCCTACAGTGTTAAATACATGAAAAGAAAACTGTGTGAACATTTTGGTGATAGAATAATCATTGCTGAAGCAGATGGAAAACCAGATGTTGTAACCTTCAGACACAATGCTTCATCTATTTTGTATGATTTCTACAAAGCGCGACCTAGATCACTGGTGTCACCACTTCAAATCGGATTGGGGGTCCAACTGCATCACCACTTTGCATCCCGATTCTTGATAGACTCCCTTCATCAACATGGGTTCTGCTCGTCCTATACAGAGGTCAAGCGGTTTGAAGCCAATGCAGCAGCAGCAGAAGCTCCTGATGTTTCACATCCCGGACCTGGCTCATCCCTGCAATTCATCGCCGATAACATCGACCACAATGTGTGCACATTAGATGGTAATAACACATTCCATGGGATGGGCATAATTTCAACAGCCACGCCAGGAAAAGTCGTCATCAAGCCAATCCCAAGAGGTAACCCCAGCATAAGAGACATTGAAGCTGTTGGCAGAATTGGAATGCATTTTTACAAGTCTGACTGGAATGGGCTTGCATCCATGATTTATGAGGAACTTCCAACTCCTGAAGAGCCCTCAGACCCAACAACACCTTTGGACTTTCTCTGGAAGGTTATGTGGCCACTGAAGTCTCCAAGACCCTCCTGGTCAGGTTACATGCAAGCTGTTCACAGAGGCGATTACCCTGGGCCATCAACCATCACTTTCTTGCCCATGATTGACATGAATCCTGGTGATATGTCCTGCATATATTCCACATTACTATATGTTGGAGCTCAAGCAAGAAAACAAAATGTAACACCTGTTATCACCTTTGACCAGCCACTTTGGTGGAAGGCAACTACAATTGTATCAAGCTCACCTTCAGATAAAGATCTTCAAGCAACTGTTCTAAGGCTTGGGTCCTTCCATACAGAGATGTCCTTTTTGGGTTGCATTGGTCACCTTATGTCGGGTTCTGGACTTTCTGAGGTCTTGGAGACGATTTATGCTCCTAATGCAGTTCCACACATGATGACAGGAAAAGCTGTATCCCGGGCCTTCAGAGGTCACCTCCTTGTGGACACATCACTCAATGCACTCCTTGTAGGACAGGCTTTTGGATATCCTTGGATTTGCAAGAATGACGAAGAGGATGATTCAGAACATAATCAGCAGAATTAACAGATGGTACAGCACAAGGGAGGTAACTAATGAAGATCTCAAACATGCAGTTGATCTATTTGAACAAATACTTGGAGGACAATTATCAATTGAAGACATTTGTCAAGACAGTACACTTATGAAAGTGAAGTCGTGCCTGGATGACTACAAGATTCAGTTGAAAGACAGAAGGACCTCAAAATTATGGTTGCAATACACTGAGATGATAGACATTTTGCGAAGATTCATAAAGGCTGAAAGAACTGGTAATTGGGATCTTCATCTCTCATCTCTCAGGGAAATGATTCCTTACTTTGCAGCTTCTGGACATGCCCTCTATGCCAAATCAAGTCGATTGTATCTCCAAAAGATGTTGGTTTTGGAGAAAACAAATGAAGAAGTCTACAGAGATTTCAAGAACGGATTGCATGTAGTGCGTCGTAGCGACCGTTTGTGGGCTGGCTTGCCTACAGATCTTGTCATAGAGCATACTCATGCGCAGCATAAAGACCAATGGAGGCTTGACTCGGGGTAAAGGCATTGGAGAAATTCAACGTCTTACATGGGTGTTGTCAATGCCAGCATGTGCCAGCATTAACGTTGCAATGCAGACATTCACTGGAATCTCATACAACACTAGCGAACAACACAAGGATGCTTCCAAGGCTCGAATGGACAGGGACAACAAGGACATATTGACAGCGTTATCGTTCTTAGAAGAGAGAAATCCTTTCAGCGATGACCCAAGCCTTCGAAACATTGCTACAGGAGAAACAGCTGACAAACCTGTAAATGTTGAGAATGCAAAATCTGTTGGACTGAAGATAATTGACAAAATGACTGGAGTGTCCGTTCAAGATTATGTCTTCAAAAAAAAGGACCAGGCTTGCACACTTGCCTCTAAGTCAGCTGTACAGTTTGATGGTGATGCAGTTCATGTTGATCCGAAACTTTTGTTCCAAAGACTTGTTACCAGTGCAAGAAACATGGGCGAGAACCTAGCATCAGTCTTTGAATTTGAACTGTGCAACAGTCCTCCGGCACTCTTTGAACCATCTGGTCTTCCCCTTATAGCCAACAAAGCTACACTAGCTGACTCATTGTGGACTTTGCTAAAGAATCCTGATTGGCAACCTCCAGTTGACACAGCCCAGCCTGAATATGTTCTTGATGGTGGAGCCCTGCTTCATCGTGTAGTCTGGCCTAGAGGTTGTACTTATGACACCATCCTTCAGCTATACACAGAATATGTCCACAAGAGGTATGGACCAGCGACCATTGTCTTCGATGGATATGAGGCTGGACCGACAACGAAAGATATAGCTCACCTTAGACGAGGAGATATTGGTGTAGAGGTCAAGTGTGAAAAGAACCTGCTACTGAAATCCAAGAAAGAACATTTTCTTGCCAACCAATCGAACAAACAGTGGTTCATCCATCTCCTTGGAACAGCCTTAGAGGAACAGGGATGTAGAGTGAAACATGCCCGAAGTGATGCAGACCTGGACATAGTGATGACAGCTGTGGAACTTGCCAAAGAGCACGCTACTGTAGTAGTAGGAGAAGACACAGACCTCCTGGTACTGCTGTGCTACCACGCTAGTTGTGAGTCATCAGAAATCTACTACATGACAGAGGCAAAGGGTAACACAAAAAAGAAGAGAAAGGTTTGGCAAATAAAGGAAACAAAGAGGAAGCTCGGAGCAGACATCTGCAGTAACATCCTGTTTATCCACGCTTTTACAGGATGTGACACTACAAGCAGAGTGTTTGGAATTGGGAAATCATCTGTCGTGAAAGAACTGGTCTCTGACATATCTTTTCGTCAACAGGCATCTGTATTCAGTGCGGCTGCAGAGAAAAGTGATGTCATAAAGGCAGGAGAAAAAGTTTTCGTGACATTGTTCAATGGTGACACAGACGTACCTCTAGACAAATTGCGTCACGTCCGTTTCTGCGAAAAAGTGGCTGTTTGTTCAACATTCGTCGAGCCCAAGCAATTGCCTCCGACAGCAGCTGCAGCAAAATACCACTCAATGCGTGTGTATACTATCAGGTTCAGGAGTGGATGGGACATAAACCGTCAGACATGTTGCCTGAGAATTGGGGATGGGAACTCAGATGTGGTCGCCTATACCCCATTCTGACAGATCTACCACCAGCCCCTAAACACCTGCTAAGAATTATCAGGTGTAGCTGTAAAACTGACTGTGGGTCAACCCGGTGCAGCTGTAGGAAACATGGTCTGGAATGCTCTCCAGGTTGTGGTGACTGTAGGGGTGTGAGCTGCAGAAACTCTATGCGTGTTGAAGATGAAATGTAATATATTTGAGACAAGCAATGAATTCCAGTTGTTGTTTTTCTTACCACTCATTCAATTCAATTGGTGAATAGATCCTGCAAAGCTATGTGTTAAATGTGAGTGTATCAATTATTCACTGTTATTTACTGAGATCCATGCAATATTCGTTAATATTCTTGAAGAAGGTTAAATGGGATAAATCTTTACAAAAATGTGTGTCTTTATACAGTGTCTGGTATTCCGCATTTGTATGAACTGAAATGTAAATAAGTAGATCTACATGTATAAGTGCCGTTATGTATATAAGATAATTAAAAGTGGCAATAAGTATTTTTCATAAAATTGTATTTGACTTTTATAGATGCAAAAATATCATCTCACTCGGCTTACATAATTATGTTTTCCACATGCCAAATGACGATTTATAGATTGAAATAAAAGAAATTACAATACATGTCCCACTTTCTCATGTATACTAGTATACCTATAAAATCCCAAAGCCCCAAATCAGTGATTCTTTCTGCTTTAAATAATATTCCAAAATTAAGATTAAGTAATTGTAATGTGCTAGTCGTTGTACATTGTCCGGTTTTCGATCAGTCATCACGTTTTAAACATTTACTTATATTTATATTACTGTTAATCGATAAGCATTAAAATGGAAATGTTCAACAACTGTCAGTACGTCTAGGTATCATCAGATTATTGATATTGTTTGTCATTTGTGGAAAACAAAAAATTTGCTTAATGTCACGTTTGTAAACCAGTATTTAAATGCAATTCTGTATATTCGTATTGTTTATATTTAATTTAAATATTGTATATTTCAAATATTAACTACAAATCATCTTTATCATGCAAAATCAAAGCTTTTGAAATTGAATTTATGAAATAAATGCACTTATTCATGACATATTTCTTTGTAGTGTACTCTGTCAGTCACTTTAGGGAAGAACGAACATGCACGTGCGTTTTGGCGGGAAAAATACAATTTTCGTTCATTACACATTCCTATGTTTTTTATATCTTAAAGTACATACTATGAGGATTACAAAAAAGAAGAGTAAGCTTTTATTGCAATTTGTCCTAGGTTTGGCTATATTTGAGCCAATATGACTGGCCTATAATGCAATTAAGAATTAAAACAATATAATGCAAAGGTCTATGATATTTATAACGAATGTGGATTATTGTGTAACCAATTTTGATAAAAAAAACAATTGATGACTTGGCAATGTCTTATAATTAGCAGGGGTCATGACCTAAAAAGTTTTTTTTCATTTTCTTCTACAGCTCCAGGCCATTATTGCAATAGCTGACAGTGGTGAATTGTATGCAAAGATTTGTATATTCATTACTATATAATGTGTGTACAATATTAAAAAATAGTATGATCTCTCCACCACATTATTATATGTTGGATACCAGCAATTTATTTCCAAGCTACAAAACAAACACTTGCACATATATTACACGAAAAACATCTTTGGCATTTATTATCTATGCATATATTGTCACACTAACATTTTATAGCAAATAACATGTTTCTGTGCAACTGTGTGTTGCTCTTTCAACACATATATATAGCAGATTGGCAAAGTTAAGGTAACAACAAATTTTTAAACTGCTTTAAATTCGTTTCACTACCTAGATTCTTATTACTACATTCCATTATCTGACCATTGCTATAAAGCCCACTCCATAACATACCCCACTTATTATCTCCTGATGAGCTACAGAGGCCATGGCTTTATTTTTTTTTATTGTCGAAGAGATTTGTCCGACTCTTTTCAGAAACACTTAGCAATTACAGTTCATAGCTTATGCAGACACCTCTCTCTATAAGAAATACAAGATTAACCTAAATTTATTTACAATAGTTAATTCATATCAATTTATTTTCTAATATAGAACATAGACGAAATATATTCATACAAAAATCTACTTATTTGAAGTTTACAAAATGTCCGTCAGGTGCCTGGAAATCGCATCTATAGGCACTAAAATCCTAAAATTTCCTGGGGGGGCATGCCCCAAGACCCCCCTAGCCAGCTCGGCCACTTTGCGGCCTCGTACTGCGTACTACTTCTATATTCCTAGCTACGTCCATGGCGAGTCATTAAAATTAACACTGTTGTTTCATAATTTAATCAGATGGAAGTAAATGTCTATTTAGTTATTAGTGCTTTGTGTTTAGATTACAGAAAAATATAATATAATTAATTCATAATTTTATAATAAAATTAAAGTCGGCTTTTTTGGCTTTAGTTCATTAAAAGACTGAACGTTTTTGTTTGTAAAACGACTTTAACAACAACTCTAACAAATGCATGCTGCATGCAAAATATTTCGAAACTCATTTCAACTTAGATTTAGCTATGTAGCTATGCGTTGGCGATAATTGGTCACCAGCCAGTATGCAAGTCAAGACAAAATGGCAGGAAATGTATTCAATCTCGGCCTTGGCAAAGTAAATTTCTGACCTTTTATATCGTTACGGTAGACCAGTTTTTTTGTGATCTAAATATCATTTCAACGTAGCTTGTGTTCTAAAATTTACAGTTTGGTTATCAAAAGACATCATTATTTTCATTTTAGTCGTTTCCTTGACATGACAAAGCTTCAAAACGCCGTAGTCGCCGGCAAAATATGTCATTCTCACCAAAAAGCCCTTCAGACACTTCCACATGTTTGTCAGAGTTGTCTGTTGCTAGGGACGGTTGCCAGGGGGCGACTGGGTAACTAAACTAAAATGTGATGTGACTGCCACGTGTCACCCATTCCCAGCTTGGCTCGCCTGCTGTAGACACCTCTCCTCGCTACGCCTCAACGGATCTGCCTAAGGAAGTCCTGAGTAAGCAACCTTATGGGTGCTCTAACTTTACTTTCCTTTCTGGCTGATATCCAGAGCAAATCTATTCCAAATTCTGTAAACTCTACAACAACACCAAAATCCAACCACGACGCGAATTTTGACGCGAATTTTCCCGCGGTTCAATCAGAACACCATCCGGATGATAATCCAAACGGTAATTTCTCTCCTACCAATCAACCGCTCAACAAACGTAAGCGCGCTATTTCCCCGGCTAACAATGAGCACGCAGCTCACGCATCAACTCACTCAACTGAGCCCCCAGCTCACCAATTTCCTGCAACTACACCCAACATGTCAGGCTGACACGCGCATTCACCTGCAACAACACCTAATATGCTAAGCTTTGTAATCCTTGCTGCTACAGTGGGACAACATCTTTCAAAGGTGTTAAGCCGTGAGAGGATCGGCTCAGTCCTTAATAGCCAAGGCTTTTCTATACCCTACTCAAACAAATCTCTCAAAGTGGCCAACGCTGCAAAAAAACTCATCAAAATTGCTGGCCAAGATGTAGTATTTAAAACTCCAATTTGATTTTCGGAGTCTAGAGGAGTCATCAGTTTCTAAAAAAATAGAGCCATGGCCTCTGTAGCTCATCAGGAGATAATAAGTGGGGTATGTTATGGAGTGGGCTTTATAGCAATGGTCAGATAATGGAATGTAGAACTAAGAATCTAGGCAGTTAAACGATTAAAGCAGTTACAAAATATTTTGTTACCATAACTTTGCCAATCTGCTATATATATATGTGTTGAAAGAGCAACACAAAGTTGCACAGAAACATGTTACTTGTTATAAAATGTTAGTATGACAATATATGCATAAATAATAAATGCGAAAGATGTTTTTCGTGTAATATATGTGCAAGTGTTTGTTTTGTAGCTTGGAAATAAATTGCTGGTATCAAACATATAATAATGTGGTGGAGAGATAATACTATTTTTTAATATCGTACACACATTATATAATAATGAATATACAATTCTTTGCATACAGTTCACCACTGTCAACTTTTACAAAAATGGCCTGGGGCTGTAGAAGAAAATTAAAAAAACCTTTTTAGGTCATGACCCTTGCTAATTATAAGACATTGCCAAGTCATAAATTTTTTTTATTATCAAAATTGGTTACACATTAATCCACATTCATTATAGATATCATAGACGTTTGCATTATATTGTTTTAATTCTTAATTGCATTCTGGAAATATCAACAGTTCAGTTCAGTTTTTTAAAATCCCATTTCTCATAGGCTCCATTTCAATATTTGATAATATGGTAATATTCTATGAATAAATTCCTTTTTTAGAGTCAGTTTAAGACTAAAGCAGTCTCACACACAGTCTATAACACAGTGTTGCACAGTAGTTTGAAGTAACCTGAAACCTCTGTGTTGCTATCAGTTTTCATCCTTCTGCAAGGCAGTGGTCACCCCCAGGTCAACACAATGCAATTACATAACATGCAGACACTGGACTCACAGCCAGTAAAATTTATATGTTAGATGTTGTTTTTCCTACAATTAATTATTTTTCTATACTGGAGAAGAAGATGAAAATAGGTGTGGTGTCACAATCTCATGTAGCTGCTTCTTTTATAGTCCTATGTTATCGTTTCATCACTAGTCATATTCAGTTCACATATATCTCATATAAAATAATACAAATTTAATTCCTCTTCAAGTTATTCCTTCAAAGGGTATTCAGTAGTTCTCATTTCAAATAGATTCACATTAAACATGTCCATAATGTAGACATTTATCTTATTTCTTGTTCCTATTGAATACTGTCTGAAGTGCACATAAAATCTCAGAAATATGGTGTAAATTGAAATAGGCTTTTAGGTTATGATCCCTGTGACCCATATTTGGGGTCACAGGCTCACCAAATTTACAATTTAGAATCCCTTACAGCCAAGGAGTCTGTACATAAAATTTCAGCTCTCTACGTTCATTGGGATTTGAGAAGAAGATGAAAATAGCTTTTTAGGTAATGACCCCTGTGAGCCACATTTGGGGTCACAGGGTCACCAAATCTACAATTTAGAATCCCCTTCAACCAAGGAGTCTGTACATACAATTTCAGCTCTCTGGAGTCATTGGTTCTGGAGAAGAAGATGAAAATAGCTTTTAAGGTTATGACCCCTGTGACCCACATTTGGGGTCACAGGGTCACCAAATCTACAATTTAGTATCCCCTTCAGCCAAGTAGTCTGTACATAAAATTTCAGCTCTCTGGAGTCATTGGTTCTGGAGAAGAAGTCGAAAAAGCGAAAAGTTTACGGACGGATGGACGGACGCCATCCCATGCCATAAGCCCATCGGGCCTTTCAGGCCTGATGAGCTAAAAACGAGAACGATTT
Source organism: Gibbula magus (assembly GCA_936450465.1). NCBI lineage: Eukaryota > Metazoa > Mollusca > Gastropoda > Trochida > Trochidae > Gibbula > Gibbula magus. The sequence goes on along the minus strand of OW388292.1, from coordinate 56,460,336 downwards.
ATCAAATTACATTGAGGAAGCAAACTTTCTGCAAAACCAGCCAAAAATCCTTTTGGCCCGGCTCATTCAAAAAACGCTTCCCTCAGGTAATCAAATAAATACTCCCAAGGTTATTCTCACTTTCGGAACCCCTACACTACCCAATACAATCATTTTCGGCGCCAGTGCACGCACTGTGGAAACCTTACAAAAACCCATCACATATTGCACCAAATGCCTCACCTACAAAACACATACCAGTACTAACTGCAGGCGGGCGAAGAGATGTGCTAACTGCGGGGACAGGTCCTGCAACAGTTCAGATGAAAGTCTGAACTGTAACAGGTTCTGCGTTCATTGCAAGTCGCAAGAGCATCCCTCTCTTCACCCTTCCTGCCCGACTAAAGGCAACACAAAACGGCAGCAAACCAGCATGCACAAAACAAACCCACTAAACCACCTTCCCGCTCTAACCCTCCCGCTCCCCATCCCCCACCCTCTAACCAAAACCCACCCCTTAACCATCCCCCACCACACCCGCCCACCCAACTCACCCCACTTTTCACCCGCCCCAAACCTCCTAAACGCACATCCAAACCCAAATCCTTAGCCCAACGCACTCTTAACTATCCCCCACCCCCTCTACCAGCCACCCCTGTCCCAAACTCACATCCAACCCCTCCCTACTGACCAAGCCGAGTCCATGGACACGCAAACCGCCCCACCTAACCCACCTAATCCCCAAACCCAGCATGAAACCCAAACCACCCTCCCACAACCCTTCTCTCACCCCCTAACCAGCATGATACCCAAACCCAACCTCCACCTAACCCCCCCACCCAAACCGTACCCCCCCCTAACCCCCCCCCCCCCCCCCCCCTCCACCCAAACCCTACCCCAACCACTAATCACTTCCCCACCCAAACCTAATCACCCAAACCCCATCACTAACCCACCCCCCCCTCCACCTCCCAACCCCCTCCTCCCCCTTCCTCACAAACTCTCCCAAGTAACACACAAAACCCAACTAAAACCACCAATAACTCTCCCGCTCACCCTGCTAACATTCTACGCAAACCCAAACCTCCCACCTCTTCCACCCCCCACAAACCCGACTATGCAACTAACCTCATCGCGTTTTTTTCCATCGCTACCACCATGCGCAATTTTTCCTTAAAGCAAATGCACGGCTTGCTCCGCAAAGCAAAGCTCATAAATCTAAACTTTACTCAATTCAACCAAATCCTTAAACAATTTAAATAAATAAATCTCCAACTACCCTAAGTAACTATTCCTTAAACCAATAATGCAGCACAAACTAAATTCTTACTTTATATTCCATTGTTTATTATTCCTTATCTTTTCATTCATGCAAATTATACAATGGAATGCTAATGGCCTTTCGGCACACGGCCATGAGCTTAAAGCCAAAATTAAACTTAAACAACTTAACCCCCATATTATCCTCATACAGGAAACCCATTTCGGCCCTAGGTCTAAATTCCAAATTCCTGGATATAATTTAGTAAGGCTGGACCGGCCCAAACCCAATCCCGGTCCTCCCAGGGGAGGCCTAGCTATTTTTATCCAGGAACAATTAAACTACCAAAAACTAAATATTACCCTAAATTCATTAGAGGCACATGCCGTAACTATAATCCACCAAACGGATAGGGTTAATATTTACAATATCTACAATAAACCACGTTTGGCAATAAACCCAGATGACCTTCAGGCCCTTCCATGTACTTGGGCGATTACAATAGCCACCACCCGAATTGGGGAGTAAACGATAAGCTCGATCCCAACGGCAAAATAGTTGCCGATTGGGTCATAAATAACAATCTTGTAATCCATTACAATAATACCCCAACTAGGTACGATAGCAATTGGGACACTATGTCCGCTATCGATTTAACGATCACTACCCCGGACATCGCTATAAATACCGAGTGGCAGGTATCTGATGATCCGTGGGGAAGTGATCACTTTCCTATATTTATTACTCTAAATAATTTTCTTCCTACAAATCAACCAAATATTCCAAATTCCCCCCCAAACCCTAAATTCCATTACAACAAGGCTGACTGGGACAAATTTAATGCACTTTGCAATCAACTAAACCCAGCAGACCTTGAAAATAATGACCCCCAAACCTTTTCCAATAACTTCACTAACGCTATCATTAATGCTGCAAAACAATCTATACCATTCTCACCCCCCAATATTACCAAACCCTCAGTACCCTGGTGGACTGAGGAAATTGAACTTGCGCGCAAACAGCGTAAAGCGGCCTTTAAAAAGGCAAAGCGCAACCTTTCAAAATTACCTTATGCTAGGCAATTTAAAAACAAGGTAATCCTACTCATAAAACAAACAAAAACACAACACTGGGAAAACTTCTGCGAGGAGTTGAATGGCAAAGTCAATTCCAGACAAGTCTGGAATAAACTCAGAGTCATTCATGGCGGAAAATGCAGAAGTAAAATCCCACCCATAAATAACCTTAAAAACCCTAAAGATAAAGCTAACGCAATCGCATCACACTTTGCTACTGCAAGCAGCAACACTAATTACTCCCCGGAGTTTTTAAAACACAAAAATTACACCGCATGCACTGCAAAGCAACCCACAGATAACAAACCTATCAACAAAGCTTCACAATGGAGGAGCTTCATTTCGTAATTAATAATAGGAAAAAAGGAACAGCCCCAGGGCTTGACCTAACCACCTATCAAATAATTAAGAAGCTACCACCCTCCACCCTCTCTATTCTACTAAACTTATATAATACCATTTGGCAAGCAGGAAAGCTCCCCTCCAACTGGAAGGAAGCTTTAGTAATACCAATACCTAAACACAATAAACCCCCCGGGGACCTAAACTCCTATAGGCCCATCTCCCTCACCTCTAATTTATGTAAAGTAATGGAGGCAATGGTAAAACATCGCCTCCAAGCTCATCTAAACATAAAACCACTAAATAACGACCAGAGTGGCTTCACTCCTGGTCGTTCTACTCTAAACAATCTTGCTCGCTAAGAGCAAGATATTAAAAAATCACAAACACAAAAGCAATATACACTCGCAATATTCCTGGATTTTTCCAAAGCTTTCGATATGATGTGGCATAACGGCCTCAACCAAAAATTAACTAATAAAGGCCTTTCAGGCAACATAATTAATTACATCCAGGATTTCCTACACAATAGGCAAATAACTGTCGGGGTCGAAAATCAAAAATCAGATAACCATCTTTTGGAAAACGGCACCCCACAAGGCAGCATCATTAGCCCCACCTTATTCAACATAATGGTTGATGACCTTTTCGAAGGTATCAACAAAAAAATAAACACCTCCAAATTTGCAGACGACGGTGCCCTTTTGGCAAGTTGTAAAAACCCAGGTAAAGCTACTTCCTTACTACAAACCGCATTAAATAAAATCGGCCGCTGGGCCGATAAATGGGGAAAATGCCATAGGGGTAGTAATAAAAATAAAAATTCGCGCCCTATCTCCCCCAACCTTTATCTAAAAAATAATCTAATTAAATTCCAAAAACAAACTAAATTTTTAGGGCTAATCTTTGACGAGCATCTCACATGGGAAGCTCACGTCAAAGAACTTAAACTTAGATGCTCGAAAGACCTTAATGTCATGAGAGCAATCTCCGGCACAGGCTGGGGAGCAAATAGGCAAACCCTACTCAACCTCTATTCATCCCTTATAAGGTCCAAACTGGACTACGGCGCACCTATTTATAACACCCTTAAACCAACCCAAATAAATACCCTAAATTCTATCCAATATCAGGCACTTAAGGTAGCTATACTCGCACCCAAATGGGTACCTCACTTGAAGCTCTCCAAGCCCTAACTGGTGAAATTCCCCTCACTCTGAGACAGGACCAACTCACCTTAAACTTCTGGGCTGGATCTTCAGAGGACCCACTTATCAGGGAAATGCTTACTAGCACTACCTCTAAACTTAACACGGCAATTTTTAATAAATATCCAATTCGCGCACCCATTTCCCACCGCATCCAAACACATCTATCCCAAGCATATCCAACTCCCGCCCAAAATACGGTGCATCACCCTATCGCCCCACTACCCACCCCCAAAATAAACCTCCATCTCAGCAAAATTACTTTCTAAACAAAATCCTAAAATAGCGCATACCACCGCACTCAACTACATACAAGAACACTGGTCTGACTGGGGTCACATTTACACAGACGGGTCCCGTGACCCCGATGCACGCACAACAGGTGTAGGCATACACATGCAGCATCCCCAACAACTATCTTACTACAATAGGCTCCCTAACGACCAATCGGTCAACACTGTTGAGCTTATGGCCATAGCACTCGCTTTATCCCACCCAAAAACTAAAGATCAGGGCAAAATTCTTATCCCTCTCAGTGCCCTTCAGGCACTTCAAAACAAATCAACTAAAAATCGCCCTGATTTAATTTTAAAAATTCTCAACTCTATCCAAAATCTAAATAATAAAGGCAAGGCAGTAAAGCTCCTATGGGTACCAGCACACGTCGGCATATTTGGCAACGAAAAAACGGACAAAGCTGCCAAGGAGGACCTTAAACTACCAAATTTTCTCCCCCTTTTCCATTTGAAACAAGAGGCAAAAAGCCTATCAAAATCTCATGCAAAGCGAGCATGGCACCTGCAATATGCAAATTCCAGCAAGGCGCATCACACCAAACAACTTCTATCTAAACCCCTAGGTAAACAAAAAATCTACTCCAAAAATAAAAATATTGATAGGGCAATAATTAAGCTCCAAACGGGGCACACAAAATTAAATAACCATGTCCATAAACTTAACTTTACTAGCACCCCCGCATCATGCCCACACTGCCCACATGCAGAAACAATCCACCATATTCTTACTGAATGCCCACAGTATGCGGCCTTCCGCCAAATACTTAACTTAAAACTAAGGGCCAATAACATCCAAACAAATAACATACATCATATTCTAAACCCACACAATAACAATAGTACCTTCCAAGCGGTCGGCACTTACATAAACCAACATCCAAAATTAACCAATAAAACTACCCCCTCTTCCCCCCCCCCCCCCTCCACCCCGGCTTAACCTTACCTAGGTACTATTCCAAATTTCAAAATTTCAAAATTTGCCTCCACCTTTCGACCCTGGCATCAAAATTATCCTTTTTTTTGGAAACTTTCAAACTTTATTAATGGTCCGTATGACCCGAGTGGGAGAACAGCTCCACTGAAAACCGCTCGTTAAATCTCCGTAATCATCATCATCATCATCATCATCATCAGCCACGTGTATCAGACGTTGCTCTGGGACTGCCACATGGTAACCCAAAGACCACACTCATGACACGCTATCACTACCTCCACAAGTTTTAACAAAGCAACTGCACACTCAGCACTTGAAATCACAAGGAAATCATCTATGTATGCAATAACATTATATCCATATTTGGCACGATTATAGGTAAAAAAGTCCATCAGAAAAAAAGTCCTTGGAAAAAAAGTACTGGTAAAAAAGTCCTTGGAAAAAAAGTCCTATTATATAAAAATATGTATTAAAACAAAATAAATATATATTTTCGTCAAAAGTTAAGTATGACTTATGTTAGATTTAGTTGCCAAGTACTGTTTGCCAATTTAAATGTGATTTTAGCGGAGTGGGTATATCCTTGCATTTAGGTATTTACCAATTGGAATATGATTTTAGCAGAGTGGGTATATCCCAGGAATTAAAGGAAAAAAACCAATGAGATATTGAGATGATTAAATAAACTAAAAAATGTGAAATATGTATAAAAGTTTCTCCAAAAATGAAGTACAGTACTTAACATTTCATCGTGGAATTCATTCCAACCAACAAAAGTGGTTAGAAGCTTGTGTTAGACAGCCATATGTACACTAAACATGCAAACCGCATGCGAGGGATGGAACATCAAATTCTTCAACTTGGTCAGTCACCATCACCCATCAGACTAAATAAAGTATGCTAGTGAGTGTGTCCAGTTGTGCCAAGTCAAATGTTGTACTTTGTAGTATGATTTCTTGTCCAGTGAATGATATGTTTCCAATATGTGGAATCAGAAACCTGCATACCGTATGTAAATGATATATTCCTTTGAATAATACCTGTCCATCATGAAGTGAATAAATTTGATATTTGCAGTTGGATAAATGATTAAAAAACCAGAGGTCAAGTTCTTATTACTTAGTCAAATACATTGTTGTATTTATTTATTGTCTATAACATTGTTATATGGCAATAACAGAATGAAAAAAAAAACACAATATAAGTTTTTAGTACTTTTTTTCCGAGGACTTTTTTCCTAGGTAAATTTAGGACTTTTTTACCGATACTTTTTTTTCCGAGGACTTTTTTTCCGAACACCTTTGGCACACATGATCCGACACACTGCCGCACTAAGGCTTTGAAAATTTTTGGGGCTTTTGGAAGCTCCAAAAGGAAGCTTACTATCATACATGTCAACTTCCCAATGCAAGGCATAACTCTTGCCAGTCTTCATTACTGGCTGATTTAGGCCTTGCAGTATTTCCTTACAAAATCTGTGTTTAGAAATCCAAGCCTGCTATGCATTTCTGGTGCAGCGATTCACTGTTTTGACACAAGAAAGCGAGGGAAATACCTAAAGGGTTAAATCAGCCAGTAATGCAAACTGGCAAGAGTTATGCATTGCGTTTGGAAGTTGCATACATGTAGGCTTATGTGACATCACGGTCACCACTGAAACGCCAACACATACCCGTCAATTCAAAACTACTGGAGTGCAAGCTCACAGAACGATAAGCGCTTTTCAAGTCTAGTTTTGCTGAGTAGGACCCTGGTTTTATTACTCGCAAAGCATGACGCAAGTCCATGTATTCAGTGTGACAATTGGAAGTCAACTGGCAGAGTTGTGCTCAGAGATGTACACTTTCTCATTGAAACGTAATGGAGAATGATTTTGGATGATAAATAGAATCCCACCCTCGTGTCTTCTGATATCAAATATATATCAACACTCGTTGATAAAAGTAAAAATATCCTCAGCATTGCCTCGAATATTTGTAACTTTAATCAACTCGTGTTGATATATTTGATATCAGAAGTCACTTGGGTGAGATTCTCTATGTATTCAGTGTGACAATTTTCCATGTAACTCAGTCTGATTAAAATCGACCTTGTTCCGAGGAAAAATTTGCAAAATAATATAGGCTATCTACCAGGATACGAACAGGTTCTGTAGATTCCTCGCCACAAGGTCTGAGAACACCCCGTATAGGCGTGTGTTCCGAACCAGTTTAGCGCAGCCAAAGCCCAGTCAAATAGCTGACCAATCACATCATAGTTTTTAAACGGTCGCTGTTTTGAAAGCATTCGGAACAGACAAATGGATAGCTGTTTGGAGTTATCTGCCCCTAGCTTCTCGCACCGAAACCTTTTGTTGGACGTCTTGTGATTGGTTTACTGAATTGCGTTTGAACATGGGAGTCTACGGGCTGTCACCAGACGGTTTGGCGTGGAAACCTCCGAACGATAGGAGTTCGTATCCCGGTAGTTGCACTATTTTGCACATTTTTTCCGCGGAATACCGTCGGTTTTAATCAGACTGCCATGTAACTGTTCATGCCCCTTTGTTGTATTTTTCCATTGTCCTTTAGAATGCCACCAAGAGGACTATAATCACACATGGCTTCTTATTTGTCACAACATAATTACCCAGTTCAATCTCTTCCCTAATTTGTCTTTCTGTTAAGTCTCTAAGTTCATTAGCTGACCTATGATTTGCTGTAAACACAGGCTGAATGTCAACATTATCTGTCTCTACGAGTTTAAACCCATACTTTACACCATCTAAAATATAGTCTCTGTCTATATCATCTTTGGGTAACAGCTGGGACCAACCTCCATAATTTAGTGTATTCTTTGGGGATCTGCAAAGTTTTTTGCTTCTCCTTTGTATGCACTCTGATGATTCTGATAACTTGTGTTGGTGTTGGTAAGCAGTCAGGGACATGTCGGCTTTCCGTCTCGTTACAATGGGACGGTATGCCGTCTAAAAATTATTGTCTTATAAAGATGGCAAGCCGTCTATAAAACTTATTAGACGGTATCCCGTCTTAATGATTCAGGGAGAGTTCATTGTGTCTAATGTTTAAAAATTAAGACGGCATGCCATCTTCATATTTCACAAGACGGCATGCCGTCTCATATTTAAAAATATAACAGCATGGCTGTATTGAGCTTACTTGGGAGTAACCGACTGAGAGCGAGGTGTTCTAGTTAGAGCCCTCGCGCACGTGAATCACGAGGCCGAGGTGTTCATGTTTCACGTGCTCGATGGTTCATCTAACTTGAACCCAATCTCAACACTACATCAAACCACAAACAGAATTGACAACATTTTAGTTTTAGTTTCAGTTCTCGTTTGTTTGACATATTAGGGTAAAAGAGACGTGTCCTTGTCACAAAAAAGTGTCTATATTAGGCAGCTCACAGAAAGCATGAACTTATCGTGATGCACGTGGAAATGTACAAGTTGGTACTGTCAATGTCAATATCGTCAGCTTACATAAAATATAAAAACACAATACAACATATTGTGTTTATAAAAATGTGCTCTTCCATTTAAAGTTACTGCAGCGCGTTTAGTATACCCCTGACCTACAGTAATACCAATGATTCCGTCCGTCCGTCCGTCCTTCCGTCCGAAGACAATTTTTGTCCGATCGATTACAGAAAAACTATTCATCTCATCCTTTTCAAATTTGGTACATGTCTTCTTCACCACTAGGAGAGGTGCAGTGCGAAGTTGCAACCGAATTGATGAATTTTTGAATTTTGAAGATTTATTATATTTTTTTACTTCATCATATTCATAGCTAGAATGAATGAAGCTACTTCTGTGCTGTGATTTGTTGACTTTATCATTTTCCATTTCATGTAACTTTCATCGAAAGCTACTTCTGTGTTCTTGTTGATTTTACTATTTTATATTTCCACTGGTTATATTTTTGGAAAAGTTAAATTTTCTTTCCTTTCAGCCATAAACTGCCGTATATCTCTCACTGTGCCTTCAGGGGTGTGCTTCCATGTACCTGTTGTTTAAAGTCACTCGAATGAATCATTATGATGGAGTAATTTCCAAAATAAAGTTGAAATCAGTGGTAATAGCAGTAGTGTATTATGTTACCCATACCTTTTCAAGTTACTATTATTCTTATTTTTACTTAAACCAACTTTTTTACATGAAGATTGAGACTTGTCCTACCCTTTTTCACAAACAGTTTAATCTTAGCAATTACATTTCATGGCTTATCAATCCTTAGGTGTACAGACACTCTCTCTTTAAGTAAAATAAAAATGTCAAACTTTAACAGTCGGGGGTATTAGTGAGCCACGCTCACTTTTTTAGCTCATCAGGCCTGAAAGGCCCGATGGGCTTTTGGCATGGCATGGTGTCCGGCGTCCGTCCATCCGTCCGTCCATCCGTCCATCCGTAAACTTTGCGCATTTTCGACTTCTTCTCCAGAACCAATGACTCCACAGAGCAAAAATTTTATGTGCAGACTCCTTGGCCAATGGGGATTCTAAATTGTAGATTTCGTGACCCCGTGACCCCAAATGGGGTCACAGGGGTCACATCCTTAAAAACCTATTTTCATCTTTTTCTCCAGTTCCAAAAGGTCTAGAGAGCTGAAAAGTTGTGTGCAGACTCCTTGGCCAATGGGGATTCTAAATTGTAGATTTCGTGACCCCGTGACCCCAAATGGGGTCACAGGGGTCACATCCTTAAAAACCTATTTTCATCTTTTTCTCCAGTTCCAAAAGGTCTAGAGAGCTGAAATGTTGTGTACAGACTCCTTGGCCAATGGGGATTCTAAATTGTAGATTTGGTGACCCTGTGACCCCAAATAAGGGCCACAGGGGTCATTACCTAAAAAGCTATTTTCATCTTCTTCTCCAGAACCAATGACTCCAGAGAGCTGAAATTATATGTACAGACTCCTTGGCCAATGGGGATTCTAAATAGTAGATTTGGTGACCCTGTGACCCCAAATAAGGGCCTCACAGGTCATTACCTAAAATCCTGTTTTCATCTTTTTCTCCGGAACAAAAAGATCTAGAAGGCTGTGATATTGTATGCAAACTCTTTAGCTAATGGGGATTCTAACTTGTAAATTTGGTGACCCTGTGACCCCAAATATGGGCCACAGCCTAAAAAACCTTTGAAAATGAATTTTGAACTGATATTTTATGTGCACTTCATTCACTTTATTTGAAATGTTTGTCGACTTGAGATAACAATCTACATTGTGGACATGTTTGTCAAATTGATGTAATCAATGTGAAATGAGAACTATTGAATAGCCTATGAACTGAAAATTGTGACAAGTCATAAAGGACTAAATTGAAGAGGAGTTAAGAATTCTTTTATTTTACATGAGATATGTGAACTGCATATGACTGGTGATGAAATGATAAGATAAGATTATTTTCATCTTCTTCTCCAGAACGAAAAGACCTAGAAGGTTGTCATGTTGTGTAATGAGTCTTTAGCCAATGGAGATTCTAAATTGTAGATTTGGTGAAGCTGTGGCCCCAAATAAGGGCCTCACAGGCCATTACCTAAAATCCTGTTTTCATCTTTTTCTCCGGAACAAAAAGATCTAGAAGGCTGTAATATTGTATGCAAACTCTTTAGCCAATGGGGATTCAAACTTGTAAATTTGGTGACCCTGTGACCCCAAATATGGGCCACAGCCTAAAAAAAACCTTTGAAAATGAATTTTGAACTGATATTTTATGACACTTCAATCACAATGATTTGAAATATATGTCGACTTTAGATAACAATCTACATTGTGGACATGTTTGTCAAATTGATGAAATCAATGTGAAATGAGAACTATTGAATAGCCTATGAACTGAAAATTGTGACAAGGCATAAAGGACTAAATTGAAGAGGAGTTAAGAATTCTTTTATTTTACATGAGATATGTGAACTGCATATGACTGGTGATGAAATGATAAGATAATATTATTTTCATCTTCTTCTCCAGAACGAAAAGACCTAGAAGGTTGTCATGTTGTGTAAAGAGTCTTTAGCCAATGGAGATTCTAAATTGTAGATTTGGTGACCCAGTGGCCCCAAATAAGGGCCTCGCAGGCCATTACCTAAAATCCTGTTTTTATCCAGAACAAACTAGAAGGAATATTTTGTTCAGAATGTTTAGATGTTTGGGTGACAAGGCTTAGAACCGAGATTGTTTAGCCAAGGTGATTCTAAATTGTACTATGTACCATGAGATTCATGACATTGCCTGTTCTCTTTAAGCCTTATACAGTTAGATCAGTGCTGCCAGTGTTTAGTGCAAGCAAGAGTCTATTACATAATTTGGCGGTAAAACACAAAAAACACAGCTGGCTTGTAACCAGAGCCAAGGGGTCAGAATATTGCATAATCTCCTGTGTGTTGACCTTGCTGAGTGCTCTCTCTCAATTTCAAGAATAAGATTTGTCAGGGTTAGGGATCGTACATTATATTGAGACAACATATTTCTGTCTTCATCATCAAACAAGATAAACTCTGATGAGCTACAGAGCCCATGGCTCTATTTTTTTTCTTGAGCAGGGGGTGGATCGAGCTAGGGTCAGAATACCCCGTCTGTGTTGAGTTGGGGGGGCCCGAAAATCTTAGTCATTTTGGATGGGGTTTAAAGTGTGCTTCACTGATTATTTAAATTTAAAATCACGTGACCTTGCTTTGGGGCCCAAAAAAGTCAAATGACCTTACTTTGGGGCAAAAATGTCACGTGACCTTGCTTTTGAGACCAAAAAAAGTCACTTGACACAGGTGTGGCTGTAAAAAATCGATTTTATGTCAAGAAAATACACCAATTTGTACCTAGATCAAATCAGAAATGAACATTTGAAAATGTGTTTGAACTGAAACATGCACCTGAATAGAATAAGCAGCGTTAACATATTTTTAAAGGCGGAAATTTAAAAAAATTATAATAGAAATCATTCATTTTGAGAGAAAGGACAGTATGTCCTAGCTGTGAAAGGGACAGAGGCCTATACTCGCGAGAAAGTTGATAGTTAGCATATATCATATTCCTAGTGCTTTTGTTCTTAATATTTCGGATAATAATCATTAAAAGATTTTAATCTGCATATGCTGCGTTTACACTAGGCCACGATTAGTCCATAATGGCAACAATTTGGAATTTTTGAGTGCGTGTGTTAGGGTACTCAGGACCACATAGTTATGTCTCCCCCCGAAGGGTCGGGAGACATATTGGTTTTAGCTGAGTTCCCGTCGGCGTTGGCGTTGGCGTTGGCGTTGGCATTCCCATTTCGTTTCTGGAGCAGATCTCTAAAACTATGTGACCAATCATCCCACAAACTTGGTATACTGTCTCTCCATATCATGTAGATGTGCCTTTTGGGGGTTAGAGATTTTTTAAAATTTAAATATTTTTTTTATTTCCATGGCAACGATTTGGACTTATATTTTGTTTGCTACAATTGTGGAGTTGATAGGTTATTTATTCAAGTTGAATTATACAAAGAACATTAATGGTGCTTTATGATAGTATTGTTTAGAGGTTTGGAGCATTTGAGGAAGGGGGAGACATCTGTTTTTACGGGTAAAAACACTTTCTAGTTGTAATTGCAAAGGATCTGTATGAGCTTCAATATTTGCAGACAAGACAATTGAAGTCAGGATAAAATGGAAATAAAATAGGATTGAAATAAAGTCGACAAGTTTGACTAGTTCCAGAGCCTTAGAAAGAACATTCATATCTCAGTTTGATCATAATTAATCCTGAAATAGCATCCAAAATGATGTCGAAAATCAGGTTTTAAATAAACACTAGACATATTGTTTGAAAAATTACAATTCATAATCCAAGAGACCAAAGACTTTTCATTCTGTAGAAGATCATAAAATCATGACACCCAAAAGTTACCAAATCTATAAATTATAATCCCCACTTGCCAAGGTGCCTGTACACAGAACTTCAACTCTCTAGAGTTACTGGTTCTGGAGAAAAAGATAAATATAGTCCTTGAGTTTGTGGCCCCTGAGGACCTTATTAGGGATCAAAAGGTCACCAAATATATGAATCAGAATCTCCGCTTGCCAAGCTAACTGTACTAATGATTCCAGTTCTCTGGAATGAGTGGTTCTGGAGAATAAGACGAAAATAGGTTTTAATGCTGTGGTTCCTTGGGCCCTTATTAATCAAGATATCCATGATCTAAGGAGTGACAGTAGGAGTATGTACACAAGATGCCAACTGTCTGTAGTCACTACAGAGCTGGTTCTAGAGAAGAAAGACGAAATAGGTTTTTGAGGTCAGGTCTGATGAGCTAAAAACGTTTTCAGGAGTGGCCAATGTTTCCCTTACTAGGGGTCACATGGTCACCAAATGTACAAGTTTAATCCCAAATGTCTTAGGAGTTGATATTTCAACTTTCTAGCTCTTACTTCTGGAGAAAAAGCCTAAAATAGTTTTTTTGGGCCATGGCATCTGAGGACCACCAGGGCCACAAACTCTGCAATTTAAGATCCCCATTTGCTAAGGAGTATGTACACAAGATTTCAGCTTTCTTGGCCTTTTCATTCTTTTCACACTTTCCGAATTTGAAACGTATTAAAAACATCAAAGCACCCTCCTCCCACCAAACACAGCTTTGGATTCATTCTTTTCAATTTCATCTGAAAATTGGGGTTGCCATGTCTTATTTTCACTAGATGATGCTGTAGGATCAAAACTTTCATCCATATTAGTGTTAAAAATAGGGTGAGGACTCGTCATATTATCTCTTTCTGAAAAAATAGTATGAGAAAAGAAATTTTCTTCAAAATTGACACGTACTATTTTCTCCTAGAAAGCGCTATCGAAATTTGTTTTCGTGGGTGAAAAGTGGGGGGGCCGTGCCCCCCCAGTTTCAGAAGTGGGGGGTGCCCGCCCCCCCCTTTTCCTACGCCATTGTTCGTATCCCAAAAAATCAGAGAATTCGTACCCACTTACTTCTTTTATAGATAAATAGGAGAGGCAAGACAATAATATTGCTTTTGTATGATGTTAACATTGAAAGATCTGAGTTTGCGCATGAGATGAAGACGCTGCTGGCATTTGTTATACAGAGCTTTAGTGTTAGACTTCCAGTTTAACTTAGAGTCAATGAAGGTTCCTAGATACTTGTATTCAGACACAGTCTCAACACGTTCACCTTTGATTATCACTTGAAGCATGTCACTTGGGTTACTCCGAAAGTCAATTACAAGTTCTTTGGTTTTTGAAACATTTAAAAGTAAGTGATTGTCATCTCACCACGTTATGAAATTGTTTATATCATTTATAAAACGTTCTTCAGAAATTCTGTCATTTAATTTACCAACAATTGCTGTATCATCTGCAAACTTTATAGTGGAGCAGTTTGAATTAGAGCTTACACAGTCGTTAGTGTACAGAGTGAACAGGACAGGTGACAGGAACTGGGATAATCTCCGATGTTTTCCAAATGGAAGGAATAACGTGTGTATCCACTGAACTAGAAATTACTTTCGTATTTGAGTCATTTTCACGAAGAGTGTAAATTTAGAAAGATGAAAAACAAAATCCAAATGAGGGGTAATGATGAATTTGTTATTGATTATTAATATACATTAACTCAGGGTAATGAATTTAAAAAATGCAAGCTTAACCTTTTATAGGATTTTTTTAATAGAAGGTTTTGAAACATTATTACGTCATAATTGTCCTTACTGTTACCACTAACAAAAACGGTGAAAAAAGAAGTTCCATTTAATTTTCAGAAATATACTGTTGCAAAAAGATTAGTAAGTTTTTATATATTCTTTTAAATGAAAACAAAAATTGGACTGATGAGAAACTTTTGAAATTCAAAATTTAAAAAAATTATCTCACGGAAAATAATGGCGAGCAAACAGCAAAGTTACTATTTTTTCAAAGTAAAACTTATTTACCAAGCTCCTTCAAATTTGAAAATCTTTAAGTTGTATGTAGATATAGAAATAAACCTATTTTAGAAAATATTTCACACAAGTTTTCAAAATATTAAATATTTCTCCGGTTTATAGTGAAGGATATTGATGGTAACAGTAAGGACAACAATGGTAACAGTATGGACAGGGAGTAAAACTTATTTCATTTATTTAAATGTAAACTTAAAGAAGAGCAAAATACTATTTTGTTGTGCCCAGTTAATATGAATAAACACATACAAAGACATTTTGTCAAGAAAAATTGATAAAAAAAAACCCTTAAGAAAGTTCTAAAATTTCAATGTAAGGTGAGTTGATGTTTAACACCGCTTTCAAGAGTATTTCACTTATATCGCGGCTGCTAGTATTATGGCAGGGAGAAAGCCCGCAACGCCATGTGTTTTGAAAAGAATTGTCCATACTGTTACCGTTAAATTTCCATACTCGCTGTTACCATAAACACTTGTTTCATTGACAATTAAGATTCAAGTTGATATTTTTCAGCAGAAAATTAACTTTTCAATATGTTAATCATTAAAAGTACATAAAAAGTAAATATTTTTAAAAGATTATAACAAATACAAATGTTCATTGATTGTAAATATGTTTGTCCATACTGTTACCTTTTATGTCCATACTGTTACCAAAACTGAAAACATTGATGACCTTTTTATGTTTGTTTATGTTTAATAGAATTATCCTATGACAAACAAAACTTATATTTTAAAGGTTATGTTTAGCATGAAATGTGAATAATAGCAAATAGCATCCATTTTAACATTTTTTAGAATCTTGTCTCTACTGTTACCAAATTTGTCCATACTGTTACCGGTGAAGGAAATCAACAACAATCTTTTGTGAAACACTTTTTTTTTCTTAGTCATCTCGATCTGAAATGTTTTCATATGTTTTTCTCCAGAAAATAAATGATGGATTTTAAGACACATTGATAACTAAGCCTTTAAGATCTGTTTTGAAGAATAATAATTCCATACTGTTACTGGAAATGTCTTTACTGTTACTTTTTATAAGGTAACAGTAAGGACAGTAACAGTAAGGACGAATCTAATGAAAATATTCAATATTTACTTAATGCTCCCTTCAACTCTTAAAAAGCAAATGTTTTCAGTCATAGATAAACAAGTCAATTTACATGCAAATCTTGTTTTTAAAGAAAAAATATGTTTAATAGCCTTAAACATGGTAACAGTAGGGACATTAAAATTTCCTACGATCAACTTTCCACTTACTTGAAATCAAGTTATGACTTCAGTTCAGTTCAGATATAAAAAAATATGCTGCACACCATAGTCAGGACAGAAAGTAGGAGGTTCAAGACAGGAAGTGACTCATCTCTCTGACCAAGGGAGGTATCATTTAAAAATATTTTAACTTCTGGTAACAGTAGGGACATTTTTTCGTGGGACACACATAAATTGGGTAAAATATTTAAAAGTAATAAAAATATTTTTTGTTTCAAGATAGGTTTCACTTGATGGGTTCTTAATCACTAATGGGAACACCTTTTTTCAAACATTTACTGTCAAGTTATCATTTTAAAACGATGTTAAAACTTGAAAATTTACCTTGGGACAAGCAATTTTCATCAAAATGGCACCTTAAAACATCTAAAAAGAAAAAAAATATCAATGAAAATTTTAATTTCTTTACTCTCATATGTACATTCAATAGTGTTTTTTATCATCAATACTTAAAATAGTAAAAATAACAACAAATATACATTTTCTATTCCGGACAGAAATTTACACTCTTTGTGAAAATGACTCATTTCGTATTCGTATTGTACATGCATCGTCATCCTTTATTTAAAACATTTGAACAATTTACAGAATAAATACAGAAATACTCTCATAATATCATCCTTTATTTGGAAAACATTTGAAATGGTAATATTTTTATTTATTACATCCATCTACATTAAAAACCTTTAATTATCACATCATTAAAAACAGCTCATTTCAATACACATGCACATTCAATACAGCACTAATCACAAAAAGCACTAACAACTCGTAGCACTAAAATCACAGGATAGTTCAGGGAGAGCAACTGGCCCTTTAATTTATACATTATTCTTGATTGATAATAATATAATACATTAGTTGGATTTATATTATTAATACATCTAATACCAAAAATAAAAAAGTGGGTACGAGTTCTCCGGCGGATTTGGGTACGAGTTCTCTGATTCTTCTGGGTACGAGTTCGTTTTGGTGACGAGTTTTCCTACAGCCATTTTCAAATAGGC
This sequence comes from Gibbula magus, assembly GCA_936450465.1. Lineage (NCBI taxonomy): Eukaryota > Metazoa > Mollusca > Gastropoda > Trochida > Trochidae > Gibbula > Gibbula magus. The sequence continues at coordinate 56,443,037 of OW388292.1, read as the reverse complement.
CTACCCCAATAATAGGGACGCTTTTGTTGAAATACATTGTATAAACAATGATTTTCCTTACCATGTCATATATGTCATTTGTCATATTTTCTGTAGATATGAATTTTAGGCCTATATATTTTAGGATACTTGCCCAGTTTTACAAAAACATGAAAATTATATAATTTGTTTACTAATTTGCTCATCATGAACAGATGTGAAAAACAAGATGAATTCTATGTCCTGTTATGTTGGTAAAAAAAACTATATGTGGTAAAAAGTGAGGTTAAAAGTTAGAAATTCTTGCCATTTAGGTAGTGAAGAAATATAACATAAATGGTTATATTTGGGATAACACTACCTCCCTTCAATCGGACCAAGTCCCATGCGGGATTCGAACCCACGCCCTCAGAGTAAGGCAACTATCGCCAGTATTGGCTGTACCAACAGCTTACCACACAACCATTTCGCCTCGAAGAATGTGTACTATTGAAGGTAGTGTTATCCAAAATATAAACATAAACAAGAAACAAATTGGTGATTATTCAAACCTTGCCTGCATAACTTAGGTTTTGTGATGTATGAACATAGGTCATAAGTGTCATCATTGATGTCCAAAATTTACAGTTTACAAATTTATTTATTTTCATAATTTTACTGAAGATGTCAACCAGAAGATGTAGAGTTGTCTCCCTTCTACTGATGCTGATGTTGAGTGGCTGTTGGACTGTCAGCAACGATGAGGAACTTGACCCCTATGATATGGAAAATTTTGATCCCAGCTCAAATTCCATGAATGGAAAAGTCAGAATTGTATGTGAAAGATCTTCATGCAAGATTTGAACTTTGACTTTGTAAACCTTCATGGCATCCTGAATGATCTACCGGTAGTTATACCCCCGACCTAAAAAGTTTGGGGGTATACAACTTCCAAAGGCAAGGCATAACTCTTGCCAGTCTGCATTACTGACTGATTTAAGCCTTGCGGTATTTCCCTTGCTTTGTTGTGCATTGATAGTGAATCGCTGCACCAGAAATGCATAGTGGGCCTGGATTTCTAAGCACAGATTATTTTCCTAAGCACAGAAAATACTGCAAGGCCTAACTCAGCCAGTAATGGAGACTGGCAAGAGTTATGCCTTGCATTGGGAAGTTGGGGGGTATATATAGTAATACCAACAATTCCGTCCGCCCGAAGACAATTTCTGTCCGATCGATTACAGAAAAAATATTCATCTCATCCTTTTCAAATGTGGTACATGTCTTCTTCACCACTAGGAGAGGTGCAGTGCGAAATGTAAACCGAATTGGTGAATTTTTTATTTTTTGGCGATATTTATATTTTTTATACCCCCGCCTTACAGCGTAAGCGGGGGTATATAGCGTTCATTCTTTCCGTCCGTCCGTCCATCTGTCCGTTCGTCTCTCAAACTATACATGCTAGCATCACCAAACTTCATACCTGTGTCAACCATGATCCCTAGTTGTGCCTTTTGAGGGTAAGAACTATTTCTGAATTTCATTTTTTTGGTTTCCAACGAAACGTGACTAAAAATGACTCTTTGAGGAAGTCAATTTGTGCGAAGCAGATCTCCAAAACTATGCATGCTAGCTTCATCAAACTTCATTCACATGTCAACCATGATCCCTAGTTGTGCCTTTTGAGGGTTAGAACTATTTCTGAATTTTAATTTTTGCGGTTTCCATGGAAACGTGACCAAAAAGTACTGAAAAGTGACTCTTTGAGGAAGTCATTTTGTGCGGAGCAGATCTCCAAAACTATGCATGCTAGCTTCATCAAACTTCATACAAATGTCAACCATGATCCCTAGTTGTGCCTTTTGAGGGTTAGAACTATTTCTGAATTTTAATTGTTGCGGTTTCCATGGAAACGTGACTAAAAAGCGACTCTTTGAGGAAGTCATTTTGTGCGGAGCAGATCTCCAAAACTATGCATGCTAGCTTCATCAAACTTGATACACATGTCAACCATGATCCCTAGTTGTGCCTTTTGAGGGTTAGAACTATTTCTGAATTTTGATTTTTGCGGTTTCCATGGAAACGTGACTAAAAAGTACTAAAAAGTGACTCTTTGAGGAAGTCATTTTGTGCGGAGCAGATCTCCAAAACTATGCATGCTAGCATCACCAAACTTCATACACATGTCAACCATGATCCCTAGTTGTGCCTTTTGAGGGTTAGAACTATTTCTGAATTTTAATTTTTGCGGTTTCCATGGAAACGTGACTAAAAAGAGACTCTTTGAGGTAGAAGTCATTTTGTGCGGAGCAGATCTCCAAAACCATGCATGCTAGCTTCATCAAACTTGATACACATGTCAAACAGGATCTCTAGTTGTGCCTTTTGAGGGTTAGACCTATATCTTAATTTTATTTTTTGCGGTTTCCGTGAAAACGTGACATAAACAGGGACTCTATAGAGAAGTCTTGTTGTCCGGACCCTATCTCCCATACTATGCATGTCAGCTTCACTTAACTTGATACAGAGGAACCATGATCCCTAGATGTGTCTTTTGAGGGTAAGACCAATATGCAAATGCTATTTTTGGATGGTTGCTATGGAAACATGACTTCAACAGTGACTATGTAGAAGTCAGTTTGTCCTAAGCATATCTCCTGTACTACATTTGAAAGCACCACCAAACTTGAAACACATGTCAACCATGATCCCTAGATGTGCCTTTTGACAACTGGACCTTAATTATATAGCTTACATCTTCCAATGTTATGTAGAAACATCTGAAGCTATGTGATCCACTTCATCAAACTGTATTGAAATGTTAATCAATAGCCACAGATTTATAATTTGCTTATTTGAAACTTCTTTGACCTAAGCGGGAAGCGGGGGTATGTGAGCTTTGCTCGCTTCTACACTTGTTAACTTAGTCATATTCTGAGCATTTTTTGTCCGATTGATTACAGAAAAACTATTCATCTCATCCTTTTCAAATTTGGCACATGTCTTCTTCCCCACTAGGAGAGGTGCTTTGCAAAATGTAACACGATTTGGTGAATTTTTGTATTTTTTCACTTCGTCATATTCGGAGCTAGAATGAATGAAGCTACTTCTGTGTTGTGATTTGTTGACTTTATCATTTTTCTTTTTCATGTAACTTTTATCAAAAGCTACTTCTGTGTTCTTGTTGATTTTACTATTTTATATTTCCAATGGTTATATATTGGAAAATGTTAAATTTTCATTCCTGTCAACCATAAACTGCTGTATATCCCTCACTGTGCTTCCATGTACCTGTTGTTTAAAGTCACTCGAATGAATAATTATGATGGATTAATTTTCAAAATAAAGTTGAAATCAGTGGTAATGGCAATAGTGTATAATGTTACCCCCTACCTTTTCAAGTAACTATTCCTACTTTTACTTAAACCACCTTTTTTACATGAAGAGGCTTGTCCTACCCTTTTCACAAACATTATATTCTTAGCAATTACATTTTATAGCTTATCAATCCTCAGGTGTGCAGACACCTCTCTCTATAAGTAGAATGAAAATGTCAAACTTTAACAGTCGGGGCCATGCTCACTTTTTTGCTTGTTTAATTACTAGAAATTGAGAATGCATGAATGATTTTACCTCATTTTATTCACTATTCACATTATTTACCTATTATAAAGCTCAAATCATGACACTCTTCAGTTAAAGCCACAGTAGCACACTTTTTGCATGTTATAATTGTTACAATTTGCCAAATATAATAAGAGTTTATGCAATATATCATATATTTACGTTAGAGGGTAAACATTCCTATAATCTGTCGTCATAGAAAAAGGTGTTACAAACTTACATAAAAAGCAAAAACTGCGGGTGGCCAAAATGTGCTACGGCCCCTTTCAGTTATTAGCTTTCATGAAAAACATCGGCAGTCGAACACCCAGACACTGGGGACATTATCTAGGAAGTGTTGAATTAAAAGTCATCAATGAAGTTTCACATTTCTAGGATCCAGAAAAACCTATAGCTGATACGAAGCAAAATGTGGAAGAAAGTTTACCAATGCCAGACATTCCGAAGGACGAGACAGAAAATCCTACCAAGACAGGAAGTAACCCGGATGTGTGTCGGCGAGATTCTTCCCCCTGTCCGTCACTGTTTCGACAGTATGTGAAGACTCTGTTGTACCATGTGAAGGGAAAGGTGGGTTGATATTTAGATATATAGTGATGATAACAGTGCTGTCACCATCAATAACACAGATAGTGATAGTGGTCTGTTTTACTAGTGTGGCTTTATTAAGGATTTTATACATTTCTGACTTTGAAAATTACAATAAGGGGTGTCATTTACATCCCAATTTATGTCAGCATTTCAGCCAAATAAACGGGTGGATACACAGTAGGGTTCAAGAGTGGGCACCCCTTTTCAGCCCTTAGTACTGAGACCATTATTATCCCCCGCCACGAAGTGGAAGGGGGATATAGGTTTGGGCTCCGTCCGTCCGTCTGAGATACACACAGCTTTTCTCAGAAACCGTTTAAGATAGGGTTACCAAATTTTATGAGTTGCTTGAGGGCATGAATACCTTGATGGAGTTCGAAAATGAGAAGCGTGCAATTATTTTTTCCAGAGTAATTGCCCTTGTTCCATTGTTTTGGACTTTGTTCATGGTATCTCCAAAGGGGACAGCTTTTCTCAGAAAAAGTTTAAGACACTGACAGGGTTACAAAATTTGATTTGTTGCTTGAAGGCATAAATACCTTGATGGATTTCGAAAATGAGAAGCTTGCAATTATTTTTTCCAGAGTTATTGCCCTTGTTCCGTATTTTTGGCCTTTGTTCATTGTATCTCCAAAGGGGACAACTTTCTCAGAAACCGTTTAAGATAGGGTTACCAAATTTGATTTGATGCTTGAAGGCATGAATACCCTGATGGAGTTCGAAAATGAGAAGCGTGCAATTATTTTTTCCAGAGTTATTGCCCTTGTTCTATATTTTTGGCCTTTGTTCATTGTATCTCCATAGTCAACAGTCTTTCTCAGTAACTATTTGAGATAGGAGAACCAAAATTGGTGTGTTGCTTGAGGGTAAACATACCTTGATGGAATGAAAATGAGTAATACACAATTATTTCGAATTATTGCCCTTTTTCCAACTTCTTGGCTCTGGCGGGGGATGTTGATGACTATGTCTTCTTGTTTATTCCTGGAAATGGGCAAAAAGCTGTATACGCCCCTGATAAACATGTTTAAAAAAGAGCAGACTGGGGAGATACCATCCAACGAATCACCCAACTCGGGCTGTATGCAACAAGTTTTTATTTGTTAGGTTCCAGGTGCCTGCAAAACTTAACAAATAAATACTTGTTGCGATACCATCCAATATATCACACGACTCTGGCTACACCTGTTTCCCGGAACTGGAGTCATGTTATTCGTTGGATGGACCCTAAGGCCCTCTGATCTTACCTTCTAATGTTCTCCATTAGCTTACTATCCTTTAGTGGATCCTAGTTACCCACTCTGCATGCCCTCCTGACCATCATCGTGGAAAGCGCCATCCCAACTTTACATTCTAAAAATGTCAGTTTCAGCTTAATATTTCAATCAATGATATTTCCCCGCAGGTTTACTCTGGTGCAGAAGATCTCAACCTGAGAGTGAAGTTGACAGTAGCTGAGGTGGAATATTTAGAGAAGTTCACATCCTCAAACAGCGCCGACAAAGATGTCCGTTACATCCATGAGATCCTCAGTTCTATCATTCAGCTTGCTTCAGAGGTTCAACATGGAGACCCGACTGTCAACAGACTCTGGATCGAGAGTATCGTCGGCATGCCCCTGGAAAAACTTCTTATGGTAATAGTTTCAAACACTTTCTGATTATATTGTAACGGAATTCAGTCGATCAGTTTATCCTAATTTCTGAAATCGTTGTTACTTCCTGGTTCACCGTATGTAACCTTGACCTTCATCAGGGATTAGTGTAAACAATTATGTTTTGCTTGTAAAACGTAGACCAAGTAACCTGTCACTTAGTGCATGTGTAACATTTAGCTTTTCTAAAGTAATATGCGTCTAATTATGTCGTATCCCTACCTCAGATAAATTGTAAATCCATCGCGTACAATTCCTTGTTGGGTGCATTCCGGCAATTCCGACTCTGGCAATTCCGATTCCGGCAGATCCGAATCCGACAGATCCGAATCCGACAGATCCGAATCCGGCAGATCCGATTCCTTTGAATCCAGATCCGACGGATTCTATATATAGTAATGTTAGGTTGAGTGAGAGGACATTCCAAGACATAAATCCAATTACAGTTCAAGTTCAAGTTCAAGTACAAGTTCAAGTTCCATTATTACAGAATTTACACAGAACAAGCGTCACCCTGCATTACTATATGTATTGGTAAGTGGTGTGTGTAGTGACTTAGTTTTAGAGTACGTTCGTTTCCATAGCTTTCTGCACTGTTTGATATATGGTCTGCTCTCACGGGATGTATACTCGGGTCAAATGATCTCTCATTTCCTATGTGAGGGGGGGATCTCCATAAACTCCAGTTGTAGTGTTTATTTGTAGATCGATCATTCATGTTATGTCAATGTGTTGTTGGGGCCTCGTCCCCTTGTAGGAATCAGCTGATAGGTCAACTCCGGAATCACTTCCGGGTCATGGGTCAATACTTCCGGGTCACAATTGGGATGTTTACTTCCAGGTTTGGGTGGTTGATAGGATAGCTTCATGGGTTGTTCTGGGTTATATTTAAGGGGGATATATTGTAAATATTAGCGTTAGTTGTTTATTAATTTCTTATATTAGATCCGTTATGTGCGTGGTTAACTTTGGTGGATTATGATGCGGTAAGTATACCAAGTATTCAAGCAAGTCAAGGAATCCCAGTACAGTGCAAGTACAGCCAAGTTCCAGCACCCAGCTCGCGCAGATTGTATCTACCTTGTTATTTACTGAATAAACTTTATTAATTGAATTCTTTTTGTTGTGTCCTATATCTGCATGCTTGTTTATTGTTTGCATGGTTTTGACTCGAGTGCTACTGAACCTTGTGATATACTTTCACTGAACTACGTCTTCCGAAACTGGTAATTTACTTTTGTCACATGAGTTGTGACTGGTGGCAGCATACGTTACTAAATTAACATAACCTTAACTGGTCCTTAGTCGCCTTCCATTACAATATTATATAACTCAGACATTATGTCAAAAACTAAAAAATAGAAAATATTTTTATCCCGATTAAACATTGGCATTCTTAGGTGCTAGAGCTACCTGCAATAAAAGACTAAGAGTCCTACTAGAAATTGCTCCTGGCAATCATATTTATTTCAAAAGAGATTGTGATACTTTCAAAAGACATTATGGCAAACATAAAAGCATAAAATGTTTTTCCCCATTTTTAGGTGCTATAGAGTCATATTGGAAGTTGAAAATTTCTGATTATATAATTTCCAATAATCACAACTCTTTGACAAAATATTACTGGAGTTGGGAAAGATTTTTCATTTCTCTCATTCTCTTCTTTTATTGCAGATTGTGGCTTTCGTTTCAATTGTTTTGTTTTTCGGAGAAACCAAAGTGTTCCACTTTTCATGGCGAAAAGTGGCCATCATAATGGTCTTATTTTGTGTGATAAGCTTTGTGATAAGCTTCTTCTGTCAGTGGAATGAACTTTACAAGGTGAGTGGTTGTCATGGTAACAAATAGACAATTAAGCAGATGATGAGACTTTGAAAGGGAAAAGCTGTTAGACCTTTATCTCTCAACAGGTGCATAGTGCAGTCAACTTTGAACAACTTTGTAATGCTAGCCTCCGTGATGTAAGTGAAATACTCCTGAAAGTTAATTCCAAATCACCTCTCCTCACTTTGTTGTTTCTCTTTTAAAATGTTTGATTCAGTAGAAATGTATGAATTATGTATGAATTTTATCTGGTGAATTTTGCCATAGGTTTTGGGAATTTTCAAATTTTCAGAAGATTTAAGTTAATGTAATGTTACTGGCATGTGAATATGTAAATATTGGCAGTTATAATTAACAATAAATCCTCAATGACCCCTTTCCTGACTGGAAATGTTATATATAGAAAATTCACTACCAAAGACAAAATCTTCATCCACGTTGCGTTATTTTGCTATAAAAACTTTTCAATATGTACTAACCAGATGATAAATGTTTTACATTTTTGGGAAGGAAATTTGTACCAGATTCTAATAATTCTATCTTTGCTTTGAGCTGTGATTAACTTAGTTACAGAAAGAAGAAGCACGGCAGCACATGGAGATTATGAAGGACATGCCAGAAGAATGTCGTAAACGGGAGAAACATGAGAGTTTTGTGAAGACAATGTTCTTGTCATTTAAGAACATGTTCACTTTTAACGATGATGAGTGTTTGAAGTATTACGAACACATGCGGATAGATCTGTTCTGGAAAGTCACTCCGACACAGGTAAGAGTTGCCTCCCTTACTGCCAATACCCACTGGTAACTACTAAAATTATGACCTATCAGGTCTTTGAAGGGCATTTAGAAGTGGTATACATAAGAACATGAAGATTTTCTGGATAACAACTTCTTTAATGTGAAAATACACGACGTTTCGGAGTACATACTCACTCCTTCATCAGGTGGAATGTGGTATTGGCACCAAAGATAAAGTCTCTATAGTTTATTGCAATGACAACGGGTTTACTCTATTGTTTGAGATGTTTATATCACAGCTTATGAAGTAACAGTATAAAGTGTTCCATCTATCTGTCCTTTTGTTCATCTTGAAACATTGTCCAAGCATATACAGTACCGGGTATATGCTTACTTTAATTGGATAAGAACAATTTATTAGCTGTGTAAAGTAGCCGGGTATAATATGTCTATCCTTTGCTCTGTCTGTCTCGAAACCATGGCTGGAACATTCATATCTCCCTATTGTACAACTATACACCAAACTTGATACACATGTCAACCATGACCACTAGATTGTGTGGGTCATACCTGTATCTGAATATATTTGTGTAGAGTCTATGAAAACATGACTTAGTGCAATGTCTTTATGATTTTTGTTCTTATTCTGTCTGAATCATCCTTCTGTGTTAATCAATACATGTGATTTTGCATTCCTTTATCTTCTTTGATCAAAGTGAGAATCAGAGATATTTGAGCTGTGCTTGTATCGAAACCTTATATATATATCCAATCATTGACCATGTAGGGTGCTGTTCCACCTGTTCCGTCCGTCCGTAAACTTTTCACTTTTTCGATTTCTTCTCCAGAACCAATGACTCTAGAGAGCTGATATTTAGCAGCTCCGACTTAGTCGGAGTTGCTATCAGTTTTTGTGCAGTTTCCGTCGTCGCCGTCGCCGCCTGCGCGTTTTGTATTTTCTATAACTTTTTTCCTAGAAGGTTTTGAGAACTCATATACATAACTTCTTACTTATGCCCCTGGGGAATTTTTTTGACATGTTCACATTCAAGGTCAAAGGTCAAGGTCACGAGTTCTGAAATTGCTAAAAAAATCCATGTAAACACGATAACTTGAAAAATATTTGTGCTATCAGGCTCTTATTTGGTGTATATCAACTATGGAGAAAGGCCAAGATTTGAAAAGGTTTTCGCTAACATCTGTCAAAGTTCAAGGTCACAGCAAGGGCACGACTTAAGCATGCTTCTGCGAAAATGTCTTATTTCAACTATTAACACTTTGAATCATTAAATGATTGTTATACAGAATGAAAAGTGATCACTAATTGTGTGACCTTGAATTTTAAAGGTCAAGGTCACGAGATAGGATCAAGATCACCAGTTCTGAAATCACTAAATAACTTTTTTCCATGAAGGTATCAACACCTCATATATATAGCTTCTTTCTTGTACACCTGGGGAAATATTTTGACATGCTCACATTCAAGGTCAAAGGTCAAGGTCATGAGTTCTGAAATCACTACAAAAATCCTTGTAAAGACGATTACTTCAACAACTTCTGTGCTATCAGGCCCTTACTTGGTATATATCAACTATGGAGAAAGACTGAGATTTGAAAAGGGTTTTCGCTAAAATCTGTCCAAGGTCAAGGTCACAGCAAGGTCACAACTTAAGCATGCTGTTGCGAACATTCCTTATTTTAACTATTAACACTTTGAATCAATACATGATTGTTATACACAATGAAAAGTGATCATTGACTGTGTGACCTTGAAGATCAAAGGTCAAGGTCACGAGATATGGTCATGGTGACTAGTTCTGAAATCTCTAAGTAACTTTTTTCCAAAAAGGTATTTACACCTCATATACATAGCTTCTTTCTTATAAATCTGGTGAATGATTTTGACGTGTTCACATTCAAGGTCAAAGGTCAAGGTCATGAGTTCTTAAATCACTACAATAATCCTTGTAAACACGATAACTTCAAACATTTTTGTGCTGTCAGGCTCTTATTTGGTATATATCAACTATGGAGAAAGACCAAGATTTGAAAACGTTTTCGCTAATATCTGTCAAAGTTCAAGGTCACAGCAAGGTCACAACTTAAGCGTGCTATTGTGAATATGCCTTATGTTAACAATGAACACTTTGAGTCATTGCATGATTGTTATACACAATGAAAAGTAATCATTGATGGTGTGACCTTGAAGGTCAAAGTTCAAGGTCATGAGATATTGGTTAAGGCCATGTTAATCTTTTGATCCAATTTTGAAATCAGAAATAGGTTTTAAGAACAAAGTTGTGAAAAGTGACCCCAGTGATGATTCAACTTGTTAGAATAACTTGAATAATGAACAAATTTTTGTCCAAAAAAAATCCCATTTTATTTATGCTGAGGAGAAGGCAGAACAGGGAAAGGCGAGACCCAAAGTTTCGGAGCTGCTCTGCTTTTGCGGTGTCCCGCAAACGCTCTTCTAGTTTATGTACAGACTCCTTGGCCAATGGGGATTCTAAATTGTAGATTTGTTGACCCCCTGACTCCAAATAAGGGCCCCAGGGGTCATAACCTAAAAAGCTATTTTCATCTTCTTCTCCAGAACCAATGACTCCAGAGAGCTGAAATTTTATGTACAGACTCCTTGGCCAATGGGGATTCTAAATTGTAAATTTGGTGACCTTGTGACCCCAAATAAGGGCCACAGGGGTCATTACCTAAAAAGCTATTTTCATCATCTTCTCCAGTCGCAATGAACATAGAGAGCTGAAATTTTATGAACAGACTCCTTGACTGACGGGGATTCTAAATTGTAAATTTGGTAACCCTGTGACCCCAAATAAGGGCCACAGGGGTCACAACCTAAAAAGCATTTTTAGCTCATCAGGCCTGAAATGCCCGATGGGTTTATGGCATGGCGTCCGTCCGTCCGTCCGTCCATCCAACTGTCAGTAAACTTTTTGCTTTTTCGACTTCTTCTCCAGAACCAATGACTCTAGAGAGCTGAAATTTTATGTGCAGACTCCTTGGCCAATGGGGATTCTAAATTGTAGATTTCGTGACCCCGTTACCCCAAATGGGGTCACGGGGGTCACATCCTTAAAAACCTATTGTCATCTTCTTCTCCAGTTCCAAAAGGTCTAGAGAGCTGAAAAATTGTGTGCAGACTCCCTGGCCAATGGGGATTCTAAATTGTAGAATTCGTGACCCCGTGACCCCAAATGGGGTCACAGGGGTCACATCCTTAAAAACCTATTTTCATCTTCTTCTCCAGTTCCAAAAGGTCAAGAGAGCTGAAAAGTTGTGTGCAGACTCCTTGGCCAATGGCGATTCTAAATTGTAAATTTTGTGACCCCATGACCCCAAATGGGGTCACAGGGGTCACATCCTTAAAAACCTATTTTCATCTTCTTCTCCAGTTCCAAAAGGTCTAGAGAGCTGAAAAGTTGTGTGCAGACTCCTTGGCCAATGGGGATTCTAAATTGTAGATTTCGTGACCCCATGACCCCAAATGGGGTCACAGGGGTCACATCCTTAAAAACCTATTTTCATCTTCTTCTCAAGTTCCAAAAGGTCTAGAGAGCTGAAAAGTTGTGTGCAGACTCCTTGGCCAATGGGGATTCTAAATTGTAAATTTTGTGACCCCATGACTTTAAATGGGGTCACAGGGGTCACATCCTTAAAAACCTATTTTCATCTTCTTCTCCAGTTCCAAAAGGTCAACAGAGCTGAAAAGTTGTGTGCAGACTTTAATAATCAATCTGGGGAAATCCGCTATTAAGAGATAGTTTACCCGTTTCACCTCAGGAAGTCAGTCGGGCTTTGGAACCAGTCCCGCAGGTCCCTTTTCCGGCTGGTGTTTTCGAGGCATGTGAAATTTCTTCTTACATACATGTACATCAACATACAGAATTTTCAAGTGAACATTAATTATCACCCCAAATGACTGTTCATTATTTTCCGCTGGATTAATTGCCTTCGTGTTAATTAGTGACGATTTAAAAACAATGGTGTTTTTTTAGATTTTATTTGATAGTTTCTAATCAGCTGATCATTTGTTTTTATCATTAAAAGAGTACTGAGTGACATTTGTTTTGTTTTTCTATTGAGCGACATACATCCCTTTGATCTGGTTTTGCAACAATGTTGAAATTACTCAAGGTCGCCAGCCAGGTGTCTGTAGCTCCGCCCTTCGACCGCCCTGCTTCTCCACGGTTGTCCTATCAGAGAGTTTAAAATAACTGTGTCTGATAAATAAGTGACGTCATAGATACAACCACACTTTGCTTAATACATGCTATATCGTCTCATAAACATCAAAGGGAATTTAACCGCCCATTGGATAAGATAAGACTATTAAAACTAGCTACATGAGTTTGTGATACCACATCTTCTTTTCCAATAAAGAAAAATAAATAAAGATGGGGAAAACAAAATTTAATATATATAATTTACTGGCTGTGAGTCCAGGGTCTGCATGTTGTGTATTTGCAGGTGTTGACCTGGGGAGTGACCACTCCCTGGCAGAGATGCAAACAGCAGCTAATACACGGAGGTTTCAGGTTACTTCTCTAGATCTGCTGTGTTACTGATTTAGTCTTACACTCAGATGCTCAATAGAATTTATTAATTAAATATTGAAAAGGAGCCTATGAAACTATGAGCCTATGAGAAACAGGATTTTTAGAAACGAATAGGGGCTGTTTTTCATTATGTAATAAATGTTGATAATTCCAGAATAAAAATAAGAAGTAAAACAATAAACTGCAAAGGTCTACATTATTTATAATGAATATGGATTAATGTGTAACCGATTTTGATAATAATTTTTAAATTTGATGACTGGGCAATGACTTATTATGTGATATCTTAATCTTTTCCTTAGAGATAATTAATAACATGATTCCTGATGAGCTTCAGAGCCAGTGGCTCTATTTTGTTGTTTATATATTAATCTGTTGTTGTGCTGCCAATGGTTGTGTTTTAACCATGATCTTGTGGAATCTAGGAATAATTATTGTCGATTGTCCCAAATAGCTCAAATAAAGGTTTAAAATACAAGCTAAAAAAATTCATATTAAAAATCAAAGTTATATCATGTTTTTGAATTTTTAAGTCATTAAGAATTTGTTCATGACCTTGATGACAAAGAATGAATGTTTCATATTTCCCCAGGCATTGGCTAAGACAGTGATCCGATTCTTTGTGGCACCTGCACGCGAGATCGGCGAAGCGATTCAGCAGCTCTTGACTGGCACATTGAAGGGTTTACCAGCTCATTTGTGGCCTGTAGCACTGGGATTTATTGGTATTTTCTCCTTCCTCCTCCTCTTTATGTACTTCGGATACAAGTTCAGTCTTCCCTTCGGACTCATTACAATAGAACCTGGTCAGAGGGCAGATCACTCTAAAATGCTGGAAGGATTGGAGGAACAAAAAGAACAGGTATGTAGAAAATGTTATGTTAATTAGTTTATGTAACAAAAGAGGTATTCAGTGAGAATGTATCTCCTTTTGACTAAATTAAAAGTGAATTTATATCCTGCACCTATGTTTTGCTTGAATTGATACAGATGCTTCAATTCTCACATTAAGTAATAGTAGAGGAGAACATCATAATAAAAGGTTGAACAATGGTTTGTTTTATTTCAAGCTGCTACTTACTCCCATCCTGAAGTGATGTTTGGTCAACTTACAGCTGGGACTACTTTATTTTGCAATCAGTAAAGTTTATTATCAAGCGTCAAGTTCATTTCACAACTGGCCATCAAATACTCCATTCAAATAGTGTATTTTCATGAATATAACCTAGTTGGACCTCAAATAGTGGTGTTAGGATCAACATAGCCTGTGCAACCTGATCTCAATTACCGGTAGAGCCTGACTTTGAATAGAATCCTAATGAATCTGTTTGGTTTCAGCTGCTACAGCTCCAGGAGTCACAGAGACGAGAGACGAGGGAGATGCTGGTGACAATGAGGCAAGACCAGGAACAGCATCTCCAGCAGATCCTGGCACTTCTCGGCATCCGGGATCATCTTGTGAAGATCCGCCAGTTGCCAGGATCTCAAGCTGTTCAGGGTTCCTATTCCACAAAAGGATCTGAGGTTTCGCCAGGAGGGTCTTGTTCTTTGCCAATATCTAGTTCTTCCTTGACATCCGATGCCAGACCAAAAACTGTCATTCCCTCAAAATCTGCACCCGAGACAGCAAATGGAGGTGTTAGGGCATCAGAGCCAAGCGTGAGGTCTATTGGCCCAATAGAATGTGTTAGTGAGCATGTCTTAACAGGCGCGGATTGTGTTGGAAAGTTAGAATCCGATATTGACAGTGTTGAGTCTAAGACATCGAAAATGACAAAGGATATCGATCTGACAGAGGACGAGAAGGGAATAATGCTAAACACAAACTTGTCTGGACAATCAGACTCTTTCGTTGAAATATCTGTGTCAAACATCGAGGCCATTGGAAAGAGGGATAACTGATGACTTCACCTATTCTGTGTATATGTCGTTTCTTTGAAAAACTTTTCCTTGTGATTTTATCTATTGAAAAGATACCAAAAAAAATTGTCTTTTTTTTTTCCCTAAAAATTCGAGAAAAAAAGGATTAGCAAGTGATATTTTGACTCTCTGGTGAACAAGGTGGAGGGCAGTTCCTATAGAATACCTGTGCTATGCAATAAGTGTTTTCACCCTTTCAATATATTTTTTCATGTTATGTTTTTATATTAAAAGTTTCTACAAACTTTACTTGTAATGTTATTATTTTTCTTTGAATGGTACTGTTACACCTGACAATGATCCAATTGGTAGTTAATTTGTTGTTACAGTAATTATCATGTATCTGTTAAAGGTACATCCATTGTGTTGTTGGGGGTCAAATATGACAAACGTTATAAATGGTCTTATTTTATCGAGAAGTACCAACTGTAACCGAAAACAACCATTTTATGATACTCGATTGAGTATATTGACAATATGAAGGTAAAAGTAGTGATTTCTGATCGAAAACCGGACAATGCACTGCGTGTGGCGCGCGCCAATGAGTCAAACGTAATTTTGGAATCTTATTTACACCAGACTCAATAACAAATTTTGGTTGATAATGTTCAATAGGTCATATAACTACTGTGCATGTAAATAGAACGTGCACTTTCGGTTTCTGCACATGCATATTGATGTTACTCGATTTTAATTGAAAACTAGTAATCATGATATGTTTGGCCATTGGGTATGAATGTGCAAGCTAAGTGAATTTGTTTGTATTGTAAACAGCACATATGGTGTGTTGGAACGTATTAAAGTCAAATAAAATTTTATGAAACACAATGGATGCACCTTTAAGGCAGACGTTTACAAAAGGTTAAAGAATCTATCGCAGATGGTGTAATCTAAGTGAATTATTTTTAATGCATGTTGTGTACATTTCATAATTCAATCTTTCATATACATCTTAGTATAAATTTCTTTGGCAAAGTCGAACCCCCTCCTTGTCTTACCAACCCGTATGTCTTGTTCACAGTTGAGCAATAATTATTTGATTAATTAATAACACCTAATCTAAAAGATCTCATCACAAAGAATGCACCAACAGACGCACAAATGCAAAACAATATACCCCTGGAATCTGTTACAGGGGCATACAAAGAAAGGCCAACAAAGTTTATATTTATGAATGTTTATTGTTGTAAATAAAAATCTGGAATATATTATATCAATGGACATACTTTCTCAATGATAGACGACTCTATTTTCAAAACTATATATACTTTTTCAGTGCATATCATGAACATGCTCAACCATTACACATGAACGAAAACTTAATAAATCTTAACAGACTTTCATTAACATTCCAAAACATGACAAATTCTTTTCACCCAAATCAAAATAATTACATTCAACAAGACCATTTCACACATGAAATATTACATTTACTAAATTCTGTCAAGCAGGATAAGGGATGCAAACATGCTATAATAATTCTTCGTGTGTTTTAAAGTGGACACATTTTCTCTCAAAATGACAACTGAAATATGAATACATTTCTGTTTCAACAGATCAAATATAATGAAATGTAAATATCCCACTCCCATTTTGCATCATAAAAATGTACAAACATGTTGAACTCTACAAGACAAGGATAACGTTCACCATATGCACTAGAGGCACTTATAACCAGTAAATGTTTTCATGGCAGCAGTCGACGGATACACTTGATTTGTCAAAAAACGGTTGATAGCCATTGTTGATCCGCATGCACTAACCCATGATTGGCAACACGGCTCACTGGAGCAACTAAAACCAAACTCATTCAGCGGACAACCAGTGCCTCAGCTGTTCCAAAACATGTCTCAGCCGAGGAACATCCTGGCAAACAGATGACCTGGGTAGCCTGGTAAGCTGGTGTGCAAATCAAGTGTACCCAGTCAATATCCAAACAGGATCACACAAGCTGGGTTGTCTGCCATTCAGTATAATAAACTGAACCATGTTTCCAACAGGTTTTCATATCAACATCAAACTTTAAACATGCCATTTAATTTGGATCTAATCAATTATGACTAGTGTTGTGGGTAAAATGACTAAACATGAAGTTTTCATAAATAGTTTTAGCAGCATATTAAATAAAGTTCTGAATCCGATTAGGATAGATAACTGCAATACATCAAATGATTACATTAAAATAAATAGCCATTGCAAACCTGGAATCTTCACAATACATCCTTTGGTACTACATTGCTGCTATTGCAGTTTATTTGTTATAGTTGAATAGGAATAAAGAAAACCCGGTATTTCAACATTAGTAGAAGTATCTGCGATTCCATACCTGATTCCAAGCAAAACTTGTTGTTATTGTTGTTTACAAAGAAATAAATATGCCATGGTGCTAACAGATATAAGAAAAGTGATAAAAAATAATTTGTGTGGTAAATGAGTAACTGTGAATCTTCTCTAAAAAATGCATAAACTGATTTATTGATGTATAAATTTAAATGATTTGCATCATATTGAAAGATATAGGTTACACAATGTGCTTTTTAAAAAAACAGATCTTGTATGTTGTATGCACCATAAAACAGTTTTAATGAATATTGAAATTTTTTCATTTCACATCAATGACACTAAGAAAATTCCTAAAATTCCTAAAATCAACATTGTCTTCAAACCATTCCACGATCAAATTAACCATAAGGCTTACCCCTTGAAGAGAAATAGTTCCAATAGCTGTAGTTTTGCAGTACAATGCTCTTTTTATTTGACTTTTTAATTAACTTTTTTCACATGCAAGTTTTGGCAAAATTAACAAATATATAACAATTTCCAACAACAAATATCCAAAAATAAGGAATATTATGAACATAACTCTATAATATCATATAAAATATGAAATAGTGAAAGCACTTTATTTTTTCAAAATGATTTTGATTTTAAAGCAGAAAATCTGTCACACATTTTCATTCCAGATCTATAACATTCTTAAGATTTCCCCCTAAAAATATATAAATTTTGTCACACAATATGAAATAATCAATTACTTGATATGCTCAATATTTAATTATGACAGTTATGTCCATGTAGTTTTGATTGTACATGATAACCTTCAATGAAACAAGTGAGAAATAATCATGATAATTCGTTCATCTCTTCTGAATATTTATGTACTGCATCAACAAAGACTCCCAACTTGTCTGGGTTTGTTTCTTTCATCACACCATGGCCCAGGTTTGCAATGTATTTCTGAGTTCCGAATTTCTGAAGCATCTCTTTCACTGTGTGGCGTATTTCCTCCTGAAATTGACGTAACAGTAACATCATCAATTGCATATATTCTGAAATATGATGAAATAGCTTGTGAACATCTAAGGAAAAATAAAAGTTTGTACAAAAGTGTTAGCACTTAAACTTCAGATATTCTCTTTTCCACAACTAACTTAAATATTTCCATGTGATATAAGTGATAACCAAATATTCTGGTTTGACTGAAAGAGTCATGGTCGAAATTATAAACAGCAACATTGATTTTGATGAGTTTGGAATTTAAACTCATAGTAATTGGATACCTTTTGGGTGTTTCTTTAAGCAAATGAAGTGTATGTTTTACTCTTTGATTTGTTATCCCCCGCCAACATAGTTGGGGGGGGGGGGGGGATATTGAAATGGGCTCCGTCCGTCCGTCCGTCCGTCCGTCCGTCCGTTCCGATTTTGTTTCCGGAGCAGAACTCGAAAACTATAAGACATATCTCAACGAAACTTGGTGTGTGGAACAATCATCATGTGTAGATGTGCCTTTTCGGGTTTTCAACTTCTTCAAGTTATATTTTTTTACTGTTTCCATGGAAATGTTACTTAGAATTTCGTTTCCGGAGCAGAACTCGAAAACCATAAGACATATCTCAACAAAACTTGGTTTGTGGAACAATCATCATGTGTAGATGTGCCTTTTGGGGTTTTCAACTTCTTCGAGTTATTTTTTTGGACCGTTTCCATGGAAATGTAACTTAGAATTTCGTTTCCGGAACAGAACTCGAAAACTATAAGACATATCTCAAGGAAACTTGGTGTGTGGAACAATCATCATGTGTAGATGTGCCTTTTGGGGTTTTCAACTTCTTCGAGTTATTTTTTTTGACCGTTTCCATGGAAATGTAACTTCGAATTTCGTTTCCGAAACAGAACTCGAAAATTATAAGACATATCTCAACGAAACTTGGTGTGTGGAACATTCATCATGTGCAGATGTGCCTTTTGGGGTTTTCAACTTCTTCGAGTTATTTTTTTTGACTGTTTCCATGAAAATGTAACTTAGAATCTGTTTCCGGAACAGAGTTCGAAAACTATAAGACATATCTCAACGAAACTTGGGTGTGTGGAATAATCATCATGTGTAGATGTGCCTTTTGGGGTTTTCAACTTCTTCGAGTTATTTTTTTTGACCATTTCCATGGAAATGTAACTAAGAAATTCATTTCCGGAACAGAGTTCGAAAACTATAAGACATATCTCAACGAAACTTGGTGTGTGGAACAATCATCATGTGTAGATGTGCCTTTTGGGGTTTTCAACTTCTTCGAGTTATTTTTTTTTACCGTTTCCATAGAAATGTAACTTAGAATTTCGTTTCCGGAACAGAACTTGAAAACTATAAGACATATCTCAACGAAACTTGGTGTGTGGAACAATCATCATGTGTAGATGTGCCTGAAAGGCCCGATGGGCTTATGGCATTGCACGGTGTCCAGCCGTCTGTAAACTTTTCGCATTTTGTCTTCTTCTCCAGAACCACTTTGTCTAAGGAGCTGAAATTTTGTGTGTTGTGTTTAGTTGAAAAATGGTTCATAGTCACTGTTATTCAACAACTATTCTTCTATAAATTTTCCCAAAGGCGGGGGATATGGCCGACTCTGTCTGCTTGTTAAATTTACTAAAACATCGTGTTTAAACAATTTTGAAATTTTCTGATGAAAGGAGATAAATATCACTTACGTCAGTTCCAAACAAAGACACTGGATCCATATTGCCCTGTAGTGTCACCTTCGAGCTCGTCAGACGTCTGTAAAAAGAAATGTTTCTCATTATAACTTAACTGTTTCAGATTTATTACTTACAAAGTCCTGAGATGGAATGGTTATGAATCATCAGATCACAAAAAGAGTGAATGAGCTAATGTTTAACGCTGCTTTGGCAGTGTCTACGCCATTAGCAGCGAGATCACAAAAAGTAAGTTGAGATCTTAGGCTATCAAGATATTTCAAAATCTGTCTCTGATGTGAAAGTGATGAAATGTGTAATATAACTGTAAGGTTTGAATGGTAGCAGTTTGGTTTGAATCTCCACCTTGCATGGGTTGGGTTCTGTGTCCAGTCGATCTGTACAACATCGTACCCTATACTCGCTAACTGCTCTGTTGCAAAGTGGGCATCCTTGGCAAATATAACCTGAAAACAGAAATAAATCAACCTTCAAATAAGGTGAGGTGAGGTGAGTTGGGGTTTAACGCCGCTTTCAAGAGTATTTCACTTACATCGCGGCTGCTAGTATTATGGCAGGGAGAAAGCCTGCAACGCCATGTGGCTATGCTTTGCGGTGAAACCTGCGAGCAACGGCTGGAACTAGCGAACCATGGGTGGTACTACGCTGAAATTCAGTGCAGCATTGCACCCAAACCTTACTGCGTGTAGAACTGTTCTCTACTGCAGACAAAGTTGCCGTGCCCCTGGCGGGATTCGAACCCCGGACCTCTTGATCCGAAGACGAACGCACTAACCACTGCGCTATCCCGCCCCCACCATCAAATAAAACAGATAAAGTCATAAAATATCTTAGTTCAATTATTCCAAAATAAAAATTCTCTAGATTGGTATGAATCTTTGGAAATTCAAGTATTGGAATCATGGTTACTCTACAGTGGATAGATTGTCCTTGTTGAACATAATACCCCATAAAGCATGTACAGAGAAAAGAACGTTACCATGGGTACAAGTTCAAGGCCTTGTTGTTTGACCTCCATCTTGACCTTGTATGCTATTTCCTGAAGACACGGCAGCTCAAACTTGTTGAATAGAATCGGGCCCAACTCGCCGCTACTTGAGTCAAACACTTGAACGATCTGAAATCAAAAACATTTTGGTTGTTTCAAACTATTTAAGCATGGTTGATTATTTGACAAGAGTATGGACATTGCCGTTACAATATAGGCCTGACAGAATTTACTCCAACTTCCCCCGGCAAGGTGTAACCCTTGCATGTCTCCATCACTGGCTAATTAAAGCATTTACATAATTCTTTTACCTTCCTAAGCTAGTGTACATTATGAAGCTTAAGTGCAGCGTGGAGATGTACTAGTACATGAAAGTAAAGCAAATGTGGCAATGCTTAATTAGCCAGTGAATGAGACTGGGGCGAGTTATGTCTCACTGGGAAAGTTGGCTTAACGTTAAAATATACAGACCTGAGCTCCAGCCCTCACTTGCTCCACCAGGTGGCGTACAATGGCATCAGTGAGGATCTTCAAGAGTCTTTCCCCAGCCTGTGGGAACTCGATGAGGAAGCGGCGTGCCTTGTTTGGGTTGGGACCGGCACCCAGATTCTCTATCATGTACTTCATTAGAGTCCACTGTGGAAACACAAGATATAAATACACTCACTTGTAAAGTCATCCTGCTCAATCAAGGTGTAAGAAACCGTTACACTTCTTAATACCCTGAGTGTCTAATAGGGAAAATGCTCGTGAAGGTTAAAAATAACCAGCCAATGAAATGACTTACAATTGAGCAATATCGGTTATTCTGGATGAGAAGATCGATGAGTGGTGACAACATACATTCTATATGTACAGTGATATGTAACCAGCTGGTTAGCTTAAAAGGGACACCGCGTTGAGGATAAAAATCAGATTATGTTTATCTACCTATGCTAATTAACATGTCTTCTAACAAGTCACAGACACCCAATTTCAGACAATTGACGTAATTGGTAATAAAAACTTCTGCATGTAGACAGTGAAGTGAAGCGTAACTCGTTTGCAGACACTCTAATCAGCATAGTTAGATAAAGATGAGACTCATTTTTAGCCTCGACGCAGTGTCCCTTTAACAAACAGTTTCCGTTCTACACACTCAGGGTATTAAGTAGTGTAACAGATTAACATACCCAAGGGAGCAGGATGTTGTAAATGTAATTGTATTAATTGATTTAAATTGAAATTCTAATTTGTTAGATACAAGACAGTACTTGTAATAATAAGTAATTCCTGCTAGATTCAGGATTTGAAAATACACACGTTTTTTGTGTATTCAGGGGGAAGGTTTGCAGCAAATACAAGACTGACATTTCACTGCCCCTACATAGTGG
The DNA here is from genome assembly GCA_936450465.1 of Gibbula magus. Taxonomy (NCBI): domain Eukaryota; kingdom Metazoa; phylum Mollusca; class Gastropoda; order Trochida; family Trochidae; genus Gibbula; species Gibbula magus. The sequence continues at coordinate 56,420,799 of OW388292.1, read as the reverse complement.
TCGAAATTGGTGAATGCTTGCATGCAGGCAGTCTGATTAAAATCGACGGTTTTCCGAGGAATAAAAATTACAAAAAAGTGCATCTTCCGGGATATGAACTCACATTGTTCGGAGGTTTCCTTGTTAAACCGTCTGATAACAGCCCATACGCTTGAATGTTCCGTCGCAATGTCAGTTAACCAATCACAAGACCTCCAACAAAAGATTTCGGTGCGAGAAGCTAGGGGCAGATAACTCCAGACAGCTATCCTTTTGACTGTTCCAAATGCTTTCAAAACGGCAACATTTTACCAACTATGATGTCATTGGACAGATATTTGACTGGGCTTTGGCTGCGCTAAACTGGTTCGGAACATTCGCCTGTACGGGATGTTCTCAGACCTTGTGGCAAGGAATCTACAGAACCAGTTCGTAACCGTAGCTGCATTATTTTGCAAATTTTATTCCTCGGAATAAGGTCGATTTTAATCAGACATTGCATGCAGGGAGATTAAATTAACTGAAAGCATCGCGTTCAACATCATCTAGATGTTCATTAACTAAGATTCTAATCTGAGTGAGCTATCAAGCTCACAATACTGACCGGAGCTCCTGTGAATCCAAAGAGCGGAACTCTGCCTTGAAGCTTCTGTCTTGTGAGGGTGATAGCTTCGTACACATAGCCTAGCTCTTTGATGATATCAAAGTCTGGATTTAGACGATCAAGATCTTCTGGCTTCTCTATGGGGTCAGCAAACACTGGACCCTGTAAAATAATATGGCATATTGTGTATGTGACAACATATGCTACACAGGATGAAAATGACTTTAAGCTATGGAATACTAAAACTGATGTTGATTTAGTGTAGAAGAGTCTGGTGCAGATATCACAGCAGCAAGTATTCTTGCAGTGGAATGCTACTGTTACTATTAATTGGTTTGAAACCAAGAAGCCACTAAACTATAGCGTCAGCTAGAAATAGTGTTACCAATCCCAAACCGTAATTCAGTTTTCAAGAAAAGAAAATTTGCCGAACATATTTATTTTTATTCACACTTTCAGAGATTTTGATAAAATTCAACTTTTACCCCCATATAGCTTTTTATCAGGACTGATAAAGGGAGATCACTCTCACTCACCTGTCCTGGGTCATTGAGTGCCTTTAAGCCCAAAGCAAGGGGAATAACCAGGATATCAGAGAAGATGATTGCAGCATCAAGGTTGAACCTGTCTATTGGCTGAAAGTTATCAAAAGAAAAAAAGAAATGTAAAATATTTTCATTTATTCAACATGAAGCAAAATATCAATGGTTCTTGTAGTTCTCATAGGCGGTTGAAAACGACAGCTTAAGCAATGAATGTTAAATATTATAAATAAAGACAGTAATTATATTCAGATACAATGAAAAAAAAGGGCTGGTCAAATTCTCACCTGTAGTGTTAGTTCACTAACGAGTTCCTTATCTCGACAGGTAGCAAAGAATGCCTTGCCATCCTTGGCTTTCATATACTCTGAAGCATTACAAGGTATTATTTCAGCAAACTTGATGCCAACAAAATCAAATTATATATGAAGATTGTCGAAATGTGTTTCTATTTATGAAATATTTTTAAAACACCTGTACTTACTTAACAAGATAATAGAAATCTAATTCAGCTGATGGCTGGATATACCGATGTCAAATTCCACAGCTTCATCTTTTGCAGAGAGACAAATTGTTGGAATCCAACAAAACTGATAAAATGCATCCATCATGTATACCCTTACTAAGGTCATTTAAAAAAGCATGATGCAATGGTCGATAGAAGGCTGTGGAAAACATTGATTAAGAGAAAAAACATCAATAGTCTGTGATAGAGCTGACATTCCAGCAGAAGTTTACCACCCTAACAGATTAATTCGTTTGACGATTTTGATTTCAATTGTTTAAGAAACATCGCGTCTCAAATTATTGATAGGGGTAGACTGGGTAGTAGTTCTGAGGCATGAAAACCTGTTAGTGATTGTGAAGCTTGAACCAACATTGGTAGCCTCTCGTCCTGTAGGGCAAGTCATGAATTGGTGCAGACAAACCACTAGTGCCTACCACTCACCTGGCAGGTATCGACCCGCTTGTCTCATGACCCAGACCGGGACTCGTTCTGTCTTCTCACCCCGCGCAGCACGCAGCAGAAGATCATTTTGGAGGGGTGCGAACTCCTGAAAACGTATCAACAATAGAGTTTTAAAGAGAAAGCCTGACGGGTCACGTTACAGTGATAACTTAAACATCTGTGGGTAAAAGAGCCTGAGGCCAGCCAGTCATGAGAACTAATAACATTTTACTTGCCCATCTTTGGAAAAACACTAAGGGGGACTTTCAAGGTCCAGCAATATCATTATATTGTCAGGAATACAATATGCAAAATGTGTTTGTCCATAGAATGGAAAGGATGTGACTGTTTTTTTCATTATAGTTCCTGGACTGGTTTCGTCCAAGTACGGGGTGCCGTTCCACTAACCAATCTTAGCCCTAAGATTAATCTTAGCCAATGTTAAAGGATGGGCTTACGATTGATCTTAGAGCTAAGATTGATTCGTGGAACGGCACCCTGGACTAATCTCTATTACAAGTATGGGCTAATAGACTAGTGATGATTTTTAACTAGATTTACTTACATGTCTACGTTTTCTCCAAGTGCGAGTAAACTTATCTACATACCTAGCAGTCATGACTGTGAAATGATATACCCACTCAACATCTCCGATAGTTGGTGAATTACCTACTTACTGTTGTAATAAGATTAAATTGTAAGAAACTAATTAATATTAATTCCTTTAATTATGAATAGCGCCATTACACACTCTCTCATAACCAGTAATCCTATTATCATTAACAAACACGGATAATGAGTGTGGGTGGGTTGCAGTGAACATTTTAAAATGACCATTGAAGTCAAAGCAATGGAGCACTCCACCCTACCCCCCTTTTCCAAGGCACATCACCGTACAAATACTAGAGTTTTCTTAAATTATATACAGATAGTGTGGTAATCTTTTTGTCATACAGCATCCTACCGCTCAATGAGTGATATCATCTGTACCCTTACCACTCCCCATCCCCCACTAAGAGTATTTTGGAGTCCTTGTAGCCCCCCCCCCCCACAAAAGGCTGCATTCGTCCCTCATTAACACACAACTTGCTGTAATAAATCCCTGACCTTTATATAAGTACTTTGTTTCTTTCTGTTTTGCTCATATCAGCCATGTTGAGTTTTTATCATTCCTGTTTAAAATGTAATTTTAAAATAAACATGCCATTTATTTTGATATTTTGACAATTACTCTGACACTATTTGTAAATAATGCCTTTAACATCATATAAATTGAAGCAGTTACACTGTAAATGTATTATATACATTGGTGTGCTGATAAATGCATAAAAGTAGAGTTATGCTAAAATAAAATATGTATGAATGTACTTATTAATTACAAGTTTATAAAGAATTTGATGAATTCAGTGAATATCAAAAGATGGTGTTTTTTTTAATTTACCTATTTCTACTTTCTCAATGAGTTGTTTATAATGCCTCAAATGTGCATCATGTAAAACATTTATGAAAAATGTGTAAAATCAATGAACACTGACAACAGCTGTTATGGCCAGAAAAACATTATTATTTGTTTTACATTTTTTTTAGGCAAGATGTCTAAAGGCAAAAAAGAGTAAAAAAGTCACACAAAAACTTCGGTCAAGCATAATGAAAATTTGCTAGAAAGATTTCACGTTAGCAAAACAGGCACATAATAAAAACAGATAAACCTTGTTCACTTTTTTAATTTAGTTTGATAATAAATTTGGCCAAAATATTTGGCTGAGTCAGTGAGTAGCACTTTTTTTTCAACTTTGTCAAAACTATAATAAGAGATTAAATAAAAGAACATAAACATTTTTTTTAATTAAAGGACAGATCCAAATTGACCCAAGACTTATATGCTTGATAAAGGTATAAGGATCAATATCACAACATCGCCATTGTGAAATAAAGAAGTTGATCATCCATAAAATATCTTGTACTTCTAGAATGCCTCTCAAACAGTTACTAGTATATGATTTAATTTGATGGACATTAATTAGTAGATTTTAAAAAACTTATCAATGGTTGTCCAGATAATAAAAAAAAATTATGACATTGAATTATTTAAGGTTACCTGTTGTCAAGTCCATGTTATTTTCTATTTCATATTTCATACAATGTCAAAAGACATTTGATATCTATTCATTTACACAACTTGAAAGCAATATTCATTTTCTCAAGAATGAGACAGTTGGTTCAACTATAATTTTAGGATTGGGACAGGACCAGGAACAAGGAAGTTATAAAATATGTTATAATAGCATTGTTTCCATGTGACCATGAACTGCAAGCACATTGTTATAGTGACTGTGCATGTAAAGCACCAATTAAATTGCAGCAAACTTATTTATCAAGTAGGGAAAAACTCTTCACATCTGCTATTATCTGAATTATGAATGAGCAAGCAAGGTTTCATGACATATTATAATTTTTAAATATATATTACATCTAAGTAACGAAATGTAACATAAAATATTACGTAAACCATTGTGCCTTGTTCTCTCTTAGTACCCGTAATATATTCTCAGGGTTCCAATCGACAAATGTTTGGAAAAATATTTCAAAACTCTAATAAATTTCAAATATGAGCAATGAAAATGCAAAATGATATTTAATAGTTATAAACAATTTTTTAATGATCTTTATGATTTGAAGCAAATGAGTTAACTTATTCCAGGTCATTTTTAATGAAAGTATGATTGTGAAGTATAAATATTTCAAGATATACAGAATTGTTTGTAATAATTAATCAAATTAATTTGTATTTGTTAAAAGATTTGAAAAAGAAACAATTACTATAGCATGTATTTGCAAAATTTGTTTTAGTATTTCTATATCTGTATAAATCAATTATGTTGCCCCCATACATTGCTTTTCTGAAAGATAAAAAAAGAATTCTAGAAATTCTACATCAACAAAAACAATTACTATGTACTTAGATAAAATATATATATCCCTATTGGAGGTTCAGATTACTTCAATAATCATTTTCATTCACTTAAAGAAAGAGTGAAAGAGGTCAATATATTGACAATGTTACAACTGAAATATAAATACATTTTTATAAATACTTTGTAATCCATGTAAACCAAAAATTATTTCGTAAACATTTCCTCTGATATATATTTGCCTTATCCTTTGTTCCCAACAAAGACTTACAAGAACCCCTTTAAGATTTTTACCTTGTGGTATGCCACCTTAGGACTTCATGAAGAGTTGATATTTTCCTTTAAAAATCACTTTTGATTAAGATCTACTAAATCACACTTAAAGCAAGTAGAAAATGATCAATAAATATGCAGAAAAATTACCATGTTATTCTGTACAGCAATCCTGTAGAATGGCAACTACTTCTACAATATTTCCTCGTTTAAGGCGAAATGAAATTTCCTATTCCTGTATCCTGGTCATGACCACATCCTGAAGATGCGGCACATTCTAAGGGTCAGGATGATGAATGAAAATGGCATGACGTGTACAATGAGCTGTCTATTTAAAATCTACAAAGGCCCATAAATTGAGACACCTATAAATAGCACTGTGTAATACTATGCTCTATGATAAAAGCAATGTTGTATATTCTCTAAATGGTTTTATTTTATGTTTTCTTTGCAGAATAATAGAAAATATTGATGTTGAACAATACAAAAAATATTAATGTGGAATAATACAGAAACTATTGATGTGGATAGCAGAAGGTATATCCAACTGATAGTCATCTCCAGTATGTATTGTAGTACGAGAATGTATTATTGGAGGACAATGGAAAATATTGATTTTGTATCTTGGTGAGATTCTAATATATAGAGGATATCTGTTTTTCCTTGACAAATACCATGTTTATCTCATTGAGTGAGGTAGAAAAGTAGATATTTCACGAGTGGCGCAGCCACGAGTGAAATATATTAACTTTTCTACCTCACGAGATGAGATAAACATGGTATTTGTCAAGGAAAACAGATATTCTATTTATTATATCATTATTTCTGTGTTTTACGTTGAGTTGGAGTGATTTCAACGGCAAAAGTACAGCCTTCGCAGGCTGACAATATGACGTCATTACATTGTCCCGATGACGTCACGCGAGTGGTGATAAAGTTTATCGTCACTCAGTAGAGTGGTGATAAAGTTTATCGTCACTCAGTAGAGTGGTGATAAAGGTTATCACCACTGTAGCTTGATAGAGGGTTTATTTCACTGATAGAACCGAGTATCTCACTCCAAATTATGTAATAAAAGTTCATGGCTGCATTGTTATTTTTCTAACAGGAAATATACATTTCCTTTACACTGTAACAACCTATGAAACAATTATTTTTATTTTCTCATTTTGATGGCAAATATATCTCACAGTGGGAGGGAGAGTGGGGCGGGGGTGGGTTCTGACAGGATATACATTTCGTTTACACTGTAACAACTTATGAAACAATTATTTTTATTTTCTGATTTTGATGGCATATATATCTCATAGTGGGAGGGAGAGTGGGGTGGGGGAGGGATCTGACAGGAAATATACATTTCGTTTATATTATAACAACTTATTATTTTTATTTTCTGATATTGACTGTATTGACTGTGTTCAGGGGTGGTTGAATTTCCACCCCCCCTTTTGAAATTTGTGGATACCGGTATTAATTTGATGGACCTCCCTGAAAAATTCTGGATCAGCCACTGAGAGATATCAAGTTATAGATGACCGAAATCCTTATTCCTGTGCCGACAGTCTATATCAAGTCAACTAATCAGGGTTTGATGTATACTAATAGGTAAAACCTAATACTGATGCAAACCATTTCAAAGTTAAAACTGAATCTACAGGGCTGTACACATTTCATGTGAATATGGTTTGGTTATGCCCAATAAGACATCAAGAGACATTCATATCCAATTAATCACCATTAAAATGTCTCTTTTTAAATGTTGTAACGGTAGTATTTTAGCAAATCCTATATTCTTGTTTCTTGTTTCTTGTTTTCATAACTTTTCTTTTAAATGTTGCAACATTAATTCATTTAATCAACTGAAACTGTTACTTTGTGTATTTAAATTTGTGAAATGTTTCTTGTAAATATATCTACCACAGCCCAAAGATTAAGATCTAAATCCTTGCACAGCCTCATTTTTTCATGATTTTAGTACTTTAGAACTGTACATAAAATAAGTTCTGTAGAAAATATTATTGCAGAATTGGTCGTTGTTTTTATAACCTGGATTATAGATACCAATGTCTTGATATAAATATACTTTTTGCTAATTACAATCTAGTTAAAACTACCTGTAATGTTATACGCCCCTTAAGTCCGTCAGTTTTAACTAGATTGCGCTAATTTAATCGCCTACAATATTTTCTTGGTAACCCAAATACTTTTTGGGCCAAAACAGTCATTAGTATCCAAATGTTGAAAGAGCAAGAATTAAAGGGGCAGTAGCACGTTTTTTCGCTCAAATAAGTTTATGAAATGTATTTGAAAAATAATTTCACCAATAGTAAAACACCCTTCTCTCTTCGGAAAATATAGTTAAAAATGAGTGTACATAATTCGGTCAAGCCATGGGAATCGTTTTTTAAATACAAAATAATAAATTGTGTTCACAATAAAATGGCCGCCATGCAATTTATGCTTTATACGCATCACCGTTTTTACCTCTATGGATAATTGGTTTGTATAATAAGATGGATTGCCCTCTGAAGTTAATTTAAATGACATAAACTATCGTTATAAATGGGAAATTTGAAAAAATAAATTTTGCAAAAAACGTGCTACTGCCCCTTTAATGAACCCTTAGAAGACACCCGGATACTCAAGTCTGAGCTGGTAACATGAGCTGTAAGTGTTTATCATGACCCATAACAACACATCCTGTATCTTGACTTATTTCCTTGTACCCAACTTTCAATAGTGTGGGCGGCACAATCACCATTATTCCTGGAATCCTGAACGAATGACTTTTGAATGTATCTTTAAATAAAGGCATTTTTCTAATTAATCCATCTACATCTAAAAAAAGAATAATTTGAGAGATTTAATTTTTAATACGACTAAGACATATATAATACAACTATAATGTAATGTATAAAAGATAATGTGCCAAAACATCCATTGACCTAATGTAAATTTTATTTTATTTTTCAACTGTAAATCAACATATATATTGTATATCCTTGAATAATAATATTTCTAATATCTGCCTTTTACTTGAAAAAATATAAAATTATGTCAGAAAATTAGTTTAAAATACAAAGTAACATTGGTTTTGAAAGGTTTTCTCATAAAACATTGAGATAACAGTGAAAGACAGTATTAATTGTGTCAACTAATGCTAATTTCCCAGACTTAACCTTATGTAAGATTATCTAGACTTAGTGCTGGGATAGTTTGACATTATATAGCCCTATAGGCCATGGGTCACATGACGATTTATAAACAGTAGCAGGTGCTTGTAACATAACACATGACATAGAATGACCGTACAGACTTTCTCACGTATATCAATGTTGAGAATGAATAGGAAACGTTTGCAAATCTACACCTTGTTCAGAAGACAAACATGTTCAACTTCAAGTGAGAAATGTACTAGTCTAAGTGTACAGTACTGTTACTCACTGTAGCCGGTTAATATTTTAACAGATGCCTGTAATGCCCAAACCCTCCGTTAAATTTGGAAAGTCAAAACATCAAATATTCTCGGTAAAATACTAATAAAGTACAAATGATTTTAACTTTATGACAACCTAATTCCAGTACCGCGTTGCCAGATAGTGAAGACTTTACCTGTGTACGTTGCGAAGCCTCAGCCATCTTCGGTCACGTTGTGGAAATAAGAGTTACCTCCCTTTCATTCCTAACTTTAGTGGATTTTTCCGCCAATGGAAAGGGTTTGGTTAGAAAAAAAACCCAAACTTTATTGCTTTGTTATATAACTTTAACATGGTTGAAGCGAAATATAGAAAAGAATATTCTATTGTATACTTTAAATAAGACTGAAATAAAATCTTTTAATGCTTTATGAAATATTTTTGAAAATGTTGTACTTTTGTGGGGGAAAAAATTTGGCCAAATATTTGGGAGTATTTGGACTTCATAACAATTTTTTTAATTAGGCCAGGAAAAAGTAATTACTTCAACAGGTTACAGATTTTGGAGTGCAAGATGCTTAAAGGCAGCTCACGGAGAGGCAAAAAAAAAAGTAACTTTGCTCTATTGTAAATAAAAAATGTTTGAGTGAGCAAAACAGACATTATTTAATTTACAAAATCATAACATAATTTTTTCACTTATCTTTTTATTTCATTAGTACGGAAGCGCTGAAGGGACATGGTAAAATAATATTTATCTCGTGCGCACGACTTAGTATCACGTGCGCACGACTTAGTATCTCGAGCGCACGACTTAATATCGCGTGCGCACGACTTAGTATTGCGTGCGCACGACTTAGTATCTCGTGCTCACGACTTAATATCGCGTTCGCATGACTTAGTATCGCGTGCGCACGGCTTAGTATCGCGTGCGCACGACTTAGTATCTCGTGCTCACGACTTAATATCGCATGCGCTCGACTTACTAACGCGTGCGCACGACTTAGTATCGCGTGCGCACGACTTAGTATCGCGTGCGCTCGACTTAGTATCGCGTGCGCACGACTTAGTATATCGTGCGCACAGCATGCACATGGCATCTTAAAGGTCGACTGTAATGCCCAATAGTCACTTTCGAGATTTACTGTTTCTAGTACACAGTTACACTCTCATTATGTGTATTTTTTGATACAATCTGATAATATATGAAATATTAATCATTATACTTACAGGTGATCTTAACATTGTTAATATAGAGCATTCGTTTTTTGACAAGAGAGATAGATATAGCCAATAGACAATATGCACTTTAATTTGATTATTAAGAAAGTTTATTCATATTCAAGGTCTAATGGCCAAAAGTACAATATTACAATTTTCAGTGCACATGGACATCGAAGTGACTATTTACATAGGTAGATAATGCTTAAAACATAATCCGAGACTTTTTAAGCAATCAGTATTATTGGAAGTTATAAACAACTTAAACTTTTACTGTGATAGATGTGTATAATAGTATCTAGGTAGGAACAATGATTTCCTACTTTCGTCATGATATGGACAGACTTATAAAAAGTTATATTCATCTTCAATGACGCCATTATTACATTTTGTACATTTCAGTAGATCAGTATTTACATTTGTATCGTATCGATACAGTTGGATATTAAGTTTATGGCTCATGAATTTAAATGTACACATATTACGTACAAGGTCTCTTTTCGGAATAAGTTCTAAAATGTAAAGCTCTGGTTTCAGAATATTCTTGAAGTGACAATAAGTTTGAAGATACGATGATGAATTTAATTTGCTTTGCCATATTTGATACTGAATATCTTTAATTTACATCGTTGTTTAAGACATTGCATAAAACATTCCATGTCACCACAGTCTTGGGAGATCCACACATATGAAAAACCAGTGTCCATCAATAAAGTGCGAACATGTGACACCCAACTGACACCACCATGGTCGTCATGACTTAAGCATTAAATAACATGCCTTTGGATGACGATTTGTTTCCATATGTAGGAGCCTTGTCCAATATTTAATACATCTATGAAAATAATGAATACATAGTCTCGACTTTCCAACTTCAACAAGTATATCCGATTTCGACACAAATTTACTGACTCCAAGTTATTTCTTAATTCAATTCTTTTATTTCGGTTTGTAGGCCATCGGCCGATGTACAGTGCATATAAACAATACACTATTGTAGAGTAGACGAACAAACTTTGCAATAAATTCATTATGATGAAATAACATGTTTTCTTTGAGCAAGCGCTTCTCGTATGTAATTAGAACAATTTACAAGAGTACTAGTGTTTCTTCAATTACTAGTTAATACATTATGATATTTAGCAAGCAAATTTGCCTGACCATTCACAAGGATATATCTATAGCCCTGTTTATACGGCGAGCGTTTGCATATGACTAAATCATTACACATATGCAAATGTGCTCATATGAGCAAAATTCGCCGTATGGACGCATTTGCACAAATGCATATTTTACTACCGTAAGCAAATTTTCCCTACCATAGGCAATTTTGCATCTAGTCAAGGGCAGGTGCAAATGTTTACTTCCGTGAGTAAATATAGTATGTTCACTATTATAGTAAAAGTTTTGTCGTATACAGACATAATGACTTCACACAGGTTGAGAACATATATTAGAGAACTTGAGTAACTCTTACATGTACTATTGTTTTTGGAAATTCTCTATATAGGATTGTCTCCTTCTTGCACGCGATGACCTTCGAAATCCATCCGACTATCCGATTTTCATTATAATTAGGGCGATCTAGTCAAACAAATGTTGACAGATATAAATTAATGTCATTTAGTTAGTTTACATCTAATAAATATGAATTGGCATGTTTTAGGAATTCTCTATTCATATATCAAAAGAGTTGGAAGCCCATTTGCTTACGCAGAAATTTAACACGTATGAACGCATAGTAAATTTACCTTTACTCACGTGTGTATATTACTACCATAAGCAATATTGCACATGTGCAAAGTTCGCCGTATAAACAGGGCTTATCTCGTGCGAGGCCCCTTTCTCATGCACACCTTTACTTAGGTGAGTAAATTTACGTATGTATGTAAATGTATTTGGAGTATGTAAACGTGTCATGAGAATGCAATTACATACATGAGTATTTTTGCACGAGGAGCAAATTTACATCACCTCAAGAGGTCATGTAAATGTTAATTTACATATACTTCCCATGCAAATTCTGTCATGTGACCATTTATCAAACAATTTCCAGAGAAATGAAGAATCAGGAACATGAGAGAGTGAAAGTTGCGGTTGTACACCCTGAAAAGGACCTACTACTGAAAATTCAAAAAGAAGCGGAGTACAAGCGCCAAAGGAAGGAATCTTTGCAAATTTTATCATCGACCCGTGGGCATTTCCCTTTGAATCGGGCATACTTTTAGATAATGCCCGCTGGTCATGTTTTATCCTACACTTATTTCCTCATCATATCGGGTAATATTTTCATGCGATAAACATATGACACCACCAAACCCTTATCTTCTCTTTTAACCATACTCTCTTTTCTTGAACAACACCCAGGACAATATATGTACCCTGAAAATAGGGGAAATCCCTTCTCTTCTTGGAGGTAAGAAGTCTTACATCACGAAATCTGGTGCGAGAATGAATCTATTCATACCTTTTCGTTTATATAATGTATAACATGGCTGTATGTAATTGACAAATACATAGAGGATATCTGTCTTTTCTTGACTAATACCATGTTTATCTCATCGAGTGAGGTAGAAAGGTTATATTTTCACGAGTGGCGCAGCCACGAGTGAAAATATATAACTTTTCTACCTCACGAGATGAGATAAACATGGTATTTGTCAAGAATTGACGGATATTCTATTTATTATATGATGTTATCCATGTAATTACGTCCGAAAAGGGTCATTTTCACGCCGAGCGGCCGCTAGGAACAGCCCGTCACCACAGTAACACTGTGACGTCATAAGCCAATTCGCCGCGTGAGACCATTGTTTTATGACGTCAAATGATATCAGTCACCGTTCGCAGTGAAAATATAAGTTATTTTCACTGTAGCTTGATAGACAGTTTATTTCACTGATAAATCCCAGTATTTCATCGCTCGCCATATAATAAAACATATTGCTTAACTACATGAGAACAAAAAGTATATTTACTATTACACGTGTATGTATATTTACATAGTGTGTAAATTTACTCATGTATGTAAATTCGTGCATGAGAAAAGGGCCTAAGATTAAAAATGTAACATAAAATGTACAGCATTTACAGTCACACCAGGTTCACACATTTTACAAGTCATATCTACATTCGCACCTCTTATATTACAACGCAATGGGGACGGATTTAACCGCAGTAGACAAATATTGATTTATCCTACCAAATATACGCTGTTTATTACAATGAATAATTATGTTGTTAAAACTATATATAAATGAAGATATATCACCGACATCTTGATTGTTCCAAGCAAAGCCAAATCCATAGAAATTTAACAAATATTTAAAAGAAGTTACTCTATCAGGTGAAACTATAACTTCTTCATATGTAAATACGACTTTTTTAGATAATGATCCTCGGACATTCTCAATAATTTACACCAATAAGTAATACATCTCACATAGTAATCAACATACATTTTTAATCTCGCACAACCTGCTAAAACTCCATTACTTAAAACCTGTTTTCCGACACCCAAAACTTACTTACAAAAGTTAAAGAAAGAATTATGAACTTTTTCATATTTCTGGTCCTTATAAAAGTATTGGTGCTATTTTGGTACCAAATATCTGGGTAATATGGGATTAAAAGGTCCTTGTGAATGAGTTGAAAAATGGGAAAGCAGGCCTTTTGAGCTTGAATAGCTAATGTTTCGCATGCCTTTGACCTTGCAAGTTTTGAGAAGATTACACCTAAATATTTATAATGTGATACAACATTGACTGTTTCTCCACCGTACGTCCCACATATGTCGTCCAGTTTTCAATACAACAATGCATGATTTATCCAAATTTACCTGCAAACCCCATTTATCACAATACGCCTTTAGCAAATCAAGCTTCTTCTGCAGACCAATAACAGTGTCATCTAGTAACGTTGCATAATCAGCAAACAGAAGCAATAGAATATATTCTGTTCCATAAAAATACCTCTTAACCTATGAGTCTTAAAGGTCGTCAACTAATTCACTAATATAAAAGATAAATAGAACAGAATGCAGCCCTGGCGAACACCTGTCGACGTTTCAAATAATTCCGTTTTAAGGTTACCTACTCTAAAACAAGCAGAAACTTGTAATTAATAAAAAAAATAGAGCCATGGCCTCTGTAGCTCATCAGGAGATAATAAGTGGGGTATGTTATGGAGTGGACTTTATAGCAATGGTCAGATAATGGAATGTAGTAATAAGAATCTAGGTAGTGAAACGATTTAAGCAGTTTAAAAATATTGATATGTGTTGAAAGAGCAACACAAAGCTTGGAAATAAATTGCTGGTATCAAACATATAATAATGTGGTGGAGAGATCATACTATTTTTTAAGATCGTACACACATTATATAATAATGAATATACCGGGTACAATTCTTTGCATACAATTTACCACTGTAAGCTATTGCAATAATGGCCTGGGGCTGTAGAAGAAAATGAAAAAAACCTTTTTAGGTCATGACCCCTGCTAATTATTATCAAAATTGGTTACACATAAATCAACATTCGTTATGAATATCATACACCTTTGCATTATATTGTTTTAATTCTTAATTGCATTATGGCAATACCAACATTTATTACATAATGAATGGGAGCCTCAGTTTTTGAAAATCCCATTTCTCATAGGCTCCATTTCAATACTTAATAAATTGGTGAATTTTTTTTAGTAAATTCTTTTTCACCATTTCTTATAGGCTCCTTTTCAATATTTGATAAAATGGTGATATTCTATGAATAAATTCTTTTTTAGAGTCAGTGGAAGACTAAAGCAGTCTCACGCACAGTCTATGATAACACAGTGCTGCACAGAAGTTTGAAGTAACCTGAAACCTCTGTGTAACTATCAGTTTTCATTCTTCTGCCAGGAAGAGGTCAACACAATGCAATTACATAACATGCAGACACTGGACTCACAGCCAGTAAAATGTATATGTTAGATGCAGTTTTTCCTACAATTAATTATTTTTCTGTACTGGAGAAGATGATGAAAATAGGTGTGATGTCACAATCTCATATAGCTACTTCTTTTATAGTCCTATGTTATCACCAGTCATCACTAGTCATATTCAGTTCACATATCTCATGTAAAATGAAAAAATTTAATTCCTCTTTAAGTTATTCCTTCAAAGGGTATTCAATAGTTCTCATTTCAAATAGATTCACATTAAACATGTCCATGATGTAGACATCTATCTCATTTCTTGTTCCTATTGAATAAAATTAACTGCAAAGTTAATAGAAAACTAAATCAGTAATAAAGTATAAAATATGATATAAATAAGGTATACCAAATTGACTCGTACTGGAAATTCTCATTAATTAATTAATTAATTCTCCAAATAATTACACAATATCATGAGATATTAAAAAACTCCATTATTTACTCTTAAATTACAAAGAACATAATATTAGATTTAATAAAAGATTCTGTATTAAGTCTTTAGAATACTTTTAGACTTGTGTACCTTTATCAGCAAATTCACTTGCAAAATACAAATAATTACTCATATGTGAAATGTGAGACAAAGATAAAATATGACTTATAATTTTTGTTAGACCTCCAATTCTAAGTTTTTAATTCTAAATATCTCTTTTTCATCAGACATATTATATTCTCAAAGCACATGTTAGAACTCTCACATCAGAAAGATGAAATGCCTTTAACTCAGCTGTTTTCTTTAAAATTACCTCCCTTACCTACTTACTGATTGAAGTGCACATATAATCTCAGAAAGATGCTGTAAACTGAATTAGGCTTTTAGGTTATGATCCCTGTGACCCATATTTGGGGTCACAGACTCACCAAATTTACAATTTAGAATCCCTTACAGCCAAGGAGTCTGTACATAAAATTTCAGCTCACTAGAGCCATTGGGAATGGAGATGAAGATGAAAATAGCATTTTAGGTCATTGCCTCTGTGACCCAATATTTGGGGTCTCACTGTCACCAAATTTACCAAAGAATCCCCTTCAGTCAAGGAGTATGTACATAAAATTTCAGCTCTCTACGTTCATTGGGACTGGAGAAGAAGATGAAAATAGTTTTTTTTAGGTAATGACCCCTGTGAGCCACACTTGGGGTCACAGGGTCACCAAATCTACAATTTAGAATCCCTTTCAGCCAAGGAGTCTGTACATAAAATTTCAGCTCTCTGGAGTCATTGGTTCTGGAGAAGAAGATGAAAATAGCTTTTAAGGTTATGACCCCTGTGACCCACATTTGGGGTCACAGGGTCACCAAATTTACAATTTAGTATCCCCTTCAGCCAAGGAGTCTGTACATTAAATTTCAGCTCTCTGGAGTCATTGGTTCTTGAGAAGAAGTCGAAAAAGCGAAAAGTTTACGGACGGACGGACGGATGGACGGACGCCATCCCATGCCATAAGCCCATCGGGCCTTTCAGGCCAGATTAGCTAAAAAGCAGTATATAAGTAATTTATGGGGCAATTTCAGGAATTTTGAGTGTCAAATTCAAATCCCCTTTTAATGAATCCCGAAAGTGACTTTGGGCATTGCAGTCGACCTTAAAGATGTCATGCTGTGCCAGTCTTATTAAAATAAACAGTTTTCGGAGAAACAACAGTTGCAAAATACAAAATTTGTCGGGATAAGAACACATATCGTTCGGAGGAATCTATAGAACAAGTTCCTATCACGAAATGAACTTTGTATCAGATTTAATTCCTCGGAACAGGGTCGATTTTAATAAGACTGCATGTTGTGCGCTCTTGATACTAAGTCGTGCGCACGCGATATTAAGTCGTGCGCACGCGATATTAAGTCGAGCGCACGAGATATTAAGTCGTGCGCACGCGATACTAAGTCGTGCGCACGAGATGCTAAGTCGTGCGCACGAGATAAATATTATTTTACCATGTCCCTTCAGCGCTTCCGTAGATACCGGTACTGATTTTATGGTGATGTTTCTCAAGACCTAAGATGATGTCACAGCAGAGGCATATTAGAGGCATTATAAGTTCCAAATTTTTTTTTCTGATGTTCCTCCCGCATCAGTTTCAAACCCACGCCTGAGGTCTTTTTTTTCTAGGTTTTAGCAAAATTAAGGGGCAGATAACTATAATTTTTTAGGCTCAGAAAACATTGGACCTGGAAAATGTCACCCTTTTCTGTTGAGATGGGAGTGTAGGGGTGAAATTATTGACTATTTGGAATAGTAACACATATTTAAGACGGTTTGTGCGTTATTTATATAAATAATTGTGTAATTTTTTTGTGCTTATCTCTTCATTCCCAAAAAAAAAATTCGTGTCATCGCATCATTTTTGTCAGCCCGGAAAGACAATTAACATTTTAAAATTATTTTTTAGGCCTTAGAGCCATTGGCTCTGTAAATCATCAAACTTTAATTAATACATTATTATATAAGGTTGAATATATAGAATATTTTATACATTTCACATATCTACACATTATCTCCTTAGCTTAAGGTGCCTCATCACAAGATTTCAGCTCTCTGGTGTCAGTGGTTCTGGAGAAGTTGAAAAACTAAGTTTATGGATGGACAAAAGCTTGACATCTTGCCATCAGTGCACCGAGGGATTATTGAAGGACGTACAGTATACTACTTGCACATGAGATAATGTACAGTGGTGAAAAATAGCTTCTGTTTTATTATTAATCAAGTCGTCGCACGGTTGCTACGAAGAAGATAATTCAAGAACAACTAAAACACAGAGAGATTCTGTAATATTTTATTATTCAATGAAAACTATGTAAAATCTGTATGCATATATGTGTCACCAATCAGCTAACTCTAAATCAAAATAAACAAGAACCTCTTTCAAACCTGAGAGATACCTTCTTCCAACATAACTAAAATTATATGATCTCCAATCCACAAAACATTATATTGAATAATCTCAGAAATGGAATGAATACAAAACAGCTTCACAAATGGCCTTATTCGTTAAAACTCTTCAGTTTTATTTTGATTTTATTCTGATATTTCCAATTTGATCAATTTAGCAGAGTAAAATTCATAAAAACAAACCTGTCAAGCTCAATATATCATAATCTTTTCATATAGTAAACAACATCCTCATTAAATGCCAGGGGAAAAGCTTTACATCTTGGTGGTTGTACGTAACGAAATATTAATTTACCAGCGACATTTTGTTAATGTTTTTTTTTCTCTCTCCGCCTTAGCCTTCAAAATATGTATGATTGACAGAATTCGATAAAAAGATGCAATATATAAATAGGTGTCTTTAATTTATTCAGACCAATGAACACCTCAAAATATCAGATCACATTATCTTTTTAAAAATAAAAATGGCTTTTGCAAAAAGAAATTCATTTACACTTGAATTTAAATATGTTTTTGCTGTAATCTATATCTAGAGGTAAGGACAAACTGGTTTAAGTTGGGCAAGAAGGCAAATTGGGACAGATGGGAGATAAGCAACAACGGAAAGTATGTTCTTAGCCCTTAACTTGCGGATCCCGTGTTATTCTGGGATGGAAATAGTACATTCATATATTCCCTCAGGCGAATCCCGGAAAGGGGACTTTCTTTTTTCTCACAGCCAATCATTACTGATCAGGTACTGACCAGTGACTCCCGGTCGGTACCCAATTCTCTGCTGGCGGTACCAATAAGTGCAATCAAGGCAAAAACCCAGTTGGGAGCTAGGGGGTCTGAATATTCCGCCATGGGGGCTAGAAGGGGTAAAATAGAATATATGAACTTGAGGGTTAATAATACAAATATTATGTTTGACCATCACTCCTGGTATATGTACCCAGAATGGTTGAACTTGGCCAGAAGAGAATGACATGAAACAACTACAGTGACGTGCCAAAAGTATTGCAACAATCTCAGTTTTCCAATAGGATCAATCCCATGTTAATTCAGTGATCCATAGATAATTTTAATTATCTCAATTTTCAAAATATTTCACTGAAAATTTACATGGAAACAGGAAATCTACTCCGCAACAGGCTCCAAATTTGTGATTTTGGATACAACTTTATTTAACAAAACGGTTAAATTATTACTGAGGTATGTCCATTTTTTCAGCTCTTTACGTCTGCTTATATAATGGTGGCAATGAGAAGGTGACGTTACTGTAAAAATATCCAGTCAATATTTTGCCGGTCTTCAAAACCATGTTCAAAATTAATGAATTTGGAAATTATAAACATAATCTCAATACGTTTTATTACAATCATGTTGAATTTTATAAGTTTTCATTCACTGTCATGATTATGAAAGTTATTTATGCTACACTAAAATAACATGGGATCCTATGGGAAAACGGCGATTGTTGCAATACTTTTGGCACGTCATTGTACATCTACCGGTACAGGTAATAGGAAGGCAGTCATTTCCTAACTGCTATGTAAGTGTTGGCACAATTATTATGTCAAAGCTGAACGGACAAGGATTAAATTTTCTTTTTCAAAGTTCATTTAAACTAAAGAATATTTATTCTTTATTTTACCGTTAAAGGCGGCAACATTTCTTATCTTCACAAAACATGATTCTCAGACACAAAAGGCCAATCTGATGCAGGAATGTATATATATAACAATGAATTACAATAACAAAACATGCTGTAACAAATTAAGTTTTAATCAAATCCCATGCAAAGTAAAGACAAACAACTCTACACACAATCTAGTTAGATACTGAGCTAAAACAATTTAATCTTATGTCTTTATAAGTAAATCCTAAATTATTTGTAATGCTCAATTTCTAACATCTACATGTATTTTGATTATGGTTCTTTCAAACATCTCTAGGTAAACATAGACTTCTGTAATTTATAGTTATAAAATCTAAAATTATTAAATCAATAGAAAAACATTGAAAATGTGTATAACAAACGCTACAAACAAACAATGTAAAACATGAAAGTTAACAAGAATATAAAGAAATCTGACTTTAAATCACAACATTTGATTATTTTCAGAGAAAAAAAAGATCACATGTAGACATATATATATCATATTATATAACTTAATAAAGTTAAATGTATAGATCAACAGACAAACGACTAAAAGGATCAAAATTCTATTTCTAAATAATATTTCTTTGGAAAGAATAGTAGTAGCAATAAATTCTCCCTAGAATTTGGCTTCTAAATTAGACACTGCAAAAACGTGGATAAATTTTCTTGGTACTACTAATTAACACTCATTAACTCATACACAACATGACAATATCATAATCACTCTGATTACTAAACTGTTCTTGTTCTCATTTGCCAAGAATGAAATACTTTTTTTAGTTGTGCTTTTGAACTGAATACTGTGAAAACATTATTGAAACATTTAAGCTTTTATTTATGGTAACTTTTCAACTGAATGTCGTATCCCCATTGGCACTTGATTTATTAGAAGGATAAACAAAGTCAAGAATTTAAATATTTTGATTTTAGTAGACAGATGTCAAAATATAATTTCATAATATCAAAATATTCTTTTCATTACGTAATGCAAAATGTTTATATTTGTGTAATAATTCATTATGCAAAATGTTATTTCTACATGTATATGATTAATCTTTAACAGTTATGACAAATACTGCACAAATGTCCATTTGGTTCTATATAAAAACTACTTCTATCCATTCACATATGAATTGAATACCAAGAAAATTATAATATTAAAAAGATTATATTAAATTAATATAACTTTGCTTTCCCTGAAAGCAAGCAATTGAACCTTTACTTTTCCTGTTTCTTTCTTTCACAATGTACTCCTGGTATTTGATGTGTACTCCCACAACCAAAGAAATTATTTTATTTGTGTCATGAATTTGCCCTATTACCACTCAAACTCCAGATTACATAAATAATTAAGAATATTATGACTCTTTAATATTATCTAAATTGGTAACACAACAAAAACAATATTCAGAAATAAATAATATTGCACATAACACCAGTCAGTATTCACAAACTGACAACAACCTGTTACTGATAAAGACTGAATAAAAACACCAAGGTTCAAAGAATATATCTTGCTAAAAATCTACGTTATTCATTGCACTCTCACCAAAATATTTTCTGATTACAACTAATATTTCATCAACCTACTATGTATAAACTGTTGTATTCAACATATGATAATAGAATGTGCAGTGCACCCATATAATAAACCTTGTTTTAAACAGTCCTCTAAACCATTTTCCATATCACCATCAACAACTATTTTAACAGACATGCAAAACTTAAACAAATAGAAAATGAATTCTGAGGGAGAACCGCACTAGCTTAAAGGTTTCTTCACATAAAATCTTCTTCTTGAAACCTTGGGCCTTTGTCAAGCCATCTACGACCACTTAAACCATATCTTTCTCTGGTGCGTCTCTAAAAGTATGTCACACATGATTGAAACTGTGATATTGCTTTTGCTCCAAGTATAGCAAGTTAGCAACATATGTCCTCTGAGATACAAATACAGTGTTCTTCCTGAAATTTACCTACCTCTTTTTTAATTTATATTTTATTTTATATGGATATTTATACTGCGCATGTTATCCACACACAAATGAGTGCTCAATGCTTCAAATTATTACCCTGACGGAATTGTACTTTCGAAGCTGCTGAAAGCGCTACACGAAGTCATGTACACCCACTTTTCAGGCACCCAATTATACAGCTGGGTGGATGAAGTGCCTTGCCCAGGGACACAACACAGTATGGGACCCGGAATTCAAACCCGGGCCTTTGGCTTGAGATGCCAGCACGCTAACCACTGTGCTTCACTACTACGCCAAGTGTCTCTTAAAAATTTTTAAAATAGGATACTTTTACCATTGCAAAGGGTTTTCAGTTCAGAAATTACCAAAATGACCCCCTCAACTATTGACCATGGAACAACACTGAATTATGTCTGAACTTTTTCTCAAGTAAGAAATCTGGAATCGTGCCTCACTACAATAGCAAACTAACATTAGGTTCGAGAAAGACATGACAATAAGAATACGAAAATAACATGAGCCAACAAACAATTATAATAATTTATAAATAAAATATGACTAGAAACAATACAGCATGTTACTAAAGTGAGGTTTTAGCAACATGAGATTCAAAAATAAATAATCATAAATATTGGAATGATGAGTTTGGAATTAAAATATATTTGATGATAACACTGATGTCCTGTTCAACACAATAATAAGTATTCATGCATATGGAAAGAAATATTCATTGTATTAACAAGAAACAAGTGTAAGGTTATGGGGAAATGGACATGAATTAAATACAGGCAGAACTCTTATGTAGATACTGTAATATCATAAACACAATATGGATTGAATTTCAATGAAAAGGAATAAAATAAATGAGATGAAATTCAATCAAACAATGTTTACACAAATTAAACTATTTCCTATACATGCTTATCAACACGTTAATCTGCTTTAAAATTAGCATTTAATACTTAATGTTTCATATCTGATTACATACTTGTCAAAACTAAGGAGTTCAAAAATATTTTCAGTGTCACTAAGTCGTGAACTTACAGCAGTTTTTTTCCACTTATCACTTGTCACTAATTAATAATCGGAACTTGTCTTGAAAAAATGAAATGATTCTTATAGCCAAAATTTGAATAAGATTATGTAAGTTAATAGTGTTGATAAACTGATTGTTAAATGAACTGCATAACATGAATATAAAATAACTACCGTAAAGCCAATGTCAGACTTAGTGTCATGCACTGCAATCAAGAATAAAGCTACATCAGCTATTATTATTTCACACAAACATTTCATTGGATTTCATTACCCATCCTTTATAAAATAGATGTCTAGCAATACAGATCTAACATAACTATGAAAATATTTCTTAGAAACAGATTTCTAAAAAATGGACATAGTATTGGAAGTTGGACATCCTTGCATATTAAAGGTAGAATTCTTTTCCTTTTCCCTTTTTCTTTTCTTCTTTAGATGATGATCTACCTTGTCTAACTTTCCACACATTATCTCCTGATTCAACTCCATCCATTTCTTCATCCTCACCAACATGATTTGCATAACTGTTGATCGCTTCAGAATTTACATAATTTCCAGATGATTTTGATGCAGAATTTGAACAATTACGTACTGGGGAAGATGCGGCAGAATATAAGCTTAAAATATCCTTTTGACTTGCAACATCTTTCTCAGCTTCTTCAAGGCATAAAAAGAGTTCTTTTAAATGAGGTTTTAACGACACAAGGTTCTGCATTAATCTACAGCTTCGTTGTAGAGCAGCAACATGTTGGTGCTTCTGACGCAGCTGCTCTTGCAATATATCCACAGTTTTTTCACTTGCTGCTATTTTTTCTGTGAGTTTAGTTACTTCAATATTCTTTGCTGATTCCACTTCGGACAAACGCTGTTTTAAATATTCATCTTTGGAGATGAGGGATTCATTCTGTTCTCGTACAGTCTTTTCAAGATCATTCACTTTTTTATGTAAGGCATTTAAATGCCGGTTTGCCTCATCAATACTTGTTCTTGGGATCATTGTTTAATGTTGCCCTTCGATTGTCAACTCTGAAAACAAAATGAGATTGATTACAAAACATGAGATTAATAACAAAACATAAATAATGTGACTATGCAAGGCTGAACAGGGGTAGAATTAACATTATCAAAATAGTCACAAATCAAATTGGTGCCTTTCTTAATTAACAAGCCCAAAACTACTACAGTCAGTCAAATATACTCTACCCCGGTATATGCAATCACATTTTCTTTAGATTAAAAAAAATAAATTATTTGATCCTATAGATGTGCATGTTCACTCCCTTTAGATGTTACTCAAGTCATGTTTTATTATTCCCAATAGAGGTTTTATTTCTAAATACAGATTTTATCATTATGAAAAGATCAAAGGAAAATAAAGGGCACATTAGATTAATTAACAGTCACATATGTTTCTAGTAATTCTACTACTGGCACTAGTTGGCTAGCAGACCAGATTGGTTAAAGATTCTCTCAAAATGAGAACAAGATAATGATCTCAAAACATGGACAGTGTATCCGACATGAGAAAGAAAGCAAAGACTTTCATTTTCTTCTATCTGCAACGTAGATGTAGTGTTTTACCTTCGCCGTAGGTTCACTTTCAAGAAGCGTTTTCACTGACAACAGTTCCTTACGGAAGCGGAAACACGTTTTGACAGGTGCGTGGTAAACGTCCAATAAAATTAGGCGTTATATTTCAGTCTTGGTAATCCTAACCAATAGTCTACTCGGTTACAAGTTCTACAGAAACTGTTTCCGGTCTCTATTGGCGCTCTTTTCACACTAGTGACAGATTGGAGTTGGGTTTTCTCTGTTTATTTTCTTTTGGCTCAATAAATGAGAGGACGTTTGTAGCATTTAATAATGGCGAAAGTTCATATAAGCAACGTTACGGTTTTGGACAACCCATCATCATTTCTGAACCCATTCCAGTTCGAAATAACATTTGACTGCACCGAAGATTTAGCGACAGGTAAAATTTGTGAATTATAATTTTTTACCAACAAAGAAGTATGTTTAGAATGAACTTTGAGTTTTAGACAATGTGTCTAAACGTACCTTGTAACCATTAACCTTTAAAAGGAAAGTTTTTTCATAAAAAATAAGGGATCTACAGAGTTTTGGACTAAAAATCTCTTTGTGGAAATGTGGATTTGATAATATTGTATTTTCTATTGCCTAAACACTCATTATAGTTGTCTTTTTGAAGTTGCATAGGTAATCTATATCAGTCTACTTCTTATTCCTTCATTCAATATTTCATTGTAATAAACCGCATACTGATATACTGTGAAGGAAAAGGGGTGTTGTTTGTCGGAAAATAATGATAACATTATATATGTGAACTCTGTGTAATAATTACATGCAGTACATTTGGTGACAATGTGACCTCCAATAGGGATCACTGGAGTCATCATACCTAAGAACACGTACCGGTATGTTTGAATGCAAATCCTAAATCACCTAGAAAGCTAATTCTTGTGTCGCAATGTGTACATTGGTTCCAATATAGTACATATCATGAATTGTACATTTTGCAATAAAAGAGTTTACAAAGTAAAGGTAAAATCTATTTAATTTAATTCCTGTATTTATTATAATGTGAAACCTGATGGGTTATGAAAACCGAAGTTATTTGATATGTTACCCTGAGTCATCCCAAACAATGAACATTTTTATGTATTTCTGCTGACAAATCATTTTTATCCCCCGCCACAACGAAGTTGGCGGGGGATATAGAAATGAGCTCCGTCCGTCTGTCCGTCTGTCCGTCTGTCCGTCTGTGCGTCCGGGCTTTTCCATTCCGGCCTCAAACTTCAAAACTATAAGACATATCTCAACAAAACTCGGTGTGTGGAACAATCATCATGTGAAGATGTGCCTTTTGGGGTTTTCAACTTCTTCGAGTTATTTTTTTTTACCGTTTCCATGGAAACGGAACTTCGAATTTCGTTTCCGGAGCAGAACTCGAAAACTATAAGACATATCTCAACAAAACTTTGTGTGTGGAACAATCATCATGTGTAGATGTGCCTTTTGGGGTTTTCAACTTCTTCGAGTTATTTTTTTTGACCGTTTCCATGGAAATGTAACTTAGAATTTCGTTTCCGGAGCAGAACTCGAAAACTATAAGACATATATCAACGAAACTTGGTGTGTGGAACAATCATCATGTGTAGATGTGCCTTGTGGGGTTTTCAACTTCTTCGAGTTATTTTTTTGGACCGTTTCCATGAAAAGGTAACTTAGAATTTTGTTTCCGGAGCAGAACTCGAAAACGATAAGACATATCTAAACGAAACTTGGTGTGTGGAACAATCATCAAGTGTACACGTGCCTTTTGGGGTTTTCAACTATTTAGAGTTATTTTTTTTGTCGTTTCTATGGAAATGTAACTTAGAATTTCGTTTCCGGAGCAGAAATCGAAAACTATAAGACATATCTCAACGAAACTTGGTGTGTTGAACAATCATCATGTGTAGATGTGCCTTTTGGGGTTTTCATCTTCTTCAAAAATTTTAATTTGTTTAATTTTTACCATTTCCATGGATACATAACTAAATAATTAACTCAAAAACTGCCTTGGATGTATTTTTAGCTCATCTGGCTAATGGCATGGCACGGTGTCCGGCGTCCGTCCGTCCATTCATCCGTCTGTCCGTCTGTAAACTTTTTGCATTTTGTCTTCTTCTCCAGAACCACTTGGTCTAAGGAGATTAAATTATGTGTGCATACTCCTTGGCTTTGACACAACCTAAAAAAACTATCTTCTAACTATTTTCATCCTGATCATCAGCAAACGATAACCATCAGTTGCCATGAACCTTATATTGGGTAGGCTAAGATTGTTTTGATATGTTACAAACCTTACAGGGAGTGGCATCCCTGCCCTGCTGAGCCAACAAATCATCATCCATCCTGCTACATCAGGCTATAAGGAGAAGGTTCATAGTCACTGTTATTCAACAACTATTCTTCAATAAATGTTCCCAAAGGCGGGGGATATGGCCTACTCTGTCTGCTTGTTATTCTTAAAATAGATCTTACAACATATGGGTACTTATCTGTTTATCAAAAGCCAATTTTATCCAGTGATGTCAGCAACCAAACATTGAGTGAGGGAAAGCTATTTTATTTATAGTTTGTAAATCTGGATAATAAGGTATTTTAAGTTGCCCTTAAATGGTAACGTTTATAACACACTAGTACCGGTATATCACTCTTAACTTAGTTTGTTATCCTGTGCAACGTGTTTACCATGAAACAGGGATATAATGTTCACTGAATCTGTGAAATGGTAAATGTCAACCTGACGTCTATTCACTTTTCATATTTTGCATATAGGTTCACCATAGGGAGAATAAAGTTCCTACAGAGGTTTGTGACCTTGACCTTCATTTCAAGGTCACAA
This sequence comes from Gibbula magus, assembly GCA_936450465.1. NCBI lineage: Eukaryota > Metazoa > Mollusca > Gastropoda > Trochida > Trochidae > Gibbula > Gibbula magus. The sequence goes on along the minus strand of OW388292.1, from coordinate 56,393,969 downwards.
CAGAACTTTTCTCTTTAACACTTGTCAACAAGATAGCTCAAAATTCATTCACTGGATTATCTTCATATCTTACACAAAGCTTCACCTAGATAAAGAGCTGATAAGATTTTGGTGACCTTATCAATATTCTGAAGGTCTCGCTGGAACTTTCAATTTTCGACATGTGACCTTGCATGTAACATTGTTATACTTGTCAGCAGAATATCTCCTGTAACGATCACTGAATTCTCAAGTTTCTCATCATGTCTTACTGCAATGTTCTTCTAGGAAAGATTCAGGGCCCAGTTGATTTTGGTGACCTTGACATTAATTTAAGTTCATCATATGGGCGTTGTTTGTATAAACTTCACATTTTCGACACAAAGCTGAAATTTTGTGGGGATGTACCTTTCAGTTGGGTATCAAAGTTTTTAAAATTGAGTATGGTCTTGTTTCTATAATTAGCATTTTAGAGATAGCAAGCACCACAATATTTTTATCAAATTATGTAAATTCCACCCATTAAATTCAGGGGGGCGGCAGTGTTTCCGTTTACCGGTATATACCGGTATTTTACCGGAATTTTTTAAGCTGGACCGGTATTTCTCATTACGGTCGGTCTCAAGGACCGGCAATTTCAAAATTGTGTATTTGTGCAGAAATGATCCTAAATAAGCATATATATAAATAATAAGTCCTTAAATTTTGTATTTATGCTAAATAAGCATTTTTCAATCTTATAATTACACCCAAAACAAATCATGAATTGATCAGAAACAAATGCTTATCAGTGCTGCATGGCAACTTCAGACAGGAAACGTCAATCAAGGTGTTGACCTAATTCCAGGCAATTCCCCAATGGGGACTGGTTAATTTTTGTATAGGGGTGACAGGAGTTGCATAGTTCAAATAGGATAGAGCACAATCACTTATTGAACGATTATTACTGATATAAGATAAAGATTGATTTTAGTCTAAATTTAAATTACATAATTAGATTATAGATTTGTCAAACCAAGAAACAATAATCAAATTTGTTTGAAGTTTTGTCAATTGCCACCCCTGTGTTGAAAATGGATTATCCGGGAGGTCTGCAGATTTTTCTGTTTTCATTGTCGTAGTTTTAGACAGCCATACAGCTCAATGTTACCAAAAACTATATATTGAGGTATGTTTCAAAATATCACTGATGAAATGTTTGCAGGTGTAAAACATTTGAAAAGCATTACAAGTTCTTGGTTTGGTAGTTATTGTATGTTATGTACAAATCCTGCAAACGTGTGACGGCTAAAAATAGCACTGTTGATACCTGGATACTGCGATTGCAATTGAGAAATTATGAGCATAAAATTAAAATCAAATTACATTAAATATTACATTACTTTTTATCAAAAACTTTGACAATCTAACCATTTGATTTGTAGTATTTGTATTGATATGCATGATTTTACTTTTGACTGTCGGAAAGCTTTTAGTACCTGTTTACGTCACTCGCTGTGTTAGTGTAATGTGACAAGCATTTCACTGATATTTATCAACAATATGAAGTTCGTTCACAAGTGCACACATTTATTATTGTTTTTATAAAAACATATGCTTAGTCTTTTCCAAACATGAACATTTTAGGACTGGTTAATATTGCAGGGGACCGGTATTTTTAATGACTGTCGGTCCCTTGGACTGGCTGTTAAAAATGCCAGCGGAAACACTGGGGGCGGGATAGCACAGTGGTTAGCGTGTTCGGCTTCGAATCAAGAGGTCCGGGGTTCAAATCCCGCCAGGGGCACGGCAACATTGTCTGCAGTAGAGAACTGTTCTACACGCAGTAAGGTTTGGGTGCAATGCTACACTGAATTTCATGGTTCGCTAGTTCCAGCCGACGCTCGCAGGTTTCACCGCAATGTATAGTCAGTCACATGGCGTTGCGGGCTTGCTCCCTGCCATAATACTAGCAGCTGCGATATAAGTGAAATACTCTTGAAAGCGGTGTTAAGCCCCAACTCACCTCACATCACCAATTAAATTCAGAAAGTTTCGACACAAAAAAAAAGAAATGAATTACCGGATATGTGAGCTCCAGCCTCCAAAGTTAACTTCCCTCGCAGGTTATAACTAACCCCTGTTTCAACCACTGGTTGAATTGAGTCTCGTTGCATTTCCATAAGTTTTCTGTGCTAGCATTGTGTGCAGCACCTGAACTTTACTATGCACTCTGCTATGCTAGCACATAATAATTAAGGAAATGCAGCAAGGCTTAATTTTGCCAGTGAGTGATACTTGCACAAAAAATGACTTCCAAGGGAAGTTGTTGTGAAGTCTTAGCATGACATGTAACTTATATTAGATCTTTCAGTAATGTTCAGTTATTTGTTTTTCAGATTTAGAATGGAAAGTTATTTATGTCGGATCAGCTGAAAGTGTGGAATATGACCAGACATTAGAAACCGTGCTCGTGGGCCCTGTTCCCGCTGGATGTCATAAATTTGTATTTGAGGTTTGTGATCATTAATTGTTTCATAACATACTAACTAGGAGGAAGAGATGCTAAAGTTAAACTCAGACTCCAATAAAACTTGTGGAATAATACTCTGTGGACCTTTGGTTGTATTTGGAATGTCTTAAGTTAAAATGAAGCAGGGCTCGATTTAGTGCTTTGAAAATTTAGGTTGCACCAGTACATGAAATGTTGGTGCAACTAGGTTTAAAGCTCAAGTTGCACCTTGTGCAAGTTGGTTAAAATTTCCTAAATCGAGCCCTGTGAAGTGAAGCTCAAAACGAGCCAGTAAACATTACGAGTCAAAAGTGTATTTGACAGTCAAAGGCCTTGCAGATACAAGCAACAAATTGAACAGGATGGACAATGTGATGCTAGCAACTCCTTACTAATGAATATAGGAAACATTTCAAACAAACTATAAAAAAAGGGAACTTATGCTCCCAAATTGGTTTCTATTGACAGTTGAGTAATAAGAAAATATGGGATATACAAGTCTAATGCTGTTACACTTAAACCTATTTATTTCAGGCGCCATCTCCAAACATCACCAAAATACCTGTTAACGATGTTGTGGGTGTGACTGTTGTCCTTCTCACCTGTTCGTACAGAAGCAAGGAGTTTATTCGTGTGGGATACTATGTGAACAATTTCTATCGACCAGAGGAAACCGAACTCAATGAAAACCCACCAGCAGAGCCAATCTATAACAAGGTTTGTAGAGCATATGTTTTCAATGTTCAAGGGACATTATATTGATTTGAGAGTATCATGGCCAGAAGTTGAATCCATGGCAGGCCTCCATCTGACAATACTCGCAAGGTTTACGTTTATCCGATGGGAATGTTAAAATAGCTTCACAATCGGTTGTTTGACCTCCTGTTGTAGTAGGGGTGGGATAGCGCAGTGGTTAGCGCGGTCGGCTTCAGATCAAGAGATCCGAGGTTCGAATCCTGCCAGGGGCACGGCAACTTTGTCTGCAGTAGAGAACTGTTCTACACGCAGTAAGGTTTGGGTGCAATGCTACACTGAATTTCAGAGTAGTACCACCCATGGTTCGCTAGTTCTAGCCCGTTGCTCGCAGGTTTCACCGCAATATGCATAGCCACATGGCGTTGCAGGCTTTCTCCCTGCCGTAATACTAGCAGCCGAGATATAAGTGAAATACTCTTGAAAGCGGCGTTAAACCCCAACTGACCTCACCTCACGTCCTGTTGTAGTTGTCGTGGTGGCCAAATGGGTAAGCTGTTGGTATAGTTGAGTTGGTGGTTGGTCCCTCCTGGCTGTGGGCTCAAACTATAATATGTTATATTTAATAATATGCAACACTTGCATCTCATTCTTTATTCATAAAAAAATGTACTTCCAGGTTTGTCACTTGGGTCAAATGTGAAATGTCTTGCTGGCAAAAATTGAAATCTGCAGCTCGGATGTGTACTATTGCAGATAGTGTGATCCCAAATCTTAACTAAGTTACAATTAGTACTCACAAATAGATTTCTTAACTTATTACAGCTTATTATTTACGTAGTAGCATTTGAATGTATTTCCATATCAAAGTTAATATGCTATACATTTGGCAGATAATGGTTTTTACTTTTGATCTAAGTTTTTCATGAGACAATTTTGGAAAACAAATTGAAACCTGAATAGAGATAAGAGGAAAGGGTTCAGATTTTATATAACGTATATTCTAGCTATATGCAACAGAATAATGAGTTCATGATAAGAATCATTTTGGAAATGAGTCTAAATTTGTTTCCTGGAAAGAGGGAATATCAACATGAAAATATTAGAATGTATTAAATAAATGTTTACTTATTTCCGTTCCAGCTACAGAGAACAATTGTTACCAAAGACGTGCGAGTTACAAAATTCAAAATAGACTGGGATGACGAAGCTGTGAATTCTATGGTAACGCAAACAACCGACACAGAAAATGTACCTCCTGTAGAGAACCCAGAAAGCACAGCCAATCAGGAACGAGAACGGGAACCAATGAAACCTGCCAACTATTCGACCGAGAGCAACAGTGTTGGAACAGCCATGGATACAAGTGCATGAATAATCATGTTAATGTGTGCTCTGCAAAAACTTGTTTTCACTGGGATGAGAAACTTGTCGGCAGCAAAAAGAACCACTGTAGTGCTCTTTGGGATCTAAACTATTCTCATCTTGTGTGAAAGAGACCCTGATTCAGATTTTCAAAGCTCTCTCATTGTTGAATTACCAGTAAGACAATAGTGTTGGCTTTCACAAACATCTAGAGCCTAGAGAACAAGTATCATGGTTAACCCAATTCTCGTAGGTTTTACGACTGCATAGCACATTGTTGTTGCAGGCTTTCTACATGAGGTGATCCTAGCTGGCAGAAATATGATCGAAAATGATTAATCCAATCTCTCCGCCTCAACTGCTGCGAAGAGAGCTATGAAAACCTGAGATCGGCATCTTCCAAGCGTCATTTTGGCGAATCAAAGATGCTCATATTTATCATTCATTTTATAAGAGAGATTCAAGAAAATTGTGAATACAGTCTGATTAAAATCGACCTTGTTCCGAGGAATAAAATTTGCAAAATAATATATCTACCGGGATACGAACAGGTTCTGTAGATTCCTCGCCACAAGGTCTGAGAACACCCCGTATAGGCGCGTGTTCCAAACCAGTTTAGCGCAGCCAAAGCCCAGTCAAATAGCTGACCAATCGCATCATAGTTTTTAAACGGTCGCTGTTTTGAAAGCATTTGAAACAGACAAAAGGATAGCTGTTTCTAGTTATCTGCCCCTAACTTCTCGCATCGAAAGCATTTGTTGGGCATCTTTTGATTGGCTACCTGAATTGGGCTCGAACACGCTAGTCTACGGACTGTTTCCAGACGGTTTAGCATGGAAATCTCCGAACGATATGAGTTCGTATCCCGGTAGATGCTGTATTTTGCACTTTTTTTCCGCGGAATACCGTTGGTTTTAATCAGACTGATTGTGAATAATATCTCATTGACATTTAGTGCTATTTCCAGATTTGTAAATGTCATCCTGTCTTAAAATGGGCAAACATTGAAATCAACGACTTGTAAATATCCATCTGTCAAATGCCCATCAGTCATTTTCAAGTTAATTTTTTTTTCAGTGTGCAAGTAGTGTGGTTATCATGATATTATGGAGTTAAGTGTTAAAAAAGGAATTTTTTTAACCTTGTGTAGTTTTGTGTATTTTCAAAATAGAATTGAAATATTTATTAATTATTTTCAATGTGTTAATTCAATAAAAAAAAATCTTTACAATTTAAATAATCAACAGAAGTAAATACGTAGAAAATGAATACTGCTTATGTCTAAGAATATATCAAAAACAAGTAATTTTATATTATTTGTTGGGTTCAGGCAATATATATTTTAGGACAATATAAGTGTATGTAAAAAAAATATAAGAAGTAAATATATCTGAATACATAATAAATCATACATAATATTGCAACAAAGAGGTTATTTATTTCTGATAGGAAACGCTAATTTCATGATACTTTGTCTTGAAGAAAATAAATAATAAGACATGCTGAGAGTGTTTTGTTTTGTTCATCTGTCACGATTTGAGTTTAACTAAAAAAATTAAATAGCTGAAGAAGCTACAAACCTGGGTTGTGCTCTTTTTCAAACTTTTCTTAAAAAAATCACTTGCTGTAGAGAGCTGATATCCTCTGTGCATACTTCTTGGCCAATGAAGATGGTGTTTTGTACAATTGGTAACCCTATGGCCCCAAATAAGGACGGGACACAACCTAAAAACATTTTCATCCTATTCTTCAGTATGAAGAGCCCTAGAAAGCTGGAATGGTGTGTACAGACTCCTCAGCCATTGGAGAATATAAATGTAGATTTGGTGACCCTGTGGGCCGAAATAAGGGTGACAGAGGCCACTGCCTAAAAACAACTTCAAGCTCATCTGTCCTGAAAGAAATTGTAGCCTGGCATGGTGATTCATCGGATCCGTCTGTAAACATTGCATCTTATTCGACATCTTCTAGAGAGCTGAAATCTTGTAACGTTGTGAACAGACTCCTTGGCCAATTGGAGGGCTAGAAATTAACACTAGTCCTTCGGCCGGAGACATTGTCGCTAATGGCTGCAATACTGCCGAAGTGGCGTTAAACAGTAACTCACTCACTCGGCCCGAGGCTAGTACCAATGACACCGGATTAGTAAATGTTAGCTTCTACTAGCCCTGTGGGCCTTTAAAATTTCTGAATCATTATGAGATACTCAAAGTATGAGAAGTGATTGTTGTTGGTTTTTTTTCAGCAACAATGGTATCTGATGTGAATGATTGAAGAAGGGAAAATACTAACTTGTAGTTCAACAATAACATTTTATAATTGTTAGATTACTAGAAGATACGGAGCTAGTGATACATGTATTGGGCAAGTAGAAATCAAAACGACTAGCCCTGCAGGCTACCATATGTTTGGAGTTAGTTTATACTCCTGCAATGGGGTTGTAAATTGTAGAGTTGTTGCCCCTCATAAGGACCATGCTCTAAAAACATTTTCATCTTCATTCTATCTCCAGTACGAACAGCTAATGGGGATTATAAACAAGACAGCTGATTCTTTGGCCCTGAAAACCATGAGATAACTTAATCTGAAAAACTAAATGCACTAGAAAGATGAAAGTATTGTACACTTTGGCAGATGACACTCTAAATTGTAGATTTGATTACTCAAGGGCCACAGAGGCTACACCCATGAAACCTCTTTTCTTTTCTTTTCAAGAATCAAAATTCTGAGAAAGGTGAAATGTTGTGTACAGACGCCTTGGCCAATATAGATAATCAACTGTAGATTTGTTAACTACTGGAAAATATTAATTGTCAACCTTATGTTATGTATCATCTTAGGATTGATGAGCTAAGGAGTCCATGGCTCTAGTTTTGTTGGATGCTCTGATTTCAAGGAGTAGCTCAGATAAGCTCAAGACCGCTGTCCTATCATACATACATACATACATACATACATACAAAAGCTTGTATAGCGCTAACACCACTGAAACTGCACTGAAGCTCGCCAACATTGCTTATCTAACAGTCTGACATATATGGGCGAAATGCAGTCTGAAATTATAGGTAGGTCTTAAGACCTGATTTGAAACCACAAAGTTCATGCTGGCATCGTAGATGCATTGGAAGACAGTTCCACAGAGATGGACCTGATACCTCAAAAGCTCTACCTCCAAATGTCTTGGGCCTACTAGGTGGCACGCACAGTAGACAGCTGTCCTGTGAACGCAGTGTCCTTGTTGGCTTGCATTCAATCGAGACTTTGGCGAATAAACATCCTTGACACATCTGCTTTGACGAGAAAACTATCATTTCAGTCTTATTGTCATTCAACTTCAGAAAGTTGGACGACATCCAGCTATTGATAGCACATACACACTCCTCCAACTTACAGAAAGCAATTGATACAGATGACCTTTCCTGTGGTCTGAATGCTAAGTAAATTTGTGTGTCGCCAGCGTTTAGATGAAGGTCCAATCTAAAAGATCCAAGTGGTGATGTGTAGATTGTAAATAAATAGATTTTAAATTGTAGATTTAGTGACCCCATGACCCCAAATGGGGTCAAAGGGGTCACAACCCCATCCTGGAAACCAGGGGTACTTTGCTCGCTTCACTTTGAATCTTAATGTTACGTTTCCAAGATGTCACAACCCCAAAAACCTATTTTCATCTTCTTCTCCAGTTCCAATAGGTCTAGAGAGCTGAAAAGTTGTGTGCAGACTCTTTGGCCAATGGGGATTCTAAATTGTAGATTGTGTGACCCCGTGACCCCAAATGGGGTCACAGTGGTCATGATCTAAGAACCTATCTTTTGCTTGTAAACAATAATTTAAATAACTGAAATATTCAACTTTTAATAGATAGTCAATCAATGAAACCCTGATGAGCTACAGAGCCCATGGCTCTTTTTTTACAATAAAGTTTTATAAAATTCATATTCATAACCTCTTACTTTTAACACTGGGGATTTTTTTTTGGAGTCCTGGTAAGGGTAAAGGTCACTAAAAATATCATTGTAAACACAATAACTTTAGAAATGTTTGTGCTATCAGGCTCTTATTTGGTATATATCAACTATGGAGAAAAATCAAAGTTTGAAAAGGTTTTACCAAAATCTGTCAAAGGTCAAGATCACAGCGAGACTAGGACTAAAGCATGCATTTAAACTATGAACACTTGGAATCATTACATGATTGTTATACACACCCACTGATCAACTAAAAGCGACTCACCTCACCTCACCTGATCAACTATGGAGAATTATCAGGATTTGTAAAGGTTTTAGTTAAAATCTGTCAACGGTCAAGATCATAATGAAGACATGATTTAGGTAACTATTAACACTTTGAAGTGTCAAGAGATAATAAATTGGAACCCATAAATACAGATAATAATCACCATCTTTCATCAGAATTCATATGATGAGACTTAAAGCTGGTTACTGAAATTAGATATGAATTTGTGTGTGCAATTCTTAGCAGTTATATGTATTCTAGGAAATTCATCATTCTATTGATTCAAATTGTATAAAACATGTACAAAAATAAGAAATGTTTAGAACTGCCAATCAAGATAAATTGTGGTCTAGGAATCTAATGTGATATTTTCCTGCTTTACGAAGAAAATATAATCTTTAAATTAGTTGAATTTGTTACCTTATTAGGAATAATATCCGCAAAAATATTAAAAATAACAGATATATTTCTGTAAACAGCACCAAACAAGAAAATTATAAAATTACTTTAAAAAAATATGAGGGGGCACCCGGGATCGAACCGGGGACCTCTCGATCTGCAGTCGAATGCTCTACCACTGAGCTATACCCCCAGCACGCAGGTGATGGTGAATTAATAGGTATTTCAAATCTGCACCATTTTTTGTTAATTTCCAAATATTTGCAATATGTAAATTCAATTTGTAGACAGTTTTATGGCAGTTATTTTTATTTATTGAAAAATAACTCGAGGGTTTTATTAATCTAGGTTCCTATCTAGAATACTCTGCGCAAGCAAAGCACTCTTGCGCATGGTAACAACCCAAGAAAGCCAGTCTGACACCGTTGCTCATAGCAACAACAATTTGTATACGCCATCCGGGTCATTTCAAAATGGCCGCGTTGTGTTTACGCTAGTTGTGCTAAAACTAAAAAGGTTTAGTGGATCCTTGTTGTATGTCAACATTTGCTGTTTTGTTCCAAAGAGACCGATTCGAGGCTAAATAAAGGAAGGTATGATGTCGTGTATTATTACATATATTTCATTAAATGTGAACATGCGATGAAAATAATAGAAACCGTCTCAGACTACAGTAGACAGGTAGAGTCGGTGCCCGTAAAATTAATATAGACCGGCGAATCTCTTAGATGAAAGGTAAATCTACACACTTGAGATATAAAGGACAAATTATACCACTACAACATTAAATGTGTAAAATCTGGTTCACAGTGAACGAGAAGAATAAACTCCAAGTAATGTAAAATATATTATGTAGAACATGTCGGTAACACTGAAAGTTCTCGGAACCACAGTAAAATTTATAACAAATGTTTGTTTGGAATTTGGTAAATTTTTTGACACTTTTGTTATTAAATAATAAACATTCCTAGTTGTTTAACCTTTCAAAAACAAATTCGTAAACTTACAAAATATGAAAAAGAAACTATGTATTTAATGATTATATAATTACAAAATGGTTTTGTTACACTAATTTCCGCGTTTCATACCTCGAGCATTCGTACCTTGTAATGTCACAACAACAAACGGTCGTGTCAGTTGGTTCTTACAACTGAGCGTAACTTTTTAATGCAAAATAACATATACACATGTCATTTCGTCTTCAAACCTATGCCGATAACTGAAATATACATTCCTTTTCCGAATGAGACAATTAAGTTCACCGGGAACACTTCATTTTAATAAGTCCTCAAGCTAAATTGTTCATCCACTTGCACTTCGCAAACAGTAGCCATATTTGAACGTCTCGTGATATGCTAATGAGGGTTAATCACAAAATGCGTAAACCAGACAAACCCTGATTGTATGCATGTGAATGCTGGGAAAACAAAATTGAATCCTCTGCTGTTTTAGATTAAGGATTCCTCAATTTTGCTTCAGCCATGTAGCCACAAGCTGCTGCCTCCCCTGATAAATGACAAATATATATATGATATGTGTAAATATTTAAAGAAAAACTTGTTGATTTTGTAATTATAAGGATTGTTATACAATTTGTTGCTGTTATACTTCGATAGAGGCACAACACATGTAAAACAATCCTTAAATAGCCTTCTGTTACATTTACTAGACTGACTTTTCTGTGTTTTAACCACAGGGGCTTGTATTGCTGAAATAAAACAATTCCTAGGTCCAATACTTCGAAACGATACACCCTATACTAATCAAGAATATTTATCTATTATTTTAGGGTGTATCGTATCGAAATATACCTTACACAGCCCTATGATATGTACTGCATTATTAATAAACTAAACTTTTAACTAAATCACAATTGATTATGATTAGTCGTGACAATTTCATTAATTCTATGTATCAATTGTTTCAGTGATTCACTGAAGTTAATCAGCACAAATATGTCGGACACAGAAGGGAAAGATACCGAGAAGGAAAAGATGGCATCTTCTCAGAATGAGAAAGAAGAGGTTTGTTTGTTTTTAAATTGACAAAAGAACACACTTTTACAACACAAGCTTTGAGACTGTGTCACCTCATGTTGATTCAGTGATAAATTTACCCCTGAGTAATGCATCAAATACTCAAAAAAATTTGAAAGCATTCGCAAAAATTTAAGTTGCGAGTCCCCTTGACTAAAGGTTTTTTTTGGTAGTATTTGCTTACTTATTGAGGGACTCACTTATATCAGCTTGGTCCCTGTACTCTGCATGTCATATTTGTAACTTTATCACTGTTACATTTTACAGTAGTTTTAGGGAGTTTTATATAAACTTTAGTTTCCTTACTTCTTTCTTAGGTCACAAGACCTCATTTCTCATTACCTTTTTAACATAATTTGAGTCAGAAATTGCAAATTATATCTTTATGTGATCTTTTAACAAAACATTATTTCTGATGAAAGTTTAAGAATTTATCTGGTGTAAAATGAAAAATTTAAGCTTTCAATTGCTCATGTACCTTTTGCGATTCTCTTGTGTAAACAAGAACCTATTCTTGGACTAACAGTCTTTTAATCACAGTACATCAAATAATTGTCAATTGAAAATGGTAGGCTTACCACAAGTTTTCCTGACCCCAAAAAGAGTATGAAATAAATGCCATAAAATTTCTGTTCATTCAATTAATTTAAGCTCATAGGGACAGGAATTTAAAAAGCAAATGTGAGAGAACATGTGTACATACTTTGATCTTTCTATTTGTATGGAATTAATCATTGTCACCTTGTCAGAAGGGGATGGACTGTGGTTCACAACTAGATCTTATATTTGGGTTCACTTGATGGTTAACTTTTCCTGGATTAAGCTCTGTGATTTATCAAGTAATCAAAAGTTATAAATTATAATACAACAGTACACAGAGCATAACACTTTAAATGATGTTTATAAATAATATTTTCAGGATACAAGCACTAAGAAACCTTCCTCAGCAAAAACCAAGAGCCCCGCCCCCTCTGGACCAAACAGTGCTCGGACAGGAAGTAAAGCTGGCAGCAAACCAGGAAGTGGTGTCAACAAATCAGCAAAAAGTCCTCAGTCAAGTGCGAAAAGTAAAACAGCTCCCAAAGCCAAACCATCATCAGCTAAAGGTTTGTTTTTTTTCCTTCTGCATTCATGTTGGAATGGTATACTAACTTAAAGAACTAAGTTTTGTTGATTATGCTTTGAGTACATATTCTGTTGTTTTAAAAGCATTTTTATTATGAAATATATTGTTTGATTTAGATTTTTTTGGCAGTTTAGATTATAATGGAGTCGTTTAGATATCAGTATGATAAAAGTAAAAATTAGAGTCTTAGGCCCTGTTAACCAAACAGATAAATGTCATAATGTGCAAATTACGTTACAAAATACACTTACCGTATTCTCCCTGATATAAGACCAGGGGGGCCAGGCAAACAAACATCTTGAAAACATGGGGGTGGGCTTTTAGATGGGAAAGACCCCAACTCCGATGAAAATTCATACCAGAGACCATCAAACAGTCAGAATAGGTATTATGTAGGTTTATGACACTTAAATTAAAATAATATTATAGATATGTGTAATGTATGACCATGGAATATCTGGCAAAATTGGGGTGGGCTATAACCTGAGAATAACCCCAAACAGGACAACCCTTCTAAAAGTAGGGGTGGTCCTAGGCTCAGATATGGTCTTATACCCAAAAGAATACGGTATACATTTGCCTGAGGCTCTAATTTACGTTTTTGGTCGGTAATATTGCAAGATTTGTATCTATGTAATTAGAAGTCTGTCTTTCAAAAAAATAACTTTCATTGAATTTCTTTCAGCAAAGGCGAAGCCAAAATCAGATGACGTTACACCTGCTCCAAGCACTACTGCAGATGATACAGAGGATGAAGGTACAAGATATTTCTCAAATTCATTCATTTAAAATTAAAAATAAAAATCAAATCAAGCAAACACATTTAATTGTGAAGAAAAACTTTACATTCTTATATCCTGAATTTTTTTAAAATCTCTCTGAAATGTTGATATTTTTTTTAAATAGTCTCTATAGAATCTGACCTGATACTTATCACTATACTTATCTGCAGCTCTTTGTCATATTCAGATGAATTAATCCTTGCATGACCATTGATTGTGAACCTTGTTTTGTTTGATGCATAGGTCTCCCAGAAGGAGTGGTACCATTCTTCATGGCCTCCAAGACACAAGAGATTTTCTCATGTGTTTGTGACGAGGATGTCACAAAGGACAGCCCCTTTAAACTCATCCCTAAAGCAGACATCTTGGAAGACATGAAAATGAGGGCAGCCATCAGTGACTTCAGTGTCGTCAAGCAACAGATGCTGGTTTGTATATTAAGATTAGTGTAGTGAGTCAATAAATGAAGAAAATTCTTCAAAATGGAAACATCACTTTTTGAACTTAATTGTATAGTGTTTAATGGGGATGCGAAACCATTCCACCTAGGTCAGGGGTCGAAATTAACCTTTTCAATGCAGTAGCCATTCGGACTAGTGCAACATAAAAGTACTAGTCCAGACTTATTCCAGCAAGCCAAATACATTTCCATAATCATTTCACCTCAAATTTTCACTAGTCTTTTGGACTACCAGTTTTTACACTCTTCTAGCCCAGCTTCTTTTCAACTAGCCATGGGCTACCGGACTAGTGCTAATTTCGAACCCTGTAGGTGAATAATATATTGTGTGCCGGTACCTCTGACACTACTTTTGATTCAGTTCATAAGCCAGTTCTGTAATTTAGAATCTGAAATCAAACTTTGTGCAATGAAATGCTGTGAATTACTTCAATTGGGACAAATTTTCTCAACAACTATCACATCTTGGTGAATGAATGACGCTTAATACTCTTGATTGAGTTTGCAAACCAGTTCCAGAAGTTACTTTTGACAAAAATTATGTCATTTGAATCTTTATACCAACTTAGTGACAAAGAATACAATAATGCTCAAATGAAGAGATAGTGGGGGTATGTAAGCCATGCTCACTGTTGTCTTGTGTTGTACAGGATTACCCTGGGGAGGAGGTCCTTGTTGTCTATGACTATGAGTTCAAATACGATCAGAACTTCTACATCGCACTGACGGAGGAGGCCAAGGAACGACTTCTCAATGTAAGTAAATTATTTACTTTAGTTATGCATTTATTTTGTGTATGTCTGAGTTACACAAATATTTGAAATCAAGCGTGTAAAAATGTATTTGGACTTTTTGTTGGAGGCAAAATGATCAGCTGATTATATGATATAATTTTCAAAAATATATTGAAGTTTATTTTCAATTTTAATTTGCATGTTATTGAAATTATTGATTTTGGAATATCAGAATATAGTTGTATATTCAGTGTATGAAATAAGACCCGGCCTCCTGCCCGGAACCTGGTAACTTTTAGTCCGGGCTGGTCACGTTTTGAGGTTTTTCTTTGATTTTGCCTTTAAAATTTAAGAAATAACCCTTGTCTTTTCAAGCTTATTAATTTTCTTACTCTGGTATATATGACATTGACAAAGATATGGGATTTTTTCTCAAAAATTTAAAACTTCTGATTGTGTGCATGTTAATTATTTGATAATGTTGTAATTATTTTCAGTTAGATGAATATGAGAAAATGATGGAATGGGTATAAATATAAGATTTTGTATCATTAGCATGATTTTCAGGTATAATCAACACAAACTTTCATATTTCACAACTTCAACAATGATTGAATGTTTATTGAACGCATGATAGAGAAGATTTACTCAAGTTTGTTAATCAACAGGGGTGGGTTTTCTTCTACACCGCTACCCCAGATTGTTTTTTAGCTTTTCTTCAACCAATGAGATTGTTGTGTCATGGCGTTTGAACCAATCAAATTGCATCAATTCAAAATCTTGTTTAGGCCCGAGAATCCATTGAAATAACATCAAATTGAAAAATACAACACCAATTGTAATTTCGATTGGTTTGAAAGTTTTATCAATAAGCAACAATTTTATGGGTTCCTAAAATCTTAGAATAGCTTACAAATAATTTCCAGGGGTGTCATGGTATAGACTAAAACACTATCATGTAAATGATGAAGATTTTAATATCGGAGGTGCATAGATATTATTGAATTCTTCACAAAAACTGCATGTCAGCTTTAATTTCTTGTGGTGGAAAACAGATCTTGCAGATTTGCATGTCGAAAAGCACACTTTTATGCATTCTTTAATAATGGGATGGTCATTTAAGCTTAGACTTGCATTGTTATGATTCAAACTTTCAACAGTCCACACATTTTGCCAATTTCGGCTAATTTTACACCAATTCTTCTTCTTGCATAATTATTTAGTAGCCAAATTGCCGTAGCTCTAGGAAAGATTAGGCTTATATGAAGCTGACAGTGTCTATCTAATAAATGACAATTAAGCTGAAGGTATTTAAAGGGGCAGTAGCACGTTTTTTCACTGAAAAAAGTTGATGAAATGTATTTGAAAAATAATTTCACCAACAGTAAAACATCATTCTCTCTTCGAAAAATAAAGTTTAAAATTAGTGTACATGTTTCGGTAAAGCCATGGGAATCGTTTTTGTAATACAAAATAATAAATTGTGTTCACAATAAAATGGCCGCCATGCAATTTTTGCTTTATACGCAACAAGTTATTACCACTACAGATAATTGGTTTGTGTAATAAGATGTTTTACTCTCTAAAGTTAATTTAAATGACATTAATTATCATTATAAATGGGAAATTTGAAAAAATAAATTTTGCAAAAAACGTGCTACAGCGCCTTTAAATTTGATTACAGACTAGTACAAGGACTATGCATGGAAATAAATTCAACAGTAAACTTCATCATTGAATAAAGAAGTTGAACAGCCATAAAATCCATATCTTCTCCAAGTTTATCTCATATTAAAAAAATGTTTTGGATGTAGTTTTTCAAAGCTCTCTTACGGCCAAGACAGTCAAGAGAATGTATGGTACTACAGCTATATTGAAACAAGAATTATGAATATGTAACTAAATATGTCAAGAATTGTCCTAAACTTTGTATACGGTAGAAATATTGCCTGAGCATTGTTTAATTATGAATTCAAAAGGGTGATTTAAAAATGACTTTTTCTCTCACTTCAGTGTCTCATTTATTCCTATTTCAGCCCCCGAAGAGGGTAGGTGTTGATGGGGAGGAGGGGGAGGAGGAGGAAGAGGAGGAGGTAGTGTACACATACGTCCCCCCGGAAGCCAAGGTCTGGGTCTCTCTCGGCAGTGAGAAGGAAATTCTGGAAGAAAGTGTGGTGGAAACAAGAAGGAGGGTAGGAAGGAATAAATATTGGCTGAAATAGTGCCACACAAAACTATATTTTACTTACTGATATGTAGAAAAACATGAACAATATTTTCATTGTTAATAGAAGCTATTGGGCGTGTTATCTCAAAGTGATTTTAGAGTAGTGATCTGTGCTAGAAAAAGTATTCTTGAATCATGATTTCTGTCTTCTCTGACAAAATAAAGTATAAAAGAAAGTGTAATTGGATAAATATTGATTTTAACAATTTTAAGAATAAGCACGTCAATGTAAAATGTGCTAAAATATGGAAAGGTTAAGTATTCAGTAAAAATTTTGTAAAATGTTTACGTACAGATTAAGATGTACCCTTTCCAGGTAAAAGTTTCAATTCAACGAAGGCGGGCAGATTTTGGTGCTCCAGTTACATTCCAAGATCGAAATGTTGGTGACGTGAAAGACGGATATATCGAGTGCACAGCCTACGATGATGCAAGTTATGATCTGAAGAGGATTGAACTTGACAAAGGTCTTCAGGCAATCCCAGAGTTCAAAGATGAGGGGACACAAACTGACTGGAAATATCCTCGAAATGCAAACACTCAGTATTATCCTCGTGAATTCTCAGAACAGGAAAGAGAAAAGATTGCAAATTCTAGCGGAGTACGGGACTTTGTGAATTCTGTTGCCCCAAGGTAATAATAATAGTCCATTTTCATAGTGCTATTTCTATGCATGATGCTCAAATTTGTATTATTACCCTGAAGGAATCAGAACCATATAGGTTTATAGCATGTGACTCACAACACCCTCATAATATACCAACCAGGGAAAAAGAAAATAGTTCTAATAGTTAATGTGTTTTTTAATTGACATTCTTGAAGTTGGTATAGAGATATTACAAGATTTTATATTGCTTGAACAGTGTCTGAAATGTGAAAATGAAGTTGATCACCCATACACCTTTGCTATATCAATGATAATGTATTAAGGATAACTTGAACATGGAATCATTTCTGAAAATCAAAGGATAATAATTTAAACAATTAATTAAATTTATATTAGATTTGAATAGCCGACATAATCACGAATACAATTTCTTATTTACACTTTGAAGAGCCAAATATTAGATGCCGAAATCCACTTTAGCTAAAAGTCAAACTAATCTCATATTGATTATTAATGCTCTACATGATGATTTAAGATTAAATTAGTTTTCTTAACTCTGCTTCTAATACATACACATTTCTTCCAGATTTGAACTTGCCCTCCAACAGAATGAGATAATGGATGTTTTCTACAATGACTGGCTGCATCTGGGAGACTCTGACAATGTTGGGAATAAGGCAGACAACCACTTGAAGGTATCTACATTATTATCGAATTGTGATTCCTGTAAATTGACAAATCAGAATGGTCTATATTGCTTCATTCAGCAGTATTTATACTCATTTTATAACTTTTATTTCACTTTTTCAACAAAGATTGTTTGATTGATTGGCATTATATGATTTCAGAATTAAGTAAATGTCAGACTTACTGTCAATTTAAGACGATGTTGCATGTTGCACAATATATTTCCTCAGACATTCCATGGTACTACAAGCATGTTTTGAGCCAATTTAGATGTAATAATTTCAAACTTGCAGTTGAAATGGGTAGGCATAATAATATAAAATATTGTAATAGACTTTGTTTATATTGTCAAGATAAAGGTTTATCATTAGTTGAAGATTTCACCTATTAATGGTTTGTCAATACTACAAGGATGCAAGAAAAGAGTATTTCCATCATGAATACAATCCATGTAGAGAGGATTTTGTAAGAATAATGTCTTGCAAAAATGTAAATGCTTTGGTGAATATTGCTAAATTTCTTTTAAAGGTTCGTAAAGTCAGAAACATGTAAATCATAAATTATGTCAATGCCATACGGGGCTGTCAACCCAAATACATTTTATTGACGCTTCACCCAAAATTTTCTGTATGCCTGTTACTGGTTACCAGAATCACATGACTGTAAAATCCTTTGTAATATGGGCCATGGCCTTATATACTGAATAAAATGTCTGTCTAATGTCTTATAACTTAGCAGTGGAAAAAGTGAAGAATATCAAGATACTGTAGAAATTTTACAATCTAATTCAGTTAAATTTGTTTTGGTTATGTTTGATTGTTGTTTTTTTCAGGAATATCAATCGTTCACAGATCTTCAGTTCAGTAAAGAGAAAAAGATTACAAGTATTCAGTGGCATCCCACAATAAAGGGTAAGTTGTTACATTATGATGTACAGTTGCATGTCGGCTAGCCCAATTGTTTATTTTAACTTGGTGGCAATATCATTCTTAAAAGGAGGGTGCTATCGGGATATTTTTTGTGGAAACGAAATTTAAGAGGATATTCCTGTTTACACATATATGTTATTAATACATGATTAAAACACAGTCAAATTGAAAGATATTAATGATAGTAATATTTTTTATGACTTTATATTTCACAAATTGATAAAAGCAAGCGCACACTTGTTGAAAAATAAAAACGAAGAGAACTGAAGCCATTTGTCGGCGCTGCGAGTGGGGAAAATTTTGCTACGGTCTGATGAGCATATTATTTATTAGTTTTATTATGTGTTATCTGTTACTATGTGAATTTTCTATCATTGTATATGTTTGATTTTTTAGAAAGTGTAAAATTGGGTTAAATATAGCATGTTTTCATTTCACGTAATGCCAAGAATCCAATATGGTGGATGCTGCCAATAGATGGGTGATAGAACTTTCCCTTTAAGATGTAAACTATGGCAAATGATTTTTGGCTACACATGGTTTAATATTCCTATCATTTTTCCAATTCAACCTAAGGATTAGCACTCTTCTCTCTTGAAATAAAAGAAATTAAAATCTTGGAACAAGACTTTAGGAGTATAATATCTTGAAAGCGAGAACCATTTTTTCAAGTTCTTGACATAACCAAGTCCCATTGGATTGGTTAGTTTGGCTGTTGGGTTATTGGAGTTGCTGACTGGGCCTGACCAGAAGTGTTCAGTTGTACAGGAACAATGGAAGTCAATATTGTGTCAAATGATTTTAAGAAATAATAATATTTAAATGTTTTCAATTTTGATTTATTTTTATTAAATGAGCCAAAGTCACAGTCACAAATGGCTGATCCAGAGGCGATGGACCTACCTCAATGAAATATGAATCCCCTTGATCCGGCCATGCGCTTAAAGAAACTTAGTTTTGAACATCTTATTACAGGGGTTGTTGCTGTAGCGGTAGCAGAAAGATTTACATTTGACGAGCGAATTGACAATGCTGCAAAGGTCATCATGACCCCATCTCTTATCCTTATATGGAGTTTCACAGATCCCATACACCCACAGGTGAGTAATTGGCATCATATATATAAGAGTAATATTTGTTCAGTGGAATGGTTAATATTTGCTCTCTACAATAAAAAAAATCATTATAAAATCTGATAAAATCCACAAAATTACATTATATATATATTTTCAGAACAAACCTAAGTATTAAAATTAAATGAATACATATTAGAATTAGAATTAGTGAATACTTATACCCGTGTAAGAAATTAAAACTCTGTTTAAATTCTTTATATGAGTATTTTGATATATTGTAGATTAATAATCAGATTAAGGCCCTAAATTATGAATTGTAAATTATCATTGAGATTCTTTAAGTAAATTTGTAAATCTTTTAAATCTTATTATCAAATTGAAATGAATGGTTGTAGACTGGGGCAGTCAATAATCGTTCTGATCCAGCGCAGGTAACTTGTTATTCTTCAATGTTATTCTTGGAATGAAGTATGAAGTATGAAGCTTGAAGTATGTTTTAATCGCTTTTATTTCTGAGGATGATAGATTGACAAGATGAAGATGAAATTAGCTTTTTTCATTATAGTCTTAGAAGGTTTATAGATAATTGTATTGATATGAATAGGTATTGAAGAATGGGATTCTCACATATTCTAGGAATTAGGTCACATCGTAGCAAAAAGCATGATATTTTAGATACAGTTTAGAACTTATTGAATGAAAATTGCACGGAAAGATTATAATTAGTTAATTTTGTTCTATCAGGGGCATGTATACAGAGAGGTGTAGAAAGTCGCCTATTCTAAGCTACTGTTTCACAAATAAAAGCATGTTAATAGTTGTGAAACATCACCTGTTCAATTATTATCAATGAAGTATATGCACTAAAAAGATTTGTTTAGATAAATTATTATGACATTGAGATTATTGTTGCATGTTCAGGTGAAAGGTGTCTTTAGTTAAGAGAGTAATCAAATCATAACTTTCATCAAATATTTATTTCTAATGTATCTTTATATTCAAAGTATTCAGTCAGAATTTCTATTTAGGAATACAACAATTTAATTTAGTACGTCAACAATTTATTTAGTGACTTAGAAAATTCATCGTAGAATTGTAATAAAATTAAAGTCATAAGAAGTTGCAGAATTCCTGCCAATATCTTTAATAAGATTTATCAAAAGCACAATCCTTCCCTTCCCCCTAAATTGCCTTTCATCGTTCATTCTTCTGATGCATCAAGCAAACGTACTGTGATAATATCACACAAAAAGTGATAAACTTTCTACATATTTGATGATCTTATCATGTGAATCAATATGCATGTTTTAGTTGCTTCTGGAGGCTCCAGACGACATCTATAGCTTCCAGTTCAATCCAGTGGATCCGAACGTCATCGTGGGAGGATGTTACAACGGTCAGGTGGTATTGTGGGATATATCAGCTCACGCTGACAGACTCAAAGCACCGAGAGGGGGCAGCAGGAAAAAAGAAAAAAATGTTCTGGTAAGTAATTTGGTTAGTTAGGAATCTACAGGTAATCTTTTTAATTTTGAGCAGAAAATGAAAACGTTATCCTGAATTCTACCATGACATTGCTGGATACTATGGACGCATCTTCTTTGTGATGCCACAATCTATCCGAAAAAAACGGCCGATTCTAATCATTCCTGTAGTGTGTTTTAGAGCTACATTAATTTATAGATTAGCAAAACAAACTTCGTGAGTGTCAAGATCTATCCACATAGTGATGCAATTGAGAAGCAGAACAAACGTGTTCGGTTTCATTTTTCAAATTTACTCGCCATCAATCCAGTATAACATGTCTCAGATTTTCAAACACAGTAGGTTTATCGCCTCAATGTTATTAGAGTGTATACATATAGGAGTTATAACTCTCCACATGTAATCATTTTGATGTTGAGCAGAAACATTAGAGGATGACAGTTGTATGAAATATTTGCTTTGCCAACATGACACTGTCACTTTAACCTTTTGAATCCACAGTAACTCTTAGCAGTGGCGGATCGGGGGGGGGGGGGGAGGTTGGGGGGTTTGGGGGGTCCGGACCCCCCTCCTTTAAAAAACTTTGCATGGGCAGGTATGGGGGAAAAGATTTTGGACCCCCCCCCCCCCCCCCCTTTTCCATTGGTGTATCCCCTTTCAAAATTCCTGGATCCGTCACTGTTTAGGACTTAATCTTTACATGAAATGTACAGAGCTTTTAAAACTACATAACTTTCAAAGGAGTAAATATTTTATGTGAGTATGACTTAAAAAATATTGTCACAATTTCTTCCACCTTGCAGCCAGGTTTTGAGGACCCAAATGCTCTGAAGACTCCTATAGTGAGATACTGTGCCGTGTCCAGTATAGAACACAGTCACAAGGCTCCTATCACAGATATACAGTGGCTCCCTGATCACATGGAGGTACGTGGACACAAATGTGATTTTTTTTATTAAAAAAAGTATTTATTATATACGCGCATAATTGTTTATAACCTAAGCACATATTTAATTCCTAGATTAAACTTGTTGAAAATGTGACGAAAACCTCTTTCAGTTATGTATTTTCTGCACCTTAATTCATTGCATAATATGATAGATATATTAATAAAAGCAAACATACCGGGATGTGGCTCTGGTACCAGTTATATAGCTCAGCAAGATATCTACATTCCACCTGACAGAGGAGTGAGTATATACTCAGATATGCTGTGTGTTTTCACATTAAAGTTGTTATAGTTGAATACAGAAAATCTTCCTATTCTTACTTCTCCGTAATGCTATTCAAAGACAAGATATCGACAACTAAACATTTTTTATTAGTACACTTGCTATGTTGTCACTCACATGGACACTGTCCATTGCAGGTAAACAGGATGGGGATCCCCCAGGAGAACCGGTCACTCAACTGTATCCAGATAATGTCCTGTGCAACTGACCAGTAAGTTGACCACGGGATAACATGTCCAATGTTTTGATCTTGCTTTGCAAAATATGCAGCATTTCATATGCAACTGCATACTTTTTGGCATAAATTTCGGCTTGAGAAATAGAAAAACAACCATCACGAGAGTGGAAAGTTTATATCAGAATTGAAGAGGAAATCACAAAATGATAGATGAACAAAAACTCCTTTAGCCAAGACTAAGCTTGAACTGGGTCTTTAGTTATACATAATGCTATAAGAATTCCAGACTTGTAATACATCAGAGAATGATCTCCATTCAAATGTTTGCAGTTTTGTTGTAAGAATGACTATATTTATAATTCTGGGCCTTCGTCAAGTCTTCTGGCTGCTTATATCATCCCAATATTTACTTTAATTTAACTTTAATTAGTTGTTGAATATCTGATTCATGTTTATTACCTCCATTTACTAAGCTGTGTGTTGTTCTGGGACACACGACCCTCGAAGGGACAACAAGGCAAGGAGGACGACAAGGGCCCGAAGAACCCCATGGGGATACCAAACACCTTCCGTCACCTTGACCTTCAGTGGAAACCTCATCTCAGGGTGAGATAACTCTTTCTTGATTTTTCCATCCCAGAGTATTCACTTGTAACTAGGGGTGACTATTGACCCATAGAGACTATTGCGATAGCGATAGTCTATTGCCACTTACTATTGCGATAGCGATAGACAATTGTAACTCGCTATTGCAATAACTATTGCGATAGGTTTTTTGTTACAAATACGCAATAATCATCTAGATTCTTATAGGTTTTAGTAATCAAAATCATAAAAATCATAATTGAAGTTTAATTGATGTAAGGACTATGAAACCAAAATCAGTAAAGAAATCATAAATGAAAAAACTTTTTTTGTCATTTTGTTTTTTCCTATCTCTAGTTCTTCCCTTTTGACCTTCTAAAATGGAAATTCTTGAATTAAATGCATTGAGGCTTGTGTAAATCAATCATAATTAAGGGAAATTTGGAGAAGTAGGATACTTTTACAATTGCAAAGGGTCCCACTTGTTCAGAATTGGTCCAAATGACCCCTTCAGCAGATCACCTAGGAACAACACTGTGTAACTGCATTAAATGAATCAAAATTGTAATTTGTTCTTTGATTTTGATTTATAATGAGTTACTAGATCTGATCTATAACCCTCTGCTTAAATTTCAAATTGTGTCATGTTTATTATTTAATCATAGTTTAAATATGTACAAATTTCTTGATTACTGCTTAACAAAATAAGTCTTTTAACTTGACAACAAATTTAATGGAAAAATATATTTCTTTCTTTTGAAGCTGAAAGTTTGAAAATTTCACATACTGAAAGATAAGTGACATTTTGCTAAGAACACATCTGTCAGTAAAGTTTAATCCATTGCTAAAACTTAAAACTCCCTTCTCGTTGAGGGTATTAGATAAGCTGGGATTGCCTCTCTTTATCCGCTCAACTTCCTGGGTAGAGGATTAAGAACTGCGATGAAGAATATATCACTCTTGGTCTTGTTACTTAATAACCTAAGGTTGCCTTAACTGACTAAGGTAAACTTAGTGTAATGTTAAATGATGGCACAAAGTTTAACCTTAGAATTAAGGTTGTTTTGTGCAACGACCCCCCTAGTGACGAAAGATTTCTTGAAGAGCCAAACATGTAAGTCTAATAAGTAAATCTTTGCGGCAGACGTTCCTTGGTCCGGTGGTTACTCCCTCTCTCCTACCTGTTACCAACCCCCAGGTTGGTCCATTGTAGCATCCTTAAAGGTGCATCCATTGTGTTTCATAAAATTGTATTTGCCATTAATACATGCCAACATACAATATGTGCTGATATCAGTTCAAATAATTTCACTCAACTTGCATATCATTGCCAATCGCCAAATATATAATAATTACAAGTTTCCAATTAAAGTCTAGCAACATCATTATACTTGTGCAGAAACCGAAAGTGCACATCCTATTTACATGCATAGTAGTTATATGACCTATTAAACATTACTAACCCAAATTTGTTATTTTGTCTGGTCTAAATAAGATTCCAAAATTACGTTTGACTCATTGGCGCTAGCCAAACGTGGTGCATTGTCCGGTTTTCGTTCAGAAAACGACACTTTTACCTTCATATCGTGAAAATACTAAATCGAATATGATCAAAATGGTAGTTTTCGGTAACAGTTGCTACTTCTCGTTAAAGTAACACCATTTTGGCATATTTGACCCCCACCAACACAATGGATGTACCTTTAAGTGGACCCAGGAGACATCTAGCCCTTAGACAACTCGATGATACTGGGCCCATATTTTCAAGCTTAGTGCTAACATATTCGTAAGTCAATGTTAATGTATGGCACTTATGAGCTTCGAAAAGATGGGCTCTGGTCTCCATTTAGATAGCTGATCTTCAGAAGTATATATATTTGATACAAATACATAATTCTTCTGTTATACAGGTTACATTACATAAATCGGAGCCTGGTGGTGATCATAGTCCAACAAAATTCACAATCCAGGAGCGTCAGGGAGATAGGGGAGCTCGTAAGTTTCAATTTTCATCTATGGTGGCATGATATTTTGAAATAAAAACTATTTATGGATTTCTCTCACATTTTCAATTCACAAGCACTGCATGTATTGAAAGTCGCACCATTATTTCGTAAGAATTGAAAATAGATTTAAAATTGGTTTCATATATATAATAACATATACCATAATCTGAATAAATAACTTTAACATTTGTGATGTAAATTGTGTCCATAAATTTTGTATAAATTTCATTTGCTATCATAATTCTCTTGCTACATTATCATAATCAGAATTAAAATGTTATGTAATTTCTTGATTAATACTGCTTACACATATAGTTATTTTAACATGCACAAACTCTTCTCAATTTGCACATCTTTGCATCATATTGCATTGCAAGAATATTTTTTGGCACGATTTATACATTTTCTTCACATTGCAAAAAAATTGGATGTGATAGCATGTTAGAGTTTTCATTCATATTTTGTTTTCATATTTTTAAAAGTTTTTTGTTATTAGCACAATGATATTTATGCTTTTTATCTGGTATAGAACCATATGTTCAAGAAAAAGCTGATGATCGTAAGTCTAGTCAGTAGTTGCGTTTGTTAGATGTTGTAGTTTGTTTAGATCTGTTTACCTAGATCCCTTTTTGAATTTCATTGTTTTTTTTCATTCCACCTCATGAACAGTTTCGTGTTATTTTTTTCAAAATGTTGTTTATACTTGATTAAGAGATGTGACCGGCTGAAGAGCCATTGAGTATGTTAGTGTTTCTCGTACAAAATCATATATATTTGCAAGAAAACTCTTCCATCTACAACATGACATATGATATCAGCTCTTTAAGCCATTCTTGGTAAAAGAAAAGCTTATGTTTGGTGAGCTTAGTCTTTTTCCAGAAATATTTCAAGTATTCCAGTTCACGAAAATGGTTTATCTGAGAAGTGTCAGCCAGATCTAATTTGTGTTTTACCCACATAAACATGTTTTACTTGATTGGAATATCAAGTGTTATAGGTTGGAATGTCAATTTGTTAGGTAATCAGCTTAACCCATATCCCAATAATAGTTCTTCCAATTTCTTAGATCTGTGTGTAAAACAAGTTTATAGATTTTATTAGTTGACAGATAGAATATAACATAAGTATAAGAGAGTGTTGTTAATTAGCTAGTTACCTGGTGAAATATAAGCAGCCTGATCTATAGTTGTTATCAAGCGTTCCCTCCATGTTGTGGTGCCTATCTTAGAATGCAAAGAGATCTACAGAGTTAAAAATTCAGAACAAAAATATATTTTAGTGATCTGCAGCTTTTCACCCTGAGTTACCTCCCCTTGGTCATGTGACCTTTCAAGCATGTAGCCTCACCCATGAAACAGTCTCATCCCTATAGCCCTGCTGTTGATCCTTTGATCTACTGGCAAACCAAATTTGGACACTCATGTTTTGTTGCAATTTTGTAAGATTTTGAGTAAAAACATCCTTGTTGACTATTTAATTGGAATATTTGCAATATATAGATTGTCAGATGGTAATCCAGAACCAGCCTGGTACCCATGCTATTGACATATGATCCCCAAATCTTTTAAACTTTACATAGTTTACACCAGTGTTTATGAATATTAGTTAGACCTATCTCAGCACTAAGTGAAGAATTATGGGGCCTGTTTTGAATCAGTGTTGCAGTGATCGCCTTAGTGAAATCCTGTCAGTGAGTGAAAATCCACTTTGCCGCCCACAACAAAATTTCTAAGAAAATGTACATTGATATTTCAAAATAATGCAGATCTTTTTACACCCTTTAGTAAATTAATTATTCTAATATGGCAGTAATTAATTGATTGTTTTGATGAATCTGAATTGGTATGAATACAAAAATCCCTTTAAAAATCCAAATTTTAAATTATTTATTGGTGATTTATTGTTTCCAGTATATGGTTATGGTATGTATTTTAAATTAAATGTGATTAACAGAATCTGCTTGTGTGTCGCTTATAGTTGCATTTAGTGCAGATTGATTGTTTTGCAGTGGCCAGTGGTATGACAACAACATTACCTGATGTTTGTTTGTGACAGTTTTGCTTTATGTTTAGTGTATTGTCTGTATTGAATCCATATTAAACTGGATAAAAGCTTTTTAGCCTTTAAAACATGTTGTAAATAATGAAATAAGCAACAGTGTTTAATTTTGTTGACGTTTGTTTTCTTTGTTTCTTAATTAAAAACGATGTTAGTTAATAAAAAAAAGGTTGAGATTGAGCTAAAAATGTAACCTTTTGTTAACAAATTGCAATTTAAAAAACATAATGTACAAAATGTTGTAAACATAAATTAGAAGGTTATCAGATATGTTTAGATAACTCAAATAACTCAAAATCTTTAATTAAGCAATGTATAGTTACCGTCAATTATTTTTCATTCTAGAGTACTATTTATGCTATAAATGCCAGATGGTAGTCATTTAAATCATCAAAAATGTGATACAAATGTTTTTATTAGTGAACCATAAAACATTTTATATTGTATACTTACTTTATGTTCAATACTTTTTCAGTTGCCAAGGCAACAGAGAATGTGCAGCCAGATGTGAGTCAAACTGGGGGCTTCTCTTACGCCACCAAGCCTGGGTCGGGGAAGGAGAAACGAACACTCCAGTCAGTCAATACACACATCTATGTTGGAACTGAGGTGAGATAGAATACATGTGTTGAGGATATATTTGTGTCAGTGTATGAGATAAGTCTGAAAAGTAACTAGCTCAAACTATGATTTTGAAGTTTTATAGTAAAATTAAAACCAAGAAACCCAAAAGGTTGCCAGCCCAAACAACTTCAAGATCAATATTTATAATGTTAAATAATGTGCTGTATTTGTCATGAACATTGAATACAAAACTTATCTTTGAATCAGAACTTTAAGTTTGATAATTGAAATTGAATTTTAAATTTTACAATATTTGAAGGGGGCAGAAGGGCTTTTTTTCGATTGGACACTGCATCCCATCATATGCATCTGTTAACAAACAAATCCTCAATAACCTTTCCAAGGGTTGCATGTGGTGTATACACAAGGGTTTGACAACAAACACCTGACTAGAATGTTAATGTTTCAGGATGGTGAGGTGGTGTATGCAGACTGGATGCCTCAGAAGGATCAGGATACAGGCAAAATACAGAGTGAGTGAAATACACCATCCTATGAGATTTTGTCATAGAGACATCATAGTTCATGTGGTTTATCTCTTGAAGACAGCGACAAATGAAGAGATATTTATGGATATATGCGACGTTTCAACATAGGTTCTAACTTGCTTGAAAACAACATACGAACCTTCTTCTATAATGCCAGTCGAAGGTGTCTTTAAGACAAAGTTTCATAATACACCATTTTTGGTCAAGGTTATTAGCTCTCAATCCACTTTTATTATCCAATTAGGCAAATGATTTTGATGGACGTCTTATATAAGACTCAGTAAGTTAATGGTTGAATATCAACTTTAAGTCTGGAAGGTCAGTCGTTCAATCCCAGCCATGCAATAACCGAAGTACATGTGGCAACAAATGGAGATTGCTTTTACATTGACAATCTGTCTAATATGATTGAAAGTAGTATTTAAATGTGAAAGAAATTTCTGCAGTCAACTTTTAGAATTACCTTGGAAAATAGGACTTACCTTACATAATTGCAAAATATTTATAGGGGAGGTGAAACTATAAAATCTTTACCCTTTTTGAATCCAGCAATATTGCCTTTGTTATTGAGTTGATTCCTGTAGATTGGCCACTCAGAATAGTTGAGCACTAATCAATTCACCAGCTGAAGTCAATAGTTTATTTACTAAACATGAATTTATTCATGAACTTTTAGTTTGGTTTAAACATATTTTTTTCAATGAGCAAAGGATTAGAAACAATTTCTCCAACTTAGAACATTTTCCTTTAGAACTTTTAGTTAACACTATTAATTTCAGGAAATGTAAATAACTTGGCTCCGTTCCATAACAGCGAGCGCTTATAATTGCTAATTGATCGCTCAATGTAGCGCTCAATGAGCGATTACTTTGAAACCTCTCTTGAACATGGCCCTGGTTTCATTCAGTTGAATCCATTGTTTAATGCACATTATGGTGACAAAAGACGTTCTACTCTAGTGTATTGTAAGAGACTAAGTGTTATCTGTTACAGCTCCAAAGCCGGACTACTACCACTCTATACATGACGGTTGTGTGGTGGCACTACAGAGGTCTCCGTTCTTCAAGGAAGTTATCCTGTGTGTCGGCGGTTGGACCTTCAGTTTGTGGAAGGAAAACGTCTCTGTAAGTACTGTAAATAATGTCGTTCGATAATTGTTGTTTTTGTAATATGACACATCTTTTGAGGAATTCAATTGTAAGAAATGAACCATACCTTTTAGAGTCAGTCACAGTCAATAGCATTTTGATCCAAACACCTTTAACAGTACTCGATATTGTGTAATCCCAAATATATATGTACTACTGCTGAGTTAACAGACGTATAGGGCATCATAATCGGATAAATCTAAAATTTCAGAAAACGCAAGTTTATCAGATGTGACCAAGGCCAGTGACTTGAAGCTTGCCGAGCACTGAAATACTTGTAAGCTAGTGTTAATCCCTTGCATTGAGGCTGAATAATATGTTGAAATACATTATTAGAATTATCCCTTAATTGTCTTTTGCAGAGTGGACCCATCTTGTTCTCTGCTGCCTCTACGGTCAAGCTATCTGCAGGACACTGGTCACCATCACGTCCAGGGGTGTTCTACATAGCCAAGGTGGACGGAAGCGTTGACGTGTGGGATCTACTGGACAAGACCCATGAACCCTCGATCACCCAGAGTGTCTCCCCCTCACCCATCACTACCCTCTTCCCCTTCCAGGTCACACGTGAGTACACTGGCTAGACTAGTCTATGGTAGTTTAATGCCTTGCTGATGCTAGGTAAAATTCCAAGGCTACCTCCATGATATAACATGAGCCTTGAGATTTGTGTACAGATGCCTTGTAAACTCCTGGTTGACTCATCCTGCCATAAAACTATTTGTCCTCTGTCTGTAATGATCATCAGATAATCCTTGCATGAATCCAGTATAACTGTGACTCATACGTTCCTCCATGTCGTGTTGTAGAGAAGCAGCAGCTACTGGCTGTAGGAGACGATGCAGGAACACTTCACATCATGGAGATACCCTGGAGTCTCCGCCAACAGACTCCTAACGAGGTTAGTCTCTACTTACATGCAGTCTCAACCACTTCAAATATTTTGACAGGGATGAATCTTTAATTAGCTGATTACCTCAATATTTAGATAATCATTCTTTCCACAGTCTTTCCAAAATGTATGTTTGTAGTTGAAGTTTTTTAATATCAAGACCAAATCAACATAATATAATGAATCTAATCATCATGTTACAATTCATAATGTATTTCAGCTGAATGGTATGAGCAACTACTTCGAACGTGAAGTCAAGCGGCGAGGGTTTGTCGTTCAGAGGTGGGACTTCAGAGAAGCGGAGAAGAGAGAACTTGAGGCAGAGACCAAGAGGAAAGCTGGGGTACGTCAGACTATTAATATTTCGGAGTTTCCATTGTTTTATTTGAATAGTCTTGAAGGCTATTCAAAGTCTCCGATTTGTAAATATTTGCAGCAATAGTTATCATGCTACATTTTCTAAAATAAATCTAAGCAAAGGAAAGGACAGTTGAAGATTCTTCATAGACGATTTATCCTTGTTGATGAGTTTTTAGGACTCTGTTTGTGTACTAACAGTGTCCTTACATTAATTGAATACCAATCCCTCTCCTGTACACTTCCTGTGTCCAATGAAACCATAAATAAGTTTTTTTATTTATTTTTTTTCCCCATATACATGCGCATACAGATACACATACATGTGTCATTCAGATGTCACATTTTAGTTATTATACAGGATCTTTAAAAGCATATGGAGAGATGACCAGAAGGTGTGAAAGCCTGCATATTTACAGTTGGAGAATGCAATGAATTTGGTTGTTTGATAATATCTTAATATTTCATGTTGTATAGGTTTGAAATTTGGTTTCTTTTTCTTAATACTGCATCTATTAAGCATAAATTTTGTTACAAGCATTATTGCGTTTAAAGGGTTATTATTAATTCCCTTAAATCCAAATAGTATATTTTCTTCATTAAAATCAATATTTCCTTCAGTGTAATTTGCAAGCCATTCTGTTTATTGTCTCCATATGATTTTTGTATATTGACAAGCATAAAGAACATGCGAGATGGTTTCAGGTGAATCATTACATAATGAGCACGTAGAGGATTCTACGTATCCCATCTTACATAATAATTGATTAGTACTGAGAATATTGTGTATGATCTTAAACTGAAACCATCTTAGTTCACTACTCTGTGTACATCTTTAAATAAGTTCTTACTAGTCTCCTCAAACATTCTGAAACCTTGTCTGCAGATTGCTCCGAACGTTGTACTGACAGAGGAAGAGTTGGAGTACAAGGCTAAGATGGAGTACAACGAATACGTCAAAGAAGAAGCAAACTTCCTGCGGGAACTTGGACTCAAGGTGGAGGAAGAAGAACCTCTCCCAGACGTCTAATCATCGGCCAGTGTTCTTTAAAACTATCGGTCAGTCTGCTCGGACTCGGTCATCTACAGTCGTCTGCCTAACCATCGGTCATTTGTAAACTTCATGTAGGTCCTGGGTCCCCTTCCCCGAAGCAGGCATAAAGTTACAATCAATTGAAGCCCATTCTTTTTACATAGGTTACAATCGATTGTAAGTGTTTTGAGGAACAGCACCCAGACGTTAATTGTTCATCTGATGTTCAGTGGTTCAGATATTGCCAAGAATTGAACATATTGAAGTTGGCAAGCAAGGACTATTAACTGAAACTAAATAATATTGTTGAATCTTATCGAACAGTATTGAACTCAGTGAAGTATTATAAAAAGTGTCCATCAACCACCAAGATTATAACAAATTTTAATATACCAATAGTTTGGTATGTAATTACTTTTGCCAACATTTGTCTTGTGAAGATTTATCCAATCAGTGAAGTTTCACAGAACATGTTTGTTATCTTTGTAGTGCTTGTGTGATTAGCAGAGTTAAAACAAAATACTTTTTTACTACTGCATAATGAGCTTGAATTAAATTTCACTGTTTGTTGATGTATATTTATGTATATCTTGTATGAGCATTCCGTCTGTTGAAAATGTGTAAGATGTACAGGCTAGCCATAGTTATTTCATGAATATTTATCATGATGTACATATGTTTACTGTTATAAATGCATTATTACTGAAACAAATTGAATAAATATTATATGATAATTGTTGGTGTCAAATTTTATGGTAAAAACTAGAGAATTAGTGACAACACCTCATTCATAATACCCTAGCTGTTTCCAACATTGGTCAAAGAAAAAAGCTTCAAAATAGCAAAATGGCACATCCTTTGTATAAAATAGCACTGCATTTTTATGAAAGCAGAGTGGACAGTTTCAAAGATACATATGATCACAAAAACCTAATTCAGACCTATCCATGCTACTTAATACCCGGAGTGTTCAGTACGGAAAATGTTTGTAAAGGTTACCAGCTGATTTGACATTGCTGTTATAGAATTTTATTGTCAGCCAATGAAATGTCATGATTTGAAAGTTGATGATGGTTATTGGTCTCCTCATCTAGGGTCTGCCAACATTGCTCGATTTTAAATAATTTCATTGTCTGGTTAGTTTTAGCCATTACAAGCAAACATTCAGGGTATTAGGTATTGAAACAGATTAAATACCACGAGGACGCAGGATGGTGTGAAGTAAATAGAGAATCTCCCCCAAGTGTCTTCTGATATCAAATATATCAACACGAGTTGATAAAAGTTTCAAATATCCAAGGCTTGCCGAGGATGTTTTGACTTTTATCAACGAGTGTTGATATATTTGATATCAGAAGACACAAAGGTGAGATTCTATTTATCATCCAAAATTCTTCATTAGTTTTTAATGAAAAATGAACATATCTGAACACAAAACTGCCATTTGGCTTCCAGTGCTGTGATGTCATAGCATTACCTGATGATGCAAAATCATTGTGATGTCATGTAGCTGACGCCAACAGGGCATTGTTCAAAATCTACTGTCAAAACGATATCTCCTCTGGAACCGAGTTTTGGATGATATATCTCAGCTAAGTGTCTTCTGATATCAAATATATCAACACGAGTTGATAAAAGTTACAAATAGCCAAGGCTTGCCAAGGATATTGTTGCTTTTATCAATGAGTATTGATATATTTGATATAAAAGGTGAGATTCTATTTATCATCCAAAATCATTCTTATCACATTTCCATGAAAATAGTGTACATCTCTGAGCCCAGATCTGCCATTTGACTTGCAATGCGGTGATGTCACAGCATTGTAATGTCATTAAGTTTGTGATGTCATAGCATTGTGATGTCATTACTCGATGTTGAAGCATTGTGATGTCATATAGTTGACGGTGACAGGGCAGTGTGCAAAATCTACTCCCAAAACAATATCTCCTAGGAGATATCGCTTGATCTCACACAAGTGATTAATCCTGTGGAACACAGTTTTGGGTGATGAATGTCTTTATTTGGGGAGATATATTGCTTCAGACAAAGATGTGTCCTTCACAGAGTCACTGTTTACATCATGGAAAGGGATCATTGTTGACATGTGTGACAAGTTTGGTGAAACTATTATGTCCTCTAAGAGACTTGTAAGATTTAATGAGTGTTCGTGTAATAGGAAAATAAAGTTGAAAAACTAAGAAAATTTGCATAAATTATGCAAATTAGAGTATGAAACATGCAAAAGGCAGTTCTACACATAGTTTTTAAACGTATCATGTTTTTATTATATGGCGAGCAGTGAAATACTGGGATTTATCAGTGAAATAAACTGTCTATCAAGCTACAGTGAAAATAACTTATATTTTCACTGCGAACGGTGACTGATATAATTTGACGTCATAAAACAATGGTCTCACGCGGCGAATTGGCTTATGACGTCACAGTGTTACTGTGGTGACGGGCTGTTCCCAGCGGCCGCTCGGTGTGAAAACGACCCTTTTCGGACGTTGTTACATGGATAATATCATATAATAAATAGAATATCCGTCAATTCTTGATAAATACCATGTTTATCTCATCTCGTGAAGTAGAAAAGTTATATATTTTCACTCAAGGCTGCGCCACTCGTGAAAATATAACCTTTCTACCTCACTCGATGAGATAAACATGGTATTAGTCAAGAAAAGACAGATATCCTCTATAAATTTAACATTCAAACTATTGGTTCTCCGTTATAAGCAGGAAATGACTTCCTCATAGTCACTGTTCACTTCATGTTGCCATGGAAACTGCACAAAATTGGATTCATAAATTTCTTACTCATAAAAGATACATCTAGGGATCATGTGACAAGTTTGGTGAAACTAGCATATCTCATAGTCACATTGCACATTGTATGAGTGCTTTTGTTTAGAACAAGAAAATGAAGTTGAAAACTGAGAAATTTGCTACATTATGCAAATCAGGGTATGAAACATACAGTAAGGCAGATCTACACATCATAGTAATTATATGTATCAAAGTTCATGATATTGGAATCATAGCTATGAGTGGAATAAAAACGTGACGGCAGATAGATGCTGACAGCTATCTACTCCAACTAATTTGTAGGGGGTATAATGGAGTTTGTTAATTTTGTAATTTGAATTCCATGATCTGTTGAAAACTTGCAAAGTGGTACAATTTGTTTTTCATGTAATAAGACAACTCAATTTTTAATTTAGAAGGTGCTTTTTATTTTTCTTTACATATACAAAATAGACATTTCTTCATAGCAATCATAACAGTATCATAAAATGTAAACAAAATATACAAATCAATATATGTACAATTTTAAGAGATATTTAGAGGAGAAATGAGCAGAGTTATTTAAATAATTATGAAATAGTAATCTATATCAATATTTCAAACAAATTTGTACCGAAAGCACATATATATCTATTTACATGAAGTAAAGACAATGCCTTATCATTTTTCACCACAAACATGTTATGACTTCATCAGATAAACATAAATAATACACATTCTATGCACAATAACTTTCAAATACAGGAAATGTAACAAAATTAAAATATCTTCAGCTGTATAAGATAAGCAATTTAAATATGCAATTTACGAGCTGAAAAAAAAAAGACATTCAAAATAGGATAATTTTTATATTATATATATTATTATACGACTTGCCCTACAAAGTAATAAATGTTTTATTAAGTAGCCTTGTATCAAGGATCTAGATATACTATTTGCAGAAAAACATGACAGATTATCCACCCTAAAGGTTTGTGGAGACGAGACAAGTCAAAGGAATACTTTTGCATATAAGTTTCAAACAAGAGTCATCAGAAGATGACATATCCCACACAATTTGTAAAACACATCTTTGACAGATAACTGTACATATACTACTTCAGTTAGTGGGTAATACACATGTGGAGATATGATGAAGGGTTTTTGAGTTCTGCACCTGAGCAGACCTATCTCTGAGCAAAGTCCAAATCAAACACGTTTCTATAAAAACGGCAGAAAAAAACCATTTCAGGAAAGTGAAAATATCAAAAGGCACCACTACAGTTACTGGGTTATACACATGGGAAGTTTCAGAAAGATGTGATGAAGAGTTTTGGAGCTGTGCTCCGGAAACGAACCTGTCTCTAAACAAAGTCCAAATTCAACTCGTTTCTATGGAAACGAACAAAAATAAATTTTTCAGACAGGCAACACTTCAGTAGTTGGGTTATACACATGGAAAGTTTCAGAAAGATATCAAGGTTTTCGATTTCTGCTCCGGAAACGAAATGATTGCAGATGGCCGGACAGACGGACAGGGCGACGACTATATCCCACAGTATTAAATACCGGTGGGATAAATATATATATATATATATATGCTACAATTCTGCATGAAAAATATGAGAAATGAATCCTTTGTCACTTTTATGTACAGTCCAGGTCACTCTTGCCATTTGGCTTTGTGAACTTTTTACAACAATGCCACAGCACCATAATTATCATAATTAGGATGGAATGCCACATGTAAGGAAGGTTAATATGAGAAGCTCTGACAAATCTTTGAGCTTTGTTTCACTGCATTGCGACTTGCTTATACATAAATAACTTAATTATTGAAGTGTCACAAACTAAATATCACAAATTGCCTTTGAATTAATCTCAAAAATAATTTTCAAAACATACAATTCATGAAACACATTAAATAACCTTGGCCTGAGTAGTTGACAGTCAAGATAGAAACATTTACACAATGTAGAATAGAATTGAGGGTGATAATATGGCCTAAACTGTATGTGATTTGTTTTGATGAGGTATTCCGAGGTATACCAGCGTCTCTGTTGCACAACATATGCAGAAAATAATCACATTATCCTTTATAAAAATCATAGTGCAAACACTGCAAACTGTTACATAGCAATTTCATCCCTCCATTAAAAACAATAATACCAACCTTTTTAAATTAAAAAAAACATTTCCCCCTATTTTTGCGTAATGGTGGGACAAATTCCCCTTTGATTTATTTTCTAGACACTGCAAACCTTTGTTTATTGCAAAAATATGAACAATATGAAAGCAGTGTTATAAACCTAAAACATGTCATAAACAATAACTAAATATGAATCATAAAAAAGCATGTTATTATTTGATCCTCAATAACAATTTCTCATAAACAAAATCTGCAATTTATACAAAGCAAATATATTTCAGAATTTCCAATAAAACCAAGACACCATCACGTTGTATGTCCGATGATAAGAAACTGTCCGATGAAGTTAGCGAGACCGAGAGCAATGAGTCCTGTGTGGATAATGGCAGACGGCCATGTTAATCGTTTCCCTCCGTCACCCTTGTAGCACGCGATCATGTATACCAGACACGGTAGAGCGATGGCATACGAGAATCCACAAAAAGCTCCAACAAATCTGAAACAAGACATACTAATGCAGATTGTGTTGATCCAATTTTCAAGTTACCAAGAAAATCTTAAGCAGGTGCAAGGCTGTATAAAAAGTTAAATTTTCTTTGAGACATTTTGTTCCAAAGTGATAATGGCAATAGAACTTTATTTTTAATTTCTTTGTTGGATAAATAATGACGAGGCAGGAGTTATTCAAGTATTTCACTGTATGAAATGTCAACCATATATGGCTCATTAGAAAATTTCAAGTGATGTATTTCTATCTGTGAACCCCTGTTTGCATTACGCATGTACATGTAAATTGCCTGCTCCTTTTGAAATATCGAACATTGCTCCGAATGTCTGGTACATGCGTAGTGAAAGGAGTAACTCTGAACACTGTTCTGGGTGAGCGGGACATGTTCAATTGCTGGGCGGCTTGCACCTGCTTTATTGGAACATGTTCTGCACGCCCAGAACAGTGTTCAGAGCCTCTCCTTTCACTTCGCACATGTACCGGACATTCAGTGAAAGGAGCAGGCCTCTTGTTGAACAACCCTCTTATCTTACACAAGGGCAACTTCCAAACGCAAGGCATAACTCTTGCCAGTCTGCATTACTAGCTGATTTAACCCTTGCGATATTTCCCTCGCTTTCTTGTGTCGAGGCAGTGAATCGCTGCACTAGAAATGCTGGATTTCTAAACACAGATTTCTTAAGGAAATACTGCAAGGCCTAAATCAGCCAGTAATGGACACTGGCAAGAGTTATGCCTTGCATTGGGAAGTTGACACAAGGGCAGTAACTCTGAAATGGATTGAAAACGTGACCTTTATTTTGAAAAATCGAAAACGTATAAGATGTCTTATTTAACAATAACCAATATGATGAATAACATTTTTATGAAATTAATTTGAACTTACCCTATTATTTTTCCTATGTGTGGTTCATACACTGCAAAAACCACACAGATCCCGACTACGCCCAGGTTTAGAATCACTACATGTCGCCAACTGGGGAAATAAAACAAGTATTTTGTACTTCTCTGAAATATTGAATCATTGTTATCAGATGATATTTGTAGGAAGGTCAAAAGGAGATGCTATTTTTGTATGAGAATATATTAAAAGAAAGACGTTAATGATGCTAAACTATTTGTAATAATTTAAAACAATATTTTGAAATTTGTATACAATAAGCTGAATAGTGATCAGTAAGTGATTATCCATTCATTTTGTTCCTTAACAATTTAGCAGTTGAATGAATTTGTGACAAACCATTCTTAGTAACAAACCTGCAGGAATTACAACTTGTCAACAAGGGAATTAAAATCAGGAAATGGTCACTGGCTAAAGATAGGCTATTCCAGAATGTTCTGTATTTGCAGGTTAAGGGTTAACAATACTCTACCTGGGCCATAGAGACTTGAATATCGAGAGCATGAGCTGTATCCTCATTATATACAGGAGTAGCGGGAACACCGTCAACATCTGGAAGAACAGTCCGATCCTCGCTACAAATGCCATTATGTCATTGGTAGCAATGTTGTTGAGTAGATTCTGAAATAGAGAAGAATTATCATGTTATCATCAATAATCAAACATGGATTTTTTTAATGAATAGCCGGTATCAACATAATATAACACTCCTACCTGCTGCACTCTCGATCTGAGTACTGCTCCGTCTGGGTCTTGACAAGTGACCTTTTACTCCCAACCAATCAGTGATGAGGCGAGACTAGATATCTAAGTGAGGTTCTGATTGGTTGAATTTAAAGCAGTGCAAAGCCACAGACAAGTTCATATGGCATAGCTGCTGCCAAACTGTAATCAGATCAAGAATGCACCGAGGTACAAGTGTTAAGTTCAATCTGATTTTAATGAGATTGAGAAAAGTCAAGTAACCCACAGGTAAAGAAGTCAGATATCAGGTCATTCTGCTTCAAAGTAGGCACTTCAATTTTAAAACACACCAAAAAGTCTTGAAAATGTTGACCATTCATAATTTGCCCTTGATTAATAATTGTTGGGAGTTCAAATGCGAACTTTGGTTTTAAAATTGCTGGTTTACTCACATCTTGTATGCAACTCTTAGCAAGAGGGTAGGCAGCATAAAACATCGTGCCCATGTACAGATATGTCAGCAGGACTAGCAAGTAGGCTATTGACAAATCTCTCACCTGGAACAATAAACATCCAATCCACATGTTGAAAATATACTGACAGCATTAACACACTAAACAACATTTTAAGGTGCTGTAGCACATTTTTCTTACTGAAATAAAGTGATCTCACGAAAAGGTATATAAGTATTACCAATGACTATAATACAAAACTATAATAAAAAAAAGTTCTAAAACGAATGTACATTGTTTGGTTAAGCTATGTGAGTCCATTTCCCTTCAAGTGGCCATTTTACAATGGTCAATTATCTTGCTGTCTGAACTCTCAAATTCGCATCAGACCTACAAATCTACCTCTCACATTGATGTTCCACATTATTGTCGCTTTATAGGTCACACCATTTTCTTTCAATATGGATAACTGTTTCTATGGATACACCTTATTGGGTCGTGTAATGAGATGTTTTGCCCTCTAACAATATATTGTATAAACTTTAATGATAAATTGCAAATTTGAGAAAACAAAATATGCAAAAATTGTGCTACAGCGTTTTTTAAGTAATATCTAAGTTTTGTTTATGTTATTTTACAAACACAGATGTGCATGAATTCCTTTAGTATCCATTCTATTTTTGTATGGTTATCAACATCAAACACTGATATTAGATGGTGATTGGTTACAGTCTTGGATTGTATCCTCATTTTTGAGAAGCAATTAGGAGTTGGAAAGACAAGAATTGAAAGAAATATGGATGACAACTTCTGACAACCTGCTTGATAACGACATAAGAATCTGAGCTGAAATGTCGCATGTCAAGGATAAAGAAATTGTCATCAATACATTTCTCTCAACTACTGTACTGTATGAGGTGATTGTAAGGTCAGTTATATTGCACTAGTACATATCTATACAGACTGATTACACTTAACATTACAATATCTGTATAGATACTCAATTTGTATCAAATAAAGACTTTGATGAGAAATGCACTGAAATTTATTCAAAGTGTATACTTGAAATTAAAAATACATACACAAATGATAAATTATAAATAATAGACCAGTTACAGTCCCAAGGCTTGGGAGCGACCAAGGCTTGGTCGTGTACTTTCCGTTCTACCCTATGAATGCCCCATAATGCCAAACTATGTTTTATGTTTATATATTGTAAAAATAGAGCCATGGGCTCTGTAGCTCATCAGGATTTTCTTTATTATCTAAGGTTGTATATCTAAGTTATCTCAAGTAATACAATGTTAACAAGCAAAAAATAGGTTTTTAGATCATGACCCGTGACCTGTATTTGGAGTCACAGGGTCACCAATCCTACAATTAAGAATCACCTTTGACCAAAGAGTCTCTACACAACTTTTCAGCTCTCTAGACCTTTTGGAACTGGAGAAGAAGACGAAAATAGTTTTTTTGGGTTGTGACCTCTGTGACCCCATTTGGGGTCACGGGGTCACGAAATCTACAATTTAGAATCCCCATTGGCCAAGGAGTCTGCACACAACTTTTCAGCTCTCTAGACCTTTTGGAACTGGAGAAGAAGATGATAATAGGTTTTTAAGGATGTGACCCCTGCAGTGATTGGGAAAGGCATGCGCCATGCGCCATTTGCGCATTTTAACAATTCTGGGCGCATTTTTTACTTCATAGATGTGCCAATATGGCGCTAAGTCATTTATTTAGAAATTTAAACGTCCTAGTTTGGTATTTAGTCGTCTAACTTTGCTTATTCAATCCTCTCATTATCCCGGACTAATGCTGCCGTTATATACGATAAATGCTTCGAGTTGCCTCCCTTGGAATGTATTCGGAATGCTTTTCTGAATTTATGACCTCGGCGACTATAACTCGTAACTGTTTACGATGATTTACGAAGCTTTCCGAATGCAAGAGATATGGCGATGTTTTGTTGACAATTTATCGAGAGGATTTTTTTCCCACAAGTTAATCACAATCATACTTCAACGTAAAAAAAATGCCTCCAACAAAGAAATTGAAGGTAGATGTTTCTCATAAGTCGATGTTCTCATTCATGAAACCCAACAATCAAAATAGAAATCTTGAAAGTAATGAGGAGAATGTTGACTGTGAAGTTCAAGTTGACATTGATAGCACAGTCAGTGTTAGGCCTTCTGAAATCGACACCGAAGCACACACACATGAGACATTAACTGACACTCAAACTCAAGATTCTAGTAATAAAGAA
Source organism: Gibbula magus (assembly GCA_936450465.1). Taxonomy (NCBI): domain Eukaryota; kingdom Metazoa; phylum Mollusca; class Gastropoda; order Trochida; family Trochidae; genus Gibbula; species Gibbula magus. Next base: position 56,352,311 of record OW388292.1, on the reverse strand, counting down.
ATGAATGCCTCGAATGAGTTGCTGAAAAATTCTGACAATTCAAACAATAAATCAGACAAAAATCTCAGAACATTTCAAGATAAATGGCTTAATTACAACAGCATTATTTTGAAAAAACTCTCAGCATATGGCATTCCAAGAAAGCTAGAAAAATTAACTTTAAAGCTCAAAATTAGTTGGTGGAAATAACAAAAATCTGAAGACCAAAGATGTTAATAAAATTTTATTCAATTAAATTGGGTTTTTTTTCATAATTTTGGAAAGGGCCCATTATTTTTCCAAATGGCCCATTCATTCATTAGGTCAGGGGGCCATTGGCCCATTGACCAAACTATCTTTCCCAATCACTGCCCCTGTGACCCCATTTGGGGTCATGGGGTCACGAAATCTACAATTTAGAATCCCCATGGGCCAAGGAGTCTGCACACAACTTTTCAGCTCTCTAGACCTTTTGGAACTGGAGAAGAAGATGAAAATAGGTTTTAAAGGATGTGACCCCATTGACCCCAAATGGGGTCACAGTGTCACGAAATCTACAATTTAGAATCCCCATTGGCCAAGGAGTATGCACACAACTTTTCAGCTCTCTAGACCTTTTGGAACTGGAAAAGAAGATGAAAATAGGTTTTTAAGGATGTGACTCCGGTGACCCCATTTGCGGTCACGGGGTCACGAAATCTACAATTTAGAATCCCCATTGGCCAAGGAGTCTGCACACAACTTTTCAGCTCTCTAGACCTTTTGGAACTGGAGAAGAAGATGATAATAGGTTTTTAAGGATGTGACCCCTGTAACCCCATTTGGGGTCATGGGGTCACAAAATCTACAATTTAGAATCCCCATTGGTCAAGGAGTATGCACACAACTTTTCAGCTCTCTAGACCTTTTGGAACTGGAGAAGAAGATGAAAATAGGTTTTTAAGGATGTGACCCCTGTGACCCCATTTGAGGTCATGGGGTCACAAAATCAACAATGTAGAATCCCCATTGGCCAAGGAGTCTGCACACAACTTTTCAGCTCTCTAGAACTTTTGGAACTGGAGAAGAAGATGAAAATAGGTTTTTAAGGATGTGACCCCTGTGACCCCATTTGGGGTCATGGGGTCACGAGATCTACAATTTAGAATCCCAATGGGCCAAGGAGTCTGCACACAACTTTTCAGCTCTCTAGACCTTTTAGAACTGGAGAAGATGATGAAAATAGGTTTTTAAGGATGTGACCCCTGTGACCCCATTTGGGGTCATGGGGTCACGAAATCTACAATTTAGAATCCCCATGGGCCAAGGAGTCTGCACACAACTTATCAGCTCTCTAGACCTTTTGGAACTGGAGAAGAAGATGAAAATAGGTTTTTAAGGATGTGACCTCTGTGACCCCATTTGGAGTAATGGGGTCACGAAATCTACAATTTAGAATCCCCATTGGCCAAGGAGTCTGCTCATAAAATTTCAGCTCTGTGGAGTCATTGGTTCTGGAGAAGAAGTCGAAAAAGCGAAAAGTTTACGGATGGACGGACGCCGGACACCATGCCATGCCATAAGCCCATTGGGCCTTTCAGGCCTGATGAGCTAATAAAATGTTTGTATGCATTTTGTGTTTGGCTTGTCATTATAAAAGTACAATCAGAGTACATCAGAGTAAGTGAAAGCTTACATTGTTCTCTGGGTGTTTCTGGTTCCTACAGATTGCCAGACAACAGTTCTGCACAAAATAAGCAAGTGCTGAGATTCCTGTTAGAGCCGGAAATGTCAACTTGAAATCTGAAAAATAAAACATCATTTCGTAAAAAAAATAATTTAACATAATATTTTCATGGATCATGAGGTATAAAATGAGCAAAAACATTTAATATTCACTATGTAAGTGTTATAAGGATAATAATGTGAACTATTTCATACTTCAATATCGAAAATTGGACTGGTCCTTAACTTTAGTTGTTAAGTATATAATATAACTGCAGCTATCTGAGACATAAGGCTATTTTCAAGTATATTGTCAACTTTTTCACACAAGAATACCTACTTTCAACAAAAGCTGGCGAGTTGGAATGATCAGCGTTGAAATCTACGTTGAACTTCCAGTCTGATGCCTTCACTGCCACAAAACACACTAGGTAGGTCACTGATATCGTACCTGGAATGAAGAATAGTTTATCCTTAGTGATAAGTCAATTGAAGTCAACATTAATTCCGTCGAGAATTCTTTAGGCTAAAAGCATGTTGAGCTCCTTGTCTGAGGTGTTTTGATATGACACAAAGCCACAGTTGATAATGTGTGCTAATGTTGAATCTAACAACTGTTAGATGCATCACACACTTATTTACGGTAAGTCAGAACTAACAAAGGGAAATTTGAGTCTTTGAAGACAAAAATGTATTTTGATTTGTATACTGTCCTCAAGTCTTTGAAGGGCATTTAGAAGTTGCATACATTAGAACAGGAAGGAGTGAGTATATTCTCCACAGCATCGTGTATTTTCACATTAAAGAAGTTTTTATTCAGAAATCTTCCTGTTCTGATGAAAGTACATCAACACTGTAAATTCAGAAGGAATCTCAATGAAGGAGAATGAGTTCTACTTGTTCTTCATCTAACCAAATTCTAAATGCCATTGAAAGAAGTCAATCTCAGGTTATCTTTCTTGAATTGATCGAATTTGCAAACAAAATTTCCCATTTGTCATTTTACTAAGGAAAACAGTACACTCAGCAAACAATAAGAACTCCTAACCAACAATACCTCAAAGTGAGTCCTTTTTATATTCTCTGGTTTATAAGTCAAATCAACATAAAAATGTAAATATACTTTGTTAACTTACCCAATGAATTAAACTTTGTGAAGAACGTTGGTGACTTGAAGTTCAAGAGAGGAAAGAGAACAGCAATAAGAAAGAAGGGGACAGTTTTCTGTTCGCTCCACAGCTTGGTGAAGAGAGAGTGTGAGGATTCTGTCAGCTCACCGACTCTGTTATGTAGTAGGGGAATGTGTACACCTAGCGTGTGAAGTGTTGATGAAACATTTGGAATAACATGCTTGGGGCAAATAGCTGAAACAGAAGAAAAGAAACAAAATAAATATTCATAATTTGAAAATGTCCTTCAGTGTCACATGAAAATGAAAATATATATATCTGGTATGACAGATATATTTATGATACTTTATCAACGAGTTTAATGAAATTCAGTTCTCACAGATTGTAGCCAGATATATTAATTATTTATTGTGTGTGAGATAAACCAAGTTATATCAACAAGAGTCATCAGAAGATCACATATCACACCGGTCCCACATAATTTGTAAAACACATCTTTGACAGATAATTGTATATATACTACTTCAGTTAGTGGGTAATACACATGCTGAGTTTCAGATATGATGAAGAGTTTTGGAGTTCTGCTCCTGAGCAGACCTATCTCTAAACCAAGTCCAAATTCAACACGTTTCTATGAAAACAAAAACAAATTAATTTTTCAGAAATGTGAAATTATCACAAGGCACCACTTCAGTTAGTGGGTAATATACATGCACAGTTTCAGGAAGATATGATGATCGATGGCGACGTGAAACTTGGTTGTGGACCAACATTGTGGAGCAGGCTATCACAGCAAAGCGTTTAGCTTACAAGGCCTGGAAGTCTGGAAAGGGCTCACGAGCAGAGTACGACACAGCCAAGCGAACATCCAGACGAGCAGTCCATCACGCCCGCTATGATGCAGACAAGCAGATCTTTGAAAATGTGCACCCAAAGTCTTCAGAAGTGTACCGCATAGCAAACCAGATGCGTAGAGAAAATGCTGACGTGGTTGGAGACAAACCAGTCAGGAACGATGCTGGTGAAATGTCAGTAAGCCAGGAGGCAAAGGAAAAAGCATGGCTAAAGCATTATGAAAGGCTTCTAAATGTAGAATTTGACTGGGACCCTGAACACCTAACTGATGAACCCCCACTGGAAGGACCACCTATCCCTATCACCATTGATATGGTGAAGAAGGCCATCTCTAAGATGAAGTCGGGCAAAGCAGCTGGGCCATCAGGAATAGTTGTGGAGATGATCAGAGCCGCAGGTGACACAGGAGCAGCCATGATCTGTGACCTTGCAACCTCCATTGTCCAAGACGGCAAGGTCCCCTCCGACTGGGAGCACAGTTTCATCGTCAATCTCTACAAGGGCAAAGGTGACGCTCTAGACAGAGGAAACTATCGTGGACTCAAGCTGACAGATCAAGTCATGAAAGTCCTGGAAAGGGTAGTGGATAGCCACATCAGGCAATTGGTTACCATCGACGAATCTCAGTTTGGCTTTGTCCCTGGCAGAGGTACAACAGATGCTATATTTGTTGTTCGACAGCTGCAAGAAAAATACCTGGCAGTAAACAAGCGACTCTATATGGCGTTTGTCGATCTCGAGAAGGCTTTCGACCGTGTACCTCGAAGGTGATCTGGTGGGCACTAAGGAAACTCGGTGTAGATGAGTGGATAGTACGCTTAGTGCAGGGGATGTATGACAACTCTCGCAGCCGTGTCCGTTTTGGTAACGCCTACAGTCAAGAATTTACTGTGAAGGTCGGTGTTCATCAAGGATCAGTGTTGAGCCCCCTGCTCTTCATCATTGTGCTAGAAGCCCTCTCACGCGAATTCCGTGCAGGTGTCCCCTGGGAAGATCTCTACGCAGATGACCTTGTGATCATCACCGAATCACTAGAGGAATGCGTCGAAAGACTACTGACATGGAAAGAATCAATGGAAAGAAAAGGACTGCGAGTAAATGCTGGCAAGACAAAGATCATGATCTGTGGCACAGGCCTCGACCAACTTCAAGACTCAGGCAACTTCCCATGTGCTGTCTGCCGTAAAGGTGTAGGCAACAACAGCATATTCTGCAACGGCTGTAAGCACTGGGTGCACAAGAAATGCAGTGGACTCAAGCGCCTATCAGAGGACCCTACTTTAGGTGTTCCAGATGCCAGGGAACAGCCTGGTCACTTGACGGCAGACCACAAAAAGAAGTACAAGTCGGGTCAGATAAGTTGGAGGTGGTTAGTTCCTTCTGCTACCTAGGAGACATGCTTTCCGCGGGTGGAGGCTGCGAGCTCACAACCATCACACGGGTGAAGACAGCCTGGAAGAAGTTCAAGGAGCTGCTACCGGTCTTAACATCACGCCACCTATCGCACAAGACCCGTGGTCAGGTGTACAGCACTTGTGTGAGAAGAGCTATGCTCCATGCCTGCGAGACCTGGGCACTGACAAAACCAAACCTCCATCGCCTTCAGCGTAACGACAGGGCCATGATCAGACAAGTATGCAATGTCAAGGCAAAAGACACCGCCAACATACGATCAAGTGAGCTACTTGGACAGCTAGGCCTCGAGGATCTCGACCTTATCCTAAGGGAGAGAAGACTACGCTGGTTCGGTCATGTAGAGCGATCAAACAGTGCCATCAAGTGTGCCCTGAACCACAAAGTCAGTGGAAAGCGTGGACCTGGCCGACCAAAAATGACTTGGAAAGAGCTGACGGACAGAGACCGCAGACAGTGGAAGCTCACCAAAACAGACCCCATTGAAAGAAAAACGTGGAGATCAGAAGTGAAATCTGCCATGCGTGCAGCTAGCCAGTTACCTGGATTGAGGCCCACCAGTGTGGATGATGCCCCCGGACCTGCACGTTAAACAAAAAGAACCGATGATGATGATGATGATGAGTTTTGGAGCTGTGCTGTCTCTGAACTAAGTCCAAATTCAACACGTTTCTATGGAAACGAAAAAAAAAATATTTTCAGAAATCTCAAAATATCAAATGGAAACACTTCAGTAGGTGGCTAATACACATGAGAAGATTCAGAAAGATATCACAAACAGTTTTGGAGTTCTGTTCCGGAAACGAAATGATTACGTACGGATGGATCGACAGACAGACAGACAACAGGGCGACGACTATATCCCACGGTATTACAAACCAGTGGGATAACAAATCGACAAAAGGTCATAAAATTTCACAAAGGTTCACATGATCGATCAAACCGTATGATTAAAAGTTAGACAAATAGACCTTTTCTCATATAAACTCTCCTTGCATTGAATTTTCACTACCTTTTCTGTACCTAAACTCCATAGCATAGCAGTGCACTGCACCTATCTTCATAGTGCACCCTGCTTCACTTCCAAAGAAAAGTTTATAAAATGCAGCAAGACTTAAATTAGCCAGTAAAGGAGATTGATGTGAGTTATGACCTCAGGGGAAGTTAATGTACTGGTAAATGTTTTGTCAGTCAAACAACAAAATTACATCATACCATCTTCTACGTTCGTTGCGTTGATAATCGGCGTGGTACTGTTTGATGACTCTATCTTCGCTGAAAGGACATGAAACATATATGGAGTATGAGAGTTGTGAAATTTGTTTAATCCTATGGGCCAATTTACAGGAATATCTACTTGTAAACAAAGGAAATATACAATGTTTGGCTATTGGCTCAGGAGTGACTATCCTGAAATATTCTAGAACCTGAATATGAAGAAACAATATTAATAATTTACAATGTCAGGTTACAAGTTTTATCATGTAAACAAAGTCAAAGCTATTTTAACAAATAATAAATGTTAATTAGCAATTACTTGGATGAAATTCACGTGTACCATCCAAAATATTTCACAAACATGCAATTATCATGTACACTTCCTTGTTTTAATCAGAACAAGACTCATGTTAACACAAAAATGTTGTGACAACTTTTTACACATCTTTTGCTTGCAACACATTAACCATTTGGAAAGGCTAATTTACAGGACTCACAAGTTGTTAAAGGGGCAGTAGCACATTTATTTACTCAAATAAGTCAATGAAATGTATTTGAAAAATAATTTCACCAATCGTAAAACACCCTTTCTCTCTTCAGAAAATCAAGTTAAAAATGAGTGTACATGGCTCAGTAAAGCCATTGGGATCGTTTTTGTCATTTGAAATAATAAAATGTGTTCACAATAAAATGGCCGCCATGCAATTTTTGCTTTATACGCAACACCGTTATCACTACTACGGATAATTGGTTTGTGTTATAGGATGTTTTACCCTCTATAGTACATTTAAATGCCACAAACTATCATTATAAATAGGGAATTTGAAAAAATAAATTTAGAAAAAAATGTGCTACTGCCCCTTTAACAAAGGGAATAAAAAGGAATTGATTACTGGCTAAAGATAGGTATTTTTGCAAGTGAAGGATTAAAGTAAGTACTCACTGTATACAAATGTCACGACGTTATACAGGAAGTTTGACATCAGGATCCAGTAGACGATGGCGCCCCCTAGCAGAGTAAGAAAGGAGCAGATAATTGCGACTATCTCTGCCCACCGACCCAAGTAGTGCCGACACACGTCAGAGAATTCAAACGTCTCGTCGTCATTGTCTGAAATTAAGTAAATGGTCATTTCTTCATATAAGTAATCATTGGCTTGATAATTAATTCAGAACAGAACGACAAAATATTAATCAAATCAATTGGTCCCTGACTCTCAGGATGTGGGTTTATACCAGAAAAAAAAAAAAAAATTGTACTATTGCAGATAGTTTGAACCCACATTTATAACATTGTTATATTTTTTCACTATCTAAATGGCATGTATTGCTAAAGTATTCATCCTCTGAAATATTGAAAAAAAAACTAGTGGTGTATAATGACAATGATAAACAATGATGGATTTAGGAAATTTGATCAGGTTTTGTTTTTAAAGGTTATGAGGTCATCTTAATTTTAGAGATGTAAAATAATGGGAGATTGTTGTACTATGAACAATTGCTTCGTTGGAATTATAACCATTCAACAGAAACAAGAAACAATTACGGTATACTTTTGTAAACATGAACCTTAATACATTAAAAAAAAAACGCTTGATAAAAACTTTGCTCTTAGTTTAAAAGTAGTAAAGGAAATAGATAAATAATCACCAGGATACTAAAACTAAAAGCGATAGCTAAGAATACTTGATTGTCATTTTTTCATTTCCTTATTCTCTTCCTGCACAATTAATGAGACATCTTCTTTAGCAATATAAAACTAAAGGTTAGGCCTAAAAAATAAAAAAAAATGTTTCTGGTCTTTACAGGCTGACAAAAATGATGCGATGATGCGATTTATTTTTTTTATGACATTTTTTTTTTTAATGAAGAGATAAATTCAATTTCATACAAACTTCTCACAAGTTAAAAAAACAAAATTAACACATTATTTATATAAATAAACACAAACCCTCTTAAATATGTGTTATTATTCCAAATGGCCAATAATCTCACACCTACACTCCATCACAACAAAAACGAGTGACATTTTCAATGTCCATTGTTGTTTTAGGCTAAAGTATTAGAGTTATCTGCCCCTTTCTTTTGTTAAAACCTAGAAAAAAAAGACCTGAGGCGGAGGTTTGAAACTGATGCGGGCGGAAACCAGAAACAAATTCTTTTTTTTTTTAGGCCTTAGCAAAAGATTTCCCTGTGATCAGAGAAAAACCCCCATAGATATGTGAATTCACCAATATTCAAGCAGATTGATGTTGTGGAATACCAACAATCTACAATATATATTTCTGTGTTCAATCTAGAATCAAAATTTGAGGGGTGATTTATTACTCCTTCATGCAAGAAAGGGGGATTTTGAAGAAATAAGGCATGAATATTATTTATTTCAAAAGTTTGGATAAAATTGCAATGTGTGACTGTCCCCACTAGGTCTTTTCTGTAAGGGGCTAATGATGATTATTAGAGTGACAACAGATTGGACAACAATCTTTTTCAAAAGTATATTAGATTTGGAATATTTTCTAATCTCTATCCCTTTTCAGGGTTAACCTTCAAAATAAACACTAAATAAGATGTTTAATATCAAAGCAAATAATAACATTGTGTACCTACCAAACGTGTCAACAGACTTTAGAATCCTGTAGCTGGTGTATAACATAACTCCCGCCATGAAGATCAACAAACAGATTCCATTGATGAACCCAGCCTGAAGAAAAAGATCATGATAAACAACTTAATGATGAATAACTGAATATATACAAAAATGTTAGACATTGCTTATCTTTCCGTACTGTGTTATATTCGCCACTGTCATTTTAACAGTGTTATGTACATGGGTCGATGGCCTAAAATACGAATAAAGTTGACTTGACATGACTTAATGACCACTCATATGCCACAAGTTGTTGAAATATCCTTCTTCAATTCCCTGGGAGTATACAATCCAACCCATCCTGTAATAAACCGTGCTCAATGTTGCTGAGGTCATCTGACTACCAAGAATGTGTGTCGCCTTACACACAAACAATATCTAACCCTTATGCATCAGTTCAATTTGTGTCAACATTCCAACATTTAAAGGAATACTTGTATCATTATAAAATCAAAATTCAAATTATGGATTTTAGAAAGAAGTGTTCAAACAGACCTGTTGTATTGCCCACGGCATGCTGAGGATAGATGTACCCATCATGGTATTCCACAGGGAAAATCTGAAATATCCAAAGTTTTGTTCGTAAAAAAACAAACACCTGAATCAAATCTAATAAGCACAAAAGTAATTGTCCGTTCAAGCTAGTTATCGAAATGCACATCATTTTGAGGACATGATTATTCTGCATACAATTTCTTTAGTTTTATGGCATTTTTAATACAGAACCTATGCTGATGTTAAAAACTAAATACTTTGATCATGAAACTGTTCAGTTAATTAGTGCCATTCTAACCATTCTAAGTGTCACATATACAGGAGTCACAGACAATTATGAAGGGAATAGGTCACTGGCTAAAGATTGACAATCTTGTAACATGCAAGGACCCGCACTTATTGTTAATACAGTAAAACTTACATGGTAATAATACTGCTTTGTTTTCCCTTCACAGGAACCAGAATTCGAATCCAGTAATTTTCAGGGACAATGTGCTCGGGCATTTGCTGTAAATATTCAAACAAATGCATATTTCATGTATAGTGCTTAATAAATGAAGTGTTACGGAATACCTGTATGCAAACATATTCTGTTAAAACAATCAGAGGATGAGCCATGAATATAATTTCAGGTAACAAAGAAACACAATTTATTATTATATATAAATTATTGGGTTAGAGTTTATAATTTAGTATATGGAACAAGCAACCGAATCAGTGCCTTACTTTATGTCTGGAAGCTGCTTTTTATAATGAAATGCAATATTTACTGAAATTACATTTCAATGTCATCAGTCAAAAATAGCTTTGAGAAAATAACTTACCAGAATGTTTTCACTATGAGGGGCCAACTTTGTGTAATATTTGTACCGACTGAGCAATGCTTTCGTTTCATCATCCTCTTCATTCTCCAAACTTGAAGAGGGGCTGTTTATTGAGTATTGACTAATCGGTTGTCTGTGAAAATATTTAAATGATGATTAAATAAAACATGCTGAGCAATTCATGTCCAAGTTTGCTTTATGATATATACTGGACAAAAATAGTTAGGGATAAATATTCAATATGTACATTTGAAATTATAAATAATGATCTATTCATTCACAGAGATACAATAATAAAATATCAGTCATAAGTAACAATGCCATTATCCTTAACTTACATTACCAGTAACATGTTTTACACTAAAGCTAAAATCTGTTGAAAATAATCTTTAGTGAATTGAATCAGCGAGGCTTTTTTTATAGTAAGCGATTACTCATCATTGTATACATACTTCTGAGAAAGTTGAACTATGATTGGAATAAAACATGTCGTCATTGTTTTTAAAAGAAATGGCAGTGCTGCACTTTACCAGGCGCTAGTAATTATCAACTTCACTGCACTATTAACCCTTACGTTAGATAAACTAACCCTAAAAGATCGTTGAAAGAGATCCAAGGGTTAAAAAATAGTAAAACATTTACAAGATCAATATGTACCCGGTAAAATGCAGTCTATCCAAAGAAATTACATTAACAAAATTAATTACCTAATCAAGACATTAACAGAAATGATAGTCTGTACACTTTGTGTTTAAATATTATGACATGTAATTAGGCAAGAATTGTTTCTGTTATCAGCACAGTTGCCCCCTGGTGTGTTTACAATTGCATTAACTAATTTCCATCAGGTATTGAAAGAACAGTATACACAGTTACATTAAAAAATCGTTATGTAACAATAGACAAAAGATGTAAAATACAAGCATGCACTAATTAACATGAAGGAGTTTTAAGACAATTTTATTCACCAATTTGATCAAATGTGTTAATAAGACTGTGCGACAATATTAATCATGATCTTATACAAAATATATTTGTCATGATTTATCAAACATTTTACCTCAACTCACTTGATACCGCATTGCCTTTGCTGTCTCTTTTATTCATTCTTGGTCTGATAGAATATAACATAAAAAGGAATACAAACAAGCATCAGTCATCGCACATAAACCGTTAAATTATCTGAACTATCATCAATGTTCATTGAGGTGTTAGAATTTCTGATTCTGAATATGTTTCTAATACTACCAAACTCTTACATTGTTATGAATATCAATATTATACTGACATCTGTAAAGAATAATTGTTTTTAAATAAATTTAACCACATTTGACTTTAATACTTTATTAGTGTTTATTATGGACAATGTAGTGGAATATCATATGAGTTTGGATTCAACAAAATGAGTCAAGATTAACGAGAAATAAATTAAATACCGAGTTATTTAGTTATACATTTCACAAACTACAGTCTACAGCACGACTTTCCCAGATCCAACTTCCAAGCTAGGCGTTTCTCAACTTTCTCATTCTCCCTTAGTTTAATCAAATGTTTTGTTTACCTTTCTTGGCTGTTTCCATTCGGTGTTATTGTGCCCGGTGTACTGTCACTACTGTTCCTACCATTTTTGCGAACACTATCGTTGTGAGCCATGATGACTCGTTCGCCACAGTCGATGTAAAACAATGGGCAAATGCCCTTTCCTCAGTTCCTGAGCAGCTGACAAATAATAACAGGAAGTGGGGTCAAAGCAGGTGCGCACCGAATGAAAGGATAGAGGGCACAATAAAAATATAATTGAGTCTTATTGTTTTATATAATACAAAGATACAAATACTTCATTTTTTCACAAGTCGTGATGGCATTATATTTTAATATATTCGTTATCGAAAGATTTGTTTTCAAATGACCTTGATCTTGGCAAGAAGGGTCAAGGTCATGAGGTCAGTGCCAGGACTGTCAACGTAGGGAGGTCACGGCTATTTTCCAACCATTGAGACTACCACCCAAATTTTGGGTTTTATCGACTAGAATATGCTCTCGTGAAACTGGTTTCTGCTGTTTTAAGCGCTTCCTCTTTGCGCCTCAAATCTATAAATAGTGATTATGTTGACAACAGAAAGGCAATGTGTGTTCTGGGCTAGACAAAAAGATTTCACGTTTCTGTAACAATTTTTTCATATGTAAAGTTAAAACGAATACCTTGAAAATTAACTATGTAGAGCACATTTTCAATACATTATGCATTTATCATGCATTTGAAACTAAACAGTTACATATGTCCATGTTAAGAGACATTTGGTGATCTACTGCCCTCCGGTTTTAAATCAGTTTAGACATTGGCGGAACCAGAGGGTGTGCAGGGGTCACGCTTAAACACAATCCAATCATAAAAGCTGTGAAACAATACGTATGTAGTACATTTGACTGACATTTTACATCTTAGAAGGTTTCAAGCGTATTAAATATAAACTTTGACATAAAACGTTCCTCAAAGCCATAGTGAAGATTGGTCATCTCAGTGGATGAGATGTAGAGATTGGTTTTATAGGTGGAGACAGGGGTGTATTTTAGAGCGTTTTAGATTACATGCATCTCGCAATATTATTTATGTGATATATTTACATGACAGTTTACATCTTAGACAAGCTTCCAAGCGTATTAAATTAAAAAGCGTTTTTAAAGCGTTTTCGATTACATACATCTCGCAATATTACTAATTTGATATATTTGCATGACAGTTTACATCTTAGACAAGCTTCCAGCGTATTAAAGATATAGACATGGGCTATATAGGTGAAGACAGGGGTGTATTTTAAAGCGTTTTAGAATACATACATCTCGCAATATTACTTATTTGATATATTTGCATGACAGTTTACATCTAAGACAAACTTCCAAGCCTATTAAATATAAACTTTGGCAATAAATGACTCCCCGAAACCATTCTGAAAAGGGGTCATCTCAGTGGATGAGATAAAGACATTGGTTGTATAGGTGAAGACAGGGGTGTATTTTAAAGCGTTTTAGATTACATACATCTCGCAATATTACTTATGTGATAATTTTGCATGACAGTTTACATCTTAAACAAACTACCAAGCCTATAACATATAAACTTTGGCAATAAATGACTCCCCGAAACCATTCTGAAAAGTGGTCATCTCAGTGGATGAGATCTAGACATTGGTTATATAGGCAGACATGGGAGTCTTCTTTGAAGCGTTTTCGATTACATACATCTCGCAATATTACTTATTTGATATATTTGCATGACAGTTTACATCTAAGACAAACTTCCAAGCGTATTAAATATAAACTTTAGCAATAAAAGACCCCCCAAAACCATTCTGAAAAGTGGTCATCTCAGTGGATGAGATATAGACATTGGTTATATAGGTGAAGACAGGGGTGTATTTTAAAGCGTTTTAGATTACATACATCTCGCAATATTACTTATTTGATATATTTGCATGACAGATTACATCTTAGACAAGCTTCCAAGCGTATTAAATATAAACTTTGGCAATAAATGACTCCCCGAAACCATTCTGAAAAGTGGTCATCTCAGTGGATGAGATATAGACATTGGTTATATAGGCAGACATGGGAGTCTTCTTTAAAGCGTTTTCGATTACATACATTTCGCAATATTACGTATTTGATATATTTGCATGACAGTTTACATCTAAGACAAACTTCCAAGCGTATTAAATATAAACTTTAGCAATAAAAGACCCCCCAAAACCATTCTGAAAAGTGGTCATCTCAGTGGATGAGATATAGCATGGGCTATATAGGTGAAGACAGGGGTGTATTTTAAAGCGTTTTCGATTACATACATCTCGCAATATTACTTATTTGATATATTTGCATGACAGTTTACATCATAAACAAGCTTCCAAGCCTATTAAATATAAACTTTGGCAATAAATGACTCCCCGAAACCATTCTGAAAAGTGGTCAACTCAGTGGATGAGATATAGACATTGGTTATATAGGCAGACATGGGAGTCTTCTTTAAAGCGTTTTCGATTACATACATTTCGCAATATTACTTATTTGATATATTTGCATGACAGTTTACATCTAAGACAAACTTCCATGCGTATTAAATATAAACTTTAGCAATAAAAGACCCCCCAAAACCATTCGGAAAAGTGGTCATCTCAGTGGATGAGATATAGACATTGGTTATATAGGTGAAGACAGTGGTGTATTTTAAAACGTTTTATATTTTTTTAAAAACCCTCAGAATATGACTTATGTGATATATTTTTCTGACAGTTTACAGTATAAACATACTTTCAACCGTATTAGATAGAAATTTTCGCAAAAAACGACCCCTCAAACCTCTGTGGAAAGTGGTCATCTCAGTGGATGAAATATAGACATTGGTTATATAGGCGGAGACAGGGGTCTATTTTAAATCGTTTTAGATTACATGTATCTCGCAAAATGAATTATGTGATATATTTTCCTGACAGTTTACATCTTAGACAACCTTTCAATCGTATTTAATATAAACTTTGACAAAATACTATTCCCCTAAACCAATGTGAAAAGTGGTCATCTCAGTGGATGAGATATAGACATTGCTTATATAGGCGGAGATAGGGGTCTATTTTAAAACGTTTTATATTAAACAAAACCTCAGAATATGACTTATGTGATATATTTTCCTGACAGTTTACATAATAAACATGCTTTCAACCGTTGGAGATAGACATTTTGGCAAAAGACGACCCCTCAAACCCCTGTGGAAAGTGGTCATCTCAATGGATGAGATATAGACATTGGTTATATAGGTGGAGACAGGGGTCTATTTGAAATTGTTCTGGTTTACATATATCTCGCAATATTACTTATGTGATATATTTTCCTGACAGTTTACATAATAAAAAGGCTTTCAATCGTATGAGATAGAAGTTTTGGCCAAAAAACGACCCCTCAACCTACTGTGGAAAGTGGTCATCTCAGTGGATGAAATATAGACATTGGTTATATAGGCGGAGACAGTGGTCTACTTTAAATCGTTTTATATTACATATTCCTCAGAATATAGCTTACATTATCTATTTGCTTGACAGCTTACATCTTAGACAACCTTTCAATCGTATTAAATATAAACTTTAGGAAAATACTATTCGCCAAAAACCAATGTCAAAAGTGGTCATCTCAGTGGATGAAAAATAGACATTGGTTATATATGGCGGGGACGGGTCATTTTTAAATTGTTTTATATTATATATACCTCAGAAAATGACTTATGTGATATATTTACCTGACAATGTACATCTTAGACAAACTTTCAATCGTATTTTTTTTATAAACTTTGGCCAAAAACTATCCCCCAAAACCAGTGGATGAGATATGGGCACTGGTTATATACAGACATGTGAGTCTTTAAATCGTTTTAGATTGCATATATCTCGCAATATTACATATGGGATATATATTGCCTGACAGTTTATATCTTAGACAAGCTTTAAATTGTGTTAAATATAAACTTTGGGGCAGGCTGAAGTTAGCAAGTTATTAGTTATTAGTTATTCGTTATTCGAATAATGAATAACTAACTTGCACGTTATTCGTTTTTCGAATATGCTGCTGGCTGCTTATTCATTCTTCAGAGTTGAACAAAGAAGTAAAAATAGATATATATTAAGGGTGGAAACTGACAATATGGGGTTGGCAACATCGTTCATCGATTACATTCAGTAAGCACTGGCTAGCTATTCAATATTCGAATAATGAATAACTAACTGGCACGTTATTCGTTTTTCGAATATGCTGCTGGCTGCTTCTTCATTCTTCAGATTTGAACTAAGAAGTAAATATAGATATACATGTAAATTGAGGGTGAAAAACTGACAATATAGGGTGGAGAACCTCGTTTCTTACATTTAGTAAGAACTGGCTAGTTATACATTATCCCAATAATGAATAACTATTTGGTACGTTACTCATTATTCGAAAATAATCAATAACTAACTGACACGTTATTCGTTTTTACAATAAGCTGCTGGTAGCTTTGTCACTGTTCATGTCCATATAGTTTTAATCATCAAAGATATAATGCCTGATAAGCTATATATCCCATTGCTCTATTTTATGTTTTATGGTTCATTCTAGAGAAAGATCGATGGCGTTAACGTTGTATAAAATATACAAGTATAATTTCAAACAGACATGTGGTATTGACCTCGTTACATTCCTTTACTTTTTTTTATAGCATAAGGGGCTGGATCGTCGACATCTTATGCTATCTAGTGACTTTTCGATAATGCAACCCCTTTTCATTAAAAGTATTTATTACATTCAATACCACCACAGGGTTACCTTTCGTGTAGCAAGGTCAAATTGATTCTCTGTACATGCAAGAGGTACATCGCAGGTCAACAAGTACTGAAAGTTGTGTTTCTACGGGAATTAGCCCGTTGATGTTCATCAGGGAATTTACCAATATTACCAGCTAATCATGAAATCATGAAAGTCATTAAGGATTGATTAATGAAAAAAGTTGGAGTTGGAGATGCAGTTTTCTTGGAGTTAAACATCTGCGATCTAGCCATTTGATTGGATGAAAAATATCTAAGCGTGACACTGAAGTTAGAGGGCAGAATTATTTCCGTTAGGTTGCAGGTTCACTCTTTGGAGCATTTTCATTGGCTAGCATAATGACATGTTATGCTATTTGATAACCAAATGTAGGGCTCCGCACGTGGAACCTTAAGCTTCATTTGATTCCAGCTGTTCATGGAATGAACACGTTTTCTCGGTTTGTTACCATTGAAGTTGTCTTTACGCGTGTTCTAGTGTAATGTTCTATTAAATTTGGTTTAGTTTCGTGTTTTTATAGCTTTCATAGCTATCTCCAGTTATGGAAGAAAATACAAATGACATTGGCTTTGGAGAACATGGAACTGGTGGCGATTGGGAAAATGAAACTAGTGGCGATTGGGAAAATAATAATGTTGGTGATAGGGAAAATGAAAATGTCAACAAAGGGCATAATGAAGCAGTTGGCGATGGGGGTACTGAGACAATTGATGAAGGTGGTGAGAAACCAAAGGCATATGTAAAGCAAAATAAATTCTCTTGTCACGTCTCCTATGAAATTTGGTCAAAGATGAAAATCAGAGAACATGATCATCGTGGAAGGAGATTTGCTAGAGGATGGACTGATATTATTTACAAAGAAATTGAAAAAAAATCATCCAACATGTCCCCTAGTCTTTAAGCAACATTCAATTCGTAAGAAAGGGTCTAGAAAAAAGAACACACCCTACTTTGCGGCAAAAGCACATTGCAAATTTTCAAATTGTGTGCACTTAAAACTGAGTGTTAGGGAGGACCTAAGCAGGGGCAAGCGGTGAAGCTAAAGGTGGATATATGTACATGTAGTGGGTGTATCATTTATTTATGCTTGATGTATGTAGTGGGTGTATCATTTATATATGCTTGATGTATGTAGTGGGTGAATCATTTATATATGCTTGGTGTATGTAGTGGATGTATCATTTATATATGCTTGATGTATGTGTAGATGGTGTATCAGTTAGATATGATTGATGTATGTATTTTATGTATCATTTATATTTACTGAAGATATGTAGTAGGTGTATTATTTATATTTGCTGGATATATGTAGTGGATGTATCATTTATATATGCTTGATGTATGTAGTGGATGTACCATTTAGATATTCCTCATGTATGTAATGTGTGTATCATTTAGATATTCTTGATGTATGTAGTTGGTGCATCATTTAGATGTTCTTGATGTATGTAGTGGGTGCATCATTTAGATATTCTTGATGTATGTAGTGGATGTACCATTTAGATATTCCTCATGTATGTAGTGGGTGTATCACTTAGATATTATTGATGTATGTAGTGGATGTATCATTTAGTTATGCTTGACGTATGTATTGGATGAATCATTTAGATATTCTTGATGTATGTAGTTGGTGCATCATTTAGATATTCTTGATGTATGTAATGTCTGTATCATTTAGATATGCTTGATGTATGTAGTAGATGTATCATTTAGTTATGATTGATGTATGTAATGCGTGTATCACTTAGATATTATTGATGTATGTAGTGGATGTATCATTTAGTTATGCTTGATGTATGTAATGCGTGTATCACTTAGATATTATTGATGTATGTAGTGGATGTATCATTTAGTTATGCTTGATGTATGTAATGCGTGTATCACTTAGATATTATTGATGTATGTAATGCGTGTATCACTTAGATATTATTGATGTATGTAGTTGGTGCATCATTTAGATATTCTTGATGTATGTAATGCGTGTATCACTTAGATATTATTGATGTATGTAGTAGATGTATCATTTAGTTATGATTGATGTATGTAATGCGTGTATCACTTAGATATTATTGATGTATGTAGTGGATGTATCATTTAGTTATGCTTGATGTATGTAATGCGTGTATCACTTAGATATTATTGATGTATGTAGTGGATGTATCATTTAGTTATGCTTGATGTATGTAATGCGTGTATCACTTAGATATTATTGATGTATGTAGTGGATGTATCATTTAGTTATGCTTGACGTATGTAATGCGTGTATCACTTAGATATTATTGATGTATGTAGTGGATGTATCATTTAGTTATGCTTGACGTATGTAATGCGTGTATCACTTAGATATTATTGATGTATGTAGTGGATGTATCATTTAGTTATGCTTGACGTATGTAATGCGTTTATCACTTAGATATTATTTATGTATGTAGTGGATGTATCGTTATGATGTAGATATTTTTCTATATTTCTCTACTGTCTATATGTATAATGTATATATATTTTATGTTTGTTATATGATGTAAATACATCTGATGTGTGGTGTTGATGTATGCTGTACAAATGTCTGATGTATGGTGTGGATGTATGCTGTACACGTCTCTGATGTATGGTGTGGATGTATGCTGTACATATGTCTGATGTATGGTGTGGAGGTATGTTGTACATGTGTCTGATGTATGGAGTTGATGTATGCTGTACATATGTCTGATGTATGGTGTGGATGTATGTTGTACATGTGTCTGATGTATGGAGTGGATGTATGCTGTACACGTGTCTGATGTATGGAGTGGATGTATGCTGTACATATGTCTCATGTATGGAGTGGAAATATGCTGTACATGTGATTGATGTATGGTGTGGATGTATGCTGTACATATGTCTGATGTATGGTGTGGATGTATGTTGTACATATGTCTGATGTATGGAGTGGATGCATGCTGTACATATGTCTGATGTATGGAGTGGATGCATGCTGTACATATGTCTCATGTATGGAGTGGATGTATGTTGTACATGTGTCTGATGTATGGAGTGGATGTATGCTGTACATATGTCTGATGTATGGTGTGGATGTATGCTGTACATATGTCTGATGTATGGTGTGGATGTATGCTGTACATATGTCTGATGTATGGTGTGGATGTATGCTGTACATATGTCTGATGTATGGTGTGGATGTATGCTGTACATATGTCTGATGTATGGAGTGGATGTATGCTGTACACGTGTCTGATGTATGGTGTGGATGTATGCTGTACATATGTCTGATGTATGGTGTGGATGTATGCTGTACATATGTCTGATGTATGGTGTGGATGTATGCTGTACATATGTCTGATGTATGGAGTGGATGTATGCTGTACACGTGTCTGATGTATGGTGTGGATGTATGCTGCACATATGTCTGATGTATGGTGTGGATGTATGCTGTACATATGTCTGATGTATGGTGTGGATGTATGCTGTACATATGTCTGATGTATGGTGTGGATGTATGCTGTACATATGTCTGATGTATGGAGTGGATGTATGCTGTACATGTGTCTGATGTATGGTGTGGATGTATGCTGTACATATGTCTGATGTATGGTGTGGATGTATGTTGTACATATGTCTGATGTATGGTGTGGATGTATGCTGTACATGTGTCTGATGTATGGTGTGGATGTATGCTGTACACGTCTCTGATGTATGGTGTGGATGTATGCTGTACATATGTCTGATGTATGGTGTGGATGTATGCTGTACATGTGTCTGATGTATGGTGTGGATGTATGCTGTACATATGTCTGATGTATGGAGTGGATGTATGCTGTACATGTGTCTGATGTATGGTGTGGATGTATGCTGTTCACTTGTCTGATGTATGGTGTTGATGTATGCTGTACACGTGTCTGATGTATGGAGTGGATGTATGCTGTACACGTGTCTGATGTATGGTGTGGATGTATGCTGTACATATGTCTGATGTATGGAGTGGATGTATGCTGTACATGTGTCTGATGTATGGTGTGGATGTATGCTGTACATGTGTCTGATGTATGGTGTGGATGTATGCTGTACACGTGTCTGATGTATGGTGTGGATGTATGCTGTACATATGTCTGATGTATGGTGTGGATGTATGCTGTACATGTGTCTGATGTATGGTGTGGATGTATGCTATACACGTGTCTGATGTATGGTGTGGATGTATGCTGTACATATGTCTGATGTATGGTGTGGATGTATGCTGTACACGTGTCTGATGTATGGTTATACATGCTTGATACATGCATTTTCTTACGTTCAAATGCTGTTGATAATATTCCTCCATCAATAAGGAGAGTTCTAAAACGAATGTACATGGTGTGGTAAACCCTTGCGAGTCCATCTCCTTTCGAGTGGCCATTTTATTGTGTTCACATTAAAATGGCCGCTCGAAGATAGTTCCATAAAGTTCCATACCACTCTCGCTACATACATCAAACAATTTCCACAGTGGTTTAGGGGGATCGTGTTTAGCCTAAGTTTATATTCAGTACGATTTAAAGCTTCTCTAAGAAGTAAACTGTCAGGCAAATAGGTAATATAAGTTATATTCTGAGGTAAACATGTGACATAAAATACTTTAACGATGACTCCCATGTTTTGCTATATAACCAATGTCTATATCTCATAAACTATAAACGCTTTAAAATAGACCCCTGTCTCCGGCTATATAACCAATGTCCATAACTCATCTACTGAGATGACCACTTTCCACAGTGGTTTTGGGTTCACATTTTTGCCAAAGTTTACATTTAATACGATTGAAAGCTTATCTAAGATGTAAACGGTCATGCAAATATATTGCATAAGCAATATTGTGAGATGTATGTTATCTAAAACGCTTTAAAGAAGACTCCCATGTCTGCCTTTATAATCAATGTCTATATCTCATCCATTGAGATGACCACTTTTCACATTGTTTTTGGGGGGACCGTTTTCTCTCAAATTTGTATGTAATACGACTGAAAGCTTGTCTAAGATGTAAACTGATGCGAGATATATGTAATCCAGAACAATTTCAAATAGACCCCTGTCTCCACCTATATAACCAATGTCTATATCTCATCCATTGAGATGACCACTTTCCAAAGAGGTTTGGGGGGTCGCTTTTTTGCCAAAATTTCTATCTAATACGATTGAAAGCCTGTTTATTATGTAAACTGTCAGGAAAATATATCACATAAGTAATATTGCGAGATATATGTAATCCAGAATAATTTCAAACAGACCCCTGTCTCCACCTATATCACCAATGTCTATATCTCATCCATTGAGATAACCACTTTCCACAGTGGTTTGGGGGTCGTTTTGGGGGCAAAATTTCCATCTAATACGATTTAAAGCTAGTCTAAGATGTAAACTGTCAGGAAAATATATCACATAAGTAATATTGCGAGATATATGTAATCCAGAATAATTTCAAACAGACCCCTGTCTCCACCTATATAACCAATGTCTATATCTCATCCATTGAGATAACCACTTTCCACAGAGGTTTTGGGGGTCGTTTTTTCGCCAAAATGTATATAACTTATACGATTGAAAGCTAGTCTAAGATGTAAACTGTCAGGAAAATATATCACATAAGTAATATTGCGAGATATATGTAATCCAGGAAAATTTCAAATAGACCCCTGTCTCCACCTATATCACCAATGTCTATATCTCATCCATTGAGATGACCACTTTCCACAGTAGTTTGGGGGTCGTTTTTTGGCCAAAATGTCTATCTAATACGATTGAAAGTCTGTTTATTATGTAAACTGTCAGGAAAATATATCACATAAGTAATATTGCGAGATATATGTAACCCAGAACAGTTTCAAATAGACCCCTGTAACCACCTATATCACCAATGTCTATATCTCATCCATTGAGATGACCACTTTCCACAGTAGTTTGGGGGGTCGTTTTTTGGCCAAAATGTCTATCTAATACGATTGAAAGCTAGCCTAAGATGTAAACTGTCATGCAAATATATCACATAAGTAATATTGCGAGATATATGTAATCCAGAACAATTTCAAATAGACCCCTGTCTCCACCTATATCACCAATGTCTATATCTCATCCATTGAGATGACCACTTTCCACAGTAGTTTGGGGATCGTTTTTTGGCCAAAATGTCTATCTAATACGATTGAAAGCCTGTTTATTATGTAATCTGTTAGGAAAATATATCACATAAGTAATATTGCGAGATATATGTAATCCAGAACAATTTCAAATAGACCCCTGTCTCCACCTATATCACCAATGTCTATATCTCATCCATTGAGATGACCACTTTCCACAGTAGTTTGGGGGGTCGTTTTTTGGCCAAAACTTCTATCTAATACGATTGAAAGCCTGTTTATTATGTAAACTGTCAGGAAAATATATCACATAAGTAATATTGCGAGGTATATGTAATCTATAACAATTTCAAATAGACCCCTGTCTCCGCCTATATAACCAATGTATATATCTCATCCACTGAGATTACCACTTTTCACATTGGGTTTGGATGAATGAGTTTTGCCATAGTTTATATTTAATACGATTGATAGCTTGTCTATTATGTAAACTGTCAGGAAAATATATCACATAAGTCATATAGCGAGCTAACCAATGTATATATCTCATCCACTGATATTGATATTTTAAACTATTTCAACTGTAAAGGAAAAAGTAAATGTTAGTAATAATCCAAAATAGTTGTAAAACGAATTAAAACAAACCTCCTTTCTGTTCTTCTCCTTTCTCCTGTCTATATAACCAATTGTTGGAGTACCTGTTTGACCAAAGATGACATTTCGTACATTTGAGCGATAGGAAAGAATAATTGTTAGTTCAGGTAATATTCCGAGATATATGGCATGTCAAACGATCTAAACTAGACCCCCGTTTCTTCCTTTATAATTGTTCACCCAAGTTTATAATTTACAAGATTGAGTGCTTGTTTAACATCCCATCATGAAGGTAAAATGTGTATCATAACTAATATTTCCTTTTCCTATTTTCTTTTAAAGATATTGTAAGTAAAGAGCTGTATTCCCCATACAGTAATAGCTATATCATCCTCTGAGATGACCACGTTTGTCACTGGTTTTTGGAAGACAAGTTTTGCCAATGTTTGTAGTTTACACGATTAAGTGATAGCTTAAAATGCAACTGAAAGTTAAATGTCTTATATAAGTAGTATTTCGAGACATGTCGTGTAGAGAGGTTTTAATTTGACCACGTTTTCTCCCAAAATAACTATTTAACCTATCTCATCCTGTGAAATGACCACTTTGATACTAAGAACACAGACACACAAACTGAAGTTTTCAAGTTACAAAATGAGTGTACATGGTTCGGTAAAGCCATGGAAATCGTTTTTGTCATTCAAATTAATAAATTGTGTTCACAATAAAATGGCCGCCATGTAATTTTTCTTTATGCGCAACACTAGCTGTTATTACCACTACGGATACTTGGTTGGTGTAATAAGATTTTTCACCCTCTAAAGAAAACTCAAATGACATAAACTTTATCATTATAAATGGGAAATAAAATTAGCAAAAAACGTGCTACTGCCCCATCAATTAAAATTTAATGCAAACCGGTAGCCTACTTCACATTTTCCGTATAAAAAAGTAGCGTAGCCTAGGCCTACAAATAATTAACATTGAAACATTGAAATGTATAATTATCTTTAATTAATTAAAATAGTTGTAGACACTACTCTCAAACGTCCATTAAAGATATTTAAAAAAAATATATTTTCATGTGCGCTTCTTCATTTTGGACGTTTTTATGTTTTTGTATTGTTAACAGTCAACAGTAGGCTTGAGAGTGCGAAAAGCCAGCAACAAGTTTTACTTCGCGCTAGACATACTGGAGCAGTGGTGTTAATAGCGTGTTTCTACCAATCGATAAAACCCAAAATTTGGGTGGTAGTCTCAATGGATGGAAAATAGCGCTGACCAACGTAGGGAGGCATGATATTTTAACGCCACAGAATCAGAACGAAACAATTAGGTAAAACTTCTTGCAATCAATTATTGCATCGCTTTAAGTTTTGATAAACATGTCCCTCGCTGTGCAAAAGATTGCCACCAAACCGTATGAAGGCCAGAAGCCTGGAACAAGCGGTTTGAGAAAGGGTGTCAAAGTTTATCAAAGTCAACCCAACTACACCGAAAACTTCATCCAAGCCACTCTGACAGCCGGGGTGGGTGACAAGCTGAAAGGAAGTACTCTGGTTGTTGGCGGTGATGGCAGATATTATGGAGAGGAGGCCACTGAGATCATCATCAAAATGTGTGCAGGCAATGGGGTAAAACAAATAACATAATGATTATTTTCAATGGTGTAGGCCTACCTAGAATATAAAACAAACCTTTAAAAATGCAGAATTCTCATAAGTTTTGCACTTCAGTTTCAGAGTTTCTTAATGTTTGATTCTTTTTTTATGCATAGAATATTCTATGTATCCCAAATTACCAAGTGACATATATGACATATTGAACAGAGCTAGATCACTTTGGGAAAGAATTTGGGGAAAGTTATATAGGGCCTATACAGTACAGATTTCAAGTTATTCTGTTAAAAATGCTATCACATATTATTTCCCTAGGCGATGTAATGTGATCCTTAGAGGATGTATGTAACATGATCCCTATTGTCAAATTAGTACAACACCTGGTGGTAGGCCTCATTTATATTAGATGTTGATTATTGGGCATAATTTTATGTACATTTTACATTAATCGCATTTTTCATAATATAAATGTGTGCTAAGAAATGAGGCCTGCTATGATATTGTGGTATGTGATAAGATATATTGTAATGCTAACTGATTGTTTTTAATAAAAAAAAAACAACAAATGTCACATTATTTTCATTATAGTCAAACTAATTTTATTTGATGTATTACTGGCAATATCATTTTCAGGTTTCCAAACTCTTGATAGGCCAAAATGGTTTGCTGTCGACACCGGCAGTATCTCGTATCATCCGTCGGTACGAGACTGACGGCGGAATCATCCTGACAGCGAGTCACAACCCCGGAGGTCCAGATGGTGACTTCGGCATCAAGTACAACACAGCAAACGGAGGTATGTGTCTGTGTCATAAAGATATTTGGTTGTGTGTATTTCAGCCAAATCTTGATTTTATACTCTAAGACTTTTTGTTACTGTAATCAGAGTGAATAAATATAAGTTTATAGATGTACAAGAATAAGGAAGTTGTAGATCTATATACTTGTATTTCTTCATCTTACTTACTTTGATAGATAATCAATATACAAACTACTGACAAAGATTCTTTCCTCATGTTACGGTCGACCCCCACCTTCTGCTGATATGTATTGTCTATAACAACAATACCTGTCAAGAAACTGGAGAGTTGGGAAATATGGCTACATAATTTTGTTTGTAAATATATCATTCCAAGATAATGATTGGTAAAATTTTCATGGGACTTTTCAGACATACCGGTAACTTTCAAAAAGATTCATTTTATGGCTTTGAACATCTTCACACGTTTTGTGAAAAGAGTCAAATGTGGATGTGAAATTTTACAATTTCATTACAACTGTAAATCAAAATTTAGAAGTATTCTCTTAGATTTCCAAGTGAGAATTAAATGACATATTTAATCATCAATATCACTTTAGGGCAACGAATGTAGCAAACACTAACACTGTAAGTTCAGTTTGAAATACCATTGTAAGTGATTATTCTATTCATGTATCAGAAAAAATTGCAATCAAAGATTGTTTCATCAACCATTTCAGGCCCTGCTCCGGAGTCAATCACAAACAAGATTTATGACATCACCACATCAATTTCTGAATACTTCAGTTGTCCTGATCTCAAGGCTGATATATCAACAATCGGTACCCAAACATACACAGTAGAGGGAAATTCTTTCACAGTCAAAATTATAGACCCTGTTGCCGATTATCTGGCGTACATGAAAGAAATTTTCGACTTTGCCTCCATCAAGAAGTTTATTTCTGGAGACGACGCACCCCTCAAAGTCCTTATAAATGCAATGTATGGAGGTATGTTACAAAATCTTGTAATGGTGAGCTCTGCATTGTCTATTTTCTTTTCATTAGTAATTTTTTGCAGTAAAAAATTAGCAATAACTGATGAATAATATAAGGTGTGAATAATGTTTGGACTTCATCTTAAATCATAATATTTTCAAGCAAACAAATAATATGAATTTTCATGCATTGACACTTGAATGTTATCATATTTTGGGAAAGTACAAGTTGTTATTTTTAAATAGATATTTTCAGTTGGCTCAGCAGTGTTTTTATGAGAGCGAAAAGATTCTGAATCTCAGCTTTACATTTCCATAAAAGATCCTATATCTTAATGGATGTAATTAAACAAGACACAAATTTATTCCAGTAACCGGTCCCTATGTGAAGGAAATATTTGTGAAGGAACTTGGAGCTCCTGAATCTAGCATAATAAACTGTCAGAATCTCCCTGATTTTGGGGGTCACCATCCCGACCCCAATTTGACCTACGCTGCTGACCTTGTCAAGAAACTGGAGAAAGGTGAACATGGATTCGGTGCTGCTTTCGATGGCGATGGTGTAAGATATATTTGTTATCTACAATATGACATGGACACTTATTTGTCTGATTTGATTGAAGTAAACCATACCTTCTCGGGAAGTTGAACTATTTTAACTGTTTATATATACAGTAAGTACTTTAGGTGTCCTGTTGGTGTCATGCTGTGCCATGAGGGTATTTAAATCAGAAAGACTACTCTTAATGAGTAAGAACAGAGAGGCTCAAAAAACCAATTGGTTAATACTTATGCTTTGCCCTTTAAAGCATGTATATTGTCAGCCAATGAAATGTCATGATTTGAATGTTGACGATTGCTCATCGGTCTTCTTGTCAGGGGATTGACAATATTGCTTGATTTTAAGTGATTTCATTGGTTGGTTATTTTTAGCCATTACAAGCCTTATGAGTCTTATACACTTAATGCCTTAGGCTAAATTAAAAATAAAATGTTTCTCGGGCATTGGTACATCACTTTTATTTGCATGAGTGACAGCTTTTTATTGGCATTTTAAAAAATAAGTTAAAAAGTTGACCCACCATTTTTGCTAAACCCCAAAATCTATTTGTCTACCAAATACATGGGTCTGCAGAAACAGATGTGCATCTGTTTTGTATACTTCATAACTATATTTTGATGGATGAAAATAAAATGTAATCTTCCGTCGGCATTCTAACAAAAAAAGTGAAAAGAAAGTCGTACTGCCCTCGTCACTTTTGAAATAAATGTGCCCGAGTAACTTTTTTAATGCGGACTTGCAAATTATAATAACCTGATTGCGCAGGATGTGATGGTGTAAGTAGGTGGTCTAGATCTGGTTTTGCATTCATTAGGTCCTCAAATGGCCAACAATTTTATTTTAAGCCATATTTACATGCAGTTTAATCTCCACAGGGTATGATTGCCCAGGGGTATATTGGCTCCCATGATGTTTTATGTCACGGAAATGCAATACCTCAGGGGTAATTTGTGTCTGTATTTGTCCTTATTCTGCAGGCTAAGGCAAATTATTTTGTCATGGGGTATGTTTTCCCTGAGGGAGTTTCATTGCATATAGAAATAAGAAACTTAAATGGACTTCTATTTCGCAATGTTGTCTCTATCACTCCATTGTCATAACTGAAGTGGCAGATAAATACTTATAAAGATATTCAAAATTAGTGCGCTAATCACAGACTTAAATTTAAGTCCATGTGCAAATGTAAATGCATCCAAAGTTTGCCCTTTGTCTCTCAGAGTATATTTGGTCATTTGGACAATTTTGCCAATTGGGTAGATGATTTGGAACGGTACACTCGAGCTGCGGTATGTTATAATTGTGGTACAGAATCCTTGCTTTAGTTTTTGGTTTTCGGTTCTCTTCTATTAAAGTCACAAAAAATCACATTTTTTCAAGCTAATGAAGTCTAATGAACGTAAAAATGCAAAATATATACCATTTCACCCTACAACGCAGATATTTTATACAGGCAAACACTCCTTTAAAACTAGCTTCTGATTCTGGTTAACATTTTGGGAATAATGAAAGAAACCAATTTAATGTAGCACAATGTGTATCCAATTTAGACTTTATATTGTGTTATTATTTTACCTAAAGAGTTCATTACTATAGAGTTAATGACTATGAGGACGCCCTGTTTCAGGATAGAAATATGCTACTGGGTAAGAACGCCTTCTTCGTGACGCCGTGTGATTCCCTTGCAATACTAGCAAACAACCTGGAGTGTATTCCCTACTTCAAGAAAACTGGGGTCAAAGGATACGCAAGAAGCATGCCAACGTCAGGAGCTGTCGATAGGTGGGTAACATATGAAGGTAACTTAAAAAACTCTTTGAGGTGCATTATGGAACTTGATATGATGACAACAATATTTATGAATACACAACTTTTGATATACAACAGGGTCGTAGCTACATATACCTTTTCCGATGAATGAGCACCGGAATTTTCAAAATGATTAATCTTGCAGTCACATAATTGAAATTGATTGTTTAAGATGCAAAATGATCACATATGAATGTTTAGTGAGTTCATTCATGGATTGAGACGGAGAATGCATTCAGAGCAGTGGATTCTTTAAAAATAATGAACTCATTTTTATCAAATCCACTGCTCCATATGCATTCTTCATTACAGAACTGTTCTATAAGGCAATTGGCAATAGCAGGGGAGTCATCATCCTTGATAATCCAGCGCTATTGTTCCGATAAATCTACACACAAGCGCTTTAAAACAGTAAGGGTATTTATCCCTAACCTAGTTACCTCCTCTTGGGTCCATGTTATCCAATCAGAAACGAAACGCAGACACTATCTACGTAAACAACTCGACCAATCAAAACGCATCACTACCGCTGTTTATAGAAACAAACATAGCGGCGGCCGACTCACTCGATTACGATAAAGTTTGTAACACATTCAGCGTAGAAAACCTGACAGAAACTCAAAAGAAAGTTTTAAGAAGTCTGTACGAGAAGAAGGGTGTATTCATGTCCATCAAAACGGGTGGAGGTAAATGATTAAAATCCCTGTACTGCGAAAGCCAAGATGTTGACACAAGAGTGCTTGTTATTTCACCCTTGATTTCAAGTGATCTCATTGGTTGTTAGAAAGCAAGCGTTTCGCTGAGTCATTGCGAAGGGAGGTAACTAGGTTATGGATAAATACCCTTACTGTTTTCCAGCGCTTGTGTGTAGATTTATAGGAACAATAGCGCTGGATTATCGGGGATGGGGAGTCATTATATTTTTTCTGTTCCTAAATTTTGTTGTTGTCATCTTGCAGAGTAGCCAAGGCTAAAGGAATGGAGTGTTTTGAAGTGCCGACAGGTTGGAAGTTTTTCGGTAACCTGATGGATGCTGGGAAACTGTCTCTCTGTGGGGAGGAGAGCTTTGGTACAGGCTCTGACCATATTAGGTAGGTTTCCATGGTTACCGGAAATTTCAATTCAAATAATTCAAAAAGATAAGAATTTAGAGACTTGAGAAATTTGATAAGTAAAACGATAGACACTGGGGGATACATAAGAATACAAATATTTGAAAATATTTGGTGCAATGATCTTATCACAAGAAAATTATTTGTACGTCAATGTCAAATCCTTATCCTTTTTCAAACTGCATTATAACCATCTGAGTTGACTTCATGAATTGCAGTGTGTGAAATAATTCGGTAAAAGTACTCTAACCAAAAACCTCAGTTGTAGTCCATTCTTTTAATGTTGAAATAGTTTGAAGTGTTTTATTTAACAGAACCTTGAGGCTGGCAACTTGATTAACTAGTGAGCCAATGTGAATATATGTGTGCTACTTATAACTATCTTAGCACTAAGCAATTGTTAATATATGTTACATATAATTATCCCCCGCCAACATAGTTGGGGGGGGATATTGAAATGGGCTCCGTCCGTCCGTCCGTTCGTCTGTTCGTCCGTTCTTCCGTCCGTCCCGATTTTGTTTCCGGAGCAGAACTCGAAAACTATAAGACATATCCCAACGAAACTTGGTGTGTGGAACAATCATCATGTGTAGATGTAGGCCAGTAGTAATGTGCCTTTTGGGGTTTTCAACTACTTCGAGTTATTTTTTTTGACTGTTTCCATGGAAATGTAACTTAGAATTTCGTTCCCGGAGCAGAACTCGAAAACCATAAGACATATCTCAACGAAACTTGGTGTGTGGAACAATCATCATGTGTAGATGTGCCTTTTGGGGTTTTCAACTTCTTCGAGTTATTTTTTTTTACCGTTTCCATGGAAATGTAACTTAGAATTTCGTTTCCGGAGCAGAACTCGAAAACTATAAGACATATCTCAACGAAACTTGGTGTGTGGAATAATCATCATGTGTAGATGTGCCTGAAAGGCCCGATGGGCTTATGGCATTGCACGGTGTCCAGCCGTCTGTAAACTTTTCGCATTTTGTCTTCTTCTCCAGAACCACTTTGTCTAAGGGGCTGAAATTTTGTGTGTTGTGTTTAGTTGAAAAAAGGTTCATAGTCACTGTTATTCAACAACTATTCTTCAATAAATTTTCCAAAAGGCGGGGGATATGGCCGACTCTGTCTGCTTGTTATCTTAGCACTTAGAGAGCTTCCTTGACATGGTCCAAGATATCAATTGTTTATGTTAAGATGACTGTATGTAACATTGTCCACAGAGAGAAGGACGGTATCTGGGCGGTGCTGGCCTGGCTCTCCATCCTGGCCGACACCAACAAGTCCGTGGAGGATCTCCTCTTGGACCACTGGAAAACATATGGACGCAACTTCTTCACCAGGTATATTTACATACCAAATAACCTAGCTAATAAGAAGTTAAGTCATTTCTTGATGAATTACTTGAATTATTAAACTCGTGGATGCATGGTGGATTTTGCTGTAGGTCACTGGAGTAATCTTTAAAGTAAGTAAAAACACGTTGTGTTTATTGATGATTTCAATCATTTTGATCTTTCTCTAATTTTGTTTCCATTTTAACTATTTATGTGAGTACATATGCTATAAGTTTGGTAGTACATTATCAGATTACATAAAATAATTCAATAGCAAATTTGTATTATAATTTATTTATGAGCTGAATCTCAAGGACATATTTATATCTCCAGGTACGACTATGAACAAGTGGAATCCGCTCCAGCCAATGAGATGATGACAAATCTCAACAACATGATAGCAGACCAGAGTCTTATAGGAAAGGAATTTTCTTCTGGCGGCAAATCCTACACTGTGGCAAAGAACGACAACTTCTCTTACAAAGACCCTATTGATGGTAGCATTACCAAAAATCAGGTAAATTAACTTCCTGAGTTGGTGCCTTTCAAGTCTAGAGTAGTTATAAAGGTACCAACTTCACCCGCAAAGCATAACTCTCACCAAACACTAAGAGTTCAAGTCAGATGATTTCTTTATTGTAGTATACATTACTGATCTCTTTCTTACCTTTCAGCATTCTTCTGATAAACAGACAACGAACCGTCCTAACAGAATAAAGATTAAAACCATAATAATTCTTACGCTTTAAAAACAACTGTATTTTATTGCAAAACACCTAATGCTTAAAGCTGCTCTTTTTCTTTTCCTCAATGTAAATTTTAACTCATTTCAACAATAATTTCTCTGAAATAAACACAGACATAGTGAAGCAAGCTTTGCCGTGAATCAGAAAGACTCAATCAGGCACAATTACAGTGACGTCATGACACTACTATCAATGATGTCATGGACTATTGTTCTGTGATGTCACTCAAAAGCAGTACAGGGTTGCCAGCACCTTTGAATTGACATGCTAGAATTGACAAAATGTGAAATCATTACATGACTGGTTTTTATTTCTCACAGGGTGTTAGAATAATCATGTCTGATGATTCGCGCATCATATTCCGACTGAGCGGGACAGGAAGTAGTGGCGCCACCATCCGGCTCTACATCGAAGGATACGAGTCTGATCCAGTTAAATACAGACAAGATGCACAGGTAGAGTGTTCTTGGTTTATAATTAATATGTGGTACACTTCGCTCATGAAGACAGCTTAGTTTTATTCATATCTCTTTATGTAAAACTTCTTCACAAAATTATCATCAGATTCTTTTTAAACTATTGAAGATCAAAGTAACTGATATATGTAGTTGTTATACATATCAAATTCATTAAAAGATTCCTCTCTTACAACTTTAAAGTGCAATTTCTATCTCCATATTTTGAGGGTAAGGTTTGAAATTGCTGTAATCCTAAATGAAATGTGATAAGACCTATAATAACTGTTACTACATAAACATTAACTGTTCTTATTTCAGGTGGTATTGAAGCCTCTGATTGACATTGCCTTGAAGATCTCAAAACTCTGCGATCTCACCAAGAGAGAAAAGCCAACAGTCATCACATAGACCTCCTATAGCTTATCATATCTCATCTTACAGGGATGTCACGATACACATGTAGGATGAAATCATTCTTAATCCCTAAAATTGTTCTTTGTTCATGCCAGATGAACTTTTGTATAAAATTCCTTGAAAGTGACATTTTGATTTTTCAAAAGACTAAATCGACTATCTGGAAGATGCCAATTTGTTACTAAACTATTGAAAAGTATCCAGTCTGATAACTTCACTTTGAATCGGAAAAGGAATCAAACTGTCAAAGCGTTACAAGCCCATAATTCATTAGTTATCGCCAATGGACAAGCATTATTTCAGAAACAATGTATCGTGATGTCCCTACTCTTTATCTTTCCTTCTTATTAACAAGCTTATTTCATCTCTTATCCTTTGCTTTTACAAATTACAACTCAAGATGAATATTTATCACTAATTCATAGTCAAAACAAAAGTGCTATTGTAAATCAGTATTATTAGCAAATGGTTATAGGAGTGTCTGATACACGCGGGTATTCCATGTTAACATTGGTTTCTATTTTGTGTTCAAAGGTGTGAAGCAGAAGGCTTCAGTCATTAGATCAGGAAATATACACTTAACATCGCAATATGTGTGACAACCAAAAAACATTCTTGACTTTATGCTCAGTATATGTGACATTTCTGATTAGCTTGTCCGGCTGAAGATCAATCGTCTCATCCTTTTCTAGATGCAGATTTCAGATTAATTGTCAAATATTGATCTAAAGAAAAAGATTATCATGCAAGTCAGATTTGCATATGAATTGCAACTAACCTGTAAACAAATATTGTTCAAGATTGATTAAAATCTGTGGTTAATTTGCAAATCTGTATTGTGTAGGATTGAGTTCAATCTGATGTGTAGCACACCAGTCCCAGAAGCAATCTAAGCTCTGTAAGGGTACCATAATTCCTTACAAACATTCCTGGGTGGAAAAAGAATGTTAAATTAAGTACAACCTGGGTCCATGTACAAGAACCCAGTCCGAAATACAGCCTGGTGTATGAGAGGGTGCTGTTTGAAATAGAGCCCTGTGGATAAGACTAGGAAATTTATGGATGATCAATTTCTTTATTTAACAATGTTGACGTTTCAGTATAGATTCTTATGCTTGATAATGGTAAAGGATATTTATCATCCAAAACTGGGTTCCACAGGAGATATCGCCTGTATAAGATCAACCGATATCGTTTTGACAGTAGATTTTGAACAATGCACTGTTGGCGTTGGCTACATGACATCAAAATGATTTTGCATCATCAAATAATGACATCACAATGCTATGACATCATAGCACTGGCAGCCAATGGCAGTATTGTGTTCAGACATGTTCATTTCTCATTAAAAACTAATGAAGAATGATTTTGGATGATAAATAGAATCTCACCCTCGTGTCTTCTGATATCAAATATATCAACACTTGTTGATAAAAGTCAAAATATCCTCGGCAAGCCTCTAATATTTGTAACTACATGTATTATCAACTCGTGTTGATATATTTTGATATCAGAAGACGCTTGGGTGAAATTCTCTATATACCAAAACATCACTATTGTTACATAAAGAAGTTGATCATCTATAAATGTCCTTGTCTTCTCAATAACACCAACTTTTAAACAGTTAATCCTGGGAATTTAAGGAAGTATGATAAACCGATTGTTAGGACTGTTTTGTTAAATGTTACCCAGATTCTGAAACTGTATACCTTCCTTTGCATTGATGTAAAATTGTGTTAGCAATAGAGTGTTTGTGATAATGTGTTCAAACAAACTTGCTTCCCGACTTTATTCCCTTATCTGATAGCATGTTTCTGAAGTTTATCCAGTCAAATGTCTCCTATGAGTTTCCCAAACCAGATCTGTTTTGTTATGAAAGGTTTGTGTACCCATGCCTTGTTATGTGGAGAATGTTAATCCAATAAAACATTTGTTTTTGTACAAGGGTCATATTTACTTTAAGCTTCATCGATGAAACTATATCCTTGTATATAGGTAACCAATGGATACGCATCAGTAGCTGGGTGACTTGACTTCACCCACCGACTCTACAGATAAGCATAGCTGCAGAATAATGCCAGAATTTTGCACTTGGTCCTGGCATATTTATCCAAGAACACTGCTACTGTAACCTACGCATGAGAGATTCAGATGGTGTGTGGTCCCAAAGGTTAACCAGTCCCGGATCCTTGCAATGGCTCTTGTTATCAAGTGAACCCTTGATACTGCTTTATCTGATATATTAATTTTATTTATGATTTTACCATGTACATACTGATAAAATTCATCTCTCTAACAAGAAAACGGGACTGTTTTATCAGCAGAAGTAATTTCAGTTAATCCAACAGAAGCAGTATATGCAGGTAAGTACAAATAACGCAATCTTTGCTTGAGAAGTTTATTGAGAGTGAGGAAGTATGTTGTGTAGAGAGTGCTTGTAGAGGTTTGTGTTGAGGGTGTGCAGTCGGTCCACGTCTCGCTGTAGTCTCACCACATCCTCCTCTAGTCTCTCGCATCTCGGAGACTCCGTGTTGGAGCTCTGCAACGCAGATAGGTTCATACTTACTGTGTGAAGTGCAAGTTTATCCTTGTGAGTTTCACATCAACCCTTACAGCATATGATTAAACCTTAGAGAGTAAGATCAAGCATCAGCAAAGTGATTTATTGTTCAACGTCGTTTGGGCAGTATCGCAGATACAAGCGACAAACCTCAGCAGAACAACTACACATTTTGAAGATCAACACATAGACACATAGGAGACAATTCTGCAAGTTTCCCTAAAATTCTCACCTTTCTTGTATCACTAGAGGAATCACTTGATCTTGCCTCCATCTGGAAAACAAGTTTCCTTGATCAGAAATGATTGATACAGACCAAAACCATTAAAGAACATTCTCTAAGTTGGTCCTGTGTGAGGAACTAAAACACTACAAAGATGTCGAAAATAAGTAAGTTGATTTATTATAAATAGCTGGGAACAAGCAAATGGTTCACGTGTTGAGAGGATTGTCTATGCTTGCAAATGACATTAAAAACAAGTGAAAATCATATTGTTTCGTCACAGAGAGTTGTTAATTGTATAATTGCTGGTTTATGAACTACTGTTGATTTAATATTTTATGAATCAAAGACATTAAGAGTCTTAAGAAGTTTGTGCAACAGTGAACACTTTGAAATATATTTGCAATACGTTACATCGAAGTTGGATAAGTAAGATGTTGGATTAGTGATATGGTCCTATATATGTTACTTAATGAGTTGCGACAGTACTTAATATAGATCGATTGACCTAGGAATCTACTGATGGTCAAATATCACCACACAATGAAGTGATAAATGTGAAGTAAGTCACAAGATTACAAACAAAAACACTTCTCTCTTCAAACCTTTTCTGTTCCATGAATCCAAACTTCATATATTTGTGAGCTGTCTTGAGCTGACCCCTCGTCATCGGTTTCATGTGTTGCCACCAGATGGCGCTTGAACTGTTGTATCGGTAGGAGAGGTTTACTGTCGGGGAAAGACACTCCTCGCGGTGTTTGTGTGTAGAAGGCATTTGTTATCACATCTACAATGAAAGAAGCTATTATCATTATTTTATTATTCATAAAATGTTAACTTAGTGACACTGTTAGAGGTGAAGTAAGGTGATTTGGAACACTGCTTTCAAGAGTATATCACTTATATCATAGCTGCTTGTGTTATTGCAAGGAAAAAGCTCGCAACACCATTTTGGTTATGCATTGAAGTGAAACCTGCAAGCATCGGCTGGAACTACTGAACCATGGGTGGTACTGCACTGAAATTCAGTGTAGCATTGCACCCACATTGTTAGAGCAAACTGTGTTTAAAGACTTCAGCAATAGATACTTTTAAACACCTGGGAATTAGTCCTCAAAAGCATTAGATCAAAGATATAGTGTAGCTGGAAACATTTCACCATGTTCCTTTTAATTTCACTACTTTAAGATGATCAAGATTATGGTGAGCATAAACAAAAAAAAGCATAACATAACCTTAGTATTTCTGGATTCCGATTTTCAAAACTTTCATGGCCCCAAAAGTCACACCATTTTAATTTCTGATGGTCATAAGTTTCCTTGTAGGGTTTAAATGATGGTGAATGGACTATTAAAAGTCCAACCATCCATAGCCTGGCAACTTTTTGTAAGGGCTGATAGTGATAACTTTTAAAGTTTTCATAAAATATGCCGGATATATTGATAAAATAACACTTGTGGTCTGGTTCATTTTCAAAATTATTTTATACAGTGTTAATGACCAGCATTATCATCCAGAGATACAGAATCAAAACAAATCTATTTCCTGGTTTTGGATATTTTATGAGTGCTTCAGTGTTAATTTTCTATCTGCACAAAACTTTTGGGTGAATTATGCCTGCAGCAGGAATAATTTTAAATAGTTCAAGACTAGGAAGGTTCCAGAGTTTAACAGAGCTTTTGTGAGCACTTCAGTAGTCAGAGCAGGTTTGTAAGGATAGATCTATTCTATCTTGCGCCCTCAGTGTATTTAATCAGTTATACTACCCCATATATATTTATATAGTATGTAGTACCGAAAAAG
Source organism: Gibbula magus (assembly GCA_936450465.1). Taxonomy (NCBI): domain Eukaryota; kingdom Metazoa; phylum Mollusca; class Gastropoda; order Trochida; family Trochidae; genus Gibbula; species Gibbula magus. Next base: position 56,314,627 of record OW388292.1, on the reverse strand, counting down.
TTCATAAAAATTACCAGCAGGTTACGCATCACTATTTATAGAATGAAATGATTTGAAAGTTCATCTGTCTTCTCAATCGACCAATATTGATTTTAAGTCATTTCATTGTTTGGTTGATGTTAGTCGATATAAGAAGTGTAACGGATATCAATGCCATGAGAGAGCAGCATGGATCTATGTCGGCAAGAATTGGTTAATTATTTCTAGATTATACAAACCTTTATGGGGGAGAGTTTTGATACACTGCCCACTGAACACATCCCAGATTTTCACCGTTGTATCTCGTGAGCCGGACACCAATTTTGTCCCGTCCATGGATACTGATAGACATGTTACTTCTTTCCTGGATTAGAGAAACAGACATAAATCTCATCACCAATAACTGTGATTACTAGCATGAAATACTCACATCTCCTGTCTGTGACATTCAGAAAGAAGTTGCTTTTCTTGTAAATAGCTCAAGTCTCATAGTATTGCCAATATTTGATTCTCAATTATAGAATTTCGAAAGAAACTGGTTCAAACTGTCATACTATGCTTGAATATTAGTATTTCCCGAGCGAGAGCAAGGAATATACGGAAACTACAAGTGTCATGAATATAGTATGACATAACATGAATGTCATATTCTATTTATTTCTGAAGACATGAAATTAATGAAAATAGGTTAAAATCTACTTTCAAGCTAACCGCTGTAGCCACAATCAGATAGAAGTGTGACATCAAAACATTGAATAACATTGAATCATATGAACCCCTGTATAATTGCCTTTGTAAGTAATAAAAATATATATAAACACACCCAGGACTATGCATGAACACCTAATGACAGATGATGATTCAGCAATTTGATGGTTAACAATTGTTAGCAATTCAAAGCAGGCAAAACTTGTAGTGAATTTCTTCGTGATCTCTTCATCTGTTTCACAATACAGTCTGGAACCAACGTCTGATGCTGGTATTTTCAAAGTCATCATCAAAATGTCTCAAAAATAATGTTTTTAGCATCATGACGTCTGGTAATAGCAACCAGTGATGAAAGCAGACACACAGAAAATTCCCATCCATGAAGAAACCTTTATCACTTTCTAAATGAAAGTCAACATTATAGATTCAAAAACAAAATTCAGTTACATCTAATAAAAGTGTTAGTTACATACTCATGTCCTTTCAGGGTTGCAGCTCCTTCTTGTTCCGAATTTTGACTTGATATATGTCTCTCTGTCTTCACTGGCTGAAATATAAACACGACTAGAATAAACAAATAACCAATAAATACTAAATCAGATTTGCAGGAGAAAGCAAGAAACCTTTGTCATCATTAATCCTTTGTCGTACAGATACAGATCATCCTTAAAAGAAAATAACATGCTCCAAAATAATATGCCACCTTTACAGATTGGCTGCAGTTGATTGGGACCCCCCTCGATAGTCATCTTCACAAAGTCACAGAATTAACGAAAAGATTTCCATATCTTCTCCTTCCGCCCTTGACCTCAACCCTCGCATTTTCAGTGCTAAGATTTTAACGTCCTGCAGGCTTATCGTATAAGCCAATCAGAAGACAGTTGTATTGCCTCTGTGTCTGTGTCGATCGTCGCTTATTTTGCATTGGTTCCAAATGTAAACGGCGATTTCATTGGCTGTATGTTAGCAGATGGTAAGGGACGTAACTCGTGATCACGACAGGTGTCGCTGATTCGTTTCTACAATTTAGAATCCCCATTGACCAAGGAGTCAGAAATTTTCAGCTCTCTGGACTTTTTGGAACTGGAGAAGAAAATGAAAATAGGTTTTTAAGGATGTGACCCCTGTGACCCCATTTGGGGTCATGGGGTCACGAAATCTACAATTTAGAATCATCAATGGCCAAGGTGTCGGCGCACAACTTTGCAGCTCTCTAGACCTTTTGGAACTGGAGATGAAGATGAAAATAGGTTTTTAAGGATGTGACCCCGGTGACCCCATTTGGTGTCTCGGGGTCACGAGATCAACAATTAAGAATCCCCATTGGCCAAGGAGTCTGCACACAACTTTTCAGCTCTCTAGACCTTTTGGAACTGGAGAAGAAGATGAAAATAGGTTTTTAAGGATGTGACCCCGGTGACCCCATTTGGGGTCACGGGGGTCATGAAATCTACAATTTAGAATCCCCATTGGCCAAGGAGTCAGCACACAACTTTTCAGCTCTCTAGACCTTTTGGAACTGGAGAAGAAGATGAAAATAGGTTTTTAATGATGTGACCCCTGTGAGCCCATTTAGGGTCATGGGGTCACGAAATCTACAATTTAGAATCCCAATTTGCCAAGGAGTCTGCACATAAAATTTCAGCTCTGTGGAGTCATTTGTTCTGGAGAAGAAGTCGAAAAAGCAAAAAGTTTACGGATGGATGGACGGACGGATGGACGGACGCCGGACACCATGCCATGCTAAAAGCCCATCGGGCCTTTCAGGCCTGATGAGCTAAAAATGGAGAGATCTTGATACATTTCACCTTGCCGTGGGAAATGCTCGATAGTACAATACTTGGTGCTGTTGGTACATTTGACTTGAATTACAGATCATTAATTCCAGTCAAGAGATCAAGGTTTCTTCACTCAGGTATACATAGGCTTTATTCAGAACTGGAAGATATCATATAAAGTCTCCTGTATTTTGTTCCTGTTCACCTGATTATAGGATTACCTGAGTATACATAGAAACTGTGTGAATATTTCCATTCAGGTCACCAGCAAATATGCGTAGTTCTGTTGCATCCATGGTAACGGAAGTGATACATGTGTCAAACATCAGCGTACATAGCAACTCTCCAGAACTCATGTCCCATAGCTGCGGATGAAAGTGAAGTAAATTAGTTAGACACTGTTCTGAAATTGTTAGTGTGACAACGTTGTTTTAACTAATTAGTCATAAAATGGTTTAGGTATCTAGACTTTTGGAAAATTGAAGAAGTTGATCATCCAAAAAGACTTAGACAAGAATAAGCCATTTGGTCATATCATATATGCTGCTTTAAAGGGGCTGTAGCTGTTTTTTGGCTCAAATAAGTCAATGAAATGTATTTGAAAAATAATATCACCAATAGTAAAACACCCTTCTTTCTTCGGAAAATCAAGTTAAAAATGAGTGTACATGCCATGCGAATCTTGTTTGTAATTCTAAATAATAAAATGTGTTACATTAAAATGACCGCTATGCAATTTTTGCTTTATACGCAACACCGTTATTACCACTGCGGATAATTTGTATGTGTAATAAGATGTTTTACCTCCTAAAGTAAATATATATGACATAAACTATCAATATAAATGGGAAATTTTCAAAAAAAATGTTTTAAAAAAATGAGCTTCTGCCCCTTTAAGTATTAAATGAAACACAACCATTCTTGACCTTACTTTGCATGTGTTATCTCTGGAAGAGGAGACAACTCTGGCCCTGCTCCCACCGCAACCCACATGTAAATTTGTGACAGGAAGTGAGTGCCCTGCCCACACGTGTCTGGGCTCACATCTGCTTGTAGAGTACGGGGTGATGGCTACCAGTCTGGATGAAGAAATTATTATGATTTTCTTTCTTACAATCATTTTTATATTGTATTTAGTGTATAATCAGAATGACAACAGTGACCAGATCCAATATTTCTAACACACTCTTTGAGATCTTATAGTTGGAATGTTATTTGCAAGATACTTTTCCTTAAACACAGGAATATACTTCAAATTACATAGCATGTTTTTAATATTACCAGCCCAATAACCTTAGTAGTAGAGTTTGGGCATCAAAGGATAAGAATTAAATCATCAATCTTTATTAATTTGGCAACAAAGTTAGGAGGGGGGAATTGTTGGAGCCAGGGAGATACAAATGCCCTGATGGATTAGGATGGCTAATAGACGATGTTGCTTGTTGTGGCGTTCACCTGTAAATATCTGTTCCTCACTGTGACAATTTCTGGTAAATTCACCTTTATACCGGTATGTAAGCATGTTCTTAAGACAATCATGCTGGCCTCGGTCAATATCATATATCCAGTGAAAGAATATAGTGGGGGGAATGGTCAATAGAACTAGAAGAGCGTTTGCGTCTCCTCAGCATAAATAAAATGGGTATTTTTTTTGACCAATTTTTTTTTCATTATTCAAGTTATTCTAACAAGTTGAATCATCACTGGGGTCACTTTTCACAACTTTGTTCTTAAAACCTATTTCTGATTTCAAAATTGGATCAAAAGATTAACATGGCCTTAACCAAGATCTCATGACCTTGAACTTTGACCTTCAAGGTCACACCATCAATGATTACTTTTCATTGTGTATAACAATCATGCAATGACTCAAAGTGTTCATTGTTAACGTAAGGCATATTCACAATAGCACGCTTAAGTTGTGACCTTGCTGTGACCTTGACCGTTGACAGATTTTAGCAAAAACGTTTTCAAATCTTGGTCTTTCTCCATAGTTGATATATTCCAAATAAGAGCCTGACAGCACAACAATGTTTGAAGTTATCGTGTTCACAAGGATTATTGTAGTGATTTAAGAACTCATGACCTTGACCTTTGACCTTGAATGTGAACATGTCAAAATCATTCACCAGATTTATAAGAAAGAAGCTATGTACATATGAGGTGTTAACACCTTTTTGGAAAAAAGTTACTTAGAGATTTCAGAACTGCATGGTCACCATGACCATATCTCATGACCTTGACCTTCAAGGTCACACAGTCAATGATCACTTTTCATTGTGTATAACAATCATGTAATGATTCAAAGTGTTAATAGTTAAAATAAGGAATATTCGCAACTGCATGCTTAAGTTGTGACCTCGCTGTGACCTTGACCTTGGATAGTTTTTAGCGAAAACCTTTTCAAATCTTGAACTTTCTCTATAGTTGATATACATCAAATAAGAGCCTGATAGCACAAATATTTTTCAAGTTATCGTGTTTACAAGGATTTTTGTAGTGATTTCAGAACTCGTGACCTTGACCTTTGACCTTGAATGTGAACATGTCAAAATCATCCACCAAGTTTATAACAAAGAAGCTATATATATGAGGTGTTAATACCTTCTTCGGAAAAGGTTATTTAGTGATTTCAGAACTGGTGACCTTAACCCTATCTCGTGACCTTGACCTTTAAAATTCAAGGTCACACAATCAGTGATCACTTTCCATTGTGTATAACAATCATTTAATGATTCAAAGTGTTAATAGTTGAAATAAGACATTTTTGCAAAAGCATGCTTAAGTCGTGCCCTCGCTGTGACCTTGACCTTTGACGGATGTTAGCGAAAACCTTTTCAAATCTTGGCTTTTCTCCATAGTTGATGTACACCAAATAAGAGCCTGATAGTACAAATATTTTTCAAGTTATCGTGTTTACAAGGATTGTTTTAGCGATTTCAGAACTCGTGACCTTGACCTTTGACCTTGAATATGAACATGTCAAAATCATCCACCAGGTTTATAACAAAGAAGCTATGTATATGAGGTGTTAATACCTTATTTGGAAAAGATTATTTAGTGATTTCAAAACTGGTGACCTTGACCATATTTCGTGACCTTGACCTTTTAAATTCAAGGTCACACAATCAGTGATCACTTTCCATTGTGTATAACAATCATGTAATGATTCAAAGTGTTAATAGTTGAAATAAGACATTTTTCAAAAGCATGCTTAAGTCGTGCCCTCACTGTGACCTTGACCTTTGACGGATGTTAGCGAAAACCTTTTCAAATCTTGGCCTTTCTCCATAGTTGATGTACACCAAATAAGAGCCTGATAGTACAAATATTTTTCAAGTTATCGTGTTTACAAGGATTTTTTTAGCGATTTCAGAACTCGTGACCATGACCTTTGACCTTGAATATGAACATGTCAAAAAAATTCCCCACAGGCATAAGTAAGAAGTTATGTATATGAGTTCTCAAAACCTTCTAGGAAAAAAGTTATAGTGAATACAAAACGCGACGGCGACGGAAACTGCGCAAAAACTGATAGCAGCTCCTACTAAGTCGGAGCTGCTAATGACCGTGACATTGACCGACCCACCTGACCAGTGACCACACAATGACCAGGTTATCTTCCCCTCCCGACACAAAATGGCTGCCATCGTCTGTGAACTTGATACAGGTAATGTTCTGATAGTGACGACTTGCTACTGATAACAAGTTTCCATTGCAAACCTGAAAATAAATTTGTATTGCAAACAGAAAGCATAATATAAATCAATTGTCTTTTTTTCATCTGGGAAAGGCAAGTATACGATCATGATGGAATCTAAATTCCTTTCCTGCTACATTTCTTATTTCTAACATTTATCAAATATTTATTTTCATGTACTTTTTTTTGAAGCGTATTATGCAGAAACATGCTGGTTACCCTAATAACTTTAGTTAGGATCTGGGACAAATCCAGAAGGAAGAATTGGACTCTAATTAAAAATTTGGAATGAGCAATAAGAACAATATTTAACATTTGATAGGACATTTTGATGAATATAATGAATCAAAATATTGTAAACCATGATATGAGGACAATTCCAGAAGACATAATTAAAACTTTGGCATAAGAATTAAAAAACCATAATTAACTAGAAATATGTGCATGTGATGCACTGTGATGTCCCCCGCTCCAACTTTCAATCCAACCTAGTCCTATTACCCTTATTTTTCACTTATGCTAAGCACTAAGTTCAATACTGCATTAATAACGAGAAATAAAAAATTAAAAATAGCCAAAGTAGCAAAAGGCACCACTCTATCACTAGGTCTAACCACATACCAAGTTTCATAAAGAAATACTTGATAGATTTTGAAATAGAGGCCGGAAAACGTCCTTACCCCCAATATGCACTAAGTTGAAATAGTTGCCATGGAAACCAGTAAAAATAAAAAAAAATCAGAATAGCCAAAGTAGCAAAAGGCACCACTGTATCACTAGGTCTAAGCAAATACCAAGTGAAGTTTGGTGGAAAAATATTGAACGGTTTTGGAGATAGAGGCTGGAAAAGGTCCCTACCCCCAATATGCACTAAGTTCAAATTGTTTCCATGGAAACCAGAAAAAAAAAAAATTCAGAATAACCAAAATAGCAAAAGGCACCACTCCACCACTAGGTCTAACCACATACCAATTTCATAAAGAAATACTTGATAGATTTTGAAATAGAGGCCGGAAAACGTCCTTACCCCAAATATGCACTAAGTTGAAATAGTTGCCATGGAAACCAGTAAAAATAAAACAATCAAAGTAGTAAAAGGCACCACTCTATCACTAGGTCTAAGCAAATACCAAGTTTGGTGAACAAATATTGAACGGTTTTGGAGATAGAGGCCGGAAAAGGTTCCTACCCTCAATATGCACTAAGTTCAAATTGTTTTCATGGAAACCAGAAAGAAAAAAAATTCTGAATTACCAAAATAGCAAAAGGCACCACTCCACCACTAGGTCTAACCACATACCAAGTTTCGTGAAAAAATATTGAATGGTTTTTGAGATATGGCCCGGAAAAGAAAGCATTTCGGAATAACGGAATGACGGAATAACGGACAGAGGCGAAAACATTATGTCTCCCGAAAAAATTTTCGGGGGACATAAAAACTTTTGATGAATATAATGAATGTACTCTTTTAAACCATAATTCGAGAAATATTTGTAAATTTTACCTGCCACACATGAATCTTGTCTGCTATTCCCGCTACACAATATCTTCCATTGGGCGATACAGCAAGGGAGGTCACTCTACCAGGACATACCATTCTCAGCTGTGACTGACTCTGGAAAAATGTTCTGTGTTTAGATGTCATTCAAGTGATTTCAATGACGGTAACGGTTAAGGATAAGTATGTCCTTTTTGAAAATGAATCTCTTTAATCTTATATTGGCTAACCTGTAATATTCTTTGACATGCAGATCAAGAGCGAGGTTCAGGGGGTTCTAATTACGCCCGCTTGTGAACCCCTCCCTTTTTCAAAACTCCTGGATCCGACTTTGGAAAGGGTTAATGCCGAATTAAAACTACTCAATAACTTAATCCATTGCTTTTAAAAGTGCATAACCAGTTTTTCATGGCATTTTTGGTCTTTGATATGTGCCAAAATATCACATGCTGATACAATTCAAAAGTTGCATTTGGTTTCCTATTCATCAAAACATAACAGATACACATTACATGATTAATGATCATGTATACACAGAAGCTGAAGTCACAGTTCCCATTATCATTGATTCCAGTTTTATGTAATCAAGTAAACACTTCCAACCCAAATCTGTCTTTCGGTTTCACGTTTGGCATATATATGAGACATAAACAGTAGCACTTTAAAATGATGTCATGTTGATTTTTACCCTTTTCTGTAGACTCCAGACATTGAGTAACGGTTTGGTTGGATTAGCCCCGATGAGATAATCTTGTCCAAGTAGACAGAGGGTGCGAGGGCTTGTACTGCCTCCCTTGTACGTTGTGATGCTACTTCCTGTCTCCGGGTCCCAGATACATGCATTCCATAATTGTCCCGATGAATCACTGCTCACCAACACCTGAAAGGTTTAGGAAATATCAGCTACAAAAACTTGAATTGTGTCTTACATTGCTGCTCAAAAACACAATGGAGTAAAAGGACTTCACAGTTTGTGATATAGCCAAGGAAATAACATATAACTGGATGTTTTCGTAAGACTATATCAATATGCGCTTCAGTCTATGAAGGCCCTAACCTGAAATATATTACATGAACTATTTGTGATGGTGATATTTCATATCATAATAATTTTAATGACAAACAAATTGATTGTTTTCATACTTGAAAATCTTTTATATGTTGGAAATATGTAATTAATCACCCAATAACTGGCTGTAGTACCTTGGAAAACAGCTTACTAATGCCCGACAAATTTAACAAAAAAAATCTAAAATGATAACTATCCTGATTCGGGGCCTTCACATAAATATAGAGGCACTTTAACCAGCATATAGTTATGATTCTAGGATTTTCTTAAGTTTGTCGGGCAGTAAGGGTTCAGTATTGTGCGGTTTCTATTATTTGGGTCGAACAAATCTGAGAAAAATTATATGTATATCTAGCTATGCTCAAGCTTTTTTGAAAAAAAATATTAAAATTATTCTGAAATATGTTTGTGTAGCTTAATGTATAGAAAAGAAAAAAATATTTTTCAAACTTTTTTTACTTCCAATATTTTGATGTGAAAAATGTTCAAAGTACATGACCGTCCTTTTTTCAGAAACCAGGAAATTAGCAAAAGGTGTCTGGGATCCATAACAAATTTAATTTTGGCAATATCTACAAAATTACAAAACCAAAAATAGCATTCCAACATTTCTGATGCAAATTAATAACTTTTATGGTGAAATACCTTCATAATATTTTTAGAAAATTGGAAAACAGTTGGAAAATCATAGACGGAAATGAGTATTGAACCCAAACACACTGCCATTTACCATTTCTGATAGGCATTATCATTAATATATGTTAAGATATGACAGAATAATAACCACACAGTTGTCAGTAAATTACCAGTTATTTTAAAAAAATATGTATTTAATATTAAAACATAACTAAGAACAAAGAAAAAACATTTGGTCAATAGCTCCATAACCTAAAATAGATAACATTTATCATTTTCATATAAAAATTCTTATTATATTTGTAAAAGCTAAAAATTTGGTTAATTATACTAAATGGGATAAAAAGGTTTTTAAAAGTATGTTTTAAAATGCATTTACACTTGATAATCATTTGTTATTACCTATTTAAACACTGAACTTAAGAGGTTCCAAACAATAATGAAATTAAATGAAAAAATGCTGTAAATTGGCATGATGCAAGCTGAATATGTATTATTCGAGATTCAAAAAGAAAAAGTGCGTAGCACGGAGCTTGTTTTTCTGCAAAATGATGTTTTTTGTGGTAATGTCTCAAGAAGAGGCTAACTCTTTTTAATTTTTGTTAAGGTCACTTTAAAAAATAACAAGTGTTTGCCACTAACATGGCAATGTCCCCCGCTGGTGACATTGAGCTAGTAAGACACATCATTGGAGCTACTTGGGTTCATGATATATCGTGTTAATAAGAGTTCTAAAAGTGGTCAAAGTGTTGTGGTGACCTTGAAAATAAGGTCAAGGTCACCAAAATCCCCTGGTATCTGCGTCATCCCCCAGTGTAGACTGACACCAAATTTGAAAACATTTGGTCCAACCGATCATAATAAATGGTGATAACAAGAGTTCGAAAAGTGGTCAAAGTGTTGTAGTGACTTTGAAAATAAGGTCAAGGTCACCAAAATCCCCTGGTATCTGCGTCATCCACCAGTGTAGACTGACACCAAATTTGAAGAGTTTGAGTCCAACTGGTAGATATATATCGCGTTAACAAGAGTTAGAAAAGGGCTCAAAGTGCTGCGGTGACCTTGAAAATAAGGTCAAGGTCACCAAAATAAACTGGTGTCTGTGTCTTTCCCGAATGTAGGCTGACAACTAATTTGAAGACTTTGGATGCAATGTTTCATGAGATATCGCCTTAGCAAGAGTTCAAAGAGTGGTCAAAGTGTCGTGGTGACCTTGAAAATAAGGCCAAGGTCACCAAAAGTGACTGGTGTCTGCGTCTTCCCACAATGTAGGCAGAAACCAAATTTGAAGACTTTGGATGCAACGCTTCATGAGATATCGCGTAAACAAGAGTTCAAAAAGTGGTCAAAGTGTCGTGGTGACCTTGAAAATAAGGCCAAGGTCACCAAAAGTGACTGGTGTCTGCGTCTTCCCACAATGTAGGCAGAAACCAAATTTGAAGACTTTGGATGCAACGCTTCATGAGATATTGCGTAAACAAGAGTTCAAAAAGTGGTCAAAGTGTCGTGGTGACCTTGAAAATAAGACCAAGGTCACCAAAATTGACTGGTGTCTGCGTCTTCCCACAATGTAGGCAGACATGAAACTTGAAGACTTTGGATGCAACGCTTCATAAGATATCGCGTAAACAAGAAATGTGACGTACGTACGGACGGACGGACGGACGCCGCTGAATACATAGTCCCCCGTTCCGCTCCGGGACAAAAAAAGATCATTCAGAGCTTTATTGTTGTTTTATTTGATAAATGGAATGTTATTAGAATAGAAAAGTGATTTCTTCATTTGTGTGTTGCTTTTTTTTCATTTGCCTTACATGATAAGATGCAATGTCAACACTGGATTCTGCAGAAATAACTTCAAAAGTCCTGTTCAATAATAAAAATAAATGAAAAATAATTCAAACATGATAATACTTGTGGATAACATACAGCTGTAGAATAATAGGAAATAAAAAATATATGTCACGGACCTATTTTCTGAGTAATTTGATGCTGAAGTTGAATATTATCAAAAATATTGGCAAAGGGAGATAACTCTTCTTTGGAAATTTTTTATTTTTATTACATAATTCATTTATAAAAGGTTGTAGAACAGATAAAAATTTTTTACCATAAAACAAACTATTTCACACAATCATAATACCATTACTTTTCTTTATAAGTATCCAAAGGTAATTTTATTTTTAATGTTTCTCACAGCACACTGTTGATGAAAAATGGACCTAAGCTATTAAGTCCTGAGGGTGAGAGTTACTAAGGGAGGTAATCTGACCTCACTGAAGACCGCTAATGGATTTTACCAGTTTTACAAAAAAATCTTTAAAATGCATGTATCCCACCTAAATAAATTTGTAAATATTGGGATAATTATCCTAAAAGATTAAAGTCTGAAATACATTAAGATTTAGAGGCGTAATAATTCGTTTTCAAAAGTAAAAATTAAATTGAAAAATATATTTATATGTATCAACTCGGGAAAAGGAGCTGAAAAGCAAAATACAGCTGTTACAGGTGGCCCTATTACCCTGGATCATAATGCACGTCAGTTTTAGCGCGTAATTTCATGATAAAAGCTTGAAAAGATGGTATAGTCAACAGTACCCTCAAGACTGGGGTTTTCAGCTATTTTGGACAGTCTAGGAAGAGTTACTGCCCTTGACCTTGAGCATAGCTAGTATATCTTTTAATGTGATTATTGTCAATTTTCAGGTATTTTTTTGTTACCACACAACTTCAAACGTTACCTCTAAAGATGAGCCTGTAACTTTATTCAGGTGATTTTTGGGGAATTTTTTTGGTTGATTACACATATGGGATCTTCAAATGTTATAATAAACATGAGTTTTTATAATTAAGTTTGTCATGTTTTTCAAAAACCTTGAGCATAGCAGAGCAAAACACCTATCACTATGTGATGTTGTCTATCATTGTATATGTTTTAAACAGAACCTGGATTTCTAATTATTCAAAACATCAAATTATGTCAACTAGTTACGATGAATTTCCTTGTCAGCAGGATAAACAGATCATAATACAACTTTCACATGTACCTCCATGGGGGCCGCCATCTTTGATATTTAACAAAGGGGGATAACCTGGGATATCAAACCTGCTGCACACCGCTAAATATGGTGAATATTTAATTTGAATAGAACTGGTGTTATTTTGAAAAATAATGCATGGAATTAATTGCATGCATGTATAAATCAAAGTGATTGTGTCATGTTAGCAAAGCATTTGTTTTACATGCAAGACAAACATTTAATCACATGTACACAACAATCCTTCATCTTATATAAATTTGCAATACTAATTTTCATGATTTTAAATGTTGCATAAACGCGGATATGGATTTTCAAACATCAGTAGGGCCTACCCCTATCCACTTTCGTTTGACCTGCCTCCCCGCGTCATTCGCAACACCAGTGACGTAAAGTATATGGAATTCCTCCTGCAAATACGCAATAAAAATAGAGGAAGTCAACTTGCTAAGAACTTCGTAAGAGAGAGCAGATAAGATAATAGACTAAATGGTCGTAACTATCGGCGGTGTAGGTTCCAGTTTGTCAGCATCGCGTTTGACATTAACAATATTTTCTATTTTTCGAAAATTTTCGACTGTGAAACTACTAGATGATGTTGTAAAACTCAGGGACATTTAAATTATCGTTTAAACAGGCATTGTTCCGATATTTTACACTTCTGAAGTAACGCATATGATATTATGATGTTTGAAACATTACAAATGATTGAAATGAAGTAACTTTGGTTACCAAAATGATACCCGTATGTGCACTCACTAATAAATTCACCTGTGTTTCGATGTTCTACAACTAACAACGAAATGTATTAGATGTAATGAAAATTTCCCTCGGGATAATATAGAAATATCTTATTTTATCTTTACAGATATTGATACATTATAAAACAGAATCTTTCAATATGCATATTTCGAAAAATTAAACATCCCAAATATTCAAAACTAATATGTAAAGCTGTGCAAACGTTACGATAATTTCACTTGAGAAAAGTAGATTTCGTGACAGATTTCTTAAACGAAAAAATCATCAAGTTGTTGAATTTGGGACTGAAGTTTTTACCAAAAGAACTATTCTTTGTGTCTACATGTAAACCACATAATAAACTTCAGGTGTCAGATGTCACAAAAAATATTTTTGGTTACCAAGTTGACATTTACACACAGAAACATTTTTTATCTAGCAAAATAAGGAAGTTACTGGTTCGTTTAATGTCATAATTTTTTCAACAATTATTCAATTATGACTTTTGACTAAAAGGCTGATACTAAAGTTTCAACAGCTGACTTGAAAGAATGGAACTACTCAGGTTACTTTAACTGACATATTGTCTTTTCCCTCTTCTCTATCCGACAACTTTTGCTGGTGAAAAAACGTAGGGATGCTTCAAACCTATCTATGTGTATCGAAAAAAACCTATAAATGACTGCAGTCTGATTAAAATCGACCGATTTCCGAAGAATATCGGGTTACGAAATCGTATCGTTCGGAGATTTCCTCGCCAAACCGTCCTTGTGGAGACATATACTTCATATCCTTCAAGGAAGTTAGTTGGAATCCTGTTCGATGTATTTTGCACCATAAACTAGGGAGTGTTACAGAGCACTGCGAGACCAAGGGTCATCCAGCACAATGCAGGAAGTCTGTAAGCTCATATTGTACATCAACATAGATAATTTGTTCTTATCTGACATTCTTTGAAGTTTTCCAAATGATAAGATTTGGAATTTACCACTTACTAAATAAGTGAGAATTCGAACATTAAACTTATAATAATGATGGATATGGATATTGATTTGATTGATTTACTCACATGACCTATTAGTCTTATTACTCATAATGATGTATCGCTCAGAAATATTTTAAACTTAAATTTAAATAAAAGGTGTTCCCCAAGGAAGGCATATCTCGTATTAAATACATATCAATAGCAGACTTTGAAATAATTAAAACGGTAATTATTATTCCACTGTTTGCGTCTGTATATAACACCAGTCGCATTAAAATCAGACCGTAATTAGTTGCACTTCGCTACGCAATATACGTATATGTGTAACAGTGGAGCTTGATTACGATCTGGTTTTAATGAGATTGTCTGTAACACTAATATCGTATTGTAAAATATCAAAACGATTTATAAAAGAAAGTATTTATGAAATACACTATCGATTTCCAATATACACAAGTTAAGTAGCAAATCTGATAATGGAATAATAAAATCGGAAATGAGCACATATTGCAAGAACATTGTACTGTACTCTTAGTGGTTTGATACTTGCACTTTGATCGTTCAACACAGATGTTAGAAACTACAATGATATGGGGTTGGTATATGGGGTACACGATTTAAGCTAGTTTCCTTTATTGTACAAACATGAATTTAGTACATTTGTCTCGTAATAGCTTCATGTTGATGCCCGTTAGTATATTTACGTTTGAACAGGTTAATTATCTTACTGTTGAAGTTTGCAAATAGTGATTTTGGTCAAACTTAAGTTTTCCTAATCTTCTAGAAATAAACGTTCCATTTTTATTAATGACTACAGGTGTGACGTCAAACCCGATTGTTATTAGGTCATATTTACACACTAATTGATAGTGCATTTTCAGATTTAAAAAAAGTTTGTTATATAACTTGGAAATCTGTTTAGTTTGTATGTCAACGATCTAGATTTGAAGCAAAGATTAACATTTGTTAGTTCACAAACGATAATCTGTCACGAGAGTGACTTAGTTTGTAAGGTCATCACGGGAATGACAAGTGTACAGACAAGATGTGAAGTTCATGTGAAACACAAGTACATCAGTCACCTGGTTCGTTCAATTAGCACAACGAAAAATAAAAGTGAGACAGTGACTGGTTGAGAGGGGAATTAGAAAGTGACTGGTTGAGAGGGGAATTAGAAATTGACTGGTTGTTGATGAAGAAGAAGTTTATTCAGTGTTGTAGGCCTTCGGCCCATGTACAATCACAATATAATTTATACAATTTCAATGCAATATGTACAGACATGACTTAGTTTACAGATGAACGACATTTAAGAGCTGATTTGATAAATTTAGCACAATTCGTTAAAACTAACACATCATCAGATATTAATAGCTTAATCAGTTTGCAACTGCTTGATAAATCATTCCATGAAGGTAAATATTGTTGTCTAATTTGTTCATACTTATCACATTCAAAAAGAAAGTGGACTTCATTTTCATAACTATTACTACAACACATTCTACAAATAAAATCAGTGCTACTAGCTTCCTTCCACATATTACATCTTAATGGTAATGCATTGAACTTTAATAGACATACATATTTCCTCAAATCTTTAAGCTTAATTTTCAAAATGTGATTATCTACAAGAAAGTTTGATATGATACTCTTAAATTGTACAAGTCTCGATGAGTTTAATATATTACTGTTAATATTTTGTTTTGAACAATCAACCAATCTCTGCTTAAACGATGATAAAAACAAAGATACATTACCAATGTCTTGGGCAAGCCAAACATAACTATACCCATACTCATTTAAAAGATTTCGTATTTGTGTAGCCCACGTAATTCTACCAACAGAATCTAATCTATACATATAATTATAACTTTGCTTAGGATAACGATCATTAGGCATTCTCAACAGTTTGCACCAAAATGTGATACATTTATAATAATAATCAACTTTAATACTATATCTTCCACATTCAGCTAAAGCTGCATTACTTGACACGTGTTTACCAACACCTAAAACAAATTTACAAAAATTATTACGAAATTTATCGACAACAGTTCTTTCTGTATATCCCCATATCTCCGCCCCATACAACAATATTGGTTTTATTTTACAATCAAAAAGTTTGAATAATACATGAACGGGAATATTTTTGAAATTATACTGTAATTGCTTTATAGTGAACAAGGCTTTACTGGCCTTTGCAACGAGTGTCTTGGTACAAACACTCCAAGATAATCTAGTTGAAAAAACGATGCCTAGATAATTATAATAAGTTGCTGTCCTCATTTGAATACCATCAAAAAACCATTTTTCATAATGACGAAGATAACCACCATTTCGGAATACTAAAATCTCTGTCTTATCCATGTTAACCTGTAACCCCCATGATTTACAAAACTTGGACAAGATATCAATTTTTCTTTGTAAACCTACCACCGTATCATCAAAAATACATAAATCGTCCGCATACAACAATAATAACAACTCTAGATATTCTTCACCAATGAAAATACCCCTAACTTTAGAATCTACCAACATAGATTGAAACTCAGCAATGAACAAAGAAAATAAAAACGGACTGAGGACGCATCCTTGTCTAACTCCACTTAAACAATCGAAATACTCTGTTATGGAATTGCCAGATAGTCTTACAGAAGCTTTTATTTTAGAGTACATGTCTTGTAGAACTGTCAGCAACCTACCATGAATACCTTTATTCATAACCGAGACTGGTTGAGAGGGGAATGAGACAGTAACTGGTTGAGAGGGGAATTAGAAAGTGACTGGTTGAGAGGGGAATTAGAAAGTGACTGGTTGAGAGGGGAATGAGCCAGTAACTGGTTGAGAGGGGAATTAGAAAGTGACTGATTGAGAGGGGAATTAGAAAGTGACTGGTTGAGAGGGGAATTAGAAAGTGACTGGTTGAGAGGGGAATTAGAAAGTGACTGGTTGAGTTGGGAATTAGAAAGTGACTGATTGAGAGGGGAATTAGAAAGTGACTGGTTGAGTGGGGAATTAGAAAGTGACTGGTTGAGAGGGGAATTAGAAAGTGACTGGTTGAGAGGGGAATTAGAAAGTGACTGGCTGAGAGGGGAATTAGAAAGTGACTGGTTGAGAGGGGAATTTGAAAGTGACTGGTTTAGTGGGGAATTAGAAAGTGACTGGTTGAGAGGGGAATTAGAAAGTGACTGGTTGAGAGGGGAAAGAGACAGTGACTGGTTGAGAGGGGAATGACACAGTGACTGGTTGAGAGGGGAATTAGAAAGTGACTGATTGAGAGGGGAATTAGAAAGTGACTGGTTGAGAGGGGAATGGCACAGTGACTGGTTGAGAGGGGAATTAGAAAGTGACTGGTTGAGAGGGGAATTAGAAAGTGACTGTTTGAGAGGGGAATGACACAGTAACTGGTTTAGAGGGGAATGACACAGTGACTGGTTGAGAGGGGCTTAAGAAAGTGACTGGTTGAGAGGGAAATGACACAGTGACTGGTTGAGAGGGGAATTAGAAAGTGACTGGTTAAGAGGGGAATTAGAAAGTGACTGGTTGAGAGGGGAATTAGAAAGTGGCTGGTTGAGAGGGGAATTAGAAAGTGGCTGGTTGAGAGGGGAATTTAGAAAGTGACTGGTTGAGAGGGAATTAGAAAGTGACTGGTTGAGAGGGGAATTAGAAAGTGGCTGGTTGAGATGGGAATTAGAAAGTGACTGGTTGAGAGGGGAATTTAGAAAGTGACTGGTTAAGAGGGAATTGGAAAGTGACTGGTTGAGAGGGGAATTTAGAAAGTGACTGGTTGAGAGGGAATTGGAAAGTGACTGGTTGAGAGGGGAATTAGAAAGTGACTGGTTGAAAGGGGAATTAGAAAGTGACTGGTTGAGAGGGGAATTAGAAAGTGACTGGTTGAGAGGGGAATCTGAAGGAAATACCATCTTTGAGAAGAGAATCTGTGGAGAGGGGACAATGAGCAAGTGAATGATGGTTTAGAGGGAAACGTGAGCGAGTTTCTGTTTGAGAGAAAGAAGTATTGTGCTCGTCATCACGTTTGAAACTGACAAAGGTCAAAGAGTAATATTCCGATTTTGGAGAGAGTTCCCACTATCATTAAATCACTGCTTATTAGAACAGTTTACAGCAAAACCAATGTCAATGTGTTGAAGAGCATATGGTCTGTTTTTGGCACAGCACTTTCACAACAAAAATGTCTCTCCAAATATTTATTTCAGAAAAAGTAAGTTTTCATAGATTTATTTAAATATAAAAGTAAATAGGTACATCTTAAATCATAATCCAGTTGTTATCCGATCAAACTATTCCATATATGTAGGTCAACTACGGGTCAACAGTCCGTCAACAGCTGGAATACGAAAGTGAGCCATGTCACACAACCGAGTTGTTCATATGTTCATAAAACTTAAAGTTAAAGGGAGACTAGGCTGAGAATAAATCACTGGAAAGTATATGTATTTATACTGTCGATAACGTGGACACTATAAAATGATTTAAACATTATTGGTGTTCTAAAAATTTATGTTATAACAAAATGTCGTATTTAAATATTACTTTCAGAACGTGTATTTACCGAATAACTGATCGCCAGGCAATACTTTTGAGTTCTAAATGCATGTATGTCAGAAGATGACATTGTTATATCTATATATACTTACTACAGTATTTTTTGCCAAATATTGCAATATGATGAGGTTCTAATGATTCACCTTATATAAATACACAATATATCGTTATCAGGTACCGCCAATATGGTAAATATATATTTACCATGTGTACATGTGAACATCTAATTATCAAATAATCAATCAATACCAAGTGCAAGGATTTACTTTCAATTTAATATTTACCCGATATAATGCATGTATTCCAGTATAAAATGTCTTTGATTTTAAAAACACATTACATGGAGGTTTCCTTCTTTAATAGCAGATGAGAAACAGAAAACTTAAGTTAAAAAGAAACACTTTTTGTGTGAACTGAATATGATATGCTAGCTCTGTGAAAGTTTATTAATTAAAAATAAGTAATTAATTTTTCTTAATGATGTATTTGACAAAACAAATATATCACATGTCTGCATGGGACTCACTCTCAACAGCAATCCAGGCAGGATGTAGATATGAACTTTAAAACTTGAGTTGAAAACGGATGTTGAGATGAAACAAACGTGTTACATTTTAAAATAATGTTATTTTAAATTATTATATTTACAAAATAATAAAAAAAAAACCGAAAGTATCAATGGCTGCACAATGTAACAACAGCAGACTGTTCTAAATAAAACATTTATACTTAAATTAAAAAACACGTTTTGATTTGCTGATGTTGGGAGCGAGTATTCCATTTCAATATCAATTCAAATGCCCACATTTAATGTTTTAAACATAAATCAAATGTATAAATGGTAATGCATAAAAAATACATATATTGAGAGCCCTGAAATTGAAACCGAAGACGTCATGAGCTAATTGCAATACACAAAGGATATTTAATTTGAAAAAAATAATAAGAATGACAATATATAGAACAAAATAATAAATCAAGTACGTCATTGGCTCTCGAAGGATATCGATAAGAAATATATGTTTTAAGATCATGAACATCTTAATACAAAAATACTTTAGCTGTCAATAAGCATGTCACGAGTTTCCTGTTGACGTCAAACAAACATTGTATTGTGAGTCATTTTCAGGAAGAGTTTAATCTCCGCTCTAACTTGTTTAAAAAAAAAGTTGTTATGATAAGGAACTAGATTGAAATGACCTTAGAACAGATATTTTTCTCTTTACATCAATTGATAAACTAAACAATTTTAAAATCAGAATATGACTTAAAACATAATATTGTGTAATGATGATTAATGTCAAAAGTGGTCAATGACGAATACAGTGTTAGAAAGCTTTATAAATATAACTTTGCACACAGAAATTTGAACGTTATAAAAATATATTTTTTAACTATTATAAAACGAGTCATTACTTTTATTCTTTTTGTCCATAATGACATCAATGATAAATCTAAATAAGAATGTTATACTTTGTGCGTTGTGCTTAAATTCAACGAAACAACTAGGTTTCATTAAATGGGTCATAATGAGCTCAAAATTTAATTTTACAAAATCTTTTTTTTCTTCTGAATCTATAGCATTGTAGAAATGGGTCTATACTTTCTACATACTGTTATACATATTACAACACAATGATCCTGAATATATTGCTACATAGTCAGTGGGAAATGACTAGGTGGAGTATATTGTTATAATATTTATGCATATTTTGAAAAAATATAAATATAAATATAAATGTTTTAATAATATTATATAATATATTAAAAATATTTTAAAGAGGTCATGTTTCATACTGTTACTTAAATTATCCACACTTTTACTTTTAAAAATCATAACAATAGGGACAGTTACAAAAGTTAGAACTTCGAATTAAATGTTTACATCAACATAAAAAATCATGTTGCATTTTAAAGACCTTGGATAAAAAGCCAAGAGACAGGTATTGACTGAATCATTTAAAGATTTTTCAAAAGTTAGGAAATTCTTTCGTGGGGTAATGAAATAAAAATGCTCATTTTATTATCAAACTTGAAATGTTTGTATTTTACTTCGTACATCTTTTCACTATCATTATTTTAATTAAAATATGCGTTTGAAAAAATATTATTGTTCAATTAAAAACATAAAATATTTAAAAATGTAAAATAAGGTACGAGGTAAACTATTTTCAGCTAAATGACAGACCACAAATCACATTTTACCCCAAAATAATTTTCTCTATATATGTATGGAATATATACATGTAGATATATGGAGTTGTGGGGGTCATTACTGTTTGTAGTCTAATGTAGAAAATAGAAAATTTATTTGTGAAAATCAATACAAAGTGGTTTACCTATCTTTAAGGTTAATTTGAGCTTCAACATTTTTTATTCTTGTCAATTCGGTCTATAATCTATAATTTGGTAAAATAAACAAATTAAGTGGGAAAGACAAGCTGTTGTGTTAAGAAACATGTAACAAAAGGTTTTCAATACATTTTGTGCATGTTAACATCATACATGATGGCTGTAGAAGCCAATTTTACTTGATTTGCTGTGGAATCCAAGTAGAATGTTTGGAATTCAGATATCAGTTTAGCTATATCAGTTTCAGTTATGGTTGCAAAGCATCAATATGTTCCTTAACTGTCGGTAAAATATTGAGTTGATTAGTCCTAGAAGTTACTGACAAGGTGAATTCAGATTTGGTACCAGGAACGATCTCATGTATTCATCGGCTTTTGAAAAAGTTAATTTGTATTTGTTGCATTTTTGTGAATTCATCAAATTAAGATCATGTTTAAGCTTAATCTATGAATCGTTTTGAATTAAAATACAAAGATAGTTTTTTTGCTGTATACACTCTCGGTGAAATGACTCGTATATAAAATATTTAATTATATTCAGAAGAAAAACATAAACCACGGGCGTCAGTGAGTCTCAGAATGCATCAATGGTAGAAGAAGAAAATAAGAATATTCACACTTTAATAAAAACAATAAAAAAAACAACAACACCTTGAGTCTGTTGTTGTTGTTGTTGTTGTTGTTGAGAACACCATATATTTACATTAAATATCAATTATATGTATTCAATTACAGAAAGAAGAAAGAAGATTAAAATTAAGTGGAACATCAACATTTTAATTGAATGATGTATTCTGTGTTTGTTGATGTTGAAACGTAATAAGTACTGAGTATTGAATCTAAGTTCTAACATTTAATTTGTAATATTTTAATTAGACTGGATGGATATAATTTCTAGTCTAAAATTAATTAAAAACTTTTATTATTTCATGTATTCTGAAAACAATTTTTTGTTGTTGTTGTTATTTTTCAGAACACATTGATATCGGAAGGTTGGATGTTTCGAACTCATAATCAGTTAACCTGTCAACTTTAAACTGACTTGTTCTAAGTCTTGACGGAGTAACCTCCCTTACACTGTTACGGGATGTGTCTCTTAAAAACATACTTGCATGTTCTTTTAAATAGTTGGGATGCAATAGCAAAAACATATCACGTTTAGCATGTTTTGAAAATAATAAGATGGAAAACCAATTCTGTGACGAAAAGCAGAGAAACAATTATGCAATCAAATATACTAATTGAATGATAGTAAAGTGATAAGTATTTATATATATTTTACCTTTCATGAACTATTGATTTATTTTCAAGGAGATTTGTAATGAAATAAAGGTTTTATATATTTTGAGAAAATGGGGCTCAAATTTAACACAAGAACTTTACATATATGGATCTTAGTTTTGTTATTTCTGTTCTATAAGCTTGGGAAATGACTGTAAGAAAATTTAGATATATATACCAATGATCTGGATAAACATGTTCTTCATAAACAATTTTTACAAAGGTCTATTCTATTTTCTGGTAATATCACATCTCATAACTCCCAAAAATTGGTAAACATTTTAGGTTTTCAATTAATTTCTAAATCTCAATTCTCAATTTTCAAATGAGTTTTTAAAAAATTATTTCTGCTGACAATGTAATATGTTGTTTTTGTAATATTGATAGTGAAAGGGTATCCCATGCATATTGGAAATGTAATGTAACAGAAACCTTCTAGGATAAGCTTGAAAAATTTAAAATCCAAAACATAAAGACATTTAAAAATAAAGAAAACCTTGGTTTTGATGTTTGGTGATAACCCAATGTTAGTGTTATTTTCTGCTTAAGATATACAATGTGTCCATAACTGCACTTTGAAGAAAGTATTTCAAACACTTTACAATTTCTGAAAGTTTAGATAATTTTAGTATAATTTTATTGTTGAAACTCGTATCAATGAGGACCCAGACATTTTGTAATATTCTTGAAATACATGTGTCCAGTTTTGAATTTAAATGACCTTACTTACTCCACCATTTCATCCTTTGGTTGATGTCACCGAATATTGAGCATGTATTTGTGAAGTTATTGTTGTCTGTAATCAACTTCATATTCAAGTCATAGATACGTGGCTAAACTTAGTGGCAAAAGCAACTAAACTTACGAGCAGAAGAAAGTATAACACTCACTTGTTTTCGATTAATTCAATATTTAAAGAAATGAGATGCATTTGATTATGGCATGATACAATAACATCTTTCGGCGCTAGTTTGAATAATTGGTGACTGGTAACATTTTGATTAAGATATTATTTTTAAAAGTAGACATGGGTAAGAAATGAAAGTTACACAAACATGTCCCCTGCCAGTTTTAAAATGTTGTAAATGTGTGCAGAACGAAGCGCATATTTATTGATTTTCACTTTAAAAAAAACACGTATTCTTTGACTGATTTTATTCACTTTTGAATACGACGACCAAAAATTTGACATTGAAAATTATACATATGATAAATGACACTGAGTGTTATACTTTCTTTTGCACGTCAGTTTAAACCAAATTTTAAACAGAGTTAAACACAAACTATTGCTGTCGGATAATATCGATGTTGAATGTCTGGGAGGAGGGTATATTTTGTAGAAAGATTTTCATAATTGATTCCTCAAGGTATGATAATTAAAACATGACAAATAAACATTGGTGCTGAAATAGCTATTTAAACCGAAGTAATGTTAATTAACTTAAGTAGAAGCATCGTTATTGTACGACGTCACTAACCAAGCAAAAAGCAATAATTCCAAAATTATTTTAAGAAGTCGTGATTTTCAGAAATACGAACAGATAACTTTAAGCTTCTATTTTTGGTTTAGTAAATTAACTTCTAGAACTACGCTTTAATTGTTTCAGTCGTGTTTATCAGTCGTGGATTGAAATATCTTGAGTTGTTGTAATTCCGACTTTTTTGCACAGTTTATGCGAACTAAAGATTATCATTATGTTTCATGGTTCATATATGTTTTAAAAGCATTTTGCTGAATTATTGGTTTCGATTTCACAAATGTTTGAATGGTTTAAGAAACAATTTGTTTGTACGCCTTTTACACTATAACTTTCAGTCACGTTAGGAACCAACTATATACATATCTTAAATATATAGTTTATATATATATTAAAACGGTTTATATAATGATATTGTAGCACTTTTGAGTATATATGAGCACTTTAAATCTGAAAAATAGGATTTTCTATTCAGACCCATCCTTGAAACCAGGGGTACTTTGTTTCGCTCGCTTCACTTTGAAACTAACCCCTGGATTCCTAGGTGGGTAAAACAGCCCATCACATGGCCCGATTATCCATAGTCGTAGAATACGGGGTCACGTATAAAACGAAAATTGCTTTAGCTGCAATTTTACTCTGAACACCTTTTAATAATTCGAGGACGGAAACTGGATCCGCATTGCTTTACCGGACCAACATTTTTTGGCAATTGGTAACATTTCTTTTCAACTACAGCTATTACACAGACAAGCGTGGCACACGGTGTCTCTTTTTCTTGATAATACTCTTTAAAACTTGAATGATGCCCAGTCTGATTAAAATCGACAGTTTTCCGAGGAATAAAATTTGCAAAGTAGTACATTTATCGGGATACGAACTCATATCCTCATAACTTGCAAAACCGTCTGATAACAGCCCGTATGCTTGCATGTTCGTAACTCAAAACGGCTATCCTTTGTAGGTGCTCATGTACGTTTGATTCGCTACATTGGTCTCAGTTTTCCAGATGCCTGACGTTAATGTTTCTCACCAAGGCATTGTGATTATCATGGATTGTAATAAACATGGAAATTGGTTCATTCGTTAAACTTTTTATGCAGGAAAGACACACTTCTCAACAACCTTACGAACCAATAATAACACATGCACTTACTAAAGCATTTTTTTTATTAAAGGGGCATTCGTTTGTAATTGGAGTCACATTATAGCAAAAGTTTAAAATTGGGTTATTTTATCGAGAAGTACTGTTGCTGAAAATGAAGGTCAAAGTCGCGTTTTTTTATTCGAAAATCGGACAGTGTCCCGCGGCTTGCACGAGTCATTCAGGCAATTTGAAACCTATAGATTTAACAATAAAACAGATTTGGGTTTAATAGGCTCTATAACTACTGTAGATGTAAATTTTGACGTGTGATTTTGGTTTTTGCACATGTATAATTTTGATGGTCTTTTTTTACTAGAAAACAAGTAATTATCATATTTTTGGCGGTTGGTAGTCATGACTATGCAAGTCGAGTGAAAGTATTTGAAATATTATCAGCACCTGTGGTATTTTGGCAAAACAAAATCAAATATTATGAAAGACACTTAATGTCACTTTATCACAATATGAAAGGTACATGTACCTCGTTAAAGCTCAAATGCAGATAATGATTGATGATTTGAGATTAGTACACAAGCGCCTAGGAATGTGGTAATTTCTTAATTACCCATTTTATTCGTGTAAGTAAAGACACGACAGACAAGTGACCTGTTCAATTATTTATAACGTCAGAGATGATGAAAAAGCGTTGAAAAGTGACGTTTTCACATATGCCTACTGATGTTAACAAATGTACTGCTTTATTTCTCTAAAAATATCGTTCATTGATGTCATAGAGTATTGTGGTATTAAAGGGACGGTAGCACGTTTTCTAGCTGAAATAAGTCGATGAAATGTATTTGAAAAATATTGTCAACAATAGTAAAACACCCTTCTCTCTTCGGAAAATCAAGTTAAAAAATGCATGTACATGGTTCTGTAAAATGTGTTCACAATAAATGGGCGCCATGCACATTATGCTTTATACGTTACACCGTTATTATCACTACGGATAATTGAATATGTGTAATAAGATGTTTTATTCTCTAAAACAAATGTAAATGATATAAACTATCTTTATAAATAGGAAATTTGAAAACATTTTTTTTCTCCAAAAACGTGCTACTGCCCCTTGCTACTGCCTTGTGCGTACACAAAAACGATCTTCAAGAAGCATATGAATTCAAATATAAGTTTCAATTATTAGCTCATAAATCACTTTCCCCGCGAAATAACCGTAAGTATCATCTGTCCTTATGACGTCACGATGACGTAGCTGTTACCTTGAAGGGTCTCTTGCAGATAGTAATGTTCACAGAATCAATTCAATCTCATTAAAATCAGACCGTAATTAGTTGCACTGCGTTAATTGGCAGTAGCACGCTTTTTCGCTCAAATAAATCGATGAAATATATTTGAAAAATAATGTCACCAAAAGTAAAACAGCCTTCTCCCTTCGGAAAATCAAGTTAAAACTGAGTATAGATGACTAAATCAAGCCATGGGAATAGTTTTTGTCTTTCGAAATAATAAAATGTGTTCACAATAAAATGGCCGCCATGTAATTTTGGCTTTATACGCAACACTGTTATTACCACTATGGTTAATTGATTTGTGTAATAAGATGTTTTACCCTCTAAAGTTATTATACATGACACAAACTATCGTTATAAATAGGAAATTTGAAAAAATAAATTTGGCAAAAAACGTGCTACAGCCCCTTTAAGCTGTGTAACGAAGTGCATGAAACCAATTACGGTCTGATTTTAACGAAATTGAGAAGTCATTAGAACTGAAATTTGTTCCGGTTGTTTCACTATATCCAATATGTCTTATGTACTTTTATGTTAAGTTTAATCCCTTACTGATAACTACGCCGTAACTTTGAGGGTCATGTATTTCCAGACCAATAATCGTCTTATCAGCTGTGATTCCAAGACAAGTACGCTAGTCTGCGACATCAGATAAACCGATTAAACTGTTGACGTTTTTCGGATGATTTCAGGAGATTGCATGCTGAGAAACCAATTGAAATATTGGATATTGGAGAAATATTCGATTGGAGCACAGTGGTGTAGTGGTTAGCATGCTGGCCTCTCACGCCGACGACCCGGGTTCGAATCCCGGCGGAGACACCAAAGATTTGTGACTCGGGTCGAATTCTGTGTTGTGTCCTTGGGCAAGGATCTCTCTCTCTCTCTCTTTCTCTCTGTTTATTATTGTGCAAGACCCTGTGTGGCTGGTAGACAGTGATACATTGACTTTATTTTAACATGTAACTAACTCTTAAATAAAATATGTCTGTCTGTCTGTCTGACTGTAATTCCCATACAATGTATGACTGTCTATAGTTTTAAGTAAGGCTGTGCAATATTATTGCAATACAAATATATTGCAATACAGAGTTGTGCAATACACGTATTGCAATTCTATTTTCATATCGCAATATATTGGTACCAACAATTAGTTAGTCAAGTTTATTCATTTATCTTGTAAACGTCACATTTACTGGCTTAACTTTTAAAAAAATAAATATTTTGAAGTGCTAGAATGTGTGTTGGACTGTATTACAAATGATCTTTTAAAGATCTTAAATACAATTTTACATCTTAAAATTCTTTATGCGAGAACCAGGGATGAAAACAATATTTAGTTTTTGCCATGCGTTGCGCTTCACGCGGGAGTCGTCACGCTCTAAGCGGATCTGACGTAATTTCATGACGTCATGAGTGTGCGATCGCACCTTGGTCGTCACTTCAATTTCGGAAACCTTGGCGGAAGGACGCATCAAAATTGGTATTAAAAGGGGGTGTATAGTCAATGTTTCTGGGTTGCCCAGTTGTGATCTACCTTCTAGATAATTACCAAGCAGCTCTCACACTACCTGTATTCATGTTTGCCTATAACTTATCAAGCAGCTCTCGCGCTACTTTGTAATGCTGGCAAAATGTTACCTGAAGCCTTGTATTAACTGTGAATGTAGACTTATATATTTCAATACTCAGTTAATCAGCGAATCTAATTTGCTGTTTTAAAATCTGGAACGTATTTCTATCGGTGGTGATAGGCGGTAGGCCCAAACAGTTTATAACATATCGTTTTTTATTGGGCACGCGTATATATCTCGCTCTGCATGTTGGGGGGCACATTACTTATCGCTAGGTGGGTAGTGTAAATCATGTTAATGCCATTATTATGCCTTGTCATGTAAATCCCGCTTCATGTTTTTCTTCCATATAGTGTTCGATATCATTTACGCTAGGTGCTATCTACGGTATAGCACATCGTGAGTTATAAATGTATTTCAAGGTGGCGTTTCAACGCGTGCAGTTTGTAAATCATGTTTGTGCCAATGTTACCTTGTTATTTATATCCCATCAGTACTTGATATGTTCGTTCCTATAGTGCTCGATTACACATAGTGTTCGATATCAATGTTACCTGGTTACTTATATCCCATCAGTACTTGATACGTTCGTTCCTATAGTGGTCGAGTACACATAGTGTTCGATATCATTTACGTCAGTTGCTATCTATGGTATAGCTGGTGGTGGAGTTATGTTCGTTTTTTATTGGGCACGCGTATATATCTCGCTCTGCATGTTGGGGGGCACATTACTTATGGCTAGGTGGGTAGTGTAAATCATGTTAATGCCATTATTATGCCTTGTCAAGTAAATCCCGCTTCATGTTTTTCTTCCATATAGTGTTCGATATCATTTACGCTAGGTGCTATCTACGGTATAGCACATCGTGAGTTATAAATGTATTTCAAGGTGGCGTTTCAACGCGTGCAGTTTGTAAATCATGTTTATGCCAATGTTACCTTGCTATTTATATCCCATCAGTACTTGATATGTTCGTTCCTATAGTGCTCGATTACACATAGTGTTCGATATCAATGTTACCTGGTTATTTTATATCCCATCAGTACTTGATACGTTCGTTCCTATAGTGGTCGAGTACACATAGTGTTCGATATCATTTACGTCAGTTGCTATCTATGGTATAGCTGGTGGTGGATTTATATTCAAGGCGGCTTTAATAACATGTATGTACTTGTAAGTCACGTTTGACGCCAAGTTACCTTGTTATCTATATCCACAAGTATTTGATACGTTCGTTCCTATTGTGGTCGATGACACATTTGGGTACTATCTTTGGTCTTGTATTTTATGGCGGCTGTATAACATGTGTTGTAATTCCCACTATTATAATTTGGGTCTTGTTCCCATAATTTATCAACTAATGATTTGGCTTAGTGCTTTATAATGGATTTCATTGAGATGAATGTTTAAAGCACTAACGTATAACGCATTAATGCTAGGCTACATTACTGTTTGATAATGAATAGAGAGTCGTTTCTTTCCTGTGATTTGTTATTACTAGATCACCTTGGAAATGCCCCGTCCATCACGGAGCAAGAAACGAGGTGGCGTTGAGGTCGTCGCCAACGATGACGACGTAACAGTCCTGCCGAAAATACTCCAGGTTCTAACAAGAGACCCAAGAGGCAGCGGACTCCGAGTACAGCGCTCGAAGGGTACATCACGGCTCCTCCCGGTAGGGTGTCTCAACCGGATGTTGCTGAAGTTCAGCAGGCCCCAACCGCCAACATTGTGGACGACGGTGAGGCGATCATTAATCCCTTTGCCGTACAGAGTCCCGTCACTTTCTCTTTAAGCAATCATGAGTTGCAACAGTTTAAATCGGGTTCAATACCCAGGGATAGAAACTAACCTGAAATGGTCACTAGCCATTTGGGCTAGTAGCTTTCAGATCTAACTAGCCCAGCCAACATACTTCTAGCCCAGTAACAAACAGACGTGAGACATAAAAACAGATGATTAATGAATTATTTGTTTTATTTCTAATTCATTTGGCACATTCTAGTATTTGCTTTTTGAATCAAGACAACAGACTTTTGAACATCAACAATGAATTATGACACATTATTGTTCATTATATGAATTATGAATTCATTAATCAATCATAAACACTGAAATCACGAGGATCCTTTATTTTTTTTTTTTCTTGTGAAATACACAGTTTTGTGCAACCAGTATTTAAGTTACCGGTAAGTAATTCCATTTTCTTGTGAATTTTAAGAACGGAACTCTGAAGAAAACACTTTTAATATCAAATTATTAATTCATTTCACTTCAACATTATTATATTCCCATTTACTGGTATTGACTAGAATTTTCAAAGAGGGATCGACAGTGGTCAAAATTAACCTTTTCAATGCAGTAGCATTTCTAAAACTACTAGTCCAGACTCAATTATTCCAGCTAGCCAAATACATCTCCATGATCATTTCACCTAAAAAATTTAACTAGTCTTTCGGACTACCAGTTTTACACTCTACTAGCCCAGCTTCTTTTTCACTAGCCATGGGCTAGCGGGCTAGTGCTAGTTTCTACCCCTGAATACCGCTAGGAACCGGGGTTGCAGATAAATTGAAATCCAAAATATGGGATAGAGATTACGTGGAAATGTCTACTTTGTTAGGCGGCGACGATAGCAAATCACAAAAGTTGATGATAACCGTGCAGGGTCATTCTATTTGTTTCCCTGGCCCTACTAAAAGCGTAGCTTTGTCTAGTGACAGATGGCTGACCGCCTTCCACATTTACATGGCCATATATATTCAGAAATATCCAGAAGAGACCCAAGCTATGTTGAAATACATCAGCATTATCAGGGATTTAAATCAAAAAGGAGGAAACTGGCATTCATATGATGTCAATTTTAGAACGTTACGGGTTAGCAACAATTTGGATTGGGGTACGGTCCATTGGGAGCTGTGGTTTCAATCTGTAACTTTCGGGAAGGGTTCTTTTCGTTCAAACAACGGACAGACAAATTTCCCTAGAGAATACGACTAAACAAAGAAGCAAGAGCTGACTTGAGGTTATGGTTGAATTTCATAAGCAAACATAATGGAAAATCTATATTGCTAAAACGAATTTGGCAATCCAATACCTCCCTCCATTTGTTTACCGATGCCGCGGCATCCACGGGTTTTGGCGTGGTATTCAAATCAAATTGGTCCTTTGGCATTTGGCCGGAGATATGGAAATCATTTAACATCACTCTCTTAGAACTTTTTCCGATCATGTTGGCCGTAAATCTTTGGAGTACTGAGTTGAAGGATAGGTGCATCGTATTTCACACAGACAACATGGCCCGGGTGTACATCATTAACAAGCAATCATCAAAAGATCCCATGATTATGTCCGTCATTAGGATTTTGGTTTTAACATGTATGGAATACAATATCCAGTTCAGAGCAGAACATATTCCAGGTCGTTTCAACACGTCAGCGAATCTGCTTTCTCGGTTACAGATCACAAAATTCCTCGCCCAGGCAGCCTGGGCAGACAAGTCCAAAATGCAAATTCCTCCATCCCTTCTTCCAGACAACTTTCAGTTCACGTAGGCACGTTGTTGGGTGCAGCGCTCAGTGTTAATAGTCAGTCCACGTATGCTAGAGCATGGGAACTATTTGTGGAGTTCTGTACAATGTGTTTAAAGAAAGAACCTGAGTTACCGATAGCAGCTGCTGATTGGTCGCTTTTCGTGGCTTATGTTTCATAGGGGATTATCCCCAGCAACAATGAAAACATACATATCTGCCCTCGGTTACATACACAAAATCCACAGTATGAATGATCAGTCAACTACTTTTGTTGTGCAAAAAATGCTGCAAGGAGCTAGTCGCTTGCAAGGTTGCGTTGAAAATAGATTGAAATGTTGGCCAATATGATCAGAGCGATAAGCTCGGTTATCAGTAAACCGTTTGATCAAATATTGTACAGGGCAATGTTCCTTACAGCTTTTCATGGTTTTTTCCGTATTGGAGAGCTTACAGTGCAGAGTCAGGGATTGGTATCTTCTTTGCAGGTGCAAGATGTATCGTTCTCCGACAACGCTGCGCGTATAAACATTTCCAAGTTTAAGCACAAGTCTTCTAATTCAACAAAAGTTGTTATTTTGGAACGCTCAAACGATCAAATTTGTCCTGCCACAGCGCTAGGAGAATTCTTAAAGGTAAGCCTCGTCTCTGACAACTGGGCCGCTTTTTTTGGGACCGAAACTTTCGTCCAATTTTGAGATCAAAATTCAATCAAACTTTGACGAATATTCTCAGATTCATCCGTTTGGATTCCTCACGATACAAGGGGCATAGCTTTAGAATAGGCGCGGCGAGTTCGGCAGCTCGGAAGGGCTGGTCTGACGCGAAAATCAGACATAGAGGCCGCTGGAATTCTATGCCTTTAAAACATACATACGCTTGCAGTTGTAAATCAAAACAAAATGCTGCTATCGGTACGCCAACTCACTAGTAAAAGAAAAGGGGCTTAGTTCGTTAATTAGTATAGAAAACGGTGGTTTCAATTGTTTTTCGCATGTGCAAAAATGGCTGAAATTCCATTGTTATAGCTGTGTCACGTGTTCCTATTCGCATGTGCAATAGGAGTGCGGGGTTATAGCGTTAGTCGTAGGATATAGTAATGTTGTATTAGGGGTCCGATATTTCACTGTTATTGTTGTCTCACGTGTTCCTATTCGCATGTGCAATAGGAGTTCGTGGTTTAAAGCGTTAGTTTGGGTATGATATTATTGTTATTAATATAAGGAGTCCGAGGGTAAAGTGGCTACCCTTTCATTAATACTGTGAATATGTAATGACGATTTTCGTTACTTTGTCATTATTGCAATAGTTCATCATATATGTATATAGTTCCAATATCGGGACCTTCTTTCTGCTGTGTGCTATGTGTTTTCAGGCCGCGAATCTCCATGTACTGAACGGATTTCGCGCACGGCCATGCGCGTGCAGACACTGGCAGACATTCGTGGAAGTTTGTGGACTGTGGGTGGACGATTGTGCCTAATAAAGTGTTCGAACATTCCTTTCAAAGGCTTTGTGAAAGGAGAGTGCAGTTAAACCCACAGGTTAACTGTTATAACGAATAGCCCACGTTAGTGGAAACTCTTGGTAATACAAGATGCCATCGCGTTTTATAACCTTGTTTTGGATACTTTTGAGGAGGTTGGCTTGATTTTAACAATTCCGTTTTTACCTAAGGCTGTCTGCGGGTGGGGTATAGTGTTCCACTATTTTGGCGCTAATTTACCCTCACCTTTGGGGAATAAATTTGTCAATTACCTACAAATTGAAATGTTCAAGTTCAAATGGGTAAATATTACGATATTTACTCATATTAATTATATATTGTGATAAGTGCCGCTCGAAGGCGGTATTCATTCCATATTTATGTTAATAAACTTGTCCGCTTTATGCGGGACTTTACAACAATTTCTCTTGGCTTTTCTTCCCCAAATAGAACTGGTCAGCCTCAGGTATTTCTCGGGTTTGAGGATAAATACAATTTTACATCTTAAAATTCTTTATGCGAGAACCAGGGATGAAAACAATATTTAGTTTTTGCCATGCGTTGCGCTTCACGCGGGAGTCGTCACGCTCTAAGCGGATCTGACGTAATTTCATGACGTCATGAGTGTGCGATCGCACCTTGGTCGTCACTTCAATTTCGGAAACCTTGGCGGAAGGACGCATCAAAATTGGTATTAAAAGCCTCCACCTCCCCAGCCTCCTCCTTTTTTGTTACTGTATTTAACATGTATGTATAGGGCGCTAATTTACCCTCACCTTTGGGGAATAAATTTGTCAATTACCTACAAATTGAAATGTTCAAGTTCAAATGGGTAAATATTACGATATTTACTCATATTAATTATATATTGTGATAAGTGCCGCTCGAAGGCGGTATTCATTCCATATTTATGTTAATAAACTTGTCCGCTTTATGCGGGACTTTACAACAATTTCTCTTGGCTTTTCTTCCCCAAATAGAACTGGTCAGCCTCAGGTATTTCTCGGGTTTGAGGATAAAAGTCATTTTATCAAATGTGTCATGTTTAAACTGCAAAAAGAAGTATAAAAGTTGAATGTAGAGTTCATTTAGCAGTGTTGCAATATCATTGGCACTAGTTAAAATGGTTTCTAGAGATCGTCAGAGGATCTTGCAATATATTGTAGTACGTATTGCAATACATTACAGTTCAGCAATACGTATTGCAATACAAAAATTGAGGCAATACTCAGCACTAGTTTTAAGTGTTGGAAGAGAAATTCTAGCATGAAAATGACGTCGCGAAACAGCTGTCGATTTCACGTTGATAAGAATTGATCCGTGCAGTTGGTACATGACATACTGGGCTACTGCTGATATTGATATGGGTCGATGACCTCACAAATATCCGATTTACCTCTTTACGTGTCCATGATATTGATCATTTTTAAAATTAATTTTATCAAATTACGACAATTTTAGTTTATCATACTCGACGGCCTCAAACTGAATATCCGAGATTATATTGGATAGAGGGATACATATAAGTTTAATGATATTGAAGGAAAAAAGAGCTCTATGGTTAAGTTTCGATGATCTTTTTGCCTGACTTTAAGCGCCAATATCGTGCATGTTCAAGCATTGTCAAGGGAGGCGGAAATAAAATGAGACAGACGCATTGTCATGAGTAGTTTCTATCATAAGCACATACATGTATATGACTACACACATAAAATCGATATCGTAAGTAAAACGTAAGTAAAACGAAAGTAAAACGTAAGTAAAACGAAAGTAAAACGAAAGTAAAACGAAAGTAAAACGTAGACAAACTAAAACCTTGAAGGCATCACACATAAACTTGATATTTTAAGTAAAACGTACAGTTTGTAAGTAAAACGTAGACAAACAAAAACATTGGAGATATCAAACATAAATTCGATATTGTAAGTAAAACGTAGACAAACTAAAACCTACACTATACTCTATAATAAAGGGTATAGGTTTTTGTTTTACCTACCTTCTATCTAAGTTTTACTAACGACATCGAGTTCCTTGACATCACCCGTCAAACAGAAGGAAACATTAAAATATGTTTTTAAAAACTCTTCGAAACGATCTTTTTTCTCAGCTCGTTGGCCTTCCTTCCGATAAACATGACGTCTTTGATTCTGGAAGAAAAAGAAGCATGTTTTTCGTTTATTTGTTTTACTTTTCAGGGTAAGTCTATATCCCGTATTCCAGCCAAGATTAATGTCAAGATGACATGACAGCGGTGAAACATCTGTGTAACTTACATTGAGCAGTTATTGATCTATGTGATCAATATGACACACTGCCCTGCTACCGTTATACGACCCACTGACCTGGTGCTGAAATATACAAGAATCGATGACCTCATAATGATTTTACAACATTAATACATCTGATTTATTATGATCTCACAAATGTCGCAGATATTTGCTTCGTCTACAGAAAAATGATCTCAGCAATTTTTACTGGTCCTAATTGGTTGTTTGTGGCAGCACTATGACATTTAATGCCCTAGTAAATATAAAAATCAACAATAATGAGATCACAATTGCTCTTTGATGTATTGCAAATAAGATGATTCTACCGAGTAGACTACAATAATGATAATTGCTGAGTCTGCAGAAATCAGAAATGAGAAAAACTTATCATAAAACAGTTATATGATAAGATCAAGTATATTAACAAATTATATTATGTTACATAAATCAGTCATTTATGATAAAATCACTTTGAACAAATGGTTAATTTCTTAAAGGTGCATCCATTGTGTTTCATAAAATTTTATTTGGCTTTAATACGTTCCAACACACCATATGCGATGTTTACAATACAAATAAATTCACTTATCTTGCATATTCATCCCCAATCGCCAAACATATCATATTTACTATTTTCCAATTAAAATCGAGTAACATCATTATGCATGTGTAGAAACCGAAAGTGAACGTCCTATTTACATGCACAGTAGTTATATGACCTATTGAACATTATTAACCCAATTTTGTTATTTTGTCTGGTGTAAATAAGATTACGTTTGACTCTGTGGCGCGCGCCACACGCGGTGCATTGTCCGGTTTTCGATCAGAAATCACTACTTTTACCTTCATATCGTCAATATACTAAGTCCAGTATCATTAAAATGGTTGTTTTCGGTAACAGTTGGTACTTCTCGATAAAATAAGACCATTTACAACGTTTGTCATATTTGACCCCCAACAACACAATGGATGTACCTTTAACAGATAAAATGCAAATGTATATAATTAATCACATTTTTTACGACACCAGAGAACCTATTTAGTTCCGAAATGACAATATTCGTGAATATTTGAAGATCACTAATGACGATCATTTTGTATTCGATCTTGACCTTTGTAATGATATTGATTCAATTGATCAGCTTTCAACGGAACTGTATGATAAAACAAGGAAACAATACGGAACGGGGGAAATCGTTGACATCGTCCAAGGCCTCTTAATAAACATCTTTCAAACGTTCGGCCTCGACCAGATAGTCTGTGGTAGACATACATTCAAATGCACTCGAGAACTATGTTAGATGCTATAACATTTTATGATTTTCTGTTGAAATTTTCATAATTATAAAACTTATATAAGACATATACCTACCATTAACATCTTTATGTACGGTTACCTTTAAGACTGTGCATTTGCTAATCTAAAAAGAAACAGCACATAAAAGTATCATGGATCTTGTCACAACTAGTTTTACAACGAAAGTGATTCGGTCTAAATATCTAAAGTGGTTTTAAAATTATCTACGATCATTAAAAGGGTTACTATTTTGTATTATTCAAAAATAAATTTTATTTTCAGTTGTAATTATAAATTATTCTCTCTACTACCAGACAGTTTATTCAACAGCAAGTGATCATTTGAAAATACCCCAATCCACAATCCTACCAGTACACCCTCAGTTCAATGGTAAAGAATCCTTTTGACAAAAACAATTTTCTGTAATTCATTTTTAAAAATCATAATTCACAGTGTCTTGAGTTCAATGACCAAGAGGTCTTTGACCGAACAATTTTTTTCATAAAAATCACAATCCGCATTGTCCAATAACCAGAAATTAAGTTCAATGACCGAAAGGTCTCTGACCCCGAAGAGTTGTCCGTGCAGCTATGATGTGTGTAAGTTATCAACCACCGACTGTGCTGCATCCTGTTGAACTTGGGTAGGCTGATTTAAAAAATATTCTCGACCATGATAGCTGTGGGCTGATGATAACGTAGTATTACGCTCATGATCGATATGTCCCGATATTATTAACAAAATGGTGTAAGGATAGCACGTAAATGGCACTTAGAGACAGACGGTCTAGATCTGTATCAAGAAGACAATGTTCATCAACATAAAAGACTACACGCTTAAAGACCAAACGGGTCTTAAAGGGGCAGTAGCACGTTTTTTGCAAATTTTATTTTTGCAAATTTCCCATTTATAATGATAGTATATGCCATTTATATCTACTTCAGAGGGTAAAGCGTGACCATGTACACTCATTGTTTTACTTGATTTTCCGAAGAGAGAAGGATGTTTTACTATTTTTGACATTATTTTTCAAATACATTTCAACAACTTATTTCAGCGATTACTGTCCCTTTAATTCAGTTTAATTATTTTATTTATGTTTATAGGCCATCGACTGTTGTACAATACATACATACATTTCAATTTGACAATAAAACGTAATAAATTAATTAAATGGCTGATGAATTAACACTTTTCTATAAGCAAGTGCTTCTATGATGTATTTATACATTTTTGTATATTTCTATGATTACTAGTTAATACATTATGATAATTAGCATCCTGACCATTTACAGGAATATGTATTTCTTATTACAATGTAAGATTACAGTTCACACATTTTACAACTAATATTTACTTTCACATCTCATCTTTAACCAAGTTCATAAAACATTGAAATGCAATTCAATAATCAAAAGTGAACACAAGAAATTATATACTTTTCAACTTACCTCAATCTTAGTTTAATTTAAAGACTCAAGGCTCGGTATATTGAATTTGTTCTTATTTTTAAAATTTTTAGAGTCAACATTAAAGAATATACTTTTTTTTATCTAAAGATTTAAGACTCAATATAATGGAATCTTTTTATTTACAAATTCAACATTCGACACCATCATATTATTATATTTTTTGTTAAAACTAAATACTTGATATAATTGAATTTATCATTATAAAACATAACTCCTTAAAATTCGACATAAATAAAGCACTTATTTTATTACCAGGATCGTTTGGTTATTGTTTGACATTTTATGTAATGGTTATCTGTTCTACTTTGTTTAAAATCTGAATACTTAAATTAAATAACAGTAAATAGATAAGCAGGTTCAGCTAAATGAGAAACCATTGAGTGATTGATTGTCAATATCATCACGCCATCTAACTGAGAATCAAGAGACGAGGAAATCCTGACATGTAAAATGCAAATTTAACAAGGACATCTTGAAAAGTCGAAGGATGAACAAGGAGATCTTATTGTGTTTGCCCTGTTGAGATTATGTTGTACTGATTGTGATGTAAGATGAATACTATTTATTATTCCTTACATACAATACTCGTTTTTGATTGGCTAACAGTCATTGCGTTTTTTCTGTCTGTTTTTTTTCGAGTCTCACGGTGTACACATTTCATGTACCCCGCTGCCATAGTAACAGCTCTTAGCCAAGAGTAGGTGTCGCATAATGACGCACGCGATGAACGGAGTTTTAAACAGTTCTATCAGTTGTTTTCGGGTCTATTAATTACAAACTTATTTTCGCCTTATTTGTTGTTTGGTTTGAAAATAATTTTGCATTGCCTGAAGACTCGGGTCACACTGGTACAAAGATGGTACATCAGACCGTATTACCCTCGTGAGAAGCATACAACTTATAATAACCTTTAATTACAAACATACTACAATTTCTTATTAAACGGTTTACGTTTTTGTCAGTAATACGATATTCATGATGAGAAGAAATTCAGATTGACGATATACGGTTTCAAGGGTCAAGATTTCTTTTGCACTAAACATGATTCAGATTCCAGGCACGTCTACAACATGAAAGTAGAATATGAAGACACAAAGTGGTTGCAATTGTATACATTACATCATGTACATGTAGAACAAAAACATTAGATGAAAAAAAACCTTGTTAGAATATGCCGGTATAGTAAAATCGATTAAAGCTTACCTTAAGGCAAAACATCTCGAGTTATCAAATGAGTTAACCAATCCCATCCTGCCATACTTCATCGTAGATATCGTAAAACCAACCAAAGGATGCAGGCTCTTCTATGATACCCTTCAAAGTTCTATCACTTGTAACTTATATAAATATAGACTTAAGTGGGAAAAGGACTTAAATCAATCAATAGCTAAAAATGAATGGACCGAAATAAAGTGACACCTTTTTCATCACATCTTGGCACAAAACAAATTTGGTTTCAATATTCGATCTTACACAGAATTCTTCCATTGAACGACCTTCTATTTAAAATGAAATTGAAAGACACAAACAAATGTACTTTCTGTAAAGTATCTGTAGAAACTAGAGTGCACATTTTCTATAATTGCCCGAAAGTGAATAACATCTGGGATAGACTAAAGACATGGATAGAGCAGAAAACAGATTCAATATTAAACCTATCAAAACGAAACATATGACTAGGATATCCGGAAACACGAAATATGATTCTAAATCTTATTATAACAACAGTCAAATATAATATATACATATCAAAGTTAAAGGAAACTGTACCGCAATTTAACATTATAAAACAAGATTAAAACAATGTCTATGAAATTGATAAACGCATCTGTTACTGAGATTGCAATTATTCGAAGTTCACAAAATTCTGGTCTGTATGCCATAATCTCTTTACAGATTGACACTCTGCAACTTCGGTGAAAGTATGGAAATGCCAGGTCCATAAACACTTGAACTCTACGTTTTATTCAATTGAATTTGCAATGTTAGCTTGCAGTTGCTCTGTTTTCAATATTTATACCTATTTATATTGTAAAATGCTGCTTTATGAACATTTCATATATGTCTATGTATCTGAAAAAGAAATAAAATTATAATAAAAAAAACATTAGATGAAAGTGCGGAAACAGATGTCTCCATACTACATTTCAGATTCCGGATTTGAAATGCTTCAATTCCCATTTCAAAGCATCGATGAGAATCATATGAAAAATAAATATTTCGTCAGCTGTCATAAAGTTGGTGCTGAAAAGTTGCAAATTCCAATAAAAACTGTTACACAATAATTCACAAGATGAAGTTACGTCACGAGAACATAAACAAGTTAAACATATTACTATCATTATCGTTTAACTCTCTTACAAACTGATACGTTACCAAACACTTTTTGGTGATATCACAATGGTATATACTAACATCGTACCAGAGAGTTGGTTGAATCTGTATGGGTTGTGGCATACCTTTTCATAAGATTTCAATTTAAAGATTGACTATTTCTTCAGACAGAGTAATATTGTCACGTTCTCTTCTGACACCTGATGCTAGAACAGAGTCAACATCTGACTGATAAATGCGTAGAAACAATGAAATAACCAGCATGGTTTCTACTGCTACCAGGATTTACCCCAGGATATGCTAATCGTCTTAGGAGTACTTACTTCAGTGCAGCGACTTTGTCCTACATCTTGGAGATGAGGATATCGCTTTACACTCAACGGCAATAGAAACGTCACCATACAAAAAAAAAAATCATCATTCAAACCGCCAGTGATAGATACGATGATTCCAGAGTGGAGCAGTCACATCATGTCCTAAGAAGGTATCTAAACAAACTTTAATTTTTTAAGAATAAATTGATAATCTCCTTATCTAGAAGAGATAGGAGAGTAAAAAAGGCCTTTGTGCTGTTTCAGACATCTGTGACCCCCCCCCCCCCCCCCCCCCCCCCCTACACACACATACACTTTTTCACAGCCTGAAATTTTTTGAGGGACCAGAATCGAGATTTAAACGCAAATCAAGATATTTAAGAACAAGTTACCTCGAAACAAAATAACAGTTTTGGGGTCTTTTTGACTAAAACGGCATTGTCAAACCCCAATATTATGGCCGGGTATTAAATCATTTGGTAAATTATAGTAATAATTAACGTGAAATGGTCCCTTATTAATTACACCTTACACCCCATATTTTGAACCGTTCCTACGCCTATGAATAATCGTCATGATCAGTTTGCGTCAGTATATTAAGCCCAATAAGGTTATTTATGTCGGCTTCATATATTACAAATAACATTTATATTTTTATTTAAATGACAAGGTTTCTGGCTAAATACCATTGTTGAAAAAGCTATTTTAGCACTCCAAGGGAATATTGGAACTATTAAACATAAAAATAAAGGATCACACTATCATGCATTGAATTGAGAGTGTGTCTGTACACAACATGTGTCTATCAAAGACATACAAAATCAACTTTTGCCGAGGTATTTCGTGTGTTACTCTATTGAAAATGAGGTAACATTTGTTTTGCAGCTGAGTGTAGGTCGATCAAAATTGGTGCTAAAAGGACATGATACCACATTGGTTCGAATCGGTTAAGAAATAAAGATTTGAGATACATATCCCCGCTATTGATTTCTTTATATCAATAGCGGGGATATTTATCTCAAATCTTTATTTCTTAACCGATTTCGCTCAAATTTGGAATATGAGCTCACAATATCGTATATAAACAGTATATGAATGCACAAATCTAGATTTTGAATTTTGAAAATATTGTCAAAACAGCGATTCGAACCCATGGCCATGTGCATGATACACTTTGAACATAACCTTTTAGAAGAAGAAGTAGACAAACCATCCCTTGTATTTCTGTCATAATGAACGCCATGCGATGCTAATATTTAATGTTTTCTATATATAATGGACCGAAATAATAAAGGAAACATATAAATTTTGATATTAAGTAATGATAAATTTATTACTGGCAGTCCCCTTGTGGAATGAGCGAACATCAAATTCCAAATCAGGACATTTTGGCGGACACAAGTAACAAGCCGGTGGCATTACGGATCAAATAACGGACAATAACGGAATCTGTAAGGACTTTGCCGAAAAAACATTTGGCGTCGTTTCTTTTGCATTAAACAGTTTAGTTTAAAAACAAAGTTCTTTGACCTCTCAAACAAACAGCTATGCAGAATTAAAATATGTAAATTTAAAAGGTCAAAACCAACGCAGCCAAAGACCAATTCCATATACATGTAGAATTGAAGAACTGAGTGGAGTGACATCGGTTGGAAGAGAATGCTAATGGCCGGGTACCCAGGGAAATCGCCAGCTCCACAGTGATCGCTTCCTACATAGTAACGCCGGCTTCTGATTCTCTCTATTGCTTTTCTGGCTACTTAAGCTGGTCCTATGCGCAGATAAATCGACATATACCATACCGTCGTATACCAAACGTTACCATTACACCTTCTCGAATTCCGCTCACATAAATTACATTTTATGTATAAAATTAACCTGGATTTTTAATTTAATTACATTTTAAGTTTCGTATGACATTTTCTTTTTTTACGCAAACCATATCCCTACTTTGACAGATGTTAAATCAAAGGATTTCATGTGTCATAGTTATATCAACCCCATTTGTAGTTTTTAGACTTTTATAGTTTTAAGTTACTGACTTCCTCTACACATTCCTCAAACAATTGAGGGACACATTGACGGAAAATACGTTTAGTTTTTTAACTATTTTGTCATTGTTGAATTCACATTAAGTAATTTTTTCAATCAATATAATCTACCAGAACGTGTTCAATGGCATATGTAAGAAAATATGTATTATATTGTTTTATTAATAGAAACAATTATTATATAGTGGTAAATATGTATGGGTTTGTTTCTATTGATTCTGAATTTGTGACAGATAAATTATTTTCCACCTATAACCTTTTCCTGTTGGGTTTTGGCGACCATTAGATTGATTGCTTTATTTCACATGGAAACAGAAAAAATAAAACTTTTCAATGTCGAGAGTTGCTAAATCAAGATGACTTACTTTAATTATTACCCATATGGTTGAAAATAACCGAGTTAATATTATTGATATGAGCACATGTGCACATATGTTTATATTACGAACAGAAACAAGGAATAATTTCTCTATAATCTTGTAGGTTTGATTAACTGGTTATAATATTCTAGAAACATCGAAAAAACAAGACCATAGCACGAGTGAAGAAGCATTTCATTTTTTTAAATCTTCTTTTCAGTAAAAGTCGTCTGCGTTTTTTGACCTCAGTTGATTGTCGTCTGCTCATATGACATATTTTGATGATGTAAGGGGCGATGTCAACGGTCGTCTGCCTCTAAGTAGGTCACGTCAACACGTTGACATCTTAATGTTGACGTTGATGCCGTCACGTGATGTTTAATGTCTGTGTTACCTTAGAGTGCTCATACACTTTAAAAAAACATGTAATGAATAAAGTAACTATTATTATAACTTTTTTTCTTCTAATAATAATAACCAAACATCCAATTGAGACACAATTCCTATAACATCGTAATGTTGCTATGGATGAGAGAAATACCGTCATATTCTGATAACAGCATCTTTGAAAGTTTTGCTCACCTAACTCAACCTCAAATATTCAACAATATAAAAGATTGAATATTGTTGTTGGAGAAAGTCGATTTACAATGCTTTTATTGGGGCATCATTTGTAAAGAGGCATACCCGCAATTTCATACATCAGAGTATAATACTTATATTTTTTGTCTCTTCAAATATATTTAGGGTGTTGGAATCGTTTTTTCAAAATTGTATTTGGCCAGGATGTTCAGCATTTCACTTAAAAATAAAAAATGTAGAAATTTAATTAATACAAGATGTTGTCGACATGAATAACCGTCTTGGACTTAAATTTGTTGACGCGTCTTTAAGGTTTAAAAAGTTGCCCTTTTTAACTCGTTCGAAAACGATGATTTTTAAGACACGTGTCTCTAAGAAATATGAACAGAATATATTTTGAAATTTCAAATTCATTTACTTTGAGTTCTGAAGGTATCTCTGTTTCAGTTATGTTTATCACTCGTGGATTGAATAATCTTGTAATGTGTATGGTGACGTTTCCTTTGCGGTTGAGTTTATTTCCAAAATGAATTAGTACTGGTTTGATTACATCATGTATGACTATCTGAATTTCTAAATGTACAGCTGCATACTGAGTTTGTTCAACTACATGTGTATCTTAGTGCACATATCATGTAAATAGACGTTCATTGTAACGTGAATAAAATTGAATCCCAATGAAAATGAATCATCATAATTCTCAAACATATCATGTGGTCGCTGTCATGACGTCAGTGGTGCATGTTTATGAATTTTGGCTAAATGAAAAAGGCAGAAAGGGGCAAATTGTGAAATTTAATTGATTTTAATTTTAATTAATTTTAATTAATTTAAAGTTTTTATATCAACTAAATGAGAACAATTCCATCACAAATACATTTAAATGTGTATAAGAGAAACTATATGATATACAATGTATGTTTGTCCCAGTTGATCACTTACTGAATACTTCAAAGAAGAAAATAAAAACTGTAGTTTTGAGATATTTGACCCCTGGTCATTTCAAAGAGCT
This sequence comes from Gibbula magus, assembly GCA_936450465.1. NCBI lineage: Eukaryota > Metazoa > Mollusca > Gastropoda > Trochida > Trochidae > Gibbula > Gibbula magus. The sequence goes on along the minus strand of OW388292.1, from coordinate 56,270,140 downwards.
GCCAAAACTGTAAGATATAAAACAGATTATGTTATGGAACTCTCAACTGTCTTATTTCAATGCAAAAATGCAAAGTGATTGGTTTAGTTTTCGCGTTGATGCCAAATCAATCCTGTCAATCACTGAAATACACAATTAGGTGAACAAACTTTCGGCATGCAGCTGTATGTTAATGATCAGAGTATAAAGTGAACGAGGAAAGTGTGGTTGACTTTTTATATAACTTAGATACATTGAAAAAGTTATTTCAATAAACCCAGTAGACTTACAAACAGAATTAAAAAATCAATTGTATATACCAAACAAAAGGGAATTGAAAATAATTGTTAATTATTCCTGATATTATCTTATCAAATGCTTGCCATTTGAAGTTTAGAATACCATTACATAAACGTTATACTTGTTATTTTGATAGTTTTAATCATATAATATAGACAAATAAAAAACATTTGCATTCTGAACGTTCAGACAAAACTCTCATGAAACATGTAAATTATTTCCATTGATTGTAAAATTAATGGATGAACTCCTTCAATGCTGTTATACTCTCTTAATCTCCATATTTCAGAACCATATGCAAATATTGAGCTATGATACTAAACATTATTTTGAGGAATGCGTTGAAGGACATTTCTTCCAAATATCTAATATTTTTACAAAGTCACAAAAAAACGTTCAAGTCGTGTACTGACGCTTGCTTCGTATGTTTGGACCAAGAAGGCTATTAGAGAAATATATGACGAGGTACTTATGAACATTGGTTGTTTGAAGAAGGTTAACTTTATGATATCATTTTACCATTGCAATGACGTGAATATTTATTTAATGCTAATTGAATAAAATAACTGGACAATCGTATCATGGATGCTTAAAAGGGACAGCACTATGCATAACATTTTCCCGGTTTTAAAAGTGCATTCATTACGCCCTTTATACAGTAGACTCTCGACAAACCGACATCTCTCCAAAATGGCATTCATGTGAAAGCAAAGTAATTCTTTACTTACAAAGTTAGGCAATTTTCCTAATATGATATTAGAAGAAGTACAGTTGTTGATATTATCAAGAACGCACTGAATATTGAAAGAAATAAAAATTAAATGCTATTTAAAATTTCCTTTTTTGTTTTATACAGAGGGCATATCTGCTAATATAATATAATGTTATTAATTAAGTATTTCCGTATTGGCCGAGTTACAGGTCCGAGGTCCGTTGTATTAGCCCGAGACCAAGTCGTGGACCTGTAACTCGGCCAATACGGAAATACTTAATTAATGACTATTTTATTAATTAACTTCTTTTCATTCTATTTGAACAACACTAGACATCTCATTTATATTGAAATAATAATTATAAACAAGATTGGTGAACAAATAACACGGGTCAAAGTTGTGAAGCGAGAGCTTCGGGCTTCCACCAAATGTGCAACTGCGCATGCTCAGACTCATATTGACCCAGAGTGTCTCGTATTGGCCCAGTTTTCCCCGTATTGGCCCAGTTGTCGAATCATATGGTCTAGGCCGTAAATGCTGTATACGTGCCATAACATTGATAGTTAATTAATAATATAAGATACCGACGATAATAAAACACAGGCGGCCAATGGGAGTAATTGTTTAAGGTCATCTCATATAACAAATAGAAGACTCATTGTTGTGCTTTATCGTTGAATAAAACATAGCAGAGAGCAAAAAACATTCAGGGCTGCGCCCATCGTGTTTTATGCTCCCTGCTATGTTTTATTCTACGATACAGCATGCCAACTCGTCTTCTATTTCTTAAATAGAGATGCGGTGATATAAAGATACATTTTGCAGTGTTTGTGTTCATTTTTGTTCGATATACTGAACACATCTTCTAAACCGACATTTTTGCCAGGTCAGAAGTGATGTCGGGAGTCGACTTCCAGCACTTAGACGTGATTGTCTTCTGTGCTGTAACGAAATGTAGAAACAAGAAGGTTTGTTTTGAAGTGTTGACAGCAGTGACTTCAGTTGAAGTTATTTTCAGATAAGGTAGGGCTGTTTTAATAATAGTTTACTTAAATACACACCATGTTATGTTGATTAGCAGAGTTATTTTCAAATGGACATACATGTAGATTTGCTGTCAAGATACATATAAAGCAAGTTTGAAGGTATATATGATGAGTGTAGAGGCGTATTTAAAAAGTTGAACTCAGATAATTTTCATATTCATATTCATACATTTAAGAGTTTGGTCAAGGCCCCAGACAACAGCGTTGCCAAACCTACAACTTTAATTCTTGGGAAAACGACGGAAAGACATTTTAGGACCTAATTGCTGTGGTCCTCATTAGGGACAAAAAATCCCCTCAATTACAATCCATCATCCCCATTGATCATTAAGTCGGAACATAATATTTTAACCTTTTTTGGCTTTTAGGTTTGAAGAAGAATAATAATATAGGTTTTCAGGTCATGACTCCTGTGACCCTAATTAGGGTGTCGGAGTCACCGAATCTATAATTCATATATCACATTGGCCAAGGTACATGTACATACGATTTCGACTATCTAGGACCAGTGGTTCTTGAGGAAGTTGAAAATGCAAATTTTTACAGACGAAATGACAGATGGATGGCCGGGTGGCCAATCGGGAATTTAGGCTTGATGAATAATTGAACATTACTAAGGATACAAGGTGTTCCTGAACAAGGCAAACGTGCTTGCCTTACCGGTGGCGGCTGTCTTACACAAAGGTTACTTACAAACAGCTTTTGACCAAGGGTTTGATTCACTTGTTCAGGTTAATATTAAAATGTGGTTCTATTTTTAACAAATAATCTACGAAATGCAACATATGAAATAAACTTCAAAGTGATGCCTCTTAATCATTCCCCTTGACTAAAAATATACAACGAAAGTTAGACAATAGTTTTGAGAAGGTCGTTAATTGAGAATCTGCATTTGTTACATTCCAATGTCTCGTCATATGGATTCATAAATCGTATATAAGTAGATAATTTGAGACTATACAGCTCCTATTCAACATTTTTAATATATAATGTTGAAATAAAGAGACGGATTTGTCATCAAATGTCATACAAATTTGCTTTAGAGGTCATTGAAAAAGACGGTCCTATATTTCAACAAGTTATGATTACATATTTGACATACGTTTCGAAAAATGAAAAACTTACGGAAGAATAGTAACTTTCTTTTGAAGGACGTTTATTTCATACTTAAAGACAGACTTATGTCAGTCACATCCTCTACGTTGTTCTTGAAGATGTTTTAATCACAATTTAGTAGAAAATAAAAGTCTGAGCATTATTATTATCTAGGTGGTATTCGTCAGACGAAAGATATTCTCTTAAAACTTCGAAATGACAATGATCAGGAATATTATTCACGATTAGAAACTACAATAAAATGTAGATGTGTTTTATACTTTGTGTAAACCCCTCTCCTAAACATATTTCCCAACTTTTATATAAATTTTTAGAAAGGCATGGGAAGAAGAAGATTTTTTATTAAAGTCTCACTTGTATACGATTTCTAGATTTTTAAAAATATATTTTCCAATCAAAATTTAGGATGAACAGATACATGTCAGTCACACGATGTATAGTCATAATAAATTGCATTTTATTCGTTTATTCAACAAGACTGGAGACTTGAATATGACAGATAAACCTTTACATTTGTCAGAGCTGCTTGCTTGTAAAACGTGTTTAGGAACAACGTCAGACAAGGGGTAGACACACATATTGACAAGATTGTTAAGTGAATTTGATCAACTTGATCAACAGAATTAATTAACAGACAATGCGACTAATATTTGCTTTTTTTGACACTTTTTCGAAATATGACCCCACAACATATCAACTCAACTCAACTCATTGATCAATGGTATAAGCGCAGGACGCTTGTGAGTTAAATACCAAGACTGTCCTATATCAATGAAAAATAATAAAAGCCCAGGTTTGGACGGCTTTCCAGTTGAATTCTTTAAATGGTTTTGGAAAGATCTTAAATTTTGGATATACAGATATATACAAGAAGTTTTTGAAAAAGACCAGTTATCCTTTACAATTAATAGAGGTGTAATAACTTGTATTCCAAAACAAAACAAAGACAGAAGATATCTGAAAAATTGGCGCCCAATTTCACTTTTGAATACTTTGTACAAAATAACAAGCTCCTGTATTGCTAACAGACTGAAAATGACACTAGATACTCTGATACATCCTGATCAAACAGGGTTTATACCTGGTAGGTGCATTAGTGATAATGTCAGATTGATGTATGATATCATGTATGAACTAAAAAAGAATAACCAATCAGGCCTTTTGATTCTTATTGATTTTGAGAAAGCCTTTGATACAGTATCAAAAGATTTTATGATAAAAGTTCTAAAAAAATTTGGTTTTGGATCCAACATTATAAAATGGATAAATATATTGATGCAAAATGCAACTTCATGTGTTATTCAAAATGGTCATCTTTCCTCTTTCTTTCCAAATGAACGCGGCTGTAGACAAGGCGACCCAGTCTCTCCATATTTATTTATTTTTGTGGCAGAAATCTTAGGAACTATGATAAGGACTAACAAAGATATTAAAGGTATCACACTCAATGATGTAGAATATAGATGTGGACAATATGCTGATGATTCTCAACTTTATCTTGATGGATCTGAAAATAGCCTAAAAGCAGCTCTAGAAACTTTACATAAGTTCTATAAAATGTCTGGCCTTAAAATAAACATTGAAAAAACAAAAGCTATCTGGATTGGATCAATGATTGGAAGCAAAGTAAAACTATGCCCAGAAAGTAGTTTAGATTGGCATGAAGGTGAATTTAACATCCTTGGAATATATCTCAACCCTAAATTGGAAAATTTATGGGTAATCAATACCAGAAAAAGACTAGAAACTATTAACAGACTTCTTGCAGGATGGAAAAAGAGAAAACTAACCTTACAAGGGAAAATTATAGTTTTAAAAACACTTGTGATATCAACTCTAGTCCATATTTTTTCTGTATTGCCTACACCCCCAACAGATTTCATAAACCAATTGAATAATATCCTATTTAATTTTATGTGGGATGGCAAGAGAGACAAAATTAAAAGGGCAACCATTTGTAGAAAATATGAAGAAGGTGGACTTAGAATGACAGATATCAAAGCATTTATTAATGCACTTAAATTATCATGCCTAAGAAGATATGTAAATAAAAATACAACTAATAATCCAAGTCTATTTCCTTTTAAAAAGATATTTCTTCTCGGGGCACAAATAAATAATCACGTAACAGTTGATAACCCTTTTTGGAATGATGTTTTGGCCCTTTGGAGTAAATATTACAAGAAACAACATGTAATAAATACATCTTCTGTTGAAGAAATATTAGCTGAACCACTATGGTTAAATCATCATTTTCGAAATGGTAACCTTTTAATTGAGAATTGGTTCAATAGAGGCATTCATACAATAAGAGATATTTGGGGTGATAATTCATTTTTGTCTTTTAATGAACTGAAAAATCTTTATCACATAAGGGGTACAGTCCTTGAATATAACAAGATAATCTTGAACATCCCTAAGATATGGAAAAAAACCCTTTTAGCTTATGATACTTGCACACAAAACCTTGTATTGAACCAAACTCTCCAAGATTTACTCTCTCAAAGGAAAGGATGTAGAAATTTCTATGATAACCTTATATCTGATAACACTCCACTTAAAGTTTGTCAGAAATGGGAAAGACAACTAAATTTTGACATTTCATGGACAGTTGTCTTTAAGAAATATAGAAATTGTACTAAGGATGTTAAACTTTTAGACTTTCAATACAGATTCATTAATAGAGCAATTTATACCAGAAAAGAGCTGTTGCAAATGAAAAGTATAGACACAAATATATGCTCCTTTTGTAGAAGTGAACCAGAAAACCTTGAGCATGTTTTTATTAAATGTAAACATGTACATGAATTTTGGAGAAATGTTGAACACTTTCTGAATCCTCATATTCCAAACATAATTATCTCTAACCTTGATATTTTTTTTTGTAACAGCCCTTTCAACCTTCTGGCATCACATATCATTCTATTAGCCAAAAAATACATTCACATCACCAGTATAAAACAAAATGAATTATTGATTGACAGTTTTATAAAAATTGTTAAGGATGTTATTAAAGTTGAAAACATTATGGCAAAAAAAAATAACAATTTGCCATCATTTCATGCCAAATGGAAATATCTGACCAGTATGTTGTAATTATATCTGCTGTACTTGTTCAGCTGGCCTGTGTATTTTATGGGCGCTTCATGTAAATGTTATATTATATTGATACTGTACAATGTTTTACTGTTTTCAAATGTATATGCCTATGCCTACTGAATTGAATTGAATAAAAATATTTAAAAAAAAAAAAAAAGACTGTCCTATATGTACCCGAAGGGTTGATTCCCTGCCCCACACAGAGACATCAGCTACGAAACTTGTGGTGTTCCCTTGAACAAGTGATTTTATTCAAACTGTGCCTCTGTTAACCCAGCGGTATAATTGGGTACCTGATATGAAAGTGAAGGAAATGGGACGGATAAGGCGCTCAGCGCGATTTTCTAACTGAAATAAAGTGTTCTCACTAAAATATATTTAAGTGTAACAATGGCTAAATAATACTCCAAAATAAAAAAGAGTCCTAAAATGATTGTACATGGCTTCCAATCGAGCGACCATTTAAATGTGTTCACATTAACATGGCTTCTCGAAGGTTGTTCAAGTGATCTGACTGATGTAGAGATACCTAAACACTCAGAGTAGAGTTTTAAATATGGTACCATGATGGAATGGTCAACCGCCTTGCTGTCTGAACTCTCAAATTCTCATAAGACGTACAAATCTACCTCTCACACTGAAGAGTTTTACACCACTGTCGCTTTATATGTCGTACCATTTTCTTTCTTACGTATAACCATTGCCTATAGTTACGGCTTATCGAGTTGCCAAATGATGTGTTTGCCTCTAAAGTAAAACGATATTGCATAAACTGTAATATTACCCATACGGGTGAGAAGACACGGGTGATTATGTTTGTGATATTTGCACATGTGCTTTCAAGTGTGGCGACGGGTTCTTCACAGCGGCCGCCCAACATGAAAATGTAATATCCAAGCGTAATTTGGTCAATTTAATTGCATAATGGGTAATATATAGAATAACCAACTCGGTACGAGTGATTACGGGAAATATCCACTCGTCAAAATAATGTTCAGAGCCACTCGCTAAAGCTCGTGGCTGAACATTATTTAAACTCATGGATATTTCCCGTAATCACTCGTACCTCGTTGGTTATTCTCTAAATAATAAATGGCAAATGTGAGAAAAATATTATGCAAAATACGTGCTACAGCGTCTTTACGACACTCAATTAAAGGTTTCAGCTTTCTAAACCAATGAGTTCTACAATTGATAAAAAGGTAGGCCTTTGTCTAACTATTCGAACTTCGAGATTCACAGTGATGACAGCGTATGAAGTGTCGATGTTTAATGACATCTTTAAAATCAAAATTCAAAATAAGATTGAAAGCTTGCTGTGAAAATGCTTGATTTCTTTCTATTATGGCAATATATATTCGTTTGAAGGACAGTAAATGAGTTCTTTGTAGGATATGCATTTATCACTGAATGATCACTGATTCTTATTCTCTTTCAGTAAGGTCACCCTGCACGCTTTTAATCTATCTTGCAATTGGTTTTCAGTCTATCAATCAATGAATTGACTCAAATATGAAGGATGCCCAATATGACACTCTTGCTGTCTTAAAACAATCATCAAAACAATTAGCCTTTTAACGATGACTTCATCAATCATGGACTCCTTTAAAAGTCTTAATAAAAGTCCCCCTCTCTATTTTTCATTGTTAGTGTTGTTTTATGCACTTATGTGTGACGTTGACAAATAAAGTGAAATATACAAGCTGACCTGTCATGTCAAGGTCATCTGTCACGAGACCGGTAAATTGATGTTCTTGTTAAGTGTGTATATACATCATATGGCAAACACTTATGTCTGTTTTATCACCATGAATAAAACAACGAGGTTAAGACACTTGACGTTGAACACATTTAAGCAATAAACAACATATGTTACAATCAATTTTGGATAGTGTTTATCAAAGACAACGCGTGCACGTCGCAAATTAGTGTACATTTAAACTATTAATATCTTCAAAATGTGCAGTTCGTGTGGTAATTGAATTGATGTGAAATATAACTCTCCTCCAAATCATGCTTTAGAAACCACTGATGCAGTTCCTGTCTCCTTCAAGGAAACTATTACATAAAGGTCACGTTTCATTTAATACATATTGCTTTATCAGAACAAACATTTCTATAATTGCGCTTAAATCTCCATAAACAAGTAGTATAGAAGTTTCACAAGTTAAAACAATTGTTCTTCGTAAAATTTAAACCTTTGAATTAAAATGTTTAGATTTTTATAACACACATATTGTATTTTGCATACCTGTGTCTTTGTTAATATTGTTTTGTGCAGAGTGTTCCAAATCATTCACCATAGAATACACCCTGGAATTCAGACGACTTCGCCCTCTTCGATTAGTTTCCAGGTTGCATATAATGATGATATTGATCATATTGTATTCAAAACACAACAAGGGTTCATATAAGAAAACCAAATGGTCGTAATTGTCATTTCACACCATTACAATTCAACACTTTTAAAAACGCTATGCTTTTTAAAGCAAGAAGGAAACGATGCCAGGGACAAGCACGTTCAAACTTCTTCATGACGTCACTGTCACTGTCATACCTGGCTTCACAAAAAAGTCATCGATTAAAGGAGGTTCATACATTGTGCATTTGAAGTAATCTTAAGTCTTAATCTGCCTCAATTCAATCAATCAACCATATTGTTTTCATGAGAAAATGATTGGATACAACTAATACAAGACCGTCTCCCTCAAATCATCAAGTTTTTATTGCGAACAATGTGTAATTGTTCCATTTTAACATCTTTCTTGATTGAAATTACACATCTTGCTTTACTTATTATTTCTTCCTGCTTCTTCGACAGTGTGTCGAACTGTAAGTCTAAAATTCGAACCTTGCAATAATTTTGAAAATAAATATGTAACATCAATTAAGCTTTTGTAGTTCACATGTTTCAATAGCGCTATTAGCACATCAAGTTTCAAAGGCCGGATTTAGCGTCCGACGTCCGGCCGCCAGAAAACGATTTGCTTTTCAAATTCTTTTCAAGAACTCCTAAAGCTGTAGAGTGCTGGAATATTGTGTACAAATACATCGGTCAATGAAGACTATACATTGCAGAATATATGCCCACATGTATGTATGCTCTTGTAATGGCCACAGAGGTCACATCATAAAACATGTTTTGTCTTCAGTACCTAAATACCCTAGAAAACTGAAATTTTGCGCACATACTAATTGGCCAATTGACAGAGAACTGCCAGTTTCCTTTCAAGGCATATTGGTGTACCCTATTTCAGTTGGCAATAAAAAGACCATTCTGATGCAACATACGATCCTAGTGGGATCTGAACGTGAAAGATAAAACTCTAAAACTATTTAATACATAATATACATAATTATGTAATACTACTTTGAGACCATGCAATCTGATGAAGAGTTCCAAATACTGAGGCAATGTTTAGAACAAGATTTATAACTTACCGGCGTTGTAATGTCATAATGTAGACTACATGTAGGCCAGACAACAGTAAAGGATCTTTTCCTGATGGATTAATGAGGTTTTTGAAAGGTGAATGGTCAAAGACCTCGCTCAAGGAAACGGCCTTGACTTTTCGAAACTGAAGATGGAGGTTATTCTAAAAAACGTAGGGAAGAAAAACTTATAATTTAGGTATAGAAATGAGTCAAAACATTTCTTTGATATAGAAACATTTAATTGGTGGAAGTTAATGGCAAATAACTAAACAAGACGTTTTAATTCTTACAAACTTTTTTTTAAGTGAAACATTCCAAACGTTTAATGCAAAGAAGCTGAAGAATGTATTAATTTTTTATACATAACTTCATAATAAAATCAGAACATAACTTTACAAGAAAATTTCTTTATTTTATCTATGAAGGTGTTTTGTTTATTAAGCACTAGAGGTTCTTTATCATCTTAAGGTAAACATTTTAAATAGGGATCTTACGAGTACACGAATACACAAGTACTCAATTCCGAGTAAAGCCAGATATGAGATCGACAAGACTGTAGTTCATAATATATATTGTATTCAATTGATACTCATATTAGTTTATAATTTTTATTCTATGAATTGACTTTCAGTAAAAGTAACTTTTTCCTGATAATGACTGACCTCATATATGGCTGCAATCCTTGGCGAATGGTTTTCATAACAAAATCGACCCTGTTCTGAAGAATACCTCAGCCAGAAGGTACAATTTCCAGATAGTGCTCATACCAGAAAAAAAAACACTGGTACCTATTAGATGTGGCTCTGTTTCAATAAATCTCTTTATTATATAATTTAGAGTGAGATGCTCAATTCTATCAATGAAATAGACCCTCTATCAAGCTACAGTGGCGATAACCTTATCACCACTCTACTGAGAGACGATAAACGTTATCGCCACTCGCGTGACGTCATACGGAGAACGTTATGACGTCATATTGTCAGTTGCGAAGGCTGTACGTTTGCCGTTGAAATCACTTCACGTCAACATAAAACACAGAAATAATGTTATTCCTCTGTATATCTCATCTCGTGAGCTGCGCCACTCGTGAAATATCTACTTTTCTACCTCTCTCGATGAGATAAACATGGTATTTCTCCAGAAAAGACAGATATCAGAGGAAAGGGCACCTACATGTCAATTATCCGCCAGGACCAGGAGTGAATAATTTCTTCGGGAGCTTACTATATAAACTTTAAAATTTCAAAACATTATCTGTTCACATCTTAAAGAAATTATGGTTTTGGAATCACCATAAACTGGACGAGATATTAGTGTAAAAAATGGCTTTTTGGCTTGTTTTATGACGATCTACAGTAAAAATGCGTGCTCAAGTTTAAGGCCAAGAAGATTATTGATGTCGAAAACATTTTTATTAGATAAATTTATATAGATTAATAATATTTTAACTTAACTACCAAACATTCTGGCCAATAACTATTTTGAAATAACCAGTTCAGCACCCAATGTGTATCATCCTCATATTGTGAGTTTTATATTATTAAATAAGTGAATATCAAATACACTCAAAATCTACGTTCTCAGGCAGCAGTAATTCGTTTTTTAAGTTGTTGAAAATGTGGTGACGTTTCTTTTGCATTTCAGTGTAAGTTGATATTAAGTTGAGAATTAATCTGTTTTTATATACTCATGGTAATACAGGACACCCCCTGATAGTTATAGGAATGAAATGTTATATAAACAACGTAACGTATCAGTTTCGATTATTGTTTTGGTAAAACATGTTACTGCTGGATGTCTTCTTGTGAATAGTGTCCTTGAGCATTTGCTATTTCTCCACTTGCACTTTAAAGGCGCTGTAGCACGTTTTTTGCAATTTTTTTCTTTCTTCAAATTTCTCATTTATAATGATAGTTTATGTCATTTATATTTACTTTAGAGGGTAAAACATCTTATTGCACAAACCAAGTATCCGTAGTGGTAATAACAGTGTTGCGTATAAAGCCAAAATTGCATGGCGGCCATTTTATTGTGAACACAATTTATTATTTCGAATGACAAAAAACGATTCCACTGGCTTTAAGAACCATGTACACTCATTTTTTAGATTGATTTTCCGAAGAGGGAAGGGTGTTTACTGTCTGTTGGTGAGATTAATTTTCAATTACATTTCAACGACTTATTTCACGGGAAAAACGTGCTACTGCCCCTTTAAAATACCAAAGAAAGAGGAACATGACATTTATTCAAAGGAGTTCATTCCTTGTGTCTTGAGATATTGGCATTGGTATATTGCTACAGTGTTTGAGTGTTTTCATTTTGGTTCTTATAAATAATGAAAAGTTGTATTTGAAAAAAACATTCTACTGAACCCAAATATACACAAAATATTTAATGGAGTCTCATTCGCACACAATAAATACATGACAAATATTATATAGTTTACATCATGTGTTTGTGCCATTTAATTTCGAAAATACCATAATATCGACCAATATTAATTGTCCATGCATTTGATTTGCTAAAATCCATTTTTTGCTTAGGGGTGTCAACCATTTTTACCAATAGTATATTAATGAAAATATGATGAAATATGTATGCCCTCAATAAATGTAATTTATCATAATATTATTTTCCCAGAGAACTATAAACGCTCCAAGAACAAACCAATACAGATTTTGTAACGGAATTCATATCATTGGTTATATTCATATTAACTCATTAATAACTTTACATTGGATTTCGTTTGTCATATTTTCAGTTTTAGTACGTCATTAATTTGAAACTGTGAGAAAGGGTGCTTGCAAAATCTAATCCATAAAATATATGTCTTTTATAATGATGTCCCTACGTCAAGAAGTAATAAACACCTAATTTCAAACGACGTAGAATAGCTAGGTGTGACATCACCTGTAATCTCGTGTTGCCATGGCATGATGTGATCACGGTGGAGACATCAAACATTTGTTTACCTTGGTGTTATATTGTGTTCCTGGGCAAGGCACTTCATCCACATTGCACCCAGTTCACCCAGCTGTACAAATGGGTACATGAACGCGGGAGTGTATGGACCTATACGGTCTTAATAGACGGCACCGCAAGTACGATTCCTTCAGGGTAATAATTGTGTAGCGCATTGAGCATGCATTGAGCATGGATATGTGCGCATTATAAATATACTATTATTATATTATTATTATTAAAGGAAAAACAATCATGCATGCATATTAAAATTGAATGTGAGTGCATTTCGTAGTCGGGTAAGTAAACTTTGGTAATGGAAATATCTGAACATTTTGAAAACCTTCAGTTTCCGAAATATACATTGGTGATATCTTGTTCATATCTTTTACAAACAATCTATAAAACAATTATATTATATTATTATTAAATGATAATGGATAAAATATCGAACAAAAATATTTTGAATTGTCAAAACATCGTGAAAACCGTACTTTAACGTCCACATACATGTAACTCGTTTGCTGAGGGTCAACCTGCCCTAAAACAGAACGACAGATTTAAACATGTTATTCATGAATTCTGTAATAATACTTTCCCCTCAGATTTCGAAACTTTGACATTGACGCAATATCGTCTACATCCAGAGACTCTCATAAAAAAATCTTCCTTTTGTATGCGTCTAAAACGTCACTACATATGTCTTGAAATGCCTTATGGGAATCGTTTAATTTGTTTAAGAGAATTTCAAGTCATATAAAACCAATAAAATATCACGTGAAAAACAGTCATAACTAATATATTCTAACATGTGACATTTTAGTTTTAGACGTCATATGACCGAGGAATAAAACCTGTTATGTCCTGTTATGTCTAGTCTTCATCCTTGACTGATATATGTTTCTTTATCTGAATGCAGATCAGATATCATTGGAGCAACATCGACATGTAGAAAATCTAACAGTGTCATATTTTATAAATGTAGCCAATATGAACAGATATTAAAGCCACAGTGGTACACAGTCCGCCTTGCAACAAAACATGAAAACTAGTTATGGTTTTAACTGGATCAATCTTCTTTAATACAATGAGCTCATTTCGACCAATGTATTGGTATTTTTAAGTACCTCGAAGGACACTTGAAAAGACCGATACACTGGTCGGAATGAAAATGAGATGAAAATAAGAAATATTACAGTTTGCAGTTCTGATTCGTTGATGTGTTGGGAACATTTGGAGTATGTGCTGTTTGTTCTATTGAGTACTTGCAATCATACACAAATTTTGTTGCAGAGTAGTATTTTTCAGAGAGTTGATAGTTGAGCTTTTCGGCAGTATCCCACTTTCTGTAAGAATGATAATATCATTCTAAGACCCTCGTGATGTAGGCCACTTTATAGTGGAAGGTTAAAGAGGAATGTTAAAGGTCAGAGTCTTGTGTATGATCTACAACTCGAAGGTGAAGGTCGTTATCAGGAAGTAATTAATGTCCATCATCACGTGTGACATTTAACAGATAGCGTCAAATTTCTTTGCTGATAATTTCATGATGTACTTTTATTACGATTTAGGATATATGTAGTGGTAACTGACAAGAAATTGCGAAATTCAAATTCCTTTGTGGCAACCGAGCGTAATTTAATTTGATTACACACACCACAAAGGTCATCAGTCGGTTGTCATAGCAATTACTACTCTATATAAGACTATAATACTTGTATAAACTTAACTGAATAAGATTTTAAAGCTTTCAGAGACATTCCATGATTTTATTTTTTGAAAATTGAATTGCTCAGGTATCCAGGGGGCTTAATGAGCATTCTTGACTAGATTGAGAAATTAAATCGTTTGGAGGCGGAGAAGGTGTACAATTTACGTTCAGTATGTCAACTGTGTGTTTACAGTGTGAGAATATGAAAATAAGACAACAGGAGAGGTAATTTGGGGTTAAACGCCACTTTCAAGAGTATTTCACTTATGAGGTTAGAAAAGAGTGCAGGAGTTATTGTTTAACCCTGTTGGGGCAATATTGTAGCAATTAGCACCCAATAAAAGATTATGTTCATAAACTAGTAATACAATATACCTGTTCACGTTCTTGTAGAGGTTATTTGGAGACGAAGGGTGAATATTCTTTCAACTTTATTCTTACTTTAGACAGTTTATTGGAATGGAAAACAATGAAGCACAATCTAAATATTGAGAGTAATTCATAGACGACGGTTTATTTCCACACCACAAGTACTGGAGGTGAGGTGAGTTGGTGTTTAACGCCGCTTTCAAGAGTATTTCACTTATATCGCGGCTGCTAGTATTTTTCCAGGGAGAGCCCGCAACACCACTGTGGCTATGCATTAGGGTGAAAACTGCGAGCATCGGTGGGAACTAGAGAACCATGGGTGGTACTACGCTGAATTCAGTGTAGCATTGCACCCAAACCTTACTGGGTGTAGAACAGTTCTCTACAGCAGACAACTTTGCAGAGCCCTTGGCGGGATTCGAACCTCGAACCTCTCGATACGAAGTCGAACACGCTGACCACTGCTCTATCCCATTCCCGTGTAGACTGAATGACATCTTCCATAGGCGAAGTTGTAAGATAGAGCAATGATTTGATCAAGTGGAGAAGAAATTTTCAAGTTCATATTCTTGTTGGAACAATCGTTGAACTCACAGTATCTGCCATCCGTTAAAAGTTATTCAGAAAACAGAAATTCAACTTTTATTACACTATGACGCATTTGGATCCTTATACCATTTCATTGGGTGCGACCTACAGTTGGATGACATGAGTTACCCGTAGTGGAAAGCATCACTTGAAGTGCACTCTTTAAAACTTTTTATCTATCGGGAATGACATTTAAAAATGCAACAAATATGTTTTAAAAAGTTATCCTACATTATTATATTTAAAATTCCCTTTGAAACAAGATTCAATTCTTCGTACATCATATTTTGACGTGTCTTTCATGATCACCCCCCCCCCCCCCCCCCCCCAAAAAGGATAGTTGCTGTCAAGAGATGAATCTCTTTGATGATGTTCAAATCTTCATTCATTACAGATATATTTATAATATTTACATTTACACACTTGATGATGATATTCCACAGAATTACAGAAATTTTGCTTTTCGACATCTTTTAATAAATTCATCCTGTGCTAATACATTGTGGAAAAGACAGTTTGGTAACGAAATTCCAATAAACCCGTTTTGTTAAAAACCTCACGTCTGTAAATGAAGACAGGTTCTCATCAGTGACTTTATTAACAGAATAAATGTCTCTTTGATTTAGTCTTCTCTTGTTTCACCCTCTAAGCTTAACTTTGAGTGACTTATTACAACGAAGTGTCTCTAAAGTGAAAATATAGGATAATTGGCATGTGACTGCTCATATGACCTCCAAATATAAAATAAATTGAAACTCTGCGAATTTTACGTTTCCTGTTTCCTGTTACGTTTCATATAGGTGACCTAATGAATAACAAGGTTATTGTTTATGAACCAATGAAAGCACAGAAATCTTCGTTTGACTCACGATTTCCCCATGTTTTGATATGAGTATATCCATTCCATAGAGCGATTTTGCGGGCGTTTCACCCCAACTGATCTCAGTCCCATGCCCATTCTGAACATTGGTTAAGCGTGATCTTAGGGTTAGGATAGATTAGTACACGGGTACCCGGGTTGAAGTAGATACCTTGTATCAGAATTCACTGACCATGAAAGCTGCCAACAGGCAGTGGTGTGTTAACATGAGCATGTCTTGCTTTGTCGGTATAAACATAAATATATCATAAATCATATCACAATCATATATAAGGCCATTTATTTTGTTGGTTTAAGGAATCTACCATGATTTTGATCAATTTGGAATAAACGCTTTCATAATCCCTCCCAAATAATAATGCTGCCAAATGAAAACTTTGCCAGTTTTACCATCAAACTAAAATATAAATCAGCAATTATCATCGTCTTAATACTGTACCAGATCTTATCACTTGAACATTTTCCATTTTCACATTTTAATGTTTTTGCCTGCTGCCTTTTAGACATTTTGCTCCAAAAATCCATAAACCAAGTGATCAATTTGGCTTGGCCAAATAAAGAAAAAAATAATAAATTTAACACCAATATGATGGACAGCATGAACATGAAATATTCAGTTCATGTTGTCAGATATGATAAGAAAACCCTTTTAACTGATGTAATAGATAGTCAAGTGTTCTCTTTTAATCTTTCGTGACGAAAATATTTCAGTTATCTCTGATAGTATTTATAATATGACATTTCCTACAGGAACGGTATTTCAACGGCACTGTTGATGTTTTGACCAGTGGGAACTGTTACGTAAGTATTAAATTTGAAAACTATAACATACATGCATGGATATATCTCTAAGCACATATAAACAAACTTACATTGATAACTTTGTAAGAAACATTTATTTTGAATGTCAATGAAAGTTTATTATTTCAATACATGTTATTGATACAGGAAAATTACAAAAATCATTTGACAAACATTAATTTATTACGGTATGTTTGGTAGTATAAACCTATCTCAAAACGTTGATTTGTTACTGTAACCATTAACGTACATTGTGTTCGGAATAATTACGAAATTTATTTGACACAAATTACTTCTTTTTTGCTCCGAAATGATTTACTTCTGTCAGAATGAAGTCAAACAGACATTTACAATGTAGTTGATACTTCATAAAAGTGTCCATGAAAACATTCATGTTTCTAACTTAATCACGAGTGTCCTGCGAACATGGAAATGGATTAATTGCACGTTGTAAACTGAAGGCCGTTCAACTTGGCATTCAACACGTCAGTCTCCATAAATCAGAGGGGGAGACGACACTTCTGTGTAATTTTTTTCTTAAAAGGTCAAAATCTCCTTCTCCCGTCGTCCTAGAAACATCCTTGACCTTTGACATTACCATAAACAGGATTGACAATTGACAAGTAACAAGATGAAAGTTGTTGTCAGGTATTGCATAATGTAAGGTGTAAGCATTTAAGCTATTTGTTAATTAAAACATATTTTTGTTCAATAATAATTATTTAGATGATGTCCACTTTGAACAACTAATTTATTCATATGATATTAGAATATCGATATTAAGAGACGATTTCCGAAGTTATTTTATTGAGGTAAATACACAAAAATCTACGTACAACATAAACTTGCTAACCGCCGTAGAAGCCTATAGAAGAACAATGACGTCATAGGATTATCATTACGTCATGGTCCCTTCGGAAAATGATATTCTGCTTAAGCACATCGTATGAACAACGGTTACTCATAGATCCTAACAAAAAAATTATAATTGAACATTTCGTTTTACTTTCATTAATGAGGTCCGTTTATATGTCATGATGTCATAATACCCACCATTTATAAAAGCTTTAATGACATCGCATTACAAGGATTGTCAACATCATCCCTGAAAAGAAAGCTATAAAAGTAATTTCAAATACCATTGTCAATATTTTCCTCTTATGCCAGAAAGACAGAAGAAAACTGACAGAAGTCTATTTCGTAATCTCGGCCTCTTGGCCTATAAAACAGTTACAAACAATAACAGATCATGCACCAGTGGTTATAATTTGTATTGTGAAATTACTCTGAAAACATAATGCAGGAACAGTGCTATGCGGTAATTAACTTGCGGGTTTTTGGATTGTAAAATTAATGTTATTTTCCTCTTATGAGATATATAAGATATATTATGTCAAGCAGCAATGGAATGTATTTCAAAGTCTTCTGTCCCTCCGAATTACTTTCATTCTACCAATGTTAAGGCTTTCAAGTAACAGAATGTACTCTTAATAATGAAGTCACAATGTCCACTATTAATGTCTGTAATGAACATATTTCTCGCTTTGAATAATCACGTGTGACTGTAACAATTCTCCTGGAATTCTGAAAGAGAAATTTATATCATATTTAAAATGAGACATCCTTTAAAAGAGAATATTTTTCTTCCTTTAATGTTCACTTTATATACAGAGTAACAGTTCATGTATATGAATTTAAATTTAAGTGTTAAAGCATTTAAGTCCCATTTGGGTTCTGAATATGTTTTTAAAATAAACCATCATGATAGATTTTTGAATATTCTAATGAATATGGAAAAGTCAATACCAACATTGATATTTGTATGAAATATTGATACTCCAGTCTAGAGCCTCAGTGCATTGAGTTTAAAGGGGCAGTAGCACGTTTTTTCGCTGAAATAAGTCGATGAAATGTATTTGAAAATAAATGTCACCAATAGTACAACACCCTTCTCTCTTCAGAAAATCAAGTTAAAAAATGAGTGTACATGGTTCCGTAAGGTCATGGGAATAGTTTTGTTCTTCGAAAATAATAAATTGTGTTCACAATAAAATGGCCGCCATGCAATTTTTGCTTTATATGCAGCACAGTTATTACCACTACGGATAATTGGTCTATGTAATAAGATGATTTAGCCTCCAAAATAAATGTAAATAACATAAACTATCATTATAAATGGGAAATTTTCAAAAATAAAATTTTCAAAAAACGTGCTATTGCTCCTTTAAGACTTGATATATTTGAGGGGATGAGTTACGATTAGTGCAGCATGGTTTGGGATTTTGTTAAATCAATCAATCTGTTGTCCAGATATTCCACAGAGAAGGCCATTGCAATTGACTTCTTGAAAATATCAGTGGTCTTAAAGGGGCATTAGCACGTTTTTTTTACAAATTTTAGTTTTTCAAATTTTCCAGTTATAATGATAGTTTATGTCATTCATATTTACTTAAGAGGTTAAAACAACTTATTACAAAAAACAATTATCCGTAGAGGTAATAACGGTGTTGCGTGGCGGCCATTTTAGTGTGAACACTTTTTATTATTTCGAATTTCAAAAACGAGTTCCATGGCTTTACTGAATCATGTACGCTCATTTCAAAGGGAGAAGGGTCTTTAACTTTTGGTCACATTATCTTTCAAATACATCCCATTTACGTACTATTGCCCCTTTAAAAGGAGAAAAATCAAAATAATTAACAATACGTCAGCATTTCCAATGTATATTCTATTGATAGTACATACATTAAATACTGTCATCCAAGATTTGATATAGTTGGGACATGTTTCCATTTTTACATTGGCTTGTGATTGACTTTATGAAAGAATGTCCAAACTTGGAATCGTCAGCATCATGTCTGAGACATGTCTCAACAATTCTTGGTCGGAGCCAATAGATAGAGTGTTCACGACGAAAACTTGAAATCAAATACAAACTTAGAATCGACCTTCACTTTCGTGAAATCTACAAATAAAATCAAATGATTGATTATTTGTGCAATCATCAATTATTTCAACTTATTGTCCAAGGTGCAATTAAAAGCTTTATAATGATGATATTAAAAGTGTAATTTGCGGAAATATCTAAATCACGTTCTGATACATGTCAACCGATCACAATATTTGTTTTTTGAAGCTAAATATCGTGATGACAGAGGCGATTTTCATTTATTGAAGTTCAGCAACAACGATGCGGTTCAATACTAGATGGGTGACCAGCCCCATATCTAGTTGATCAGAGACTACAAAGGCCGATTTCCTGCCCGGTACTCTAGCATTACTTATGAATCTTTTACATTTTTACTTACAAGTAATACTGGGAACGTGGTTTGGAATATTAATTACTACATTACATACTGAATATCATGTATAGATGAATATGCTTATGTGATCCTGACTTAACTACGAATATACCTTTCATTGATAAGATTTTTCATTTTTAAAGGAAAGGTTAAATTGCCGAAACTTACAAATTATTGCTAAATCTGTTTAAACATTTAAGGCTAACACTCACCATGATGTCTAGATGACAAGTGGCGAAAATTCTTTTAAATAATTATGTTAAGAATAAACGAACATTCATCTAATGTCTGTCATCTAATAAAACATATAAACGTCACTGAAAATGCCCATGGTGAAGTCATCCTTTACAAATCTAGTTAATATCACTTTAAAGGACATGCAGTCAAAGGAATTTGAATTTATACAACATGTGAGTCACTCTTGACTTTATCTGTCGTAGCAAAGTCTTTGAAATGAAACCTTTATAATGTCACATGTCTGACCTTGCTTCCAGACTGACATTATCACTCAACACAACTATGCAGATTACATATCTTGGGTCAGAATATGGAATGGTTCTACACAAATGTCAAAACCTGACAGAAATTAAATCTTGTAAACCCAATGGATTAGCAAAAATCTAAATCTGCTTAAAGTGCATCGGACATGATATAGTAACGAATCCGAAATATGTTATTCGATGACTGAAAATCAGTTTTAACACTTCATCAAATCTTCATGTATCAGCACTAGTTGAGTGCAACAGGAAGAAAGTATCGTTAATACATATTGTATCATCATAAATGTTAATTATTAATAGTGTATTAGTGAAAAATTAAAACTCGTTCATTCACATAGAAATTATTACAACTCTTTTATTCTGATATAATCCTTATCTTATAACTGACAAAGCTTATCTTTGATTAAATGTTTCCGAGATTTTGGTACGAGATTACTTTTATCGAAAAATCACATTCGCCATTCTTCACTGCCATATGCCGTTACATTAATAATTGGTTAGATATGAGTGTTTTCAAATTGTATATTATCAAAATATATCGCCTAAGACTAAACTCATGGACAAACGAAATTGTAGGTCATAGATAAGTAAATGAATTGAGAAACAACAAACGATTTGATGGATGTAATCAAATAAATAAGTAGCAAATTAATTTGCGCTCCGCTGTGTGTCCATATCATGCCATGACTGCAACAACTTACATGTGATATCAACAATCAAATATTCAAGGGGTAAATATCAAAGTCACAAATATATTCCTTTGACAAACTTCGCACACACAAGGCCCTTATGTATATTCCAGGAAAGAAGCCAATGTCAGTAGCGTGTGTGACCACAAATAGCGTCTCATCGATGATCTAAAGCGCTTAAGACGTCATTTTGCAGTTGCTGATGTTCGTCCCTCAGTGCAACTATCAACTGTTGTCTTGCCTGCGGAAGGGGATGGCGACCACGAATTTGTCTTCCCAGATGCTCCAACAAATGTTTGATTGGATGCATATCTGCTCATTAAGAAGAAGGGTACCAGAGGGTAGACAATTAACGTTTTTGGTTAAGAAAGTGACTCTCAAGTCGATATTGTTGAGTTAGGCACACGCAGCGGAAGGGTAAACAGAAGCGTATTCCTCCTGCAAACAAGTGCCTGTGGTCAGTCCTTCGGCCGATGCGACGCCCAGACGCTATTTGACGTAACGAAGAGGTTTTCAAGGTGTCTTAACCATTTTTGCTGATGTTTGTAACACGTGAAGACTCACTCTATGACATGTCTTGTAGTGGATCCGTCTGTGTGTATCGTTGAAGGATCCTTACCGTCGTGACGTAGAACAACATGTTCTTGCAATTCTGACGTCTGTCGCTCCCATGTCGGACATCTCTCTAGTTTTGTGTCAATCAGGGCAAACGTTTGATGTTTTTTCAGTAGATATGCCATGACAGAACCTCACCATCGCATTTATATCAGACATTTGTACATAAGTGTGTGCTAAGAGGAAGAAACCTCCCTTTCGTATTTGTGACGTCACAATCTCAACACACGACTGATTTGCATATTCACGTTCTGTTTCGCTTCTCTCAAGTTAGGGCAACGTTATCAGAATAGTTGATTCTCATAAACTTGTCAATGACTGCGGATATATAATTTTCCGGACCAAAACATTATTTTTCCAATGAGTTTATTTCTTTATTTTAAAGAATGATATGCTAATTGTTCTACGTCCTTAGTAATTAAAACCTAGAAGAGTTTAGAATTGGTCCTCAGCGGGGTCCAATTGCACAAAGAGTTACAATAATTTTTATCTCACTTAGGTAACCTTAGTTCAATGCTAAAAATGGCACTTAGGCAAACTTTAGGGTTAATGTTGTTTTGTGCAACGACACCCTGGATAAGGAAAGAGCCAAGTATTAGAAATAAACTAGAGGTGTTTCGAGAATACAGACCCAATACCGGTTTGACACATCGAAGATTCTGAATATATCTTTGGTACAATGACACTTAATGGGTTTTCAACTTCTTTATTGTAGCAATTTTGACTTTGTGGTATAAAACCTTACCTTTCTTGACATATGGGATTTACAAAATAAAGCAATAAATATACAAACATTATGCTGTGGACGAACATGAAGTTCATAAATCCACAGTTCATCTTTCTGTAATAGGACTGAGAGAATATTTTTATTAATGATTTAATCATGTTAGCAGTCCTACATTTTTTGTGTGACAGAGCCAATGTCAATCCTGGAAACTTAGGACATTAATTCAGCTAACACAAGGTTGACAAGATGTTTCAAAGGTCACTGTCTCGTGTAACCTGAAGCGTCCTTGACCTTTATGTGTGAGAGCGAATAACAAGAACTGGTATAATAAAATGTAATCATAAGTGAAATTGTATTTTTCCAAGGCCGTAGACAGACAGACAGACAGTCAGACAGACAGACAGTAAGTCTTAAATATAGCACGTGTTTTCGTTATCAAGTTTCATTTTATTCAGTTATATTTGAATTAGGTCCGGTATTTGAAAGAGGTATACTTGAATTGATATAACAGATGTTAAAAGTGGGTTGTTAAGCAGATATCTATGATCCGAAACCTTACCAGTTATGAATTTATTAAGGGGTTCTTCTCTTTACTAAATTAATTTCGTAATTTATCTTGGAGTGAATCGACTTTTATTGACACGTAATCTCATTTCAAAGCCATGGTGAAAGTTCATTTCTTATATCGTGATGTAGCACCTCAGCTAATACAAAACTAACAAAGAAATGTTTCCTGGAAATTTTTAAAACGTTTTTATAACAAAAATAGAAACTTCAGAAACCAACGTTTTAAATTGTTTTGTTCCCAAAATTTACACGATCAATGAACATAAATATACATATTATCTTCTATAAAGCATATACATACAGAGTTGAAGAATATTTATTTGACTAATGTAAATACTAAAGTAACTTCAATTTATTATTGAATTTTTCAATTTCATTGTTTCTTCTAGAAATACATTTTTCAACAAGAAATATTTCTTCCAATATTTTTCTGTAATTGTTATCATTAAATTAAATCATTATATCAAATATTACATACATTGATATAATTTGGCAGAGACAGTATAGGAAGAAAGGATTCTTGTCCTTATAACATTTTTTTCAAAATCAGGTGAGATCTTAAAAAAATAATTTCAGTGTAATAATGCCCCTGTTATTCTGTTTTTTAAGTTCATCTCATTAAAAGACATAAAGCCAAGTTCGTCACATAAATCGCTTATGGTCAACAGATCCCCTATCAGCCCTGTGCCTAATAACATGTTACTGTAAGAGTGGTGTTTATAATCATGATTCTGCAGGACTGTCAACTATTGTGAATCGCTCTACACGAACTGTTGACAATAATTGGTCCATACTTGAAGAATATCATTCTAAAAGCGTTATTCAATAATTAAAATATTGGTTGCATTTACTCAACATATGCAAATACCATTAAAAGGAGAATTACATAGAGTACATTGGATACTTAATGTGTTTCATGAAAATATCACTCTCTTTGAAATTGTCTTTTGAATAACATATTATTTAAGAAATGTCACAATTTCACAAGTCATACATTCGTTACAGAACATTTCTCTATAAATAAATCATTTTTAGATTAAAAGTTTGGAATATATCCCGACCAAGATCGTTATCCTGGGCGTTATACCATCTCCTGTCCATGTTGAAGCTTACCACTGTGTCACATTAACTACATAAATGCCAGCATAACGAATTACGTTATTGTGTTATCGTCTGTTGTTCCTTTTCTTGAGTGATATATATTACATAGGTCTAGACTTTTAACACTTGGGTATGAGAAACTAGGATTAAAAACGATGTACTTTAATCGAAAGGACAAAGGTAAATGCTCTGCAACGATACCCAAACTAGGATTAAAAAGAGGTGTACTTTATTAGTAAAGACAAAGGTAAATTCTTTGCAATGATACCCCAAACTAGGATTAAAAAGAGGTGTACTTTATTAGTAAAGACAAAGGTAAATGCTCTGCAACGATACCCAAACTAGGATTAAAAAGAGGTGTACTTTATTAGTAAAGACAAAGGTAAATGCTCTGCAATGATACCCCAAACTAGGATTAAAAAGAGGTGTACTTTATTAGTAAAGACAAAGGTAAATGCTCTGCAATGATACCCCAAACTAGGATTAAAAAGAGGTTTACTTTATTAGTAAAGACAAAGGTAAATGCTCTGCAATGATACCCCAAACTAGAATTAAATAGAGGTGTACTTTATTAGTAAAGACAAAGGTAAATGCTCTGCAATGATACCCCAAACTAGAATTAAATAGAGGTGTACTTTATTAGTAAAGACAAAGGTAAATGCTCTGCAATGATACCCCCAAACTAGGATTAAAAAGAGGTGTACTTTATAAGTAAAGACAAAGGTAAATGCTCTGCAATGATACCCCAAACTAGGATTAAAAAGAGGTGTACTTTATTAGTAAAGACAAAGGTAAATGCTCTGCAATGATACCCCAAACTAGAATTAAAAAGAGGTGTACTTTATTAGTAAAGACAAAGGTAAATGCTCTGCAATGATACCCCAAACTAGAATTAAATAGAGGTGTACTTTATTAGTAAAGACAAAGGTAAATGCTCTGCAATGATACCCCAAACTAGAATTAAATAGAGGTGTACTTTATTAGTAAAGACAATGGTAAATGCTCTGCAATGATACCCCAAACTAGAATTAAATAGAGGTGTACTTTATTAGTAAAGACAAAGGTAAATGCTCTGCAATGATACCCCAAACTAGAATTAAATAGAGGTGTACTTTATAAGTAAAGACAAGTAAAGAACAATTGAGTATGTTAGTGTGTTTAGAAAACATATTTTATCAACAAATACATGTATAAAGGAGATCAGTCGCCTGAAAACATTCTTCATGTACAACATATAAAGATAATAAATTTCGCCTAAAACTTCCATCTACAGCATGACGTATCAGAAATATGTTCACATCATAACACGCGATTTATGACGAGAACACAGTAACACGGATTCTCGAGGCTACTGGACTGACAGCCGCAGAGAGGAAACGTCGAAAGATCGTGCACAATGACCAAAGATTATTAGATGAATATAGGAATTGCAATAGATCAATATTGTTAAACGTATTTGTTCTCTTGTGCCATCGTCCTCTACTGTGTAGGAGTCGACCACCAATTTTCAGACGGGAACACGATAGACTCGATCTTTTTGTGATAATGGGAAAAACTTTTACTTATTTATGGGATTTCTTCGCTTATATAGAGTGCGTATTATCCAGTATGTTCAAAATAATGAGAAATAATCTTGAAAGCGGCGTTAAACACCAACTCACCTCACCTCACCTCAAAATAATGACGAACAAGGATCAATGTGCCCTTTTAATATGTGATATGCCAATATCTGCTCATCATACATGAACATAAATATGAATACATGATACATGAATATTGATAACTACTTTTTAAAATGTGTATTTGCTCTGTATTTAATGGCAACATAAAGAGGGAAATCTACATGTAAGTGCATACACAATGTATATTGAAATATATAATCCATGTGTGTAATTTAACAAATACAACAATAATTTCTAATCGTTGGCAATGTTATTCTAGAAATTAATTTAATTCATATACGTCGGGTATTAAATAACAACACCAATAGATAAAAACATACCAAGTCCTGAAAACGATTTCAACAAATATAAATGAAACAATAAATTTAAGATCACTTAAAAATTCACAGGTATGCAGTTGAAAAATGTCCCATGTCCATAAAGTATGTTCTTATTGTTCACTTAGCATTCATAACATCGTCCATGAGCTTAATTTCTCGTTGTATTCTAACAGGTGCCTCGAAAGCTTCAGAAATGAAAGTGATCTCTATTTAAAGTGTCTGAGCTTTTATACGCCTAGAAGCCATAAAAACATAGCCTGAGAGTTGATTCCTTGAGTTGCAGGGTAATTCGTCAGATGAGTGACAGGCAACCCTCCCAGTCAGGTAATACCTGACATTTATATACCTGTTGTACAGGTACGCACACACCTGCTTGTAGCCGTGACATGATAGTGAACATTTACTTTGACAGTGGAGGTGAGGTAGGGGTTTCAAGAAAGTAATCATTATTGGGTCCTCACTTGTAAACTTTGTCTGGATGATTTCTTCAGAACCATTTGATTTCCACAATGAGCAATATAATAATAATGAGGATACTTATATCGCGCTGAACTCCACAACACAAAGGGCCATGCTCAAAGCGCTACACACATTATAACCCTGGTATAAGGACCAACATCGTTCCTTTTTCATTCTCAACTCCCTTTGGAGTATGCAACCTGGGCTACCAATTAAGGCGCTCGAAGGTTATATGTCACATTGCCAGCACTTCCAAATCAGTTACTCAATTGACCTGCGAACAGAGGCACATTTCGAATAAAGTCCCTTGCCCAAGGTGACACCACGAGCCTCTCAACTCATGTCTCAGTGTGGGGCAGGGAATCAACCTTCAAACTCTCAGTTTTTATTCAGCAATGAGGCAGGTAACCCACCCATCCAGCGAGTCACGCCCGTTGTTGCTGAACTTAACTGATAGCGGTCGACTGAGCTATGCACAGGACCACGTGCCACCACGTATATACAGATATTTTCAAAACAATTCATTAGGAAGCAATGCATTTTGGAACATAGGTGTATTTCAATCTGATATGTACTTGTTATAATGTTGTGATTTTGTTTCGTTTTGTTCTGTGTCCAACAGATTTCTCAGCTTTGGTTTTAAGACCATGAAACGTTTTAATACCAATAAGTACACACAATATACATGTATACACCGTCCCCTCATACATGCACATAAATACACATTTGTGATAAGTGCACATTATTCAAGCATGAATGGCCATACAGTACAACATCATTATAGAGAAGTATGATAAAACATTATCTTAAGCCCTGTTTATACGGCGAGCGTTTGCATATGAGTAAAGCATTACACATATGCAAATTTGCTCATATGAGCAAAATTCGCCGAATGGACGCATTTGCACCTCTGTATATTTTACTACCGTAAGCAAATTTTTCACTACCGTAAGTAAATTTGCACCTAGTCAGGGGCAGGTGCAAATGTTTACTACCGTGAGTAAATATGGTATTTTCACTTTTCTATTAAAAGTTCGTCGTATACAGACATAGTGACTTCACACAGGTTGGGAAAATATATTAGAGAACTTTAGACACTCTTAATACTGTTTTTAAAATTCTCTATATTGGATAATCTCCTTCTTGCACGCGATGACCTTCAAAATCCATCTGACTATCCGATTTTCATTATATAATTAGGGCGATATAGTCAAAACAATGTTGAAAAATATAAAGTAATGTCATTTATTTAGTTTACATCTAATAAATATTAATTGGCATGTTTTAGGAATTCTCTATTCATATATTAAAAGAGTCGGAAGCCCATTTGCTTAGTCAGAAATTAAATGCATATGAACGCAAAGTAAATATACTTTTACTCACGTGTGTATATTACTACCATAAGCAATATTGCATATGTGCAAAGTTCGCCGTATAAACATTTATTCCCCTTGATAATACATGTACATGAAACAATTTTTGTAGCGTGTATAAGTGTATATATGCGCATTTTCAAAAGAACAGCCAAGTCACGTGACGCGCCGAGAGCAAAGTGCCCTAAACCGGAAAATGTTATGCGACAAACAGGGGAAAAATCTCTTTGAAAAATGATATATTGAGGAAATAAGACGGTTAATGTTTGATGTTTCCCGGTATGTTAAGATATGTGGAGAGACTGGTATACAATGAAAGGTAAAAGCTTCTGAGAGCAGTTTCTAGTTTATTTCTATCTAACTTCCTCCCGGGGAAGAAGCACTCAAATCCATCGAAATGTTAACGATTGTCAAAATCGAACATGGTTTATATTATTTAATGATCTCCCCAATCTGTTCAAACTGTACACACTTTTTTATGTAAAGAAATATAAACTTGTTTTTTGTTCTTCTTTCGATATACCTATCAGTACGTAGATGTTATCAGAAAGTTAGTTATATTAGAATGTAGTTCTCAGCAATATCAGAACCTCAGTTCTATCAGGGCATAGTTCTAACAGAAGGTCATAACTTAGTTCTAACAAAAGATCATAACTTAGCTCTAACAGAAGGTCATAACTCAGTTCTAACAGAAGGTCATAACTTAGCTCTAACAGAAGGTCATAACGTAGCTCTAACATAAGGTCATTAATTAGTTCTAACAGAAGGTCATAACTTAGCTCTAACAGAAGGTCATAACTTAGTTCTAACAGAAGGTCATAACTTAGTTCTAACAGAAGGTCATAACTTAGTTCTAACAGAAGGTCATAACTTAGGTCTAACAGAAGGTCATAACATAGTTCTAACAGAAGGTCATAACTTAGCTCTAACAGAAGGTCATAACGTAGCTCTAACAGAAGGTCATAACTTAGTTCTAACAGAAGGTCATAACTTAGTTCTAATAGAAGGTCATTACAAGCTCTAACAGAAGGTCATAACATAGTTCTAACAGAAGGTCATAACGTAGCTCTAACAGAAGGTCATAACCTAGCTCTAACAGAAGGTCATAACTTAGCTCTAAGACAAGGTCATAACTTAGTTCTAACAGAAGGTCATAACTTAGCTCTAAGATAAGGTCATAACTTAGTTCTAACAGAAGGTCATAACTTAGCTCTAACAGAAGGTCATTACGCAGCTCTAACAGAAGGTCATAACGTAGCTCTAACAGAAGGTCATAACTTAGCTCTAACAGAAGGTCATAACTTAGCTCTAACAGAAGGTCATAACTTAGTTCTAACAGAAGGTCATTACTTAGCTCTAACAGAAGGTCATAACTTAGTTCTAACAGAAGGTCATAACGTAGCTCCAACAGAAGGTCATAACGTAGCTCTAACAGAAGGTCATAATGTAGCCCTAACAGAAGGTCATAACTTAGTTCTAACAGAAGGTCATTACTTAGCTCTAACAGAAGGTCATTACGCAGCTCTAACAGAAGGTCATAACGTAGTTCTAACAGAAGGTCATTACTTAGCTCTAACAGAAGGTCATAACTTAGTTCTTACAGAAGGTCATAACGTAGCTCCAACAGAAGGTCATAACGTAGCTCTAACAGAAGGTAATAAT
Organism: Gibbula magus; assembly: GCA_936450465.1. Classification (NCBI taxonomy): domain Eukaryota; kingdom Metazoa; phylum Mollusca; class Gastropoda; order Trochida; family Trochidae; genus Gibbula; species Gibbula magus. Next base: position 56,240,145 of record OW388292.1, on the reverse strand, counting down.
GTAGCCCTAACAGAAGGTCATAACTTAGCTCTAACAGAAGGTCATAACTTAGCTCTAACAGAAGGTCATAACTTAGTTCTAACAGACGGTCATTACTTAGCTCTAACAGAAGGTCATTACTTAGCTCTAACAGAAGGTCATAACTTAGCTCTAACAGAAGGTCATAACTTAGCTCTAACAGAAGGTCATAACTTAGTTCTAACAGAAGGTCATTACTTAGCTCTCACAGAAGGTCAGTACGCAGCTCTAACAGAAGGTCATAACGTAGTTCTAACAGAAGGTCATAACGTACCTCTAACAGAAGGTCATAACTTAGTTCTAACAGAAGGTCATAACGTAGCTCCAACAGAAGGTCATAACGTAGCTATAACAGAAGGTCATAACGTAGCCCAAACAGAAGGTCATAACTTAGCTCTAACAGAAGGTCATAACTTAGCTCTAACAGAAGGTCATAACGTCGCTCTAACAGAAGGTCATAACTTAGTTCTAACAGAAGGTCATAACTAAGTTCTAACAGAAGGTCATAACTTAGCTCTAACAGAAGGTCATAACGTCGCTCTAACAGAAGGTCATAACTTAGTTCTAACAGAAGGTCATAAATTAGCTCTAACAGAAGGTCATAACTTAGCTCTAACAGAAGGTCATAACGTTGCTCTAACAGAAGGTCATAACTAAGTTCTAACAGAAGGTAATAAATTAGCTCTAAAAGAAGATCAGAGCGTAGCTCTAACAGGAGGTCATAACGTAGATCTAACAGGCACAGAAGGTCATAACGTAGCTGTAACAGAAGGTAATAACGCCGCTCTAACAGAAGGTCATAACGCCGCTCTAACAGAAGGTCATAACGTAGCTCTAACAGAAGGTCATAGCGTAGCTCTGACAGAAGGTCATAACTTAGTTCTAACAGAAGGTCATAGCTTATCTCTAAGAGAAGGTCATAACTTAGTTCTAACAGAAGGTCATAACTTAGCTCTAAGAGAAGGTCATAACTTAGTTCTAACAGAAGGTCATAACTTAGCTCTAACAGAAGGTCATTACGCAGCTCTAACAGAAGGTCATAACGTAGCTCTAACAGAAGGTCATAACATAGTTCTAACAGAAGGTCATAACGTAGCTCTAACAGAAGGTCATAACCTAGCTCTAACAGAAGGTCATAACTTAGCTCTAAGACAAGGTCATAACTTAGTTCTAACAGAAGGTCATAACTTAGCTCTAAGAGAAGGTCATAACTTAGTTCTAACAGAAGGTCATAACTTAGCTCTAACAGAAGGTGATTACGCAGCTCTAACAGAAGGTCATAACGTAGCTCTAACAGAAGGTCATAACTTAGCTCTAACAGAAGGTCATAACTTAGCTCTAACAGAAGGTCATAACTTAGTTCTAACAGAAGGTCATTACTTAGCTCTAACAGAAGGTCATAACTTAGTTCTAACAGAAGGTCATAACGTAGCTCTAACAGAAGGTCATAACGTAGCTCTAACAGAAGGTCATAACATAGTTCTAACAGAAGGTCATAACGTAGCTCTAACAGAAGGTCATAACCTAGCTCTAACAGAAGGTCATAACTTAGCTCTAAGACAAGGTCATAACTTAGTTCTAACAGAAGGTCATAACTTAGCTCTAAGAGAAGGTCATAACTTAGTTCTAACAGAAGGTCATAACTTAGCTCTAACAGAAGGTGATTACGCAGCTCTAACAGAAGGTCATAACGTAGCTCTAACAGAAGGTCATAACTTAGCTCTAACAGAAGGTCATAACTTAGCTCTAACAGAAGGTCATAACTTAGTTCTAACAGAAGGTCATTACTTAGCTCTAACAGAAGGTCATAACTTAGTTCTAACAGAAGGTCATAACGTAGCTCCAACAGAAGGTCATAACGTAGCTCTAACAGAAGGTCATAATGTAGCCCTAACAGAAGGTCATAACTTAGTTCTAACAGAAGGTCATTACTTAGCTCTAACAGAAGGTCATTACGCAGCTCTAACAGAAGGTCATAACGTAGTTCTAACAGAAGGTCATTACTTAGCTCTAACAGAAGGTCATAACTTAGTTCTAACAGAAGGTCATAACGTAGCTCCAACAGAAGGTCATAACGTAGCTCTAACAGAAGGTCATAATGTAGCCCTAACAGAAGGTCATAACTTAGCTCTAACAGAAGGTCATAACTTAGCTCTAACAGAAGGTCATAACTTAGTTCTAACAGACGGTCATTACTTAGCTCTAACAGAAGGTCATTACTTAGCTCTAACAGAAGGTCATAACTTAGCTCTAACAGAAGGTCATAACTTAGCTCTAACAGAAGGTCATAACTTAGTTCTAACAGAAGGTCATTACTTAGCTCTAACAGAAGGTCATTACGCAGCTCTAACAGAAGGTCATAACGAAGCTCTAACAGAAGGTCATAACGTACCTCTAACAGAAGGTCATAACTTAGTTCTAACAGAAGGTCATAACGTAGCTCCAACAGAAGGTCATAACGTAGCTATAACAGAAGGTCATAACGTAGCCCAAACAGAAGGTCATAACTTAGCTCTAACAGAAGGTCATAACTTAGCTCTAACAGAAGGTCATAATGTCGCTCTAACAGAAGGTCATAACTTAGTTCTAACAGAAGGTCATAACTAAGTTCTAACAGAAGGTAATTACTTAGCTCTAACAGAAGGTCATAACTTAGCTCTAACAGAAGGTCATAACTTAGTTCTAACAGAAGGTCATAACTTAGCTCTAACAGAAGGTCATAACTTAGCTCTAACAGAAGGTCATAACGTCGCTCTAACAGAAGGTCATAACTTAGTTCTAACAGAAGGTCATAACTAAGTTCTAACAGAAGGTCATTACTTAGCTCTAACAGAAGGTCATAACTTAGCTCTAACAGAAGGTCATAACTTAGTTCTAACAGAAGGTCATAACTTAGCTCTAACAGAAGGTCATAACTTAGCTCTAACAGAAGGTCATAACGTCGCTCTAACAGAAGGTCATAACTTAGTTCTAACAGAAGGTCATAACTTAGCTCTAACAGAAGGTCATAACTTAGCTCTAACAGAAGGTCATAACTTAGTTCTAACAGAAGGTCATAACGTAGTTCTAACAGAAGGTAATAAATTAGCTCTAACAAGAGGTCATAACGTAGGTCTAACAGGCACAGAAGGTCATAACGTAGCTGTAACAGAAGGTAATAACGCCGCTCTAACAGAAGGTCATAACGCCGCTCTAACAGAAGGTCATAACGTAGCTCTAACAGAAGGTCATAGCGTAGCTCTGACAGAAGGTCATAACTTAGTTCTAACAGAAGGTCATAACTTATATCTAAGAGAAGGTCATAACTTAGTTCTAACAGAAGGTCATTACTTAGCTCTAAGAGAAGGTCATAACTTAGTTCTAACAGAAGGTCATAACGTAGCTCCAAAAGAAGGTCATAACGTAGCTCTAACAGAAGGTCATAACTTAGCTCTAACAGAAGGTCATAACGTAGTTCTAACAGAAGGTCATTACTTAGCTCTAACAGAAGATCATTACGCAGCTCTAACAGAAGGTCATAACGTAGTTCTGACAGAAGGTCATAACGTAGTTCTGACAGAAGGTCATAACATAGCTTTAACACAGGGTCATAACGCAGCTCAAACAGGTCATAACATAGTTCTTACAGAAGGTCATAACGTAGATCTAACAGAAGGTCATAACGCAGCTCTAACATAAGGTCATAACGTAGCTCTAACATAAGGTCATAGCGTAGCTCTGACAGAAGGTCATAACGTACCTTTAACAGAGGGTCATAACGCCGCTCTAACAGAAGGTCATAATATAGCTTTAACACAGGGTCATAACGCAGCTCAAACAGGACATAACATAGTTCTTACAGAAGGTCATAACGTAGATCTAACAGAAGGTCATAACGCAGCTCTAACAGAAAGTCATACCACACCTCTAACAGAAGGTCATAACGTAGCTCTAACATAAGGTCATAGCGTAGCTCTGACAGAAGGTCATAACGTACCTTTAACAGAGGGTCATAACGCAGCTCTAACGGAAGGTCATAACGTAGCTCTAACAGAAGGTCATAACGTAGCTCTGACAGAAGGTCATAACGAAGCTCTGACAGAAGGTCATAACGTAGCTCTGACAGGTCATAACGTAGCTCTAACAGAAGGTCATAACGTAGCCCTAACAGAAGGTCATAACGTAGCTCTGACAGAAGGTCATAACGTAGCTCTGACAGGTCATAACGTAGTTCTGACAGAAGGTCATAACGTAGCTTCAACAGAAGGTCATAACGCAGCTCTAACGGAAGGTCATAACGTAGCTCTAACAGAAGGTCATAACGTAGCTCTGACAGAAGGTCATAACGTAGCTCTGACAGAAGGTCATAACGTAGCTCTGTGAGTTCACATAACACCAATGAAGCTATTTCGGTTCTCCAGTTTACCAACTTCCTCTGCAAGGCATAATCGCATCAGTCTCGATTTCTGGCTAATTTAAGCCTTGCCGAATTTATTTAATGTTTCTGTGCTAGCGAATTTGGGTCCACTGTGCATTTTAGGTGTAGCGCTCCGCTAAACAGTGAGGAAAATGCTGCAAAGCTTAAATCAGCCAATGATGGAGTTATCTGGTACGAGTTATGCCGTGGAAGTTGCAATTCTTCATGCAGGCCAAAAACATTCATTGTAAAAAAACATATGGCAACATATATGTACCTCATGTACACAAACTAATATATGGCATATGTTTAAAGGCGCTGTAGCACGTTTTTGCAAATTATGTTTTTCAAGTTTGCCATTTATTTATAATCAAATTAGATACAATTTGTTGTAACGACTGGGGGTAAAAAATCTCATTACATGACCCGATAAGCTGTACTCATTGAAAACGGTTTTCCGAATTGGAAGAAAAATGTGCGACATGTACAGCGACAATTGTGTTAAACTCATCAGTGTGAGACGTAGATTTGTAGGTCTCTAGCGATTTTGAGGGTTCATTCAGGAGGATGGTTGACCATTCTATCATGGCGCCATAATTAAAACTCTACTCTGAGTGTGTAGGTATCGCTACATCAGTCAGATCACTTGAACACATTACAATGGCCACTGGAAGGAACAGGGTTTAACCGAACCATGTACATTCGTTTTAGAACCCTCGCATACTCTCAGTCGCCTTTAGTGTGACAGAGTTCTGAACTTCGACGTTTTATATCTTGTTGATCATTGAAACGATTAATGATTTTAGCCCGAAACAAAAACATGACAATAGTGTGTAATATACATAGATTTATTAAACAAATATCAAAGCAACGGTGTCACATATTGGTTCACTCAGACGACAAACACATGTTTTCAGTCAGACATTAGACTTACTCGAGACTCAAGGAAAGAATTAATTTCATTACAAAAGGTCTGAACAATTGCAAAATCAGGGGAGGAAGCATGTATGGTAATTGAGCGCCACATGTGGCTCCATGAAACGTTCATTCCATTCATCACAGGGACGTTAAAATCAACAAGCCTTTTCGATTCCGCAGAAGCTGTGAATATCCTGTAAGGGTTGTCTCCCTTGGCCTCTCGAATAATGGCTTCTGTTTGCTGAACTTTGACGTTTGACGTTGGGACATCTTTGTTAGTCAGAAGGATGAAGACCTCTCCAGATGTAATGGCGCGGTTCATAAAACTTGGGCAATCAGCATCTGAGTCCACCAGCTCCAAATAAAGGTTCCCCTTATCTCCCATCTGAAGATGTTTCAGGATGTCACGGCCAACGTCAGTCTGCTTGAGAAACATGGCGACAACCGCAGCTCGTTCTACACCACGAGGGCCGATAACAATTATCTTGGCAACTCGTTCGACTTCATCACACACTACTTTCGTTGTAAACCGACGCCTGATTGCCTTGAAAAGCTTGATCATTGTCACTGGATGCTTGTAGGAACTGTGACCGTGTTTAACAGTGTGTCGTTCAGTGTAGGTTTATGTATATTATACATAGACCTACACTGAACGACAAACTGTTAAGAATCTGTGCGTAAACAGCAGATGTAATTAACACAAAGAACACCAATGGTCGATGTACAGCGTAGAATCAGTGACGCACAGAAAAGCCTTTTTTTAATAAACTGAAGTACAAAAGAAAGTACACACCTCAGTTGGTGTTATCATATGTATGATTTTCAATTACAAATAACTTATGTTTTGACGTCTTACTCTAAAACTGAAAAGTGCAGCTATTTAGTCATCAGCCAAGGAATACTTCTACGAGTTTTTTCTCTTTAAAAAAAATGATATTTTGAGTTTATACATTTTTCAAAAATTATTTTCAACTTAACACAACTGTTCATCGACATATAAAGCATCTTCTTTGTGAAAATCAGTAAATGTGCCTCGTTCTGCACACATTTACAACATTTTAAACATGGTAGGGGTCATATTGTTGCAAAGTTCATTTCTTGCCCCTGTCTACATTAAACAAAGATTTCCTAACTAGAAATTAACAAGTCACCAATGTCATTCATTCAAACTACTGCAGTTATGTGTTAATGTATCATGATATAATCAAATGCATCTAAAAAAAATAATATTGAAATAATCGAAACCAACGGAGGTGTGTACTTTCTTTTGTACTTCAGTTTATTCCTTATCCGATACTGATCTTTTGATCAGCTTCAGTTAACTGTTGTGACAGTTTTTTTTTAATAACAAGGATGGTACATACGCACCCAGACGCACTCCGTCTATATCATATACAGTTCAGTGCGTCATTATTAAACTCTTTTACACATATTCTAAAACAAATATATTTAAGAATTCTGGTTACTGGATTACGATTTAAGAAACTGCCAATCTCATTTAAATCAGCTGGAACGTAAAACTCATACCTTGCTGCGTTTCTGATCTGAATACAGCACCATACAGTCAACCAGGACCGACTTTCGACATACGAAACACCATATTCACTGTCATTTCTAAGAAGAACTCTGATTGGCTGAAGTTATTGAAGACGAAAGGTCGCAGTGAAGCTCCCTGACATGATCCTTGCTTAGTAATTGAGGTACGAGTTCGATCTGATTTAAATGAGATTGAGTAACTGTATGCCGATATTCGATTCTATTGTCTTACCCGTCCATGTCTCAATGTCAACTGAGAGTCATTGGATGTGGCCAAGGGATAGGAAGGATACTAAAACTGATCATGGGCTAAATATGTACTGGTACAACCATGCATAACCTGTCAGTAATCGTATGATCAGATATGATCCTGTGTCTTTAGAGTCCGAAAAGCGGTCGGTGGAGTGGAATGTCTGGAAAGTGTCACTTTCCAACATTAAATTGAGCAGAACAGGAACATTAAATAAGATCGAAAGCATGGTGTATTTAGCGCTAAATCATTATGTTTGTAACAGGCCGTGATGGAATAATACTTTGTCAGTTGTATATATATATATATATATATATATATATATATATATATAGGTTTTGCACCGTGTCTTTCAGGAGAGAATGGGCGCTACTTCAGCGCTACTTCAGCGCTACATTGAGCAATCAATGAGCGATTATAAGCGCTCGCTGTTATGGAACGGAGCCCTGCCGGCGGTTCAACAAAATGAAGCGCTTCGTAGCGCTCATTGATCGCTCAATGTAGCGCTCAATGAGTCTTCTTCTCTCCTGAACGACACAGTGCAAATTCCTCGAAGTTTGCTCGCCTTGCTGCGTAGCGCTACATTGAGCAATCGCGTTCAAGAGAGGTTTAAAAGTAATGCTAATTGAGCGACTACTTTGAAACTTCTCTAGAACACGGTCCAAATGTATCAGCGCCATCAAGGATGTGCTTCAAACGTTGTGGTCATTGAGAAATAAGTTAAAGAATTAGACAGTTAAACATTTATACTAGTGTAACTTGCTATTTTCAAACCGTGTATAAGCCAGTGAACAAACGCATTTTGAAATGTTTTTCTTTAATATGCTTCCTATGCACATGTGCATACAATATATAGACATGAACATATCTTGAAGGATCGAACTCTTTAGTAAATAATGTTTGGATTTATTAGGATTGACGTTATGTTTGGTTTTTAAATATCTACTTAGCATTATACTGTAGATGGCGCATATAGGAAGAAAATGATGTTCATCTCCTGCTGCATGTAAACTTTCCAAAGTTAAAGACTCTGATTCGCTATAACATTTACCAACGTGCGATGAACATCTAAAACGTGCTAAACTTACCCCATAATTTTTATAAAAAAATAATCTGAAAGTGTGTGTATATTGTTAAACATTCACGTACAGTGTCTTCATGATTAAATGTCACATCCAAGCAACAGCCACGCCTGACCCCGGTATCACGAAGAGACTACAGACAAATGCTAGCTCAGCACAATTATTCTTCAGCCTCCGCCATTACTTTTCATCTCAAGTTCACCTTTTAACTAAGAATATATATATATATATATATATATTCTGTGACTTTCTTAAACTGCTTTGTTGCGTTAATAACGTTGCACAGCTGATATTCCAACCATGTTCCACACACACCATGTTGATGAGGTCCGCTGGCTGTCCTTAATGAAAAAACCCAAAAACACATACAGTTGGTTACGGGATACATATAGGTTGTTTCATGAAGTACATATATAATTATCCTTGTGATATTAATATTGAAATTTGGAATTTAATCACATTTTTGTTGCATCAATTCGTTGGTTTTACTGTTACATTAAATCTGAGCGCCAAGCAGGGAAACAACAAATCTAATCTTTTAACGCCTACTGTATGTACTGCTGAATTTAGAAATAGAAATCGAACGGAACAGCAATAAACTGAAATCAGTTTTTAAAAAGTGTACATCCCATTTTATAATTTTTATGAGAAAACACCTATTGCAGTAGTGGAATCCACATGATTGTTAGAGTGCCTGATTTGGATCCTTACAACGAAACACTAATCATGCAAATCAAATGTTATTATCGAAGCCACCCAGATTACAGAATCATCAGATACCCCAAGAAGAGGTTGTTGGTTCGAATCTAAATTATTACCAATTTAGAAAAATACTTGAATCGGAACTTTAATTACCAATTCCCAAAATAATCCCAATTTGTACTTTGTTTCATTTGTAATATTCTTATATCTGAATCACATTATATTCACTCTCTGTGATAATTATATTCTGAAAGGCTTCATTTGTCAATATATGAATATGAGAGTTGTTTTCATCAGTCACCTTGCAAGTACAGGACAGTTACCATGCCAACCAGGGGCGCAGTGACATGAAAGAGACACTGACCCCCGGCTAAATGACCTTGACCCCCGCCCTCAGTGCGGGGAATTGAGGTCAATTAAATCCTACGCTGCCGGTGTCAAAACGTTTTATTGCACCGTCATTGAATATTATTATATACGTCATTGAATAATATTATATATGCCATTGGTTTGTACTAAACCTTCGTTTTCATATTCTTTATTTAATATATGAACTATATTATTAATGGTTCTATGAAAAACAATTACTCACACGCTTAAGCTTTCTGACGTGGCTTCATTTGCATGTGTCACTTGAGTGCATAATTTCACGTGGATATATCAACACTATAGTATTTAGACAGTGTTATTTTGTCACAGTTCACCCTTTTCTGACAAGAGTTGAGGTAGTTGGCAGGTGACATGACTAGATTATATCTAGTTGCTTTGTTTCAAAATATACTCAGTGTTCTCATTTAGGTTACATGATGTAAAAAAAACTATAAAATACTTGCCATGTATGTATTGTGTGCCAATGAGACTCCATGAACGAATTTGGGTATATTCGAATTTAGTAGAATTTTTTTTACAAATGCAACTTTCACGTATTTATTATAACCGAAATGAGAACACTCAAACACTGTAACAATGTACCTATGCCAAGATCTCAAGACACAAGGAAAGAACTCTTTTGACTAAATTTCATTTTTCGGATATTTCCCTTTCTTTGGTATTTTAAAGTAAAAATGGAGAAATAGCAAATGCTTAAGGACACTATTGACAAAAAGACATCATGTAGTTACATGTTTTACTAAACAAATAATCGAAACTGACACGTTACGTTGTTTATATAACATTTCATTCCTATAACTATTAGTGGGTGTCAACCATTTTTACCATGAGTATATATTTTAAAATAAGAAATTGGTTATCATATTTTTTGATATTTTAATTATATCTGTTATTAATTTTGTTTTCTATAATTGAACTTAATCTAAATTAAAATTTTAAATTGATTTTATGTATCATATCTTAAAGTTTCATGTGTGATATTAAAATGAGGACATGTTTTTCAGAATTAAGGACTTTATGAATAGTATGATAAATATGTTAAGAAAGGTGTCATTATAGATCATATAATTACACAGCTGCCTATGTTCTATGCACTACATTATAATTGTTAAATAATAATCAAACATACCAAAACTTGGAGCCATTCGCTCTGTAGCTCATCGGGAATGTATGGTGTATTAATCTGAGGTTGAAGATTTAGTTAGAGTTATTGTTTAACACTGCAGAAGTAAGAATAATATATATGATACAAGATATATTATGCCATTTTAACTGCTGGAAAGGGTATGCATACACAAAATTTCAACATTCTACTTCTCATGCTGTTCGTTAATTTTAAGGAGAAAAAATAGAGCAAAAGGCGCTGTTGCCATCTTCCTTAAAAATAAATTGTTCTCCAGATAAACCACAATTTATTGATATAAAATTGAAAACAAACAATAATAAAACTGACCAATGTCAGTGCATGAGGTCATCATTCATGACAAATACAAAATAAAGAAAATTGATCACGTGGTCGTCTCAGCATCAACATTCCTGCAGTGATATAGAACAATTGCTCAAGGTTACCTATCCAATTCAACAATTAAGGATATTTCCCCCAAAACATGATACATGATACAAAACAGCACAATATTTGAATAAATCCCTTAATATATAAGTATGTCATGGAAACCATAACACCACGACACCCATCCAACTGACCCTACCCACCCACAATCGCTTTTACACTTTCTAACCTACCCACCACAAACACACAGTAAACGTCACCCCTGTTGTCATTGGCTAAAATTGATCTTAGGGCTAAGATCGGTTGGTGGAATGGTACCCTAGGTGTCGTTCCACTAACCAATCTTAGCTCAAGATCAATTTAAGCCAATGTTAAGTATGGGCTTACGGTTGATCTTAGGGCTAAGATCGGTTGGTGGAATGGTACCCTAGGTGTCGTTCCACTAACCAATCTTAGCTCAAGAACTATTTTAGCCAATGTTAAGTATGGGCTTACGATTGATCTTAGGGCTAAGATCGGTTGGTGGAATGGTACCCTAGGTGTCGTTCCACTAACCAATCTTAGCTCAATATCAATTTTAGCCAATGTTAAGGGATGGGCTTACGGTTGATCTTAGGGCTAAGATCGGTTGGTGGAATGGAATCCTGGACACCACTAACCGATCTTAGCCCTAAGATCAATCTGAGCCAATGGTATAAGACGGGCTTACGATTGATCAGAGGGTAAAGATCGGTTAGTGAAACGGTCCCCTGTTCCTAAGTCCTGGTTAACCAACCTCCCCCGCAAGTCATAATTCTCACCATCACTGGCTAATTCCAGTATTGTTGCATTTCCTTATGATGTATGTGCTAGCGTAGCAACGCTCTGTGTGAGTTCACAGTGACCGATGCTACACCAGAACAGAAACGTTAACGAAATACAGCAAGGCTTTGCTTAGCCAGTGATGGAGACTGGTTCGAGATATGACTTGAGGGGTAAGATGTGCTTTACCCGACTGTCAACCCTATATGAATCCAACAATCGTGAGATACCATACGAGAGCATGTTTACACGATACAATGACTGTATAATAAGCTAATAATCCGTGTAATTAGCATCGGCTTATTTATAAGACCCTTGGTAAAGCAAATGGGCAAGAAATAAGCAACGTGGCTCTGCCACGTACTACATTCAGGTAAAATATATATTCGATGATACCTGTGATGTAAGTGTATACCAAATTTTGTACATAGACACTAACTCTTCCTAACTCAAAATAATTTAAAGGTTACTTCGTTTAATTATAACAAATAACCCTCGCAATATTCGATTATTATCTTAATTTTTGGGAGCATCTAGCCGTGAAAGACAGTGAAGATTCGATGTAGTGTGTATTGAAGAGATACAAGATACAAGATACTTATTGTACAGAAAACACCCATTATGGGCAGTGTACAAAGAAGTTAACAAATGTTAATACATACATGTATTATAAGTCAAATATATACAAGAGCATTAATATATATCAGTGTGTGAGACAATTATATCAAACAATGCATATTATAGATTGTACAATAATTAACCAATGTGACTTAATCTCATTGAATACATGTCATAAAGTACTTTACAAGTGATAGAAGCATGATGACTCTTGGGGTTTATAATTGATGAGAGGAGCTCTTTCCTTGAGACCCCAACGAGACCAGTTGATGAAATTAGTTTCGAGCGGTAATGAATATATTTTGAAGAGGTTACGTGTATACATGTATGTACTCAAGCAGAATAGGAGGAAAGTGATTGTTAACGAGTAAACGAACTCAGCGTCCTTTTCAAGGTTATTTGTACTTATATAATCTTCTGTTTTGATGACCGGAAGTTTTTCCGTGTGTGATAACATTTTTATGGTTTAATTTGTGTAGTGTTATGAACCAGATGTGAGGTCATGCCACACTCGTTAACCAAAACAAGTCTGTCTAACAACATGGCAGATTTATTACATACAGTGTCATTGAGTTCATCTGCTGTTGAACCATACGTGTGTGTGACATCATTTAGAATATTCATTCACATGAATACACCCGATGACGTTTCTATTACTGCAACATAGTAGAAGAACATGTATCATCTGATAGTTTAATATTTTGTAGAAACCCATCTTGGAAAAGTATTATGCAAGTGAAATTAACATAAAACTAGATTCAGTTGAAAACGATTTCTTAAATTGCAATAGTATTGGATACTGAAGGTTATTAATTAAGGAACACATTGTGACATCCTGGGCTCCGTTCCATAAAAGCGAGCGCTTATAATCGCTCATTGATCGCTCAATGTAGCGCTCAATGTAGCGCATTCTCTCCTTAACGATACGGTGCGATTCCTTGAGGTTTGCTCGCTTTGCTACGTAGCACTACATTGAGCAATCGCGTTCAAGAGAGGTTTAAAAGTAATCGCTTTTAAACTTTTAAACCTCTCTTGAACATGACCCTTATGTTATTCAATGTTTAATCTATGTGAAGAACATAATTTACTCAAGCCTTATCAATAAAGATATTGTTAATTGTTTAATTGTCCTTCATGTTGTAATAGCGTTTGCAGCCATGGAGGCTATAATACATCCTGTCGGTCAAGATATTCAGAGACGAAAATAGGAAACATTTGTAGTTGTCTCTACATGTCTCATAGTAAGTCCGCCCACTCACCCGTCTCATATAGAGTTTGTTTTGTTTCGCCAATAATCTAAACGTCTAAAAAGATCCTGAAGCACGCTTTAATTTCCTCAGATACAACACATCGTATTTTTAAACGTCCAGTACATTTTATTATTTTAGCCTCATACCACAAACGATTACATCGATTATTAACTTGAAGATTAAGCCGCTACACTAACACAGGAAAGTAGAGGAAATGCGGCAAAGCTTAAATTAGCCAGTGATGGAGATTGGCGCGAGTGAGCGAAGTTATGATCACCCCGGTACATACATCACATATATAGAAACAGCATTGTACAGGACTTATACTTATCACAACAGTCGTCATCAGCGTGATTACGTACATATATTCAATTTTAAAAATGTGAGAAGATATAAATACGATAGAATGATGAAAAATGATATTTCTTATTGACATGTACTGTATTAACGCACACACATATTTTATGCATGTAACATGCACAGCGCTGATAACCGTTATAGAAAGGTCATATATATAACAAACACGTCTATGTGTAATTTGGTTCCTAAAATATTAACGTATAAGTCTATACATATACTAACAATTTCCTTAACTTCTGTTGTCATTACTGTTATTATATAAAAAAAAGAAGTTACGTTCTGTGTCACATATTGTGGATGACCGTCCACTTTACCACATCCACGCATTATTATTTGGTTAACGGACAGCAAGTTAACTTATACCATGTATATTAATTGTCAATTTTAACAATTTGTATTATTAACATTGTCAACAACTTAAATGTGCTTAAAACATATCATACATCACATGCCTAAAATTGTGGATAGGTATAAACTTACTAACACCTATACAGTGTACACCTAAATGTATCCATTGTTTACTATACACGTTACTATAACCTATATCCGTCACGTACTGAGCACACATCATTGTTATATCGAGGGCCTCCCATGACTGTTGGGTCGTTTACCTTGTACGAAAGTTGTATAACATAATGGCCACGATCTGATCATGCCACTGACCACCACGCAAGGGCAGTGACCACTCAACTCGACCGAGGGCAGTAAATACATGGAGATGCCCTGGCGTCTGTATAGTCTTTTGGGGATACTCTTCTCGAAAATGAGTTAATTGGCATTGCTATGCGTTTATGTAATGGTTAACTCACACTTTCCCAGGTATCTTCTGAATAGTGTGGTTAATGACAGATAACTGAGCCTCGTACCATATTTTGTTATGCGTTAAGAGGATAAACTGTGCTTTCTCTGTGACATGATGCATCTCTAGCTCTCATTGATCGATATTGTCACATGGCTACATGGTTACAGACAGCCTAACATAAACTCGTGTGCAAAAGAAACGTCCCCATACAAAATACAACACATTTCATTCCACGGCGATACATGCGCCTAATACATAGTTAGATCATGTCTTCAGAATCAACTACACCAAATATGAATTTACAAAACATTACTGTTCATATTTATGAGAAACACACGTTTTAAGTAATCGTCTTTTTGGAATCTCCTTGAGAAAAGAGCGTCAACAAGCTGTTGTTGGCGTGTTTTGTGACGTTCTACAGTAATAGTGACAACTTTACATTCAAAAAGTTTATTTAGCTCGACGGTGTCTACATTAATACCCGAATCAAATGGAAAAGAATGGGTAATAAAGAAAGTATTACACTCGAAAGAGTGCCATATGACTTTTACGAAACTCGTGCAAATTTATGTATAACCCTCACTCTCGTTCTGGCAATACAAAAACTCACGCTCGTTTCGTAAAAGTCATATGACACACTTCCTCGGGTAATAATGTCTATGTATGAACTTGTGTGAGTACTTCTCTACAAAACACGTGTCTATCAAATATATTCAAAATCTACTTTCTCCGAAAGCAGTTTTCCATTTGATACTTTTTTTAAATATCGGGAAGTTTTCTTTTGCACGTTGGTAAATTATTTTAAAAAATGTCTAGCGTTCTGTCTCTTCTTTCAAATGATGATGATGATGATGATGAGGAGGAGGAGGAGAATAATTATACCGCGCTCAAATCCACACCACTGAGGAACATGTTCAAAGCATACACACATTATTACCCTTGGCTCCGTTCCATAACAGCGAGCGCTTATAATCGCTCATTGATCGCTCAATGTAGCGCATTCTCTCCTGAACGACACACTGCGATTCCTCGAGGTTTGCTTGCTTTGATACGTAGCGCTACATTGAGCGATTACTTTGAAACCTCTCTTGAACATGGCCTTGGTGTAAGGATCAACAGTGTTCCTTTCCCCTCTCATCTCGCTGGGAGTATGAAACCTAGCTGACAATAAAGGCGCTTATAAAGGTAATCTCTCACATTTCCTTCACTTCCATACCAGGTACCCACTTGCACTGCTGGGTGAACAGAGACACGCTTTGAATAAAGTCACATGCCTCTGTGTATTCTGGCAGTTGCTTGTACTATTACCAAACAATTTGTTCATTTTTCTTTTTGCTCCAAATTCGTTGATAGTATTTTATTGATGCTGAATTTTGCACAAGTTATGTAATGCGTTATGAAAGATTGTTTACCTTATTACATGAAGGATAAAAAAATTTACAAAATAAAGTTAAAATTTAACAATTTCTTGATCTTTTTTATTGTGATCTTTCAGACAATTATCATTTTAAACAGTTGAGTTTGAATTGATAACAATGCTTAAAATTGGATTTTTACAGACGCAGGATTAATGTTCACCATTTCAAATTAACGATATTTCTTGTTAACTGTACTGAGCTGTATTTTTTTGATAGACAAACAAATCCAAGTACACACAGTGACGTTGTTGACGTTATCTGAACGTTATTGCTTATCAAACCAATCATGCTCTTGAACTGAAAGAATTTAAGACAGTAGATAAGCTATACGATAAGAAAGTTAACTATTTCTAAAAGATATATATTGACAGACAAGAAAAATACCGTTTCTCTATGAGAAAAGTATTCAACCAGACAAGAATCACACTTTGAGCACGTGACGTGACATCATATGACGTCATGGATGACCTGTAACTTATATGGTTCTTGCGTACTACGGTACTATATTGGAGTACTAGAACGGCGCTGTTTAGAGTATAGAATTTCAAAATGCTATTTTCCGCACGTCGGTGACAGACTGGACGTCACGACCCTTCTTCTGATAAGCAAATTCCTGACCTCTTGGAATCATGTTTCTAACAATGCGGTGCGCGTGATCATAATTTGGGTGACCTCATCTATTTGAAGACTTTGGAACCAAAGAGAATAGACAAAAAGTGACCAAGTTCTTCGCCATATGTTATTATAGCTTGTCTATGATTGTGTATTGCATTGGAAGTAAGTATGTTATTGCAAGCCCAATACTGAAAAAATAGAAGATAATGGTAAATGGTATTTTACACTAAGTTCATGGAAGTGCAGATCCATTGACAACTGATGATTCTGTTCACTTTGTGCGGCGCTTAAATAGAAACATGTATTATTTTTCTGTAACTATTACACAGTATAGCAGTTTTAATAATTCGCTAAATTACCAATCACTACATTATTTCACCCATAGCCTTCCATATGAATTATGAATTACACTAATCTAACACGTTGACAAGCTGAACTAAACTTGTACAATGTCATTCCTGATAATATATGATTTTTATTGTGCATTACAGTTGTAACTTGTGTGGCAAAATTTATTTGATCAAGCAGTTCCAAAACACATTTATCGCGAGTTGAAATCAAGTAACGTTGGTCACTTATTGGGATAGAGTCGCCCAACTGATTACCCAAAGGCGAAGAACGCGAGTTCGAATTCGCAGTCGATATGCTGGATATTTTTCATTTGAAAATCATTTCGAAACATGTTCATTTATTGAAAACGTCATGACAAAATAACAATTATGTTAACTGATTAAAAAATTTTGAAGGACTCATTTTGTGTCAATTTACCTTGAGAGTAAGTGTACACACTGTTCATCAATGCGCGCATATTGGAAGAAACCTTCAGATTTGTAAAAAAACATAGATGGTACAAAAGGAATGAAAAATGACATTGCATAATAAAGAAGTTATCATACTCGTATGTTTTTCGGATTGTAAATATCCTGCATTAAAAATTAATTAGGCCTATGTATTTAACTCGCAAAGTTATTTTTTTTATAATGACCATCATCCCCACAACAGATTCGAATGACAATCTCAATTAATGGAAAAAAGAGATTTTTTTAAAGGATTTAAAATATGATAGCATATGTAATGTAATATGACGTCCGAGGTGACCTGTAACCTACATAGTTCTTGTGTACTACGATACTAGTACGAGACGGTATTGTTTACAGTATAAAGTTCCGGGTCAAGATTGCTCGTCACGGCAATTCTTCTGAGGAACAAATCACTGTCCTATGGAATCAAGTTTCTGCACATGACCAGATTTGGCGCGACTCCCAAACACGTGAAGACGTGATGGAAGTTTGGATGATGATGGTACGCAAATTTAAAACTCCAATTCTTGCACTACAAATTCAAAAAAATAAACGTCACAATAAAAAAAAAACATTCTGAAGAATTGTTCAAATGTTTATCATACTAAATTAAACCATACACCAACATTAGTCTATTTCTCCTGACACATAACGAATGTATTAACACATTAAGTATTATATGATAGGTCATTTGCCAATTTTTTCACCAGTGCAGATAATTGGATCAAAATGAAGACTAAAATATAATCCCAGAAGTATTTTGTTTATTTTAATGAACTAAAGGCGTTCATGATTTTTGGTGAAGATTTAATCGTTGAAGTACCCATGTAGACTCAAGCAGAATGCTCGACTAGATGTAGAACTCAACTCGTCTGATAGGCAACCAAGGTGTACAATGAACGTTCAGTACATCCACAGTGTGTACACACTGTGAACAGGAACATATGACAACACTTTCGTGATTTGTAGTACTGTGTTGGTACGTGTACCATTATCTCCAATTCGTGTCTTAAAGGGACAGTAGGATCAAGGGCTCCTTTCACAAAGCAACCTTTACCAAATTTAACCTTAACTACCATTATTTAGCGTTGCGCTAAGGTTACCTTTGTGATTTATTATCACCTAAGTTCTTCGTTAAAGGAGGCCCATGGATGGTTTAGACACGAGGGATCAGGGATGATATTCGAATGGATTAATTCTTCTTATTTCTAATTTTAATTCTAATTATCACCAGAGTAACACCCAGCGCGATATGTTCTCAAGGGCTTGTGTTTTAAGCTTGTATCATTGTACTGTAGTTTCTCCACGATTGTAGTCTCCACCAGTGATTATTTTTAGTTTCGTATTCAATTGGATATGAAATCTGAATCGTAGTTTCGTATCACTGCGAAATGCATATAACTGCTGTCGTATTATCCCTTCAGATGTTTTACCCTCTCCAGATGGTTAAGACTAACATAATAGTCACTGGAAAAAAATAATGTTTTTCAACTGATATTTTACTTTTTAGTATTTGATATGAATTAGAATAAATAATGATAATAATAATTGCGTACTTATATTGCGCCTTTTCCACACCCAAAGGTATGCTCAAAGCGCTACAATTATTACCCTGAAGGAATTGTACTTTCAGAGCTGCCACTAAGTGCTTCATCAGTACTTCCCGTATTCAGGTACCCATTTGTACAGCTGGGTAGGCTGAGTGCAATGTGGAAATTAAGTGCCTTGCCCAAGGACACAACACAGTATTCGTATAAAAAGGAGATCTGAACAATACTTTATTTCAAGGCTGAGGCAACCAGACTGGTCAACATGTTTCAGACTTAAGAAGGCTCCATTTATTCAAAATATTATCATAACAAACATCTTGAATTACATGAAGTTTTGTATTATTCTGACTATTAATCATCAAATTCATCGTCTGTTATACTACATGTATAAGCTGCATGTACGTCAACACAATCCTAACCTTTGTGGCATGGGCCAGCGCTTCTGAGAAACTTCTTAATTTACTTATAACTCTAATTTACAATAATATGCCAATATGTTTTACGTTAAATTATGAACGAAGTCAAATAAGCTCATTATTCTAATAAAATGATTTCATCATCTTCAACAAACTCCATTGCCTTTCGGTACAACCTAATTATTGCAGTTCGCGTCGAGGTCGGCAACCAGCTAAATGTTGTTCAACTGGTTCCACGAGTCGGTGACGCTTGCGGAGCGAGGATCTGTCTACAGATCTGACTTGGTGGTCGCATAAAACTGATAATAAACGTCCGTTAACAAAATGAAACAAAGCCAGTTTTAAAGACAGAGAGAGTTTATGTGGCAAGAAAAGAGAATATTTTTTCATCTCAGAAAAGGTTTATTGTTTATATCACAACACAAAGGTTCATTGTTTGAAACAACAATTAATTCATTTATTAGAGAATAATTACTTTGCACCAAAACAAGCCAATTATGGTTAATGAACTAGACAACTTCAAAAACCATCGTAAGATCAGGTAGCATGGCAACATAATATCACATATTTAAGCGTTACTTTTTGTATATATCAAGCATTTTTTCTGCACGATCATTCTAAAATATATCGACTTTCTTTATTTGGCTGCACGTGTTAATTTTCGTGAACAATCTCATTTCGATATCCAGTACATTTACGTTAGTCGGTTATTTATGTCTTTATCTTCGTCGGAAACGTGAAAATTCCGTCAGAGGTTTACGTACAAAACGTTCACATTCAAACTCCGAAACGTCGTGATTTACATAATAAAGAAGTTGTATCCGGAAAATCTTGTTTGCTTATTTATTCCACTTTTATTTGTCCCTCAAACTGCTAACCGTACTCAACTTCATCTTTTACTTCTAAATACTTAACGATTAGTTGGATTTAATTAAAATGTTCATGACATGACCTTGTAATGTCCATGTTCACCAACATTTTCCAGTGTAAGTGCATAACTTCTACACCATTTCTGCATGGATCTTGAAGAGAAGGTGACTCTTCAAGTGGTGTAGACATAATCCCCCTATCCTACTATACTTATTATAGAAGAATTATAGAAAATATAACTCAAAGCCTTAACCATAATCTTCCCTCCAAAATTCCTCATTAAATCATTAAGTAACTCTGATCCCCTGACCATACTCTGCTAGTCAACCCCTAAAGTTAGCTGAGCTAATTAACCTCTCACTCAGTAGTGCTTGTTGTCTGCCTTGCACAACTGACACTCGATACCATAGCTTTGTCTTCCTTGTTAAGGTCAATACGCATATCCAGGCGTGCCTGGGCTAGGGCAGCCGTTCAAGTCATTGAGAGAGAGGAGTAGATTTCTTAATATTTGTTTAGGTCGTGACCACTATTATCCATATTTGGGGTCACTTACTAAAAACATCTGTACACAGCATTTTTAGCTTTCTCGAGCTTTTCGTACCGGAGAATAATACACAAATAGTTTTATTTAGACTGTGACCCCTGTAACTCATATTTGGGATGACGGTCACCAAATCTTCAATTTAGAATCTCCTTCAACAAAAGGGTCTGTAAACATGTTTTCATACTGGAGAAAAAGATGAAAATAGATTTTTAGGTCATGAATCCTGTGACCCATATTTGTGGTCAAAGGGTCACCAAATCTACAATTTAGAACCCTCATTAGCCAAGGAGTCTTTACATTAAAGCCGATGAGCTTATGGTTTTTCATGGTGTCCGTCCGTCAATCCGTAAACTTTCACTTTTTTACTTTTTTCTTGCTCAAGAGAGTTGTGTGTACAGTTTCCTTGGCCAAAGATAATTAAAGATTGTAGATTTGGCGATTCTATGGACCAAAATAAGGGCATTACAGGCCATGACCTGAACATATTTTCATATTCTTCTCAAAACGAAACGTTCTAGAATCCATCATTGTTGTGTAGAATCCCCTTAGCCAATGGTGATTATAAATTATTGATTTGTAACGTCTATAAAGTCTCACATACAATGACAATGAACCATCATATATCCATGAGTAAAATAATCATTCTAAATATTCATAAGACTATTCTGTGATCGTCACGTCAGGAGTGCATGTTTATGAAATTTGGCAAAATAAAATAGACAGAAGCAGTCAAATATTGCACAAACAAATGTTCTTATCTGGCACCAGATGTGTGTATTCTCTCGCTGAGGCTTGTATCAGCTCCTATATATGGAGCAAGGTGTGGATCATGGCTTGGGTTGCGCTCTTCTTAAAAATATTTCCAATATTACTTTTCACATTTGGCTTGTGCACGGCTCAGACAAGTAGCAAAGATGTTGATATCAACAGCTTAAATGAACAAATGAAAAAAATGGATTCTTTACTTCATGAGGTCCAGTCTCATTCACAAGCTCAGGAACAGAAATACTCGGCTGTCTTGTCCAGTGTTCTCTCTCAGCTGACACAGACTGCCGAGGAACTGAAGGAACTGAGGACAAGTAAAAACATCACTGAGCAGGAGGTCGAGGACTTGAAGGAGGAGTTGAGGAACCTGAAGGAAACCAACAACAATACTCTACTGGAATACGCTGCAGCCATGGACGAGTTGGCCAAGTTGAAGCAATCAAACAACAGAACCCTATTGGACTATTCTACAGCCACGAACGACTTGAAAGAGTTGAAGCAATCAAACAACCGATCTCTTACCGAGTTGGCCGAGTTGAAACAATCACACAACCGATCTTTCATTGAGTTAGAGGTGGTTAAGAGTGAAGTTAAATCACTTCAACAAGGAATGCGAAGCAACAGTGGTAGCTTGTCCAAACCAGATTCAGATGCACATGCACTCTCCCAGTTGAACTCCACACAGACTCAAGTCCTGGTTTCACTTGCAGAGATCGTGGGACAGATGAATGCGACAGGTGACATACAACTTCATAGTCCGAAATGGCGTAAGTAATTAATCTTTGTATGTATTGAATATGAATTAATTAAGTAAATATGTACATTATGTTTCAACTCAGCTGATATCATACTGAGAAACTTTGAAAACGAAACTTTAAAAAATGCATCAGAAGTAAGTGAAGTTTCTAATTTATTATTTGGAATAGTTACTTAAAGTCGTGTTTTAAGCCCATTATCCACTTTGAAATCCAATTTATGTTTCTGAAAACAGACTAAAAATCTTAAACTCAACGTTCTCCCCTAACGACTCCAGCGCAGTGCGATAGTGAAAATAATCAGTTTAGTGCCTAATGTGTTGTGCATTTACGGCAATGACATCAATAGAAGAACACCAATTTAACACAAAGCCCCGATTAAGTATGTAGGAATGACAACGTGCTCTGGGAATGCTGGAAGCAAAGATTTCACTTACAGCATCTGCCAGACATGGTCATGCCACGAGTCAACCATACGTCGTATTGTTAAAGACACCAGCAAACAGGAAGTGTTCTGACCGACCAAGACCATGGCCATGTTCAAGAGAGGTTTCAAAGTAATCGCTCAATAAGCGATTACTTTTAAACCTCCCCTGAACGCGATTGCTCAATGGAGCGCTACATTTGTACGTAGCAAGGCGAGCAAACTTCGAAGAATCGCACCGTGTCGTTCAGGAGACAATGCGCTACATTGAGCGCTACCTTGAGCGATCAATGGGCGATTATAAGCGCTCGTTGTTATGGAACGGAGACCAGGTCAACTCCCAGCTCATCAGGATCAACAAATTCGACTGGCGGCTAAGAGACATGTGGGATTGCTACCAAAGTTACCCTTAGCGTGGCCCTATATTGCAGTCACGAGACCGTGAGGCCGACGCAAACTTGCGCAACAATGTTGACGTCAACCACGACTTCTCCCACATGATTCGAATTTCTGATGAGTCGAAATGCTATGTGTTCTTTGTTAATGGATAAGAGTGAGTTTATGAATGGTTAACGTTACGCCAATAAACGTGTGGCAGTGCGATGAATTCAGGGCAATAAACGCATGTTTCAGGTGCGATTTTCAGTATTTTTCACGTTATTCAGGACAATCTTACAGCACAACATTATATTGATGAAATTCTAAGGGCTGAAATCGTTCCTTTGTTGCGCCGTCAACAACGACGTCATCAACCAGCATGACAATGCCCGTCCCTGTGCCGAAAGAGAAGATTTCAATCAACAACATGGAACCTGTGTGATGAACTGGCCAACGTATTCTCCATCACGAGAGATTAGAAAGCGAGTTAACAGACGTCACAAACAGCCGCCTTATGACTGGTAGAGTTGACCTTGATCTAGCAGCAAGAAGAGAGGAACATCTCTATGTATGGCCTTTATCGCTGGTCTGTATAACCCTATGCTTGAAAGCTCCTGAATGTGCCTGAACGTGCCAGAACGCGCCTTAACGTGCCTTAACGCGCCTTAACGCGCCTGGACGTGTTTGGACGGCGTGCCTGAACTTGTTTGAACGCGCCTTAA
This sequence comes from Gibbula magus, assembly GCA_936450465.1. Taxonomy (NCBI): domain Eukaryota; kingdom Metazoa; phylum Mollusca; class Gastropoda; order Trochida; family Trochidae; genus Gibbula; species Gibbula magus. Next base: position 56,216,255 of record OW388292.1, on the reverse strand, counting down.
CGTACCTGAACGCGCCTGAACGCCTGTACTAGGGCCAATGGAGGCGATACAAGACACAGCCAGCTGTTGGCTGGTAAAGTTGACCTTGATCTAACAGAATAGAGGGATATCTCTATGTATGACCTTTATCGCTGGTCACTATGCCTGAACGCGCCTGAACGTGCCTGAACGTGCCTAATGTACCTGAACGCACTTGAACGTCTGTACTAGGGCAAATGGAGGCAATACAATATACTGACTGCTAATGTTGAGGTACCCTATAGTTACGATGTTGCTGTGCTTATCTTCTTGGTAACAGTTCATTTTCTTCTTCAAGGGACTGAATCCTTATTTCACGTGTTTTGTTCAAATAACAAAACTTGTTTTCATCCTATCTAAACTCCCAGGCAAAAGAAAGTCCTCACCTCAGTTGATCTTATCATATGTATGATTTTCAATCGCAAATTTCTCAAGTTTTCGATGTCATTATCTGAAAAATCAGATGTTTAGTCAGCTTTTTAAATTTCTAAATAAATAAAACAAATTATAGTTTGAGCTTACAATTTTTTCAAAAATTATTTTGGATAAAACACAACTGTTCATCGACATATAAGACATATTCTATGTGAAAATTAACAAACAAAAAAGTTTGACATTTTAAATTTACTTAAAGAGAGTGGTGTCTGTACACCTAAGGTTTGATAAGCTATGAAATGTAATTAGTAGTTGTTAAGATCAAAGTGTTTGTGGAAAGGGTTGGCTAAGTCTCTTCATGTAAAAAGGTGGTTTTGGAAAAGTAGGAGTAAGAATAACTTGAAAGGGTAGGAATAACATTATACACTACTGCCATTACCACCGATTTCAAATTTATTTTGGAAATTAGTCAACAAATGATAACACAGAAGTAGCTTTTAATGAAAGTTACATGATCAATTTTAGCCCGAGTGAGTCCAAAATAAATGTAAATCGTGTTCAATTTCTCTGCACCTCTTCTACAGCGAAGTGCCAAATTTTAAAAGTATGACATAAATAGTGTTTCTGTAAACGATCGAACATTCTAGCTCTGAATACGACTACGTAAAAAAATATCAAAGTTCGCCAAAAATTCAAAAATATACCAAATTGTGTTAAATTCAGCACTGCACTTCTAGTGGTGAAGAAGACATGTGCCAAATTTAAAAAGGATGAGATGAATATGTTTTCTGTAATCGATCGGACAAAAAATGTCTTCGGACGGAAGGACGGACGGAATCGTTGGTATTACTAGATACCCCCAACCGTATAGGGTATAATAAATGTACCTGATTCTGCACACATTTACAACATTTTAAACATGGTAGGGGTCATGTTTGTGTAAATTTCATTTCTTAACCCTGTCTTCATTAATCAAAGATATTTAAACTAAAATTTAACCACGGTCACCAATTGATTCATTCACACTACTGCAGATCAGTATTGCTGTCTAGTGCCATAGTCGAATGCGTCTGATTTCTTTTAAATATTGAATTTATCGAAACCAACTGAGGTAGTCCTTTAATTGCCTGGTAGTTTATGTTGTATGATGTGTCATATCAAATTCGGCTCTACGTTGTCAAAGTTGCTCAGTATATAGGAAGGACCAATGGTTTAATTGTGTTGTTTAGGTAAACTGGACCCCGTTCCATAAGAGCGAGCGCTTATAGTAGTCAAGTAGCGCTCATTCTCTCTTGAACGACACGGGGCAAATTCATCTAAGTTTGCTCGCCTTGCTACGTAGCGCTACATTGAGCAATCGCGTTCAAGAGAGGTTTTAAAGTAATCGCTAATTGGGCGATTACTTTGAAACCTCTCTTGAACATGGCCCTTTACTTCTGTTTCAGCATGGCTGTATAACGATATTGGATTCGAAGCTTACACTTACGCGGCATCCGTCTTGAAGTCAGGTAGAATTGTATTTGATAGAGTCAACCACAACGAAGGCAATGGATACAACATGGCTACCGGATACTTCACTGCTCCTGAATCAGGGATGTATCTTTATTGGATAAACATCGTTTACAAAAGTAATAAATCTCATATGGTGTTTTATATTGAAACGAATGAAACAGTCTTCGGTCGTGCATATGGATATGCAAATGAACTCTATGGAACGGCGAGTACAACAACGAGCTTCTATCTGAAGAAAGGGGACCGAGTTTGGATACGTTCTGGGGAGGACGTTCCGCTACGACCTGTTGTCACTACAGCAGGAGCTATGTTGATTAAACAATACTAATACTGTACCTTTGTCTTTGTTATAATATCAGATATTTATACAGCACACTGTTCTACACAAAATGCGTGATCTACAAATGTACTCACTTGTCATTATCCCCCGTATTCGGATACGGCCGTACGTACGAAATGGAATAACTCAAGTACTAACCACTGGATTGTTTTCATATTTTGCATATATGTTCACTATAGGGATAGTACTGTTCCTACAGAGTTTTGTGACATCGAACCTAAGTTCAGGGTCACATGCATCCTCGGTTACCCATGGTTTTATATATGCTCCGTTTCGCTCCACTATGATATAGTGGAGAGAAACGGAGCATATATAAACCATGGGTAACCGAGGATTGGTCACATGGTGACATTGTCATTTGACCCTTGTCAGGGGGATATCTCAGGAACCGTTGACTAGATTCTCTTCATATCTTACACATACGAAAGACAAAGGGCTGATCTAGTAGATTTTGGTAAACTTGACCGTATTCTCAAGGTCACCGCGGAACTTTGAATATTTCGGAATATAAACGTGCATGTTAAGCTTGTTAGGGGGATATCTAAAGAATCGTTGACTCGATCCTCTTCATATTTACACGTAGTCTCTCCTAGGGAAGACAAAGGATAATTTGAGGTTGGTGAAACTTGGTTCAGTGTTATCGTGATTGGACGTTAATGACTTTTGGGAGGAAATGTAATTTTCAGTTGACGTCATACAATAGGTTCTTAGGAACATTAGAAAAAAAGAGTTTCAACATATTTAAAATTGTGACAGCGATTTATAATTAGGTTTAAAATTAATCAAGACTATGTTTCTAGTTTGAAGCCTGCCAAGTTTTGATATACTCTTGAACACTTGTAGGTGATTCTAAGTACTATTCTTTTCATTACTAACATTACATGGAGAACAAAATATTCAAAATGCTACGGTACTTACTCCTAAATAGGAGAAAAAATCATTAACTTTTAAATAAGAAGAGTGATACATAAAATTGAAAATATACATTCATGACAGTTTGAAGCTATTAGCAATTTACATTTTTAGAACAATGACGTCATATGTGCGTCAATTCCTCATTTCCGGTTGTGATTCCAGGACTATTTTAAATATCATTTTACATAAGACAAATTGTCAATCCACATGTCAAACAACGTGAGGCATGCACGTCAAAAGGCAGTCGTGATCTGTTAACTGTTAAACTGGAAATACAATTAGATTAAGTTTGATGTATTGTATCAAAGACATAGTGACATCGTGCAATGTTTACAATAAAGGCATTAATGCATTTAGTTATATCAAAAGTATTTAATGTTGTGTACCAATTGCAAAATCAGATCCACTGGAAGCGCTTGTAAAATCACCAAATAAACTAATTCAAGCCCGCTATGCTCGAAGCGGCAACTGTTGTACATCCTATCTGGGAAATACTAACCCAGTCTCATTTAAATCAGCCTATAATGTACGTTTCACTGCGTTACGAAAAATGCTGATCTAATTTTAATAAAGAGGCTGACACTATGTCACTAAACTGACAAGCCATGGCGTCCTACGATCGCAAAAGTCCGGATTTTGAAATATTATCTGTAACATTTGCTAATTTCAGGTAACTTACAAAAGGAAAAAATAAAGGGTAAAACATCGCCTTGTCTCCTCTTGAATTCCTAATAGGTAGACGTTTCATCCTAACTTTCTACTTAAACCTTTTTCAATGTTTAAGTCGAGGGCTCAAGGTTGCCTAAACAACATTTTCCATGTCAATTCCAGAAATGCACAAGATCGTTGAACAACACCGAACAACAAGCCTTCGCATCACGTGCACTTCGTGGAATTTCTCCGCGCAATACTGTCTAAGCTTTTGTAAAGATCAAGACGAAAATCAAAGAAATTCTAATTTTCAAAGCCATCCTGACGTATTGCTTGCTAACAAATTCTCATCTTGAACATACCTCTTGAATGTAAAAAGGATTCATTCGACACTGTTCACGTCCTTATTTACACTGCAAATCCTTTTTGTAACAAAGCTTCTTTCTGTTGGAGAACATTTGATGAGTCGTCAAACTGTTTTGGAAAACTTCTTTCACAACGTTGGCTTGATGAGATTTAGGTCGCATTTATTGTTGTTTTGGGAAAGTATCCAATTACTTAAAGTTTTATTTATTAGATACGTTACTCTGAATGAGAAAACATCAGTCAGAGCGTATACAGGAATTATTTGTTTTCTTAACTGGTAATAGCGAACATATAGCTACTCTATGACAGATGCTTAGGAGTGGCAACGATCTGGAGAACGGAATACCGAGATGTTCTTTTAGCTAACTTTGGAATCGAAACACGTTAGAATTTCAGCTTAGGTACAGTAGGTTATTGTTAAGCACACATGTAAAACATTTTTAAATGGTTAAATTCCATTACCCTGAAGTGAAAGACATTTCTAGTCATTACGTTCACGTTCAGTACGTAAATCATTTGGTTTGCATTATTTGAAATAATTTAACGCAGAAATAAACAATCTCAATAATAAACAAACTGTTCTTATGGGGAAAATGTCAACTTATATCATTTTGTTCATGTGCATGTTTTATTTGAGAGAGGAGGAAATCAACGCGCACGTGCAGCAAATGCAAATTATTCGGCACGTGGATTTATAGAGAACACAAGAAACACGTGCAGCACGGACAAATCATGTGAAATAGGATGACATAACACGCAAAATGAAACCCATATAACGGAGGAAGGCTCCTTCTAAAATCGTCCTCTGCATTTTCAAAATCCTGCTCACAAACATTTAAAACCATTTTGATTTTTTCCACGTTAACATTTAGGTTTCAAAATGTTTAAAACATGTATAGTATTTTGGTAATTCAAACGCAATCTGCAAATTGTCATATATGTGTCAACTTTCTTTTGACATCGGTCTATAGTCTGTATAGATATGTATAATTAATATGTTTACCAATGTCATTTTGTTGCATCAGTGGTTTGGTGGCCATAAGATGAAAGTAATGATTAACAATGTGTATTTCTTGTACCAAATATACGTACGAACAAAATCCATTACTGGTTTGTGGTAAACCTCTCTGTAAAAGTCCCACTGGCCCGGTTCGATTACACTGCGAATGACCAAAGGACATCCGTAATATTAGTTAGCTTTCGCTTTCATAGCAGAGGGCGGGTTTGCACATTCGACTTCGGGTTCGAATCCCGCCAGAAGCTCGGCAACTCTGCCTGCGGCAGAGGACTGTTCTACATGCAGTAAGATTTGGGTGCATTGCTACACTGAATTCCATGCCGATGCTCGCAGGTTTCACCGCAATGATCCCCACAATAGTGTTGCAGGGCCGTGTTCAAGGGAGGTTTCAAAGTAATCGCTCTATTAGCGATTACTTTTAAACCTCCCTTGAACGATTACTTTTAAACCTCCATTGAACGCGATTGCTCAATGCAGCGCTACGTAGCAAAGCGAGCGAACTTTGAAGTTTTGTACCGTGTCGTTCAGGAGAGAATGAGCGCTACTTGAGCGCTACATTGAGCGATCAATGAGCGATTATTAAGCGCTCGCTGTTATGGAACGGAGCCCTGGTTTTCTCCCTGTAAGATTACTAGCAGCCTGGATTTAGTGAAATACTCTTGAAAGCAACGTTAAACCCCAACTCACCTCAACTCACCTTTAGCATAGTACATTCACACTTGATATTATGTAGGTGACAACCCTTAATGTCTCGTAATGTAATATGTAAGGAACAATGCATAGCTATACCATTACTGAGGCGTTGAAACATTACACTGCAAATGTCCTTAATAGTATTTAATATTAATTATGAATACGTTGACCAGAGCGGCCATTGACCCTAACACACCTACAGTACGAAGCAATTTCGTTTTTGTTTATCAAGAATTTCTTCTAATTATCACGAAATTAATTTTGATCATCCTAAATTTCCTAATTTTATATAAAAACTCATCAATTATAATTGTTTTGACAATATTGTTTAAATACATTGTATGTTGATCATCAAAATTTGTATTTTGTTATTGTTTCTTAGGATGAGGAATCCGAGCTACTTTGAGTCCATTAATACACCTCAATTTGGTCTATTGCGTCCTTGAAATACCATAAGTCAAAAAATATACTGAAGTGGCGATCACTACCTTATTTTCTAATACTGAAGTTTTAAAATCATATTGATAAGAGTACCGGTGTTGAACTCCCTACACTCCAATCTCTACTGAATAACATAGTATTCGTATGAAGCCATATGACTTTGCTCTAACCAATGTTTTTTAAAAATCGCAATATCAATCTTTTTAGTAATAATTAGTAATGGAATTATAGAGAAATGCCAAAATATAATTTTCACTCTATTTCTCCTAATGAAAGAGATTCGAAAACATTTTAGAAAGTGTCTTTTACAGAAAAATGAAAAAAATGTTTCAAAACTTCATTTGACTTCTGGAGAAATGATGTACCTCTGTTTCAAGTCGTTTGTATCACCCATCGATTAACTTATGTTTTGTTTGTTGGTAGAGTTTTTCTACTGCAGTTGAGTTTATATATATACGCAGAAGTTTGTTCATATTAGTTATTATCGTTAAAAGAAGTGTAATTCAAAATAATAATTATATCAACGTGTTCTACACTACACTACACGGTATATTTTTAGCTTCATTAAAGGTACAATGTACTTAGAATTCGGACATTGACCCGCGGTCAATGCTCTGGCCAGGGTTGTTTTCTCGGGCAACGCTTTATAGGTTATGCTAGTTTCATCACGTTATATTTAGTTTCAATAAACACCTATTATGCTAAGAATATTGTAGACAGACTGATTTCCCGTCGTTACGTGGGTGTGCTTGGCAGTGTCTGTCTTCGTTCAAAAAATGTGTTGAATCTTAATATGATTTGATTTTAAACAAATGCCTTTAATGAATTGAATATTTACGAAATTTATTTTTTTAACTAATGCAAGGGGCTTCTTTTACAAAGAAACCTTTACTGAGGTTAAACTTAACAATCAGTGCACGTAGGTTACCGTGGTGATTTACGATCACCTTTGTGAAAGGAGTCCCTAACCTTTTATTACATGTATTTACCATGTTTACAGCAGGGTTAATATGTATCTTTTAAAATAATTTGGATTTCGAGAGGTTTCATTTTAGAACCAGTAATCACCACCTACTTGTAGAAGTTGGTCGTTTGACAAATGTTCCTGAAAATCGTGTATGTAATTATTGATGTAATTTATGTAATTACCATATTGTCGGAGATAAACTTCACTATCTATTTAAATGCGATGCACTATTACTTTAGAGACAATCATATAAATCCAATGAACTTATGAAAAGTCATCCTCGGTTACCCAGGGTTTTATATATGCTCTGTTACTCTCCACTATATCACCAATGGGAAACTCTGTCAGCGAAATCTGTACTGAAATTTCGAGGATGATGGAAAGTCAAAAAGACTCGCATCTGCATCTGCATAAAGTTCTCACCTGAATATATTTCTTAGTTTATTAATGTAATATTTAAATCAACAAATATGCACCAACATTCGATAAATAATATTACATTTATTCATGATAATGATGTTTTGGTATATGAATGTTAACTTCAATACCATCACATTGTCCTTCATATTTTCTTACATTTAGTATATTGTGAATTTTAATTCATAATTTAAATCATATATTATTAATTAACTATCAATGTTATGGCACGTATACGATATTTACGTTCTAGACCACATTATTCGACAACTGGGCCAATACGGAGAAACTAAGCCAATACAGGAAAAACAGGGCCAATACAGACAACTGGGCCGATATGAGTCTGAGCATGCGTAGTCGCACATTTAGTGAAAACCCGGAGATGTCACTTCACAACTTTGACCCATCACCAATCTTGTTTATAATTATTATTTCAGTATAAATGAGATGTTTAGTGTTAGTGTAGTGTTAATTGATAAAATTGTCATTAATTAAGTATTTAAGTTTTGGCCCAGTTACAGGTCCGAGTTACAGACTTCGTCTCGGGCCAATACGGAAATACTTAATTAATAACATTATATGACACATAAACATATTTTGATGCAATGATACCTTTCTGTTGCTGCGATTCTGTCGCCGCCTTCACATACAATGCAAGCTAGCATATGGATTAAACATATTTATTTCATGAAAAGATACATGAATCGGATTAGCCAAAAGGTTCAAACGAACTTATGTGAAAGCCGCTCCAAAGTACATATACAAAAATACAACAGTGAGTGGCGTACACTAAACAGTTTCATACACTTCGTAAAACATGTGGCAGAAAATAATAACGTATGAGTACAGAATGAATTACAAGATGTATTTACAAGATGCAGCTGAAAGCTAGCATATTGTGACTGTCCCCGTGTAAACTGTTGATACGTTATTATCAGACTACTTTCATTATTATTTGTATCATTAAATTAGAAATAGACTCTCTCCAAATAGGGTTAAAAAGGTAAAGGAATTGGGAGTAACTTCTGAAACAAGAAAGTATGTTATTGTTTCACATAATGCATGTCAACTATATTTATTAACTATATACAGAGAAACTAGTTCATACTAGGTAAGTTACTTATTTTCGTTACATGAAGTGTAATTCATAACAATAATTTTATCACGGTGTTGACTTCGCTCTACTGTTAGCTTAATGAGAGATACAACGTACTTAAAACTCCACTGACCAGCGGTCACTGTTCTCCATGTAGACAGTGTGTTTTTCTCGGGCGATGTTTTCTCGGTTATACTATTTTCATCATATGTTTGTTAGTTTCACTAAACACGTATTCTGCTAATTATATAGCTGACAGACAGATTTCCCTCCGCTGCGTTGGGATGCGTAGGAGTGTATGTGTTGAATCCTGAAATTACTTGATTGTAAAACGATGCCTTTAACGAATGAAATATACTGAAGTACAAAAGATAGTTTACACCTCAGTTGGTTTATCATGTTTGATTTTCAACTACAGATATCTTATTTTTCGACGTCGTACTCTAAAACAGAAACGTGCAGACGATTAGTCATCAGCCAAGGAATAGTTATATGTGGGTTTTTAAATATTTTGGAAAAAATAAAGAAATTTAAATCTATAAATTCCTCCAAAATTAATTTGGATAAAACACGACTGTTCATCGACATATAACACATCTTCTATGTGAAAATTAATAGATGTGTCTCATTCTGCACACATTTACAACAATATAGGCATGTTGGTGTAAATTTCTTGCTTCCTGTACAAATACATTCTAACTAAAAATTAACCAGTCACCGATGTAATTTATCCAAACTTCTGCTGAAAAGTGTTATTGTAATCAAATGCATCTCATTTCTTTTGAAATATTGAATTTATCGAGACCAACTGAGGCGTAAAGTTTCTTTTGTACTGCAGTTTATATACTAAATCATTTAACTTATTTCCTTTGTTACATGTGCATGTATTTACATAAGAGGCCTAGGTTAATTTCGTCAGCATCTTGGAACAGATATAAAAACTGGATGTTCAACTTCTTCCAATACGAAAGCAATTGAATAATTCCATATAGGAATAATAAGAAGCATTATATACCCACACAGGCAACTAAAATCCTTCCTTCCCATGTAACCCCTGTTGTACATTAGCCATATTTCTCGGTTCTAGCACATCCCATAGTGAAAATAATCGTATCACGGATCTCTGTGTATGTTTCATCCAATGAAATCACGTCTTACATCGATTGCGTTACTTCAAAGGGTCTGTACATATACAGTTAGCATATGTACTTCGAATTATGTCTAATATAAATTATACATGTGCAATTAACTATTTTCAGTTTTTGTCTAAGATTTGGATTGTTTATTTACCAGTATGTTTGTGCCCAACTATTTTCACGAACAGAACACACACACACATCAAAATCACAAATAAAACCAATCAATCAGAAACATGCTCCTTAAAAAATACTGCAGATGTCAAATCACTCGGTATTTAAAGCAAAAAATCGAAAACGACAGGTGATGCACTTACAAATATGGACCAGGAAATACCCACTTAAAATATCAATCATTTCTAAATCACCTATTGTTGGGTAGGTCCCCCGCTGACTGATAAAACTGAAAAAGATATTTGTGAATTAAACATGCTGAACTGACAAATGTGTATAGCCAGTGGCCAAGCAGTGAGTAAATTTGTCAGTTCCGTTATCCTTTTGAGAGTAGCCAGGCTCGGACAATGGTCACTTTGGTATTTATATAGGTGACCAACGGGTGGACGGTACTCCGGACACAGGACAGCATTACCTGGTGATGACCCCTGGCTGACCATGAGCTTCTGTTTGCAGGTATTAATTGTTTGTAAACAAACTAGACCAGTCCTCAAGTGAAATCGAATTTGTTACATTTTTCACTAGAAAATCAATTTCGTTGTGACATTTCTACAACTGTCTTGGTCAATCGGGAAATGATTCATAAACTGTATTCCGTAAATAAATATTAGATGCATGAATAAAGTGTACATTCGTTAAATATTCTAAAAGCATGCAGTAGACATATTAAAAGGACACTGTGTCGAGGATAAAAATGAGTCCCATCTTTATCTCACTAAGCTGATTAGAGTGTCTGCTAACCAGTTACGCTTCACTTCACTGTCTACCTGCAGTAGCATTTATTACAAATTACGTCAAGTGTCTGAAATTTGGTGTCTGTGACTTCTTAGCAGACATGTTAATCAGCATAGGTAGATACACATGATCTGAATTTTATTCTCGACGCGATGTCCCTTTAAAGTTTATCAACTTTATTATATGAAAATGCAAATCGTAGCAAACCACAATGAACCTGCATAATAATACAAAACAATAATGGGTCACCGTTTCGATGGTTGTTTATTGAATAATTTAATTTCGGAGCCAAATAATAAGAATTGTGTCCTGTTACAAGCAAACTAGGCTGATCGTATTGATACACAACTTCCAAACGCAACGCATAACTCTTGCCAGTCTGCATTACTGGCTGATTTAAGCCTTGCGGTATTTCCCTCGCTTTGTTGTCCCCAGATAGTGAATCGCTGCACCAGAAATGCATTGTGGGCCTCGATTTCTAAGCACAGATTTCTTAAGGAAATACTGCAATAAATCAGCCAGTAATGGTGACTGGAAAGAGTTATGCCTTGCATTGGGACGTTGACTGATAATGTAGACATTGTGACATGACATACACGTTCTCATTGTTAAACGAACAGTTCTTGGAGCAAAACGGTCCTGGCTCTGAGTCTGCAATTAACATTTCCATTGTATATAGACTAGCTTATAGCAGGATGATAAATACTAAACGAATCAACGAAGGACTTACATTGAACCTTTGCAACGCCAATGGTTACATGTATGTCACATTAAAGTCACTGAAGTTTTAGATCTAGCGAATGAAGGTGGGAACAGAGACAGACTAATGATCGGAAGCCCGTGTTGTCTTTGATGTGGAAGGTGAAATTAAGTTGAATTGGTTCACAGGAACACATATCGTTGACAGGAGTAAATAATTCCAGATAGTCGGAGGTCAGCTGCATATTTCTTTATAAAATGAAATTGTCTTGCATACTATTTTACCATAAAATGAAAGAATTTATTGACTGATAGTCATGGATGCTTGATCGTCTAAATCACATGCGCGTGTTTCTCGGCTCTTTGTTATAAACGTTCCTCCCTGAGGCGTGGGAGGGAGAGAGGGTGGGGATGAGAGAGAAGGGAGGGGGTTGGTGTGCAGTCAATGCAGTATTCAGGCCACACGCGCGTTTTCTCATCTCACCTCTGACTAACGAAGCGTTGCTATGCTGGTCAACCGGTCAGCCTGGTGGACATGCCACGTGTACATTGTTCACAGGTGACCAGGTGGTGCAGGTGAGGTGACCAGTCACGTGACAACACTGTCCACCCATTCACAGCATTCAAGCATGCATGTGACCAATGCGTCTAATCAGACAAAGCAATCCAAGTTCCTTTTTCTGGAGTGTGAATCCTGGGCTAGCGTGAAAGAATTATTCCAAATCTAACGAGTAACAAAATTAAACTCAAAATTATAAATCAACTATATACAGTAGATTGTTTATTTCTTATGAATAATTGTCATATAATGTCTTTGTGTCAATGTTTGAATGATGGTGTCAGGCAAAACAGACATTATTCTGACTGACCAATGCTAAACTTCAAAGAAAATAACCGAATTGATTTAAGTAGAAACAACATTGTGTATAAAAGTGGAAGTAATGATAAGATACATCAAGGTCTATATAAACATTAATAATCACTAACGCTTTCAGTTTCAAACGTGACTCTAAGACCTGAGACTTAAAGGGGCAGTAGCACGTTTTTTCGCTAAAATAATTCGATGAAATGTATTTGAAAAAGAATGTGACCAATGGTAAAACACCCTTCTCTCTTTGGAAAATCAATGTAAAAAATGAGTGTACATGGTTCCTTAAAGCCATGGGAATCGTTTTTGTCATTCGAAATAATAAAATGTGTTCACAATAAAATGGCCGCCATGCAATTTTTCCTTTATACGCAACACCGTTTTTAACGTTACCACCGATACTTGTGTGATAAGGTGTTTTACTCTCTAAATTAAATATAAACGATATAAACTATGATTATAAATGGGAAATAAATTTTTTTTAAAATTTAAAAAAACCTCCCCTTTAATATATGACGTACGCTAACTTTTCATTTACTTTCATAACGTCATGCTTTCTGGACAATCTATAGTAACTGTTTTCAAATGCTAAAGGATACGATTTTAGAACACATTTACAAAGCATTTGTTATATTTAATAGTCCAAAAAGAATCGAATCGTCCATGACGCATTTCCTTTTTGAATGATAATTTGAATGATGATTGACATTTATATTATTTATTTTCATGGTTTTAGAATGCATTAGCCCCAGAGAATGTTCATTAGTTTACAGAAAAATAATCACCACGTATATATATATAGACTTCCTGTATTTTTTACCTCCTACGTTGTAAAAGAAACGTCACCACAAAATACAAGACATTTCATTCTACGAGAGATATACGACTAAAACTGAGTCACATCCTGTCTTCAGAAGGAAGAAGGGAGGTAGTCATTTTGTGCGGAGCACATCTCCCAAACTAAATATGCTAGCTACACTAAACTTGATACACAATTCAACCATGGTGCCTAGATGTGCCTTTTGCGGCTTATACCTATTTCTGAATTTTATTTTGGTGGTTTCGATGGCAACTTAACAGTTGCTCTGTAAGGATGTCATTTTGTGCGGAACTTATCTCCCAAACTAAATATGCTTGCTACACAAAACGTGCTACACGTGTCAACCATGATCTCTAGATGAGCCTTATGAAGGTTAAACCTGTATCCGAATTTAATTTTGGCGGTTTCCATGGAAACATGACTCTTTGAGACCCATATCTGATAACTAACCTTAAAAGCTTCACCAACTTGATACAAATGTCAACTCTTTGATATTTAAACACTTCTGAAACTGTTCTTTGCCCCTTTCATCAAACCTTACATATAGATTAATCGGTATCCATTCATTTTACTAATTAAAAAATTCTTTGACCTTAGCGGGGTGCGGGGGTATGTGAGATTAACTCACTTTTACACTTGTTACTCTATAAATGAACAAAGAAACTCTGATGTATATATGACATTGTGTGTACCGGTTCTTCTTTTTAATAAAATGTGCTTTTCAAAGACATTTAAATTAGATATGTTGACTCTGTGTGGTGACGTTTCTTTTGTCCATCGGTGTATTATTAGTGTATTAGTATATTTGAGAAACAAATCCAATAACATTAGTTCATAATTTTGCACATACTGAATCCAGAATTGATATTATATTCGTCTGGTGACAAAATAACTGTTACCTTATTTAGATTACTAGAAGAACCATCTTTAAGCAGTTCGATACTTATTGACTTCATCTTTAAAAAAAATTAATTTTTCACTAGTCTTAAATGCCCATTCTGCAGTGCCGAACATTCTGTCCGAAACCATTTTGAAACAGGGATTTTCAGCATCCTATAATGTGGTGAATGAAGTTGCCTAGTGTATGCATATACTTCTTCACAAAACTCAAGAATTTTTCGTCCTTTGTTAAATGCATTTTCATATCAATGTAATGTCATATATGTACTGTTCAATGCTACCATATTGTGCATCTTATCTTTCATTTTTCTCTGTAAAATCGCTCACCGTGTGTGGTTTGAGAGAAATAAAGAAGCTTAAATCTTGAATCTTGATAAAAAGACAATTCAATTTTTTGACCGTTGGTCAGACGATGGCTAAGCACTGACCGACCAATGACCCACCTGGTCTCGTGTTTACTGTCACGTAGACGCTGCTACCTGAGGTGTGTAAACAACATGTTGACCAGTTGAATATACAATAAAGGCCGTTGGACGCAGCTCAGGTGTGGTGACATATTGGGTAGATAAAACATGTACATACAGCAGTAAAATGAAAGATGTCGGCCATTGATATACACTGGTTTAGACGAATTAATTGTTTAAATAAGCAGTCAGTCAATATATTTATAAATCAGCCAATATTCATACATGTAGTGCCTGGAAAGTTCAGTCAATATACCTATAAACACTTAATAGGTTAACACAGCAATGTTCGAGTGAAAAACAGAGCTTTCTATTCAAGTCTTCAAGGGGCATTAAGAAGTGGAATACATAGAACCAATATTTCCTGGATGTCTTTAATTTAGATAAACCAATTTTAGAATATAATAGAATGATTTTGACTATACCAAAGACATGGAGATATATAACATCAAACAAATGAATAATAAATACAACTATCTTTCTATAAATTCATATCTAATACTTACAAGTTGAATCACCACGAAGGTTATAACGAAATACATCTGACCACTTAATTAGGAGGTACGAGATTACTGAGATAACTTGGGGTAGTGTTATTTACCATTTTTATAAAACATAGTCATTTTATGTACGTATCTTCTATGACACAATGGTTTGCAATTGGTTTCTTTATATATCTTATGGTGGCTGGTTCCGCGTACGGAGTCACAAACGATTCTCAAAACATCAAGATTGACTTTTCAAGTATATCAGCTTGCTGCTTTGAGCAGTTATCCCATATATGGCTGCAATAATCGAAAACAGGAAGAATGAATTGTTATTACATAGTTTCTGGCGTTTTTCGGTTTAATCGATATTTCATACTTCTAAGACAATGCACAATTGGTGCAACCTTTTTGGCGTTGTCGTTTATTTGATCATTCCAAGAGCAGTCATGCTGTAAAATAAGACCTAAACGTTTGTGACTTTGAACCGAATCTATATCGTTATTATTCATTAGGCATTTGAATAGGTTGTAATTTACGGTAAAGCGAATAGACTCTGTTTCGTTCGGATTAAACGAAACTTGCCATGTTTCTGCCCATTCAGCATTTCGCTTCAGGTCATCATTTATATCATAATCAGTTTCGACGGGGTCACCAATAATCGCGTATAAAGAGGTATCGTCCGCAAAAAGGCGTATATTACTATTTTTATTTCCTACTATATCATTTATATATACTATAAACAAGAGCGGTCCTAATACTGAACCCTGTGGTACTCCGGCAAAGACACCCCTTTTATCTGATCGGGATGCGTTAATCACCACAACACTGTTCTCTATTCTCAAGATAACTCTCAAACCATTTCAATAAATTCCCGTTTATACCATATCTTTGCAATTTGTGTATGATACCCTTATGCCAAACTCTGTCGAATGCTTTGCTTACATCGCAAAACACAGCTTTAATTTCTTTACCTTTATCTACTGCTCCGGCTATAAAATCATATAAATACGTCAGTTGATTAACAGTAGCGTCTCCCGGTGTGAAACCTGATTGAAGATTAGAAAGTATGTCATTATCTCTAAAATAGTTGAAGACATGTTAGTAAAACTGCAAATTATGCGAGATCCTTCCTTCCCGATAGCGTTAAGTTGCGGAACTCTTTACCAACTGAACACAGAGAATCACCGTCTCTATTCCGACAAGAACAGTCATTTTGACTTGAACTATTGAGACAGACTTTGCCAACTAATTCATTTTCGCCTCAGACTTGAATGTAGTGACCTTAACGCACACAAATATGAACGATTTATTTCTCAAACACCGGTTTGTTTAGCGACTATAATTATGAAAATTCAATTCATTATTTCTTTTCATGTCCTCTTTACAGCGATATAAGGGGAAATGTGTTTTTCTACAACAAATTGTTCCTCTACTGTAAATAATATAATATATATATATATAGTTAAGTATAGTAAAAAATAAGAAAGTAGCATTTTACATCCAGTAAAAGCGCAATCCTATAGCTTAGAATGCTTGGGGTGCTGACATCGCTTTTTTCAAAAAAAATTTAGTCAGAATGTTTGACATTTAAGTTTCAAAATAATGAAATCTGGAAATGTAACTAATACAAAATGTAATTTTGTTATATATCATTACTGTAGGCCGCCATCCAACAAGCCAAAGCACTTTTTGACTCTTCTATCGCGTCAAGTAAAGGAGATCCCGAAACTAAGATTTCTTAAAAGGCGTGTTTTTTCAGAAACATGAAGAGACAATGTTTTAAACTTTAAAAAGTAGTTTAGTTGGCTTCTGAAGACATGTTCTCGGTTTCAGTCTTGTTTAAAACTCGTGGATTGAAATAGCTCCTATTTTTTACGGGGCGTTTCTTTTGCATGATATATAGGAGTGGCGTAAATGAAAATCGAATAAAACAAAATCATGCAAAATCATGTTACAAACAAATATTTGCCAGGAAACTTTTTTAATATCGACAGATGAAAATAGGATCATTAATGACAGTTTGTATCATGTTCAATCCTAACTCGGAGTACAATAATTGAATATCCTTGGTGAATATTTTAGGATAGTCATGTGAAAAATATGAATGTGAAAAGTGAACACACATGTAAAAATAGAAATTTCCAAAATGGATTTTTTTCTGCGCAATTAGTTTTTGGTGAACGTAGCATTGTTATAATTTTTATAACACTATCTGCAATAATACAAATTCTTGTACTTTTTTCGGGACGATCTAGCGGGATTCGAACCAAAACCCTCAGAGTAAGACATCAAACGCCAGCACTGACTGAACCAACAGCTTACCAATTCGGGCACAGTAACCTCGAATTGGTGAATGACCTTGCGTTATGTGACCACGATGAGGACTGATACCTTACCATTACTTCCACTGAATAAGAATAAACTTATTCAGTGTGCTATATAGACGCAAGTATCATCTCCTAAGCTAATTAAATCCATTAACGTAGGCCTTACACGCGGAACGGGAGTTGATGTTCTGATCATCTACACTATAGCACCCTCGGACTTTTCATCAGGGAAACTCATACTCAAATTACAAGCCCTTTGTTGGTGTGAGCCAATAAAAATGCTACGCCAATGGTCATGTGATCCTCTTCAAATTCAGATCAGGTACTGCTCCTCTGCATTTGGAAACCGGCAGATATACAAATAAGAATGTGAATGAGAGAGTGTGTTTTCAGTGTAGTGAGAGTGTTGAGGATGAAAGACATGTACTTTTACATTGCCCTTTATATCATGATTTGCGCGAGAGTTTGTATGAAAATGTCTGTTTTAGCTATCCCATCTTCTTAAATCTTAGTGATATCGATAAATTAGTTCTCCTTTTTAACACCATGTATATTTTACCGCCAAAACCTGCTGCTTTTATATCTTAGAAAGAAGATAATTTATTTCATATGGATAAATTATGATATGTTATTGTACATATGTATTGTTTACATCAATATTTACTTTAGTTCTTTTTATGTATTATACTTTATAATTTAGTCTCTCGTAACCCTTATAGGGTGGCTCACTTTAATGTTCAATTTTATGTATGTTTTATATACTTTTTACTGTATTTTATGTGAGGTATATTATCGATATACCTGTATATATCGGTACAAAGTGTGTATTCCAATAATTGCAATATGATTTGTGATATCGCAATATATCGCACCAATGCATTTCAACTAAAATTAAGTTTAAAATCTTGCTTTTAGGCACAGACACGTGGTTTAATTCTCAAAAAAATGTTTGATGTGCAGGAATATGTGTTGGACAAATGATGGAAGATATTTCTTTCTTAATTAGAATTTGCTTACATAATAACTTGTTGTATATAGTTTGTAAGATCTGAAAGGCATTTTATCAAATATTTCATGTTTAAATCGCATAACGATGTATAAAAGCTCAATGTAGAAGTCATTCAATATATCGCAGTATTATTGCAATATGTGTGCTGTATATCGCAATATGTCGCAATATGAATTTTGCCCCAATATCCAGCCTTAGTGAGGTGAGACTGAAATAAAAAAAATCTGTCTGTCTGTCTGTCTGTCTATCTGTCCTCTCAAAAGCATCTTACCCGTGACCAGCTTGGACTTTCATCAACGGTATTACGTCTGCTTACAATTCACCTCAGCTCATACCTCGGCATTTGGTTTTCATACGTGCCAACATACCACATGTTCATTTAAGTTCAAATAATCTCACTCGACTTGTCTAAGCATCCCCAAATGCCAAATATGTAGCAAATATATTTTGTTAAATGAAAACATAGCAACGACCTTTTACAAGCTGAATTACCCGACCAATTTATATGTATACTAGCTTCATAACCTAT
Source organism: Gibbula magus (assembly GCA_936450465.1). NCBI lineage: Eukaryota > Metazoa > Mollusca > Gastropoda > Trochida > Trochidae > Gibbula > Gibbula magus. Next base: position 56,197,297 of record OW388292.1, on the reverse strand, counting down.
TAAACACTACCAACCCAAAACTGTCTTTTCTCCTACAGATAAGTTTAAAAAATGACTCTTGGCTACTCTTAGCGCGCAAGTCAAGGTACATAATTAGTTTTTCATTTAAAATCACGGACCATGTTCAAGAGAGGTTTAAAAATAAACGCGATTGCTCAATGTAGCGCTACGTAGCAAAGCGAGCAAACCTCGAGGAATGGCACCGTGTCGTTCAGGAGAGAAAGCGCTACGTTGAGCGATCGCCTTTTTTTTTTAAACCTCTCTTGAACATGGAACGGAGCCCTGATTTTCTTCTTTATAGTGTGTGTCACTGCATGTTCTGAACCGGTTGCAGTTAATTTATATTTTCAACAACCGTCAGTACTCCCCGATAAAACAACATCGTTGAAAACTTTTGACATATGTGACTCTAACAACAACGTTCTTAGTGTCCCTTTAATCAGACTGATTATAATCGACCGTTTCTGAGGAATAAAAGTGTCAAAATAGTGCATCATCCGCGAAACTCATATAGTTCGGGGGTTCCTCTGGGACAATAACCTTTTTGTATTCTCATTCTCTGCACCATATATCACCTCGAGGGCTTTTTGTAAGCTAGGATGTAATAGCATATAAACTGGACATATATACACTAGTTTAATAATTGTGCACAGACAAAAAAAATCATTAAAAGGAGTGTTATGAAAAATAGAACAACACCATTTTGAATAACAGTGACTCACAGAGTTCATGCATTTAATAACAACTACATATATATACATATACAAAAGGTACGTACATGCTTGAAATGATTAATCAAATTGTATAGTGTTTGCTGCATAGTTAATGATAAATTCTTGACTCTATACAAACATTGTTTGCTTAAAATAACGATTCGTAATGGCCGGCATATCTGATTAAACGGCATAATGAAAACTTTACATGTTAACATTTAATTGCTGCAAAACATTTACGTTTAAATATATACCAATTCAGGGCCTTGAAATCACGTGTTACATTTCCGATTAACGAGTATAGTTAAAAATAGCATAAGATATGCTAATGTAGGGCCATTCCATTCAAAGTCATGTGATACTCTTAAACAATGCGCTGATAACTAAATATAAAGAACGAGTATAATCATACCGAGTTTGGGCCCATATAGACAGAGACTGTTTACTATCATGGATATTCAACGACGATATCGGTGAAGGTTACAATGTTTACTACGCAACTTCGGATACTGGTCGCTTACAATGGAAACAAAGTTACCTTGACCTTTAACGCGATTCTCAAGAGTGTTTGCACAAGATCAATAATAGATTAAAACAGTCGGGGAAATGAGGAGAATTGGCGGGTACATGGAACAGTCATTAATAAGATGTTGGATCTGGTTGAAGTGTTTTGAATGGTTGTTATGTAACATATAAAATAATTCAGACGATGATAATGATGATGAAAATGACGAAGGCGACAATGGCGGTTATAATTAGTATAATGGTGATGATGATGATGACGAGTGGCGAGGATGATAATGGTTATGATGGTAATTATGGCGATGATGACAACGATGAAGATGACAGCGATAATGGTGACAATGATGCGATTAGGACAATGATGATGACAACGATCGCGACATTGACGATAATGGAACTGTTACGATAAACTAAAAGGTAAATAATTCGACTGCGTTAAGTAAATGGTTCATGCAAGCGCCTGTCATGAAACGAAACTAAAAACGAACCGGGTTTTCCTTGCGACGAGTTACTGAAAATAAACTTCAACTATACTCCCCCAAAAGAGAAACGCATGGTGACAATCAATTTAAGAAACTGATCCATGTTGTAATGTTGGGTTCTTAATATTATCATTGTGAAAAAAATACGCTTCAAACGCCATATGCCCCCATAAAAACATTTACATCTCATATGGACAAGCGACACGATATGTAATTTCCGTGGTGGATTATGTCTGGTCACGAGCAATGAAAATGTAGCAAATCGTCGTGTATTTATTTGAATATTTATGCTTTAGCAGAAACTTTTTAAATGTGACGATTTCATCCGAAATAACACTCATATGACCATCTGGCATTCTTAATGCCATAATTACCTGTTGCAAATTAATTTAATGTTAATAAAACATCATATTACGGCATATTACAGTCAATGAGAACAACTTCATTCCATGTGGAACTGGTTTAGAAATTTTGGTTACGGTCAACGTTATAATAGTTACGTCTTACAATTCATTTGAAAAAATTCATTTCCAATCGTAAGGCTACAAGCAAAGTGGATTCGATTAAACTGACATTGTGTTTGGAAATGTTTACATCTTTCTAATACCTAGATGAAATATACAAGTTTGAACATATTGGACGATATGCATGAACTGCATGGCGACTTTACTAATGACCTCAGACGTCCAATAACGCCATGAGCTATTCCAAGAAGATTTAACTGGAACACATCGTGGCCATGTTCAAGAGAGTTTTAAAAGTAATCGCTCAATGAGCGATTACTTTTTAAACCTCTCTTGAACGCGATTGCTCAATGTAGCGCTACGTAGCAAAGCAAGCAAACCTCGAGGAATCGCACCGTGTCGTTCAGAAGAGAATGAGCGCTACATTGAGCGCTACATTGAGCGCTACATTGAGCGCTACATTGAGCGCTACATTGAGCGCTCAATGAACGATTATAAGCGCTCGCTGTTATGGAGCGGAGCCCTGTTTCAGACCCAGCGTTCCATTACGTGCAGGACTGTATAGTAATGAGTCCAATAAGCTTCCAGTTCCAAAAGTATCGACGCCAAAGCTGTCTCCGCGGGCAGCATATAATGGTGCCGTTGACCATTGACTTTATCATTGACTTTATCATGTGAAAGATGACACTTGTGGTAAACAGTTATCTTTATTTTCCAAAAAAGTTAAGGGTTTTTCAAACTTCCATACTCGTGCGTAATGTGTGAATAGATTATGTGAAGCCACATAATAATAGTTGATATTAACAAATCACGTTTGGGCCATGACTTATCAAAGGTGTTATTCATACTAAACTAGTGATGCCGTAAAAAAACTAAACTTTAAACTTTTAGGTACCAATCGTTAACCAGTTGAGGTGAGTTGGGGTTTAACGCCGCTTTCAAGAGTATTTCACTTATATCGCGGCTGATTGTATTATGACAGGGAGAAAGCCCGCAACGTCATGTGGCTATGCATTGTGGTGAAACCTGCGAGCATCGGCTGGAACTAGCGAACCATGGGTGGTACTACGCTGAAATTTAGTGTAGCATTGATCCAAACCTTACTGCGTGTAGAAAAGGTTGCCATGACACTGGGGATTCGAACCCCGGACCTCTTGACCCGAAGCTAACCACTGCGCTATCCTGCCCCCTTAACCAGTTGAATGAAACGGTATTACACGAAGACTCGTTCAGAATCCCCTTTGTATTGTACGTACTTCTGCATACAACTAAAATATTTATAACAAACTAGCGGTTAGTCTGATTCAACTAAAATGTTTGTTTACAATCATATTATATTAATTATAGGCGATTCGTTTAATAACAATAACATTTTGCTCAAAATAACATAATTGTTTTGCTCAATGACTTTGTTTACATCATAGCTTTTACGCACTTAGACTAGCTCAAAACGCCATATAACATACTGTCATTTCTTTGTCTTCGTCGTCAACATTAATTTGACCTCAACGATCTGACAACCGACTTTTGTCACGTGACATCACATCGGCATGCGGTAAACATCTTATAACAGATTAGCACACAATCAAAACAGTTGACATATATGGTTCATATGCTAAGAAAAAAAATCAACTTGAACGTAAGTAGCAATAAAGATATAATCTGAATGAGATACGAATAAACTGAGCGGAGCTGTGTATATATATATCATATGATTTACTCTGGAGCAAGCCGGATATATCTAAGGTCAAGGCCATTTGATCACAAGACTCGTAATTGTTGTGCTTTGAGTTTAGCGTTGATTGCTTATTATGAAATTGATTAGATTTTAGTCTTAAATATATGTTTAGTAAGCAAGAAAGATAATTTGATTTTTAAAATAGGCTTGGATTATTTAGATCTACTAAACTATATAAGTACGTTTGAATTCGTTTGAATTTTAAAATATATAACTATATATACTAAAATAGTAATTTATGTTTGCAAAGCTACCATGTGAAAAGGATCTATCTAATGACATTAATATTTATATATTCAGTTAATCTTTCCTGCTGATAAACACGCAGTCAAATAAGAACAATTTCTGTAAAGATGCATCCATTGTGTTTCATAAAATTGTATTTGGTTTTAATACGTGCCAACAAAAGGTATGTGCTGATTTCAGTTCAATTAATTTCACTCAACTTGCATATCCATCCCCACTCGCCAAATATATAATAATTAGTAGTAATTAGTAATCGAGCAACATCATTATACATTAGTAATACTTGCCATTTAGATAGTGAGGAAATATAACATGGTTATATTTGGGATAACACTACCTTCAATAGTACAAATTCTTGAACTTTTTCGGGCCGAGTCCCATGCGGGATTCGAACCCACGCCCTCAGAGTAAGGCAACTATCGCCAGCATTGACTGTACCAACAGCTTACCACACGTACAGTCAATGCTGGCGATAGTTGCCTTACTCTGAGGGCGTGGGTTCGAATCCCGCATGTGACTCGGCCCGAAAAAGTACAAGAATTTGTACTATTGAAGGTAGTGTTATCCCAAATATAACCATGTTATATCATTATACATGTGTAGAAACCGAAACTACACGTTCCATTCATATATACGGTTGTTATAAGACCTATTAAACATGATCAACCCAAAGTTGTCTATTTGTCTGTTAAAAATAAGTTCCAATAATTACGTTTGACCAATTGAAGCGCGCTACACGCGGCATATTGTCCGGTTTTCGATTAAAAATCGCTTCTTTTACCTTATATTGTCGGTATACCGAGTCATCAAAATGACAACAATCAGTTTTTTTTAAAGGCATAGCATGTTTAAGAAAGTTCTCCAGTCTTCCACTCACCCACCAACTTCACCCGAAATTATAAAAGGAAAAGGAAATTGACAACACCAGTCAACAACATGCAGCAGTTTGTACGTAGTTGAAACTAAATTGGAGTCTATCAGACGCCCCATAGCTGAGATCAACTTACAACACTAGTCGTGTGGAAAGTAGAACGGTTAACTTGACACATTTCCGTTGTGTTGTGACGCAATCTAAACAATAATAAAAAGTATGTCGATCTAAATTCATTTAGATTAGTTGTGACACACTAAACGTATGTCTATTATTTACATCTGAGGTCATGATTCACATTCTAATATACAGCTGTTTATAAAGGAAAGTGACATTATCACGTAGTATTTATTTAGTGTATATATTGAGCATTTCGTGAGCCGTTTAGTGAAGTTAGGACGTACGTTATCAGAACAGAACGGAATTCTATTTCTCAAAAATCGAATAGTGTGACATTTAGAACAACAATTAAATAGTATGCATGCCATATGTTAACTTGCATATCAATCCCAAATCACCAAACATATTACAATTACTATTTTCCAATTAAAGTCGAGCAACTTCGTTATGCATGCAAAGAAACCAAACTACACGTCCCATTTACCTGCACTGTAGTTATATGACCTATCAAACGAATTTGTCTTTTTGTCTGTTGTAAATACATTTCCAAAATCACGTTTGACTAATTGACGTGCGTCAACTGCGGTACATTGTCCGCCTCTGGATCAGATAATACGTTCACCTATATATAAACTACCGGGCAAAAGAAAGTATATCTTCTTTTCAAGAGTCACAAAATATTTCTGCTGGATAAACTCGGTTTTGAATGTTTGTTATGAGGATATATCTCGTTAAGAGATATTCACAATTTCATTCATGAGAGTATGATACTTAATATGTTATACCTGTTCAAGCACACATAGGGTGCTGAAATAGCTATTTCAAAGGGTATTTTGGGAAATAATTTTGGATATTTAAGGTAAAATTTTATGAAATATGGAAATTATGTTAGTACAATATGTATGGACATATAATGCACTCCCTTTGACTTTAAATCAATGACGTATCGTTGCTGAAGGACGTCAAAAAACAAGCCAGAAAGCCATATTTCACTCCCTATCTCGCCTGGTTAAGGAGACTCTATAACGACGTTTTTTAAAAATTCGTGTTTTTCAGAATTTTGAACAGATAATGTTTCAAAATTTACAGACAAAGATAGTTTGCTTTTAGATACATGGTGTAACTATATTTCAATCGTATTCACCACTCGTTGATTAAAATATCTTGCGTTGTTGTACCTATACTTTCTTTTGCCCGGTAGTTTAGTTGCTGGAACTGCTCGACTATCATCTGAATTGTAACTTTAGACAACAATCAGTACTTCTCGAATAAAACAACACCATGTATAACGTTTGGCATATGTGTTAGGTAAATAAAGTTAAGGTATGTATACAACTCGTACTTTAATCACGATGAACATAGGGCTGATAGACAAAGGTCTACATTCATTATGTTTTGAAATAAACAATGATGCTGGTTTGAACAAACCCAAAATTCTCGGCTAGTTAAACCGAACATGTTGAAAAATAGAACTTCAATCTTCTATTAAACAATTACCATAATGATATTATTTCATGAGAGCTCATTTATAACACATATGCATATGCTGGGTGTTATCAACCTCTTACACCCAGTCTGATTAAAATCGACCTTGTTCCGAGGAATAAGATTTGCAAAATAATGCATCTACCGGCATACGAACAGGTTCTGTAGATTCCTCGCCACAAGGCGGTTAGGTGAGGAAACCTCCGAACGATATGAGTTCGTATCCCGGTAGTGTCACTATTTTGCAATTTTTATTCCTCGGAAAACCGTCGATTTTAATCAGACTGCTCTTACACCTTGATACTTACATCTTTCGGAAATGTTGTGACCGGATTCACCGACGAGGCTGGACAGGTTGCTATTGCGCGAACACCTGCTAGCTATATCAGTCAGTCGTTTGCAATTTTCTAACTCATTTTGTTAATAATCCATTGAATCACCTTTGAAGTAATGCAGTTGTGATAGTAGTCTAACGATAATAAATAGTTCCTGTTTAGCTTTAAAATATCTAGTACATTAATTTATATCAATATCTTGACGGAATTATACTCTCGGAACTGTCGTAAGCGCTACACAACCATGTACACCCGCAATTTAGGTACCCATTCGTACAGCTGTGTGGATTGAGTGCAATGTGGAGGAAGAGTCTTGCCCGAGGACAACAACACAGGAAGAAATCCAGGTCTTAAATTTTAGGTGCCTCCACTGGGATTCGAACCCGGGTCATGGACGTTGTCAGCATGATTGCTAACCCACTGTGAAATAGTCAACTGTAGTATTCGTCAATTAAGAACAAATATTACAAAGTTTTTAATTACAACAAAAAGGTATATGGTATATAAATGAAATGTTGGACTTACATTATGTTGAACTAGACGAATTTAAATGTTAAAGTCCTAAATTGTTTACAACTCTAATATGTCCATCCTCGATAATCCAGCGCTATTGTTCCGATAAATCTACACACAAGCGCGCTTGTGTGTAGATTTATCGGAACAATAGCGCTGGATTATCGAGGATGTAATATGTCATACAAATTTAAGAATGCATTTTCAAATATGCTGTTTCGCATGAAAAATGATTAATCATAATATATTAGCGACATCCTGTATGAAATATCCGATGTTGACGATATAATGATACTGCTAATTATAGTGCGATTAAAATAAGTTAAGGTCGCGTCAACCATCGTACCAGGATGTTTACGTCATACAACCAATGACATTTGAGAAGCTAATTAAAGATGTATATGTCCGCGTCCGAATATACCAAATAAGGAAGTTGTTTTCTTTAGTGACGGGTATTTTAATGTAATCATTGATTTGACATGGTTGATTACATTAGAATCTAACTGATGGTAAATGATCACGAAAATAATTAAATAATTAATAATCGCATAATTAAATTGTATTTTCAATGTATAGCTAGAGGACATTTATCCTATGTTATTTAAAATCATTCACATTCTTATCTTGTGCATATTATTCAACGTAATACAGAACAGATGACAAATTATAAAAAAGGGTAAGAAAGAGGAAATATAGGGAGACAGAGAAATAAATATTGTTAACTTATAGTTTCCCCATGTTTCAGAGACAATTACATCAATTAGATAGGGAACACGGCACGTGTACATTACATTTCATCTACCAAACAACAAATAAAACAAGAAAACCTTTAAACATTTAAATCATATGTAGTCCTACATATATATCTAGAATTAAATAACATTTATTATTAATTAAAAAATGACAGGCCGGTATGATTTGCTCTGATAAAATGGTAAATATCACCCGGTCCTTTGTCAACACATGATGTTTATACAGCCACATGGCAATGGGTACATGAATTAATATGCTGAGGTATTCACGGGGGTATACACGTATTTGTCAAAACATACATATTTACTGAATCGTTGAGGCAAAGCGAAGTAAAATCAAAGCACACGGCATATTGACAGTCACTTAACTAACGTCGTGTAGCCCACTTCAACTTGGGTAGTTGTACATTTCATCACTGCACATGGAGCACGCTTTTCATGTTCCACGTGACTTTCAGCTGTACATTGCATTGTGATGCACATTAAAGCAAACTGTTAACATGACTGTCTTGTGATTGCAGTGCTATCAAATGCTAGTAATTATGTGGTTATTCAACTTCTAGATATTGTTCAGTTACGGCGATTCGATAATAAAAGAACCATGCTTGCATTTGATAATGTATATATTATAGGGTCTATAAGTACCGAAACGTCGGAGTCTGAATTAAACTAGATCCACAATATATTGTACTTACACCACCAAACCACAGGCTGGGGAGGAAATAAAGATATAGGTAGATATAGGTAATACACTATTACCTATATCTACCTTTATCTATATTTCCTCCCCAGCCTGCTATTACCTATATCTACCTATATCTATATTTCCTCCCCAGCCTGTGCACCGAACATGATGTGATAATGTTTTCTAGTTCTGATTGCCCAAACGGAAATGGGTATTTTCAAATACACTCTAGAAAATGCAAGCTTAATAGCATGATTTAGGTTTTAATTAATGTCTTTGAAATGAGACAAAAAATAAGTTATGTGGCCTCAAGATTTTCCAGTACTTTTCATAATTGTTTTGAACGAGATATAGTGTCCATTTCATCGAACTGCATTTGTAACAATTCTTATTATTTGTTTCACGTGGTTTCCCGTTTCACGACTTATTCACGCTTTTCACGTTGCGTCTGTCAATGTGGCATGTATATTTCATCGTGGTGCACGTGCAGAATACATTTGTGTACATACCACGTGTTTTGGAGTTAACGTGTTATTTGCAACACTTTTTTTTATACTTATGATCATGTTATTTGCGATCCATATACAAGCAAAGTATGAGACATTAACCCTGAGCCAATTTATATGGATTATTGTCTAGCCAAGTTTACATCATGAACCAATGTCTTACGTTGATCACTGGGAAATACTCGATAGTTTATAAACTAGCTTATTTATCAAAGATCAAAGCTAAGTTACTTTTAATGTCCCTTTCTGCGATATAACATTTTTAATTGTATTATGCAATTTCAGTCAATTGTTAGTCTTTTAATGTATACTTAACCCACATTTATGCATACACAAAATCAATCAAATCAAAAGACATTTCGATGTGCTGTAACTTCAAAAAGGTTAAACAGTGTAATCCTTAATGTCATTTCATTGTCAATTGACTGCGAATTCATTTCAACGCCTGACACTATGACGGAACAGTGACAGTGAAGGCAACACGTGACTTAAAATCTCGTGTTGAGTTATTTTCTGAAAACGAATTGTTAGTCCAAGGCTGAGTTCGTCTAACCCATAAATTGCTGTCAATGAATATCATTTCAGAAATTGTCGCACATGCGCAGTTTTCACCTGGACAGCCATGGTTCGACTATCACTTGTTGTCCGATCAAGTCTATAAGTACACATGCTGTGTAGTGGAATGTAACTATGGAACCAGTCAAATAGTACCAACATGTTTCCGCGGTTACATATATCATAGTCAAAACAATGTCTGACTTTCTTGGATTCGACTGTCTCGATAACACTCACTAGCAGTTATAAGCAAACGAACTCAGCCCTAGATAATATTGTGAGTCGTCTGCTTTCGTGGCGCCCTTGAACTTCGTGGAAAATCAACGACCGTGCCTGATATTGACAACCTAAATCACGTGACCTGCCACCTCAATGTCTATTTCATCAGCACGGAATGTTCATGCCGTAAACCACGCATGCAGAGCTAGTTATCGCCAATAAATAGATATTTATATTCCCCTATATTTAAATAATTGAATTGTTTGCTGATGTTGTTTATTTATAGTTGTATATGTACATGTTTATACGTGATGTAATTTGAGCGACATATTGCAACATTTATCAGTTGTGTAGCATTCATCAATGCATGTTACAAATTTGTTGAAAGTGTAATATCATGAGAACATTTTGATTAAAATATTATCAAAATGACTCTTTAGTGTATTGCATAACATTACCTTTGCATAAACTAGATTGTATTGATAGAGATTATTAATTTTAGATCAATAATCTATGTTATAGTTTATCTTTCAGTGTATGATGTATGTATGTGATATTATAGTGATTATATAGTGATATTATAATATTGTGTGATACGATGAAGTGTATTGTGTGATAGGATGAAGTGTAGTGTGTGATACTATGAAGTGTATTGCGTGATACGATCAAGTGTAATGTGTGATACGATGAAGTGTAGTGTGTGATACGATGAAGTGTAGTGTGTGATACAATGAAGTGTAGTGTGTGATACGATGAAGTGGCGTGATGTGGTGTTATGTGTGATTTATGATACGGTGTGATATAATGTATATGACACACTGTAATATGTGTTGTACAATGTGCTGTTATGTGTGATGTTATGTAATTTGCTTTGCGATGTGCGTTTTATGTGTGATATCCGATACGATGTGATGTTATGGTACGTAGTTATGTAGTGAAGTGCGTTCTACAATATAATGTCCTGTAGTGTAGTGTGATGTAGTATGTTGTACAGTGTGATGGTGTATACTAAGTTGTGTTGTATATGTGATGTACAACTACTATTGTGAGTTTTAGTGTATGTAGGTCGTGATCTAGCAAGGTGTGTAACACGTTACCTGTGACCAGTGTTGTGACTGTACACTTGGTAGGAAGTATGGCGCAGTGTGGTGCAAATTGTTGTCATATGTGTTTTGTCTGTACAAGATAAAGCTTGTATCACTTCAAACTTCTATTTGTACATGAGTAATTGACATCGACGTTTGTTGATGTAACTGAAACATACATCGTAGCCTACTTACAGTACTAAAACTCTATGCACAATACTTTCATCAAACCATTTGTAAATAAGTATTTATATATTGCAACATGTTTCTGCGTATCTACATTGTTACCAAACATGTTTTTATAAAGGTATTCGTTATAATGTTTTTAGGCTGTTGTAACCGCTTTTCATCTTTGTATGTACATTACCTGTTTCGGGAAACAAACTACTATTTTGTTCTACAGCAAATTGTATATGTTTGATCGTCAAATCAGAATAACATAATAAATCATTTCATATTAAAGATTGGCATATTAAAGTTTCATTGAGTTGAAATACAGCTGTGAATGATGGAAACTTCAGGAATTTATCACAGTAACTATTACAACAGCCATTGGGCTTCATTGTAATCAATAACCAAGACAGGTGCAGGCTTTCTCTCTGTGATCAACATCAATTTAACATAATAAAACATAACATTGTGTTCTGCAACTTTCATCCTTTGTATTCTTAGAGTTTTTGTCAGTATTATTGTATTTCATCCAGCATATTTTCATTGGTTTAAGGTCGTACATACACGACTTTGATGCATGGTTTTCCCTGCACTCAGCCAGACACGTTGTTTATCTTGTTTGTTTATCTATTCATGCAATACAGACCTACTGACCTATTTCCCCAACAATAACAACAACACGCGAACTCAGAAACATGGTTTGGAAAAGTCACCATAATGAACGATGGAGATCAAGTTACATTCAATACAAAATTCTTTTCAGGTAATGTCAAAGATACTTTAAACACCCATGACATTCCGACAGGCTTTTTTCCCGCCAAATCTCACGTGATCTGTCGTGACGTCAGAACATCGAAAGATGCCGACGTGATTGAATTCCATGCATGGCTGCACTCAAACATCGAGTTAGGCAACATTTCTTAACTACACTGATGGATCGAACTACTTACTAACAGTCACGTGACGACACTAAAACATTTATGTAAGAGACAAACATATACTGCTATCGGCTAAACACTGATCAAGTTCAAGGACGCTATGTAAAGAGATAAAACAGGTATATAGGTCGATTGCAAAGTTGGCAAATTGTCCAGGTATTGAAGTACTTCTATGAATGTAAATAGCTGGGAGATTTAAGTGCACCGAGTTTGTGTTAAAAGGGGGTGGAAGTTTTATTGGGGTATCTTTTGTCGAAAAGAAAGTCCTGGACATGTTCTGTTTATATACATATGTTATTAATACATGATCATAATAATAGCGATTTGAAATATATTACTGAGGGCACTGAGACCTTATATTTTACAATTTGATAAAAACTAGCGCACATTCATTAAAAATGGGAAATGAATCAATCCATCGGCACTTTGAGAACGGAAATCTTAGCTACGGCACAACTTGATATTATTAATCAGTCTAATGATAAATCAGCTGTTGTTTTGCGAATATTCTATCAATATATATGCTTTTATTGCTTTATTATTAAAAAAGTTTTTTTTTCATTCATATAAATGCAAAACGAATGGCGGATATTCCGATAGAATCCTCTCTTTAACATTTGATGTGTTTTAATTGAAGCTTGTTTTGTTTTCTCGGATTTGAAGTCATGTTTATCTGCAAACTGTAATTACCGGTAAGTATAGTGAGAGATCGCTACATGGTTATTCCATATGATTCCTGGGTTTATATATAAGTAGTTTATTGCGAGTTTTTACCCTCAATGCAAAACCGCTAGTTAAATATTTCATTTCTTAAATGTTTGAGCGTAAAATATACAAAAACTATCCACCAGTATTTGAACTCCATGGAACGTTATGTTTGTTGCAATTCCTGAAGTTACATATAAGAACAGGAAAACTTTCTGGACAACAACTTCTTCAGTGTGAAAATACACGGCGTTTCGGAGTATATGCTCACTCCTTCATCAGGTGGATTGTAAGGAAATAGCAAAATGGGATACATGTGTTTTATATAAGTTGAAGAGTTTGCATACAGTTTGTATCAAGTTGTACTCTCGTTTTGCAATGATATATATGTGCACTAGTGGGACATCTAGAAGGGTCATTCGGTTATACATAGATTATCTTGTTGCATGGAGTACATGTACGTGTTCGTTCATATCTATCTGAGTCATTTTGAATTTTTTAAACCTCGACCTATAAATTTCTCCTTGAAAATGTCTACACTTGATTATTAACAACATCTGATAAACGTTTGTCTTTATTTTCCGTGTGTGTGTGCTTTAAATGTTTTTATCAAACCGTATACAACAAATTTCATTTCGTTATAACAAAACATTGTCTATCTATGTATCTATCTATATTACAAATACACGACGCATATAAAATATTAATACTTAATGGGCTGTAGCACGTTTTTTGCACCAAAAAATTCAAATTTGCCATTTATGATGTTAGTTTGTGTCATTTAAATTTACTTTAAAGGGTAAACCATCTTCTTACACAATCCAATTATCCAGTGGTAATAATGGTGTTGCGTATAAAGTAAAATTGAAGGCGACCATTTTATTGTGAACACATTTTATTATTTCGAATTACAAAAACGATTCCCATAGCTTTACTGATAATGTACACTCATTTTGAACTTGATTTTCCGTAGAGAGAAGGGTGTTTTACTATTGGTGACATTAGTAACAGAGAACAAAAATTCATATCATTATACAATATAATATTATACTATTTCTTTAAATTTTAAATAGACATTCAAGACACATCTTGTAGCATGTTTTATTTTAATAAATTAATAAACATAATTAATAATACATTTCATCAACTTATTTGAGCGAAAAACGTGCTACTGCCCCTTTAAAGTATACTATATGGAACGCATCAACCTAACGCTGAGTCAGTTTAAAACATCCGATGTATACATTTCTTCATGACAGTGAATCACAGGTAAAAACACACCTGTTGCTGACTGGGAATCCCCTGACTTACCTGCAAGGTGTGTTGTTACCTGAAGCGTTATATTATCAGGAGATACCTGTTATCAGCGATCTCGTTTGAAAAGAGGAGTTTAATATTTCAGGCACACAAAGTGTCTGCCAATGCGAAACGAACTTAAATATACAGTTTCCTGTTTGGGTATTTTGATTTTTAAATTCTGATAAATTGCTGAAAAGGTAGAAACTTAAAATTCAAATAAGGTGACATCTATAGATTTATGTTGAGTATTTATACATTTTTAAATTGATGACTTCAAGACTGCCTTACACTACAACGCAATTCGTATTTTGATATTCAAACACATTTTAAATAGATTTGTTTATTTTAATTACTGAGATTTATGTTTTTAAGTTACCTTACAAGAAACAGTTGATAATTCAAATCCCTAGTAACAGAGAACAAATATTCATATCATTATACAATATAATATTATACTATTTAAAAAAAATTTAAATAGACATTCAAGACACATCTTGTAGCATGTTTTATTTTAATAAATTAATAAACATAATTAATAATACATCAACTAGCGATTCTAAAGTTTTTTTTAAATCTATATGTTTTAATTGTATATACATATAGCTGAACGGGTTACCGTCACCAATAAAACCTTTATAAGTTCAATTTCTCATGAAATACATTACATCAACTAACAGAGGAAAAAGTTAACAATAACATCATATTTCCTTCCTGAAAGATCTTCGTAAACACGATCCACTTGTATACACGTAAGCGATTGTTTATTGTCAAGACAAGCGTTTCGACTGACCTATAAACTTGAATTTGAATCTAGTGCAAACGGAATTCATCGCTTGACTCACATCATGTAATGATGACAGCATTTGTACTTGCCATCGTGTGAGCAAGCACGTTGAAATGAACATGCAGCACTGCCAATCAACGCACGTTGTAAATTTCCATATTCAGTCAATCGGCAATTTCCTATCATCGGCTGCATTCGGCTGTTTCCGTTACTGATCACTCTCTTCCCCAATGTGACGTGTCTGGTTCTATTAATAGCCCTTCTCTTACCAACAACATTGCACGTGGAAATGCAAGCTAGTCAATGACGTGTTGTATGTTTCAAAGAGGAACTGATGCAATTGACACGCGTGTTATGACAAGTCCACGCGTTTAACCACGGAGGTTTAGACTTTCTTGCATCAGCGTACTAATGTAAACATTGTCGAAGATTTAGATACTTCAAACATGCAAATAGGTTGTGTTGACATACTAGTTTTAAAAATACTAACCTTGCGTATCCATATATTTATAGTGTGAACCTTCGGTCTCAAACCATAAATTAATTCCATGTGCTTGCGAAATAGACCTCAACACAATGTTTGAACCTTTTGACACATACGGTGTGAGATTTCAAAAAAAATAATGGAATATTTGGTTGTAAATTGAATGGTAAAGCACTTTTGATTGACCATCTATTTTAAAACATTTAGAAATAGCAAGATGGGATAGTCAAATGTACCAAATAAAACAACCCACTTATTTATCCGAGATAATGAATATTAAACAGTAATGTGTCTAAATGTAAAATAAAGAAATTTATCAATATAAAAAATGAGTCAAATACCAAAACCACAAACTTAATGCATATTACACCTGCCCTTAAGATAAGCTCTCTTCTTAAAACGCTTAAGTCAGAAACACAAATAGTTCTTAAGAGGATATATTTATGAATAACTTTATGACATCAACCCCTTACAGCTTAATCCCGCGTAACAATATACACACAGTGGTCCTCTATGGGTATAGTGACACGTAGGTCACCTGGAAATCAAACCATTCTAGATTGTTCTAGAGCTAGACTTTATTTTAGTCGTAATAAAAAACTCTCTTGGTGGAAGATCAACATATTTGATAAATTATTATTTTGCGAATATAATGCGTGTCTTACATTCAGTTTGATTTAAATGAAATATACTATGTTGGGACTAACATAAGCAACTTATATCGTTAGAATAGTATAATAGAATTAGAAAGATATATGCCTCCACAGACATATTTTTGCATGTAAATGTAATGGAAGCCTCCATAGTTAGACTTATATATTGTCCCTGAATAAAAAAATATTTGAGACTGAAATTGTAGACGATTTATCTGGTTTTGTAGACTTAAAAAGGTTAACTTGTTTTTGTTATGGGATTTTGAGGCAATACTATATTTCCGTTTCTTGAATTATATATATTTGTTCAGCGACTGCATGTCAGTCTATAGAACGTTCGTTATTAATGTCATGACTCTTTGTCGATGAGTAAGTCATACGTAGCGGAAATAATGCAAATCCGTCTTACACTAAACAATGGCGGTAAACAGGGGTGCTCTTTTGGTCCACTATTATTAATGTAACACGCATTTAAGTCTGACTGTTACTCTTTACATACATGTATGTTGCTTTTTGAGTACAAGTTAGTGTTAACATGTAAATAACGGAAAATGTAGCTGACATATATTTTGATATTTGATGCATACACGTACGAGTTCTAAATCTGTCCAGGTCCAAATGTTGATTATGATAACAATATATTGTTAATGTTAATGTAGAGAGATAACCTGATTAAATAAGAGCCATGTGCTCCTTTACGATAAAATATAAAATAGACACGCTGGATACATATATCATAGTACCATTTATGTCATTTCTCCCATGAATTGCAATAAATATGTATTTGATTATATTTGTGTACATGTATACGTGAAATATATATACTCATGATAAAAATGGTTGACACCCCTTAACAGAAAATGGATTTTAGCAACTTAAATGCATGGACCATTAATATTGTTCGATATTATGGTATTTTCGAAATATAATGGCACATACACATGATGTACACTATATAATACTTGCCGTGTAGTGTGTGCGAAAGAGACTCCATGAAAGATTTTGTGTATATTTGGGTTAAGTAATTTTTTTTTATTCAAATGCAACTTTTCATTATCCATTAGAACCAAAATGAGAACAGTCAAACATTGTAACACTATACCAATGCCAAGATGAACAAGGAATGAACTCTTTTGAATAAATTTTCTTTTTCTTTTATTCCTCTTTCTTTGTTTTTTTAAAGTACAAGTGGAGAAATAGCAAATGCTGGCGGACACTATTCACAAAAAGAATAGTAGTAACATGTTTTACCCAAAAAATTATCGAAACTGACACGTTATGTTGTTTATATAACATTTCATTCCCAATGTATAACTATAAGGGGTGTCAACCATTATTACCATGAGTATATGTATGGATCTTTAGTGTAGATGAAGTTCATTTAACCACATGGTATTAAAATCATGTGTTTCAAGGATAAGGTAACGTGAACGTAATGACTCTTGGTACAGAACGCTGAAGTATTATACGAGTTGTTAAGTCAGATCCGCCAATACGACCCGTCCCTTTGTTCATACGTCGTCACCCATCCCTTGTCGTCATTCATGTAGATCCACACGCCGTCTACATATTGTATTTACGACAGTTTGAACAGCATGTTGTGAAAAAATAGACATGTTTAACCGACTAGTAAACTAGCTAAGTTAAAAGTCTCAATGTTTCAACTATAGACACTTGCATAGTAAAAAAAGTAACAAAAGAAGTTTTATATTTTGAGAACTTTTGAAAACATATTTCTTTTGCTTTTAATGTTACATCACACATTGTATTAAATATAGCCAGCCCGACTGTCACATTTGCTGACAATTTAAAAAAAAATTGTTTTTCCATTTTACCATATTTTACCACCAAAGTTGAACTTCCGGACTGACAACTGAAAAAGCCTATTTCATACACTGGCGTTAAGGTATATATCATATATTTTCATTGCCGACCGGTTTCGCTACATTGTGACCATCTTGCGTTGCTATCAATGCAGTCTATAAAAATATAAATATCGTTTTCGTAAGTCTGTCATAATCCTTTATAGAATGGACGAATCGTAAATCGTGTGTTGTTTTGTAAACATATACTCGGAGCGAAGGACTTCAATATTAATAGTATTTATACGTGTTACAGAAGGATTTGGCTACGTATTTATAACTTTCTCGGTGGTTCGATATGAGCTCTACTTGTGACCAACACGTCAGCTCCAATCTACCCCTTGTATCAAACCACCCCGGCTACACCCCTCCCCAAACAATCCGGTAATTCCCCTCTGTGCTTAGAAAGTCTTGACATGTATATAGACCAACATTGAGTAGGCTAACGATAGAGTTGTTACCGTATGAATGCTTTCATAGGCCCCTTGCAGTTAGGTTACGGTATGAAATCTATTAAAGGCCCCTTGTTACGTCCGATGACTTGCATAGAATTTTACATAATGTTATTTAACATGCGTTGTAGCGGAATCCAGTATCCATAATACATTAGGTATTAGTAACGTATACCTTTGCATGTTGTCTTGGTGCGTTGACTAAATAAATTTATACTGAACTTTTCTAACATGGGCTTATAATGTATTATCCGTATTTTTTAAAGTAAGTTTTGAAACATCCAATTCTTCCCCTGTATATACATTTTTCCGTCTCAATAATTCTGGTAAATACAATGTATAAACATTTGTGGTGTGGTGTCTACTATAAGTTTTTAACAGTCAGCTTTTAACAAATGTCGATCGAATTCTATTCATAACGGTATTTTTTAAATGATGAACACCTGTCAACGACCATAAACATGTCAATTCAAAGTATATTTATTATGTTGTCGCCACTAACACAAGACGTGCTTATATATCTGGTTTAGATTCTGACCGAGTGTTATGTTTACAGTGTTATTTAGAGCACGGTATCTACCCTTGACCGATAATGATACCCGTGCACTATTATACTAACCTTCCCTGATATGCTTGTCATATGTATGTATAAAGTTAGCACTGTCACTGTCTATTGCCAAGTAATTCACATAAAGTAAATTATTAATTTGGAAATATATCTACTTGAAAGAATGTTTTACTGAACAAAGCATTGGAATTTCGACATATGTTATATATATATTTTTTGTTGACCTGTACATGTAGTTGTCACCTTGAACAAATTCAACTGTCAAATGACTGTCGTCTTTCAGTGGCTCTGAACGTGCGAATAGCTGATATTCATATACTCCACTAACAGCACGCAATAATGTTCCTTCCATTTACACTTCTTTAGGCGATTGCTTCATAGACTGAATGATAGTTGTTTCCATCCGTTCTGTTTTTAAAGCTTTGATTCATTAGATGTATAACATGTCAATTTACTTCATCTTTCACGAGTGGGTGTTATCTGAAATGTATACTAGAATGTTACCATGGTCGCCCTTTGCTATACGTTGACGATACTCAAATCCATGTTTATCATGTCCATTCATACAAAGCACCCTGAATACCCCCCCCCCCCCCCCCCCCCCAACTTCTTCATTGTGTAGATGTGCATGCTCGCTCCGCCACTTACTCCGAGATGCTGTGTATCTACACAAAAGAGAAGTTGTTATCCAAAAAATCGTATGTATTCCTCTTCTAAATACCCTTCAAAGACAAATAATATATCCCTTTTCACTTACAAACAATTGAGAGATTTAGGACAGAATTTCGGTAATGTCTCTTCCTTCTTCTTGTCTATAATAAAGACCAATACACATCACAGCCAAATAAAGTCCTCTCTTCTGACTAGTCTAACACTTAGACTCTGAAAATATTATTTTATTAAATATTGAAAAAGAGCCTATATGAGAAATTACATTTTAACAAATTCCTTTTCTCATATTGAATATTCAATATTTAATAAAATGGTGATATTTTACGATTTAGACTCTGAGTGTAAGACTAGCTTCTCACGTACCTCACAATATATCCATTCATTTTCAGCCACGAATGCAACGTGAAAAAGTTCTAATATTTAAAAGAAATTCCACTCTGTGACCTCTTTATCCTGACACTTATGACAAACATAATCCCGTGTTCTTGTTCTTGCCGTCACATCCGTTCCTGTGACAGTGTTCAATGAATGTCTGGCATATCCAGAACGAAGATCCAGATATTGATCGGCTGAGTTTCAGTGTATGCAAATGCTTTGCTCTAGGGGAATTTTTTAAAAGGTCTTGTAAATTCCAGTCAGTGATGAGGAAATTTCACTTTTCACTCATGGGGAATTTTCCCTTCGTATTTTGACTCGTAGAGGACTTAGTAAGTTCGGAAAGTACCATTTGGTCTCGTTTTACACTTCTTAAAGGAAAAGTTCATAAAACCAGGGACTGATAAAACAACAAAACGTTTGTTATTTTGTGTTTGACATAATGTCTTGTATTATTTTATACATATTTTATTATAGCCGAATTCTTCAATATACTTTGACATGTCGCGTTATCTTTGTTTTTCATGAGCTTTATCTTTCATTTAAGTATGTTTTATCATATAAACACGTGAAAAAATACGTACTTATGACAGTACAGCTTAATTGTGTATGAACAAATCTCGCCTACATGTACGATCGAAACCAAGATTGTCTTCTTTATTGTTTTGATACTCAAAGTTTTGAAGTATATGCTTACCCCTTCATCAGGTGAAATGGTTTCACTTGATGTAGGGATGAGCATCTACTCCGAAACGTCGTATATCTGCAAGACGAAGAAGTTGTTACCCAGAAAATATTGGTTTCGTATGTATTGCCCATCATCGACTTGGTAATAACACTAACATAAAAGGAGCTCATACATTTTTACAAGATGCTTGAAATTTTTGGAATGAATTTTTAATGATCAATCTACACAAGTGTATATAATGTTTATAATATTGTTTATAAGGCTGGTGTATGTTGTTGTTGTTGTTTTTTATTTGATTTTTGTTGTTGTTTTTTTATATATATATATACTGGAGACTGTATTAGATGTAATGTAAATTTCCCTCGGGATAATAAAGAATTATCTTATCTTATCTTATCTTATCTTATCTTATCTTATCTTATCTTATCTTAACTACTTGCTAAAACATTTTATTGACAAAACTATATTCGTCTACGTACTATTTTTTCAAAACTACAGCTTATGCCACTTGTAAATATATAAATGAGTATTGCTTAGTTTCAATAATACACCATGATATTAAATAACCATGCCCAATCCTGGTAATACAAATGTATATGTACACGTCATAGGTGCTTGGAGACTTCGACTATACCTGTAATCTTACAACAGTACAGGTGCAAGAGCAACGTAGTCACTGACGTGTCCTACATGAAACACTGGCTGACGAAAGAGACACGCGTCTTGTGACACGTCTGGCTTTAAACAGCTGGATGACACGTTCAAATAGTATAAGTTTTTATTCATTTCACAACGTGTGTAAAACTTTACGCAACATTAATGGTATGTGCTGATATTTGTATTTGGATACATGTTATTATCAACATATTGATTTAATTCTTATAAAGATTGTTATGGAGAAAACTTGTGCATGCACATTAATGTACCGTTTATCATATATATTATCCAATGAGAATGCATGTATACTAAACATGAAGTATACATGTATTAAGAACAGGAAGATTTTCTGGATAACAACTTCCTTAATGTGAAAATACACGACGTTTCGGAGTACATACTCACTCCTTCATCAGGTGGAATGTAAGGAAATAACAAAATATGGTACATTTATATAGCAAACAAAACAATGGCGAGGAAACTCAATCAGGGAGATTAACATGCATGGGAATGGTATACAATGCGGATTTATAATACAAACATGATGGGGGTGAAGCATGAGAATGATATACAATGAGGATGTGCAATAATACATGTATTATATTTCGATTATTTGAATTTTGACATATTCTACAAGCCGTTTCATAGTGATTTTGAATCGAAATTACTAGATGTACGCATTGAAGGACTATATAAGAAAAAAATGCATGACATAGGAAAGCTGAAACAAAAGTTATTTTTACAAGAGAGTCTATAATTCTTGGACCAACATTCATACATGAATCTTAAGTTTCATATTCTAACGTCTACGTGAAATAAAGGTATTTATGTTAGTTCATGATAAACGAAAACACGAAAATATTGAAGTTTACACAGAAATATCAAACCATGACGTCAAATATATTATTTTGTTCATCTAACCAATTCTTTCAGATAAATTATTTTTCTCAGAAAAATTATTTCTTCAATCTTTTTCAGGTACTTTCAGATTTATGAAATGGGCAACTTATTCCATCCGCAGAAATTCAAAAGAAACTAAAACGACATAAGCGTTAAGCGTGGAAGTTGTTTATCTTAATTAATGTTCAAAACGCAAATTATGACAATTATACATGACTGTTTACTTCATGCGTGCCACCATTAACACGTGTCCATTTAACAATACGTCAAATGATGCGTCATGTTCACTGAACCGTGAACTATCATTGTCATATTAATACATTATGAATGGCATAATAAGGAAAAACAATAGTTTATTTTTCAGTAATTTTACGCTTCGTTGATGCATGGCAAATATGCGTATTGGTTTATGTTGTTTAAGACAATAAATCGTTTACGGGAATCACATTTTCATGGTGATCTGGGTTCTAGTGAAATTGACATCCTTTCTGAATATGTCATATAATAAACTTTTATTGGTTTGTTTATCAGCAAGTGTACACTTCGTTTATTTATGAGCGACGTGATGCGATCTTTCATGTTTAAGACACACAAAAAGAAATGAAAATTCCTTGATTATATGCGTCTTACAGTTACAGCTCACCTATTTGCACCACATGATGATCATAAAAATGAGATGATAACGACGGAAATCGAAATTGATTTTTAAACAACATTTTGTTTTCGATAGCTTACAGTAAGTAGCGATAATGATGTATCTACGTTTTGTTTTTTCTTTACGAATCATTGTCCTTATTGCAAATATAAAGTCCACCGACTTTGAACGTGACTTCGAATACGAATAAAACATTCTGCAGTAGTCATGTTTCAGATATGCTTCTTAGTATCAAACAGTTCCATTATTCCTGCGTTTACCTCTCCTTGAATTATGTTGTCTGGATTTTGAAATGTCCTTCATCTTATAAAAAGCGTAATGACAGCTTGACTTCTGTGATTTCAAATAATGTTATGGAATTACATCAAATTTGATTTCACCACATATTCGTGTGATTCACATCATATTCATATGATTGCACATCATATTCATATGATTTCACATCATATTCATACGATTTCACATCATATTCATATGATTTCATATCATATTCATATGATTTCACATCATATTCATACGATTTCACATCATATTCAAATGATTTCACATAATATTCATATGATTTCACATCATATTCAAATGATTTCATATGAGTTCACACCATATACATATTGTACTAAGGTTAATCTTAGTGTTAAGGTTGTTTTGTGCAGCGACCCCATGGTTAATAATTATCATATTGAATCTTGTACATAAATATGTACTAAATAGTATAAATTAAAGTGACCATTTCTTTTGATTGTCCTTATGAAAACAAATGCATTTTCACATAATGTTGATAGGTTTCGCTCTTACATGTTCCAATCTGATACACTTGTACCGTTTCCCGTTTTTATATATCATTGTAACATTGCAAAAAGATGTTTCAAGTCTTTTGGACACAGTTTACATATAGACGTCCTCAAACTTTAATCACACGTGCTACCCTATAAAGTGTCAGACCCTAAAATAATTTTGCACAACAAGCATATAAGTGAGATCTCGAGACCCGCACACGCTGACAGCAGCAGATTGGTAGTTCTAAATATAGATCCGCGCCTTCATTCGGACATATCTAAAAATAGACCTGACGCGAGAAATCGATTCTTCTAGATTGACTCAGTAACTTGAATCATTATAACCCATTCCACATCCTGACACGTTTAATCCTCAAACGTTATAATATAATCCTAAATATCCAATCATATAACCACGAAAACCTATTATATAACTATGAAAAACTTACTATGAAAACCTTGATATTGCTGCTTTCTGAAATGTTCAAACCTTGTCTGTTATTCAATGCAAGCTTGACACCATAATAAAGTCAGATTAAAGGTGCATCCATTGTGTTTGATAAACTTTTATTTGGCTTAAATACGTTCCAACACACCATATGTGCTGTTCAATCAGGTTGCATATTCATCCCAAAATCGCCAAATTATAACCATAATTACTTGTTTCCAATTAAAATCGAGTAAACATAATATTTATTGTGTAGAAACCGGAACTGCACGCCCCATTTAAATGAACAGTAGTTATATAATCTATGAAACATTATAAACCAAAATTTGTCATTTTTTCTGTTATGAATAATATTCCAAAATTACGTTTGGCGGGCGTGAATCGCGATGCATTGTCCGGTTTTCGATCAGAAATCACCACTTTACCTTCATATCGTCAAAATACTGATTCGACTATCATCAAAATTGTTGTTTTCGGTACCAGTCTGTATTTCTCGATAAAGTAATACCATTTATAACGTTTTGAATATGTGACGCCCAAGAACACGATGGATGGACATTTAACCTATATGTTGAGATGCCTGTAAAGTTGGCGTCAATTTTTCTCACATATTTAATAGTGACAGTAATGACATAAATCACCAAACAATATTTGTTTTTGAAGCAATATATGTTTCTGTAATTCTAGGTTGCCCATCGCTTGTTTTTTCCTTTAGATATTTTAAGGATTTTCAGTTGTTCTTTTTGTTTCGGAAATATTTTATTTTTGTTGCACACATACTCAAGTGTTTTAATGCTGTACTGAAGGAATGGGGTAAAACAATATTGAAGTCTCACAAGGCAAATACAACATGTGCATCATATGTCTTGCCTACATCATGAACATGGATTTGATAAGAAATATCAGTTTACATTGATAGTGACACATACATTTTATTAATAATCAGTGAAATATCATGTCAGTATCCCTACTACATACAGCTGCGTACAGAAAGTTGTATATCTGAGCAGATATTATGTAATTTGGCATGTATTTGGCAAGTATGGTATCAACACGAAAACTAGACCGAGATGTTGGCATTTTTTCATTATAAGAAGACAGTTGAGTGTTCCATAACATAATCTGATTTAATATCTCAAAGTAATCAGTTATAGTTTTGGCAGCTGTTTGAGTCTTTTCCAAACTACAGTATTTATGTTTGAAGTTACCAATGGTCAATCTTTTCAAAGCTAGAATTTGTATTTTCTTCTGTGAAATATTCAGTAAGTGATCAACTTGGTCTATCATACATCATACATTTCCTCTTAAATGTATTCGATATATATTTGTGATGAATTATTTCTTATTCAGCTAATATGAACACTTTTATTCGAAAATTAAGGAAATTTGAATTTTCATAAGTTGACCCCAATTTGTCTATTTCATTATGCCAAATTTCAACAACATGCACCACTGCCATAGCGATCGCAGGATACGTTAAAACATGAATATATGATGATTAATTGTCATTGTTTGTGGTGTAATTTTATTGACGTCACAAATAACGTCAATTCACATGATATTTGCACTAAGGTACACATGTGGGTGAAGAAACTTTCGGTACGCAGCTGCAGGACTATACATTGTTACACAAATACATAAAGAGGCACCTGTCTTCTGTGAAGCAGATGATCATGATTATTATTATATATCTGAACTGACTACAGTTGGGAAATCCTGATTTACACATCTATGTGAATAAATTTAGTACACCATAACGTCAAGGTCACTGTGGCTATGCATTGCGGTGAAACCTGCGAGCATCGGCTGGAACTAGCGAACCTTGGTACAAGGCTGAAATCCAGTGTAGCATTGCACCGAAACCGTATAGAACAGTTCTCTACTGCAGACAAAGTTGCCATGCCAGGGATTGGAACCCCGGACCTCTTGATCCGAAGCCGAAAGGGCTAACCACTGCGCCCCCGAGAAAAACAATGATGTCTTATTTATATTTATGTATACGTCCATACTCCTTAACACATTAAAATAAAAGCTACAAAAAGAAAGAAATAGCTCATTTTATGTATGACGACTGAATGCATGTCATAAATGAAGATAAAAGATGATTAATTTTTAAACAAAATTTTTATTCTTTCCCAAAGGTTACAAGATTAACATTGAATATGTATGTCCTGTACACATATACGAGGGGCGTTCAATAAGTGTTGCAAGCGGGGCATTGGTGTTTACATAAACAGTGTCAGCTTATAGCAGGTGTTACTATAGTCAAAACATAACATTGACACATGTCAAAACAATTTCTAGACATAACAATTATTTAGGTATAATAGCTGCGCTGACCTAGGGGTCTCCATAATCATGGATTCTCTCAAACATGAACAACGCGCTGTGATCAAGTTCCTTACTAAAGAGGGATGCAAAGCTACAGAAATACATAATCGTATGTGTAATGTGATGGGTAAGGATGCTCCTAACTTTTCAACAGTTTGTCGCTGGTCTCTTCAGTTCAAGCGGGGCAGGGAGTCCTTAGACGATGACCCACGGTCAGGCAGGCCATCTGAAGTCACCCGACCGGAAGTTATTGCCGCTATCGAAAGACGAATTTTAGCTGACCGCCGTGGTAAAGTTTCTGAACTGTCTTTGGAATTCCAGATATCAGTTGGAAGTGTTGAAAAAATAATTCATGACCATCTTGGTATGTCCAAGGTATCTGCAAGATGGGTACCCAGAAACCTCACAGCACAAGATCGCGGGAAAATAACCGAAAGTTGCATGGAGCTCCTGGATCGGTTTAATGCGGATGAAGCCAGGTTTTTGTCTCGTCTGGTGACAGGTGACGAAACCTGGATCCACCACTGGGACCCGGAAACTAAACTGGAATCCAAGCAATGGAAGCACCCGAGTTCACCTACTCCCCTGAAGTTTCGCACTCAACCATCAGCTGGCAAGGTTATGGCGACAATCTTTTGGGATGCAAAAAGCATATTATTAATTGATTACTTGCCAACCAAAATGTCAATGAATGGTCAATATTATGCCAACCTAATGCAAGAATTGCGAAAGACAATTCGACAGAAACGCCGTGGAATGTTGACACGTGGTGTTCTGATTTTGCATGACAACTCTCCAGTCCACAAGTCAAGAGTTGCACAGGCCGCTATACGTGATTGTGGATTCGAACAGCTTAACCACCCACCCTACAGCCCAGACCTAGCCCCCAGTGACTACTTCCTGTTCAGAAACCTGAAATCCGCGCTACGTGGAAGGCACTTCCGGGATGACGAAGACGTCAAAGCTGCCACAGAGGCGTGGTTAGGGGGGCAAACGGAAGACTTCTACAAAAGCGGCATCAAAAGTCTTAAAGAGAAATGGAATAAGTGTATTGAGGTGAAGGGTAACTATATTGAAAAATAAAAGTAAAAAATTGACTACGCGAGTTGGTTTTATATTGAAGTTGCAACACTTATTGAACGCCCCTCGTACACCACCGAAGAACATTTGCATTACATGTGTGTTACATGTAATATCATTTATGTATATTTATTCAAATCATATATTGATCATACAAAACTGATACATATAGGCTTGAGTGCATGACCTCCAGTTATTATTGATATTTTCAATTTCATTTGCTTTTTTTTTATAGAAATTATGCAAAACAACAATGCAATAATGTGTATTGAAAATCCAGAGTCATCTTTCAAGTCACATCTTCAGAATACCAAATGTTGTTCCAATTTCACAACAATTAAATATCAATTCAAATATATTACAAATCAAAAGTTTATCAAATTAAGACATCATCTTGTCTTATAATAATCTTCAACATTTTGCCTGGAAAAATAAAAAGTAAAAGTTCATTGAATTGTAAACAATGCTGTACAGAATATAAGAAGGAACTATAGTTCTGTGTCCAAAACATCAGGTAACTTGTGAGGAATTATTAATTAAAAATTGACTTCAAAATTCATGGAGGTATAAACTTCAAAAACGCTGTGCAAATAAATATAAATAAATAAATATATATAAATAAATATACTCGTATCCGATGTATGAATAAGGTTTCACTGCTCCAAATATATAAATTTGCAACAATTAGAGCTGTACTATATATGCCTAAGAAGACGCAAGATGTCAATTCAAAACGTCATTGGATTATTAGCCCCGCCTACGACGCGTTCATCAGTTCATTTTACCCTTTTACCACTGTAAAACGTGCGAAATTATACATTGAAACATATGTAATATTCACATATATCTGTAATCAATGAAGATGAAAACAAAGCTAATTTAAGTATTTTTGGAGATGAAATCAAATATTTTTGATACAATTTCCCTTGATTTTGTTACTCTAGGTTTCCCCTCACACAGTTCAGAAAACAGCGCCATCAACCCATCCCTACGCCTTCGACGGACAACAAGTTGTAGATGCCGAAACTTTAACCCACTCCCTGCAATAATCTCACGCATATAATCGCTTGCCACTCCCTTTAGACATTCAAGACTTTCTAAATTCTCCTTTTTGTTTCGGAGATATGTGATTGAATTGCATACGTACCCAAGAGTAAAACTATGTTTCTTGACAAACTGCTGCACCGAAGGAATGGCGTGAAACAATTCCTGCAAAGCCAAAACATCGGCCAAAGCATCGTGTGCGTCAAAGGTCTTGCCTACTATATATTTATAGAGAGCTTCCAGATTGTGTGAGGGGCTGTCAGGAATTGTTTCTTTAGCCAGTGGCAGAGTGTCAACAAAACCAACAACACAGGCACTAAAGTCATCATACATGTCGCAGTTGTTTACACTACTCATTAGCAACGGCGAATGAAAAAGTTTTGAATTGTGACCAATTAAAACGCATGGCTTACAACGATACAAAAACGTGATGAAAGATTTCAAAGCAGCTTTGATTGTCACTGTTTCTAAGCACTGGTCATTCTTATAAAGTCTTTGACCTGTACAACTCAAGCCATTGACCTTTTTTGCTCCTTCGGTGATTGGTATTTCAGGCAGAACATAACGACTAAACTTGTTTTCTCCATCGGTTGCTGCGATTTGCATGATATGGGCTTTAGGTCCTGTAACACAAAATGTTTAGTTGAAAGATAAAACATATCCTTTACAAATGTAAAATAAAACTACTCTGAAATTTACTACTTGGTTTCATAGAATATTAGCAGTGCTATTATTTTGGGGTCACATTTACGATTACAAGAGGACTCAAAAATGAAAAATACTTACCAAAACCAGTAGATTCCAAGTCAAAGAAGACTTTGTGAGCCTTTTCAATGTCCTTCACTTCTACTGGAAACGGTTTTGGGGTGTTTGGTGGTATGTCTTCGGTGTCAGCTGCCTCAGCTAGAAATGATAATATCGGATTGTATTTAGATTATTTAGAAAATAGGAGGTCACATTTGTTATTACCAAATGGAACAAAATCTCATATTTAGAATTATTACCAAAACCAATAGCTTCAAAGTCGAACAAGAGTTTGTAATTGACCTCTGGCAATGGTATTTGGAGGTAGGATCGCGGTATCATATGACTCTGGAGATGATAATATCTACTTGTATAATACATAGGAGGGCAAATAGGCTGACAAATGGAAAGATGATAATGGCGCTTGATTCGTGACCCGGCGCTTAAACATGAATCAATCATAGCAAATGTGATGAAAGGAACCTGATGACGTAAGCAAAAGAGTAATTGAGTTGAATATTGTGACACGATGCTTTACAGACGTTAATCTCTTAAAGTGGCACTAGCACGTTTTTTGCAAATTTTATTTTCTCAAATTTCCCATTTATAATTATAGTTTATGTCATCTATATTTACTTTAGAGAGTGAAACATCTTATTACACAAACCAATTATCCGTAGTGGTAATAACGGTGTTTGGAATAAAGAAATAATTGCAAGGCGGTTATTTTAGTGTGAACACATTTTATTATTTCGAATTACAAAAACGATTCCCATGGTTTAACGGAACAATGTACACACATTTTTAACTTGATTTTCCGAAGAGAAAAGGGTGTTTTACTATTGGTAACATTAATTTTCAAATACATTTCATCGACTTATTTCAGCGACAAAACGTGCCACTGCCCCTTTAATGTTGATGAATTAGAAAAGCTGTTTGAGAGGAAAGAGGATACTTATAGACAGTTAGCTCCTTTAACAATGGCAACGATCAATTATACCATCATATTAGATCAGTCATGATAACGGTATAAGAATTTATACCGAAACCATTGTTAGATAAAAAAAAGAGTTAAGCAGCCATAAATATCCATGTCTTCTGAATTAGAAGAAAGGTAAGACACCTGGGCCCGTATTTTTTAAGCTCTGTTAGCGCTAAGATAGTCGTAAGTGCCATATACATCAACATTGCCTTACGAATTTCTTAACAATAAGACAGCTTCGAAAATATGGGCCCTTGGTGTTAACTAATTAACATTCTTGTGCATTCAATTAGTGTGAATGCCATTGACAAATTTAATAGGTAAATTTTGTAATGTCAAATAAAGACCTCCTCAATTGTGCCCATGCATGCACTACGTAATACCACAACGAATAACACTCTGTCAACGTGACCCAGTTTATATGGGATAGCCAAAACATCAAAACATTTCACTATGTGTTTTTAAAAACTCTAAACACATTTTTGCAGCGTTTGCATATTTGACCGACGTCCTTGTTTTGACTGGTTTTCTCTCGCGAATGTGGCATGTCACGTCCGCGCTAGGAAGGGCAACCCAGTCTGAACTGGTTTCCGTCTACATAATGAGAGCGATGCGCAACAAAGAGACAGACCTGATCCCCGTCGCAAGTTCAATATTTGTAGAAGGACTGCTGTACTGCTTTAAACTCTATCCTCAACCTCTAAATCGACAGAAAAGAGGAGTTTGGATATTCTCGGACGTCAAATCCGATCACACACCTATCTGTTTAGATGGGTTTATGAGGTACTTTGAAAACTAGCATGGGAAGATACGTATTTAGAACGTTTCAAGAGCAGGTCTTCAAACTCAATCCCTCTTCAAATAAATTGGTTTCTTTTCTGTCGACATCTTTGATTGTAAAGTTAATTTTAATGCTGAACCGTTCAATGACGTGTGTTTTGTATTGACACAATCCTACGCTTGCGTACGAAGGAGTGTTTTTGAACTTCGATACTTCTTTACTTATTTTTTAATGGTATACGGTAAGTAAGAAAAGAAATAAGTGGACAGTATGAAAGGCAATTTACAAGTTACAGGTAAAATATAGATCAACTTCAACATAAGAGAATTTTAAATGCGCACTGCACACAATACAAGGCACTTTTAACAGTAATTCAATGACTTCAAATTCAATTTAATAGTATAATACAAAATTATTGATAAGCATTGATACATTCAATTTATTTATGCGTTTAAGAATCAAAATATATTTTTTTTAAATATTAATTTATCATAAGATTTGCAAATGATAAATTGTAATGTTTAACTATTGTCAGTCATATTTGAGCACAAAATATTTGTCAAAGCGAACAAACATTCAACGTGTCTGATTTCAAATCGCCCCCAACGCTGAATGGCTCAAAATACACCAACGAGTTTGAATTTATCATACAGTGCGGCAATCCTTATGTAAGCATTATTTATTAATACGTCCATTGGCCTTTGATATTTAGCATGAATATTCATTCTTTTGTAATATGCATTTTTAATGATAAGTTTCATAATTATTGATAATTAGCTGTTCATGATATGAAATTAATGCAATTAACTGTGCCCACGACGTCATAATATTAAATAACTAATTGTGCAATATCCAGACATATGTAGACAATCATGTCAATGATATTAACTTTAAATGGACATCTGGAGCCGTAATCTCCGTAGACCGCAAGGGTTTGGCCAAGAATACAAAACATGTTTATACTTAGGCACTGAAGCACGCTGTTTTTACAGAATTTAAAGGGGCAGTAGCACGCTGAAATAAGTCAATGAAATGTATTTGAAAAATAATGTCACCAATAGTAAAACACGCTTCTCTCTTCGGAAAATCAATTTTAAAAATATGTTTACATGGTTCCGTACATTCTCGGTTACCCATGGTTTTATATATACTCCGTTACTCTCAACTATATCACCCATGGGAAACCGTATCAGAGAAATCTGTACTCAAATTACCCGCCCTTGGCCGGCTTGAGCCAATCAAACTTCTACGCAGCTTGGACCTGCGAGCCAATGACAATTCATATCACTTCGTTTCAAAGCTAGCGAGGTCATTATGTTAGCCATCCGTCACCGGTTATCTCCCCTGGCCATTTCTGTCTTATCCCACTGAGCATTTTCTTTGGTTACTGACTTCGTCACGCTGGCCAAGGGCGGGTAATTTGAGAACAGATTATATATAATAGATATAATGGAGAGTAACGGAGCATATATAAAACCATGGGTAACCGAGGATGTGTTCCGTAAAGCCATGGGAATTGTTTTTGTCATTAAAAATAATAAAATGTGTTAACGATAAAATGGCCGCCATGCAATTTTTGCTTTAAACGAAACTTCATTATTACCACTACGGATAATTGGTTTGTGTAATAAGATGTTTTACCCTCTAAAGTAAATATAATTGACATAAACTATCATTATAAATGGGAAATTTGAAAACAAATAAAATTTGCAAAAAACGTCCTACTGCCCATTTAAGAGCTCTCACAAAAATGTAATAAATGTTATCAATGGCTAAGTAACACTCCTGAATTAATAAAAAAAAAAATCTAAAACGTATGAACATGGTTCTGTTAAACAATGCGAGTCAATTTCCCATCAAGCGGTCATTTTAAGGTGTTCACATTGAATTGACCGCTCGAAACTGGTCTTAGTGATGGGGTTGATGTAGCGATACCTAAACACTCAGAGTAGAGTTTTAAAAATGGCGCCGTGATGGAATGACCAACCATCTTGCTGTCCGAACTCTCAAAATCGCATGAGACCTACAAATTTACCTCTCACACTGAAGAGTTCCAAAAAATTAACGTCTTATACGTCGCACAATATTCTTCCAATACGGATAACCTTTTTCTATTGATATGGCTTGCCGAGTCGTGTTATGAGATGTTTAACCTTCTAACGTAACACTATATTGAATAAAAAACTTTAATACTCGGTGGATAATTTGAGAAATAATGACATGCCAAAAACGTGCTATAGCGCCTTTAAAGGGATAGGGTCACCACATAGGGTACATGTACCTCATTACCGAATGTGTAGTCTCTATGTCTTTCCAGATTTTTGCCGGACGGACGGACGGACAAGTTGGGCGCCCGACTACGACTAATTAACTGGTCATATTTGTTACGAATAGATTAATTAAAGGTCACAGGCATTTTAGAGACTGGTCTCAGTTGTTCTCCCTATGTGCGTCCTTTATACTATCTACTTTACCAAGGTCATTTGGCGATTTTGGTATTGTGAATAGTTATTGCTCTTCCACCAGATTCTTCAGAATTTAACACAACATCTGTTTAAATGCGCCATTCTGACCCAAAAAACATTTCAAATGTCATAATAAAGACACATTTCGAAATTATTCGTTTCATTGTACAGCTGCGTACCTAAAGTTTGTTCACTTGGTCGCTCTCCTAGTGCAAATATCATGTAATTTGTAATTTTTACAATGTTCATAGCATTGCGAAAACTAAACATATTATGATATGCTTTAACCCCAACAGTGGTACTTAAATTAACAAAATCATAATGAAATTTCATACAACTCAGATGACCGTAGTACTTTTGGCAGCGCGTTGAAGTGACCAGGGGTCAAAATGTTTAGATTCTGATTTTCTTAGTTTATGAATAAAATTGTCCATATCGACTTTGTGAGAACAATATAAACCCAAGTACACGGAATAGGTAGAGATGAAGATAAAGGACAGGTACTTGAAGCTGTCGGAGATTTATTCGAGATTTTACAGAGAAAAGTCAAAACTGTATTTTTCGAAATTTTGACCCCTGGTCACTTCAATGCGCTGCCAAAATTGCTACGGTCAACTGAGTTGTATGACATTTCATTATGATTTTGTTAATTGAATTACCACTGTTGGGGTTAAAGCACAGAAAAGTATGTTTAGTTTTCGCCATGCTATGAAGATTGTAAAAATTACAAATTACATGATATTTGCACTAGGAGAGCGACCAGGTGAACAAACTTTAGGTACGCAGCTGTACATAGCTGATAGTCATAACACGTCAATCATGAGCGTTATAGACTGGCGTCAAGTCCCTTGTAATATTTTAACACGTTTACCATCTTGTCACCAGAACACCGTTTAATTTCGTATATAAACATCTAACATCAAACTTAATGAAATGAAAATACAAAGGGACCTTTGAAATATTGGAAATGACAATGAAATGTCCAGGCTTACTGAAATACGATCGACTTGCTTTTGGATGGAATTTCATATAACGGTCAAGGCGACAGATATGTTACTGGTTTACAAAGGTTCAGATTCAAATGCTTATGTCATGTTCATTTGCAAATCTGATTGTCTGATATGTTTGAAATTTAAATAATGATAAATGAAAGCATTTAAGATAATATTTGCATACTTTTTTCACAGTTGATGATTCAGGATCAAAGCAGTTGCAAAAATATGACCAACTGTATATTTTAACAAATGTTTATGTTTTCTTCGGGACGTCACTGTGAAATCCTTCATTTGGTAACGACTAACATACACACATTTTGTCTTGACAAATGTTCATAAATCGAATTTTCACAGTGTAGGTATATTGACAATACAAACATTTTACACTGATATTACAACTAGGTATATGGTTTTCAAAGTTGCACCTACAAAACTGCCACATGTGTGTAAATGTGTACTTGGAAAACCAAGCTGTTGTTGAATGACTCGAGCAACCACATAAACAAAGCATCGTAAATATTTGATAGGGGCGGTATACAGAGCCAAGTTGTCACATTATCTATTTATACGACCAATTATTTATTTATACAACATTAAGTTTTAATATTTCTAATGCAAGATGATTATACGCGTTTTATGAATACACGTGTGATTCAATATTGAAATGATTATCAATAAATAACTGTATCTGTAAACGTTAAAATATTTTTGATACCTTCCCCCTGATGTGATTTTCGACGATCTCTCCGTTTGTAAACATTCAAACAAAGAAATCACGTATGCCGGTCACGCGACATAGCTATCTTCTGCACGTAGCGCTGTTGTTTTGTGTCTCCGTATTTTTGTTTTCATTTTAATAAAAAATGTTTTATTTTAATCATAAATGATAGGATGTAAGTGAGAGATATACCCATACTTTTCCGAGGGCATTGGCTGATACACCTATTGATTTCAAGAATCGTGGGGCCTCCGAGGCGTTAGCCGAGGAGGCTCCACGATTCTTGAAAACAGTTTTGCGTTTTGCTATGTGTCTATATCATATCATGACTGCAACAACTTACAGGTGATATCGACATAAAACCAATTCCAGGTGTTAATGTTAAAGTCAAAGATTTGAGGAACTTTGCACACACAAGACAGTACTAGTTATTCGAGGAAATGTATGCCCACAAGCAGAGACGATGTAAGCTCGCGTACGTCATCTCAATAATGACGTAAAGCGTCGAAAGACGTCATTTTGCAGTTGTTACCTTTCGTCCCTCAGTACAACTATATCAACTCTCGTCCTGGCGCCCACGGATACTCTAGCAAATGTTTAATCGGATTTATAACTGGTGATCTAGAAATAGGGTAGCAAAGGGTAGAACAGTAACAGTAATGGGGTTAAGAAAGTTTCTCTCAAGTCGATATCGTTCGGTGAGGCTCATCCCGCGACGCCCCAACGCTGTTGCGGTCGAGGTTTTAGAGGTTATGTGTTGATCAATCAATCAATCAATCAGTGGTTTATTTACGTCTCACTTGTGTTCATAGATATTAAAAGTACATTCATAAAAAAGAGTAATAAAGATAAGAGTACACAACCAATCGCCCAGCGATTTATGAGAGACAATAACATATTTAAGAATATATTAAAGGGGCAGTAGCACGTTTTTTGCAAAATTAATTTTTTCAAATTTCCCATTTATAATGATAGTTTATGTCATTCAAATAAACTCTAGAGGGCAAAACATCTTATTACACAAACCATTTATCTGAAGTGGTAAAAACTATGTTGCGTATAAAGCAAAAATTGCATGGCGGCCATTTTATTGTGAACACAATTTATTATTTTGTATTACAAAAACAATTCCCATGGCTTTACCGAAACATGTACACTCATTTTAAACTTTATTTTCTGAAGAGAGAAGGATCTTTTACTATTGATGAAATTATTTTTCAAATACATTTCATCAACTTATTTGAGCTAAAAAACGTGCTACTGCCCCTTTAAGAGCATATATACAGCTTATGTACATCAAGAGTATAAAATACCTCTTCGTTTATATAAAATATCATTGCAGGTTCTGGCTGTATCAAACATTAAAATAGGATTGGATAAAACATGTATTGTGGTTGATCTGTCTGTGTGTATCGTTGAAGGAACCTTGCTACCGTCAGTGGCGTAGAACCACATGTTCTTGCAGTTGTGATGTTCTGTGATCCCATACCGGACATATCTACAGTCCTTTCTCACTCGTCTGGCGTCATTCGTGGCATAATTTTGATGATTTGAACATTTACATATATGTTTCATGACAGAACATATCAATCGCATATATACCTTACATTTGAACGAACATTGTTTGCTAGGAGCAAAAATCTCCATTTCGCATTTGTGACGTCATAATCTTACCGTAGGCCTTACGCCGTTTTGCATATCACGTTTTGTTTTCCTCTTACAAGTTGGGCCAATGTTATCAGAACATTTGTTTCTCACAAACATGCCAATAACCATGTCAGTTTCATTTTCCGGACCTATACTTTCTTTTGCCCATGAGTATATATTCTTCAGTTGGAGCGATCTGCAGTTTACAGATTAACTATTCAGTTTCAGTTTTTACTTAACAAGTGATTCTTTGATATATCGATTATGAACTAGTGAACGACAAAATTATTTCCTTGTAATGTTTCAGAAAATTATATAACAATCCGGATGTATACCTATCAGTGTATTTAATGTGAGTCATATGCATAATTATATATTGAAACCTTACGACGTCATACTATGCAAAGTTCTTTTACGTATATTGATTGTCAAGTATGTCACGATGCATATACTTCAAAATTTCAACAAAAAGCGTAGATATGAACTGATCCAGGCAAATCGTTACTTTGATAAACTTTATGGCAGAGAAATACAGCAATTAAATGTCATTGATTTCTCAAATCTGTTAACGCCCAAGTGACATAGCTTTTAACAACGTTGACCTAAATCTAGAGTTTTCTCAAATTGCCAGAAGCACTAGTACTGTGTGTACTATAACATATACTATACACATAACATAAAGTGCCGAGAAATCAGGACCTTATTAAACGTGTACAATGTATATTAGATCTAGTTTCTCACCTGTAACATGGAAGTCTGAAAAAACTTCAACTAGATCATCAATTTCTGCGACCTTCATTTCATCGACAGCCGCAATGAGAGCGTTCCGTTGACCAGTTGAGAGTTGTAATTCCATGATGACGTCTTCAGACAATGTTAACAAGGCCTCCTTGTTGTTCAGATGTTTGGAGGATAGAGCTTGTAAGATGGTCTTGCTCAGGCCCGCACTTTCACCCCACTTACAGAAATCAAATCTATCCATTTTTCACTTGATTCTTCTGAAACGAAGCCGATACACAGAATAAGCAGAGGAAAGAATGACATACTTTTATCATAAAGCAAACTGCGCTTATGATAAGAATATTTACATTCAGGGTAGTTCAGATAATCTAAACGTCGGTTTATGTGCGTCGACGTAGGAAGACGTCTAGCATGCTGGGCTACATTCAGGGTGGATTTGGAGTGAATATTCCAGAAGTTTGGATAGACCGGGGTTTCACATAAGCGGGGGTTTCGGGGTTTCACATAAGCGGGAGTTTCACATAAGTTGGGGTTTCACAAAGGCGGGGATTTCACGCGTGCATGGGGTACGTCAAATTAA
This sequence comes from Gibbula magus, assembly GCA_936450465.1. NCBI lineage: Eukaryota > Metazoa > Mollusca > Gastropoda > Trochida > Trochidae > Gibbula > Gibbula magus. The sequence goes on along the minus strand of OW388292.1, from coordinate 56,158,811 downwards.
CATGCACGACTATTGTGTTGTTAGAGGTCAAACATGCCAAACGTTATAAATGGTGTTAGTTTGTCGAGCAGTACTGAATCGTCCTAAATTACCATTTTGATGAAAGTCGTATAGTGATATAAAGGTGAAAGTAGTGATTTCAGATGGAAAACCATACAGTACATCGCGATTTACGCGCGTTAATTATAGTCAAACATAATTTTGGAAATTTATTTACACGAACTCAAGGACAAAGTTAGATTGATAATGTTTAAACAGTCATATAACTACTGTGCTTGTAAATGGGACCTGTAGTTTCGGTTTCTGTACATGAGAATGATTTCACTCGATATCAATTGGAAACTATCAATTATGATATGATATTATTGGGGTTGAATATGTAAGTTGAGTGAAATTATTTGAACTGAAATCAGCACATATGGTATGATGGCACATATTTATGCCAAATAAAATATACATTGCAAAATAAGTGTGTCATAGAGGTGTCATTACAGTAATACAGACCGAATATCGTCAGTAGGCAACTTTGTTCAAATTTGTCTTTTTCCAAATAATCAGACTTTGAAGGTTCATACTGCATTAACGAGTGAAGTTTGGTTAAAAGTAAGTTACTAAAGGTTCATCAGTTCACTTGAAAGAATGGAACTGCTTACATAAGAACAACCAATGTTGACTTTCAATTTTCAGTGTAACAATACTTGTACCTGGACACCAATATAGCAGAATTTCATGAATGCAAATATCACAAAGTTGTGAAACGTTATCTGAATGAAATTTGCTTCGTAAAACTGGTGGATAATGCTTCTGTCATATCACGAAGTTGATTATACTGAAACATTGTCAACTTTCTTATCAGACAACTTTTACTGGTGAAAAAACTTGGGGTGCAAAACTTTTTTTGCCATGTATATTATGAAACACAATGGCTGTAACTTTATAATCGCAAATCACATTCATTGAAATGTTAACTTTAAACATTTCAGAATCTGATTTCAGCATACATTGTAAATTGTTCGCAATTAGTGAAATTCCCATTGCAGTGAAGGATTTAATACATTGCAATTTGTTCGTTATTAGTGCAATTGAATTTTGCGTTGTTGTTAAGATGTTTTGCATGATAATCGAGTATCGAAATGACCAGTTTTGCTGTAAATATTTATGTTTGAGGATTATGAAAAACCAATGAATGTTATCAAACATGTATGCATTTAAATAGTGATTCAAAATCAAAACATCTCTAAGATTACATTGTATTTTGTCTGGTTTTTTCCCTGGCGGGATTCGAACCCACACCCTACGAGTCAGGCACCAGTCAGCGTTCAGAACAAATACAAGGATTTGAACCATGGCAGATACATTTAGTGTGATCCCAAAATATAACAATGTTACAATCGATCTTATGTGTAAAAAACGTATTGAATCTACAGAAAAATCTATTTGGATAAAGAGCATGGTAAGAGCATGGTATTAAAATGATAACAAAATAATGTCACTTTATATAGTTATATATGTTCCACTGAAAATGTGCAACTTGCATAATATCAACTATAAATTTATTTTTAAATTATTCGCTTTTCTCTGGGAACAAGCTTTACTCTGTGGAACCTTTACCACAGTCTAGCGTGCTCGCAAATCTGTACCAACGTGCCGTGTTTACACAACACCGATCAGTGATCTCTTTATAAAGTCAAAGTTTACTCAGACTGTATTTAGTCGCTGCTAGGAATATTTCTCCGAACGATGGAATTTGAAAAGAAATGGTGATTGACTCCTTTCGGCTATAGTGCAATAATTTGTTGATTTCGTAACTTGCCTGGCTAGTTTTTTTTATTATCATATAACCTTTTGCAAATATATATATAAGGTAAACTTAACAATTTAAATAATAAGAGTTTGGTATAAGTTATTTAACTGGTATATATACATGCACATATATAACTATATTCCAATGAAGTAAAGACATATTCGATATACATTCAGTAATTATTTAAATATATATTATGTTGCATTTCACAACGGAGGATGTAAAACGCAGATGTAAACATGTTGCAAAATGCATTTAACACTGCAGTCGTTTGTAAAAATCTTGTTTATCGTTTATCAAATATCATATTGTTTGATATACATTCAATAAATATTTTAAGAATATAGCCTTTCACAAGGGATGATGTAAAACATAGATGTAAACATATTGCAAAATACATTTAATACTACAGATATGTGCAAGTCTCTGTTGGTTATCGTTTTGAAATAATTATTACATTGTTTCAGTTTTTTAAATAGAAAACAATTTTCAGGGGACGGCGGACAGTCTGTTCTTGGCTTGATTCAACGTTTGGGTCCAGCTGACAATCTTGTAGGCTTGTACCCACCAAGGTTATAAACACGCACTGTTCGTACACACCCAGGCGAGCACGCAGAACACCAATGTTCAGTACAAGATGGGGATCATTGCACGAACTCTCAGGTGCGAACGACGCCCAAATTCTACTTCTACACACAACCGTGACAGAAAAGGACACACTTCAACGCAAGCTGTCTTGTTTTAAAAAGACTGTAATTATATGCATGAATTGTGTAACATAATGCAACTAATTACGGCCTGATTTTAATGAGCTTAGAAAGTATGGTCATTTAGTGGTGATACTAGAAAACAGTTTTTTAGTTATGTCTTTCTACAGTTAAAGAAGACAATTTTAGCATTGCCATAATCTGTCACGCAGATCCTGAATGAAAATAGAGCCTTCTGAAGTCTAGAAATCTTTGGCAAGTCTGGATTTTCTCAGCTTGAGCCCTTTTGCCTTACTTATTTAATTTTTAAACTTCAGAATCAATTTTTGTCTGGATTCATATTTGTCCTAATTACCATTCCAATTTATTGTGTATTTATAACCTGAAAAAAAGAATTTATTCTGAAAATACCATGCACCTTAAGCCTTAGGGGGATTCTAGACTTATTCAAGGCAATATAGTTATTTTCCACACGGGAAAGAGGACGCATGGTAGTCTTATCTAACAACATTTGTAGTTTACGTATTAATTATATTTACTGAACAAAAATAATAAGGGATATATCTTCATTTTGAAAATACAGAGCTGGTTTATTTATTTATGAACACATTGGTACAAATATTTGCAATAAAACTCCAATATGACAATTTGTTTTGTCCAGTATTATGTCTATGTCTATGAACATTATATGACAAGAGCGTGATGAAAACTGTAGATGGGTAGGGAGGACTTTAAACAGTAGACAAGGGGTGATGACAGTTCATGTGCAGCCTACCACGTGGAAGGTACATAAAGGTACACCCTTGTTTAAAACTCTCAGGTACTGACAACGCCCACTGTTACATTCACGAAATGAATTAATATTCTTAAATGTACTGAAAAATATCGCTATCTGTATAGTAAGCTCCTGATATGGCCGCCAATGTTTATTGTATGATTGTGTAAACATTGGTGTCCTCAAAATGCATTTTGGGTGTCACTATCTTATATGCCTGCAAACATCATGTATTCATATTATATATATCTGGATAAGGTCTCTTCACACTGGGCCCAAATTCTCGAAGCTTTTTATAGCACTAAGATAGTCGTATGTGTCATCATTACAATTGCTTACGACTAACTTAGCGCTGAGGGGGCTTCGAGTAACGGATACGGGGGGGGGGGTTCGATGGACCCCCGAAGGACCCTCCTATTTTAATAAGTGGACCCCTCCCCTGAATCCGCCTATGGCCTAGAAAATCTGGGCCCAGTGTGAAGATTACCTAATCACCCGGAGCACGTCATGACATTTAGAAACATCATTATCTTCATATAAAATTGAATGCTTTATTGTGTTCAATGGTGATATATGATTATTTTTTTTTATTTATGTAAACACTCCGGCATATATATTGTTTAATATACAACATATATCCTGTTATTAAACCATCTTGTAATGGTCACGATGAAGAATTAAGGTTATATCATCATGCTGTTTTTCTTGAGACAGAGAGAAATGTTTGCTTGTGTCTAATGCATGTGTTTAAACGATCATGTCGCGCCTCTTGAATAGAAATATTAATATCCTCTCCTCCTTAACCAAATATGTTTATGTTCAAAGTTGTTGGCATCTCATAGTCTAACATGTACAGCCATATATATAATATATATGTGCACATGAATAGTGTGTGCGGACACGCTAGCACGTTAAAGGTAAAGAAATGCAACAAGACATAAATTAAGACTTAAAATATATTTATTGACTTGACTGAGAGTGCTCAATGAATTTAACTACTCTTGATTTGGGTTAAAATATGATACTGGTTATTGTCCTTAACATCGAAATTATATCAGAAAATAATGAATGTGTCATTTATTTATTTATTTTATTACGTGTTGTGAAGAAATTGTTTGCTTAGTTTTCCTCCCCTGGGGTTTAGCAGGTGGCTTATTTTGTGAATATATCATTTTGAATATTTCGTAGTTAAGATATTTAAATGAAAAAAAATTCATATACATTCAATATCCTACATGACATTCAGAAGCTCCGTCCTCCTCGTCTTGTCAACATTTAATGTTCTTGGTATTTATTTTATGACATTTCTCATGTTTTATGATTAGTTATTCATATATTCACACGCAGAAGTTGCAAGCTTTCTGCACCTGTGTTGCATTTTATGTTTATTTGAATTACAGATTAGGGTTTTAAATGTGGTGTAATCTGTTTAATGAATTATACATACATTATACATGTACATATACAATATAGATTATAATATTCAAAAACTGCTTGCTGTTTCAAACGTTTTACCGGTGTGTTCATCGCTTACCGAATCTGCATATAAAACAGAAAAACTAATGTTGATATACGTGCTAAATGCTTTATTTTATTTCAATCAGTCAATACTGACATTTTGACAATACTGGCTAAATTGCCGTCTGATCAAATAAGGGATGAATTCTAACCAGGCACCCAAAGCCTTATCGACAAGTTCATAAAATGGTCAAACAGAAATACAAAGGTACTACCACACCGTATTACAGCTCTTCTGATCTAGTCTGGGCCATGAGGCCTTCAATTCTGAATAAAGTCTGTCTGTTGAGACTCTTAAAACAGCATTTATTTTGAAAAAAACACCATTTTATCAAATATTGAAAAGGAGCCTCTGATTTCTGAAAATTCAATTTCTTATACACTTCTTTTCAATATTTAACAAAATGGTGAATAATATGAAATATGAATAAATACTCTTTCACGGTCTGACTGTAAGACTATCAGAGACAGTATGGAGTATATTATTGTTAGTGTCACCGGAGGATTAGTTCAACCATTAGAGGCAGAAACAACTGAATTGTTCGATTTACATAATTAAGGATACAATTTTTTTTAATTGTAATATATATATTTCAATACTGAACATTTGATCTTCGATCATTTGATTACAATTGTTCATGAATTAGTGTATATACTGAACATATGACAGGGGTGTATCTCAATTGGTGGAGCGTCCACTCAGCACCAACAAAGTCTGGAAGTATTGTTAAAAGCTGTTGCTTCCTTGCTTGGCATTCAGCTTTATGAGGATAGACATAAGTGGACATTTGATTATCAAATCATATAGAGACCTGAAAGTTTGACCTGAAGAGTCACCTCAACCAATCCTCATCATTACATCATAAAATAGTTTTTTAGAGTCATCAGCATTTAACATATTTTAAAAAAAATATTGTTATGGAGCAAATGTATTCTTTACTTCAAACAAATGCACCATGTGTGTGTGTCAATTGTGTTTGACTCTTGTTTTACAACTCGCTTTTTCGTCTATTCACATTTATTTTAAGACATTTTTGTATGCTCAAGTGAATATTTAGGGTTATGGTTACCTTTTTAAAATAATCAAATTTTAAAATGTGTGTAATAGGATTGGAGAATAAACGTCAATGTCATTGTCTTAAATTTAAACCCAAAAAACAAAAGTTTGTGTTGTTTCGTGATGAGGCGAACAACATTAAGCCCTTTTAAAACTTAATCGTGACACATCTAAATAATCAAAGTCAAATGTTTTATAGAACGTGACAACAACACCCCGCACATGATATAGCCTGGCTTGTAGTCCCCTAAATCATATTTTCCTTTGACTTCAAAAGAGGATCTCAGAGGTTATCAGCTTTAAACTAAAATTATGATAAAAGATGTGATATTATATATGATGAAAGTCTATACTATTTTTAATAAACATTTTATTCAATGCATGATTCTGTTTTCTCTATGTTTTTGGGCTTGCAATTTCCCGTTTTCGGGCATCTAGACTTGCTAGACTGTGTGCAGGGTCTCTAATCTTCGATACACTTCGATACACAATCTGTTATTGTATATATGTATTGTTTACATCAATATATTTTTTTAGTTCTTGTTATGTATTATTTTTTATAGTCTCTCATAACCCTTATTGGGTTGCTCACTTTAATGTTCAATTTTATATGTATATACTTTTTACTGTATTTTATGTGAGGTGAGACTGAAATAAAACGTCTGTCTGTCTGTCTGTCTGTCTGTCACAGAGGAGACCGATAGATGTCGACTTCTTTTGATGTCGTCCTCTGGTCTTGATGTTTCAGGCAATTTACTGTGTCGATACTATACTATACAACTGGGAAATAAAAAAATACTTTATCCAGAAAAAGCCTTTCAAAGTTCACTCCTAAAATTAAAGAGTTTCATTGAAACGTTGTTCCTTTCTTTCAATATTAAACACCAAAACTAGATATTTCAATATAAGTTTGGCCCATGGAGAATATTTTTCATTGTTTTACATAATAACAGTAAGGGACTTGGTCTAACAATTGACGTCCTTTCTGAAAACATAAAAAAAATATATAGTTATTGTCATATGTTGAATGATTATTTTGTCATATGTTGAATGATTATTTTGTAAGATGTTGAATGATTATTTTGTCAGCTGTTTGATTTAAAAATGTGGTTTGCTGTATGATATAATAGAATTTGTGATCCAGATAACCAGGAACGTGCACTATACATAACAGAGAAATTATTGAAAACAATTAGGAAGGAATCACCGTCTATGATGACAGGAAATGTCCCTGAAATGTCCCATAAAATGCAAAACACCTTGCATCATGTAAATCACAACATTGCTGCATTTATTCAATGGCTTTGTGCTAGCGAATAGGTGCGCTGCACCGGAACTTCAAAGTTAAGAAATGCAGAAAGGTTTAAATCGGCCAGTGATAGAGACGGGCGTGAGTTAAGAATTTGGGGTAAGTTGGAAGTTGGGAAAAGAAACCTGTTTTCTGCAAAGGGTTGCTTTCAGAAATGTTTAATACAGAGGTCAGAAGGTGTACTTGTTTGGAATCTTAATTAACGCATGCGTGCATAAAACGCGACGAGATATGTACACCAAGTATATACCAGAGTTACGGATTAGGGACAAAAATGTTTGGTGACCAAACAAACACGTTAAATGTCTCCCTCATTATGTTTATTATAACATATGTTTCGGAAAGAAACAGCTAGGGCCTTCATATTTAAAAAGATTCGAACCAACAGTATTATCAACAAAAGACAAGTATCTCTTTCATATTTTTCATAATAAACATGATATGTTTCAGACAGAAACCAGAACCAGAGAGATTAAGAGAGATTTAGATTTACATTGTGGTGATTAGTCATCCAGACCCAAGAGCAAAATATTCAATTGACGACCAACCCAGTCTAGAAAATTATAGCAAGTCTAGATTACTCTGAAATTAAGGCACCTTTAGGGCTCCATTTGGTAAATCTATTTGAATTGTTTTTATAATTTTGCTGGTAAGAAAAAAAACATTTCTGAGATTAAATGTTAGTCTATGAGATGATAGAAGACACGTTTCATCCCATGGTTTTAATTTAACACGCGTAAACTATCCTATATATATATATATATGAAACGGAAGAAACCGGGTTCTTTTCCCCGACATTTTAGACAAAATCCAGCCCAAACAGCCTCTTACGGTGAGAAGGTCACTACGGGTTAAGAATGTTTTGATTCGGAACCGTCTGCGAACCGTGTGGCCTGAGTGGAAGCACGTGCTGTTTCTTTTACCGTTAGAAATGTCGTACATCCGGGCACTGCGTCTGCGAGAGGTCACGACCCAAGTCAAGGTTACGGCTCCAGCGAATGAAATGAAAACAGGACGTGTTAAGAAAGGCAACAGGTGAATAAATAAACGAGTCTTAAAGCGTATAGTATAGATGTACCTGTATCGAGTGTAGATGAGATATGTGTTATATACAGTACTTGTACACCTGCTCTCGGCCCCAATGATACTTTATTATGAATCAAAAGTGAAAACGGGATTTGTGCTGAGAAACCTAGACTAAAATATAGTTTATAGAATGTTTGTAATTACTGCACATTCATCTTTATGAATTTATATTTTTCATATTCAGTTTATCTAGACTTGCTGAATAAGGATCTAGATTTTAAAAAAGTCATGTTACACAGTCATGGGACATGACTATGATAAACCCTAAACGAAGAGAAATAGTATGTACGATTTTATTAGAAATTACAATCAACATTGCTTGTCAATAGACTAATGCGAAATGGGTCCATACTTTATAAAGATATTTAAGTAAATTATTGTTGAAGGATGTACTGAAAAATACTTATAAATATTTGTTTCCATAGTATTGCGGATCGGGGACAAAAACTGTTGGTACTGCGATAAATTGTAAGTATTAAATGTTCAAAGAACTATTAAGTCCCGTTTCTATAAGCATCGTGATTATTTCTAAATGCCACGATACATAATATTCCAGTAATGTTACAAAAAAAATGAAATCACCAAAAAAAATTAATTAAATTTGAAAAAATTCCAATAATATGTTTACATGTATATGGATGTACTTATGACACGAAATTTAATTATATTAAACGATATTAAAGAATTAAAGACAATTCTCAAAAGAATTTTCTCATATATAGATCTGATCATTTGATCGTTATAAGTTACCAGAAAGGAAAAGAAAACGCCGTCACGAATGTTTCATACAGCTAGGCTGTTGTCGAAAAGTAGAGAAATGCAAGGTACTCATTTTGAGATTACATTTTGTATGTAAACTTTATAAGTAATGTTTTTAATTTTTCGTCTTATCAGCTCTCCCAGTATTCAAAGAAGAATTCTAAAACTTCTTCAAGTTTTATAACATGGCTCTGGCTCAAGCTCTAAAGGACATCTTATTTCCCTCCTTTTTTGTTCAATTTATTATAATATTTATTATACTATTATAATTTCTGATTTAAAAGGTACATTTCATAAGGATACATTGCATGTGTAAAATATCGTTTGGCACAGTAACCTTTAAAGATTTGCTTTGTAATTGAAGCATTTAAATATAAACAACAACATTAAAAGGTAGCTTAGTGCAGTTTACAAATATCATATGGAAACTATCAAAACATAAATGTGCATAAAATAACGAAATTATACTTTTTTTTTAAATATTTATTTACAAAGAATATATAACGCTTTGATAAGTGATTTTGGATCTAGGTTACTACGCAGTGTTAATGTAACCGGAACTTAGCTTGTGAACTGGTGTGCAGGTTATAGTGCGCTGCGCAGTAAGGCACTCACGTGCTTCGAGATAGCAGACATTGTTGATATAGTGCCAGACGATTTTCATGAACGCTAAGCAGCGTAGTTAACCCCGTTGCTATGGCAATAACCTTTAATTCTGTCATATACCCATGCACTATATGTTGTCTAAGTCTGTGCACTGCGCTAAACAAAGAGAGTTCTGGAGCAAAGGCCCCATCAAGACTGAAACGAGTCTGTGAAACGATTTATTACAGGGGGAGCACATTACAGCTAGTATGTTTAGATGATGAACATTTCAGTAGGAAATCTCGAATACTTCAAAAGTCACAGTGAGGTTAAAGGTACATCCATTGTGTTGTTGGGGGTCAAATATGCCAAACGTCATAAATGGTCTTAATTTATCGGGAAGTACCAACTGTTACCGAAAACTACCATTTTGATGATCCTCGACTTAGAATATTGGCGATATGAAGGCAAAAGTATCGATTTCTGATCGAAAACCGGACAATGCACCGCGTGTGGCGCGCGCCAATGAGTCAAACGTAATTTTGGAATCTTATTTAAACCAGACAACATAACAAATTTGGGTTTGTAATGTTCAATAGGTCATATAACTACTGTGCATGTAAATAGGACGTGCACTTTCGGTTTCTGCACGTGCATAATGATGTTTAATCGATTTTAATCGGAAACTAGTAATTATGATATGTTTAGCGATTGGGGATGAATATACAAGCTGAGTGAATTTGTTTGTATTGTAAACATCACATATGGTGTGTTGAAACGTATTAAATCAAAATAAAATTTTATGAAACACAATGGATGCACCTTTTATTCTAATAATAACGAAGACTATGTTTTGTTCAACTAGATTAAAAAGGTTTGATCAATTTCATGTTTGTCTTTCAAGTCGGCCGGCATCCGTAAACATTTTGCATTTTGGACTTCTTTTTAAGAACCACTGTTTCGTTGAGGATTATAGATTTGAAGACTTGATCACTAGCATAACTTTAATCAAGTACTATACAATTTATTTATTTTTTAAATGTGTTTTCAGTTATTGAAACTATTGAAATGATAATTGAGAATTAGTGAAGCTATCAGTGTCAACTACTACTACTACTACTACTACTACTACTACTACTACTACTACTACTACTACTACTACTACTACTACTACCACCACCACCACCACCACCACCACTACTACTACTACTACTACTACTACTACTACTACTACTACTACTACTTCTTCTGCTACTACTACTACTACTACTACTACTTCTTCTGCTACTACTACTACTACTACTACTACTTCTACTACTACTACTACTACTACTACTACTTCTTCTGCTACTACTACTACCGCTGCTGCTACTGCTACTGCTACTGCTACTGCTACTGTTACTACCACTAATTCTACCACAGCCATTTCTACGTACTTCTACTAGGTATTTCTAATATTACTACTACTGCTACAGTACTGCCATCACTACTACTAATACTACTTCTACTATAACTGCTGGTACTACTACTACTAATAATAATATTAATACTAATACTAATACTACTATACTGTTGGTACTACTATTATTACCACTACTACTACTAATACTACTTCTACTATAACTGCTGGTACTACTATTATTACTACCACTACTACTACTAATACTAATACTAATACTACTTCTACTATAATGCTGGTACTATTATTACTACCACTTGCTATTGCTACTATTACTATATGCTGCTTCTATCTGTACTATTACCACCTATTAGTGCACTCATGATTACAAGCAACTGTTATTATAGTTAATCAAGATTTTAGCTACTTGAACCGAGTTTTAAAACCAAGAAATCAGAGCGTAAAACGAAGAGAGAAGAGGACAGGGGTCGTTCCGTGTCACGAGGATGTTTATAGATGTAACCTGTCCCAAATAAACCTGAAACTCTATACATTCTCGGTCAAGTGTAATCGGACACTGAACAACAAGGCCCGGTCTCAAGGTCATTTGTTCGACCGTTATGTCACGGTCCAGTGAATACAATGAGTATGAGTTGTGTCATCTTTAACCAGAAAACAGTCAATGTAAGGTCAATTAGAAACATCATCAGAGTCTGTGTTATATATCATGTAGGGAAAGTCAGATTATAAACCTCCTTGAAATATCAGGACAAAAATAAATATTTGATAGTGACATTTGAATTTGATCATTATAATAAAGCGTAAAACAATGTTGGACTCGACTCTTTCTTATTAATGCCAAATGGCACTGGCACATCTAAAAGTAAAACATGATATTTTTTAGTTGAGTATACTGACTGTTTTGAACATATATTTTATACCTACACTTTACTTATTATTATGTATCAAATATAAAATAATATTTTTTTATGATTTGGCAGTTTTGACCTGTTTATTTTGCTTGTATAAATGTAGCCTATGGACGGTGTATATTTAGTTAAGCATACCCAAACTAAGTGCAACTTCAAAAGAAGTATCTATTGTCAGACATGGATAAATCTTAAAACCGTATTCGGTTGAAGCAAATATTTAAGATTTGCGGTTTTACTAACTTTGATCGAGCAGTCAGAAGACTAATCACTTACAGAACAGCCAAGCGAATCGGGTTCGTTCTTTTGAACCTCATTTTTAGGGGATCAGCTTGTTCAAGTCAGTGTCAAATGAAGGGGAAACTAATTATTGAGGAGACTGGGAGACAGCTTACTAAAGAAATGTAACTACCTGGTTTATTTTGAACCGTATAATATGTAGCACTTCGACATCTGCGCAGATAGTCCTACTGACACGATTAGGCAGCAAGCAGGGATGTGTTTTCAGTCCTTGCCTGTTTCTATATCTCGCACACAAAAACAAAAACATATATCAGTAAATACACAGTTTTCCTGTTGATGCACAAACCGGATGTCTTGACTTGCTCACAGTGAACATGTATATAAGATATCTGTTAAGATAATCCTGCTCCATTACTGTCTAGAAATATGAGCCTTTAATACAGTCAAAATCCTTATTTAGCAAATCTAGATAAACTGAACACACGTGGAACTGAAAGTATTTCGAAATATATAATCATAAGAATAAAGGAACAATACTTTTTAAAATTCCATAAAATAAAGTTTAGTCTACTGTAAAGATGTAGATTGAAAATAATTATTTCATTAACTAAATTACTTTTTCTTCAAAAGATGCTTTAACCTTTTATCAGTGTTTATTACATGTCATGAGTTTACAAAAATAAATAAACATATTCTTGAATTCATTATGCATAATTAATTGTTGGAAATAACATATTGACAAGAACGCCAATCATGTTATAACTATGGTGTTATGGTACAGTTGAATACCTAATTCCTAAGTAATAACAACTGACATATAAACTATAAATGATATTTGATCAAATGAACTAAATAAGGATCAAATCTGAAATGATTATCTTACCTTATAGTAATGTATTGTGGAGTCAAGTATATATGTTATTCTTTGTCTCAATCAGCAAACCTTCTGGTGGACACTTACTAAATAGGGGCTACATAACAACATGTTAACGAGTCACGTACGTACCATTGTGACGGCAGTATGACCAATGTGACGGCACAACTGCACACTATTTGGACGTCGTACTTGCAGCGGTATAACACTAGTTTTATATTGCTGTATAACTATAATAACATAGTATCTTCCACGGGTGAGTAATGATAGTGAGGATGATTCAGTGAGATCACTGTACAAGTCTGCTCTCGGAGTTACGAAATCTCTTGGCTTAAACAGACCACAACAAAGGCTAGCTGCGCCTATCCCGAAACCCATCCTACAAAGAACCGCGGTACTTATCGCATGTTGGCAGTTGCAGAGATCGTGAGTTGGCACTGAATAGTCTTGGGACTCATCGGGTGATACAACTGAATGTTATAATAATATGCATGCACACTGAGCAATAAGTAAACGCCAAGTAGGGTACTGACTTAATTAATCGTGTTTAGATTGTTCCCAAATAATTAATTGTTTAAAACGATGTCAACATCATCATTATCGACATCATCATCGTCGTCATCGTCGTCATCGTCGTAAATGTCATAATCATTATCATCGATATCATCATTGATATCATCACCATCGTCGTCATTGTATTAATCGTCTTTATCCTAATGATCGTCATCATCATCAACAACACCATCAACAACTACAATTTCATTATTCAGTTTGTGTTCTTATACCGTATACAAGGAATATCTGTTACTCTGATGATAATCGTCACCATGACATACACAGACAAACTGTTGATCAGTCGTGTTAACATAGATCAGATATACAAATATGACACTAATAGTTTTGAAATTAATTCTGTATCATGGTAAACAAGGAGTGGTAACATATGTAGTAAATATCAAATCCATTTCATTTTCTAATTCCTTTTCATTACAATGCATATGGACTAGAGGTAGAGCAAGGTTGTCGGGTAGCAGACCAGGGTTGCCAGGTAGCAGACCAAGGTTGTCAGGTAGCAGACCAGGGTTGCCAGGTAGCAGACCAGGGTTGCCAGGTAGCAGACCAGGGTTGTCAGGTAGCAGACCAGGGTTGTCAAGTAGCAGACCAGGGTTGTCAGGAAACAGATCAAGGTTGCCAGGTAGCAGACCAAGGTTGCCAGGCAGCAGACCAGGGTTGAATGTCTGTGTCTTTTCTAAATTAATGTCTAGTAGCTTCTAGTACAGTCTTGACAACAGATGTAACAGAAGTCTTCAATTGAAGAGAAAACAACGATTTAAGTTTCGGAGAGAGGATATGAAACAAATTAATGTCGTGTGATTTCACATTATTCTTGCCTGCATCGACATTCTACATACTACAGTATGTATGTTACATAAACATTTACTTGATGAACATGTTTTCAAATTCATCGACTCTTATGTTAGTATGTTCTTTAATATTTAATCACATTTTGTTTCAAAGATTATCACTTCATCATTCAATGACATTGACGTAAGTGTACTTTTAACAGCTATAGAAATTATTATCCGAGAAAGTTAGTCATATGACCTTTACGAAACGAATGTGAATGTTTGTATTGCCCGAGCGAGAGCGAGGGTTATACATAAATTTGCACGAGTTTCGTGAAAATTATATGGCACAATTTCGAGTGTAATAATTTCTTTATTACCCATTGTATTCCATTTGCCTCGCTTAAGAAACAGCTCACTTCTCCTGCGACGGCAAGCTACAGTGACGTCACGAACAATCGTTTTATGACGTCACAGACGACGAAATACGGAAAGTCGCGTTGAAACAATGGTTGCTAGGCAAACGTGATATGTGCACATGTTCTCATATCAATAATATTTACTCGGTTATTTTCAACCATATGGGTAATAAATGCTTGTAGTACCTGTGCTTTTATGTTTAGTATCTCTACAAAAGTTTTTAAATGTGTTGCTGATTGCCTGTGTTATGAAGTACATGGTACAATGTAGTTTAGTACCCGGGTCGGGTCTCCTTTAACAAAAGTCACTTATTGGGGCGATGATAAGTTATATATGTAAACGTACCTTAGTGTAATGTAAATTGGAGTTATGGTTAATAATATATAAGTTTATAATATTATGTAATTTGAGAAATATATATGATATACCTCATGTATGTTCCTACACTGTTGAGTACGTTATTGAATACTCATAACCGCACATCAGTGTTTCTTTAATTTTGAGATGTGATATTTCTCTTAACGTTCTTCGACCTAACACTAAACTTTACTAGACGTATTGAAAGTACCAGCACAATCCAGATCATGTTTCTCATGGTCATCTACTGTCTATCTCTTGTGGTTGCTACCAATATTAATACTTTTATTACTTTTGCTCCTGTTTGCTCTACTATTGTTTAACTACATCTACATAAATACGTACTAGTACTATTTTGTTGTCACAACTAACAGCTGGTACCACAACCACCATCAATAATAGAACTACCACTACTTCTACTACTATATTACATCATCTGCAGCTGGCACTACAGCTTCGTCTGTTAGAGCCATTTTAGAAGTTGGCAAGTTTGGAAATACAAGTTTCTATGGATTTACTTTTTCATTTTATTGATCAATCTACTTTTTAAATACTAAGACAAGCTCTCAGCACTTGATACATTTAGCTATATGACTACAAGTACTACATCAGTCTACTTTTACTATTACTATTACTTTACCTACAATGTAGCTTTGTAATGGTACTATCGTACTGTGGTAGCCTCCTGCCCACAATGACAATTAGACGACTAGAACTGAAATACGGTCATCACTTTAAAGGGGCAGTAGCACGTTTTTTCGCTCTAATAAGTTGATGAAATGTATTTGAAAAATAATGTCACCAATAGTAAAACAGCCTTCTCTATTCGGAAAATCAAGTTAAAAAATGAGTCTACATGGTTCCGTAAAGCCATGGGAATCGTTTTGTAATTCGAAATAATAAATTGTGTTCACAATAAAATGGCCGCCATGCAATTTTTGCTTTATACGCAACACCATTATTACCACTAAGGATAATTGGTTTTATGTAATAATATGTTTTACCCTCTAAAGTTAATTTAAATGACATAAACTATCATTATGAATGGGAAATTTGAAAATATAAATTTTGCAAAAAAACGTGCTACTGCCCCTTTAATTCTACAAGAACAGCTAACACATTGACTGAAACTAGTAAAGGATTTAATGTCAACAATTGAGTAAAAAGGAATGTCGGTTATGAAATCTATACAATTGTCTACGTAGAGAAAAGGTCCACGCGGCTATGCAGCCATGTGGAAATCGACACGCTGTCAGTCACATGAAAATGTGTGTCCATTGCATCAGCTTGCTACCCAAATCTCCTTTACACGTCCGCGCCACATCTGTTGTTTACATTTATACGTTGTCAATTTCAGTTATGTGGGGTCTTTCACTTGACTGTCATTTCATTCATAACTTTAAACATTTATTATACAACATTGAATCACCTTTGACGCTAATCCGTGCGAAAAAATACTTTGTGTTATATAGGGTTAGCACGTGTGTGTCATTAAAACAATGGGATGACCTATATGTGAACGTGGCTTTTTATTTTTATCGCCCCATAATGTTTTTGTTTACAAGAACCAAAGTTGTGATTTCAGAATGACTTTACAAAACATTATACGATTGAAAGATCAACTCTCTTTCTATTTTTAATCAACAAGGAATTGTCAATTTCATCATACGGATGTTTATGTATACAATAACACGTGACCACATGTGACTTCAAATATATGACATCGCTTATATGGGATGATACTGTACATCCGATAAACCCATGCTGCGTTTTGCCGAGTTTTTACGTTCTCGGACACAATACTTTGAGTTTCATCTCAATAAACGACTTATGTCCTCCCATAGATAAATATTACTTAGTATTGATAATACTAAACAGCTTCCGATGCCAAAGTTATAAAGTTATATTGCCGTATTAATTATGTTTATGTTTCCGGCCTTTCCAAAACGCATCGCCAACACGTAACATGTATTCAGGATGTTTGTCTGATGCAACAATCTATTTATAGTGTCGGGGGAATGTGGGGTGAAGGAATATAGAAGAATGGGGAGGAGATATGTCCTCAATAAAATGTAGGAAGGCAAACATACGTCCTAGTGAATATGGAATCTTGAAACGGGTTATGTACTCTATACAGAAACACGTTCAAATGGAAGAATGAAACACAAAATATAAGTAGTATCGTTTCTCTTGTGCTATTTTAATAGATCATTGAGCTCGTTCATTTTCTTGACATGCGCCTTCATAGATCTTGTATCGATAAGATCGGTTTTGATATGTAATATACAGAATATAAAGCTTAACCTCTCCATGAGTTAGACGTATATGATGTCATATACAAGCAGTAGTATGAATACTGGAGTGGGGATTCTTTCTCAAGCTATTGAAGGCACATGCATACACATACTTCATGAAACCGTGTGATCCGACTCCAATATTTTTAAGGACACTAAAATACTTAATAATCATAAAATGTCGAGTTCAATAAGATAGAATTGAAAACAGAGTCCTTTATTTGTTTTCGAGCTACACTTAGCTTTTTTGTAAAGATTTATTTTAAAGGACAGACAACAGTGGGTACAGTCAATTTATTAACCTAAAACCTACAAATATTTATCATACAGGAGTTGATTTATCTTCTATACATTATTTTTATATCATGATACAAATGAATGGCTCGGGGCAACAAGTCGACAACCCACAAAAAGTTACTTTTGAGAAAATCGAGTTTAAAGTTTTTTTGTGGGATACCAATTATACCAAATATTGAACTTTAGCAAAAACAGGATAAACCACATAAAATAATTGATGGTGAAAAATATAGTTTTTGTAAAAAATATATCGTCAGAACTTTCATAGTCTCATTCCTGTGGTGGTTTGCCATAATTTAGATAACTTTTGCTGTCATTAACATCAGTGAGTTATGAAATTTCCGGCAATACAGTCTCACCAGACGCCATGTTTTTTGTGGCTTATCACACTCTTGCACAAATGGAAAGGAGGAACGTGCCTTATCTTAAATATGGGAATGATGGCAACTCGATTGTTATTAAGTTCAGGGGCGATAACGGACTCAAATATGGTAAAGTGACCATCTGCAACCCACAAAAAAGGATTATCTAAAAAAATCACAATGTGTGGGTTGTCGACTTGTTACCCCGAGCCATTCAAATGATAAAACAGTAATTGCAGTAACTAGTACGCCGGAACTTTCTGTTGGTATCGGTCATTTGGTCATTTTGCCCTACATTATTATATATATGGTATTGTACGTGATACCGCATCTGTAGTATGTACTACATTATTTTATATTTAAGGTAAAAAATCAGACATTTCATGGATTGTATACATATTAAAAAAGAATCCCTTTAAAATTTCATTTCAATTTTTATCAGGTTAAATGTCTAATATGAATAATCTTTCACTCATTGATAAACATATTTTATTATACCTCTGTCAAACTTATAAGATGCTATGGTCAGTTCGAAAATATATTTGTGCACTGACCCTAGCTACCAATGAAAGGTCAGTTTCACACAGAAATGCCTGTCACTGACCGGAGCTATTCACTCGTCACGTGATTTGTTACATGATTGTATCTTTATTCATTAATTTATCTTTATTTATTTATCTTCATCTATTTATTTTTATTTATTCAGTGAGATACCTACCAATATGTTTTAAATAAAGTCAATTTCAATTTCCAGGTTGAAAGTCGCTGTTTTAGCATCCTTCGTTCAAAGGTCCTAAAATAGTTCGTGTTTACGAAACTTTCCATTAACAGCTTAATATGACCATCCACGGGGAGCATTCCTGACAAAAGTAAAGAGCTAAATTTGATTTATAGTTTCTAAGAATAAGACTTGTTTTTCCAAACGTCGAATAAAATACCAAGGTTTAAGGTTATATATAAAGTAGGCATTAACATTATCCTTTAGTTGCTTTCGCTATTTGCCTAACAATGCTATAAATATCTAAAATAGCTAAATATAAGAGTAAGTTGACTAAACTGGAACTTTCCTCAAACGAAAGTTGGCCAAACCTTGGTGGCCGATTTGATGTATCATTGTAAAGGCCAGTGTGTGTATCTTGTGAGTATCAAGCAGTACTCTGTATCCAGGTATCCACGGTATGAAGATGATAAAGGATTATCTCCCATGTACATATACCCCCTGGCCCTGAAGCCGAACAGGTCCTAAACTACTAGTATCCTGGATCGAGATTGCAAATAATTTGAGGATGTGTAATTGTTTTGGGTTTTGTTTCAAATAAATTATATAAGTTATAATAGTCCATATGACTTCTAGGTAAAAAAAAAAATCACAACAATGTTGTTCGAAAGTTTAATTTCTCTAAACATTTGTATCTTCGGAGCTTTCACTTTTATAAGCCTTCGAAACGATTACGTACTCAATCGTCACTATAAAAGATACACTACATTGTTTCTGGTTTGATAGCATCTGTTGAATTCACGCTGTATAGAGTGCACCAAGGTATATTCAGAGGCTGCACGGTGTATAGTAACAATGTCGCATTTCAGAAACCGCACGATGTAGCAAAGTTTAGGCCTAAAAAATATAAAGAAATGTTTCTGGTCTTTACAGGCTGCCAAAAATGATGCGATGACGAATTTTTGTTATTTACGACATTTCTTTTTTCTTTTTTTTGGAATGAAGAGATACACAAACACAATTTATACAGTTATTTATATAAATACATCCTCGATAATCCAGCGATGTAGATTTATCGGAACAATAGCGCTGGATTATCGAGGATGATATAAATAAAGCACAGACCCTCTTAAATATGTGTTGCTATTCCAAATAGTCAATAATCTCACTCCATTTCAACAGAAAGTAGTGACATTTTCTTTGTCCAATGTTTTCTGAGGTTAAAAAATATAGTTATCTGTCCCTTACTTTTGTTAAAACCTAGAAAAAAATACCTGAGGCGTGGGTTTGAAACTGATGCGGGCGGAAACCAGAAAAACATTTTTTGGGGGGGGGGCCTTACTTTCAGACACTATGAGCCTTGGTAAAAATATTTCAGACGATATAAGTGCAAACCAATTTACAAATATGATACAATTCATAAACAGTCTTTCAACCTCTGACCAACATTTTGATTTAGCCTTATTAATTCTAAATACTATTGGCAACACTATATTGCATTCGCATTATGAATTAAATATTTTAAAATTTAATTACTATTTTTTTTAAATCCTCCAAAATAAGCAAGGCGTTCCCATTAACCATATAACTATACAACGTGTAACCTTAAGCTTCACCTTGTGGTGACTATCCACTCTGTTATTCTCCTGCAACCGTACTGGATAATTAGGTGTTTCCCATATAACAAACATTAATGTCTAATTACCTGGTGTGAGGAATATGTTATTTTTGTGTATGCCGGTTAGTATATAACACACGAATTTTGACAGTAAATTAGATATTGCAGTTTCATATCCTACGACTATGCCGAACTAACCGTCCGAGATTATAAGGTAATTTTTTGTTTGAAACTTATTTATAAAGAATTATTTAATTAGTATTTTAGACTCATTCTAGTGTGCTAATACATTTAGTACGGAAATTTTATTTTAAATGATGGTGAAACTATAATTTGGGGAAATACTTTGCAAACAAATATGCATTGAAAATGCTCTTTTCATTGAACCCCTATGGGAAACTCCTCGAACACTAAGTTTATCAATAAAAGAGCAAAATGTCAGCGCACGTGGAGAACACGAGCTGTTTGGATCCATGCATGGTATTGATTGTCAATGATATCGCGTTGTGTGGATGATATGGCTACAAGAGCATGGATCACCGAGATTTGCAACATGCGTATTTGTTGTGCTAAATATATGGAATAGTTTAAACTGTCACATAAACATAATTGTGAGTTTCGTGACGTCAAACATGAATTAAGTTCTGTTGTTTTGAGAGACTTAACATGTTACTAGATTATATTGAAACATTCCCCTGTCGACGTTATGGGCCGTGTTCAAGAGAGGTTTCAAAGTAATCGCTAAATTAGCGATTACTTTTAAACCTCTCTTGAACGCGATTGCTCAATGTAGCGCTACGTAGCAAAGCGAGCGAACTTTGAGGTTTTGCACCGTTTCGTTCAGGAGAGAATAAGCGCTATTTGAGCGCAACTTGAGTGCTACCTTGAGCGATCAATGAGCGATTATAAGCGCTCGCTGTTATGGAACGGGGCCCAGTCTGTGCACATCACGCCTGTAATCACCCTTGCTTCTGAAGAAGATTTTGCCGCAGTTTCAATGACAAGGCAGCCTCATAAACCCATTTCCTGCAGATATATTTCAAATGTGGAATGTACAGGCTGTGTGCAACATCAGGTGCATATAAGTAAACACACGCGCATGTAGGTAAGACGATCACCTACATTCTGCGAGCTATGAATAGATTCCAGAAACCACGGAATAACCATCCAGATTATGAAGACTTGGAACACAAGGCTGGAACACCGTGGGAACATTCCTTCGTCTCGCTTCTTCATAGACTGGTTTCAGTCTTTATGATTATCTATCTCGTCCCATATTGTATTTAACATAATAGCCTACCGGATTGCCTTCTTCGTCTCCATTCAGAAAGAAACTTTTCCTAAGGTTAATCTTAGCTCCTACTATCAAACAGTACACAGTTGGGTCACCTTGATAACATTTGTGATCATTAAATTGGGTTCTGAAAACTTTGAGCAAGTCGAGATTTGAGATTGCTCATGGATCGTTTATTTCTGTTGGATAGTTATATATGATAAAAATCAAATATTTCTGCGCTTTTATATAAAGCTATTTATAACATTTTCAGCTGCTGAACAGTAATGCATTCATATTACAAGGAGGTTTATAACACTTTGGTTAATACATCGTTTACTTTATGGGAACATGATTAAGGACTTAGAACCCGTCTTAAAGGTGCATCCAATTAGTCAACTTATTTAGAAAACTTATTTACACCAGACAAACAGACAACTTGAATAGGTCTTATAACTACTGTGCAAGTAAATGGGACGTGTAGTTTCGGTTTGCATACATGTATAATGATGTTGCTCAATTTTAATTAGAAACTAGTAATTATGACATATTTGGCGATTGGAGATGAATCTGCAAGTTGAGTGAAATTAGTTTAACTGAAACCAGCACATATGGAATGTTGGCACGTATTTTAGCCAAATACATTTTTATGAAACGCAATGGATGTATCTTAAATTCTTGGTATGCACATTGTGGTTTACATGCTTAGCAGTGTAACAAGAGAAAAGAGATACAAATATATATTTATAAACATAATAGTTTGCTATAAAAACCGACATTGCGATATAACATTTCTACATAATTGTATTATTTTATACGCCGTGTTTGCGGATCATCAAACAGTATGTATTCTTCACTTCATAAGAAACACTGTAGAGAGAAACGTAGCCTGTCACCCAGACCCCTTAGTGTTTAAAGAGCCTAGGCAAGTCTACAACAAGTTTTACAGAGCTCAGTTTAAATGAACACATCTCAGAGGCTCCTTTTTATTATATTTTAATTTTTTTTCAAATTTGGAAATTTAACAAAATATTCATTTCAGAGTCAGACTAAGAGATACGCTTATGTTGAATACCAAAAATATTTTTATAATTTATAAAAAATGTATGCCTTACTGCCAAGTACCCTAACAGAAAACTGTCCGGTGTAAGCACTCATTTCCCTGGGCAGTGTTTTCGACTGTCTGTTGCAGGTGAATCATTTCATCATTGATAGGTAATTGTTATATTTGAAATTTTTCAGAGGAATGTCGTAAAAATATTTATCGATTTAAGCAGTTACACTTTATTCAGTCTCTTATATCTGGTTAACAGGTTAAGAGGAGCACTGTTAGCCCTAAGATAGACTTTATACTGGTCACCTGTATCATTATTTTCCTCCACTTCGCCGTTACCTGTATCAGGCGCCACCAAGGTATTCTAACCCGTAAGACTTCTTATACTGTGAGAGGTTCGAAATATTTTGTATGCTGTGTGGGACGTTTCCTTTGCACGTGAGTTTATATATGGCCTAAGCTGTACTTTTGGCAAGAGAATTTTGATTTCATAAAATATTAAATCGTAAAAATATAACTTTTAGTATTAACCCTCTTTAATGGACATTTGCTACTTTCGTCAGTCTATACGTCTAGACCGCTTGTCTAGTGACATCAGGCGCACCAATGATGATTCACTGCCTTTTCTGCGTGCATCTTTATAATGCAGTATTTAAAGGTAGTTAATGTTACAACCTTGAAGTGTTGGGCTTCAAGTTACTCTGATTCACCGTTTATAATTTGCACCTGTAAGTGGCTCGTTGACTCTTTAAAATCTCATGAAACATCACTCCGTTTTCCATTACCTATACGAGAAACATCTTTCATCCCGAAAATGTAGTTTACCTCCAAAGTCAAACTTCCTTCGATCTCATTTCAATAATTATTCTTACTACCAGATAAAATGTGGTACTTTCAGAGGTAACAATCATGTTAGTTTCTTTGACAAAATAGTGGCTATTAAAGATAAATCAAAAATCATAATGTATATAAAACAAGTTTGAAGCGAGCTAATCTCACATACCCCCGCACCCCGCTAAAGTCAAGGAATACATATTAACATATAAGTAAGGTTTGATGAAAAGGGCACATACAGGTTCAGAAGTGTTTAGAGGTCAAAGAGTTGACATGTGTATCACGTTTGGTTAAGCTTTTAAGTTTAGTTATCAGATATAGGTCTGAAAGAGTAACTGTTATGTTTCCATGGAAACCGCCAAAATTGAAATTCAGATACAGTTCTAAACCTCAATCTAGAGATCATGGGTAACATTTGTAGCGAGTTTGGTGAAACTAGCATGTTTAGTTTGGGAGATATGCTCCGCAAAAAATGACTTCCTTATACAGAGTCACTGTTTTGGTCTGTTTCCATAGAAACCGCACAAAATAAAAATCAGAAATCGGTCTAACCCTCAAAAGTCACAATTAGAGATCATGGATTACATTTGTAGCAAATTTGGTAAAGCTAACATGTATAGTTTGAGATATATGCTCTGCACAAAGTTTTGTGACGGACGCGGACAGAATGAACGACGAGGGTATTCTAATATACACATGGGCTTGTATTGCTGAAAAAACTAGTTTATGGTCCAATACTTAAATACAAAGTATCGAACATGATAACTTTTTTTTCAGCAAATACAAACTCCTCAGATAATATAATCATTTAAGCCACATGGTAAGATCAAGATTCTATTTCGAATATGTGTCAGTGTGGCAATACCCAACAACCAAAGTCCCACTGTGACTGTAGCCGACTTATGCACAACCTTTTGGTGTACGCGTGTACCTTTCATGATGTTGCACGTGGAGCACGCATTCCTCGTGCTGTTCACCTGCTCTATTCTCTGGTGCTGAGAATGAGTCCAGGATGCAGATGTCAATATCAGTTTCTCGTGAATCTCGTGGAAATGGAGACATAGCCGACCATATTGAGTTGTTCCGTTTCATCCATTTGCACGTGTAGCACGAAATGCTTGTGTTGTTCACGCGGTTTTTCATCGTGTTTCTGAAGTGTATTTTTCAAAGGATTATCAGTTGTTAATTAGCCGTGGATTTCAACTGACGCGTGTTGTTTAGCATTTTTGTTTAAGGAATTAAATTTCGTTGTCTCTAGTGTTTTCTGACCAATCGATGTCAGTACAACAATAACTTACTAGTATATCTTGTATATTTCATCACACTGCACGTGGAGCATGCGTCCCTCGTGTTTCACGTGCAGTTGACTTGCCATGCTGACTTTTCCAAGGTGTCAATGTCACTGACGGCGTGAATTTCCATGAACTGCTGAACTAGCACCGTTAGGCTCGTACATTTCACCACAGTGCACGTGCAGAATGCATTTTCCTTGCATATATATATATATATGTATATATATATATCAGTTTGGTCGTTATGTATTATCGTGCAAGAACAGAATAACTTTCATGTAGAATGGAGACATCTAATATCCCACTGTAACATTGTTTTTTAATAATCATGTTCTATAGGTCTTGATGCGCTGTCTGATATATATATTTAGATTATCTGTCAGTTAGGACGTTAATCCAGTGAACACATGGCTTACTTATGCTGAATTTGATTTTAACTGTTTTTGATAGGCATATAGGTCAATGAAAATATGTTCGTCTCCTAAGTGAAAATTACGAATTAGTCAAAATAATGAATATTAAATTACAAATTCAAATTCATGTTTTTTTTAGAACATATGAGCAGATATACACGCCATTTGGCAGTTTCAGTTTCCAGAATTTGTGGGATCGTCAATCATTCTCCTCTCTGTGTCCTTACAGGTTTCATTTAATCGTCTCTTACTCATCTACGGTGATAGAAAGGTCATATTCTTGTGTAAAGGGGCATTAAAGGCTTTGTATTCAGCATACATTTAATATGTCAACTTCAACCCATTAATCCTTAATAATCACAAGCTGAATTGTGAAAAGGATGAATTAAGGTCATCGATTAAAAATGTCACGATGTTAAGGATTTTTTTAGGATAAACTGCAAAATATCAAGTTCTCCAATTGTAGCCCATAGCTTTTACAAACGGCAGCACATTTCTTCTTTCATTTTTGGATATATCGCTCAATATATAAATATATATCAACTTAGTATGATAAATCAAGGTAGCTGTAACGTAAGAGGGCAGTTACTCTGAGAACAGATGATACACAAAAAAATGAAAAGTTTTCATTTTCAAGCAAAAATGTTCACATAAATAATCGTCTGTGTTCTTAAATACTATCAAGTCAGTTGACAACACAGTAAACTCGTTTTCGGTAAGGTAAATTACGAGAAAATATCTTTAATGACTAGAAAAATATATTTCATAAGTTTCACACTTAAACTTACTCAGTAACATTATTTTTCATTATTTAGGGGTTATGATGTAAAACATGCAACCTTTTTGTCTAGTCACAAAAGTAAAAGTTTACTTTCAACTTCTTCTGGACATCTAAATCACATTTATTCAATTATTGGTTACTTCCATGCAGCCTGGTCGAAAACCGGACAATTTTAAACTTCTTAAGCAAGCTGCATTTTGCCACAATATGAATCCATCAGGAATTTTAAATGTGTTATTAGCATAAAGCTACGTTATTCAGCTTTCTCAAATATCTTTGATAGTTAAAAAGTTATTTTAAAAAGAAGTGGGGTAACGTTTCTTTTGGCGTTTAGTGTACTAGTGTGATACGTTACTTGTGCGGTTGATGTAACACCTTTTCTACCTTCTACACTGTCAGTATGTAACGATGCGAGACACCCTGACTTGTACTGTATATTAATGTCATATTTAAATAATCAACCTTCATTACTCACATGATTTGTCAAATTATAATTTACAAAATGTGAATTACGTCATTCTAATTACACCTTGGCCCTCTTCCACAAAAGTGATCGTAAGTCACTAAGATCCGGCATCCTAAGTGAAATGTTAAAGTATGGGAATTAAGGCTAATCTTAGTGAAGGTTGCTTGTTGAAAGCAGGCCCTGATAAATAGGCCCTGTCGTATTTTATCAAGTTGAAGATAAATAAATTGAATAATTTATGACACTGCTTTGAAAAATAGACACAGGTTAAATAACTTCTTAAGGTTCACAATGTGTGAAATAAATTCATCATTCGCGGACATCTGACACATAACAAGCCTAAACTATGTAAATCAACCCATAAAATACACAGATGAAGTTACAGATACTTTTTTCGAGTGCAAAATATGTGCTGTACATCACCTATTTATCAAAGAATTTAGCTGATATGCATAATTTTTTTAAGAGTCAGAAATCTCTTATATCAATCACATGTATGTTTCACTTCGCCTCGAGGCGACATCTTGACATATTGTCACGTGACTGATCACTTCTTTAGCGGGAAGACGTCTTTCAAAGATTACATATGAAAAGTACTTCCTCGGGCGTTTTATTTTTTAAGTTGACATTTTGCTGAAAGGATTTTTGATTTTTTTTCTTTGATTCTTTTGTCTGCTGTTATCAATAGACTGTTTTATTGGTAATTTAATTTTATTCTTTTATTATATTTTTTACATTTAATTTATTCTTCTTGTGGCGTTGACTTCTTTGTTTGTGTTCTCAACCTTGTTTAGCTTATGTAACTTTGATAACTCTCATTCCTTGTTTTGGTAACGTTAAGTTTTTAAGTATTGTAAGTTTATGTTTATATCTTAATGAATTGATTTGTAAGTGGTGAGATTAATAACTTATATTTTTTTTTACGAAAACCCCATATACGCATCCACAGATAGAGACAGGAAGATATAGATACATAGATACTAATATAAACCACATTTATATAAACAAAAACACATATAAGTAATCTATTTTGAAAACAAACATAACATTCGGCTTTTAACTGTACACATCTCATTTTGAATATCTTGAATTAAATACGTATGTTTCATTTAACATAAAAACTGCTGTGGATAGAAGATAACCTTCAACCTTTTGTACCTGAAAAAAATCATTGGCCGCGGGAGTAATAAAGAGACAGATGTCTATACAGATTTTATGTAAACTCTTTTTTATGCTGCGGGCGAGTGGAGAGTAAATCATGTGATAGTTTATTGGTCACGTGATACTGAACTGATTGGCAGGTCATGTGACTCATCGATGGCGCGTGCCTCTCACTCGCCAGAAGGTATGGGTTGTACCGTAATCACTCTATGTTTAAATGACATAAACATATTAAACAATATAAAGGTTGTGCTATGAAGTTTAACATGGGGGTTTTGCTTTGACTTTGAAAACAATATCAAGGTCACCAAAATCTAATTGGCCCTGTTTCGTCCCTTTGTTTTAAAATTTGAAGATTATCTAGTGAACGTTTCTTGATATATTGGGCTGAGAAACTTTACATACAGGACCCATGCTTTAAAATTCAAAGTTAGACTGTGACCTCTAAGTAAATGCCAAGTCACCAAAATTGACTTGACCTTGCGTTTTACAAGCTTCACGACGTCATGGGCGTTATCATGGTAACGAAAAGATTTTCCACTCTTCTGGGCTCCGTTCCATAACAGCGAGCGCTTATAATCGCTCATTGATCGCTCAATGTAGAGCTCAAAGTAGCGCTCAATGTAACGCATTCTCTCCTGAACGACACGGTGCGAGTTTGCTCGCCTTGCTACGTAGCGCTACATTGAGCAATCGCTATCAAAAGAGGTTTAAAAGTAATCGCTAATTGAGCGATTACTTTGAACCCTCTCTTGAACGTGGCCCTAATCTCAATACGTTTCATCTTGCCATGGG
This sequence comes from Gibbula magus, assembly GCA_936450465.1. Lineage (NCBI taxonomy): Eukaryota > Metazoa > Mollusca > Gastropoda > Trochida > Trochidae > Gibbula > Gibbula magus. Next base: position 56,130,285 of record OW388292.1, on the reverse strand, counting down.
AAGATGGCGTCTTACTTTAGAGAACAGTTATACAAGGTATGAAGAGAATCCAGAGTATTGTACGTTGTTATCCCTCTTACAATCTAAATGCAAGTACCTATTCTGAAAAGTTTAGCTTTGACCATGAAAATTAAGTTAAGGTCACCAAAATGTTCCTTTGGGAAACTTGTGTTTAATATTAAGATAGTCCAGTTCTAGTTCTTGAAATATCTCGCGGACAAGCTTAACATAGAAGTTCACATGCTGAAGGTCGAAGTTTCGCCGTGACATTAATTCAAGGCCACAAACCCTAAGGGAACATCTCACTGTAGTGAAACTTTGTACAAACTATAAGAAACCAAAAGATAACGAAACTGATTTCAGTATACCCAGCATCCAATGTTGTTGAAAAGACAACATACCTTGATGAACGAAATTGTTTATACTGATTTTATTGATTATAAAATGACATTCAAAACTGACTTAATCCAGCAACATATTTTCTTTTCATTCTGTTATCGTTTATCGTTCCGTTTACCCAGTAATTCTCAAAACAGTTCGTTTATAACTATTCTTTAAGATTGTATGTTTAGAGGACTTGATGACATAACTACACACAAACGAGCATATACCCTCGGATAAACACATTTTATTAATAAATCTTAAGTACATACAAATAAGTCATTTTCATGCCAATCCCTGCATATATTCCAGACCTCAACGTGATATTTACGGTACGTCTAAAGCGCCTCTACCGGAGTGAAATGTACATCGATCATACATATGTTATGCTTGTTACAGGGCCGACTCTTCCTGAAGGTTGATAGACAGGGTCAGCATAAATCTTGTCAATTAGTTTTACCCTTTGGATATAAGCATAACGTCCATGTAAATATGTTAGATATTAGGAGAAGTCTGATAGTTCTTATAACATAATAAAATAAATAGTGTAATCCTGTTAGAATAATAAACACACATATCATCATATGCAATTAAAAAATATAGTATACAAGTTTACATTCGAGAACAATAGACAAATTCAATTGCGTTTTCACACACGCATTATTTTACAATATAATACAACAGAATACAGTTTATTAATTAATGTTTATATTACATATCAAGGTATAACATAGTTCAATGCAAATCATTGTATGTATTACATACCATAGCGTGACATTTAATCTGACAAGACAGAAGTAATGTATCTTAGTGTCACCAGTTTTAAAAACTTACATAAACCATGTACAAAAACGTAAACATTCAGTTACACGTTTGGCTAACAATTTTAAAGTACTTTTCTTTTTTATAAACTAACTGCAACGCTATTTCATTTATAGTTCGATTATTTTGCTTTTATTAAAAAAAGCACCAGGTGTTCAAGAGAGGTTTCAAAGTAATCGCTCAATTAGCGATTACTTTTAAACCTCTCTTGAACGCGATTGCTCAATGTAGCGCTACGTAGCAAAGCGAGCGAACTTTGCTGTTTTGCACCGTGTCGTTCAGGAGAGAATGAGCGCTACTTGAGCGCTACTTGAGCGCTACATTGAGCAATCAATGAGCGATTATAAGCGCTCGCTGTTATGTAACGGAACCAGGGTGATCGTTTTGGTCATTTTGTTCAATGAGCGATTACTTTTAAACCTCTCTTGGACGCGATTGCTCAATGTAGCGCTACGTAGCAAACCTCGAGGAATCACACCGTGTCGTTCAGGAGAGAATGCGCTACATTGAGCGCTATCTTGAGCGATCAATCAGCGATTATAAGCGCTCGCTGTTATCGAACGGAGCCCAGGTGAAGCTAAACGTATATTAAGTTAGTTGGTTCCTTTTATTTATGATTGTCTCTCACAAAGATACTAAGATTACGGGAAGTTTTAGTTTCATTTCCTCATAACGATATATATATATAAAGTGTTTATTGACATCGAAGTTATGTCATTGTTATAAAATACCAGTTTGAGGTATATCATATAAATTGCACATTTGCGTGTTACCAAAGATTTGCAATCAAAAGCTGATTTCTGTTTTAAAAATATCTTTCTTCACTTCGTCTCCCTTAAAAATTAAATTGGAGAGTCGCTTTAATCGCATACCTTTGTCAGGGACACTGTAATGAGGTGCAACTATGGGCTTGGAATTCGCGTAATAAAGATTCATATGTTTTCGCGCAATGTTAACCTATGTCAACTTACGGACGAGAACAGATTTAAAACATCCTTATTTGTATCTTATTCACAGAAGATGTTTCAAAATATTATTTCCGAAAGTTTGTATAATTCGAATGTTTAAATAGAATGCAACCATTTAATGAAAAAGTGTAATTTTCAACAACACATGATTGCTTGTCTTTCACCTTGACCTTGAAAGTCTACGCTGACGGCTAAATATATAGTTACTCCCAAATGTCAACTTTCTCTACATTTCATGATCATATATAGTAATGTCAGCAATCAAGAAACGTGAGAAATGTCAAATATACCAATGATTTTATATAGATCTGTCAATATGGTATAAATGTGGGTGGTTTACAGTAAAATACTGCAACATGAGCAATAATGATATGTTTACTGTTGAATTCACATGATATGACTTGATCCAGATAGATATAACGATTAAGTGCGTTCTCCGGCCTATAGTAGTTGCCTCTTTGCACTCAGCCAATCGACATTTGATAGCCGATACATTACAAGTGTTTGTTGGTGTCCGCCCTTTCATTTAATATCTATGTAGCTATAGACAACTTGACTGATCTTTAGTACAAACATGTCATAGGATTCAAACTTTGTTCATGTGTTTTGACAATTAATAGAAAAAGTTCAGCAATCATTAGTCTTACACTCAGACTATGAAAAAAGTATTTATTCTGAAAATATCACCATTTTATTAAATATTGAAAAGGAGACTGTAAGAAATGGTATTTTCATATAAAAAAAGGCTCCTTTTCAATTTTTTTTTTAAAAACAGTCTAAGCGTTAGACTAAGCAATCATGAACGTGGCTCTTTACCAGATGGTTAACCCACTCCAATTAGGACTACCTCATCTAATGATTTAAAGGGATTATTCGTTGCAACATATAAAGATATATGGTTTAAGACTTGATACCTTGGTGCTAAACTTTATTCAAAATGCGCCGTGCATGATCAGTCCCAAGCAGTAGAAGTGGGTACCTGGTTAATAAGTGTAAGCTGACTGAGCAAATTAATGGCAGCTGCAGATGATTCAACTTCCAAACGCAAGGCATAACTCTTGCCAGTCTGCATTACTGGCTGATTTAAGTCCTGCGGTATTTCCCTCGCTTTGTTGTGCCTATATATAGTGAATCACTGCACCAGAAATGCATATAGTGGGCCTGGATTTTTAAGCACAGATTTATAAAGGAAATACTGCAAGGCCTAAATCAGCCAGTAATGGAGACTGGCAAGAGTTATGCCTTGCATTGGGAAGTTGCAGTCATTATGACAATAACTTGACAAAAAATAAAGCGTAACATACGCTCAAATACCACAGAATGCGAAACACAGTGAACACATTGTTGAGCAGCGGTGTTAGTGTGCGTTATAAATATGCAATAGAACACTTATTGCACTGAAATCGCAATGAGCACGTGCGTTACGTGCAGACCTAAGAGGATTGCACAGTAAATGATATGTGCACGCTTTCTTCGAGCATATCGATTTCACTTTAGTTTGCAGTCTTTGCACGTGAAACGTGCTGTTACGCATCAGAAAACTCATTGATTGATTTGAAAACATTTTATCAGTAATGTAATGTAGTCGGTATGAGTCATCCGAATTTGTGACCTTCTCTCATTGTGTAGTTGTAAGCTTAGGTGGTAAACTCATAAAGTGACGTACTACCACGATAATCATTTACGGTATTGGAAGTAATACTTCAAATGACTTTGGAATGTTAAATACAATTCTATCAAGCATGCAAGTTTACATGAAACGTTTACAGTGACAATGGCTGTGTTTCAAAGCAACGGTTATCAACCGAAAGGAGATATGAGCTATTGTGATACTATCGTGATTAGATGATAACCTGTTTAACTTATCATGTTTATTCAAGTTGGAAGTGAACAATCTCTTCTAAACTAATTTACGAACACTTTCGTTCGACCTGCGTTCCCACGTCATTTAACCAAATTTGTGGCGTAAATCTGTATTGTGGAGTGGTTCGAATCCCGCCAGGGCACGGCAACTTTGTCTGCAGTAGAGAACTGTTCTACAGTCTGGGGTCAAAAGTTCTTCCCCACCCTAGCTTTTCCCATAGACTTACTAGTTAATTAACCTTTGCAAGAATAATTTTCATAATTTAAGTTTAAGTCAAATTGTTGTACAATTTAACAAACGTCTTTCAAAATATGTTAGCTGTGCATCTGTAATTTCGTTCATCTTTATGTTGATCACTCATCAAATGACATCCGACTGAAAAACGTATATACAAGTTCATGTACCAATGTCCCATTGGCCGCCATGTTAAAGTATTGTGTGATGAATATGCTTTGCTTACATAAGGCCAATTTTCTTGAAACTCATTGAAACGAACATGAAAAGTATGTGTATGTAGCTGAAGTGATTTCCAATCTTTTGATATATATTTTATTACCATTTTACATACATTTTAATTATGAAAATTATTCTTGCAACGGTTAATTAACCTGCAAGTCTATGGAAAATGCCAGGGTGGGGAAGAACTTTTGGTCCCTGGGTGTACACGCAGTAAGGTTTGGGTGCAATGCTACACTGAATTTCAGTGCAGTACCACCCATGGTTCGCTAGTTCCAGCCGTTGCTCGCAGGGGATCACCGCAATGCATATCCACATGGTGTTGCGGGCTTTCTCCCTGCCATAATACTAGCAGCCGATATATAAGTGAAATACTCTTGAAAGCGGCGTTAAACCCCAACTCACCTCACCTCACTTCTGTATTGTGGAGACAAAAAGAAGATAGATAATTCTGCAATACGAAATGAAAATATACAGGGGACGTTTATTTGTTATGACTTCATTAGGAAGAGAAAGTAGAAAAGGAGATTTAGACTCAATTAATGTAAGTATCTTCCTGTAAACGTTTAAACTGACCATTTATCTCTAAAGTAATTACATGCATACAAATATATGTCCACTACTTTAGAAACATGTTTGAACCGTTTCAAGTTTAACAAAGTTGAGTTTAAAAATGATGCAATCACTTTAATACATGATAACGAAAAGAACTTGAAAATTTAACAATGCAAGGAAAAATAATCAGCTGGAACGGTTGTAAAATCTCCAACTAAAGAATAAGTAATGTAACGAATATACATTTTATGCATTTAAAGGTGACATGGTCTATTAGCATCTTAAAGGTCACATTGCAGGCAGAACAATGTTCTGGGGTTCTGTTCTGGTGATGAAAGCGGGGACGTCACGTTAAATTGTATCACAGGTGAGAGATACGCCTTGACTCATGTTACCGGCGAAATGGTGTATAAATTTTGCTTGGAAAGTATAAGAGAAATATTGTATATTCTGTGTGTGCTAAAACACATATTAATATCAACATGTTATATAAACGTACGGGCAAAAGAAAGTATATGGCTCAGTTGTATATATCATATTTATAATTTTCAAAGTCAAATATCTCGAGTTTTCGACGTCGTATTGAAAAACGGACTAGTTTGTGAAATTAGTCCAAAACATTAAATCAGTCAAAGAATACCTCTACGCGGTTTAAATTTTTTTTTATCAAAATTAAAATTTTAAATTTTGAAATTCCCCCAAATTTATTTTGATAAAACACAACTGTTCGTCTATAGCTACATAAAACACATACTCTGTGTGAAAATCAATAAATGTGCTTCGTCCTACACACATTTACAACATTTTGAACATGGTACGGGTCATGTTGGTGTAACTTTCCTTTATTAACCCTGTCTACTTTAAATAATGATATTTTAGTTAAAAAATAAAAGTCACCAATTAAATTATTCAAACTACTGCCGAACGGTGTTATTATATCGTGCAATAATCAAATGCATCTCATTTCTTTAAAATATCGAATTAATAAAAAACAAGTGTGATATACTTTCTTTTGCCCGTCAGTTTAGTATTAGTGCATGGGCAGTCGTTTTTTAATTGATATTTGCTTTCACAACTCTTTCGTTTCTCTCTCGATGGTTTCAATTGGATCAGTCTTCTTTAGTTCAATACGAAGAACTATTTTTCAACTCTTTTTCAAGTAAGGTATCGTTAACTTCTTTGAAAATTGTGGGAAAGATTCAGTGCATTATATAACTGTAATTTGATAAAGTATATGTTACATAATCATAATATCTTCCCAGACAGTACGCTACGACCTAGCCTTACCCAAAGACGACATCTATTAGTTTAACCTTATCTTCATCTATCTCAAAACATCACACCCTTGAAAAACAAGTTTAAGGTCTGAAGCAAGTCCCATTTTTCAAAGGCTTCTTTGCAATATTTGATAAAAATGGTCATTTTCAAGAATACATATTTGTTCAGAGACTGAGTGTAAGAGTAGCTGCGACCCTACAGTGACATTAGTTAGGCCTATGTAAACCATTTCGATCAGATTTGGATCTGTATAAAGCAATCTGCTTCTCGTGTCAACATGCAGAAATAGGCTCCTTCGTGATCAGTCTAGTCTAAGCTGCTCCAACATGATATATGATAAACCGTTCCAAGGCCGCATTACATAATCGTATAATACCTACATCGTACCATAGTGACATATCGACTGAGCATGCGCACTTCAATTGCTACTCGCACGATAAAACGTATAATTTGCAATTTTCGTGACTGGGATGCTAAATCTCTGACCACATCACTGCCATTTGACTTTCAATGCAGTGATAGCATAGCATTGTACATAACGTCATCAATATGTATATATATCAGGTCATACTATAGTGATGCCATTACTCGATTACGTAAAGCATTGTGATGTCATGTAGTTGGCGATGACATGGCATTGTGCAAAATCTACTGTCAAAACGATATCTCCTAGGAGATATCGCTTGATCTCCTGTGGAACACAGTTATTGGATGATAAAATAGTTTCTTTTTCATTTACACGAGGAACCCTGCAGATATAACTCAGCAGTGACTGAGAGCATACAATACATTCACATAAAATATAGCAATAGATTTGAGAGATTTTAAAGGTGGATATCTCAACTTAACATATTTTAAATGGTGAAATACGGCTTTCATCGGTTAATTGTAGCGCTTTGAGCATACCTTAGGGTGTGGAAAAGGCGCAATATAAGTACGCAATTATATATTATTATTAAAGATTCTAAAACAATTAAGTTAAACAGACAACAGTGATAAAATATATATATTATCTGAAATAATGGATGGGTCAAAGGGTCATATTGCATTGACCTCTCGCTATTTTAGCTCAGCAAACTCAAATCCTCAAAGTCGTTAACTTAAGAGATCATTTATTCAATTTATGGTCTCTACTAACATCCAAGTCTCATCACAATAATTGATTATTTATCAATTACCAATTATCATCGGTCATAGCTTGTTATCAAATCTTTGTCACTGTCGACTGCCACATCAGACATCACGTGATACAGTTCGGCGTAACCCTTGACCCAATAAATCCCAGACACCAACTGGACATTTGACCAGAGGCTATTAGACACAATGCTGGACTCTCACTGACCTTTATATCATGTCTGTACCCCTACAAATACATGGGATTAAGAAACGAAAAAACGCACAGGCTGAAGCTTGTAACTCTTTGAAGGGCATTTCGAAGTGGAATACATAAGAATACACAATTTCCTGGATAACAGCTTCTTTATTGTGAAGATATCCAATATGAAGGGTATCTTCACACTAAACTTTTTGTGTACAAGTTTTAATCCAGAAAATCAACTTTTTTCGAAAAACGTTTCTATAGATCATGACGTGTTTTGTTCTCAAATCTCTGATAATTTTCATTGCCCTCAACTCAAGTGACCAAAACTTTCGAAAGTTGTAAACGTTTTGTGTTTTGTCTTGTATTAATGAAAAGATAATATTGAAACGATATGCTATAGGTGCCACGCGCGAATCAGGACAGTTCCATATTGCCTACATGCATTGCCAGTTCTTCGTGATCCAAATGATCAAAGTGTATCAATCCATGCGCTCTCCCTCCCCACCCTCACCCTCAACCCTCACCCTCACCCCCAACCCCACCGCCACCACCTACTTAAAAACCGTATCCCACATAGGAAAAACCGTGTATCCTCGCCTGAGTACATTTTGGAGAGTCTTACCCCCACATCCTATGGGCTGGCGAGCTTCTCTTTATCGCTTGTACAGATAGATACCAATAGATTTCCTGAGTTTCAGTCTGCTAACCCAAACTCGAGTCAGCTCAACTGCAGTGTAATCCGTAACGATCGATAGACTCAAGGTCTTACATCTAGACTTTCTCCCGTCCTCTGTACCATACAGAATAACCGAAGAAAACTTTACAATAATGTAGACTTCGATTTGTCAAAACCCGAACCTCACATCCTCTATAGCTATTGCTTTCCTTCTTCGTGTGACTTTAGTTACAGTTTGTATATTTTAATGGCCCCATTTATTGAATTTGGCAATAGACTGTAGCAAAGAATATAGTATATAATCATGGAACAGATGTAAGTCTATCGTGGATCTTTTAAAAAATAAATTAGGCGGTTTTTATTTGTTTTTAAAATTTCATGTAAAAACATCATATTGCTTTCTGGTGACAGTTTGACATGAAAAATCTTCTCCTAAACGTGTTCACGCACAAGCTGGGGTTATATCCTTTTCAGCACCGGGATAAAGCGTGTGACGTCATCCAAGCAGTTTACATGGGTACCTGGTAGGTGCTCACTCCCGCGCAACCCAGATTGTACACTCCCATGATGTGATAACTTGTCCAGGGCCTAGATTTTCGAAGCTCCCTCAGTGCTAAGACAAACGTAAGTACCATCTTTGACTATCTTTGCACAAAATGAGCTTCGAAGACATACCAGGGACTTGATTTTCCTAGTTCTTTTTGCACTGAGCCGATCAATAGAATAAGTTTGGTACTTGCTATTTAATTAGTTCTCACTAATTCAACTTCGATTGAGGGGTCTAGGTTTTTAAATAATTGTTTGCCTATGTATGGAATACATATTATATTTAATCAGGTGTAAAATAATCAAATGGGAACACAAAACTCAGCATTTATAAATAAGAAATAAATGTATAAATAATAAACAAATGTATACAGAAATGTTTCTATATGCAACATATGAAACTGATGAAAAGAGACAAATATACATGTTTTCATTTGTAAGCTCAAGTTGTGTGAGATATATGTCAGTTTCTTACAAGATCCTTATATGAAGATTTCTAGCACCAGAAAAATCAATTCTGTGACATTTTATTCGTACATGACATGTGACAGTGGTGGTGACTCATGTTAACGAATACAAAACTAATCATAGAAATACCATAAACACTGCGGTTGCATACTTATTCTTCAAAGTTTATGTGTATACGTCACGACAACAAATTACGGATAAAATAACATCACGTTGTCCTTCGTAAAATGGCAAGAAATACGATGCTACAGTCGTAAGCACTGTATGACTTGATACTAAAAATCGATCTCGGTCATCTGCGGAAATAACCGAACTGTTCCGAATCATTCGACCAATCAGATCGCGACTTGGTGTCTGTATGAGTCATCCCGATCACCCGATGTCTATTTCAGGCAAGTATATATCACGGACGATCAATATTATGCGAGGGTGACGTGCAATGATTGACTTCAGACCAGCCCGACATCTACGTGTTACTTATTACACGTTTTAATCCCCGACGTGTAATAATCGACGATATCAAATACACAGCTGTGCCAAAAATTATTGATAATTACTTTGTCACAGATATGTTGAACCCCGACTTTTAAGTATGATAGAGATGCGTAAGTTTGTTTTAACTGGGCTCGAATTTTGATCTTTATGGGTATATTTTTACTTTTCTTAATTTTATGAACAAAATAAAGCCATGCCGTGATACATAACACCAGAGTCTAAAGTGCGAAATAAACATAATTAGCGAGAAAGGTTAACGGGAAAGTTGCATTTTTTTGCACAAAGTTTCTTGAAATTATACTTTTAGCTTCTCTTCAAAAAGTAGAGCAAAGAATCAGCAAAGTGAATGTCTCGATTTAGGCAGCATTACACAGGTTCACTACTAATTGGCGTTTGAGTCTAACGAGTTGACAACTTAACCACGTAATTAAGGTTAATGAATCACGAAGAAATAGTTTTTGGTCTATATAAAAACATAACTGCCACACGGCAGGTCTTTGGTTTATATTGTATTTGCAAATTGATTAATTTCAGAAATTTAATTTTCGTTTAATTTTCAGCCATAGATATTTTTATTTTTAATTCTAATATTCAGATACATTGAATTCACCAATATACTTTGAATCCCTGCTAAAACATGAATTATTTAGTCTATGACAAATCGGCTTCAGATTAAAATGCAACCTTTGCGGTTCTTAGTGGCTTGATATTTTGGTGAATTAAATGCAATTTAACCGTTTTGTTACAAATTGTCTAAAATAGCTAAACGTTTGAAGAGAAGCCTATTTCATGATTTGACGTTGTTTAGACTATGAATATTCATGTCGCGGGCTCCTTCACTGGCTTGTGGTGCGGTGATAGTTAAACCGAAACATTCCGGACACAGCTATTATTTTGATCTTTTGTTTTCATATCGTTTTTGACCATTCAAAGTATTTAGTTCATCGTATACCTTATATCAAGGATTTAGATATAAATCCAAATCCTTGCTTATATCATACAAAATTCCATTGAATTGTAATCCATAAGGAAGGCACCCAAAGATGAATATAAAAGTCAACGTTCTTGATTATTACATTTTTAGAGCAATGTAGAAATATTTAGTAAAATTACATTAACGGTAGTTTTTATTACCACAGTCCAAACATTGAAGACCCTATTTCCAAGAAGCGGTTCTGTCATATGCATAATAGGTATGTAAATTACCGTATTTCCTCGAATACAACCCTGGTTTCGAATGCAAGTGTATAGATTAACATTGTAGACCCTAGTGACCTGTTTTTTCTACATTTTCCTTATATTAATATATTTAATTCATAATTAAGATCCAAAAACGTCCCTTCATAGTTGAGACACTTTCCAAAACAAAGCAGTCGCTTGCGTGGCTTGTTATGAAACATGCTAATTAACAATGTCAACAATTTATTTTCAGAATTAAATCCTTTCCATTTCATATGAACATATGTTCTCCGAGGTTCAAGGTATCTCCCCAATCTCAGCTGTGTCGGAGTGTATCAGATCTGGAGAAGAAATCTAAAATGTGAAAGTATATGGACAACAGTCTACGCCCGAAAAAAAACCCTTGAAACGAGACAACGGACAAGAAGCAGATACTTACATGTTGACTATACATATGTCACGAACGAGGATATCTTCATACCTTAATTTGTTTAAGGAAACGAGGATATTATTTATTTGTTTGTTGTTTGTTTCCGTGATGTTTAAAATACTCAAGTAAACACAATATTGTCCTCGATATAGGATACGTAAAAAATCGTATGTGTCCAGGTAGACTGGTTACAGTTTCGCTCAACCATTCATGATCTGTTTTTTTTTTAAATCCACAGTTTAAATGTTTATGCTTGAAAACTAGACTTGCTTTTCGAGAAAGTTTATTGATGTGATACGGCGTCGCCATTTGTAGGATGAAACACTCTGTACTGTATATATCGTAACGATATTTACTCTAAATACATCCTACACCCGGAAATTATAATTATAAAACTTAGAAAAGATGCCCGAGACTCGAATAGAAGGTTGTGTTGAGGGTAGCACATGAAAGTTAAGGAAACGCGGCAAGGCTCTAATTAGCCAGCGTTGGAGACGCGCGAGGAAGTTGAATGACCGACATTTATGAGCTAATTTAGACAAACTGATATTAAAGATAAGAGATTATGGATTGTTTTCCCCTGCATGTCGAAGCGACGGTGGACAAAATTGTGTAGTACAGACGACGATACATATTTAGTCTAGTAATATTAGTCTCCAATATGTTGTCAGTTAAATAATTAAAGTCTTCCTCATTGGTCGGTGTAACAGTATCATATTATTATGGTTATTTTATCTAATTACTGTATATTTCGAGATTAGGGCGTATGGTACAAATACTTTATATAAAATGAAATTGCCTATTATTTATTTATTTCTATTTATTCAAAGCGCAGTGAATTATATTTCTAATGTATCAATGACTTTGTTGTACTTAGTAACACAAAGCGTTTCACGTTTCAGTTCACAAATAGAATTAAATAGCTTAAATATTTGCAAAATCCTAAGAATCTCCACAAAACCAACACGCACACCTGCGGCCAGTAAATCGCCCCCACCCCCCGGGTCTAAACAGTCGACCCCTGGGGTCATTTTCAGCCTCCCCTAATCTTTAACCCAACCAAGCCGTGGGCAATATCACTGGGAGTTGACGTAAACACGTAAGTGGGACAAGGCCGAACCACTTCCTCCCTAAGTTAAACAAGGTTAGGCTATTCCACACAGCCCGAGTCGCAGAATGGACGAGTCCATTGCCTTAAACAGGGGGAGCGGCCTTGTGTTATTGATTTGCGGTGAACTTGAACCCAGTGTCCCTTGTAAGGTTTTCTCGACTTGTTATGTGTCAAAGAAATATAAATCAATGAAATACGTGCTGGAGTAGAGCCTCGTATATTCTTGTCTTTTCCATTGTTGACTACAAAAGCAGTAAATTATGTTGATCCGTTCCTGTGTTGTAAAACATTACTGGTCAAGTTTCTTCACTGTACATGTTCACTGTACCATTAACTCAGATGCATCATGAAAACCCTCAAAACCGGGTACAAATCCTAATATTGGGTTGAATTACTTTCAAAATACACGTTTTCAAGAAGTTCATGATGCAATCAGAGGCATACTCAACAACATCAAATAAATACAGACAAGGATATTTTTGGAAAATAGATTTATTTTTTTTCTTCAAAAAACTTCCTCAATCTTTAAAAAACGGTAGTTTCCAAAAAGAAACTGTTCATTCTCCGACCAACTTGCTACGGTCTTGACACTTCACATAGGTACATTCTCTGAAGACCCTTTATCACTGTCTTGGAGAGGTTTGTACAAATGGAATTATTTGCACTAATATTCATATAACACAGATGGACATTCATATTAATGAAGATACAATCGAATTGTCTTCCCTTAACTTAGCACCAGTATCAGCCTAGCTTAGAATCCAAGAAACCTTACATCCACTGATACATATATGAATACTTTTAATATCTAACTGTATAAATAATTGCACATACATAGTGGTAAGTCTGACAACTGAATTAATGTAATATAAATTTGAACATTTTTCTTTTTAATTAGAATAATTAAAAGAGTTAAGAACAAATTGTAACAAATGATATAAAAGTTATTTGTTAATCCCAAGACATTTTCAATGCTTACGAAAAATACAATCTATAAAGTGAACAATCGTTCATACTTTGGTGAGCTAGTTTACACTTGATTAAGTCTTGCGAGATTCAAAGTCCGATTCACAAGGCACGTTTAGTCAGTTCACAAGAAGCACTGAGTTTTGCCATTTATGTTTGTTTGGCATTCAAATACACAACATCAAATATCACAGTTTTCCTTCAGAATTGTAATTGCGACAATGGCCACACCAATTTGTCGAAACTGGAGACAAATTCTCTTCTTTGCGAACCAGTACAACCTCGCGTAGCTTCTTGCCATCAAGACAACATTATGCAAGCCGAAGGCTCTTGTTGGCTCTGTGTTTGGACCCTAAAAAATCCCCATGATTACAAAGTATCAAAACTTTTTGATTTTTTTCTTTAAAGTTATCAAAGTCACTAAAGACAAGAACCTGTATGTTTTGATGGCAAGAAGCAGTAGGATGTTGGGAAACATTTCCCGACCCATATTTGTTATACAAAAAATGCCAGTTATCTTATCAAAAATGCAATGATAGGAATGATCCACTTAAATGGGAAGTGGAATGGTAGTGACAAGCAATGTCGATACATCGATATGATTCACGCAAGCATGGTATGAAACACTAAATGAGCGTTCAAGGACGGTGAACTCATCAACACTTCACATGAACACCGATGTTTTGAACATGAACATGATTTTGGAACATAACACAATTTTTTAAAGCGGCTCTGCACCTAGATGATAAATGCTGTTTGCTTAAAACACCGGTCTCCCGACCACAAGAAGCACTATTCTGCTGTTTGTTTTTTGTTTTTTTACAAACATGAGATCAGTCAACAAACAAAGTCTTTCACATCTGGTGTCAACTGGTACCAGAGCCCAATATCCTGAGTTGTAACAAAACCAGCGAAACCAGGCTCGACAATACCTCTAGGAAGCTTGCACTGCCGACACTGATTTCAAAGGCCTGATATAAAAAGTACATGCAAATTTTCAAAAATACAAACGTAATAAAAACAGACAGACAAATGGACGATGACACTGATGAAAAAAATAATGAACAATGAAAATGCTAATGATTAAAATACTGACTCTGTAACAAGCCTGTGCGATGTCTCTCCAACACACAATCTCACCTCCCTCTCACTCACCTCCCTCTCACTCACACACTCTCTCACTCACTCCCCACCCCGAGATTTTGGCACCCTCCCCAGGTCATCCCTGATACACCCTTTGATGACATGAAAGACATGGCGATTGGTCTGACTTGATTCTTAGTCTCTAAACGGATGACACTACGCCCAACTGCCCGAACTGGGCAAGGATAGACTGTCAACACTGGTGCTGGAACAGTACTGCTCTTCCTCATCACTCTGACTAGACCGCATCGCCCGCCGCTTCGCCAGACTTGAGCCACCTGGTGGGGACAACCTCATGTGCAGCTGGCGCTGGTCTTCCTGCGAGTCACTGTCTTCCTCCTCAGTCAGGTCCTGACCCACGAAGAATGATGGTGGGTCCGAAATGAGGAGGTGCTGTTGCATCATGCGGTTGATTGATATAGCTGCCTCCGCAAAAGATTCCAGGTCTTTGGTACTGTTATTTCTGCAAACAGAGGAGAACACCATAAGTAACGAGAAACATTCTAAATAGGATCATAGGTCATGTGAATTGATGAGGTATTTATAAATTTTCAGAATAATAAATTGCAATGATGCATAGTTATCCCATGTAAACCACAAAATCTAATCATGCAAAGGGAGTAGACAATGTCCAAGATTCTTACCTAGTGAGCACATGTGGTGTAGCAAGGGGCGTGGCTGCAGGAGGCTGGCTGACCCAGGGGTGTTTCAGGACATCCGCTGCAGAGTAGCGAGCACGCGGGTTGCGCACTAGCAGATGCCCGATGAGGTCCTGGACTTGATCCGAGACTTCGCAGAACTCGTTCTCGGGGAAGTCAAACATGCCATCCTGGATGCGAGTGAAGAGCATCTCCTGACAGTCCTGGCAGTACTCGCCGCGCTCCCAGCCGCAGTCTTCACCGCACTGGCCGTAGAAGGGTGGGTAGCCACACAGCATGATGTACAGGATGATGCCCAGACTCCACAGATCACACTTCTTGTCGTACGAGAATGACTCCCCCACCCAGGCATCCACTACCTCGGGCGCCATGTACTCGGCAGACCCAACCTGCAGACACAAAGAGAAAGGGTCATGAGAAGATGTTCACGTATTACAATTTGAGCAGTTCACAAAAGTATGGATTTAGCTTGGACAAATCACAGAATACAAATTTGCCTTTGTAATATAATCAACCAATTTTAACATTACCTAGCATTTAGTTTTTATCATTGATGTCGAATGTAAACTTACGGGAGTGAGAAGCTCTGGGGTGCGGACATCAGAATCTCCACTCTTCGGCACACCACTTGCCAAATCAAAATCACAGATCTTGAGTGGTACAACCTCATCCTGCTTCTGACACAGGATGTTTTCAGGTTTCAGATCTCTGTGAGCAATTCCTGCAACAAGAAGTATCTCATATAAACAATCTGTTTACATAAACAACACAAAAACATAAACAACACAAAATCTACAGAAACTTAATTAAAATACACCAGAGACACTTTACACAAGAACGGCGTCCATCTTTAATGTTTTAAACATCAATGTAAACTATATGTACCTTTTCCATGTAGGAAATCCAGGGCTTTAGCAATCTCCTTGACAACCAAACTTGCTTCTCTCTCAGACAGGTGTCCCCTTCTCTCGATGTTGGCCAGCAGTGTGCCTCCTGCCATCTTCTCGAAGACGAGGAAGAAGCAGGTGTCCTCCTCGAAGTATTCCACAAGGTTGAGGATGTTCTCGTTGCCGCTGCACATGCTGAAGATCTCTATCTCCTTGAACACTTTCTTCCTTGACAGACAGGTGTGCTTCTCGATAACCTTGACGGCGAACTCTTTGCCGGAGCTTGTGTTCACGTAGGTCTGAACTGTTGCATATGCGCCGTGACCGAGGATCTCGCCGGTCGGTTTGTACAGGTCTGATGGACAAAAGATAATAATCAGTATACATAAAGATCTGCAATTCTATTTGCAAAAACACATATTTATTTTATAAAGATTTCTTGAATGTCTGAAATCAAGTGAGCTTTCATGAGCTTACATAAAAATCTTTCAATTGAATGTCAATTTTCTTACAATTTTGTGTAAAAAAATTTCTAATCACACAGTGTTCTGATCTGATTAACTCACCATCAAATTTCTTGATGGGAATGTCTGCAGCTCGTCGCTTCTTCTTGCGACTACCCTGCTTCTGTCTGTTCATGTTGTTGTTGTCCATATCCGAGAAGACCATGTCCATTTCCATTGTATGAACGTTGTCCAACATCAGAGAATTTGGCCGTGGCGGACTCTGTCTTGGCGCTGATGAGCTGTCTAACTGTAAGAAAAAACACACAACATCAGGTCAGGTCTACCACTAACTGTTCACTGACACTGAAAACCAAATTTCAGTGATCCCAACCGTCAAACACTGAAGAACAAAAAACAAAACCTGAAGTAAAATTGGAATACCTTTCCGACCAATCACTAACCATGTTAGGCCAAACTTTCCACCTCATGATTTCAACTTTCCAACTCATTCACTACATATGAAACAAGCAGAATGTACACAGTGGGAATTCCCCTCTTAGCTTAACCTCAGCCAATGAGATTGGATCTCAGAAGGTTCTATATTTAGCCATGACAGCATTGGCAGGCAGACTGGCAAGCTTGCTGGCAGGCAGTTGGGGGCGACACCATATAGGGAGGGGGATTGACAGTGGTAGATAACGGTGGCAGCACCTTGCCACAATCTTGCATCATTTGCTGCCCTTAAGTGGCCACGGGTCATTGATCACAGTGAAACCAGCTATTAATTAACACACCACCTGCCTCATTAATGAGGTTCTGGTTGGGTAACCCAAGACAATTTAACGAGTGTCGATTCACTTGATGGGGTTTACCTTGCATGGGAGCTTTAAAATAAACACTGGCATTATTGACGATCTGTCGGGTGCACCCCAGGCGCACAGTGTCTGATCTGCCATAAAGTCTTTGTCTACATCAATTAAATAGTCAAAATCAAATATGGGTAATTGGTATCTCATGATAGTCTTTTGAGCAATGGGTAGAACTAATGAATAACTTCTGAATAAGGAATTCCAGTTGTGAAGATTTTATCAGAAGCATTTTGCCCCAGATTGGTGCATTTCATATATATTTCTTGATGTGAAAAATCATTTGACCGAACTGTTTCAGGAGCCATCTCTGACCTATTTCCTTGATGCTGAATAATCTGTGTGTGGCTTTGCTCATGTCATGTTTCTGAGTAATTACTCAGCTAGATCTATCCTGCTACTGAAAGGTCATGGTACATAAGGATAAACTTGTCTGAAACATGACTGTGATGTATTTGTTTAGGGATTACTGGGTAAGAAACTCCTTGAACTAAAAGGAAGAGTATTTTAAATTGTTTTTAAACATTAACTACTATAAGATTTTTCATAAAAAGAAAATACTTCAAATTTTAACTCTATGAAATAATCTTAAAATATAGCTAACTTGGAAGTAGGCCTATGTTAATAGCAAAATTAAAGAAAAGCCCTCTAAATTTGTTTGGGTAACTGGTATACAGGCCGGATTTCACACACTGTATAATATGAACAAAAGGGGAAATAAAGAATCGACAATGATCAAATCAATTTGATGCTAAACTATTGAACCAGTACTTTCATTAACTTCCTGTCTGCCAAAGTCAAATACATGGTCCAAACCATATTTCGGCGATTAAGTTCTAAAAAGAAAACTATCATCATAAATCCGGTAATATCTATCCCAAAGAGCCTGAAAATGAGTATTAAAGGTCTACCTTTCTTTTGCTTTGCCTGCAACCCGCTGCTAATACAACCAACTCTCGAACCTTCCCTCTCGCTACCAGTAAACCTCATATCCTTTCTCTTGTCTGATACTGACTAAAGTGGTGACGTTTGCCGAATGTCGGCGAGTATATACCAAGCCCAGCTAAAATTACCCGGTAGTTGGGCAATGAATGGGAACGAAACCAGCAATGGGTTAGTCCCAGCGCTAGGCTTGTGTTGACATCAAGATCTATATATAGCCCGCCTCTCTCATAGTCGCCGAGCTGATTGCAAGCGGTAGAAATAACAACAACAAAGGAAAGAGCTTCAATCGTACCGTTGCAATCTCAACACTTATAGGCACTGATTGAGAAGGTATTTTGAAATGACAGTGCCTGGAAAAGGTTGCAGGGGACCTAGAAGAAACATGACATCATTGGTACTTACATTTCTCATAATGAAATGATAATTTTTCCAAATCGCTGAAGGTAGCTGCTCTGTTGACACAGTGCTTTCCAAATGAATTCCGATCTGTTCTGATGATAGGAACAGTAGCCCCGATTCTGGTACGTTCTCTAAAACTCTCTCCAACGCTCAATTACTTTTGACACAACTGGCAATGCCATTACACGTCTAAGGTGGCTAAAAGCCCAAACTTCCCGATCACTCGCTTTCTTCCATTGTGGTACTTTCCTACGAGCCAGCAATCGGTCGCTCTGCCTTATATAGCCTAGCCGTGCTACGTGGAGTTTGAGTCACGCCACCTGAACACCAATCAGATTGCAGCTCTGTCAGTCCGCTGTTTACAAGTTTACATGCTACTATCCTTATCACCAGCCACGATAGCTCGCTGGGTTACAAGTAGGTCACAGGTCCGTCTGGTGAATAAAGGCTCATTAGAAGCAATGTTCAAAAACAGCGGCACTCCAATTGTTCAATAAGCAATTACCCCAAGTTCGGACATGCTATGGACAAATTCACCAACAATGTCAATAAGAGACTTAATCTCATGAAACAACAGTGTAGCTTCAAGGCTGATGATCTTTGTTCTATGCAATTGATATTTTACCTTAATTAATGCTATTAAAACAGTAGTTTAATCCCGGCTGAATAATGTTTTCTTAAGTAATTGTATGTGCATTACAATGCATGTCAGTACTAAAACAAAACACACAGCTGCAGGATACAAATTAAGAAAAAACTTGGCAAGTTGATTAAGTATTACTTATATTACAAGGAACTGAACTTTAAAAATATGTAAAAAAATTTATAATGTAACGTGTCTCAACTGTTTTAACTTTTCACTATTTCTTGCTCAATTAATTGTAAATAAACTTTTAGCTGTTTATAATATTCATGTGCGATACCTAAGTTTCATGTTATTCATGACATACCTCAGTTAGGCTGTACAGTAATTTATGGGAAATGCTTGTACCATAAACAAATATGAACAAGACTTAAATACCAGCCTTTTATTTCTTATCCCTTTCCTGTAACATAATACAATGCAATAAATACTTGATTTAAATTTGATTTAACTACCTTAAGTTAAATTATATGTTTCAATCTTCTACATTGAACTTAGATCTTAAAATTGTTATCAAGAAATGATTATGTATCCACCTCATATTAGATTATTCAATAGAATATAGGCCTTATTTCTTAACTATTTATTTTCCATAACTGGTCCTATTTCGAAAAATATATGTAAGCTATAATCTTAAAATATCTTAATTACCAAGCAATTAAATGTTTCAAATGGTAAATTATATACTGGACAATATAGTTAGGGTTAGGGATATTTTGAAATTATGAATAATGATGTATTTATTACTTGACATTATAATGCATTATTAATAATATCAATCTTTATTTGGTACTCAAGAGGCCTCAGGCCTATAGTACATTATACATAATATTGCTTCAACATAAATTATTTATGAAACAATCTGTTTTCTCTGTACAAATGCGTAGAAAATATACATGGACAGGTTTTCAATTTCTTTAGTATTTGAGCTGTTTAAAAGTTGCGCAAACGTACTTTTGTTTGGATAAGTATAATATTTTTCTTTTATATATTTACTTCGAATGTTATTATAACAAGGGCAAATCAAGAGGAAATGATATTCATCTTCAACTACATTTGAGTGACATAATTGACAAGTCCTTTGCTCTCGTGCCATATTTACATATCTACCTTTCTCGATTAGGAGTTCGTGAGATGAGCATCGGAATCGTGCAAGACTAATTCTATATTTTTTAACATTTAAACAAGATAGATAGCGTTCGGTATGGATATTGCTTTTAAACATTAGATAGGTGTCACATTTACTTGAGATAGATAATTTTGCCAGCCAATTTTGAAGGTATATATCTTTAAGTCTCTGGGTAAAAGAGTTTATGAATTTCGGATATATTCCAGTTTCCTGGCTCTGCCAAACATTTCCAAATCCAGTTGAGAATAATAGTTTTTTTACATCTGTCACCCAGTTTGTATGTCCATTTCTATCGTATAAAATCATCATATTATAACACTTCTTTGGTAAGCGATAGGATGGCATGTGTAATAGCTTTATCCAATACCGAATCGCTTTACAATATGAATAAATATATATGGGAAACCTGCCACATTCTCCATAGATCATGACATTCGGGGTGTTTTGTTTAACACCTAAGAACTTTTTGCAAGCATACAAATGTACCATTTCTAACTTTGCAAATGTATTTAATCCCCAGATCTCAGCCCCATATAAAAGGATAGGGTATATTTTTGCATCAAATATTTTAAAAAACGAATTCATACTTAAATCGCCAAGAATATATATTTGCCTTAAGATTCCTAATAATACTTTCTTTGCCTGTACTGCTGCATAATTTGCATGTGTTTGCCATGATAATTGATTTGTGAAGTATACACCAAGATATTTGTACGAATTTGTAGCTTCAAGTTTACACTCATTATAATACCATTTTTCATTTTTTGCCAGTTTCCCACCATTCTTAAATACAATTACCTTTGTTTTATCCAAATTAACTGTTAATTTTGACTGTTTACAAAAACTTTCCAGTTCATGTATTTGTTTTTGTAAGCCAATAATAGAACTTGATATCAAAACAATGTCATCAGCAAATAGCAGAAGAAATAGCTGGAAGATATCGGGGTGTAATTGTATGCCGTGGGTACAATTTTCCTCGATCTGGGTAGCCAATTCGTTTATGAAGAAGGAGAATAAGAACGGGCTCAGTACACAACCCTGTCTGACACCTATTTGTATCTGAAATGTTTCTGATATTATATTCTTATTTCTTACACATGCTTTAACATCTTCATATATATGTTTCAGTAGATTCCCCATTTTGGGGCTAAGACCACGTATGTTTAAGATATTCCATAATTTATTTCTTTCCACAGAGTCAAAGGCTTTAGCAAAGTCGACAAATAAAGCATAGAATTTCGCCCCTTTGACGTTAAGGTATCTCTGGACAATACTCTGTAAAACAAACATGTTGTCAATGGTTGTGTACCCTTGTCTAAAACCTGCTTGGCATTCAGTAAGTTTTTCCATTGTTTCTCCCCAGAAGATTAGTCTCTTGTTGATAATTGAAGTGAAAATTTTACTAAAGACGCTAAGAAGAGTTATCCCTCTATAGTTATTTACATTGTTTAAATCTCCATTTTTGTGTAAGGGAATAATTATCCCCATTGACCAATCTTTAGGAAAGTGGCCCTTTTCAAGTATCAAATTGAATAATAAGTCTAAGTATGGAGTTAAAATATCAGCTGAATAGCTAAACAATTCAGGTATCATGTTGTCTATGCCTGGAGATTTATTCAGTTTAAGTTTGCGTATACTGTCTAGTATTTCCTCTCTAGTTATAGGAGAATCGAGTATCTGCTCTGTGAGTTCACAATCAACATTTGATTTGAGGGGATTTACATAATTTTCACATTCTTCTTGTTCTCCATCAGGTAATTTTTCACCGGAGAATAAGTTTTTAAAGTGGTCAAACCAGTGTTTTGTATCAATTCTATTTGTTTCCATAGGTTTTGGATTGAGACGTTTTAACTCATTCCAAAATGTTTTAGAATCATATATGCTATTCTCAATTTTTGCTTGTTTATTTCTATAGTATTCTACACGTTTTTGTTTGCAAACAGATTGGTATTTATTTCTTATGTTATTATAGTTCGCCAATGCGCTTGAGTCTTTATATTTTCTAAATTTGTTCAAAGCTCTACAGCGTTGAGTTTTCAATGTTCTGCATTCTGAATCAAACCATTTATTTACATATGGTTTACATTTCCTGATGTGTTTCTTCATGTCAGATGCAGCTAGACTTAGTGCCTCTACAATAAAATCAATGCTTCTATCGATGCACGAAAATGCACTATCCACTGATTTATCTAAGAGATCTTGGGCATCATCAGACAATAGATTTTGTCTAAACTGCTCAAACTTATCGTTATCCCAAATAAACTTAAAACTATTATTATTATCGTTATCTGACACGTTTGTTTGCTTCACACGAAGCGCTCGTAATTTCAACGTGACCGGGAGATGGGATGACTCAGCCCTGGATGGTATAACGAAGTCTTCAACAAGGTCAAATAATGTTGTGGAGGAAATTATATAGTCAATCACACTGGCACCATTATAACCGATGTATGTATAATCTCCAATTTCTGCGTCAGAGCCACATCTCCCGTTCATGATATGAATATTTAATACATATTATTAATTATAATTATTAATAATAAAATATCCCATATCCCTAACTTATCCTGTCCAGTATATACCTTTGACTGGGTTCGACTCCAATTTAATTTTAAAAGGTGGGGAAGGAGTTAGAGAAACGAATTTCTTTGGTAAACTGGACAACTTTCATTAGTATCACTTCAGTGTGGGCAACTTGATCATACACAGGATCTGACGAAACGGTATTTCATGTTACAATGAAAAGGATATCCTCGAACAGAATCTGTTCTATATACTTCGAGAACTTTCTAGATGATATGCAAAACGTAAACATTGCAGCTTGTTGATCGGTTTAGACTGATGTCATTTCCCTCACGCCAATGAATCATAAAAGAGGAAAATGCCACAATGCATTGTCTGCTTACGTATCTGTGTTCACTTGTTATATCGGTTAATAATTCTAATCACTTTCTAGATCGTTCTTTCCATTCGGCTATTTCTTAATGCTCGCTTAAACCTCTTATAACACAAGGCTTAACTAATCCGATATTGATTAATAATAAAAGTCGTACCGCAAACAGTATATTTCAGCCAATGTTTACAACATTTGGGAAAACTTTCCAAAGGCAGTTCAAAACAAAGTTGTTTATTGTCCAACCCTCAATTAACAGCACTAACAAACCGTTGCATATTGACCGCAAATCAATATTAATACAGTTTTCCCGAATTTGATAACTCACTTTTGTCATTTCTAAGTAAAATGTCCTGTTGCAATCCATCACATTCATTCGCATTCGTTCATTATTTTGCAGACCGCCGCCGCAGTATCCCTCAGAAACGAGGCTGTATTAATATTGACAGAAATTGTCTTGTTCGTATTGAAAAATATCCCAAATTTTAGAAAAAATGTGTATTTTGCAACCAAGACCAGTGAGAGATCAAGCAATTCTTCAACGTCTATCGTCTTCACGAAAAAAGCGTGCAGAGTGAATACCCAGCATTCCCCAGTAACCTTGTCGGCGGAAGTCGAAACAAAGTGCCGACGAGTTTATCACGATATTTAATATAAGACGTTTTAATAAGAAAAATAATGGATCTTCCAAAGCCACCCGATGGTAAGACTGATAACCTATTCGTTAATTTACAATCTTGATCTGTTTTAAACGACCGAGACGCACACAAACATGAATTCTCAACAATCATTTTGAGCGTCACCTAATTTCGTGATAGTCAATTCATTTGACCAACTCTTTATTTGGAGCACTGGTAATCATCTAGAGGTTGAAAATCTGACTAAATAAAAAAAAAGATTGTATCATCTCTCATATTTGTGCATACATAAGCTTATGATAATGACATGTCACTTGGATTAAAACTAAGAAAAATGTTAAAACAGCTCAAGTCAGTAAAGAGGCAGAGGCTTGGCACAGATTGTGGCCAATGGAAATATTATATTATAGAACATCATACGTGTGCATTTTGATTGTTTGTATTTAACAAGAAATGTCAAGCGGCGTTAAGCAATAACTCACTCACTCACTCAAAAGAGTCATGGAACTAGAATTCCATAATAGTTTTGAGGTCAAGACTCAATATCATGATCCAAATGCACAGGCATGATATCATATTTTTTGTAGACCTTCTTTTTTAGCAAATTGTTTAAAACAATTAAATAGCTCAATTTGTTGAGACATGTCGCACATTGAAATGCAGATCGTTGTTTGACCAGCTCAACTGACGATTTATCATTTGATATATCTTAATGATATATTTATATATTTTCATTTATCAGCGCATTACACAATTTATCAGCAGTTTCCTGCATCTTTTTGTTGTTGCAATAAGTGAAATGAGAAATATGCTGTTTTTTAAAAAAATTTTACTTTTTGATTATAAAACATATTCATTTGATAGAATATCCATTAAGTAACTTTTCATTAAATTATTCAACAATACCCTGTTATGCCGCAACAAAGTTCTCTGCACTCATCAGTCATCACGCCAATGAATGGCTTCACTTCTCATTGATTTTATAATTGAATGAATTTTCACTATTCTTTGTCAAAATTGAAAATCTTAAGTCACACAAATGTAATATGTTTCAACTAACAAAGTATTCATGTATGAACAGAAATGTCCCACTAAAATTTCTTTTCAACAAACAAGGACCCTCCTTTTAAGAGAAATTTTCTCAAGTCCATTGTTATGTCACAATGTGGCAGAATCGCTATTAAAGTCTTGGGAAATGCTTTCAGATTTCCTAATATGCATGGCACTTTTATGCCTTACTTATCATTATTTGAGTGACTCTGTTGCTACTGGTGTTGTTAATATCATGCCTAACTCCAAGTTTATACAAAGGTTATTACTTGTGTGAAGAACATTGTTGTGTAAGGAAAATGTGCTGAAGTAAGTTGAACTGTCATACAGAATTTGCTGTGCAATAAAAAAATTGACCACCTCTGTATTACGATCACAGGCACCAGACTCTAAATATACATAAACTAATAACTATATCTATATAACACATAGAAATATTGACTTGGACCAACAAATTTCAAAGAAAAGTTGAGCCAGCAAACAATTTCCAAAGACCAGCTAGTTATAATTGTTCGTGTTTGGTGATAAATCATTACATACCTCTTAAACCTATTATTTCTAAGTTTTCAACCATAGATAATAAATCATGCAAAGCCTGATAAGCATCAATTTATAAATTAGATGACTGATCTAACCATAAAAAAAACCACATTGGCGATTCCTTATTTGATATGTTAACCTGAAACCTTAGAGATAATGCAAAAATGCAATACAGAACAATGCAGGTCATTGTGTTGTACAAAGAACATTTTTGAAGTGTAATGAACTTACTTTTATTTGATACTTAAGGTCACGTTCAATAAATGATTTATGCAACTCAGCTGTTTTCATGTTGAGCATTGTCCATTCCCAGGTGGCTTATCTATGTAGTGTAGTCACGAGTTTCTGTGCTGGTACCGGTATGTGGCTCGGACACCAAACTCAAATATTACATTTTTATGAAAAAAATTATATTTAAAATATTTCCATGTATAGAAATGGTATATTTAAGAATTAATTTATACCACTTTGAAAATATATATAAAATATATTTTTCTGATTAAATTATGAATCTTTGCATTTGCATTTGAGCACAAGGCCCCTTTTAAAAACTATTGTGCATTGTCTTCCATTTATATAATATTTGTATATTATTTTTAATGCCAGGCCTTTTGATGTCAAATCACCAGTGGATATACAACAGCATTAAGAAACTTATCTTTGACAATATTGGTAGAAAAGAGGAAGGTATTTAGTAAAATAAAACATTTTCTTACACCAGTCTATTAAGTATTGTCATCGGGATAGACATGTTATTGCACGAGGGTACATACACAATTAATTATATTGATTTCTTTGAAACTTTTACATAAAAGGGGAGTGCAGTTTGTAAAATAATAAAGATTTTCTTTCCACCAGTCTATATCAAGACAAAACTAGCACACATACAAACTTTATGATATTGACACCTTTTGACACTTGACACTTCGAGAATATGATTTGTTTTAGACAAAATGCTTACCATAATGCCTTTCTCCAACATTTTCGTGCATTTACCACGAGTTGTGATATTTATGGTACAATACGTATAATTGTGAATAACTTATGCCTATTAACGTGTAACATGAGTCAGACCAGGTTTGTTTTATGGAATTGACAAGATTTTGATTGCAATGTACGTGCTATGTTGAAATAGCTGACCAATTGCTAAGCTACTTTGTGAGTCAAAAGCAACAGCTGTGAAATCGAGTGACATAAGCGAGATATTGACGTCTCACCTGAGACACTGTGCTACCTGACTGAATACCTGGGTCGGACGTTTGGGTGTGGATCTTGGATTCTTTGTTCATGAATTATAAATGAGTCAGTAAAGAATTGGTCATAAATATCAATTAATATCAGCTGATCCAAGCCTTGCAACCCTCAGGAACAATTTGTTGAATTTCAGGATATGATTTCATAAGTAATGTTCGTACAGTTTTTGTATTTTGTGTTGTTAATTATGACATTGTTAGACATCATCAGACATAAATATCAATTATTATCAGCTGATTCGCAGCCCCCAGAAACAATTTGTTTAATTTCAGGAAAATACTGTGTACTTTTAAAGAAAAGGATATGTTTAAGATACTGTTAGAAGTAATATTCGGACAGTTTTGAGGCTAATATTGTTTTGTGTTGTTGCTAATGACATTGTTTAAGTTAGACATCATCAGAAAAAATTCCACAAATTTGACAAAACGAACATGTACAAATCATTGTCAGTGCCGTTGTCATTCTAGTGATATTACCATTCAAAGATATGTACCTGAAGTATTGATTGACACATTGTAATTATAGTTTATATGATTACAGGTGTACCTACAGTGATATTGGGATTAAGTGAATCTAATTTGAACAAATTGCTATGGAGGGATATTGGTTGGGAATCAGCAATTAGTAAGGTTAGGTTACCGGTATTATATATTTGCTGTTGAAACTATGGTTAATTCAATTTATATGATTGGATTAGATTTGGTTGTTGCTTCTGGGTTTGTAAAATATCACTGTCATGTTAACGATTTATTTTTGTTTTAGCCCAATAGTTAGCTTTTCCTCTGATCCAGTTAAACTTTTAAAATACCGTAATAAGAAAAATAAGAAATCAATATATTGTGGTCAAACAAAAAAAAAGAGCATAAACTCAGTATAATTGTCTTCAAAATCCAAATTTTGTGAAGTTTTTAGCCTATGTACAACATGACAATCCAAACTTGATACTGAGTTTTGAGATAAACTGTACATAAATTTTGTAATGTTGTGAAAGTTCAAATGAATTATATATGACAGCTTAACATTGAGCAGTACTGTAGCTACTAGCTAGTAGCTACCGATAATAGTAATACAACTTTATTGCAGTTGAAGGAACTCCTGACATTGTCTTTATGGATCAAATGATGAATTTATTTAGTTTATGAAAGTAAATGGTTTGAAGACAAATTGTCACTATCTTGTCAAATTAAAGTGAAACTGTCAGAGGGTAATTTGTGAGAATCATAAAATATGTAACCCAGATGCAACAGAGGTTAGGATGGAAGGACTAAGTTGAGTCCCCTCTATGTGAAGGGAATGCTCCTATACGTGCCAAAGATGGATAACACTTTGCGTCATCTTTTAATATCTTCAGGTCGTTGACACTACTGACCCTGAGAACCAAGGGAAAACTCTCCACCATGAAGCCACAGGTTCTCATATGACAAACTCTGAAAATGACAGTGACTTGATGTTGGGCACAAGACATGTCCAGTTAAAAAATAGGATTGAAATAATGTATGTGAGCTGTTTTAAAGAGTTCATTGTGACAGTGTGAAGTTGCATTCATTGGCTGATCAAGGAAATTTCAGGGGGGGGGGGGGAAGGGGGGTGGATTGTGTTGTTTTCACCAGTTGAAAGGGGTTCATCTAATTTACATGCAACATTTCTCGAAAAGAGGAGTTTAGGCCCCCTGAACTCAGATTCCTTGAATCCTTCTCTGGTTCTGTCACTGGCATTTCAACGAGACATTATTCATCGATTCTATAAACATTTATTTGACTTGGAAGCAGTAAAGATCATTTCTGTTCTTCCTTGTAGATTCCTTCAAACCTTTGTAGTAAAGTAAAAATTTGGCTGCTTAAAGTTGAGCATTAAAGGATCAACTATTATTTTACTTTTATACCTTTTATCAAATTAAGCTCATCAAGGGAAATAATGAGGTAGTAAGTGTGATCTTTCAAAGAGATTATTAAGTACAGACGATCAGGTAAGGACATCAGATTGTATCTGGGTGACACCTGTTGATTTTCACAGCTGACTAGTGTTGAGCACCTCACGACTCACCTGGTGTTTCACATTGCCTCTGATGTCAGCAGATTTTGACTCATGCACGTGTCATCGATGCAGAATTTAACGCAGCTGCACCTGATCAAAGGACATTGAATTAATTATAAACATTGATTGTGGCAAATAAATGCAGCTATTTTGAAGTTGTGACTTACTGATTTAGAATATTCATCTGTGAGAATACATTTTATTCACTTCTCCACAAGTGAAATAAAAAAGAATGATTTGACCTAGTTATATAATTTTTACATTTTGAAAAATTAGATGAAATATTGTCAAGAAACATACCGATTGTGAAACAGTAAGATTTGATGGCCGATTAGTGATTACGATTTAATTTTCTTTTGTATCCGAATGCATTTATTGTGAATGTTTCTCAATATAGTGTGAAGATAATGTGATTTTCTTTAGTTCATGTTTGGGGACGATTTCATGCACCTGATTGAAGAGGTCACGTGTATTACTCATGATGAAATATTTGAGAAATAAATAGTGACAGTGTTGGCATTTTTTGTGCACATGTCATCAGATCTTGGGTAAATTTTTGAAAAAGAGTGCCTTTATATTAGGCTTATGCACATGCCATGGTAATAAATGGTCTGTATGGAAGTTCTTAGACTTGTCACCTTGAATGACCTCATGTCGTCTCCACACTGTATGACTATCATGAATATGTAACATGAAACATGACTATGATAAGAAAAGTGTTCTTGTACTTATTGGCACTACATACTGTACGTAACTAGGAATTGTGAACTCATTGTGAAAACTTGATTATAATATGATAAGAAAGTCTTATGACTCAAGACATCCTGTTTCCTTCGTTTTTAATGACCTATCTTGTTTACGGAATGTTAACGCATTGTGATAGCTTATAAAATGGAATTAAGAAGGAATGTTGAAATATTGCCCAATGCTGTTCACCATTTGCTTTTTCTGTAGACCCTCTAGTCCTGTATTCTTAACCCCCATTGGGCCATAAGTTCTCTGTTTTAATGACATCTTGGGTTCATAATGTCAAAAATAGTAGTGTCATGATTTTGTTAAAAGTAAACTTGGTTGATAATTTTCAATAAATGGCATATGTTTCTTCACTTATCTACGGCTATTTCGATGAAATATTATTCAAAGAAGTTACTATCCAGTTACAGGCTAGAAAAGTAATGGAAAAGTCTCATTCAACAAGTTCTTTGCACTGCACTTGCAATTTCATGGTTCACGTAAAAATCTCAGTTTGGCTGTATTGAAACACATGTAAGGATTGCAAAACTTGAGGAAAAATAATGTTGTTTACATAATTATCTATCTAAAAAATAGCTGGGCGTTAAGTATTAGTACAGTGATTATCAGGTCATCACAAATTAAAGCATGCAATTTATCTTTAATATCATTGATGCAATGAAATATTTTCTTAGACTAAAATAACATTTTCCTATTTTCAGCCTCAACTTTTAATAGAGCAACGCTACATTTGTTTTTGCACAGCTGAGTGAGCTGACCTAGCTATGATATACTCAACACTGTCGTGTCAAATCGTTTATAATGATTTTCTGTATGAAATTTCTTGTATTTATAAAAGTGATTTTTCATGTAATCTTTAAATACCGCACTTAATAAATGAAAGTGTGGAGAATACCCAGGTCTATATTATGATCTGACACGAGTGTTCACTCGTCCGATTGGTGATGTCAGCAAAGTGATGTCAACAACAATGATAACAATGTCTGTCTTGATATCTACATCAGACATGTTGATATTCTGTCTACCTGATTCTGAAATATACATCGGATGATTCTTGCTATCTACAATGTATCACAGCTGATAAGTGACACCCTCTGAAAGATACATGCTATATGCATTCGTTTGTCCTCTTATCATGCTCATTGTGTGTGTGTCAAGTGCTATGAAGTAGGTGATACCTACGTGACAATCATTGTGTATATATGTGATCGAATTGTAAAAACAATTTCACAAGGTCAAGATCCTTGCAGTTGTTGCAGTCTTTAGGTTACAAACGTCTGTTGTAACTATTAGGAACACAGTATTACCGGTACACCTGTACTAAAACTAAGTGATTACGTGCAATATATATAGATTCTAGGCCTGCTGTAGATTGCAGTCTGAATATATTTGAGTAGTCCTGCCCATGACTGTATAATATAAGAGCCTTTAATACAGTCTAGGTTCTTATTCAGCAAGTCTAGACAAACTGCATACACATTGATGAAGGTGGAGAAATTAAATTTTGAATTAAATTAAATTTGATAGACTAAATTGGAATGTGATATTTGAGTAAAACTGATGTAAGATCAGTTATTGATTAAGAGTTGACAGTTACTAAACTTTTGAAAAATAACTCATAAAAAGTTTGTGAGAAAAATGAAAACTAGGCCAAACTTCTAACAGGACAAATGAATGCACCAGGTGCAGACTGATAAAGACGACTAAATGCTGCAACCATATCTCACTTGTACTCTTTCTAAGTATTATTAGTGATGGTTTACCTTGTAGGTAATTGCCCTTTGTTGACATTTGTGGAATTTGCTTTAATACCATTCCTAGTGTGGGTGCTTAATCAGTATGTATATCCTCATCCACAATATCGCTCGTCATGCCCCACCTTTAAGAAGAATTATGAACTCATTTCGTGAATGGAAGTCCAGATGTTCTTGCTGTCATTGATTTCTGATAACCTTGTTACCAAAAAAATCATTGTATAACTGATCAGTATTGTCTGATCAGAAATGGGAAGTATTGAGGCACATCAGTCTATATATGTACACATGAAGTTACTCATGAACTCTTATATAAGACTTATCAGTGACAGATCCAGATGGGTTCACGGGGATACTACACTCACACTGAGTCACACACATCTCTCCCCCCCCCCCCCCTCTTTTATTTTTAGAGGGGGGGGGGGGGGGGGGGGGGGGGGTAGCGGTGGTTAGCGTGTTCGGCTTCGGATCAAGAGGTCTTGGTTCAAATCCCGCCAGGGGCACAGCAACTTTGTCTGCAGTAGAGAATTGTTCTACACGCAGTAAGGTTTGGCTGCAATGCTACACTGGATTTCATCGTAGTACCACCCATGGTTCGCTTGTTCCAGCCGATGCTCGCAGGTTTCACCGCAATGCATAACCACATGGCGTTGCGGGCTTTCTTCCTGCCTTAATACTAGCAGACGCGATATAAGTGAAATACTCTTGAAAGCGGCGTTAGTCCCCAACTCACCTCACCTTTTATTTTGGAAAAGATTTTGCTTGTGAATTTGAACTGCCACTTTCAATATGTGACACAACTTGATTAATTAATGTAGGTATCTTAATGAATTATTGCTAATTACTGGTAACAATGTGATATAGAGTGCCTAAAAAACAGAATGACAACAAAAACAGAATTCAGGACTCAGAGATATCTTAACAATCCAACCTTTCATTTTCTTAAAAGTTAAAATCTTTCACTAAAAAAACCTAAAAACTATAGCCTTGTTTTGTTGAGATTTTGCCAGGGTACGACATAAGCTCATTTGTCTAGTAAAGGACATTGTGTCAATCATGAATGGTGTCATGCCGATGACAACGCTCGTAACGACGTAAAATTGATTCGACTGATCACAGATAATGTGCAAAGTATCGTTAAGCTATTTAGTGAAAGATCGAGCATTGCATCAGCAACTTCCTGAAGGTTCATGCCGTGAATGCTTACAAATCATGCCAGCGTTCTTGGTGTTGTATAAGTAGTTTTCATTATAGTGGATGCTGCTCTAGTGATAAGTACTTAAGATACCTGTGCGATCGGATTGTCTTGTTGGTTTTACGAATGGAAAGCGTTGCGTGTGGAATAATAGTCTTATAAGGAAGCACATGTTAGTCCTCGTGCACTGTGTCATGACATTGTCGAGACCGATACACGAAACCAGAATTGAACTTTTTTTGGTTCAAGGACAGAATAGCCATTGACGTAGGCAGATCTAGGAATTGAATTTTTTAAGGGGGGGGGTCACCCCACAAGGTTTGTCAAATTTACATGAATTCGAAGATGCTGTTCCCTTGTGATGTCAAAGTATTATGATGTCATAAGGTTCTTGACCTCGATGGTGTCAGAGTAGTGTCATACTAAGTAGATGGTGGTGGGAATTATACAAGATCTGCAGTCAAAAAAATTATATCTCTTGTCACAGTTTTGGATAATAAAGTGTCATTCCAGCAGTCGTCTGGCAGGAACAGTTCCGCTTGATTGAAATAACCAGATTAGAAGTTGTTTGTTGATGTTTATATATGAATGTCAGAATTATTTCTAAATTAGATTTCTCTCTTTTTCAGATTTGGATCTCAAGAACATTATCGACAAATTGGCGAATTTTGTCGCCCGAAATGGCCCGGAGTTTGAACAGATGACAAAACAGAAACAGAAGGACAATCCCAGATTTTCTTTCCTATTCAGGGGAGAGTACTTCAACTATTATCAGTGCAAAGTCACCACAGAACAAGCTAGTAAGTATGCTTTGTACTTGGTACACTTTTTTCAGAAATAATTAGGAAATAAAGATTGAAACTATATCTATATCTTTCTAGACTTCTTCTCAAACATTGCAAATCATGTGAACAATACTATAAAAATAAGAAACAATATAAAATGGAATTGGTTTTGATCATACAAAAAAAATAAAATCCACTCAAATTCAACTTTCGCCCCTTCAGAAGTCTCTTATGCCTGTTGTCTCTTACAGGATGCTCTTATAGAGACATGGTTCATCCTCCTAGTACAGATGTAGGTGTGTCCTCACGATGGCATTAATAAGTTCAAACTCTGAAATAGCTTCTAGCATGTTGGTGAAACTCTTCGGTTCGTGTCACCATTTCCTAGTGCTCTGTTACTCTGTTAAAACTTGAGTAAATATATGTCATCCAACTGTTTGCAGTTACGAATGATCGGATAATTCCCTTCAAACAAATTATTTCATTTTTTGCCTCAACCTTACGCCACAAATCACAACGTCAACAACTCTTGAGTAAAGATCAACATCAACATGACAGCAAGGGTGGCTTCAGATTCGCAATCAATGTCGAAAGTGGTAGTTTATCTTGATTATTTGACAAGGAAACGATCGGCTACACCTTTTGGCTCTGAGCATGATGTTTGGTAAGATGGCCTGGGACGTTGTTTATTTATTGAGAAGAAGTAAACAAAACAAGCCATGGTAAACAACGTGAAGCCCACACCTATCAGCGTAACCTGTCCAATAAATATCTGTTCCTTGAGAAAC
This sequence comes from Gibbula magus, assembly GCA_936450465.1. Taxonomy (NCBI): domain Eukaryota; kingdom Metazoa; phylum Mollusca; class Gastropoda; order Trochida; family Trochidae; genus Gibbula; species Gibbula magus. Next base: position 56,095,968 of record OW388292.1, on the reverse strand, counting down.
AAATAGATTCTAAATTAAGAGAATCAGAAGGAACTACTAGCAGTATGCTAGGCTGATAATCGCGTTCCTTGTAGGAAACTTTGAACGGAATGATTTTAGGAAGTATGTTCATATTCAGACGTAACATCAACCCAATTTGGACAATGAAAGTTGAATTCTTTGTTGAAATGTCTGTTGAATTAATCAATGCCAACCAATTCCTGTTGGCGGATTAACTCGAATGGCAACTTGGTGGAATAATAAGAAAATCAGCTGAAATATAACTGCATAGGCAATCATCATTGGGTAAATGTATTGCTGTGACAGAAATTAGACAGTTTATCATTGACACTTGATAGATGCTAAGGATATATAATACAAATCAATAAAATTATATATACTTCAGTGGTGAATTCTGAAATGGAGGCGGGGGGGGGGGGGGGGGGGGGGGGGGGATTCATCTTTGGAGTCCATAACGTTACATGCAATGAAAAAAAGGGGAAGGAGTTCCAAGTTCCATAAACACCCCCTAGGTATCAGCTACTGTAATAAGATGTCCTATCTTAGCATTAAAGAGTATGTGCTACATTTAAGACATAAAAACAATTGGATCTGGTGATTGTGTTTGTGTCAATGTCATATGGTGGTGTGATTATGCAAGTAATCAACAACAGGATTCTTGTTGTTATCAGAGAATGACATGACACCTCTTGATAAGATCTATCACAATATTCTAATTTGGAAAACATTGTGACAATGACATTTTTCTGGGATTAAGAAATAATCGAAATTGAAGAAATAGAATTTTAAAAAATATTTCAATGTAGAGCTATATTCATATTAGAAAAAAATATCCGAAATAGAAAAATTATCAACAGATCTGAGGAATGTAGCTTACATGATATTTGAATAGAGGGGGAGGAATAATCAAATTTACATGTAACATGGGTTAACCCCACTCCCATTTTGGGCCTTTCAACTGCCTTTCTAACAATCCGCTTGCTTTGCAAGGTTTATTCCATCTCTGATAATAAATTAATAATGTCCTGTATCAAACATTTTCATCAATCCTTTTCCCACCTTAGCACGATCGATGTGACTCAATAATTTTTGATCACCACAAAGCAGTACCAAACAATCTTTTTCTTTATTTGAAAACAACCGAAAAAGTTATAATTATAACAAAAAAACCTTTGTGAAAAAACATACCTTGAATTTCATCAGACTAAATATTCAGTAATGAGTGCAAATATTATAACCTTTATTACATCGAAAGTACAATCAATTGACTCAAAGTGAAAAAAAAACAAAATCATGATGGGACAAATAGACAATAGTATGTAGTGGTGACAACCACAGGACCTCATAATTACGCTGATGACGTAAGGGAAAATATGTTCAAGGAAAACATTTTGTCCGCGGAGAGTGATCAGCCCAAACGGAAGTGAGGATAGAGTGTCGACATACAACCAGTGTTTACTTGTTAATAATGCAGTTCTCTCTACCGTCTTCCTTGTTTCAGCAACTATTTTAGATGACTCCACCTAGCGGCCGAGTCAAGGAAGAGATGTGCATTGTTAGGAGATAGGACAGGTTGTGGGGAAAAAATCTTGTGTGGACAAATTATCTCTCTTTTGTTTACAAATAATGTTAAGTTTTAAAATATTTATAGTGATGTTCTGTCAATTTGGTTTTAGATAAGGCATTTAGTAATATTAATGAATTTGATGAAGTTCTATTTGAAGTCAATATTTGGATATTAATAAATATCTTATAAATCAGTGCAAAGATTAAGCTAATTGATTAAAAAATTAAAATGTTTTTTTTTTACGAGGTTAACAAATTATCAATTGAAAACCAAATTTAAACTCTTAATACAGCTTGACAATTTCAGTTGTTGGAAAATTTGTGTTGATGATATCAGGTGTCACTATATTATCCCAGAGAAAATAAGACTATGAAAAGATGAAGATGGTTCCCTTATTCCCTTCCAATCATTGCCTCTATTCATTTTTATATAACTAATAAATATAACAATCTAATAAATTGGTAATCAAAGTAAGTCTAAAGCTGTAGATATCTCTACCGTTGTTTGGTATTTCTTGCCATATCACATATTTCACTTCAAAACAGAGCGACATTGATGTTGCAGACATTCTGCCTGCATGAATTAAATATTCTTGAGTAATGTTAATCTATACTTTATTTTCAGAGTACAAGGGACGGGAGGGTAACTCTTAGAAAATTATTGCTTGCTACTAATAATAGATTATTATTATTCCTATGTCGTCCTATTATAAACTTATTATAAAGAAAAAGATGATTTAACGTATATCATCAGACAACTTCCCAATGCAAGGCATAACTCTTGCCAGTCTCCATTCCTGGCTGATTTAGGCCTTGCAGTATTTCCTTAAGAAATCTGTGCTTAGAAATCCAGGCCCGCTATGCATTTCCAGTGAAGCGATTCACTGCCTCGACACAAGAAAAGGAGGGAAATACTGCAAGGGTTAAATCAGCCAGTAATGCAGACTGGCAAGAGTTGATCATCAGTTGATCATCAGACAGAAATAATCTTTCTCATTTCGTTCCTTCTTTAGTTTTCTCTAATAGTTAATAATTAATTTTCAAACATTGTCTTTCAGTCATCAACCAGCAGAAGCAGAAGTTAGCCCAACAGCAGGCTTTAGTGCAACAGGTGATCACACAACAGACTCTCGGGCCGCCATGGCAACAGAATCCCCCTCAACAGTTACCTGGCAACCAGGGGTTCCCCCCAACCTCCCTAAACCCCCAACTAGGACCTGGACCAGGACCCGGACCCGGACCAGGACCAGGACCCGGACATGGACCAGGACCCGGACATGGACCAGGACCCGGACATGGACCAGGACCAGGACCAGGACCAGGACCCGGACATGGACCTGGACCTGGCGTTGGACCCGGACCTGGACCCGGACCAATCCCTACTTCCATTGGTCAGCCACCGGGCCTGCCTCCGTCTCTTGGACCTCCGAGCCTGGCTACAGGTCCGAGTTCGAATCCTGGTCTGCAGCAGCAGATATCGACGATAGAACAGCAGATCCAACAGCATCAGTCTCAGATGGCGGAGCAGATCAAACAGAGTGAGTCCAACCTGGCCGCTCAGTACCAGAGTCTCACTCAGCAACAGCAGGTTTGTACTGTAGCTCCTTGCTTTCTTATATCAGAACATGTCCAGCCCTCAATAAACCCGAGTTTACGTGGTAACAGGCTTTTGGACGGGTTTTAGTGTTGCAGGCTCAGGCTTTCTTCCTCCAATGTACCATAATGCCAGTTAATTTGGTAATTTACGTAAAATACTCACGACAATTGTGTTTACAATAATCACCAAGTATCAGTTAAACCTGCAGTAGGAATTCATATTGTGGAGGCTTGTAGATAAACTCTTCCATTCATATTCATGCACGCTTGGCCACAATTATTAAATCAATAATTTAGATAAATCTCACAAGGAGAACTGAAAGCATCCTCAACATGAAACACAAATGCATGCCCAAAATATTTTAAAACAATACAACACTATTTGTTTTCTTAATTTTGTCTTCGAGATGGATACCTTGAAAGCAGCTGTACTATGTATATATATTCTGAAAAGTAAACGCAATGCTTTATCAATTGTTGAATGATAATTTTGTGTGTTTCAGCATCAGATAGACGAGGCGATCACCGCTAGTCGGGACGAGAAGCTTCAGCAGCTGTGTCAGGAGTGTGAGATGAAGATGGAGGAACTAGACCGCACCGTACAGCCCATAATAGACTCGTGCACCAAGGACTCCATACTGGTACGTACAGCCCATCATAGACTCGTGCACCAAGGACTCCATTCTGGTACGTACAGCCAATCATAGACTCGTGCACCAAGGACTCCATTCTGGTACGTACAGCCCATAATAGACTCGTGCACCAAGGACTCCATTCTGGTACGTACAGCCAATCATAGACTCGTGCACCAAGGACTCCATTCTGGTACGTACAGCCCATAATAGACTCGTGCACCAAGGACTCCATTCTGGTACGTACAGCCAATCATAGACTCGTGCACCAAGGACTCCATTCTGGTACGTACAGCCAATCATAGACTCGTGCACCAAGGACTCCATTCTGGTACGTACAGCCAATCATAGACTCGTGCACCAAGGACTCCATTCTGGTACGTACAGCCAATCATAGACTCGTGCACCAAGGACTCCATTCTGGTACGTACAGCCAATCATAGACTCGTGCACCAAGGACTCCATTCTGGTACGTACAGCCCATAATAGACTCGTGCACCAAGGACTCCATTCTGGTACGTACAGCCCATAATAGACTCGTGCACCAAGGACTCCATTCTGGTACGTACAGCCAATCATAGACTCGTGCACCAAGGACTCCATTCTGGTACGTACAGCCAATCATAGACTCGTGCACCAAGGACTCCATTCTGGTACGTACAGCCAATCATAGACTCGTGCACCAAGGACTCCATTCTGGTACGTACAGCCCATAATAGACTCGTGCACCAAGGACTCCATTCTGGTACGTACAGCCAATCATAGACTCGTGCACCAAGGACTCCATTCTGGTACGTACAGCCCATAATAGACTCGTGCACCAAGGACTCCATTCTGGTACGTACAGCCAATCATAGACTCGTGCACCAAGGACTCCATTCTGGTACGTACAGCCAATAATAGACTCGTGCACCAAGGACTCCATTCTGGTACGTACAGCCCATCATAGACTCGTGCACCAAGGACTCCATTCTGGTACGTACAGCCAATCATAGACTCGTGCACCAAGGACTCCATTCTGGTACGTACAGCCCATAATAGACTCGTGCACCAAGGACTCCATTCTGGTACGTACAGCCAATCATAGACTCGTGCACCAAGGACTCCATTCTGGTACGTACAGCCAATCATAGACTCGTGCACCAAGGACTCCATTCTGGTACGTACAGCCAATCATAGACTCGTGCACCAAGGACTCCATTCTGGTACGTACAGCCAATCATAGACTCGTGCACCAAGGACTCCATTCTGGTACGTACAGCCAATCATAGACTCGTGCACCAAGGACTCCATTCTGGTACGTACAGCCCATAATAGACTCGTGCACCAAGGACTCCATTCTGGTACGTACAGCCCATAATAGACTCGTGCACCAAGGACTCCATTCTGGTACGTACAGCCCATAATAGACTCGTGCACCAAGGACTCCATTCTGGTACGTACAGCCAATCATAGACTCGTGCACCAAGGACTCCATTCTGGTACGTACAGCCAATCATAGACTCGTGCACCAAGGACTCCATTCTGGTACGTACAGCCAATCATAGACTCGTGCACCAAGGACTCCATTCTGGTACGTACAGCCAATCATAGACTCGTGCACCAAGGACTCCCAACGAAAGAAGCGTGGTTGGACAGTTAATGCTTAGTCACACCAAAATACACATTTTAGTGATCTTTGAATGTTTTAACTGTAGTATGCCCTTTATCCATCAGTATATAAGTACTGTTTGATAGAAATGTTTAGAACTGCAGATCATAATTGTTTATTCCAATATTAAATCCAATGCTTTCTGTATTATTCTATTGTATATCTTCTAAACAAACCTTTAAAAACAGTAGACAATCCTCTCATGCTTTGCTCTTCAAGCGATGCTCTGTCTTTTCCTTCTGCGTTACCCGCAATCCTATCAGTACAATGTTAATGAGCTTAACGTTAAACCACTTTAGTCATAAGCCCTGTTTATACGGCGAGCGTTTGCATATGAGTAAAGCATTACACATATGCAAATTTGCTCATATGAGCAAAATTCGCCGTATGGAAACATTTGCACATATGTATATTTTACTACCGTACGCAAATTTTTCACTACCGTAAGTAAATTTGCACCTAGTCAGGGGCAGTTGCAAATGTTTACTACCGTGAGTAAATATGGTATTTTCACTTTTCTATTAAAAGTTCGTCGTATACAGACATAGTGACTTCACACAGGTTGGGAAAATATATTAGAGAACTTTAGACACTCTTAATACTGTTTTTAAAATTCTCTATATTGGATAATCTCCTTCTTGCATGCGATGACCTTCAAAATCTATCTGACTATCCGATTTTCATTATATAATTAGGGCGATATAGTCAAAACAATGTTGACAAATATAAAGTAATGTCATTTATTTAGTTTACATCTAATAAATATTAATTGGCATGTTTTAGGAATTCTCTATTCATATATTAAAAGAGTCGGAAGCCCATTTGCTTAGTCAGAAATTAATTGCATATGAACGCAAAGTAAATTTACTTTTACTCACGTGTGTATATTACTACCATAAGCAATATTGCATATGTGCAAAGTTCGCCGTATAAACAGGGCTTTAGATGTCTTCTATTTATGCTTATTTGATTACAAGGCAGGCCAACTCTGCACAGAAACCATTGCCATGACTTTAAGAAAAGAACTTCACTCAACTATTGAACTTTTATAAAACATTGGGTTTTGATAAGCTTTAAAGCTTCCTGGAAATGAAAACTGCCAGTAATTTATAACTTGAACATCTAGTTAATATACGATTACCACTCGGACAAATCAAGTGCTCATTGTCAAGAACTGTACTTGTCAGGGGATATACTTTTCTAGCCATGCTAAGGGAGATAACTCCCCATAATCGATATACCCAAAGCTGAAATGTAAAAATAAAATCAGGATGTTTATGTGAGTGTTTTAACCTCTATCAACTACTATTTCTATAATTTTGTAATCTTTTTATTTATTTGTCCCATTATATACTAAAAATCAGCCAAAATACTAACTTGTTTATTTGTTACAGCATGGCAAGAACTGGTTGATGTTGCACTGTGTGACTCAGGACCACTGCAACCTTATAAGTCAGTACCTGCTCAAGAGGTGAGAAGCCCCTGTCATATGTTCTCGTAGATACATTGTAAATGTGCAGGACAAAGAAAGAAAAACGTATGTGTATTTGCAACGTCTTTATTGAAGTGAATGCTCAGCTTCTCACGCAAGCCATAACTTCTGTCATTCTCAACACTGGCTAAAATAAGCCTTGCAGCATTTCCTTCACTTTCCTGTGTTCAAATAGCTCACTGCACTTGAAATGCATAGTGGGCTCTGATTTGCTAGCACCAAAACAATAAGGAAATGCGGCATGTTTTAATTAGCAAGTGTTGGAGACTTGTTGGAGTTGGGGGAGGGGGAGGGGGAGGGGGAGGGGGAGGTTGGTGACAAGCTTGATAAACATCTAAGTATCATCTGTTTACACTGAATATTTAGTCTTTCTTTTTCTTGAAGTACATGTCATTTTGCCCAATTGATGTCTTGTGTCAGGTTTAATCAAATTAAATAAACAGTCACCAAAAGTAAAAAATTGTTTCTGTAATTCAAAGTTTTGGTAGATTATTTGTGAATCTTGAATAGTTTTTTTGTGGAAGCTTCCCCGGCATACCTCCACGTCAAGAGTTTCCACCACACCTTGATAAGAAGTCACAATGGTGTCCTACAACATTAGCCTTCTGAAACCAATGAACCATAATCATTTTTGTGTGTGTGTCTCATAAAGGCCATCTGTGTACACGACAATTGTGGAGGTAGCAGAGCAGAATGTAGTGTAGAAATATTGACATTACAAGTGATGTAAATGACTTTAACATTGTTGAATATTTTAACTTCATTCCAGAATAACGTCGAAGGAAGCCACATTCAACCTGAGACTACACCTGATCTACCTGATCAACGATCTTCTTCATCACTGGTATGTCCCTGCAAGAGTTATGTCTGATTAGAATTTATTTTTCAAAATGGTTAGAACATTCGATTTGATAGGTCAGGGTTTGAATCTGCTAGGGGCTCGCCAACTTTGTCTGCTGTAGAAAACTGTTCTATGCAGTAAGGTATGGTTGCTATATTATACTGAATTTTAATGGACAATCACGAGGGCGGGATAGCCAGTGGTTAGTGCGTTCGGCTTCGGATCAAGAGGTCTGGGGTTCGAATCCCGCCAGGGGCACGGCAACTTTGTCTGCAGTAGAGAACTGTTCTACACACAGTAAGGTTTCGGTGCAATGCTACACTGAATTTAAGCGTAGTACCACCCATGGTTCGCTAGTTCCAGCCGATGCTCGCAGGTTTCACCGCAATGCATAGCCACATGGCGTTGGGGCTTTCTCCCTGCCATAATACTAGCAGCCGCGATATGAGTGAAATACTCTTGAAAGCGGCGTTAAACCCCAACTCACCTCACCTCACCTCACCTCACCTCACCTCACCTCACCTCACCTCACCTCACCTCACGGACAATTACTAATGGTTCGCTAGTTCCAGTCCATATTTTTAAAATATGAAAGTGAAAGTAACGTTAAATCACCTCATGTCACTTCTGTTACTGTTCTAAATACCCTGTATTGATAGCTTAAAAAATATTTACATTTGCTGGAGATGAGGACTTGTTTTAGGTCTAATGAGACGAATTGTAAACGTAGACTTCCATGGAATCTTTTGATGTATACTACACATAGTGTATCTGATGACTTTCCCATGTTTGCCAGTCAAAGAAAGAATGCAGAAGAACTAAAGAGAGCGCTGGAGAGGGTCGTGGTTCCGATTTTCTGTGCAGCTTCTCTCGGCGTGGATGAAGAAAGAAGAATCAAGCTCACAAAGGTTTTTATATTTGTCAATGTTTTTTTCTTTAAACATAGCTGGGGATGAAACAAAACTACAAAAGTTAACAAGTTTGTACTAACCATTGCTAGAGAGCAGTGAAATGATACCATGAAGTTGTTCAGTGCTCCTTTTGAAGAACAAATTGCAATTTTTTTTATTACTGCAACATTGTTTGACACCTTGAAATACAATATCATGCTTAGCTAAAATGTAAATGTATTTTTTCTCCATATCCAAGGAATCCCAATTTGCTTGTCCCTATTTCGATTTAGCAGCCCCAAAATATCTAAATTTTCCTTTTGAATACGTTCATTGGTCAAAGGGACATAACTCTGTATGCTTTCTGCTATCAAGAACTTAAAAGGCTGAGATACCAAATGAGACTCCAGCTAGTCAACATACTTTCTGATTTTTTTCCCGAGGACAATGTTAGTAACATTAACAACAACAATTGATCATCAACAAAATACTTAGAAATCGGTGTTAATTGATATCTCATTTTAATTTAGAAAAATTGGTGATCTTCTTATAGTTTTGTCAAATTGAATTTGTGAAATTTCAAAGTGAGGATTTTTTATTGTATTTGATAGTTTAGATTGTGTGAAATTGATGACCAAGTCAAAGTGTAATGATGATTCTGTCAATGTTGTATTAGATATAGGTGATTAAAGTCTTATCTGAAACTTACATGATTTTAAATTGGCAAGTGTATGATTTCAGCTGCTGGCGTTATGGGATGCAAATCACTATTTTGATTCGGATACAATTGAGGTAAGAATTTCTTGGAATTACTTTCTATAAAAAAAACAGGCACTAGTTACGATTACTAATTCAACATTTATGACAAAAACATGTAGTTATCATTTCATGTACAGTCTTTCTATCTGAATACGTAAATCTGGTCGCGAGTTATCTCGTAGGAAACTTATCATTCTGAATACGGTAAATCAGATCGAACTTATCAGAAAACCAAGCTCGAGAATCTTACTTTTCTTCTATATTCCACCTCAAAATCCATCTGCAAGATTTTGATCTTGATTTAAAAGACATTTTAAAAAAAATAAAATTTTATCTTGTTGATTTTTTTCTCACATAAAGATATAAGATTACTGGTTTTATTAGACTGAGAGGCATTGTATTCTTACCACAAAATTATTTTACTCTGTTCTAATTTTCCCCAATCAAATTTATTTTAGAAATCAGTTTCCTCACATTATTTTTTTCACATTAGTTTTTGTTTAAATTTTCTAGCTTTACTTTCTAAAATAAAATTAATTTTGTATTTTGAAATAACCATTCCAATTGTATTGAACAAAATGTGATTATTTTGTTTTGAAATTTGATAAAAGGAGGTTTGGCATGTTTGTTTGCTTCTTGACATGTGCAGTCATTGTGATTTGTGCTCTTATTTATAAACAAAGCTGTCTTAAATGTGAAGTTTTGATTGCATGAAGTTTAAGTTTTGATATATTTTATTTATAAATTTAAAACATTTATGTGTTGGTATCTCATCTTAATTTCATGTACAATAGCTCTTAAAGGTGAGGCACTTATTTGGAAATTCTGCTTAGCTGTCCAAAATAATTTTGTTGTTGTCCATTTTATAAAATTGGTAAATGTTTTACCAGTGTACACTGTTCCATTTCAATATACCTAAAGCTTTAATGAATTCTGCTGGATATCTTGTAAATACTGTGAATGTATTATACTATTTGATTTTGATAGAATGAAATATCTCGAAAAAGGGGAATACTGATGAAATTTTGCTGAAATAACAAGTGAAACTTTGCAAGATTGGAAAGGAGTGATGTAAAACTTTCATGAATCATTGTACACAACACAGGGACTTTGTATTGTCAATAAAAAGGAGCCAAAAAAGCATATCATTATATTTCTATCTTACTTTTATAACTTAATTAAATAACAGCACCATAATATGACTTTAAGTCAGTGACTGTGACATTACTGGACATTGAGGGGCAGGATAGCGATTTGGCTTCGGATCAAGAGGTCCAGGGTTTGAATCCCACCAGGGGCTCGGCAACTTTGTTTGCTTTGGAGAATTGTTCTACATGCACTGAGGTTTGGGTGCAATGCCCAATGATTTTCAGTGCAGTACAACCCATGGTTCGCTAGCTCTAGCCGATACTCGCAGGTTTCACTGCAGTGCATAGCCACCATTGTGTTGTGGACTTTCTCCATGCCCTAATACTAGCAGCCGTGATATAGGTGAAATACTCTTGAAAGCAGCGTTAAACCCCATCTCACCTCAAATCACCTAAAAAAATGTGTCACTCTGAACTGGAAGAACCTATTTTCAAAATTAACCCTTAACTTGTGGGTCCTTGGTTCCGTCACCTCGGCCTTCATCTTCTAGCTCCTCCTGTTGACAATACAAGACCTACTTTCCACATGATGTATGAGCTGTCCGATAAGTAACTGTCCACTTTATCTTGCCACTCTCTAGAAGAGGTCTAACAAACCCGTGGGCTAACAGGTTCACTCTAAGTACTGAACATCAAATAGTTAAAAGATTAAACCAGTCTCTCTCATAGTTGTCTGCTGTGTGGTTAGTAGGTGATTTGAACTTTTTCACCTTTGACCATTTGGTATGTGCCAATCTGGTTCATTTCCACCAAAGTTGAGTATGAACATCAGACATGCAATCAATAAAAGAAGAATTATTACCACATTTCAGTTGACAATGGTATCGACTCTGTGTTCAGTAACAAAGAACTTTCAAGATGTTCCTAGTGCTCTCGAGCTATGTTTGGATATCCTCCCTGAACAATGTATTACTGAACTAAGACATGTTTCACTTATTGTTCCGGATGTGCGCACTTGTTTTTTGTGACTTTGTTGTCCTCATTTACAATGTAATTGGAAATTCTTTTAGTGCCCTTGGTACCCGGCAAGCCACAGTGCAGCCAATTCAAGCTATGTTCTATACTCATAATGTTGATCGCCAAGCAAGAAAGCAACACCTCCCCTCTATTAATGTCTTTTGGTATGACGCAGACGGTATCAAATGAGTGGATGTTCTACCAACTGAATAGAACTGAAAAACTCTGCATGCTGATATCATGCTTGTATCTAAGATATTCCTCCTTAGAATTTTGATTCTTCAATTGCTCCATCTTGCCCATAAGAAATACAATGTACACCACCTGACCAGTATAGGTCACACCTACAAATATAACATAAAACTGTGTGTGATCCATAAATAAATTCCTGTAGATCCCTCCAAATGGGCTACAACAAATTTATTTGGCTTTATGCTGACACTTGCTCAGCCAATAGCAGACAAGAATGAGAGAGGTGGGAGTCTTGGATCTATGTCTTGGGTAACTCTGTTGTGCATGTTTGGATGGTACTCAAACTGAGTGTTTCTAAATTGGTGGATATTTTCTGATGCTTTGAATTTGTGTTGATTGAATATGTGATGCAGATATTCAGAGTAAAACTTCCAAATTGAACTTCATAGTTTATATTTTTGAGATTTTGTGATGAATTGCTCATACTGAAAATGGACGAAATATTTGTAAATAATTAATTAGATTGTCGTGTAAAATTGATTATTTATAGACTTTGACTTTGATAAGCCTGGTTTTCTTTTTGAATGTTTCTATTTGGTGTTTGTAAAATGTTTTCTAAACGTTCATTGGGGTTGGTAATATTTGGGTAAAGAGGAGTCTTTCATTTGTCGTACATTGTTCATCTATTGTAAACGTTTCACATGTCCGACATTTCCTCAAGAGATGTTTCTCCCCTAAAGCTGAAATTTAATACGGAGGTATCTGTTACTTGGTGTATTTGAACCCCACCCCCTCTCACGAAAAAAGCGCTGCACCCGAGCTTCATAATGCCCACTGCTACATTAGCACGGAAAAGAGAAAGTTAGTCAAAACCGTAATAGAGAACCCATGGGCGCGATACCGTATTTGTATTCTTTGAACTGATTTAAATTTAAACTTTACATGGGGCAGTCATGTATGAATAGGTTTTTTTGTTGTTGATTACATTCAAGCAATTTATAAAATATTTCTTACCTGGATATTGATCATAGTAAATTATTTACAGCATATTTATGCTGCGCTCACAGCTCCAATAAATCTGCTAAGTTGGAAAGAGAGAAAAGATCAAATGAAAATACAGGTTTTGAGGTTGTTTGTTTGTTAGATGCAAACAGGTAAATTTCTAAAATGTTTATAAGGCATGTTTGCAGCTGACATTACTTGATATTACTATAATTTAAGTTTTGATGAAAATTGATGTCTTTTCGTTTTTAACAGCAAATGAAATCTCCAAGCCAGTCACTCTCCAACTTCCAGGTAAGCTTTACAACTTTGGTTCTTGTTTTCCTTCTTGTGTCGTCCATAAACCATCATGAAAACATAGCACAGAATATTTAAGATCTTTTTGAAGAAATAAAGTCATTTTTACCATGCATTAACATTGCTTCAGACTATTTTGGCAGTAAAAGAGTTTAAAAAAACATAGGCATTTGTCTTTATGATCTTAAATCCTAAATGTGCTTTGCTTTGCTCCACTTTATTTAACTTTGTCGCTACTGTGCAGCCTCCTCTCACCTTTTAAGTGGTTGTAAATCTCCAGGGCATATTTCAAAGTATAGCAGGGAAAATCGGCGACCTGTTTTTCTATTTTGAACTGCCTTTTTCTGACTCTGTACAATCCGCAGATCCTAAATATTTGAAATTCAAAAACCTTGAGAACACTCACCAGTCAATATGGAACAAGGCTAACTCATAACTCACTTTCAACACGTATGAGAAGGATTGTCCTGGATGACAAGCTGGAGGCAGATCTTTAATCTATGTAAACTTGCCAGTACCTATAATTCACACAATGAATGTATACCGGTATATCTGATACATAAATTGCAGGCGAGCCTGATAACAGACAATGCGCAGATCGTAACTCAAGTGACAGCCAAGGTACAAACTCAGTATGGAGGTCTGCAGAAACAGCACCAGGACTTTGTCAACCATCTCAACACACAGCTCACACAGATGCAGTCCCAGCTGCAGACTCTACAGCTTCAGCTGCAACAGCAGCAGACAGGTCAGTATACAGCTTTATCCCCTTCTGATATTTATGCTTTACGTGCTGGAACTGATGACATGATCTACAATAGTCTTGATAATGTTTCTCATTGTCAAATATAATCTAGGTATTCTAGTGTGTATATGGTAGGATATTACTTGTGTCTCATCCACACCCCAACTTCACCTTTTGTGTTTCTGAAGTTAGGTCAAAGTCAACCACAAAACTTGATCTTTTCTTTGTGTTCAAATAACATTCAAACATAAGAAAACCTAGAACTTCTGGATAACAACTTCTTAATAATCATCCTGTTCTTTGTTTGCCAATTCTAAATGCCTTTCAAAGACTTGAAACATTCGAACAGTTTACTTATCTCCACCCAACAGCAGCTGTGTCTACTGCTCCACCGTCTACGAGTCTGATGCCAGGTCAGAGTTCAACGCTGACTCAGTCAGCTCCGAACAGTGGAGACCCAATACTCGCCACAACTCTCCCCCAGGTGAACGTCCCCCCTCCGTCCCTCCCCCAGATGTCCCCTGCAACCCCTGAGGGGGATATGCGGATGGACAACGGACCCATGGGACAAGGACCCCCTCACTCACAGGTTGGTTAACAAGTGGAGGGATAACATCAACATACTTTGTCATCAGTCAGAGTTTAAATGAGATGCTTCAACGGGCTGTACAAGTCTCAGAGTCCTTGTTGAATAAATTGACTGCCTTCAACTATTGGATAAAGTTGCCATGTGAAACATTTATGTAAACTTATAAGAGTCATAACCTGGGATCAATCAGGAGAATGCATATTTTGTTTTTTGCAAATCTAAATGGATATTAAATATTCAAATATAACCAGCATGTGATGATTTCATTTCTGAGAGGGACAGTACAAATGGATAAGTTTGGTTATAAAATAAATTAAGGTTTACATTATTGTAATCTTGTAGTGATTAACCAATCCTGGATTATTGGCAATGTTTGATTCCTGTATTGACACTCGAATGATTGTTGATCTAATTAATTCCACAACTAAAAAGTTACGAGGCTACGAATGCTTTATATTGTTTGATAGTTGATTTGATGTGATTTAATCTGTTATGAATAGGTATCTGATTTGTGACATTATTTCAGCAACCGCTGGGTCTAGGTTCGGGTCCCCCAATGCCAGGTCCAGGGCCAGGGATGGGCCCAGGGCCCCCTTTCTCCGGAGGGTTCAACCAGCCCCCACCCCCCTTCAACACCCCACCAATGGGCTTCAACCAGCGCCCCCCACCCCAGCAGTTTGATTATGGTCACGGGCTCCCTCAACATGGTGAGTACAGGTGCTCCTTCGATGTATGTAATTGATTGTGTTATGATTGAGGGAAAACAAGTTCTATTGATGATCAACTTCTTTCTTGCACTTGATAAGGGTGCTAGTAACTGCACTGACTTTTGTCAATCCTGGCGTATTGTTTCAACAAAGCTAATTTTTTTATAAAGGGGTTGTCTCCCTTTAAAGAGCCATTAAGTATGTTGATAAAGAAGTGCTAAATATCAATCTCAGTAAAAAATATTGTTTTGATTTTTTTTTGCCACAACAAAAACTAAAGAAATCAGAAAAACTGTTCCAAGTCTAATAGATTGTGCTGTGAAACAATGATGACAACAAGAGAACAAAAATATTTGGAAACATTGATGGATAACAATACTGTCTTCTTTTTGAATCAGGGATGATTTTGAAACGATTCTCGTTGGTCTCATTGCCTTGAAAATCCTTGTTAATGTGTTTTACAATGTTTTACTCAGAAGCCAAAGAGTTACACTCAATACAATCTTAAATGACATTTACCATTTACCATAACACTCACTCTTCCTTGCAGGACCACCCCCAGGCCATCCTGACTTCAGAGGCCCTCCACCCGCGGGACCCATGCCCCCAATAGCCCTCCCCGACTTGAGCAAGCCCCCACCAGGGTTCCCAGCAATGCCGCCTGCCCCTCCTATCCTCCCCATCGACATGGACCTCACCCCGTCAGTCCCCTACTACGAGCTTCCCGCTGGGCTGATGGCTCCCCTAGTCAAGGTACGTCTCGTACCAGTCATGTTACAGTGCTGTGAAGTTATCTTCTGTACTCTCAACATTACACCAAGGAGACAGTGCAATCATGCTGGTGTGGAGCATGCATGGAAGTTGACAAATATAGATATGGTTTGGTTAGTTTTAGGGACAAAGTGGCTTTTAGGTTTTATTTGTATATCCCTTGAACAAGACCACTGTAGGAATTTCCTTAGACAGTGTTTGTACAAGCCAGGAAAAAGCATGTAATTTGGGGACTTAACCTTAATAAGCCTGAAAAACCTAATTCATCCTTAAAAAGCCTGGAAAACGACTAAAAAAAACCTTGAAAAGGTCTTAAATTCACCAACATGTATTGTGTAGATTTTATTCATATAATTTGCATGTCACTAATGCAAACAAGTTTCGAGTTACTTCCCTTTATATTTTTACATTAAAAAATCTTTGTGTAATTCAACAGTTTCCGAACATCTACAGAGTCTACGGCACATACTAAGTAATACTTCACATGGCAGTAGCACGTTTTTGGCAAATTTGATTTTTTTATAATAATAGTTTGTCATTTATATTTATTTCAGAGGGTAAAACATCTTATTACACAAACCAATTATCCGTAGTGGTAATAACAGTCTTGCGTTTAAAGCAAAAAGTGCATGGCGGCCATTTTATTGTGAACACATTTTATTTATTCGAATGACCAAAACGATTCCCATGGCTTTATGGAAACATGTAAACACATGTTTTAACTTGATTTTCTGAAGAGAGAAGGGTGTTTTACTATTGGTGACATTATTAGCAGCTCCGACTAAGTTGGAGCTGCTATCAGTTTTTGTGCAGTTTCCATCGCCGCCGCAGCCTCGTTTTGTATTGTTATAATTTTTTTCCTATTAGGTTTTGAGAACTCATATACATAACTTCTTACTTATACCCCTGGGGAATTTTTTTGACATGTTCACATTCAAGGTCAAAGGTCAAGGTCACGAGTTCTGAAATCGCTAAAAAATCCTTGTAAACACGATACCTTGAAAAATATTTGTGCTATCAGGCTCTTCTTTGTCGTATATCAACTATGGAGAAAGGCCAAGATTTGAAAAGGTTTTCGCTAACATCCGTCAAAGGTCAAGGTCATAGCGAGGTCACAACCTAAGCATGCTTTTGCGAAAATGTCTTATTTCAACTATAAACACTTTAAATCATTACATGATTGTGATACACAATGAAAAGTGATCACTGATTGTGTGACCTTGAATTTTAAAGGTCAAGGTCACGAGATATGGTCATGCTGACCAGTTCTGAAATCACTAAATAACTTCTTTCCAAGGAGGTATCAACACCTCATATACATAACTTCTTACTTATGCTCCTGGGGAATTATTTTGACATGTTCATATTCAAGGTCAAAGGTCAAGGTCACGAGTTCTGAAATCGCTAAAAATATCCTTGTAAACACGATAACTTGAAAAATATTTGTGCTATCAGGCTCTTCTTTGGTGTATATCAAATATGGAGAAAGGCCAAGATTTGAAAAGGTTTTTGCTAACATCCGTCAAAGGTCAAGGTCATAGCGAGGTCACAACCTAAGCATGCTTTTGCGAAAATGTCTTATTTTAACTATAAACAATTTAAATCATTACATGATTGTGATACACAATGAAAAGTGATCACCGATTGTGTGACCTTGAATTTAAAAGGTCAAGGTCACGAGATATGGTCATGCTGACCAGTTCTGAAATCACTAAATAACTTCTTTCCAAGGAGATATCAACACCTCATATACATAACTTCTTACTTATGCTCCTGGGGAATTATTTTGACATGTTCATATTCAAGGTCAAAGGTCAAGGTCACAAGTTCTGAAATTGCTAAAAAAATCCTTGTAAAAGGGATAACTTGAAAAATATTTGTGCTATCAGGCTCTTCTTTGGTACATATCAACTATGGAGAAAGACCAAAATTTGAAAACGTTTTCGCTAAAATCTGTCAAAGGTCAAGGTCGCAGTGAGGTCAAAACTTAAGCATGCTTTTGTGAATATGCCGTATTTTAACTATGAACACTTTGAGTCATTGCATGATTATTATACGCGATGAAAAGAGATCATTGATGGTGTGACCTTGAAGGTCAAAGGTCAAGGTCATGAGATATTGGTTAAGGCCCATTAATCCTTTGATCAAATTTTGAAAGAAGAAATATGTTTTAAGAACATGACCCCAGTGATGATTAGTAATAACTCAAATAATGAACAAACTTTTGTTAAGAAGAATTGCCATTTTATTGATGCTGACGAGAAGGCGGAACAGAGAAAGGAGAGACCCTAAGTTTCGGAGCTGCTCTGCTTTTGCGGTGTCCCTCAAACGCTAATCTAGTTTTTCAAATACATTTCATCAACTTATTTCAGCGAAAAAACGTGCTACTGCCCCTTTACTTGGTTTCCAGAAGATCTTTGTAAAAAACCTTTAAAAAGCTGTAAATTTGTGTCTTGAAATTCTGTACGCTGTTACATAAACTTTTAGGCATGTGACAGATATACTATAACAGATAAGTTTGAACATAGATGATGAGAGACAACAAATGAGATCTTTCGCCTATTTGCTGTTTCTGAAGCTGCTGCTGCTATTATTTCAAGGTCCTTAGAGGACAAATGATGCAAAATCTGATGAGCTGCAGAGCCAATGCCTCAGTCAATAAATGAAGTTGTTCTTTGTCAGAAGGGATTCATTCTTTCAATTTATCCCAACATTTCAGATCACATTATTTTACTTTTGAAAATAGGGTGCTGAAATACTTTCCAAGCGTATATTTCTGAAAACAGAATGATTATAGAAGCTTTTAAATGTTCAACAGCTTGAAGACAATGAGTACAAATCTCTTGAGCCGAACGATATCCGTCTCCCTCCCCCGATGCCCCCAAGTGAACGTCTTCTGGCGGCAGTGGAAGCTTTCTATAGTCACCCCACACACGAACGTCCCAGGGACAGGTTAGTCATCAGACTTTTCATTTAACGGAACACTCTGTTAACTTTTGTTCCAACCATTTTCTACTATAAATATGAATTAATATGGAAGATACTGACACATTAAGAACTCGCATCATCATTTAAAAACATAAATGGTCAGTTTATAACGATAAGTTAGAATTTCAAATAGATATTGGTCATTATTTATTACACTTTTGTCCTCTTCTATAGCTGAAAAAGAATGTGTCCATTTTCAGTGAGGGATGGGAGAAACTGGGTCTCTACGAGTTCTTCAAAGCAAAACAAAGAGCTAAGAAGATGAAGGAGCAACATATGGCAGAAAACCCGTCTCAGTTCGAGGATCAAGATATTCCGAGGTCAAGGTCAAGGTCACCTGAGATTAAACGAGAACAGTCACCCTCACCGCCACGACGTAGACGTCGATACAACAGTGGTGAAAGAAAACAACGATCCAGGTATGTTGGTAATAATTTTGTCATCTAAATTGTACTGATACTGATGATACACATTTGACATGCGTACGTGTATCAATACATTATCAATAATTCTCTTATCCAATATTACATTATATAGATTGATCACAATTAATATCAGTGGATCTTTCTGTTTATGACTGTAATTATTGAGAAGATTTTAAACAGTGTTGCAGAAAGGAAACCAAATTGACTAAATGAAGATTAATCTGTATTTGATGAATCTGTCACGTTTGAATCAATTCATAGTCATAAAAGATATCGTGTTGATCAGTTCTGAAGCTTTTGTTTCATAGGTCACGTTCCCGATCACGTTCACGATCAAGATCCAGTTCGCCGCTTCCATACCTGCGGAGAAGCCGTTCCCCGACCCCCAAAGAGACTGCTCCGCCCCCTCGCTCTCGCAGTCCCACACCTCCTCTGTAAGTGCCATTAATTAGGTTGTCAACATTCATCAATTATATCATCCTCGGTTACCCATGGTTTTATATATGCTCCGTTACTCTCCACTATATCACCAATGGGAAACTTATCAGAAAATCTGTACTCAAATTACCCGCCCTTGGCCGGCTAAGCCAATCAAACTGCTACTGCCAATGACAATTCATATCACTTCGTTGCAAAGCACGCGAGGTCATTTTGTTAGCCATCCGTCACTGGTTATCTCCCTTGACCATTTCGGTCTTATCCTATTGAGCATTTTCTTTGGTTACTGACTTTGTCACGCTGGCCAAGGGCGGGTAATTTGAGTACAGATTTTTCTGATAAGGTTTCCCATGGGTGATATAGTGGAGAGTAACGGAGCATATATAAAACCATGGGTAACCGAGGATGCAATTATATTGGCATTTAGAAATTGGTGTAGTTCTTCTTTAATTTTTTTTACCGAATCACACTTGAAATTCACCCAGTTTACTGTAGGCCTCTGAAAATTTCTGCACCACCTTGGAGCACTCAAAGCAGGTATAGAGCTATTTATGTCCCCAAAATTGATGATTCTTGGAATGTATATCTGTCTGTTTGTCCAAAAAACTTTAACCTTGGTTATAACATTGAATTGGTCAGTGATAGACCTTTAAAATTGACAGATGAAACGGTCAGACGATGTCATAATATTTAACCTTATGACTTTGTCTTAGAGAGCGTTTTCCAAACTTTAACTTTGGCCATAATTATTGATTGGCCAGTGAAAGAACTTTGATACTTTAAATTTGCATCCTATGTGGTGAAATCTTTCACATGAAGTCATCAGTTTTAGTCTATCAGACTTCAAAGGCCAGAGAGTTAGAGGTTTTGGTTATGGGTGTATCATATTTTCAGCTTCTGTGCTCTTGGGAGTCTAGTCCCTAAGTTAACTTGTGCAAGCCTGTAATATTGACAAAACAATAGATGTCACGCCTTAAGATATATATATTTGTTACCTCTTAAAAATGTCAAGGTCTGTAAGAATTAAATGTGTTTTGACATACGTTGGCATATGTAGATTATAAAATTGTAATATTCGATATGCCAATGGCTCTAATGGCTCAAGTTTGAAGTAGGTGACCTAGTTTCACTATTTTGAGGCCAGTAAAATTTCAAACCACCAACCCTGCAGCCTACCACATTAATTTAAGGTCTACTCCTGCAGAAATGTTGTAAGAACAAATATAGAAGTTGCATCAATATCATTTTACTTCAATGATGTGTGAGATCAGTATTTTGATCATGTCATTGAATAATTTTAAATATTGACAAGTCCCAGAACCAGCCACATCACAATTTTGAATAGTCAGAAATTGTCTCCCTGAAAATGTCTGGATATTTGCTGGATTGTCTCCCTTGAAATGTCTGAATAATTGATTGATTGTCTTCCTTAAAATGTCTGAATATTTGCTTGATTCTCTCTTTTGAAATGTCAGAATAATTGCTTGATTGTCTCCCTTGAAATGACTGAGTATTTGCTGGGTTGTCTCCCTTGAAATGTCTGAATATTTGCATGATTGTCTACCTTGAAATGTCTGAACTAGTGCGTCATAACCCAATATTGACTGACTGTTTTATATGTGATTACAGTGGTGGCTCGTTCGGAGGTATGGGAGGTATGGGTGGTCTGGGCTCCATGGGCGGGTTCGACCCCATGGGAGGAGTGTCTGACTCCAGACTCGGGGAGGACAACAAGGGCCATATGCTGCTCAGGAAAATGGGTGAGTTCTTGCTAATGTTTTATCTTGCATCGGAATAGATTTATCTGTATTGTTTGTTGTATTACCAACTATTACAAAGGGTTTTGCTGGCTTACACATAAAATAAAGCCTTTTATGCAAACATATTGAGAAAACATTCAGATAATATTGTTAATTGGTTCAACTATAGTCTTGTATATTGACTGTAGGTACAGAGCTCTGTGCTTTGGTAAAAGATATTTAGAATGGAGTGTGGGTGGGATTGACTGAGGTGGTCGCTATGTTGTTAGGTGCCCAGTTATCTATCATGATTAGTTTTTTGATTACACAGTGCAGGACTGGCAAGTCAGTTTATTATTGAATATGTTGAAGGGGAAATTTTATTCTTTTGTTTACATGAAGCACATTCTTAGTTAATTTTAATGCAATTTAAAGGCATCTAATACTTGAGAAGAAAACACTTTCTTTAGATCTGATGAGCGACAGTCAAAATTTTTTTTCAAGATTTTTAGGTTTTTAAGTATTTAAACATCTAAAATATCAAGACTAAATTAAGATTCATTTCCACTAATTATCCAATCACTCTGCGCACAGGTTGGGGCGGCAAGGGTCTGGGCGCGACGGAGCAAGGCATTGTGGATCCTATAGAGGCAGGAGACGTGCGGGACCGACAGGACATGTTCAAGGGTATCGGCATAGACATGAAGGATCCCTTCGAACAGTTCCGCAAGAACAAGAGCCAGGGCTTCATTCAGAGGATGAAGGCACGCGACGAGTCCAGGGACGGCAAGAGTGAGTAGCTTGATATCTGTAAAGGAAATGCTTTATCTGAGAAGTTTAGGAATATTTCTGTTGTCCCTTATCAACCCTATATCTACTTATTTGTTATTTCAAGTATGCCTGTCATTTGCCCGAAGTAATAACCTTTGTTTTATATCTGAACAGTAGCCACTCAGGGATGCAATGGTACTAATTAGTTTAGCAGGTAGTTTGTTAGAAAATCATTTGGATGATAAGTCCGGTAATTCTTCCATAATTTAAACTTTTCTGATTGTTCAACCATGTAAGATCCTCTGACAGCTCCAAAATTATGAGAGCATTCCTGAAGTTCAATGTTGACGAAACAATAATGCGACCAATCTTAACTTCATTGAGAATGTTGTAAATTTGGAAAATAAATGAATTTCAGTCATATTATGATGTGATTTTGATTTCAAGTAATTTCAATATTTATTTATTCAAAATTATCAAATTGTCAAATTAACAGTTTTTTCCATGGGATAATTTTACCTTCTCCTTGAGAAATTTCACTAATCTTTTATACATCTCCAAGGTTTCACCACCAAGGATGTAATTTACATGAATTTGTTGGTACCAAACCATTCCTGTGTTTCTCAGTTTCAGGAATCAGGACAAAGTTTGATCAAATGTTAAAGAGAGGGTTCTATTAAAGTATCTCTCGGTTTTGTTTTCAGCATTATGTGAAATTAAAATGACACTATTTCAACTTATTTTGCAACTTTGTAATAGTCAATATCACAAATATATGTTGATAGAATATCATATAAGTAACAAATAATTTATCACCAGACTGGTCAACACTGTCTTATAATGTCGAATGCCAATGAGTTGCTTCACTTGTCAGTGTTTTAATTCTGAAATGAATGTTGGATATTTTTGTCAAATTCTCACATCTCAAGTCATATAAATATGTCACACAGTAATATGTTTAAATTTGGATTGTGATATCATCATGCTTTAAGGCTCTGTAGCACGTATATCTCTTTTTATGTTACATTAGATAGTTGGGTATACTTACATATATATTTAGGTTCTGGCACTTACAGCTTATCACATGTATTAGTCAGATAACTGACATCTTCAGTATGATAAGATTTCATTTAAGTAAAATAGAAATCTGATGGAGATTTATCTATTCTGCTTCATTTCAGGTAAAAAGTCCAAATCTGATGACTAGAGGATGTCTTACTGGAGAACCATTAACAATCATTTTGTATATTCATGAATTTCATAAAAATAAATATTGTGAATACATGTCTTGTCTATTTTGATAACTCTTTGACTCGCACAAAGCAGCATCTCTTCCCACAGAGGGTACTCCCATCAGTTCTTCCTACTAACCTGTTGCATAGAGAGCACTTTGTGGGCTAGAACTAGAGTCCCAATTCATTGCATCAAAAGTAAGTTGAGCAAACAGTGAGGCAACTTCCAAACGCAAGGCATAACTCTTGCCAGTCTCCATTACTGGCTGATTTACGCCTTGCAGTATTTCCTTCAGTTTGTTGTGCCAAGATAGTGGATCGCTCCACATGAAATGCATAGTGGGCCCAGATTTCCAAGCACAGAGGTCTTAAGGAAATACTGTAAAGTCTAAATCAGCCAGTAATTGAGACTGGCAAGAGTTATGCCTTAATGTGGGTAAGTTGACACCAACGTTGATTTTAACAGTCTGTGACTTTCAACAACAGGAGTTGCTTCATCTGTACAAGACAGAAGTTTGATGTGGATGTAAAAAAGATGTTTAATTGGATAAAATTAAGGATGTTACCACAGATTTTGCAAGAATCTTGAAATATCCTCCATAAGCAACAGAGTTACAATTGAAGAGTGGAATAACCTCCATAGAAAGTGAATGACAAAGCATATGTAGTGATGAGGTTTCCAGAATATGAGCTGATGAACTGTCTTAAACTGAGTATGTTATGTTACTCCCCTCAGATTTTTAGCTCATCAGGCATGAAAGGCCCGATGGGCGTATGGCATGGCATGGCAGGCGTCCGTTCATCCGTCCGTCCATCCGTAAACTTTTTGCTTTTTCAAATTCTTCACCAGAACCATGACTCTAGAGCTGAAATTTTATCTGCAGACTCCTTGGCCGGATTCTAAATTGTAGATTTTGTGACCAAATGACCCCAAAATAGTCACAGGGATCACATCTTTAAAATCCTATTTTCATCTTCTTCTCCAGTTCCAAAAGATCTAGAGAGCTGAAAAGTTGTGTGTAGACTCCTTGGCCAATGGGGATTCTAAATTGTAGATTTCGTGACCCTTTGACCCCAAATAGGGTCACAGGGGTCAAATCCTCAAAAACATATTTTCATCTTCCTCTTCAGTTCCAAAAGGTCTAGAGAGCTGAAAAGTATGACTTGTAAATTGTAGATTTGGTGACCCCATGACCCCAAGTCACAGGGGTCACATCCTCAAAAACATATTTTCATCCTCTTCAGTTCCAAAAGGTCTAGGGAGCTGAAAAGTATGACTCATAAATTGTAGATTTGGTGACCCCATGACCCAAAATAGAGTCACAGGGGTCTTAAAAACCTATTTTCATTTTCTTTTCCAGTACATAAAGCTCTTGAAAGCTGAAATGTTATGTACAGACGCCTTGGCCAATAGGGATTCTAAATTGTAGATTTGGTGACCCTGTGACCCCAATTGTGAGTCACAAGGGTCACAATTTAAAAACCTATTATTTGCTTGTTAACATTGTATAACTTAGATATTCAACCTTAGATAATAAATCAATGAGCTTCTGATGAGCTACAGAGCCCATGGGTCTATTTTTCTATCTTAAGCTCCTTTCTTCAATGAGAACTTTCTCGGCTCCTAGGATTTTGATTCGTATCCCGCAAGGGATTTAAATCGATAAATGTAGAGAGTTTGTACTATTCAGAGTAGTGTTATTCCAAATATAACAACGTTAAATTCGATCACTATCTAAGTGACATGTATTTCAAATAAACATGGTGATAAATGAAGAAGACTAAATCAGAGACAAAAATCGAAAATATTTTATTTGTGTTATTTACATCAGAGATATTCGAGTGAGTTATTGTTTAACGCCGCTTCGGCAGTATTGCAGCCATTAGCGGCGATCAGAGATATTCGAAGGACATATGCTAATTACCATTACCCTTTACAGTTAAATGGTAAGATCTTCGAAATCACTCGGTCAAAATACCCGGTGAAAGATGCGTTAGTTAGCCAGTTAGATTTACTCCTTTTCCCAGCAGGGAGATTTTGCTGGAACTGAGATATAGCCTTATGTAAAAGAGCCTGGGATCGGAAATCTTAAGGGGGGCAACCTAAGTGGGAAGGATATGGTTATGTTTCTAATACAAAATTATTTGTTTCAACGCATATAAATGATATCAATGGCAAGAGAAATCTTTCATATGAGCAATAATGTTCATATCACGGCAACCCGTTGTAATTTTGTCACCTATCCTCGTGATTAGCATGCACCACAGAATGTGATGTCATCAGAAGGATTTTCCTTTATTTAATTTATTAGGCTTCAAGCTTGTCAATTTCATGATCACCATAGCAACCCATGTGTGCCTTAATCTTCTCCACTATCTTTGTGCTGCAGGCCACTATTGTCACTTATTGCTGATTGTGAATATAGTATGTTTTTGTGTTTTCGAATTTGGGGGAGGACTAAATTAACAAACTTTGATCCCCTTGGTGCAAGGTACCTCCATACAAAATTTCAGTTTCGGGAGTGCAACAGTTCTAGAGAAGTCGAAAATGTCTAAAGTTTACGGATGAGGCCCGACAGCTGGACAGGCCCAATGAGCTGAAAATAAAGCCATTCAATGATTGGTTTTGTAGCTCAATGTTCCCCATCATGTTCTTATTCTTGCATGATCTGGAACACCAAGTAATGTGCTTTATAACTGGGTGCCTGGAGGGCAGCCAGTTGTCATAGAGTGGGATCCCATCCCTCCTGCATTAAAATAAGGAATATATTGCCAAATTTCCTCCCGAAAAGGGACTTTATAGCCAAATTTCCTCCCGAAAACCAACTTTATAGCCAAATTTCCTCCCAAAAACCGACTTCATAGCCAAGTTTCCTATCGAAAACGGAATATATAGTCACATATCTCTTCGAAATCGGACTACTTAGCCAAATTTCCCCTCGAAAACAGACTATATTGCCAATTTCCTACCGAAAACGATCTATACAGTCAATTTCGCCTCAAACGGACTACATAGCCAAATTTCCCCTCGAAAACAGACTATATTGCCAATTTCCTACCGAAAACGGACTATAAAGTCAATTTCCCCCCTCAAACGGACTATATAGTCAAATATACCCCCGAAAATGTACCAAATTCCCCTCGAAGAACGGATTATATAGCATAAATTCCCCTCGGAAACGGACAATATACAAAATATATATAGCGGATTTCCGCTTTGTAGTCAGAGCATAAGTGTGTTAATCCCAACTTTTGAGATTAAGGCCCTTACTGTTTCGAAGTCTTCAATCATATTTTTTATTCCCAATTCTCAATTGCCCACAGTTGTCCATAAAAGGGAAAACAAGCACAAACTCCTGCTTCTGTGTTTGCGTCAAACACCTCTTGTATTTAATATTGAATATTTATATAGAGCACACATATCCACGCTGAATATCCTGCTCAAGAGGATTTATCATCTGCATTGTCATAACGATATCATGGGTATTCATTTACCGCTGGGTGCACAGATGCATGCACTACATACATGTATATTTACAAGACACTTGCCAAAGGTGATACACAGGTTTTTCAACTCATGCCTCGGTGCAAGGCGTATGCTTGTACTTTATTACTATCTACTATTCATTTTAACAATGGACTAGCTGGTTCTTTTAAGTTCACACAGATGTGCGAGTTATTACAGATACGAAATGAATGGTGTTACGGTTATTCCTATGGTTAAATGGTAGTTCGAACCCTCGGTCTCTACTGTTCAGTTAAACAGAAGTTGAAGTTTCCAAACACGGATGAAAGAATGATGTTGCTGAAAGAAATCAACGAAACGACAATTTAGAACCACTTTTTTACTGCATTCAAACTAATCAAACATAAAGTCTTCAGCACTCTACTCGAAGAATATAACCCATGAATGTTTTAAAATCCCAATATGCCGTTCAGTGATGTAAAACGAGAATGTAATAGCATATGTACATGTTGATAACAAGCCATACAAGTTTAGTAAGGTACGACCACCAAATGACATGATGGGTGTAGTGTTTAAATCAACAGTTTAATGTCTTAAAGATGAGACAAAAAATAAATTGGAAGGGTCAAATGTTATTGTTTCCTGAAACATGTTGACTATTAGTATCCTAGGTTTGCTCCATACTGAGTGAATCGATCCACTGTCACTTCACAAGTTCACTTTATATCTGTGCATATTTAATTTAAATCTCATGCAAAACTTCACCAGCCAACAGTACATGTTTCACATTTTGACCATGCATGTACCACTTGCTCTATGTCCACGGATGACGATGCCAGGGCCCCGTTCCATAACAGCGAGCGCTTACAATCGCTTATAATTGCTCATTGATTGCTCAATGTAGCGCTTAAGTAGCGCTAATTCTCTCCTGAACGACACGGTGCAAAACCTCAAAGTTCGCTCGCTTTGCTACGTAGCGCTACATTGAGCAATCGCGTTCAAGAGAGGTTTAAAAGTAATCGCTAATTGAGCGATTACTTTGAAACCTCTCTTGAACACGGCCCAGATCGCCTCCATCACACACAAAGTCAAATCTTTCTTCATAACAACATAGTTTCCAAGAACCATGCAGCCGGCATATATTTCGGGTTTGACTCTCATGGAACATTATTCGAGTATTATTTACAAGCAGAACTGTTACGGCGTAAGTTGTAATACATGCAGTAAATTGGTGCTTTGTAGATATACTTACATATCTAGAATATAAAATTCAATAAATAATGAAACTTGGCTTCATATCCATGTCTAATTAGTACTTGCTATTGAGCCGTGGCTTGAACAGCTTGATAAAGTAACCTTTACCTCGACATACTTCTATATAATATATTATATTAAATTCATTTACTTCTATGTATATATTGTATTTATCGTAGTATGGACTAGTATTTGTCTTCTTTCATAGAAAGTTCAGTGGAGGCAGCAACTATAAGTGTTTGGATGGATTCTGCAACTTGTGGCGTTACCTTGTGCAAATGAATTTATTCAATGTGTGCCTCTGTTCACCAAGCAGTGCAATTGGGTACATGGTAGGGAAATAAACGCAATGTGACAGATCCTCTTAAAGCGCCTCAATTGTCAGCTTAGTTGCATAATCCCATTGAGGTGAGTACAAAAAACGATGTGGGTCCATACAACATAATTATACTCTGTGTGTGCTTTGGGCATACCTCTTAGTGGCGTGGAGTTCAGCGCGGTGTAAATATGAAGAATGCTACCCATTTAAGCTTTCTGATAAAAATATTAACACAAGGGCCCCGTTCCATGAGAGCGAGCGCTTATAATCGCTAATTGATTGCTCAATGTAGCGCTCATGTAGCGCTCATTCTCTCCTGAACGACATGGTGAAAAACCTCAAAGTTCGCTCGTTTTGCTACGTAGCGCTACATTGAGCAATCGCGTTCAAGAGAGGTTTAAAAGTAATCGCTAATTGAGAGATTACTTTGAAACCTCTCTTGAACACGGCCCAGGGACCCTAATCAGAGAGTCCCCGGATGAAGGTATCAAATAATTTTATCGACCATTATGTGCACCGTATTTCAGATTAAATCATCCGTACATAGCAATCTTATTGTGTCAGTTAATCTTCTACAGTAGCTTTCTATACAAAGTGTTTTCCACAGACTTTTTCCTTCGTCAATTCTTCCAATGTATGAATCTTCATCACTGGTGACGTTTTAAGATATTTCTGCTTGATAATGACTCCTACAGTGCATTTATGGACATTTTGTGTTCATTTAAATAATCATATGTACATAAACTTCTTCAACACTGATGTTTTGAGTTTACAAGATGAACATCTGTACCTCTTTCAGAACAATCCAGAAAACGTTCGCTTTGCAGAAAAGTCTTTAAAAGCTAGCACTAAGTTTGGAAATTGGAGCTCGGCTCTGTTGGTTATTTGAACTTGGTATGTCTCTTTAGCTGACTACGTTCTCAATCTAGCAGTTACTGCTTCGACCAGATTATATTTTGGAGGTACTTGTCCTCGTGGGGGCGGGATAGCGCAGTGGTTAGCGCGTTCGGCTTCGGATCAAGAGGTCCGGGGTTCGAATCCCGCCAGGGACACGGCAACTTTGTCTGCAGTAGAGAACTGTTCTACACGCAGTCAGGTTTGGGTGCAATGCTATACTGAATTTCAGTGCAGTACCACCCATGGTTCGCTAGTTCCAGCCGTTGCTCGCAGGTTTCACCGCAATGCATAACCACATGGCGTTGCGGGCTTTCTCCCTGCCGTAATACTAGCAGCCCCGCGATATAAGTGAAATACTCTTGAAAGCGGCGTTAAACCCTAACTCACCTCACCTCACCTTACTTGTCCTCGTACCAACCAGGAGTCATTAGTGACGTGACACAAGGCCGCAGTATACAACGTATGGCTGAATGTTTTTCTTTAGATCGCCTGCAGCATATTTGATTTTCACAGCACATCTCAATGTGAATTGGCAGTTTTGTTTGCACTGTTTGCAGTTTTTTTATAATCAGGCGTAACGTTTGCAGTTGTATACTTTAAGATGAATGAGAACAAGTTCTATGGATAGTCAACCTCTTTATTGCCATGGATGCATTAACACTCGTATCAATTTGAAGCTGGCTATCTATAGACTTTGTTCTCGTTCATCATACCTGCTTCTGCAGTACCCATTGAGAGAAAATACCTTAAGTTGTTGTAAGTGTATGCTGTGCAGTAAACGTACCGCCGGGAACACTGTGCTGTGAGTCGAGGTACGTAAAACAATATGACATCTACGCGAGTGTGTTGATTTATTCATTTATCACAGTTTCACAGCTTCACAGTTTAAACCAAACAATGTTATATTATGCATATATCTCAAACTCTCAAAGTTGTTGAAAGTGTATGCTGTGCAGTAAACGTACCCTCGGGAACACTGTGCTGTGAGTCGAGGTACGTAAAACAATATGACATCTACGCGAGTGTGTTTATTTAATGATTAATCACAGTTTCACAGTTTAAACCAAACAATGTAATATTATGCATATATCTCAAACTTTGGCACGATCACGATGTAGCATTTATAAACAGCATGATTTAAACACAATTATAGCTTTTATGATGTAAAAAATTGATTGCAACATAATCATATGTGAAATTTAAGATAATTCAGTATAAATCTTTAGTTTTAAAACACGTTAAGTAAAAGTAAAGATGGTTTATTGAAGTCAAGGCCTCTGGCCCATATACGATGTTATATATACAATATACAATTATAATAATAACACTTTATTGTCCTCATTACAATTACATACAATTTGTGCCAGTGGTACCCGGCAGCCACAGTGCAGCGCCAGTTGCTGAGCGCCAAGCAAGGAAGCAACAACTCCCCGACCTACCGGGTGATGAGCACACGCTCTACCAACTGAGCTACATCCCCGGTTATTCACAACAATTCGCACATATTTCATTTGTTGGTATGCAAGATACACTTTTTACATGCATTCCATAAGTCCTTGATCTCCACTTAACAAGTTGCGTCTTTGTTCCATGCCATGTTAGAGATAATTTCACAAAAACATCCTCCTCAACATTTGATGACATAATAGAGATATATTCGTCTTTGATAGGACACTTTCTGCTATACGTGTAGTTCGTAATATGAAAAATCAAATGATAAAAATATTTCGTCTTCTATAGGGTCATCACATAGTGGACAGAGTCCTTGTCTTCTTTCAAGTGAGATATTTCTTCCATAGTTTATTATAACTTTTAGCAAACCAAGTCTGTAATTGATATATACATTTCTTAAAGGACTATTCGTCAGGATTGGTGTATATTCTTCTGGTTCTAATAGACTTGTAAACTTATCATAATAAAAATAATTATTTCATATAAGCGACGCCCATGTTATCTTACCAATACTAGCTAAATGAAACTTTCTTTCAATTTGCAATTGGGCGAGCCTACTATGCAGCATAATTCATCGAGTCTTTGGTCTAACACACTTTATAAGTTCAAGCTCCAACATCATTTATGCCATTTGTACAGCGGTTAAGGAGCTTGGTAAAAAATTGCCGCATCCATTCTCACATATACGTACCTCTTTCACATTAAACCCTTTGATTTTCGTTTATTATTATGGGAAGAATTTTCTTTATGTTATTTCCTACTGTAGCTGGTGTGATATTTTATGATACGTTTAGAAGCGATATTGGTCTCCAATTTTAATTCAATAGATAACTCCCCTGTTTGTAAAGACATATTTAACGACCAAGTAAAGATGTAGGCCTAGATCTAACAAGGATAATTTAAAGAATTCTGCTTTGAATCCTGATGGGCCTGGATTTTGTTCATGTTTTTTTAAGTCATACTATTTTAAATTCCTTTAATTGCATTCTTGACAATATTATTTCACTATAGGTTATCAAATAGTTTATTTTGGATCTACTGACCTACACGCCTGCTTGGTTTTAGTAGTAGTGTTTGTTTTATATTTAAAATTTATTGGTTATTGGGTTATTGTATCTTTTGTCCAATATGGATATGAATAATGGTTTTTCGCATTTTGCTTTCCATTCACATTTCGATTTAATCATTATACAGTCAGCTTTTATGGTGTTCAGATTTTCAATGCTGGCATAAGCTCTTATCGCATCTGTCATAATTGAATCTCTTCCTTTTCATATTTTCCCATTTTATGTACTTTCGGAAAAAAACTAATAGTAAACCATTGCTCAGTATATTAAAGTATTAAGTGCCTCCTAAACTTCCACCTTCTGTAATTGTCTATTTCCCTTCCAGAACGTCATGGCAGTAAAACATGTAAGACGATTTGTAACAGGGATAATATTTCTTCTACTGTCCCTTTTCTTCATGTTTATCTATCTAGAAGGAAGGTGGAAAACGCCAGGATCGTTATCGCAAAGGTATGTACAATATTGTTGTAGTTCAGACTAAATCTAGACACAGTCTTAGAAATGCATGCAATTAGAAACCAAGGTGAGGTGAGGTGATGTGGGGTTTGACGCCGCTTTCAAGAGTATTTCACTTATATCGCGGCTGCTAGTATTATGGCAGGGAGAAAGCCCGCAACGTCATGTGGCTATGCATTGCGGTGAAACCTGCGAGCATTAACTAGCGAACCATGGGTGGTACTACGCTGAAATTCAGTGTAACATTGCACCCAAACCTTCCTGCGTGTAGAACAGTTCTCTACTGCTGACAAAGTTGCCGTGCCGGTATTCGAACCCCGGACCTCTTGATCCGAAACCGAACGCGCTACCCACTGCGCTATCCCGCCCAAATTAGAAACCAAATGGGCTGATGGAATGGATCGTAGTCCAACCGTCCGACTGTCTTCTGTCGTCCGATTGTAAACATTTCACGTTTTTACTTCACTGTACCCCTTAATCTGAAAGTTTGTGGGGAGGTACATTACATCTAGGGGACCAAAGTTTGTGGGGAGGTACATTACATCTAGGGGACCAAAGTTTGTGGGGAGGTACATTACATCTAGGGGACCACAGTTTGTGGGGAGGTACATTACATCTAGGGGACCACAGTTTGTGGGGAGGTACATTACACCTAGGGGGACCAAATTTTATGGGGAGGTACATTACATCTAGGGGACCACCGTTTGTGGGGAAGTACAATACATCTAGGGGACCAAAGTTTGTGGGGAGGGTACATTACATCTAGGGGACCAAAGTTTGTGGGGAGGTACATTACATCTAGGGGACAAAAGTTTGTGGGGAGGTACATTACATCTAGGGGACCACAGTTTGTGGGGAGGTACATTACATCTAGGGGACCAAAGTTTGTGGGGAGGTACATTACATCTAGGGGACACAAGTTTGTGGGGAGGTACATTACATCTAGGGGATCAAAGTTTGTGGGGAGGTACATTACATCTAGGGGACCACAGTTTGTGGGGAGGAACATTACATCTAGGGGACCACAGTTTGTGGGGAGGTACATTACATCTAGGGGACCAAAGTTTGTGGGGAGGTACATTACATCTAGGGGACCAAAGTTTGTGGGGAGGTACATTACATCTAGGGGATCAAAGTTTGTGGGGAGGTACATTACATCTAGGGGATCAAAGTTTGTGGGGAGGTACATTACATCTAGGGGACCACAGTTTGTGGGGAGATACATTACATCTAGGGGACCACAGTTTGTGGGGAGGTACATTACATCTAGGGGATCAAAGTTTGTGGGGAGGTACAATACATCTAGGGGACCACAGTTTGTGGGGAGGTACATTACATCTAGGGGATCAAAGTTTGTGGGGAGGTACATTACATCTAGGGGACCACAGTTTGTGGGGAGGTACATTACATCTAGGGGACCAAAGTTTGTGGGGATGTACATTACATCTAGGGGACCACAGTTTGTGGGGAGGTACATTACATCTAGCGGACCACAGTTTGTGGGGAGGTACATTACATCTAGGGGACCACAGTTTGTGGGGAGGTACATTACATCTAGGGGACCACAGTTTGTGGGGAGGTACATTACATCTAGGGGACCACAGTTTGTGGGGAGGTACATTACATCTAGGGGACCACAGTTTGCGAGGAGGTACATTACATCTAGGGGACCACAGTTTGTGGGGAGGTACATTACATCTAGGGGACCACAGTTTGTGGGGAGGTACATTACATCTAGGGGACCACAGTTTGTGGGGAGGTACATTACATCTAGGGGACCACAGTTTGTGGGGAGGTACATTACATCTAGGGGACCACAGTTTGCGAGGAGGTACATTACATCTAGGGGACCACAGTTTGTGGGGAGGTACATTACATCTAGGGGACCAAAGTTTGTGGGGAGGTACATTACATCAAGGGGACCACAGTTTGTGGGGAGGTACATTACACCTAGGGGACCACAGTTTGTGGGGAGGTGCATTACATCTAGGGGACCACAGTTTGTGGGGAGGTACATTACATCTAGTAGGGGACCACAGTTTGTGGGGAGGTACATTACATCTAGGGGACCACTGTTTGTGGGGAGGTAGATTACATCTAGAGGACCACAGTTTGTGGGGAGGTACATTACATCAATTTGACCAATGTTTGTGGGGAGGTAGATTACATCAAGGGGACCACAGTTTGTGGGGAGGTACATTACATCTAGGGGACCACTGTTTGTGGGGAGGTACATTACATCTAGGGGACCACAGTTTGTGGGGAGGTACATTACATCAATTTGACCAATGTTAGTGGGGAGGTAGATTACATCAAGGGGACCACAGTTTGTGGGGAGGTACATTACATCTAGGGGACCACAGTTTGTGGGGAGGTACATTACATCTAGGGGACCACTGTTTGTGGGGAGGTACATTACATCTAGGGGACCACAGTTTGTGGGGAGGTACATTACATCAATTTGACCAATGTTTGTGGGGAGGTAGATTACATCAAGGGGACCACAGTTTGTGGGGAGGTACATTACACCTAGGGGACCACAGTTTGTGGGGAGGTACATTACATCTAGGGGACCACTGTTTGTGGGGAGGTACATTACATCTAGGGGACCACAGTTTGTGGGGAGGTACATTACATCTAGGGGACCACTGTTTGTGGGGAGGTACATTACATCTAGGGGACCAAAGTTTGTGGGGAGGTACATTACATCTAGGGGACAAAAGTTTGTGGGGAGGTACATTACATCTAGGGGACAAAAGTTTGTGGGGAGGTACATTACATCTAGGGGACAAAAGTTTGTGGGGAGGTACATTACATCTAGGGGACCACAGTTTGTGGGGAGGTACATTACACCTAGGGGACCACAGTTTGTGGGGAGGTACATTACATCTAGGGGACCACTGTTTGTGGGGAGGTACATTACATCTAGGGGACCACAGTTTGTGGGGAGGTACATTACATCAATTTGACCAATGTTTGTTGGGAGGTAGATTACATCAAGGGGACCACAGTTTGTGGGGAGGTACATTACACCTAGGGGACCACAGTTTGTGGGGAGGTACATTACATCTAGGGGACCACAGTTTGTGGCGAGGTACATTACATCTAGGGGACCAAAGTTTGTGGCGAGGTACATTACATCTAGGGGACCAAAGTTTTTAGGGGAGGTATGGATCCTCTTTTAAATATGGATATGGCAGTATGTCATTTCTAAAACTTTATGTGATTTCTAAACAGAAATCATCAATGCTACGGAGTTCAAACTTGTGGTATTACCATCTTTGTTGGATGGAGACTAAGATAATATTATGTAAATTTCTTTGCAACACTTCCGAAAATATGGACATGTTTCTTAAAGTGATGCACCCATTTAATGATAAAATGACCAATAAGTGAGTGAGATGTAGAGAACGTAAGGCCAGCTCGGGTCGTATATGTGGGAAGGAGGAACATAAGCTGGGGGAATGGATAGAACATCTCTTGGGTGGTTAAAACATTTTGGGCATATTTGAGGTATGTCCTTGTTGGGTGTTTTATGCCATATAGTACTTTAAAGGACAATGACCGACAATGTATGTCCTGTGAGAGCAACTGGGTGTGTGGCATTGAGTAACAGGGTCACACTCATCAGGAATCACGCCTTAAAAGCCCGAAGAGCCTATTTGTTTAGCCTCCGCCTGTAGCATGAGCATCACCAACTTCCCAACACAAGGCATAACTCTTGCCAGTCTCCACTGATTGATTTAGCCTTGCAGTATTTCCCTCACTTTTCCATGCTAAGGTTGTTGAGCGCTGCACCTGAAATGCACAGTTGGTTCTGATTTCCTGGCACAGAAACCTTAAGGATACTGGCAATTGTGTCTTGCGTTACAGGGAAGTTGGAGCATCATGGGATTGACATCTGTTTAAATAACACCATTGTTTTGCTGATCCTTTTCGTCCTGTTGTTTCAGCTTTTCAACAGTACATCCCCTGCATCAGAACAGAACGATACGATACGATACTATACATTGTCCTGGACAGGAAAGCAACAAGCCGTGTGTGTTTTTGATTGATAAGAAAAACTCATATGTTCTTGGAGAGAGAATTCGTGTCGGTATCGTGTTGAGCTATGTGCATTCGAAGAATGAGCAGGAAGATAAATCAGATATTTTACTCGTTTTCGCAAGAAATAAAACCAAAGGTGCTGGATCAACCGCCAATGTCATCTATCAAGGTCATGGAAAGTATATCGCCATCCTCCAGGCATTATGGGTAGGGAGGTCAACTATTCATGTCATCATCCGGGCAACTGGAAGTGCGGTTGAGAAGATAAATCAAACTTTAAGCCATCGTTCCATAGGACGAGACTACTTTTGTTATTTTCAGTATTTAAACTTCGCCGAAACCACTCGTGCAGTCTTGGCCTTAAACCAAGGTACAATCGACAGAACCAAGTATTGTGATTTAACTGTAGAAAACTACGGATATCTTCTGTACTGCTTGAAACCCCAAACCAGGGAACTCCAGTGTACGGACTGGACTAAGATTACTACGAAAGGAGAAACCCCAAAACTAATGACTGAGATTCAAAGGTAAATGTTTTAACATTTCAGTAACTGCCTTGATTAAAACCATAACACTCTGTATGATGGTATTCGATAGCTGCATAGCAGTCAGACAAGTCTGTAGCTTTAACTCAGCTTATTATTATTATTTCAGTGTCGTTTTGTCATCCACCTGCGACCAACTACCATCATTTCCCTTTATCTCTTCATACCAGATCTGTCAATCGGGGGGTCTTCCGTAAACTTTTCACATTTTCAACTTCTCCTTTAGAACCGCCACACACACAAACGGATACATTTTTTACATTTATTTTGGTCATTATAATCGTATTGGTCGTGTAAAAAGCCTTCAATTTCATGTCGGTAGCACCAGGTTGTTCTTCCTGTGATAAGGTGCCCTCAAGAAAAGGGAAATTTGTAATACCAATGGCTACATAACACTTCTGAATCAATAAAAAGAGTTTTAAAACGAATGTGCATGAATCGGTTAAGTCATGGATTCCATTTCCCTTCGAGCGGCCATTTTAATGTGTTCACATCAAAATGATTGCTCAAAGACCTAATCTGACTGATATTGCCATACCTAAACAGTCAGGGTATAGTTTTAATTTTGACACGTGGTGAAATGGTCAACCATCTTGCCGTCTGAACTTTCAACATTGCTTACAAATCTAAGTCTCACACTGAAGAGTTGAACAAAAATGTGCTGTACAAGTCGCACCCTTTTCTTCCAAAACGGAAACCGTTTTCTATGGATACGGCTTATCGGGTGGTCTAAGGAGATGTTTTACCCTCGAACGTTACATTATATTGTATAATTTAAATAATAAATGGCAAATTTGAGAAAACATAATATTCAAAACCTGCTTCTGCGCCTTTAATACATAAATGAGAGACCTTTTATTTATAACTCGCTGGTGTGTCTGTGTATTGGTTATAGCTTTTGTCTTGTGTATTCGCTATGCAAGTGCAGAGCTCTATGCATGGATCTTGATGTAGGATATGTGGAATGGGGTGTGTATTGGGGTGGCCGGAAGATTTAGTGTGTTGGCTGGGGGTCAGATGAGCAGCTGCCATGGCCAGTCAGTTTCACCCAATGAGATACTGAGGGGGTTGTAGACATTTTAATGTCCCCCAGACAGGGAAAGGGCGGTATAGTAGGGAGGGGATTATTGAATGGGGGTGGGGAGGGCAGACAACATATCTTTTGCTATGTTACTATTTTACCAGTCATTTTAATAACAGTTTTGAAAATGTATTACTTGAGAATAAATATCGGACAGAGATGCAGGTAATACATATTAGATAATAATACATCCTACAAATGCCGATGAGCTATAGAACCAATGGCTCTAAATTTATTAACTAAAATCTTATGATGTGAAATGTTATATAAGTGTAGGGTATGTATGATTTAAGTGAAATAGAACTTGTATGATACATTGGGTCGTATTTTATGAATACAATATACATTTACGATGGTTATTGATTCTCTTGCAGTGGTGCGGTCATGATGCGTCTTAAAGTCAACCTTACAGTTGACATCACTTGTAAGTATATTCCGATAATACTTTAAAACTTTCAGTGAAGATTAGCATAGGGTTAGGTTTTAGAAAGAGTCGTAGTAGAGTCGGTTTAAAATAAACAAACGGCTAATAGTAAGTAGATAAACATATTGTTGTTGAATCAGAGATATATCAGAATTCAAGTTATTTTAAAACTGAAGTTAGAACTATCATAATTCTCTTATTTACCGCTGATTAAATAAGCGAGCATAGTTATCTTCATTATATTACGAGTATGATTTATTTTAGGAGCTTATGGCATGGCATCCGTCCTCACATCAGTCTGTAAAATTTTCGCTTTTACGACTTCTTCTCAAGAACCGTTGGCTCTAGGGAGCTGAAATTTTGGGTACAGATTTCTTCCTGTGACTGTCCCATCAGTATTTGTATCCGCTGCCCTACTACAATACCCTGATTCCACGAGCCCTATAACTGTCGTTTTGCTGTAGGCGTACCAGCCAATGCGGGCGATGAGCGGTCCTCAATGTTCTAATCACAAATTTCGTAAGCTGAAAGTTATAGGGCTCAGGGAATCAGGGTAGACCTATTGTAGTAGGGCAGCGGATATACTACACTGACGGAGCGGGATGTTTCATCGCATACAACAACCTTTCACCTAACGTTTGCAATATTTTAATAATTTCTGATGTTGCATAAACCACAACATTTGCAACATAAATATTCACTTTTTTCATATAGTTGTGTTCTCTTTCAGCTGGAAATGCAGAAAAGTTTTGGATGCCTTCAGTTTTGTGTGAGAGAAAACATTTCAAAGAAACATGGAGTATACATTCGCCAATAGGCTACTTCTATAACAACACGTGGCAGTCAACTCATTGTCGAGGTGTCACTTCAGGGAACAGTAAACAATTCAAGAAATGCCTCAGAAATAGAACCATTCGTCTCTTGGGAGCCTCCACGGTCCGCCAGTTGTTTGAAACTTTAACCGAAACGCTTCAGGCAAATATCCTGACCGAAAATCCTAAAAGTAACTACGCAGATCACCGACCTATGCGTGCAGTTTCAACAGAGCTAAACACCACGGTGTACTGGGGACTTCATGGTATCCCAATATCTTATGAGTCTATGTACAGAGGGGTGACCCGTCCTATACATGTACATCTAGACCTGGTTCCAGCCAACTCAAGTGATATTATTCTCTTTGGCATATTTGCACACTTTGTTCAGTATAATCAAAAAATCTTCAAAGAGCACATGCAAAGAATAGCAAAATCTGTGACGTCTTTGCTAAAGCGAGCGCCAAATGTGAAAATTGCAATCAAGGGGCCCCATTCTATACTGGATACAAAAACATCTTTCTATAATTTGTGTGGGATTGTCGGTTACCTCTTCAGGAGAATTATATTTGAGGAGTTCTATCATCTTCGCGATCAAGTGATTTTTCTTGACGATATGGACTTGACTATTGCAATGGAGAACTCCGACCTCCATCCTGACAGTGTGGTTGTCAAAGCCTTCGTGGACCATTTTCTTCTTTATGCTTGTACTAGTTGAGATATTCACAAAGACATTATAATGATATTGGTATATTAAGAAATATTAACTGTCCGACCTACAGAGTCTGAACCACTCTACATATTCTGCACCATCTCATTGTCCTACATAGTCTCATGTACTTGCTGGAACATCATTTGTGTTGGGTTTTTTTGCCATCCGCACAGAATCACGAACTTCAGCTGTTGCAGTTGTGACTCATTATCAGTTTTTGTGCAGTTTCCATCGCCGCTGCTGCCGCCGCCTTTTGTATTGGCTACAACTTTTTTCCTAGAATGTTTTAAGGAGAGATGGGACGATGAAACGAAATATTGATTTCTTCGTCCCATCTCTCCTTAAGAAGTCATATAAATGACTTATACCCTTCGAGAATGTTTTTGACATGTGCTATCCGGCTCTTGTTTGATATATATCAACTCCTGAGAAAGACCAAGATTTGAAAATGTGTTCGTAATGTCAAGGTCACGACTTAAGCATGCATTTGTGAATATACCTTATTTCATCTAAACTGACTTGCAAAAGAAACGCAACCAAAACATTTTTGGTCCCAAATCAATTAAACTCATATTATAATAGTATGTATCGAAAATACATACAATTGGAAGGGTATTTCAGTAAATATAACCATTAATTGACGTGACGTAAAGGGTCAATTGTCCAGTTTTCGATCATCAGGATTTTTAGAACATTGAATAGAATAACGATATTTTAAGCTTAATTGTGTAAGAAGGCTAATAGACACATGAGGAAAAGGCCAAATCTCTATTGTTAAAGGCCGAGGTTGGAATTGCAATGAGTTGTTCAATGGGTGAAAAGTCAGCAGATCAGTCTTTCTACGGAGTGGATAACTTTGGTTTTCCACTCCGTGGCTTGTACGCAATGCTGTCAGTTCGTCTGTAAAATTTAGCGAGTCTGGCTATTGTACACTTGATGCAATCCATGATTAGGCAACTTGGTTAAGCGTCGCTCCAACCTGCAGGGTGCAAATTGTTCTCTCTTTTTCTGTAGCACTTTAAAAAGCCATGTTCGTCGCTTGCAATCGTATAGTTTAATGCAAAACCTCCATTCTGTTGATGTTTTGTACCCGAATTTCATTTGGTTAACTTTGTATACAATCTGAAAGTGTTGACCAATAAGTTCATTTTTCTCGAAAATTACTACGAAAACTTGCATTTGCGTACAGTGAATGTACAGGTTACATTTAGAAGACATGTTTAAAGTAATTTCAATCGGTAGGCTTCGTTCCTCGAAAATAATAACCTTTTGTATTCTGGTGGCGTTTCTTTTGCAAGTCAGTTTATGAACACTTTGAACGATCATTTCATGATTTTATGAAAAGTGATCATTGATTGTGTGACCTTGAAGGTCAAAGGTCAAGGTTACGATATATGGGTTAAGGCCATGTTAACCTTTGATCAAATTTTGAAATCAGAAATAGATTTTAAGAACACACTTGTGTAAAGTGACCCCGATGATGATTCAACTTATTAGTAAGTACTCCAATGATGAACAAATATTTGTTTGTTTGGGTGTTTTATTGTGACTGTGGAGAAGGTGGAACAGGGAAAGACGAGACCCCAACTTTTCCTATGGGGCCATCGGCAGTTATGATATTATGTTTACATTACACTCTGTTTCACCAAAACATGAATTATCGTCTTGAAAATATGCCTTGCTCAAACCATCTGCAATTTTTGCCGGATACTTGAAAATCATATTTCTGTAATGGCAGTATTATTCTCTTCAACCTCTAAGGAGCTCTACACACTGGTTATGAAATATGATTTCGAAGGCTTTGTGATCTGTTTCTACCGTAAGTGTATCCCCATAGATTTACTGATTAAACTTCCCACAGACGTAGGATTCCGAAAATATATTTCTCAATCTGCGCTTTTTTCTTTCAAGTACTTGATCCTTCATATTGTAGCCAGTGATCTTGATGCAAATGCTACAGGCTGATCATCTTGCATCAACACTACTCCCAGCCCTTCGAAACATCTGCATCTGCTGATAATGTTACTGGCTTCGTAACATCGAAGTATTGTAGTATATGAGACAACACTTGCTTCAATTCTTGAATCAAGTTTTGCTACTTTAAATTTCTTCCCAGTGCCATACAATATCCTTGGACAATAACTATCGCATAGCTGCAGTTCCAATGGTGATTGAGTATGAATTTTCCAAGATACCACATCATACCAAGATTTTTTGGCACAGGCATTCCGGAGATAGCTTTCACCTTATCTGGATCTGGCCCCACTGTGAACAACAAGTGTTAGTGACTCTCAGCTTCTATACAAGCGGCAGTTTCTTGAAAGTTGTTGGTGACACCTTAGGTTTGGATTAGATCACATGATGTGAATTGAATTGAGATTGTCTTCTTTGGGCTTGGTGGATTTCCTAAAGTAATATGATGTGTAGATGGTATACAACCTCGGATACAATCCCATTCTAGGGATGAACCTGTATCTGTCAACAGGAAGGGAAACCACAGCATCAACGTACAGGCCGTGTACGATCACGAAGGTAAACATGTCTTTTTTGAGCCATCGAGAGTGGCTTTCCCTGGTGACCAAAAATCTTAGATGTAGATGGCTTTGGTAAATTATTCCCATTCATTCCACTCAATCAAGTGAATAATAAGTGGAAAGTTATAAGAAATCATGAATATGAAGCGCCCATAAAATGCTTATCAAATTTGACAGATATGTGACCTTTACACTTCAATTTTTACATTTTCATAACTATTGACACTCATTCTTGATTTTGGACAACAAAACAGGAAATAAATATATTCGAAAGCAACATATGCAATTATCATTGGTATGTTATATAATTCTGTAATTACATTTTCGAAACACTGTTTTTTAAAATTTATTTTATATTTATTTGTTTTTATTTTAGATTGTATGTGCGCTTCGTGTACATGTTATAACGATATTTGAACTCTCTTCTGCAGGGAGATAATTAGGCTAGCAGACCACATGGTCGTGTGGAGTAATTTCCTGGGGAACAATTCCCCTTTTTGCTCACAAACTAGCCAAAAACTTGTCAACCATATAGTAAGTATCATCACTCCTAGAAGGGTTTAAACCATGTATAATTGTAATATGTAATAATTCTATCAAAATATGTTATTATTCACTTAGCGTTGCCCATGACCTAGTATTGGCAATCATATTCAGTTATAGAGTGGTTTCTGTAAACATGTTTGTAGGCTGTTTAAGTATTCAAATATGTAAACAAAAAACGTTATTGTCATAAATATGTTATTACAAATGTGGTGATCAAATGTAAACATTTTATATTCCCAAATATACTTATTGAAGCACCAATAAAATGGCTATACATTGTCCATGTCACAGAAGTATCCTAAATTGATATTACCATGTATTTGTGCCTTTATTTTATTTTGCAGTATTTTACCCTCGGTCAGAAGTTATGCTGATGAAAAGAATAAATCATTCACTAGCGGATATATGATTCAGTTAAATCATTTTAATCATTTTCTCTTATAATCTAGGACATATACCATGTACGTATATGTAAGTTATAGGGGCTACTCAGCATTTGCCATTTAGTATATGATAACTTTTATTTGAATATATGACATGTCATTTAAAACATATAGGTAACTATTTCGTAATTATTGCACTCTCAACAAAATCACAAAAGGTTCAATCTGAATTAAATGAAATGCAATTAAATATTTAATAATGGTGAATTTTCATTTTTATTTTTCTTGTACCACGCTTTGATAATTGCATGCGGATGCCAATTCTATGTAATCACGTTTAGGTAAATCTGAAATGGGAGCGAAGATATGACTTAGATTAAACTATGTAACGTTATTTTTAATCCTATTATTTTATTAACAAAATATATAAGATAAATCTTTAAAAACATGTTATAACGTTGACAACACTTTATACTATACAATTAAATATATATATGTAATATTGCAGGAAGATTCACAGATATCTGTGCCAACTGGACCGGGTCAGCTCACAACAGCCACATCTTCAGAACATCATCTGTCTGCGCACTCATGGAGAGAACACACACGTCAATCGCTGTTTGGTTCATGTTGGGAGATAATGGCTATCCCTGCAGACCTGTCCGGTTGACCCCCTACCTCAATCCACAAGGACGACAGCAACAGCTGTACCACGTCTCTCTCTCTGCTACAAGGGGCACTATTGAGAGGACGTTTGGTCGGTGGAACAGGCTGTTTCATGTTCTCCACTCAGAGGTAGATAAATAATATAATATTATTAATATAATATTTGATATGATAAATCTTTCTCTCAGTTTCACTTGTTACGTTTGAAATATAAAATCTTCTTTAATAATAAGTACATAATAACTCAGGAAGAAACGCTTATTGATAAGATTGAGCTGTAATTGTGTTAAGAATAAATAAGTTAAAGGATGTAACGTCGTACTGCTATTTGTACATAAATTTTAATAGTTTCTGCGATTTGTGAAGCAAAACACTTCAGTATAAAATGTTTGTCAGTTTATTTATTTGTAAATATGTTTGAAAAGGTGAGGATGTTGTTGCTGTGCTGTTTTGCACAACTTTGCAATCACCATGGGTGACCCTCAGGATAGAGAGACAGTGGGGACGACCAGCCACCAAATGATGCTTATGCGTGACATGACGGCATGACAATACCGGATCATGTGGCTTTTACATTCTTTGGACATATATTATAATGTACAAATGTACATCAACATTGTATAATTTTAAAGATAAGCTATGAATCGTTCCATATATAATTTAAAAAAATGATTTTGTATGTCATACACATTTAATACACTACATGTTCAGTGAACACAACAATATCAATGGTGGAATAAATATTTATTCTATTGGC
This sequence comes from Gibbula magus, assembly GCA_936450465.1. NCBI lineage: Eukaryota > Metazoa > Mollusca > Gastropoda > Trochida > Trochidae > Gibbula > Gibbula magus. The sequence continues at coordinate 56,051,122 of OW388292.1, read as the reverse complement.
TTCAACTGTTGTTCTTGACTACAGTACTATGTACATTTTTATTACTGCATCAACGACATGGGGATATGACACTTGTTTGATTTGGAGAATAAGGTTTTTCTTCTGAGGCTCCATAAACGAGTGTTAAGAAATATTCACTCAATACGGATACTTTTGTTATTCGATTGCCAAATTGCTTGCATTGAAAAATACCCTTTATTGTGAAAATCCGTTCAGTTACTTTTCATGTCCTATCCAATAGGTTTGATATGCACCACTGTGAATATATGTCAACTCGACCGATGAATATAGTTATTCACATACTTATTTACATACACCCGTGTCTAACACTCTAACAATGGAATGAATCACCGTAGAACTCTGTTACTGTGAAAAGCTTCTTGGGATCTTTACAAGCTGATTTGAGAAGCGACATTGTGCAACTAGGTACGACGCCCTTTCAACTGACGCAATGTCCTTTCTATGATACATGTGTTAAACTTATATATGGCTTCCCTGTCGTCGTTGAAGATTCTCTTACGCAAAGAAAAAAACTATTTTAAACATTCGACACATTCGATATTTCTTCTGATCGACATCAAAGACTCTAACAATAATTTTAATTCATAAATGAGCTTCTATTCATAGTGTTTCGAATAAAAAGAGTGTGATCTTTTCTCATCTAAAACTACTGAGTTCTATACCTATTCTGTACCTATATTATTGTATGGATGTGAGGTATGGGGATATGAAAATATGTCTATAATTGAAAGAACCCATTTGAAATTTCTGAAATTAGCGGCAGGTTTAAAATCTTCTACCCCGTCATATATGCTCTATGGAGAGCTCGGTAGGACTCCTTTGTCAATTCAAATAGCAAAAAGAATGATCTCATACTGGCATAAATTAGCGGGCAATAACGAAAAGGTAAAGTTATCTCAAGTTCTCTATTCATTCATATCCTTAAATTTTGCTAATAATATTGGTACTAATCCATGGATAGTATATGTTAAACATATAATAGACACGTGTGGGTTGTCATATAAATTTAAAAATCCAACAGCATGTAATACCTCTTGGTTACTCCTGCGAATCGAATCAATTCTAAAAGATCAATTTTATCAATTTTGGCGTACTGATGTAACATCTAGCTCAAAGGGACAGTACTACCAACTTCTAAAAGAATTACCAAGTTTTGAAAAATATCTATTTCTTTCTCAAACCATTTCAACCCCAATACTTCGATTTAGAACCGCTAACCATAGACTACCCATATAAATTGGACGCTGGCAAAATCATGATAGAATATGCAAGCTCTGTAACTCCCCTTCAATCGGTGACGAGGACCATTATTTACTTAAATGTCCTAAACTGAATAATGAAAGATCATTACTAATTGATAGCTGTTTTTACACTTGGCCGAACCTGATTAAATTTAAAAAACTAATGGCAAATAACGATATTAGGGTACTAGAGAAACTTGCAAAATGTATAAACATTATCTTTAAGAACTGCTAAAAGAAATTTGGATGAATGTATATTTTATGTAAATATTGTATGTACATAATAGAGAATATGTATTTACATGGATCTGTATGTGTATATTTGTCTCTCTCTGCTGTCTTGATTAATTTATGTATATATGTTTGTATAATTGTATTGCTCTTGTACCACCGTTGGTGGCAATTGAGCTTAATAAATGAATGAATGAATGAATAGAGTACAAAAGCTTAATATACATAATTGTAATCTCATATTGCAAGCAAACACAATTCCTGCTGAGATGTTTACAGTCTTTACTGTGGTTACAACATGTATCTAGTCTGGTGTTAAAAGTACAGGTAAATGAAGCACAGGTGATAGATTTAAGAAACATCGGTCAATTGAATATCCTTATCAAGAAAAGGTGAACAGTATAGTGGATTTAAAATGGTTAATGATACCGTTAACTTGAAAAAAGCTTAACTGTACAACTTAAGTCCAAAGACTGGAACCATTAGGGCATTTATTTGGTCTGATCTAGAATTATAAAATGTTTTAGTTCAATCTCAATCGTGTTAAAGTGTAATGAACAGGTGTATCAAAGGCATTACTATCATACTAACATTGATGTTTATATTGGACACTTGTCAACCCACTAGTTCTTGTTCAGTGCGTAATAAACATGATCAAGCAAAGTTTTCATACATGCATTCCGAGGATCACCCTAAGCACAAACTTTACCAGGTACCCATTGGTACTGCTTGGTGAACAGAGGTACACTTAGAATAAGGTCATTTGCAAAGTTTGACACCATCAGTCTCTCAACCCATGTCTCTCTTTTGGACAAGGAACCTCCCTTAAAACTCTGTTTATGTAGAAACAAATCAATTGATCAAGATGTTCATTGGAGATTACATTAAATTTGGTAGACATGGTATTCGAGGCAAGCTTCATCTGCAGACAAAGGCTGGGACACTAATACCAGGATGTCTACCGGATTCTGAGTTCCTGCAGGAAGCCGGTCTGACTTCAGTTTCAAATTAACAAAATCATGAAGTTACTTTTCGATAATAGTATTATACAATGGTACTGTCCTTTCCTTGACAAATTTATTTCATTCTCAAGTTATAATAAACGCGCTTCCTTACAAAATACACATACACTTGAGAACTAGAATCGTATGTAAGGTATATATAATATCTTGGATTTATTTAACAGCAATATCATAACGTATAATTGACTATTTTATTTTCTGGTAGGTCACAAGATCTTTTTTCTTAATCAGTTAAAACATTATAACATATTCACAAAATACAGTAGTATATATGCATAATGGATTTTAGCATGTTTTTTCAACGATAAAGTGAACAAATAAAAATTGTTTAATAGTTTGTATTTACATTTTATAATCTACCATGACATTGTGGGATACTCGATTCTGATTGGTTCTCCAGAAAAATCAAATGCTGCACGTTCGGATTCAATTTTAAATTACTTCGCTATCGATCCAGTATAACATGTGTCTGATTTCAAACAAATTGGAACAACAGTCAAAATATGATGACCCTCCGGTTATCAACGCGATGGGATCGATTAATTTCACCTAGCTAGGAATTTAATACGTCAAACACTAATGATAATAATCCACCCACTGATGTTTTCATCAGACGTTATCAACGCTACCTACTTTTGTCTAACCCAAGCTGACATACTTGTCGCTAGAAGGCCACCTGAACAACCTTAACCAGGTACCCATTTAGACTGATGGTAGAATAGAGGCACATGTGGAATAAGGTCACTTACCAAATGTATCCCTATAAGTCACTCAAATAAGAAAAAAAACACCCTTCATTTTGAACATGTCAGTTTTAACTTTAACTATTTTGTTAATGAGAATAAAAATAATATAACAATAAGAATAAGAATTTGAATAACGAGATATGATATAAGCATTGACTGCGTTTTTGTAGTAGATCTTCACATTACACACTATTCTGTTGATTATTAAATGTTTTTCAACTCTTATAAGTGTGTTAACATATTGTCGTCGTTCTACTATCAATTGAATGTTCGACTATATATGCATGAGCTTAACAGATCAACACCGTTATTGATAATATATCTCCACAATCGTGAATTACAAAATGTTGGTGTTATTTATAGTATATCTTTTTGAATGTCGTTATATTGTAACTATGTTATGCAATCACGTATAGCTGAAAGCCAACATTTCACCAACCCTCAAAAGTTTGTCATGCACAAGGAAACCATTATGCTGGATTCTAAAGCATACATAGACTATTCACCCAACGTTACACAGCATTTATCAGGGACAGTGTTCGTCTCAACTAACTCTTTATTCAAAAGGCTTCTCATTGAGTAGATATATTCAGCAGAAATGAGCATGATATCGATTTAATCAGGTATGTGACAAGGTCAACGTGTCTCCCTCCAGTTAACTTGTTGCAGTCCCTTTAATTTGTTCGCTTTTGAAGATAATTAATGTGGGCTTATATGTGTACTTGCTTATCGACTTAGTTAGAAACTATGACGAACATTGTGTGTACAATATAGAGGTACAGACGTTTTAAATCCATTATAATTGTCTAATAGTCACACTTTTGATGGACAATAAGTAATATTTCAAAAACAGAATCATTGTTTAAAAGACAAAAGCTGTGATCGGCGGCTTTACTACTAGTTTCAGTAACTGCATATATGGAAACTGACAACATGTAGAATACAAACATAACACCAAGTTTTTCTACAACCGGTTTCATTTAATCGTCATACTATATGGGTGTAGATACACGTGAATACTAGACAGCTGTAAACCGGTTTACGTGTGCATATATGTTTGAATAAGACATAGAAATAAACCACTTCCTATTTTACAAGTATGCCATATACTAGTATTGATGTTTAATAGGAAGATCTACAAATCGGATTATTACATGAGAACTGAGTGACAAGGGTAACTGTAAGACGAAAATAAAGTCGAGAAGATATATTTGCACGTGTGTTGTCAGCTTTGATTATACATTTGACATGCTCGCAGCCTTGAACGCCCTTGTTATTGTGTTCTACATCAAAACTTACGTCGAATGAAATGAAAGTCCGTCTTATTACATCAGAATCAGTGGTCAATCGAGAGGTTGGCGTCTTTGAAAACAAATTACATCGGAATGTCGTGATGTGTAATTTATTGATGACTGTCGTATTGAAGGTGAATGATTTTCTCAGCAATTTGCATCATTTATATGTGTTGAAACAAAATCTCATATTTAAAAATATACCCAATATCAAGATGTGTTTGTCTGCTGTAGAGAACTGTGCAACATACATAACGTTTCGGGTGCAATGCTTCACTGTATAGCAGCGCAGAACCCAAGGTTCTTTAGTTTCAGGCTATACTCGCAGGTTTCACGGCCATGCATAGTTGCAATGATAATGCGGGCTTTCTCCAAGCAATTATACACACGGCAAGAGATAAAGTGAAACACTCTTGGACGCGACCTTTACTTGAATTCATCTGACCTCAGTGTCATTTTAAAACGGCTTAAAATCCACATACTAGAAATAGAGAAAACACTTTCAAAACACTTTCCGAATATATCACATCTTAAATTAAGAAATTTTAAGTTCTCTGAATAATGTTATGCTGTTAAAATCTCCAGTGAAATAATGGGAATCTGATCATTGGGTATCACCATCACTCATTAGGAAAACAAGGTATCACAATCAAGGGGCGACAACTTCCTGACAGCTTATGTCCTAAAAGAAAAAGAACATTTTACCATGGCCCTCCGACGCTCCGTACTTTCCAGTCGGCATTTTAACGTTTCCCTCACTTCAATGCAGTTGCTTTGAATATAATATTCAACATGACTTGACAAACTTTCTTTTACACCGCACAGAACAATATGATCTACCTTGTGTGTACGTGTTGAAGACAAGTTTTTAAATTGAATTTGCAATACAGTATGCACTCATTTATTCAAAGGTTTAATGCATCAACAAAGTCCCTGTTAAAACATATCGTATTTCCATATGGTTGTCATTCATTGCAAACATAATAGAACAAAAGTGTACAAGACGATAGAAATGATCCAATCTCAGCTGAATGAATTCAATGCTTTGGTATTGCTAGATAATACACCTACCTAACCTCCTGGTTGCTACAGGTCCGACGTCCCTGTATTCTACTTCCTGTTTGATGTGAAGTTACAACATGGAGACGTTATGGGCTGTAATAATAAACCTCGTCCTTTTGTATACAGTTACAGTAACAGGTGAGTTATTTTAACTTTGTACAAGATAACTACATGTCGTTAGGTAATGTTGAAAATAGGACAAGACATACCGTTGTTCCCATACCATGACGAAACACGTTCAATCAAGTGATGATGTCCTTACTACTTTAGTAGCTGTATAACACCTGGCAAGGCTGCTTATTCTGAAATTATGGATATTGGCGTTAAAAAGTCATTGTATGAAAACGTATATTCATGATACATATACATTTTGACCCGAAAACATTTGCTTTATATGGACAAAGAAAACATATAAAATATCCATGTATGCATATGTTTGTGTGTATATTCATATTTGAGGAAATATATTGCATCGGATAAATATGATAAGTCACTGATCACTTTTCATTATGAGTCAGTTCTCAATATCTGCCCTTACAAGCTCGGGGTCAGTTGAATGGGAATATAACTGGTTGAGAGTTGGTATTTATAGTGAGTGAGTGAGTTATTGTTTAACGCCGCTTCGGCAGTATTGCAGCCATTAGCGGCGAGTGGTATTTATATATCACGTTCATATTTAAGGAAAATATATTGCATCAATATGTGCATCTGATAAATATGATAAGTCACCGATCACTTTCCATTATTAGTTCATCAATGTCAGTTCTCAATATTTCCGCTTAAAAGCTCGAGTTCAGGTGAATAAGAATAACACTTTTTGAGATTTGGTATTGATATAACTTTGTGACTATACCTTTACATATCAATATGAAAAACAGAAAATTTAGGTTTAAATTCCTTTCACTCATAGATCTTAAATTTCAAAGCAATCGATTTACGTTCCCTGTTCACATGGGTGTCCCAGTGAAATGTTTTGTGTTCACCTTATTCTAGCGTCTGAAGTAAACTTAGCCCTGGGAAAACCTGTGTCAATGAGCTCCAGCAAGACACGAGGTTACAGTGCTAGTACAGCTGTGGACGGGAACACTGACGCTGGAGGATTCACTCCACAACAAATCATAGACACAGGTACTGGGTATGACTTGGCCTGGTGGAAGGTGGATCTACAGAGAGAAGTACAGGACGCTACAGTGAGGATCTACTTCAGGACAGACTGTGAGTTGGATAATTCTATGAATAGCGTAATATCAACATCATTTAATGTATCTGAACGATTTGATCACTAAGGTCTATCAATATTCCTCTAGTCACATATGTTATCCAAATCCTAAAACAACAATCTACATGTGATTCGAACCTTGAAGTCCGTCACTTTGACGTCAGTAAACCTGTGCTCTGTCCCAGATCCTGCATAGACTCTCAGTAGATGTGAATACTGATTGATGTAATGTAAACTGTTTTACTGTCAGGGTAACCGGTGATGAAGGACACTAAATGAAGCAGATGTATGTTAGACCATCAAACTTAACCCAAATAAAATATGACATTTGGTAAATATTGATATAATTTGGGAAATTTTAAATTTTGGTTTTTGTGCTCAAAGATTACAATTAGTGCTGGATAAAATCAACATACAAAACTCTATCCGACACTCCAACCAAAATATACCGTAAACCCTAGTATATTCGACCTGCCAAAGAACGATTTGACACTTCGACTATTCTAAGCAGGAAATTATCTGTTTCAAATATTGCAGGATTTGTGTCGTTAAACATAGGGACATAAAGAAGCCAATGTCGGCAATCTTGTTTTTGCGCATAACAAAGGGAAACGAAACAAACCGCTTATATTCACTAATGTTACAACGTTTTAATTATAAAGCAAATCTTTTGATAGATTATTCACAAGGTAACAAAGAAACATGTAATGAGATTGGTCAAGAGTGTCTTGTAAAGGCGTAACAAAGCTTTCAATGCTACTAGCGCCCATAAATGGCTTAACGTCTCACTGTAATTTTAATTGGTTGATGAGCTGATGAGCCAATAATGTTCATTTCGGAGAGTTTGTTCTTAACAGCATACGCAGAAGGAGTGTCATTGGAATCTTCCTTTTATCTGCATTGTCCAAATTGTTCTTAAAGAGGCTCAACTTGGTTGAAGCTGTGCGTGGAAATGAATTCAGTACCAGCTCAAACGATAAAGTTGACATATTCATTGTTGTGTTCACTGTTATTTTAAGTCACTGTGCCTACCATGTCGTGTCGTAATACTCTCCTCCCAAAATTATTTTGTATTTGAAACACCACCATACTCTCATTAATGTCATCAAGGCATTATTTAGTAGGAAATCCAACCGTAGGTCATTGATACTTCTATAATGTTCCCTGTTACTATTCCGTGATGTGTAGGCCTCATGTAAACTCCTTAATTGTGTTTAAGCAATCAAATAATCGATTCATTTTCCTAATAAATTCCTTAGAACTATCTCCTTCACCTGATCTCCATAATTGTTCTCAAGAGCATTCGCAGCCGTATTAATTGTCCTGTGAGATTAAACCCATGTGGTCTCTGGTCAGTTTATATGGCTTTGAAAACGGGGAGTTTGCAAAATGAAAAACTTCCTGTGCACCTCCATTGCATGTGATGACAAGTGGCTTCAGTTCAACATTTTCTGACTTCAACACCGCATCTCACATTATTGGATATACATAACCTGCTGTAATTTCTCTCGTGGCAAATATATAAAACGGTACCTCAAATCGGCGATAATTAATGCCTCGAACTATAATGACAAGCACAGTATTCGCAACATGCAACTTGCATCCCTCCTTTAGCTCCTCTAAACACATCAAGCCATTTCCTTTCTAGCCCAGGTCAACATAGCCTTCTAAGTGTTCGTCATATACTAGGTAGACAGACCCTTTAACTTCACAATGGCGATTTCCTTGAGCTAAAGTCAATGTCAAGCAAACCAAGTGCTGTAACCTCTTCCGAAGATGTTTGGTATATTCAAGTTGAAATAAAAGTGAATTGGGTTATGTATGAGAGTATACTTATGAACTTATGTGCAAATGACACTATAGGTAATTTTGAAGTTCAGAAAAAATAGCAACAGCACACAAAGATGCACTCAGAAGGTAGTTATTTTATTTGAGGAAAGCTGATAATGTCAGAGGCGTGTATGTCCACAAGCAGCATCGAAACACGCTCATGCACATCGTCGATGACGTTAAAGCGTTGGAAGACTTCATTTTGCAGTTGCTGAGTTTCATCCCTCAGTGCAACTAACTGTTGTCTTGCCTGCGGAGGGTGATGGCGACCACGAATTTGTCTTCTCAGTTGCTCCGGCATTTATAACTTGTGATCGTGAAGTAGGGTAGCAAAGGGTAGATAATTAACGTCTTTTTTGGTTAAGAACGTGTCTCTCAAATCGATATTGTTGAGTGAGGGTCACCACGCGGAAGGGTAAACGGCAACGTATTCTGCCTGCTCTGTAACGTCTGTGAACACTGCGTCGTCTGATGTGACACCCACATGCTGTTGCGGTTGTTAACGTTGACGTAATGTATTAAGTATATGTGCTTATCTTCACGTGCGTTTTTAACACGTGAACATCCACATCGTCTGGGGTCAATCACGGCAAAGTCTTGATATTTTTCAGTAGATATGATATGAGAGGACCTATCCATCGAATGTATATTAGATATTTGTACATACATTGTGTGCTAGTAGCAAGAAACCTCCTTTTCCATTTGTGACGTCACAATATCACCGTACGTCCGTTTTACATATTCGCGTTCTTTTTCGCTTCTCTCAAGTTGGGCCAACGTTATCAGAACGTTTGTTTCTCATAAACTAGTCAATTAAGTTAATAAAGTCCATGTGCAAGGTAAGGATACGAATCCAGATTTTCTTGCCATTTCATAACTTTCTGACTTTTACTCCTCAAGTACAAGGACCATTTAATTACCTTTTGATGGCACTTCATTGACCTCTTGGCATGCAGTTGAGAGTATATCATTTGTTGTTCCCGCAACAGCCAGTGCATTGTTGTGTCATCTCGATAACAACTTTTAATCTCCCTTGAATATATTTATGGTTTCTAGACATATCCCTTCTGTGCAAATGGCAGTTTGATTCATCTCTTTAAGAAGCTGAAGGTCATATTGGACTAAATTTCATTGATCTTTCATTACATCAATTTTATGAACGAGTTCAGCTTTTGTCATGCCTTTGTGCGTTTTTGGGTGTAAAGGTAGTTTGTTTGCTTTGCTTCGGGGAAGGCTCTGCCTACTTTAGGTTGAACACAGTGTTCCTCTGTAACAACAGCTAGGGTCACATATCGAGCCACGAGTGAGGAAACGGCAAGTATCTGTTCGTATGGTTTACAAACGGACATCCTTAGATCGTCAGATGTGAATGCACCAACAGCTTAACTATAATGGAAAATTATTATGACAAGACAAACCATGTAATCTGGATTTATTTACTCTAACTCAAAAACGTGCTGGCTTCTTTGTAACTTGTATTTCATCTTCAGCTGAATTATGTAAGTTGTTAATAATTGTTATGAATCATAAGTTTCTAAAATTCAATATAAAGCGATTTGATATCCATAGGCTTGCTTGCACCTTTAGTCTAGCATAAACAATTTTCAGGAAATTTGTTCAAGTTGAATTAATGTACAACTTTTCAATCTCAGCTTAAGATAGGGCCTACATAATGTAATTATTTCTTTTGACAACAGCTTTACTAATGTCATCTGATTTACCTACATGTATGTGTACCCTACGCGTGCCAATTATACAGACGTTGATGTTATCTATGGACTTGCATATTAATATAGTCCAAGATAAATAATTTTCAGAAATTAAGTACTTGGTCAATCAGCCAGTATGAAATTATACCCATCCAACTACAACAAGAACTCATCAAGGAATTCTGAAAAACATAGTTTGTAAGGGAATTGTATTACAGTGGAAAGTTCTCGGAGCATTATTTAATCCAAATAGATTAGACATGTATATACGTTTCTAAAACATAGCCAGTTGAATCACATCGGCGAGTGGTCATAACAATATGTTATTTATATCATTCATTAAGTGTCATCGTAGAGAAAAGAAACACATTCCATAGTTTCAAATGAAGAGGAATAATTTAAAACACGCTTTTCCGCAAGGGCATGATCCTCTCTAATTATATTTCACGTTGTCCGGCTTTGCAGACAAAAAGAGACGTAACGGAGTGAAGCTGTACACGTCCACAAGTTCATTCTCCGACTCGACTACGAGTCAAGATCAGCTGTGTCACATCGTTACTGGGGATCCGAGTGGAACTGATATACCTGATGTTTACGATGTAACATGTCCCGGTAGATGGCGCTATCTCCTACTCTACACAGACACTGACAACGATGGATTTGGCCCAAATCTTGACTTTGGAGAAGTTGAGGTTCTGGGTGAGTTTGACTTACACGTATTAATCAAACAGATATATAAACAAAACCTTAATCAAAAGGAAAAATTATAATATCATCAAAAGAGTATTAACCACCTAAGTGTAATGTTATTGGGTTAACAAAAGGAATTTTGATGGAATGGAAAGAATGGAAAATCGACAGGACCAACTCTGGACTTTTGGGAAGTAATGGTTTTAGGTAGGGAATATGCGATTATTTAAGTTACTACTCACGGAAATACCTGAAAATTAATGTTTGCTCATTTATTCATTGATTGTTTGTTTTAACATTATGCAGGTTAAACATCTTCCGGGATTTAAAAATGTTAAGTCATTGGCAAAGGAAGCTATATCAAAATGATTTCATACATATTATTTTCCAAAAATATTAAATTGTTTATCTGATATATCTGATAACTTTGATATCACCAACAATTTTGTGTAGAGTTTATTTTGCCGTGAGTTTAGATTGAATGTCGTTCATAAAGAGTAAGTGGTTTCCAAGGGTAAGACTCGGCTACATTACCAACGTGAGTGTGCAGTGAAACAATTGATGGAAGCGCAAATAAGAAAATAAATAGCTTAACTATTTTAGAATGTTATCATGTGCATGCGTTACGGTATCACAAAAAGCATGATTTGTTCACGTTTTTTTTAATTTTTTACTATCGTAAATTTATATGATTTCACGTAAGTTGTAAAAGGCTTTTCACTAATAATTCAACTAAAACCCTAAGGTTCTAAAGGTATTTTGCTATTGTGACTTAACGTTTATACGATTTGAAGGATTATATGTTATGTTAGAATTGAAGGTTCCTTTTCCGGTAGAATTGCTCAAATGATTGAAACGTCTCTGCTGTGTAACAAATAAAAATAAGTGGTGTAACGATACGGCGATACAGTATCGTATCCCGATGCAAGGCCCCACGATACAACGTATCGATTCGAAGCATGCGTATCGCGATTCATACAAAATTAATAATTGGTCTTTATTTCAATTCCAGTGGCGCACAACTGCGTTAGATCTATTAAACGAAACAAGCGATTCAACGCCTATAAAAAAAACCGAGAATCTTACCGAGTTGGGTTTACCCGATCGGTCTATAAATAGCATACAATAGCGTCACAACTCTATAGGCGGAGTCACGTAGTTTGTAGTTTCGTACACGAAACGAACCAGATCTAGTTAAAATCAGCTCGTCAGTTTTACGAAATAATTGGAAAGATTAAGTACAAATATCAAACTTAAGTTTAATAATTTTATTTGAACACATTTAAGCGAAAAGTGAGTACGGGACGAAATCAGTTGACTGTTTTGGATACATACGAAATGGTTGACGATTTCTGTTTTACTAAATCTATCAACTTTCGATGTAAAAAATAAAAGCAGAGAATTTGCATTTTGAAACAAAACGACTTATGCAAGTGATTTCTATTATTATTTGTTGTCTTTTTCAAAGAAATGATTTTAACTGTTGATTGTTGAGGCTGAGAACTTAGAGAAGTTGCTGTTACTAACTTACAACTATATGTCTGTATGGTACTAGCCTACTAGGTGGTCAACCTGTAATGTGTTCTCACTGTTCTCATTGTTCTGAGTTCTCAGTTCTCAGAGTTCTCAGTTCTAAAATAGTGAAGTACAGAAGAAATAAGTTATGTTCAATAACTTCTATATTGTTCTTGTTTAAAGTTTTCAAGTTAGTTAACTGAATTTTAAAAGACATTTGTTATTTAAATTTGGTATTTAAATTTGTTAAGCTGCAATGAAATGCTGACGAGTTGTGGTCAAATTGTGAATGGTGAGTCGTTTTTTTTACTTCTTAAAAAAGACAATGTTAGGCACTAAGGCTATGACTTAGGCTGCAGAGATACACTAAACACACTTATAAATTAAGTGTAATGGATGCCATTCGATGGTGACTTTCTGTTTTTTGACATCAGAATTTCAGAAATAAATCAACTAATATCAAACATTATTTTATTATGTTTTATTGGCAATTTTGCAATACCACAAATACACAATGTCAATAAGAATTGTACACTTAAGGATTAAAGCTGCTGAAGCACTCACAACAGTCATAACTTTCTGATATGAAGTGATTTGCCTGAATGTGTGTTCTAAAACTTGTGTAAGATATCCATATATGTTATTCTGTTGAGTGCTATTGTGGTTTTCTAATATTCCCAGTATGTTCTGATGGAACCTATGGAGAGGACTGTACCAAGACCTGCAGCTCCAGGAAGTGTGTTACCATGACAACAACGTGTGGGAGAGATGGGAGATGTCCTGATGGTTGTCAGTCTGGATGGACGGAAGGGCACTGTACACAAGGTAAGCTATCAGTTTAGATGAACGGTAGTGGACTGTACACATGGTAGGTTGTCAGTCTGGATGGACAGGAGTGGACTCTTCACAAGGTTGGTTGTCAGTCTGGATGGACAGAAGTGCACTGTACACAAGGTAGGTTGTCAGTTTAGATAGACGGTAGTGGGCTGTACACGAGGGAGGTTGTCAGTCTGGATGGACAGAAGGGCAGTGTACACAAGGTAAGTTGTCAGTTTAGATGGACGGTAGTGGACTGTAGATAAAGTAGATTGTCAGTTTAGATAGACGGTAGTGGGCTGTACACGAGGGAGGTTGTCAGTCTGGATGGACGGGAATGGACTGTACACAAGGTAGGTTGTCAGTCTGGATGGACAGAAGTGCACTGTACACACGGTAGGTTGTCAGTTTAGATAGACGGTAGTGGGCTGTATGCAAGGTAGGTTGTCAGTCTGGATGGACGGGAGTGGACTGTACACAAACCTTCAACACAGAAACGTTGATATAATCAATAATGGTATTCACTACTTTTAGGAGAATTCCATGAGTATTCAACCCCAAAGCAGTTCATGATAAAACAAATTATTTCTCAACTAAAGTATGCAAACTGTAAGTTTATGCAGCACGACTAATGCCAAACTATTCCTTTCTTTTCAGGGATTCCTTACAAAATACACCATACATGTACGCCCCAAAAAGCACACAAAAGCTGAAATAACCGTATCACATGATGAGTCTTAGTCTAAGAATAGTTCACCTTTAGATTGATTACACATTTGGCAGATTGTGAGACCAAAACACTGTGAGAAGGATGACAATTTAGGAAAGTGTGAGGTACAGGGTATAAGTGTATTATTTTTTCCCCGTGTTACCGTTCTTTTTCTACATTTTCCTTCTTTGTTTATTATCTGTCATATTTAACTTAATAAGTCAACTGCGAAGTTGTTGAGCGTATGTTTCGGCCGTTTCGTGCGGTCGTTAGGTCAACTTCAACTTCAGCTGTAGCTACAAATACAGGAATAATTTTGTATACGCACTTTATTCGTTTCTCGGATTTCAATGTTTGATTTTACAGTGTTCAATGGGGAAGAGTTTCTTCTTATTGAAGTTGTATAAATAGCCACTGTGAACTTGTGTCCAAAATATTAACTTACATTCAACAATTCATGCATTAAAGTATTAAAGTGATGAAATACATTTTCAATAATCCTTACAAAAATATGTTTATCAAAGACATAAAAAACCTGCGAAAATGAATATTGGGATGGGAATACCACTTAAAATATTTTTAGTCGTGTTATCAGACCATTTTAAAACTACATGTATTTGTTTGTTATTATTAGCAATGTACATTGAATCCGTAACTGAACTACGTATGAATAACAACAATGATGTTCTAATGTTTCATCTAAGAACTTTTACACCTCGGTGAATGAAATTTGGTGTTTGACAAGACGGTTAAAACATCCTTAATCTTAATTTTTCAATTCAATATCATACGTTTGTCAGACATGGAGGAAACTCTATACTACCTTTTCAAATGTGTGATGTTCTAAATTTCCTAGCCATATCCATATTTATTACCCGGAGGGTTGAAAATAACCAATTTTTTTATTCATATATTATTCAGTATTATTCATATGAGCACATGTGCACATACTACATTTGCCTAGCAACCATTGTTTCACCGCGACTTCCCGTATTTCGTCGCCTGTGACGTCATAAAACGATTGTTCGTGATGTCACTGTAACTTGCCACAGCAAGAGAAGTGGGCCGTTTCCTGACTATTTTCCTCGAATGAAATGGAGTAGAATGAGTAATAAAGACATTATTACACTCGGAAGTGTGCCGTATGACTTTTTCGAGACTCTTGCAAGTTTATGTCTAACCCTCTCTAACGCTCGGGCAATACAAAAATTCACACTCTTTTCGTAAAAGTAATATGACATACTTACTCGGGTAATAATCTCTATGTACAATGTATGTCACATTTATAACTGCCTCTTGTCTTGTCTTGTCTTCATACAATATAAAATTCGCAAACTTTGACCCTAGCTCTACCTCCATGCACTGACAACAACAACTACGGTCTGAACTGTACCAAACTATGTAGTAACAGGAAGTGTAAAGCGCCCTCTACCTCGTCATGTGACAGTCTGACTGGAAGATGTCCTAATGGTTGTGAGGCTGGCTGGAGACAAGAAGACTGTACTCGGGGTGAATCCCATGTTCCTGGAGGGAAATAAACGGAAAAGTCAAAAACAGTTAGCTGCTAGGCTCAATTTTCAAAATATATAATGTTATAACGAAACGCTTTTCAACATAGAGCAGGATGTTGTTAAAATGCAAGTTTACAGATCGTTTCTGTTATTAAACGATCAAATCGCAGATCGATCTGTAGTTTTATAACTCAATGGACACTCAGATTTGTGCTGAATTATATGCTGCCCAAATTAATATGTGAATGTGTTTAACAAAACCTTTCGTTCTAGTCTTTCTTTGTTAAACACAATCAATATTCTCTTACTGCAACTGCATCGCATAATCATTTGAAATCAGACCCGTGTGGTACGTGCTGAACAAATATGAATGTTAAATACTGTTGATAGGAATATGGTGGAAAGATGGCGTGACAGATACATCAACCAAATGAAAGTGCGACATAATAAGGATACATCTTCTGAAACAGACAGGGTATCATCCTTGAAACCAGGGGTACTTTGTTTCGCTCGCTTCAGTTTGAAACTTAACCCCTGGATTTGTAGGGGGCAAAAGGCTCAATGCGCTAGGTTCACAAAAAATGCTAATTATAGCACACCAATGGCGAACCGTGTTTCTTAATTCCTTAGATTTAAACAATAACCTTGAAGCGGAGTATTTGCCCAATTTCGTCTTAGTTGCCTCAAATTGTATTCTGGCATTGAAAGAGCGACATTTGTTCATATAAATTCTACAAAGCATAAGCTCTTAAGTTCTGCCCATTCGTTCAAAAGAGAACATTGAAAATTCATGATTGCGTCGAGATGTAACAAGCGCTTTCCAGCAGAGCTGATTTCGCACTCGGTCGAAATGTTAGAAGCATGTTTTGTCATGTACTGAATATGATAAACATTCGCGCATTTTAAAATAATTTTCATACATTAATAATAATTCTTCAAACATAAATTTAACGTAATAACATGATAGACTTCGGACAACATAATGTATTGTTATAGATTGGCAACAAATTTATGATACATATATTCAATGAGCAATATACACAGAAAAGGTGAAATAATGCAATAGTGTACTGAATATGAAGCCTCGGTGTCATAACGAACGGCAGTCATTGTTGTGGTTTTAACATATTTATTCACAGAAAAGTGTGATGAGATCGGCGAACAAGCACATGAGTGCTTATGTAAATGCCTCTCTCTACAATGTACATGAGAAAATGAAAGGTGACAATCACTGTTACCAAAACAAAATGCTGCATTCGTTGATATATTGAATTTCATCTAAGGAGTTGGTGCAAGGTCAAGTCGTTATTTTGGAATATGATAATAACGATATATCGTGAAATAGCAAGGCATTGAAACTGTGGTTTATAATTTGAAATTTGAGAATCTACCAGAGTTAACAATGTAATTGTGAATAGATTTTAGTAGTTCGCAGTTTTTTTGGTTTGATACGCCAGCATTTCTATGCATAATTGATGGCAAGTTATAACCTTTTCTAAAGAAGTAAGAGTTAACTCTAATGGCGTCGTAATTAGGACATGTCAGAAAGAAGTGTAGAGCGTCCTCCAGATGATGTCCACAGTCACAAGCAGGGCTGTCTGATATATATCTGGCGAATCTATCATTGTTTAAATCGCTGCAACCAAGCCGAAGGCGGGAATGAATAATTTGACAGAATCTTGAACCGAAAAATAAATTAAAGTATATTGGGTTGGTGTTGGCTTCCTTAAGTTTACTTTTGAATTCACCAAGTGTATTGGAGTTAGTAATATCTGAAGGGAGAGAATTCCAGATATTTACCGTATCTGGTAGGAAAGATTTGCAGTAGTTATTAGAGTAACATTTTATGGTTTGTAGATTGGAGCTATTTCTGAGATTGTATCGGCTTGCATCAGATACGTTATCAGGTACTAAGTTGGACAGGTAATCAGGAGTTAATTTATTTACCATTTTGTAAAATAGATATAATTTTTGGCGATGTCTTCTTGTTTCTAGAGAGGTAAAATTAGTTTCTGTATATAATCGTGTGTGGTTTGTGCCACGGACTGCACCACAAATAGTTCTTATTGCATCCAAGTTGAGATTTTCTAGCAGTGTTGCCTGTTCTTTGGTACAATTATCCCAAATATGAGACGAATAGTCAAAAACTGGTAAAATGAATGATTTATACATTGTTTGGAGTGTTCGTCTGTTGAGACGATATTTAAAACTCCTTAAGCAGTTTATCATTGGACTCACCTTTTTAATAATATTTTCGATATGGCTATGCCACATGCAATCTTGCTGAAAAAATATGCCTAAGTGTTTGTGAGAAGATACGTCGTTGATAGTTGTGTTATTCATCGAGAGAGCTGGTACGATAGTCAGTTTATGTTTACGGGAGAATTGAATCGAAACAGTTTTGCTCTCATTGAAATCAACTTGCCATTTATTAGCCCACTTAGTGATAACGGATAAGTCATTGTTAAGGCACTGGGCGGCTTCGGCTGCTGGGCTAAGCAGCGACGAATTTTAAATCAGAGCTGTACCAATTTATGAGGACTCGTTGAGAACGATGCTCAAGGTAGCTTTCGAACCATGAGAGTAAACTGCCACATATGCCGTACGATCGAAGTTTATGAATTATTCCCTTGTGCCATACTTTATCAAAAGCTTTGCTTATATCACAAAAAAACGCTTTTATTTCTTTGCCTTTGTCAAGTTCACTGGCGATAACATTATATAGGAAGGTCAATTGGTAAGAGGGGTAATCTCCCGGGATAAAACCAGACTGGAGATTAGTTAGTAAATTGTTGTCTCTGAAATAATTGAATTCATATTTAAAGACACATTTTTCAAAAACCTTTGCCAGGGAGCATGTTAGGGCTACAGGTCTATAATTGCTGCATTCGTTGATATTTCCTTTCTTGTGAATTGGTATTACAGATGCTATTTTCCAAATGTTTAGGAATATTGAGTCGGTTAAGGAAGCATTAGAAAGTTTGGAAAGTGGATTAGCTATTTCGGATGCACAGATTTTTAACAAGCGGTTTCCAATGCCATCATGTCCGGTCGCTTTAAAATGTAAGCGGAAAGTAAAATATCTTTAACTTCCTTGACAGACAGATGGACGGAATGCAAAATTGTGTACGTTTTAAGATCAACATTAGGTAGATTTTTATCGGGATGTTTGACAGTCGCCTGATCACAGAAATAGTTGTTCATTATTGTAACGATATCGTTTAGATCGTCATATACAGAGTCCTGATGGGTTATTGGCGGGAATAGTGTGTTGTTGCCAGTGGATTTCAAATAGTTTTTAACTAAGCGCCACCACTGCTTTTTACCGTACGATTCATTTATTTTGCTGTCAATCTTCGATAGATATTTTCTTTTGGCATTACGGACAGTTGAAATTACTTTATTCCGGAGTTTACGAAAGCACTCCCAGTCAGAAGGACGGTTTCGTTTTTTAGCGATGTTGTGTATGCGGTTACGTTTTCGTATTATGCTGCATACTTCGCCAGTTATCCATAATGGATCTTTAGGTCTAATGGTTACTTTTTTATGTGGAATGTGATTGTCGCATATATCCGTAAACGTCTTTGAGAAAGCTGTTGCTGCTTCGTCGATCGTGTCTGCTGACAAGACGACCTGCCATTCAACGGAGTTAAGGTCTTTATGCAAATTTCGCTCAAATTTGGAATATTAGCTCAACACATCGTATATAAACATAATATGATTGCAAAAATCAAGATTTTGAAATTTAAAAATATTGTGCAAACAGCGATTCGAACCCAAGTGGTTAAAAACCTAATTGCTTCGTTTTTCTCTCTACAAAATGTAACGAAAGTGTCAACTATAGAATTAACTATTCATGCAGGTGGTCAGTAAACTGTGATTAATGTGTTACACTTAAAATGTGTATACTTCTTGACTTGACTCTTAACTACTATTGATTGTAACTTGTTACTCACATCATTACTATGAAATATTGATACAGTCTCAAATATTACCATAAGTATATTTTATTTTTCACAGAATGTGAGTCCGGTTCCTATGGACCTTCCTGTGCACTTCACTGTAATAACCGACAGTGTCTAGACGGTTCATCTTGTGATCACGTGACTGGTCAGTGTGTAGGTGGATGTCAGCCTGGGTACAAGGAACTGGATTGTACACAAGGTAAGTGTTATAAATAATCGATTTTTTGATTGTTTAAATCATCAACATATTTAGCTTATCAATATCATTTTCATAATGAAAGAAACAGTACTGAATGAAGACTGTCCAAATTATTAACTTACCTTCAATAATTCATGCATTTTAGAATTAAATGCAAAACATTTTGTCCAAAGAAAATCCTTCGAAATGCCGTTCAGCAATTAAAGTATCGTACCATGATGAAATACATTTTCAATAATTCTTACAAAAATAAGTTAATCAAAGACATAAAAAAACAAACTTTGTCTCTGTTGAAATTCTGGCAACGTTTCATTTGGACACTAGTTTATTACATCTGCGATAATGAATATTGGGATGGGAATACCACTGAGAATATTTTTGATCGAGTTCTCAAACCATTTTAAAACTACATGTATTTGTTAGTTATTATTAATTATGCCCATGGAATCCGTAACTGAACTTCGCATGAATAACAACTATGATGATCCAATGTTTCAACCTAAGAAACTATTACATCTAAGTGAATGAAATTTGGTGTTTGACACGACAGTTGAAAACATCCTTAATCTTAATTCTTCAATTCAATATCATACGTTTGTCCGACATGGAGAAACTCTATACTACCTTTTCAAATGTGTGATGTTCTAAATTTCCTAGCCATATCCATATTTATTACCCAGAGGGTTGAAAATTACCAAGTTAATATTATTCATATGAGCACATGTGCACATATCACATTTGCCTAGCAACCATTGTTTCATCGCGACTTCCCTTATTTTGTTGCCTGTGACGTCATAAAACGATTGTTCGTGACGTCACTGTAACTTGCTATAACAAGAGAAGTGGGCCGTTTCCTGACTATTTTTACTCGAATGAAATGGAATAGAATGAGTAATAAAGACATTATTACACACGGAAGTGTGCCGTATGACTTTTTCGAGACTCGTGCAAGTTTATGTCTTACCCTCACTAACGCTCGGGCAATACAAAAATTCACACCCTTTTCGTAAAAGTAATATGACATACTTACTCGGGTAATAATCTCTATGTACAATGTATGTCACATTTATAACTGCCTCATGTCTTGTCTTGTCTTCATAAAATATAAAATTCGCAAACTTTTTCCCTAGCTCTACCTTCATGCACTGACAACAACAACTACGGTCTGAACTGTACCAAACTATGTAGTAACCGGAAGTGTAAAGCGCCCCCTACCTCGTCATGTGACCGTCTGACTGGAAGATGTCCTGATGGTTGTGAAGATGGCTGGAGACAAGAAGACTGTACTCAGGGTGAGACTCATGTTCCTAGGGGAAAATAAACGGAAAAGTGTAAAACAGTTAGCTGATAGGCTCAATTTTTAAAATATATAATGTTATAACGAAACCCTTTCAAAATAGAGCAGGCTGTTGTTAGAATGCAAGTTTACAGATCGTATCTTGTATTAAACGATCAAATCGCAGATCATTCTGTAGTTTTATAACTCAATGGACACTCGGATTTGTGCTGAATTATATGCCCAAATAACTATGGGAATGTGTTTAACAAAACTTATCGTTTTAGCCTTTCTTTGTTGAACACAATCAATATTTTCTTACTGCAACTGCATCGCATAATCATTTGAAATCAGACCCGTGTGGTACGTGCTGAACAAATATGAATGTTAAATACTGTTGATAGGAATATAGTGGAACGATGGCGTGATAGATACATCAACCAAATGAAAGTGTGACATAAATTTAGTAAGGATACATCTTCTGAAACAGACAGGGTATCATCCTTGAAACCAGGGGTACTTTGTTTCGCTCGCTTCACTTTGAGGTGAGGTGATTTGGGGTTTAACGCCGCTTTCGTCTGCTAGTATTATGGCAGGGAGAAAGCCCGCAACGCCAAGTGGCTATGCACTGCGGTGAAACCTGCGACCATCAGCTGGAACTAGCAAACCATGGGTGGTACTACGCTTAAATTCAGTGTACCATTGCATCCAAACCTTACTGAGTGTAGAACAGTTCTCTACTGCAGACAAAGTTGCCGTGCCCCTGGCGGGATTCGAACCCCGGACCTCTTGATCCGAAGCCAAACGCGCTAACCACTGCGCTATTCCGCCACACTTTGAAACTTAATCCCTGGATTTTTAGGTGGCAAAAGGCTCGATGCGCTAGGTTCACAAAAATGGAAAGTCCCTTTTGCTAATTATAGCACACCAACCATAGCGAACCGTGTTTCTAAATTCCTTAGCGTATCCAAATAAGGAGGTAAATTATGATTTTAACAATAACCTTGAAGCGGAGTGTTAGAGTCTCACATGCCTGACGAAACAGTCCAATTTCTTCTTAGTTGCCTCAAATTGAATTCTGGCATTGAAAGAGCGACATTTGTTCATATAAGCATACGCTCTCAATTTCTGCCCATTCCTTCAAAAGAGAACATTGAAATGTCATGTTTGATAGGAAATTTAACGAACGCTTTCCAGCAGAGCTGATTTCACATGTTATCATCATCATCATCATATAAACATTTGTATAGCGCCAATATCCAGCTAAGCTAAGCTGCTCAAAGGCGCTCTGTTTGCCCCCGATCATTGGATGTCACTTGTTAACGACACTCTTTGTCAATCTCAGCTCCATTTGGAGTATGCAACTTTTGTAGCCACTAGGCGCACCAAGTTAAATTACCATGCTCATCCTTACGACTTACCCATTCATAGCTGGGTGAACTAGGACACATAGTCACAGTATTTTGTCCAAGGATACTGCACGTTGCTGTACCTGCAACTAGGTGTATGTTAGAAGCATGGTTTGTCATGTACTTAATATGACAAACATTCGCGCATTTTAAAATAATTTGCATACATTAATAATACATTATCAAACATAAATTTAACATAATAACATGATAGACTTTGGACAACATAATGTGTCGTTATCGATTGGCAACAAATTTATGATACATATATGCAATGAGCAATATACACAGAAAAGGTGAAATAATGCAATAGTGTACTGAATATGAAGCCTCAGTGTCATAACGAACGGCAGTCATTGTTGTCAACGTGAACTCCACGGGGAGGCGTGTATAAAAGGAAATCGCTAATATATTTATATTTAGCGCACATCGAGCCTGTTGCCACCTAAAACTCCAGGGGTTAGTTTCAAAGTGAGGCGAGCGAATGATAGGGTATTTGAAAGTGCTATTGTAACGTAATGTAAGACATGATCAATATGCAGATATATTATTTTAACAAACAATTGCGTCAAGTTGCGTAAGTGACTTAAACCTGTTCCAAAAATACTAATAAAGATAAGGCTTCATCAGACGTGGATCTGGCAAATTTAACAGTTTAAATCTTCTACTGATAACTTATTGAATCAGCATTCGGCACTGCTACTATTAAAGATGCATGATCAGTTTTGCTTTTTTTTTTTGGTTCTAAAATTTACCAAATTACAATAGGTGCTGGTTCTGACTTCTATATTCACCTCCATATGCTTTATATATCAAATATATATGTGTTTAAATGAAAACTAAGGAACAGTCTCATACATGTGTAGAAGCCGAGTTATGGCTCTATTATGTAACCGTTATAAGACCTAACAAACGCTATAGAAGCAATCTGTCTTCCTATCTACTTTATAAATGTTTCCAAATTACGCTTGACTAAACGGCTGCAGCAAGCCAAGGTCCATTGTCCGGTTTTCGATCAAGACCACGACTGCCTGTAGTATCGTTATACTGAACTTATTGACCTTAAACTGGTTATTTTCGGTCTAAGTTGATACTTATCAATTAAATAACACAAATTATAACATTTGACATATATGTGACCTCACCAACATGATAATGTCCCATTAAGAGGTGTGTGACAGCTTGGACATGTGATTATAAACCTAGGTCGGATTCTGTCTGTTGTTTTGTAGGTATCTTCTTTTCTTGGAATAACCTCTAATGAGGTCTTACTTCCGAGAATAACCCGGTATGAGGTTTTACTTTTGAAAGTAAGACCTGAACCTAAGGTTTTTTTTAAAGTAAGACCTGGAAATGCACTTAGAATAATTTTTCAGACTTACAACGCAATAGCCAACAAGCAGCAATTATTATCGAAAATTATACAAAGTTAAAAATTTCCAAGTTGAAATAGCTGGATTCGAACCCGGCACCCTTCGCTCTCTAATCTGGCGCCTTAGACCGCTCGGCTATGCAGACCGAGATGATGAGTGGAGTTGAATTACTCCATTTATAGTCATACCTTCTTTGCCTCGATAGAACGCAACCGAGGGCGACATACCCTTTATAAAAACACGATTTGGGAATCAAAAATTATAAAATGTAAATTTTTACATTTGATGTTTATAAATAGGAAGAAAACATTCTTCCTTCGTCTTCTGCTTTTAAAATGGTCTAAGCGGAGGAATTAGGCCCTTTGAGCGTCCGAAACTATAACTCGTAAATTTTGATAGTTGACGGTTTATAAGCTGGAGAAAACACTCCTCCTCGGTCTTCTGCTCTGAGAATAACCTCAAGGTCGGGATAGCCCCTCGGGCTAACGCCCTCGGGGCTTTATCCCTCCCTTCAGGTTATTCTCAGAGCAGAAGACCTCGGAGTCATGTTTTCTCCTTAACTTAAAGCGTTAAAACCACTCAACACAGAATGTCTCTGCGAAAAGACAAACAGCATTAAATGCTTTGTTTAAGGGAAATCTCATCGAGCAATATGAAATATCAGAAACATCTCAAATATCGTTTTTAATAACTGAATTCCTACTTTTCTTTAAATACAAAACTTTTCTTTTCACTAGGCATACATTCAAAACGCGAATTACCCAGCATTCTGGATAAAACGTACGGCCCCTTGTGACATTCTACGGCAATGATGAACACTGCAAAAACGGTTAACAAACTAATATTTTCAAAATTCAGAATCTCGATATGAGATTTTAGATAAATATCCCTGCCATTGATATCTATAGCGGGGATATTTATTTAAAATCTTTATTTCTTCCTAATTTCGATCAAATTTTTAATATTACCTCACCACATCTTATATAAACAGAATATGATTGCAATAATCAAGATTTTGAGTTTTTAAAATATTGTGCAAACAGTGATTCGAACACAAGTGGTTAAAAACCTAATCGCTTCGTTTCTCTCTCCACAAAATGTAACGAAAGTGTCAACTATAGAATCAACTGTTCATGCAGGTGGTCCGTAAACTGTGATTTATTTGTTACACTTAAAATGAGTGTACTTCTTGACTCGACTCTTGACTACTATTGATTGTAACTTATTACTCACATCATTACTCTTAAATTTGACAATGTCTCAAATATTACCAAAAGTATATTTTACTCTTCACAGAATGTGAGTCCGATTCCTACGGACCTTCCTGTGAATTGCGCTGCAATAACCGACATTGTCTAGACGGTTCATCCTGTGATCACGTAACTGGTCAGTGTGTAGGTGGATGTCAGCCTGGGTACAAGGAACTGGATTGTACACAAGGTAAGTGTTATAAATCATCGATTTTGCAATTGTTTAAATTATCAACATATTAAGTTTATCAATATCATTTTCATAATGAAAGAAACCGTACTGAATGTAGACTTTTGGTCAATAGAGTACATTAGCAATCTGGTAGTGCTACAATAATAACGATTTGCCTGTTTAAACCTTATCAATCACACCACATCAGTAACTTCTAAAAGTTTTTATTGAGTGAATATCAAGATCAATATAAATATCAAGATTGTCAACAATAAAAGGCGAAATTAATCTATTAAAAAACACCCTGAAATAATATAGGGTCTGGCTTTTTTTTGGAGAAGTCATATATGCTCAGAAAAAAATTGTATTTTGAAAAAAACAAAAACAAAACGTAAATTCTTTCATCATTCATTCCCTTTCTAAATGCTGTCAAAGACTTGGACAGAATAGATAGATAATCACTTCAAAAAATATCTATTTCCAGAACGATGAACTCACGTTCTTAATCTAGTGTTTACCTATATTCTATACTAACATGCACTGTTTCCAAAATACATTTGCGAATTAAACAGTAAATACTAAATACATAGTGGAATGAATAGTCCTTGTTAGAGTAGTCTCTACTTTCTCTCCAGAATGCGATGATGGTTCCTACGGACCTGGCTGCAGTTTGTCCTGTACTGACCGGGAGTGTGGGGAGCCCTCCACTGAGTGTAATCACGTGATTGGTCAGTGTCGGAATGGATGTCTAAGTGGTTTCAAAGGGATAGATTGCATTGAAAGTGAGAGTTAAAACTCATATATTTTTAAGTTGTACTTTTTCATGGAGAATGATCACAACAGTTTCGTTTTATTTAATATTTGTATCTCCTTGAATGTTACGAATGCAATTGTTTGCGGTAAATAAACTAAATTTCAATAAAAAGCACATGTTGAATGAAATTATGTTTGCTTGGTATAATACCGTATGCAATGTTCTATAAAAAGGAACCATAAATGAAATTTCTATTGTGTCAACAATTTTGTCATAAGCATTGAGAGCGCTTAAAAAGCATCAATACTAAAATGAATTATAAAGATATTACATTCGTCTGAGAGTGTTAATATTTACTCAGATATTGATATTGCAACCGACATGTACCCAACAATCTAATTTACTATCACGTAAAAAAGAAACATATGTTGAATTGGACTGTTTTCAGAATGTGACTCTGGTTCCTACGGAGATGTCTGCAGATTGTCCTGTACTGACCGGAAGTGTTATGTCTCATCATCTGAGTGTGATCACGTGACTGGTCAGTGTGAAGGTCGATGTCAGACGGGGTACAATGGAACAGATTGCAGACAAGGTAGGCATCACTATATGTATGGTGGTTTGCTTCACGTTTACCTTTACGGACATCCGCATATCAATACTAAAAAGCTAAATACAATACTAAAACAGTAATACATGTAGGTCTCTGTGGAGAAGAGGGACCACTGTAACGACACCATAAGATAAGCAAGTAATACATTATAATGGACATCAGAAGTTAGAGACAACGTAATTGATATATTTACAAGAATGGTTATAGTTTTTGATAAAAACTTACCCTATGACCTCTTCGTTAATGTGTAAATACAGGTTACAAGCTGAGACCGTTGTAACGTCATATGACACCTAGCGCCTATATATATGAACACTGAGGTTATCAATAATAATGCTTGGAATCAAAGGAAGAAATATTATAACGCTATTATTTTGCTTGTTATTGTCTGTATGGCTTAAGGTCACTGTAACCAGTGTGTCGCATAGGTGTATTTTGTTAAAGTACACTGTTGTCAAACCTAATTAATGTAAAAAATGAAAACTATGAAGACAATTTTAAAAAAAGAAAAAAAGAAATGAACGCCGAGGCCGTCAGGTCGAGGTGACATCTTTCACTTATGCGCTTGTTCATTTCAGCTCGTTAGATATTTCAAAACAGACGTAGAAGGAGAAATAGGATGAGACTATGATTGAGGATTGAATTGTTAAAAAAGTAAAAGTAATCTCTTTTAATTGTCCTGGGACATGAAAACTATGAAGACAATTTTAAAAAAAGAAAAAAAGAAATGAACGCCGAGGCCGTCATGTCGAGGTGACATCTTTCACTTATGCGCTTGTTCATTTCAGCTCGTTAGATATTTCAAAACAGATGTAGAAGGAGAAATAGGATGAGACTATGATTGAGGATTGAAATGTTAAAAAAGTAAAAGTAATCTCTTTTAATTGTCCTGAGAAAGGTTTCCATATCAGTTTGCTGGCGAAACCCGAGCTTGCCAGTATGTTCTTACCGAATGCGTAAGACAATATACTACATGGCCAGTATCACAGAAAGAATATCTAAAACACAGTTTTAATGTAGTTATACATTTTGACAGATGTTTATAATCCACAGAGGATCGTGATTATGGAGACTTAAGGAACAATAAAGAACACTAATCAATGTGTGTGATATAATTGTTTGCTAACTGAGACAGAAACCAGCAGTTAACAGGTTAAATACAAAGTGTCAACTGATGTAAATTCAGAAAATGTTACGTTACTAAACATCTCCACTAACATTTGAAATACAACCAATTTTAAGCAAGCATTAATACATAACATAAATTGTATCATATTATGGACGCTCTGTGAGAATGTGAACCACAGTATGATATTTATGGTCTGAGCAATCATCACATTCATATGGCATTTTTCGTATGTTTCCTTCACAGCATGTAATCAAGGTATCAACTATGGAGTCAACTGTAACAAGTCCTGCTCTGATCGTCACTGTATTCAACCATCATCTGTGTGTGACACTAAGACTGGACAGTGTTCTGGAGGGTGTCAGGTGGGGTGGAGAAAAGTCGACTGTACAAGTCGTGAGTACAGTCAGTTTGTTGATTTACTTCTTAAATCGGCCAATTTACGGTAAAACTAAATTATTTTGGGGTATTCATCAACATTGTATGTTCGTATTTGTAAGAAGGAATCACTAACAACAACATATGTTTTAAAAAAACATGCTTGGAGGCATATGTATAAGGCTAGGAAATATCATAAAAGGGATGTGCATGGCAATGTAAACGTTTGATACTTGTATTATTAGTATCACTATATGTTGGCACTCAGAACAACCCTTAATATCATATAAATAATTAACATAAGAATAGATTTGGTTTTAAACACTATTTGATGGTAAGTGAAAAGTGTCGAGGTCACCTTTAACAATCGATTAATGAAACATAATTCAATAACAAATTTGTGTTCTCTGCAAACTGTACATTGAATATTTTAAAAGGCA
This sequence comes from Gibbula magus, assembly GCA_936450465.1. NCBI lineage: Eukaryota > Metazoa > Mollusca > Gastropoda > Trochida > Trochidae > Gibbula > Gibbula magus. The sequence goes on along the minus strand of OW388292.1, from coordinate 56,022,553 downwards.
GAACAACAAGCATTAAGCTATTCTCGTTGTTAAAATTTAGGATGAAGGGTTCTGCCACAATAGGCACTCAGGTTGCCAATGAGGCATTAATGCACCGTTACATCACTGTTCGGCAGCTTCAAACGTCATCAGAATTAATCGAATAAAAATAAAATAAATTTATTTGTTTAGTATATTGATTTGTATTGATTGAACGTATGATGTGAAAAATGAACGTTAGACATCTCTGACATCTCTGCCATCTCTGCCGAAGAAATGAAGACCAGACGTTAATTGAAAAGTCCTTTTGAGCAACACAAATACATGTATAAACCTCGGATGTGGGAGCGTCGTTTTTCTTTATGGTAGATATTGGAATGGCTACATGTAGCTTATGAGTATGATGACTGAGAGGGGCCATTTCAATTTCGTGTAAAAATTCAAGCACGAAATCGCGAAAAAGTAGCGCTATTATTTCACACTGATGAAATACGGTTTCACACGGCACAACTACGGTTACACACGGTAGTGATACGATTGTACATGAGATGTTCGTAATTTCCAATACCATTTCTTCTCTCCAACCAAGCAATGGCCTTGCAGAGAGTATTTGTGATATATCGTCTAAATTTCGTTTTTTTCGCGTTGAATCCTTTCGTTACTAGTTGCAAGAGTAGCAGCAAGCAAAGTAGTTTAGGTGTAGGTTTTGCAATACAAGATTTTTCGTTTCTGTATATTTTCCATGTTTGACTGCTTGTCCTGAAGCTACTCCATGCTTGAATGAGGCTTCCGTGGCCAAACCTTGGTTTTTATTCACAATTTGAAGTGAAATTCTTTGATCATTGCCGAAATCGTGCAGTCATGCCAGCGCCGTGATCATTCCACGCTAACAGCAGGTCTTCCTCATTCTTTGCGCATGTCTTCCCTGCTTACCGCAAGGACGCTATTCTAAACAATTCATCCAAAGTTATATTTGATATTCAACTTTTATGCCTTATCGTTTATCCCATAAATATGTATAAATCATTTTAAACTAAAAATGAGTGCCCTTAAGCCCAAGATGTATCCTTGGTGTCCACCCGTGAAAGCAACATTTTTTAAATTAAGGAGAGCAACGCCGATTTTAACCTCATTTTCTTAAATGTGGCTTTCAAGGGCTGTAACCGTACCCTTAATTCCCTGATTTGACAGCTGATTCAATTTAAAAAATGCTCATTACAAGTTATTTCATATGCATTTACTTGTGTTCTAAAAAACTTATAGTGACTCTGATTAAATATTTGACCAAGAGCCAATGCTGAAAATTGTACGTAATCTATGCATTTGTATTTCAAGACTTTTCACCACATTACATTACATAATATACAATATGGGTATTCATGATATTCAAATGCTACAGTTCAATCAAATGCAATAATTCCTCTCTTGAGATGTCTCCTTTTTGTATTTATTTGTAACTAGGGGGATACTCGATAATGTATAATGATGTATGGACAAATATTGTTATAAATGCGTGCCACAACCTGTGTCAAAATGAACGAATATTAATTGCTGTACGATTCCTTACCCTGTGTAATAATTTAATGTACATTGTTTTAGTTCAATATATTATGTATGTACATGTATATGTATGTATATCTAGATGCATGTAATTACTGTAGGTGTGTGTACAATGGGTGTATGTACAGGTTTTATGTATAGAATCTGATGTATGTACGGTATGTACAAATGTATGTATGTAGGTACAGATGTATGTATATATGTACACATGTGTGTATCTATACAAGTCTGAATGTATGTTTGTATGTATTGATGTACAGATGTCTGTTGACATACTTTTTGTATGACTGTTTAGCCTACGCGTGGTGGGAAATACCCCTTCAGATGGTGAACATATGACGTCATATAGGGAATTCCAATGCAATTGTGAATGCGATTCGAATATTTTTTCGCATCGCATCGCAACACAAAAAAAACAGACGTAGTGTATGTCAACTCATTGAAAATAACGTGTTGCATTCAGATGCGATTATTTTTAACGCATCGCATCCAAAAAACGGACGTAGTGTAAACCCCGCAGGTCTTCCTCATTCTGTGCGCATGTCTTCATTGCTTACCGCAAAGACACAATTCAAAACAATTCATCCAAAGTTAGATTTGATATTCAACTGTTTATCCCTTACCGTTTATCCCATACATAAGATATAAATCATTTAAAACTAAAACCTGAAACCCTTGATGTATCATTGGTGTCCACCAGTGAAACAAAATTTGAGAAATATTGGAGAGCAACGCCGTTTTTAACCTCATTTTCTTAAATGTGGCTTTCAAGGGATGTAACCGTATCCTTAATTCACTGATTTGACAGCTGATTCAATTAAACATATGCTAATTACAATTTATTTCATATGAATTTACTTGTGTTATAGCGGCAGTCCGCTAGAGTCGTAGTGTCTATTACAACTAATAAATATGTATCGCAGTTTCGCAATCACATATCTGAATATTTATGATGCAGGACAGATATATTGTTCAATGATAGTTAACAATTTATTCTTCATTCTGGCAGTTTCATCTTGGTGATTACAATTCTGAAATTGTCGCAACATTTTGCAAGAGCACACAAACACCACTCAACTTCGTGAACACCATGATTCCTCACCCACGCATCATCTACATCGTAATATGTGCATTCACGCATCCATTTAATCGCAAGGGAAGGGAGATAACTCTACGTTAACAACGTCATTTTGCATACCGCTAATTAACATAATAAGACGATACATGACTACCGCTACACTCCCCCACAAAATTAGCATAAACTAATTTTAAAGTCTATCTGTAACTTGAAATTAGTAAATATAATTGAAACATTCTAAATCGCACACTCGCAATTTACAACTTCGTTGCAAAGTACATTTTCCTCGCAATTTAAATCTTTCTCGCAATTGACATTAAAACGCAATTTTACTCATTCTCACCAGTTACATTAACACTATAAACTGAATTTTAAGACAAAGTTTAACTGTAAAGAAAAAGATTCTCATCTCAACATCATAGTTCAATAAGGCAACAGTAAATCAAATTTCAAACAAAACTTATTGATAAACCTTTTCAAACACTGAAATGTTTCAACATGTACTCAAATGAAATCATTACTTCAGTTTTGTCAATATTAAACAAAGTTGACTCAAATTTAAAGTCATCAAGTGAATCAAAGTTCGAGTCATTCCTCATGTTCAAGGAGAAGTATCAGTTTCTGAACAAGTCGTTCCAGAAAGCTAGTGGAAGATTTCCGTCTTCCCTTCGAGTCAAGTCCTTGATCTCCGATCTGAAGTTTTACCTTCCCAACATGTCCATCCCTACTCGGGAAAGTCTCAACAACTCTACCGAGTTGCCACTGGTTTCTAGGTACATTGTCATTCTTGACGATCATTACATCGCCTACACGTACATCTCTTGAATGGCGTGTCCATCTCTGCCGTGTCTGCATGTTTTGAAGAAACTCCTTCTTCCATCTAGACCAAAACTCATTAGCATAGTACTGCACTCTGCGCCACTGCTTACAAGCATACAGATCAGATTCCTGAAAATGTCCAGGAGGCGGCAGTAGAATCTGAGTCTTCATTGTCAGCAAGTGATTTGCTGTCAGGGGGTCTAATGACGTAGGATCGTTAAGATTATCTGTTGATAGTGACGACTATTCACTATCGCCGTTACTTCCAACATCAATGTTCTAAGAGATTCATCTGTCAACTGAGCACTCGCTTGCTCCATCAGCATTTAACACTGAACGCACAGATCGTATTTGTCTTTCCCAGACCCCCCCCCCCCCCCCCCCATGTGGCTGTTTTCAGGAACATTCATGTTAAATACCACTAAGTCACAATTAGCTTTCAAAAGGTAGTATCTCAACACATCAGTCTCCAAACAGTCTTTAAGTTCATTCATTGCACCAACAAAGTTTGTGCCCCTATCACACCGTAATTTTCGCACTGGTCCCCTAATTGCCTGGAACCGCCTCAGAGCATTAATAAATGAATCGGCGGAGAGCGATGAAGCAACTTCTACATGTATAACACGACAGGCTAAACAAGTAAACAACACACCGTAGCGTTTTTGAGTCTTACGACCTTCTTTCACCAGGAAAGGTCCAAAACAGTCAACTCCGCATGTATGTGAATGGTGGGGACACATTTACTCTTTCGGCTGGCAAATCTGCCATTCTTTGCTGCTGCACTTGACTACGTAGTTTCCTACACTTCACACATTTGTATATGTAAGATGAAACTGCAGAGCTACAGCTTACGATCCAAAAGCCACTTGATCGTATTTCATTTATAGTCATTCCGCGTCCTTGGTGACATGTTTTCTCATGATAATGACGAATAACTAGTTTGCTCACATGTTGTCCCTTCTCTAAAACCACTGGATGTTTCTCATTACTAGTGACGGAGGAATGCCCAATTCTACCACCGACACGTATCACATCGGAGTTATCCAAAAAAGGATCAAGTCGAGAGAGTGAGCTTGTCTTCTTCAATTCTCTGGATGCTTGTGGATTGTCTTTAAGAGACTGCAGAAGCTTGATTTCCTCTTCATAGACCTTCTGTTGAGAAATCCTCACTATCTCATTTTCAGCTTCTACTAAATCATTTACATTCACAATAGTGCATGGTCCAATAATTTTGTCAGTTTAACAGATCCCCCCCCCCATATCTCAATTTCACATCTTGTCTCAACTTGCGCTTCAGTTTCAGGCACATCGCAACAACACGTTTCAACCTAAACCAATCAGAGAAAGGTGCGAATCGTTCAACCATGTCTGGTTCCGTTGATTCAGTTGCCATTGTCTTCATCACAGTGCCTTTAACACATTTCACTTCAGGGTCATCTGCATTTAACTTCACACTGCCTGAATCTGTGTGTGGTTCCGGTAAGTGCTTGGCCATAGGAAGAGTGGTCCCTTCAGCCAGTTTGATTTGTGTATCAACTTATGAGGTGTGAGACCTCGTGAAGCGTCGTCTGCTGGGTTTGTTTCAGTCTCGATGTATCTCCATTTCGTCGGTTCTGTCTTCTCTCGAATCTGTGACACTCGATTAGCTACAAAAACATGGAATCGCTTAGAGTCGTTATTTATGTACCTGATAACTACTTTGCTATCAGTCCAGTACACATGTTTCACATCCTCATATTCAAGTTCTCTGGATAACAAAGTACTAATTCTGACTGACACAAGCGCAGCAGTGAGTTCGAAGCGAGGTATGCTTACCTGTTTTAGTAGAGCGACTCTGGATTTTCCCATCAGTAATGAGACATGTATCTTCCTATCACTGTCAATCAGTCTAACATAAGAACACTGACCATATCCCAGGTTGCTAGCATCCGAGAAATGGTGATACTCCACTCTTTCCACCTTTCCAAAATCTTGTGGTTTGAAACATCTGTCTACTTTGACATCAGTCAACTCCAAAATTTCAGTTCTCCACTTCTCCCACTGGGGTCGAAGGATTTCTGGAACAGGGTCGTCCCAGTCTGCATTATCTCGGCTCATCGTTTGCAGTATACTCTTTCCAACCATGATGACTGGAGCTATAAACCCTAGAGGGTCATACACATAACTAACTGTTGACAACACACCTCTTCGAGTTAAAGGAGAGTCCTGAAGAGTAACTCTGATTGACAGAGTATCAGTTTCTACACACCAGAGTATTCCCAAAGGCTTCTCAAGAAAGTCCATTCCCTTGAGCAGTTCTGTCTCCTTAGAGTTGGCGCAATCAGCTGGACGGAGAGAGTTCATGACTTGCTTTGAGTTGGACACAAATTTATGTAATGTGATGCCACCCTTCGCACAAAGTTCTTGGCTCTTACTGACAAGTTTGACAGCTTCCTTGACAGTCTGCACCGACTTCAACCCATCATCTACATAGAAGTTATTTCTCAAAAACTCAGCAGCATCATGTCCAACTTCTTCTTCATAGTCATCAGCACACTGTCTTAGGCAATAGTTGGAACATCCAGGTGAAGACGTCGCTCCGAATAAGTGTACATTCATCCGATACTCAATTGGATCTGAGCTAAAGTCACCTTTATCGAACCAAAGGAAACGAAGATAGTCTCTCTGATTCTCATCAACTTGAAACTGGAAAAACATCTGTTCAATATCGCACATCACTGCTATCCGTTCTTGACGGAATCTGTGCAGGACTCCAATCAGTGTGTTAGTCATATCTGGACCCTGCAAGAGGTGGTCATTAAGAGATTCACCATGAAAACGTGCACTGCAGTCAAACACGACTCTTATTTTGTTGGGTTTCCGAGGGTGGTACACCCCGTGGTGTGGAATATACCAAACTGTTTTCTCACTGTCATCTATTTCAGAGGCTCGTTCAGCATATCCATTCTGGATAATCTTGTCCATGAACGTCACATAATCTGCATGAAACTTGGCATCTCTTCTAAAACGTCTTGTCAGCTGCTCCAAACGTCGAGTGGCCTGAACCTTGTTGTTAGGCAACTTTGGTTGTGGGTGCCGAAAGGGTAGGGGCATTTCATAATGCTTGTCTGCGCCTTGACAAATCATGGTTTTCGCAATCTTCATGAACTTCGCATCATCGTAGGACAACACCTTATCACACTGCTCATGTTCAACAAAGTCTTGTTCAAGCAACTTGACAACTTGAGATGGCGCCATAAATGTCTCCTTAACTGAAGTCTTCAGGGATATTGCCACTTCATTCGCAAGCTCAGATTTCTTAGTAATATCGCAGTGGGGAGACAACTCTTCAGGTACCCTATATGTGAGGATACGATGGCTTGTTCCAATCGGATCTTCGTCCACAGCCTCTGGCTCCATAACACCTACCACACTCCATCCTAGATCTGTTCGTACCGCAAACGGTCCACCTGCATCTGAAGGTATGACATCCCTGGGCGTGAGAGCCTTGGGACAGTTGTATCCAATCAGTATACCAACTTCACAGTCTTGTAACTCTAACAACTCACTTGACATACTGGCAAGGTGCGTCCACTGAATCACATTCTCAGGTGTAGGAATATGATTACGATTGGCTGGCATTATTCCTCTGGTATAGGAAGTAGGTAAGGGTATCTTCACCATCGAATTATATCCTCTCACAGCAAGATTCTTTATCTTCTGGCATTCAATTGTCTCATCTTCTGCATGCATCGTAGACAACATCAGCTGTACCTTAGGTCGTGTAACTCCAAGTCTTTCACATGTGTCCATCAGAATGAAAGTTGTATCAGACTGAGTGTCCAATAATGCATAAGTCAGTATCTCAGAGTCCGGGTCGTCGTCATGGGACAGCCGGACAGGCACAATCATAGCACACTTGTTATTCTGAGCAGTATCATTCATGTGGCTCACCGCAACCTTTCCTGTAACTGATTTCTTGAGGAAAACATCACAATGTTCAAGTTCATGATCCTTGCTGCACAGGTAACAACGTTTCTTCTTCAGTTCAGTTGACATAGAGATAGCTGGTCTTCTAAAACCATGAGTTTTCTGAGTGTCCTTAAACCTATCCTTGTGTGTAAATGAATCCTTGACTTTGTCCTGTTTCATGACGAGACTACCCGTGACAGGTTCACACGCAATGTTAGCTTCGTCAGCCACACACTTCAGAAACTCTGCAAATGGAGGATATACTTTGCTTGGTCTGAACATAACGACGATTCGACTCCATCGGTGAATCAAGTTATCAGGAAGCTTAGACACTAACATCCTATTTTCCTTTTCAAAGTCAAGTGCTCTCAAACTTGGAATAGTTCTTGACGCAATCAAACATTGCTTCAGAAAGTCTGCATATTTCCGAATGGCTGTTCCGTTTTTCCCACTTATTTTCGGCCATCTATCTAACTTATCCCTGAATGCATCTCCTAACACAACTTGATTTCCATATCTATCTTCTAGAAGCTGTTTTGCTTCATCATAGGCTTCAGGGCTTCTCATCAGAAAATATCCCTCAAGATCATCACGCACACTTCCACCTACATATTTCTTCAAATAATACAGTTTCTCTTCAGGCTGAATTTAACGAGTTTCTATGAGAGTTTCAAAGGCAGTTTTCCATGAAGGGAAATAAATAGGATTTCCATAGAAAATACCAGGCTCAGGAACTGGCAGTCTTCTCAGACTAAACTTCTCTGCAAATGTCCTTGTCATATTAGCAATCTCACTTGCTGCAGCCATAACACAGTCTACATTTGAAATCTCAGATCTTTTAGGAACAAAGTTTGGTGTAAACTTAGGTTGAAATTCATCTGCATTTACATTCAGTTTACTTGAAGGTTGTCTAATAAAAGTACTAGTTTTCCTTTTCTGTGTTTCTCCTGTAGAAATAGGTGTGAATTGAAATTCTGGTGTTTGAGTATGATCTACATGATGTGTATTATCAAATAGTTTGTCTTGATCAAGTTTAGGAGTCTGTGTAACAACATTTGGCAATGTCTGAATATATTTCTCAACAAGTTCAGTTTTATTTTCTTCTTCAATATTCACTGCTTTTTCCAAAGTCTGCTCATTTACACCAGGAGGTAGTTTATCTGGACTAGCCCCATAAAGAAAAGTTTCACTCAATTCGAACTGTTCAAATACCTGTGATTTTGCATTTTCAATATCAAGTTTCTTCTTTAATTCAAGTTTTAAAAGTTCACCTCGAGTTTTCTCCTCCTTATCAACATATTCTAACTGCACACGATATTCAGCTGCCTTCGCTTGAGCTGCCATTCGCGAGTCACGTGACTTGGCAGAATGCACCTACAAACCAGTAATCACTGAAGCTTTATCACTCATCTTGAAACGTAGAATGTTCTGTAACAGTTATTTACTAGTTGCATATTTAGAGGAGGTGTTCACTATAGCGGCAGTCCGCTAGAGTCGTAGTGTCTATTACAACTAATAAATATGTATCGCAGTTTCGCAATCACATATCTGAATATTTATGATGCAGGACAGATATATTGTTCAATGATAGTTCACAATATATTCTTCATTCTGGCAGTTTCATCTTGGTGATTACAATACTGAATTTGTCGCAACATTTCGCAAGAGCACACAAACACCACTCAACTTCGTTAACACCATGATTCCTCACCCACGCATCATCTACATCGTAACATGTGCTTTCATGCATCCATTTTATCGCAAGGGAAGGGAGATAACTCTACGTTAACAACGTCATTTTGCATACCGCTAATTAACATAGTAAGCCGATACATGACTACCGCTACATGTGTTTTAAAATAACTTATAATGATTCAGATTAAATAGTTGATCAATAGTCAATACGGAAAATTTAACGGAATCTGTGCAATAGTATTTCAATACTTTTCACCACATACTTTATTACATTTCATAATTCATAATTTATAAGTACAATATGGATATTCATGATATTCAAATGCTACAGTTCAATCAAATGCAATATTTTCTCTCGTGGGATGTCTCCTTTTTGTATTTATTTGTAACTTAGGGGGATACTCGATAATAAACCAGATCAATTATGATGTATGGACAAATATAATTATATATGTGTGTCACAGCCTGTGTCAAAATGGACGAATATTAATTGTTGTAGGATTCCTTACCCTGTGTAATCATTTAATGTACATTTTGCGTCAGTAATGTAACTGTTTAATACTTATTTGTAATCATCATGTGGTCAATGAGTTATACATACAGGAAGTATTAGTAGTTCAATTTTATTTCATAAACACATATTCTGTGAACAGTATGTGAAAAAGTTGGAACAGTCTAATTATAAGATTATATATTAAGAGATAAGGTAAATAAGACCGTCACTAACGTAAAATCGTACAAATTAGCATACACATGTTGTTAACTCGAATACCTCCTATGTAGTACATGATGGCAATTGAATACTTATTAACGTATGACCAGAATATTAAAAATAGAAATGTGAGTGTCAATGTTCAGACAATTTTTATCATTGTCACGTTTTATAAAGTCTTTGATGAAGCAAAGGTTTTAATGCATGTGCATGGCCACTATGGAAATAATAATATTGCTAATAATGTGATTCAAACTGAACAAATTGTAAAAAAACGAACTGTGATTTTATTCATGCCTCATTTAATGATCTTTTCAAATAATAATAGCTTGTAATTGTGTCTTATACAAGCCAAAATAACTAAATAATACTTATAACCGATAACAAAAATACTGTATCCACTGCAATGTACGACTCATATTTGGTGATTAATTTGCTGTTGAAGTGAAATCGCATTGTGTATTTTATGAACGCTTCACTTCTCTGTCAGTTGTCGTAATATGCCTGAGTGTGAGATTTTCCGTCTCTTGGAAAGAACGCCTTTCCACAAATGAAAGGTCGCATTGCCAAACGTTGAACATTATGGAAATAATGAGATTTAGTCCAGTGGCCGTGATCATTCTGCGCTCACAGCAGGTTTTCCTCATTCTGTGCGCATGTCTTCCATGCTTACCGCATGCTTTCCATAAGGATACAGTAACTCTTCCTTGGATTTCCGTACTTCTGCTGTGTACAACGGCCTCCTGGAAACCAGGGGTACTTTGTTTTACTCGCTTCACTTGAAACTAACCCCTGGATTCCTAGGTGGCAAAAGGCTCCACGCACTGGGTTCACAAAAAAATGGAAAGTCCCTTTTGCTAATTATACCACACCAATGGCGAACCGTGTTTCTAAATTCCTTGGCGTAACCAAATAAGAGGTAAATTATGATTTAAAAAATGGCCTTGAAGCGAGTGTCAGTGTTGCACATGATTGACGAAACAGTCCAACTTTCTATTAATTGGCTGAAATTGTAGTTTATACTTTTGGCATTGAAAGAGCGACATTTGTTCAAGTAAGTTCTAATATTAACTCCTGCCCATTCGTTCTAAAGAGAACATTCATATTGCATGAGATCTAACGAGCGCTTTCCAGCGGAGCAGATTTCGTACACTGTTGAAGTGTCAGAAGTATCTTTTGTGATATACTGACAATGACAAAAACATTCGCGCATTTTAAAATAATTTGCATCAATTAATAATACATCATCAAACATAAATTTAACGTAATAACATGATAGACTTTGGACAACATAATGTGTTGTTATAGATTGTCAACAAATTTATGATACATATATGCAATGAACAATATACACAGAAAAGGTGAAATAATTCAATAATGTACTGAAAATGAAGCCTCGGTGTCATAACGAACGGCAGTCATTGCTGTCTACGTAAACTCCAAGGGGAGGGGCGTGTATAAAAGGAAAGCGCTGATTGAATATATAGAAAAGCCATAGACTTTTCTGTGATTGGTAGTTATATTTAACGCTCGTCGAGCCTTTTGCCACCTAGGAATCCAGGGGGTTAGTTTCAAAGTGAAGCGAGCAAAACAAAGTACCCCTGGTTTCCAGGATGGTAATATGGATGAGCGTCGTCCGTGAATACCGTAGTTTTTAACCGTCCGTCCGTCCCAAAAAGAGTACTTGTGTTCTTTCTGAAACTTTACACAAACTTTGGATATACATCGGTGATACGCATGTGCTTTTTTTCGGACCGATCGGATTAATTTATTCAGAGTTAGTTTTTTAAGTTTTATTTTTTATTTAGACTTTTTTCTTACAGGTATCAATCACACAAATACATTCATATAAACAACAGATGACATGAGGACCAGAATTTATAGAACACATCGACTCTATTTGACATTTTAGCTGCACGTTTAGTATCATTATAATAATCTCGGACTTGAGTTGTTAGTGATTGGAAGGTTGGCAGTTGATTTTTTGAAGATCAGGATAATTATGTTTACTGGGTCATTGTTTCTGTCGGGGAAACCAATAAGTATGTTGTTTTTATTAAGACAGATTTTTACTTGTACTTTTTCTCTAAGCCAACCTTCCAATTTGGTCCACAACGGTCGCACATGGTCACATTCCCAAAACAAGTGTTTCACTGTATCTGTATTGTTGAAACAACAATCGCATTTATCGGTCTTAGAATATCCCATTTTATGTAAACGGGTATTGGTTGGTAGGATATGGTGAAGGATCTTGTATTGGAACCATTGCAGGTTTGTATGGGTGCTGCATATGAACGGTATGGTGTTATATTATGTCCATGTTTCGACAGAAATGTTACATTGCAGCTCGTTATCCCAATTACTGACATGTTGATTTTGTATGCATTGTTTCTCAGTCAGAATTGAATAAAGGTATTTTGATCCTTTGTTTTGTTTGCAAAGATGTCATAGATTCAGAGGAAAGATGTGTAGTTCTAGCTTCTATTTTATTTCTATATTTCTGAAAGATTTGATATATGCTTTTGTCGTTGTGTCAAACCGTAATATTGCATGAAATTAGCTTTAATATCATATTTCTTCTTATTCAGAGTTATTGCCCTTGACTTTGAGCACTCAGCTTTCCGATTTCAGACGGACAGTACCTGTGTTCTGAATCAACTCCTCCCACATATTTTTGTATCAATCTCTCTGAAACTGTACACATGCTTTGGGTATACATCAGTGATACACATGTGCTTTTTTGGGGCCGATCGGATTAATAATTTTGGACCTTGACTAAGAGCGCCCTGCTTTCCAATTTCAGACCGACAGTAACTTTTAATTGGTCAGCATTTGAAATTGTTATGTTTCCAATGTCACACACTGAGGTTATAACATTTGACCTTGTGAACTTTACCTTGATGTAGGATCCATTTTTTGATAAATTAAAAATGGCCATAATATTTGATTGTTTGGTGAAATACCTTCAATATTTGACATGCTTATATATTTTTAAAAAGTCATTAAATTTCCCATTACATTTCAACTGCATATTTGGAGGACAAGGAACCCGGGGGTTCTTGTACGCTCAGAGCACTCTTGTTCAACTAAAACTCCGAAATTGCCGTAGGTCTTCTGCAGAGATTTCGTAAGTCCTCCGTAAATTACCCTACTTACTTATGTCAACCGCATTTCACGAGACCGTAGATCTTCCTCTCAAGCTGTTTACTTGTACAAACAATATTAATACTTAAGGTAGCTTATCCGTAGAAATCCAAAGTTGTTCCATAAAGAATTGACCAATTTCCCCCCTAAATACATGTAAAATCGTGTTTAGCTCTGTCGTAGATATCTTTGCATGTAGAAGCATTGTGATTCGTATCCACCTTAAACACCGTAGCCCGCCGTGTAATGGGGGTTTTAATGACTCAATTGTGAGGTGTAGCTAAGCATGAACAACTACAGGATACTGCAAATTAAAAACTTGTTCGTCTTAATTTCTCTGATAAGACTTAAACTTCCGTATACAGTCAAGCCGCGATAATCCGGCCTCCGATAATCCCAATCTCGCAGTTTCCGAACGGTAGGAAGATGTAACCAAACTAATCTCTTTAGTAGTCCTCAGTACTCAGTAGTCCGAACATTTCACTATCCGAAGGTTTTTGATGAAAAACGGAAGCATTCGGATTATCGAGGCCTGACTGTACTCACTTTTGATAGATGTGTTATGGAGTTTTATTGGAGCACTGTGTTGAACACATCAAATAGATTTTAACATTAATTTATAAACATGTCAGAGCTAGAGGGAAACCCATTATTCACTTGTGGGTTTGCATCAACCATAACTGTATAATCCGCTTCAGTGATGTTGTTTATCTCTGCAAAAAATGTAAATTATCCCTATGTTGCTGTGCTCCCTTACAGAGTGTCCTGCTGGTACATTTGGATCTGACTGCACGTCCTGCAGTACACGTCACTGTGAGGGAGAGTCGGACTGTCCTCCAGATGGAACCTGTTCTCAGGGATGTCAGGACGGATATACGGGACAGACATGCATGCAAAGTACTGACATTCGTAACTTGAAAATATAAAAAAAACATATATATATATATTACTTGTTGATGTTAGATATTATTGTTTGACAAATGTTCTGATAATATGCGTTCTTATATGGTACATGTCTAAAGCAATTGTTCAGAACTTGACTTAAGTTGTTTCTTGCAGAATGTTCCCCAGGCTTGTATGGATCCAACTGCAGCATGACGTGTGGGAACTGTAGCTCTGATGATGTTTGTCATCACGTGACCGGAAACTGTCCAAATGGCTGTAAAGTAGGATGGAAAGCAGAGAAGTGTAATGAAGGTGATTCCAAAATGAAAACGGCTAAATGATTATTTACACAGTCTACAGCAATATATAATGTTTTTAGGGATCCATCAAGGACATTTCAGTATAACCATGACCGGCTTAGATATTCTGAGTTTGAAAAAGCACCAGCTTCAATTCATTTTTTAAGAGCACCTATTTTGCCGCTCCTCATCATTTGCACATTATAAAACTGTCAAAACTTCAATAACCTTTAGTGATTTTAAAAAGAAAATATGCAATGAATTAAGAAATAGATTTCATAATGTGTTTGTTCACTGGCTTATAAACGGTTTGAAAGGTGCAAGTTAAACTGGTATAAATGCCGGAGCTTGTCAACTTTCAAACCAGTGAACAAACACATAATGAAATCTATTTCTTATAAATTCAGACTTTGAAATTTAAGCGATTTCTAATCAGTAAATAAACTTTTGAATATAAAAAATCTCTGCAAAAAGTGTACAGTGCATGATAAAACAAATGTTAAGTATAGTTTTAGATCATACGATAAGCACCACCCACAATAATACTGCATCACTTATGTGTCACCACGCGCAAAACGTAGTTCACAGGAAATATGATTAAATTATTTAATTTTTGGTTCTAAAATGCTGTTTAAATCAAACTTTCAATTCAAACTACAATTAGAATTCACGTTTTAAGGTTTTTAAAAAGTTCGATCAATAAAAGAGCATGTGATAGCAGTGTAATAAGTGCGCAATGATACAGTGATAAAGTAGTACCGCAGGTTGTTTTTTGTAAACGTCAGGTTATGAAAGTTATCCTTTTCAGCTGTCAGTCTTGTGTTTATGAGAATGTATACCGGTCACATGACCTTGTTTAATCCAATCAGCAGAGAGCATATCGCTTAAATTTCAAAGTCTGAATTTATTTATAATTAAACAATATGTTCACGTTATTAGTGTTTTTGATTTAAATGTACATCATTATATTTAAAAGTAGTATAATAATGCGAACGTAGACAACAACAATCTATTCGTATGTTCCTTTGTAATACCACTTTCAACAAGATATACAAATATGATGTTTTAATTTGACTGACATGTTATGTGCATGGTCCATTTCGTGATATGCATGTATAAACATGTAAACTTCTCGGGCTTCTATTTTAGAAGGTTTAGCTTTCTTTGTGTGGTTTTTCTCTGAGTTGATGTGATGTATTCGATGGTATAGAAAGTCCGTGGGTCCGTGCATGCGTCATGTGTCCAAAACCGGAGCATATCTAAAAAAATATATGACCTGAAACCTTCAAATTTGGCATGGAAATTACCTGCATACTTCTGTTGTGTCTTTTATTGATGCCAACTCACACCGTTTAAGTAATTTTGGAAATTTTGACCAAAAACGGTCCGATATATGGACTTTGTGTTGTTTTCAGAGCATAACTAAAAACTGCATGAGCTTAAAATTTGGATGTTACCTATTTGGCATGATTGTGACTTTTATTGGTTCAAACTCCATGGTTCAAATAACTGTTGTGCTGATGTGTTAAATGATTGTGTTGACCAGATACATCCACATTACTGTGATTTGTCAGCAGCCAATCAACCCTGATAAGGCCATAAGACAATAGTGATTCACCAACTCAAGCATCTAGAAATTCTTACAGCAGCAAATACGATCCAAAGCAATTTATAACTATCATTTAACAAGCATCGGTTTACCTGCAGTTAACATAGTATTTTAAATTGATATGTGCATATATTTCTCTCAGAACGTTCAACAGATGTACCTACAGATATTGTCATCCCTGTTGCTGCTGGTGCAGCTGCTGCTGTCGTTGTCATCATTATTGTCATCGTCACTGTCGTAATCTGCAGAAGGTAAATTAGTTAACATCGATTTATGTTTTTATGTTACTATATACTTTACATATATGTTGCAACCCAGTATAAATGAAGAATATTTATTAAATCAAAGTCATATACATTTAGCAATATTTTGATTTACATCATCTAAACTTACAGAAAAAGAAGCAAACGCTATCAAAGTGATGACACGCCTGAACATCATTCAATTGTTGGTAAGTTACCCTTAGTGTCACTGCCCTACATGAAACATCGTGTGATGTATATGTTCTATTCAGCAATCTAGAGTCTAACATGTTATATCTGAGATTCGGGAATTCGAAGTGAGTGATAAAACTGTTTGAATTAACACTAAAATGTGTTTGTAGCTCCACAGAATTTGGTAATGATTACTTTTGGATATGTTGTGGGTTTCATTATGAAGGACTATTGATGAATTTTTGGAATCATTGTAATAGTCTGAAAGTTTTAAATCACAGACAGACCAATAGCTAATGCTGTCTTGTATTCATCTGAAGTGACAATAAGTGATGGTGCCATTATTGTTGTTCCTTGTGAAATGCAGTCTTCAATCTTAATACTTTAATATATTTTGTTTAGATTCCTCAAGAAAAAGGAAAACGGTTTCCCCTGGTAAGTTAGTTTTAAGATAATTTTCATACAAACCATGAAATGCTTTTCAAGCAAAACCCCTGATAGATACAATTTTTATCCAGATAACGTGTATTACAATGTTGCCATGGCTACCGTGGACCCGATAAAAGGAGAGAAAACAGCTAAGGTAGCACAGCAACCAGCTTTGCCTCCCAAACCATCACGTGACGAAGACGATGACCAATCAGAAGAGATCCTGGACGAGGACGAGGCTCCGTCTTCCAAACCTTACTACAACATAGACGATGAGGAGGTCATCAGAGAAGTGGCTGTGGAGGATCTGGCAGCTACTGTACAGAAAATAAAGAGAAGAGAGGGAGGATTTGAAGTAGAGTATAATGTGAGTTATGTACTTCCTTCATTTTCACTTGAATATATATAGTTATTGTGAGTCTTTTGAAAGAAACTGATGGTGGCCTGCAAAGATAAACGTTTTCGTCATTTTCCCCGAATGTTCTTGAATTAATATTTACAAAATCCATGCCCATGTCTTTTCTGACTTTATATCTAATGTTACAAAAATATGTGTGAATGATTCTAAAATAATGCCAATATTTTGACTGCATATGGCCCAAGTTGAAAGTTAGATTATCTCTCAGAGTGAGAGTGGCAGATTTTATATCTGTACACTGTAAACCATTCTCCGTAGTCCAGTGGAATCTTCAGGAGCAAAACTATTTTGTTGATTCCGTACTTTAATCATTTTAGACTAGATATTATAATCATAACAATGTCTCTTACAGTGCGATAAAGCCAACACATACACACTGAAATAAGAATAAATTACCTTTTGCATATATTTATTATTTGCATTAGATACGCATTTTATAAAAACAATAACCTAATTGTTTTAACTTACATCAACACCTTATTTTCAAAATGGAGTGAAAGTGAAGTATTACGAGAAATCACATCCTATGCAAATAGAAATTGGAATAGACATAGAGCCTGAAATGAACACTTCCTGGAAATACGAAAATAATTTATTTCAATACGCAACTCCAATGACAATGTGACTTTTTAATGTGTTCAGTCAATACTCAAAGGTGTTTTTTAATTGGTTATAAAAGTAATGGAGGCATGCAATGTAACATAATGCTATTTTGTAAAATTAAGTCAATGTCGACCAAAAGAAACGCCTACCAGATATCTTATCAGATTTCATAAAAAATGTAATGAGCATTTTAGCAATATTATAGCATTATGAGGTTGCACCATTTCTACATAATTATATTCAAAGTTCAAAAGTCGTCATGTCAGAAACGAATGGCAATTGTTTAAAATGAGACACGGGAATCGTTCAGTTTTCGATCGGTGCTTGGTCAGAAAAACATTTAAAACAGATTTGCATACGACCACGAGCAGAGCAGCAATACAGGCATTCGCATTACAGTGGTGATGACGCTACAGATATACTAGGTTACAGTGCGCCAGTGAATCAACCAGAAATAACGGTCTTCATTGGGCGTGGTTTTCATGAATGTTTTTGACTCGAATCACAGTTTTTCCACGGTTTCAATTGATTTTCATATTAATTATTGTTTAAGCATAACGTGGATATAAGCACATGTCAAACTCGGGCATTCATTTCATAAATGACGTAATCAATATAAACGGAAAATTTCATACTTACATACAATTAATTCAAATGTACCAATGCAAAACGAACTTTCTCGAATACGCTGGTATCATCAATGCAATCAAAGTGTATTTAGTCAAACTCAACATTAAATAGAGAGAAAACTAGAAATGTCGTTATTCCCATATTTTATTGAAAACATTTCTTATAAGAAAAAAGGATGTCGGATATTTTACGATATATTACAATATTCAGTAAAAATACCGAGTTGGTACAAAAACAGAAAAAAGTGGGAAAGAGATCTCAAATGCCAAAAAAATTAATGGAACACAATAAACAAAATGCCTTTTGTGTGTAATCTGTCTTCGAAAACAAAATGGTTTCAATATTCCATAATTCTCCCGACAAATGATCTTTTGCATAAGATGAAATATAAAGACGAAAATATATGCAGCTTCTGTGAGGAAGAGATAGAAACAATAAGACATCTCTTTTTCGAATGTCCAATTGTTAAAGATATTTGGAGTACAGTAAAAGAATGGATAGAGACACGTACACAAGCAAACATAAATCTATCAACAAGAAACATCTGTCTTGAATATCCTGAATATAGGAACAGAATACTGAACACGATAATCACAACCATTAAGTACACCATTTTCAAAACAAAACAAAACGGCTTGGAACCAAATTTAACCTACAATAAAAATGACATTAAGAAAACTTACAATATCGACAAATATAACGCTTATTCTACATGCAACTACTTTAATTTATGAAATTTTGGTCAACTTGTCATTTACTATTTGACTGATAAAAAACATCACTATCTTTACTTTGTTCCTTCTTAAACTGGAAACCCTCAGAAATTGTAAAACAAAACGGAGGGTTTGATTGCTTAGAAATTATGTGTGCTATTGTAATATGTTCTGTAATACTCAGAATGTCACTTTTAAATTGTTATGTGCATGTACCACAAAAAAGAAACAAATACAAAAAAAAAAATAACGTGGATACCACCGTTAATTATATTTTAGACATTATTTCATCTTTCATTTTAAGGAAAATTAAGTAGGTGTTTCTTTTGGCCGACAGTGTATCGCTACAGAAGAAAGGAGCAAAACCTTGAGTTTTTACATATCTTTGATTAGGTATCGTATTCACTTTTTATATCAAGCATGTACTTGACGCACTTTGTAGATATTATAAATCCATTCAACACATGTGCTTCGTAAGGACAAAGTTGAATCACATCCCGTGTAAATAAGACAAGGAATTGACATGAAGCATAAAATGAACGCAAAATCGAAATATGATTATTACATATAAGTTCATAAAATAACTCCAATTCCTTTATACATTCAGCGACTACTGCACTGATGTAATATAACTCCAAGACTCTCTGAAAAAAACTTATTGAAGGGATATTACAAGAAATATACAAATCCAAACCAACATCTTATGGTTTGAGGGTATGTTTCGTCGTTGTAATGAATCTTTGTTTTTCTAAAGAGACTGCCCACTGGCTTCACTGCTACATATGCTGACTCACAGAAGGAAGAGAACAAGGGGAAGAATAAGTTCCAAGGCTACTATCCGTGTGAGTCTTTAGTCAAATTCCTGTATTAAAACTGTTCTTAACATAAATACTTCTCACCAGCATGTAAAAGTACACGTTCTAAAGTCTGAAGGTTTCCACAATAATGATGATCTCCACTTGCAGATGATCACAACCGAGTCCGTCTCTCCCTCCTCCATGATGTCCCTGGATCAGACTACATCAACGCCAGCATCATGCACGTCAGTGGTGATAGTTTTCTGTCTTTGTCGAATTTTTTTTTGAGCAGACAAACTCTAGAGAATGATTTTAATCTCCTCATTTTTTAAACTGCAATTTCCTCGTCCAATATATTTCATGTGATTTTATGGGAATCCATTCTCTGCTCGGTGTTTGTATCTGTGTCATATTGATGCTTCTTGTTTATTTAGCGTATTTCTCCATAAACTATACATGTGAAATATGGAGTGATGCCATACTAACCAAGGGGTCATGTACAGAAACCTGTTAATTATCAGGCAAAACATCAGATTTATTTTAATCTTTCAAAATGTTAGCAGTCTTGCTGTTTCCAAAACTGCTTCTTAGAAATCATGAATTATCAATTACAATTGTGACTTTCAATACTTCGCTTTAACATGTAAAATAAGGCGTGTGTGAAGCAAAACGTTAATGGTTTGTGTTTGATTATTGTTCATTCATCTTCTTATTACGAAACAAGACACCGCCTTCCGCTATTTGTTGGTATAAAAGGATGTGATGTTTGAGTTGTTGAAGATGCAACTAACAAGGTGCACTGATGAGATTATTTTATATTGTGTTTAATAGAATATCAACGAGACGAAAACATACATTGGAGCGCAAGGTTCGTTGTCTACCAACAGTCTTTAGCTGAGTTAGGTCTGTTTCCCTAATGTGTAACTGCACTGCACACTGTTCGAAACTTATCTTGTAATTTGTCCTTTTGTAAATGGATCGATGTATATATAACCTTTTGATATCCGTTGATTTGAAGCGATGTTGGCAAATATTATTGTAGTTAGCTCGAAATCAATAATTGGCATATTTTTTTGCAGCTCCTAAGAAGATCACGCTTGGAGATTTCTGGAGGATGATCTGGCAACAGAGAATTCGTTTCGTGGTCATGTTGACTGGACTTGTGGAAGATATGAGGGTGAGATTAAATGTCCAGAATATAGAACCAAAACACTCATCAACTAATGTTTATTACTAATTTTAAAACGGTATGTAAGAATAAGGATTTGAGGAGATGGTGTCAGTAAACATTAGTTAACAGGAAAACTAGTGATCACATGACAATTAAAATTTTATCTTTTTCTCAGGAAAAGTGTTACAAGTATTGGCCGGAGAATGACCTGCTGACCACAGACCTCTTCCGGGTGACTTTGAAGGACACCAACACACGTGCTAACTACACCGCCAGGACCATGGATGTCCAGTGTAAGGAAGTGAGTGAATAGAATGATATAGACAATCTTTATGATGGAGACACCTTTTACAAGGCAAACTCTGATGTACCAACATATTCGTCTATTGTCATTTCGCTCTTTTGCAAACATGCTTTCTTCAATATTCTAAAAACATATAATAAGACCTGGACCTCTTCGAACTTCAGACTGGAGAGATTCGGAGAGTTTTCCAGTACCACTACACCACATGGCCTGATCACGGCGTCCCCGACACTCTCGCTCTCGTCAATTTCATCTGGATGATGAGACGTACACACACACGGACAGACGGACCACTGCTTGTGCACTGCAGGTGAGTGATGTTGAAGGTTAGGAAGGTTAGGATTCTAACACATTATGTTTGTCCCCAGTGTTTGTATAGGACGCACAGGCACGTACATTGCTGTAGACTCCTGAGTATTTCTAGTCTATCTAACACATGATGTTTGTCCCCAGTGCTTGTATAGGACGCACAGGCACGTACATTGCTGTAGACTCCTGAGTATTTCTAGTCTATCTAACACATGATGTTTGTCCCCAGTGCTTGTATAGGACGCACAGACACGTACATTGCTGTAGACTCCTGAGTATTTCTAGTCTATCTAACACATGATGTTCGTCCCCAGTGCTTGTATAGGACGCACAGGCACGTACATTGCTGTGGACTCCTGATTATTTCTAGTCTTTCTAACACATGATGTTTGTCCCCAGTGTTGGTATAGGACGCACAGGCACGTACATTGCTGTAGACTCCTGATTATTTCTGGTCTAACACATGATGTTTGTTCCCAGTGCTGGTATAGGACGCACAGGCACGTACATTGCTGTGGACTCGCTGTTGGACCAGGCCAGAGAGGAGGGGAAGGTGGATGTGCAGGGCTACGTGTCCATAATGAGAGGACAGAGGAAGAACATGATACAGACCGTGGTGGGTGTTTAGTATCTAGAAAATTGTTGTCCGTACATTTGCACGATTGCCTGACATATCTTCTTTTTTTACTTCAACAGTTCTGATTAATTGTTCAAATCATATCCAATTATTACTGTGTTAATTTCTAACCCTAAATTCTGCATTTTCGTCAGGTAAATTTACCTATGGACCATATCAGTTATTTCCTAAGCACACTCTGCTTTTAAAATAACTTTTTTTTTAAATCTACTAGTACTGGAAGCATTGTTGGCAGTCTCCCAAATTACACATTCCCTAAAATATTACAGTATTGTTAATTTACCATTAAAGGACCAGTACGAGTGTGTGTTCAACTGTCTTGTGGAGATGACCAAGTACGGGAACACCAGTCTCACCGTGGACGACTTCACCACACTCTACACCAACAGTGGCATGGACGCACAGGTGGACTCCGATAGCAAGACCTTCAGGGAGCTGACACAGGTATACCAAACTTGTCCATCAAACACAGAGTCATATGCAAACAAATACGAATATGAATATTCGACACCTCAGTGGTATTTGCCTCCCATTACCTATGTCTGACGTTGTTCCAATGTCTAAAGTAATGCTAAACAGTATCACCTCATATTAAAACATGGAATTTAAAACTACGGAAGGCAAATAGACATCAGTACTTAAATGGAGAGCTCGGCATAACTCACTTGTAAATCCAGAACAGGCCAAGGGAGGTAATCTTTAGCAATTCATTTAAAAAGGGATGTACCTTTTGCATGGGAAGATCACTGTAGGCATAGTTCATAAGATTAAACGATGACTTTATTTTGTGTTGTAAGATCATTTTGCATGTAATTCAAATATTTATTTATTCGGTATTCAAATCTTTATATTGTGAAAAAGTGCACTAAAGTAATATGAATCGATTCCAAGGTAAACTTTTATTGACTGTCGTGCGTCACGAAGTCAAAGTAACTGATGTGACCTTAATTTCATTATTTCAGATGATACTAGCTGAACACAGCGCAGGTGAGAGATATTGCAGGATAAACACAATATTTGAAGGAATAAAGAAGATATATAGAATTCTTAGAATATAAGTTTGGACTTGAAGTGTTTGTCACCACCGTAGAGATTTATAACTTCTCACCATATTACTTCCCCAAGAATAAATAAATTAATTTAGGAGCACCATATTTATCTGTCCTCACAATAAAGACAATTAAATACTGAAATCTGATCTTTGTATACTGAACAGGTGCCCCAGTCATGAACCGGATGTGGGTGGACGGTAACCAGGACTTCATTGTCAGAACAGCTCCTGTGAGTTCCTCTGTATTTGTCATTTTATCTGGTCTTTATAGTTATGATGTACCCGAATTTATTGAACAACTTGAAATGTGATAAGGTTTACTGGTTTGTGTATATTCACTACTGTCGTAACTAACAATGTTTTTTGCCGAAACCACAAATCGTATATTATCAGTCTCAAAGTACCAATGGTCTTCAACATAACAATGTGTTTTATCATAATAACAATGTGTTACCGCTGTGTTTCACAGTATCAATGGCCACGGGTCATGTTCTATCCAAAACATAACAATGTGTTATCCAACAGTAACACTTTGCTATCCTACAGTCTCTGAGGAACGTGAGGGGGCACCTACTCTCTGAGTCTCCACATCCGGGTCAGGAGAAGTTACTGTGGAAGCTGGTGGAGGAGAACAACGTTAATTACGTCATCGTCCTTGATAAAACCCAGGTTTGATTTGTTTACATTGGTCTCTGGTCACATCAGTATACATTTGGATGAATCGAGGTCTTAGGATATCATTTTGATATGCCAATTTTAAATAGTGTTTTAATAATGTTGCAGAATAAGCTGGTTGGTGAGAAGGGAAGTATGAAGACAATCGATGAAATGAAGTTGACAACCAAAGATCAGTTTATATTGACCTCTGACTTGAGTCTCTCTACGCTACAGATCCTAATACCCGTACGTATTCACAAACATTATTAAGAAAGTCTTAATCAAATCCGCAATTGTTTGAGTTCTCTATGGAACTAAAATTCTTTCTACTGTCCAGATTCATCAAAGCCAAAAGGACCTGAAACTCCTCCAGTTCCACGAGCCTGTGTCTGTGCAGAGTCTCTCAGCCTCGTTCCTGGAACACAGCCTCCTCAAACTGATGACGTCAGAAATGTCACCGAGAGCCGTAGTATACAGGTAGGATTACAGTGTTAGAATTATTGTACATGTATATATTATTATTAATAAGAATAATAATAAGAACTAGAAGAATGGTTTTTGAATGTATTGTATTTAGCATACACCAATACTCCACTAATAACTTGTGTACCAGTCAACAAACCCTTCACAAAATACATTTTATTCAGTTTATAAGATTTGCAGGCGTTGAAAACGTTAAGGATAGTTTGATGTTCTGTATGCTGTATACATCACTAACTATCCTCTGTTCCAGCTCCGCAGACATGAAGACTGGTGTGATATTCTGTATGCTGGGGAACCTGATGTCTGAGATCCAGGAGGACGAGACAGTGGACGTCCTGCATCAAGTGAGGAGCTTCACCAGGAGCTTCCCGGACATCAAACTCACTCAGGTACAGAGATATACTGATTAAAGAACCCATCATACTCATACAGGTAGTCTAACCTAGTTGTGTCGCCTTATCAAAGATAAGAGTACAATACTCTAATTTTGAATTCCCTCTCTTTGTTCAAGGATGACGTGAGGCAGTTGTTTGACTTTGCAAGAAGATGTGCCCAGCTGACAGCAAGCACGTACGCCAACATGTGAATCTCTACCAACATGTGACAATCCATGAACATATGAATCTTTGCCATTATGTTAATCTCTACCAACATGTGACACTCCATGAAGATTTTGATCTTTCCCTACATGAGAAATTTTATTTATCATGTGATTGTTTAAATTTCTACATAACATTGCTTTGATGGTTTGCATCAAATGTCATTACTCGAATTATTCTAGATTTACCATCGTAATATATCCCTCTTACACAAGTTGTACTACTGTACTTGATAGCGTAGTTGATGATTTTGCTTGATCAAATTCCGTTACAGTATTTATACTGAGGGTATTAAGAATGGAAATGGATGTGCTGCTGTATATTCTCAGCTTAGAGTCATAATGACTTTCACCTCAATAAATACTCAAAAGAGATTGTAAATTGGCAACAATGAAGCCACGAATAAAAAAATAGACATTCAGTTTAGGAACTAATCCCAAAATCTGATAATCTTTGGCTAATTAACAAACATGAAGTACAGAAACAGTGATCCTAAGCTGCAGGTTCCAACAAGAGTCCATGTCCTGGAGGTTACTGACGTATTCTCCTCTTAGACTAAAGGCCTGTCAAATGTAAAATCTTGTGAACAAAATATTTAGGCAATTTGGACCCTGAATACTCAAACTAACAACTAAAACTTAAAAGTTATTTCTATCAATTTGCCATCAGTTTAACAAGTATATATGAAATGTTTATTTAATACAGTGAATACAGTTATTGTAGAATGTAAATGTATATTTAGTAGTTAACGTATTCAATGGATTGTTTGTTTATATATTAAAGTGTGATTTTTCTTTGTTCAATATATTTGCTATAGATCAGGTGATTACAGGTACATCAGGTACATCACTTTTGTCGTAGGGGGTAACACATACAAAACGTTGTAAACAGTATCAATGTATCGAGAAGTACTGACCATTTTAATAGTTATCGGTTCAGTATAGCAGCGATATAAGTAGTGATTTCTGATTGAAAATCGGTTAATGTACCGCGATTGTCGCAATTCAATTGGTCAAACGCAATTTTGAAAAATTATTTACTACAAACAAAACTAAAAATTTGGGTTAATAATGTTAAATAGGTCATATAACTATAGTACATACTTCAGCACATATGTTATTTTGGCAAATAAATATTATGAAACTCAATGGATGACTCTTTAACCGATAAATGTTAAATGTGTGATTAGTCAGATGCCTTACTGTTTGTTCATAAGAGTATATGGTTGACAGTTCATACATATCACACTAACACTTGCTACTGGATGTTTCAACTGTGTTGATTGTGGTCTTTATGATTGTGATGAGTTCTTCGTTTCAGTGAACATTAACAAAATTTGAAGCATTACTTTGAGCTTTTATTTTCAGAAAGGTACTATTTCAGAAACCTTTTTCTAATGTACTATAGCAGTTGATTATTTGTTTTTATCTTAGCTTATGTGTTTTATTCACGTCTGACACAATATCACGAATATTGCAATTTTGTTAGAAGATAAAATGTAGCTAGAGCAACCTGACACTTGTCTTTTCATTGGTTATCTCAAAAGCCATAGCTGTGTTTCTAGAGAAAACTGACTTCAGTGTTTTATTGTTTTATTAATTAGTATTCTTTTGATAATTTTAGCTCTTTTCTGAGATTGAATTGATTTATACTTATCAAGTGAATTTTGGAAACATCAAGGTATCTATACCATTAGATGATAATGTGTTGTCCAATGTATGTAAATGTGATCTTAGACGTCACAGAGACAGTATACTTTTAGTGTCATCATGGATTGTTATTTTCTCTATTTAGAGCTTTACATTTTAATGCAAGTTTTATTTATTAAAATATGCTTGTAAATTGAATAAAATAGTATTTTCTGTAAAATCTGGTGATTTATTATCATTTTGGTGATAAAGGAATTGCTGTCCTGGTAAATGCATCTATACTTACTAACTCACTTACATGTATCAGCCGTTTACACTCACATACTATCAAACACATAACATATAACACATAAACAAACACATGATTTAAGTAAATCGTTGTTAATTATAACAGTTTCATGTCTAATCGTCAATTTATCAACCATCAACTAAACATCCTTCCATTTTAATGTACATTTAGAAATTAATTAATTAATACCCATTTAAGGTCACTTATCAGTCGTTTGCACTCACATAATATACCTGTAGGTAAGATTTTGTTTTATACGTCTGATTGATTCATCTCATATTCAGAGTGTGAAGATACATTCCTCCTCAAACACATGATTTTTGAACTAAGAATACAGAAATCTTTGTTAATTATAACAGTTTAATTTTTATTTTTATTTATTCAATTTAATTTTTTTGAAAACTTTTTTTTACAGATATCATTCACACAAATACATTCATATAAACAACAGATGACATGAGGACCTGAATTTATAGAACACATCTACTCTATTTGAGATTTCAGCTGCACGTTTAGTAACATTATAATAATCTCGGACTTGAGTTGTTAGTGATTGGAAGGTTGGCAGTTGTTTCTGTTTATGGTCGAACATAGACTTTTTGAAGATCAGGATGAGTATGTTTACTGGGTCATTGTTTATCTCGGGGAAACCAAGAAGTATGTTTTCGTTATTAAGACAGATGTTTACTTGTGCTTTCTCTCTAAGCCAACCTTCCAGTTTGGTCGTACATGATCAGATTCCCAAAACAAGTGTTTCACTGTATCTGTATTGTTGGAACAAAAATCGTATTTATCAGTCTTAGAATATCCATTTTTTTAAATGTAAACAGGTATTGATTGGTAGGATATGGTGAAGGATATTGTATTGGAACCATTGCAGGTTTGTATGGAAGTCGCATCTGATGTTATATTTGGTCCATGTTTCGACAGATTTCATTGCAGCTCGCTATCCCACTTACTGATATGTTAATTTTGTATGCATTGTTTCTCAGTCAGAATTGAATAATGGTATTTTGATGCTTTTGTCGTTTGTGTCAAACCATAATATTGCATGAAATTAGCTTTAATATCATATTTCTTTCTGAATTCTATGAAATCTAGAAAGCGACCATTTTCATCAAAAAGATTATTAATAAAGTGTATTCTTTTTGATTTCCAGTCCGGATAGTGGATACTTTGTTACCAATCATGATGTTACAGTTATGCCAGATCGTTTGATTAAGAATGTCTGTATCTGTTTGTGGTGTGATATTTTGTACACAATCAAACCAGGATGAAACCAAAACAACATAGAAAGGATTTCTTATCTTTCAAATAATGTGGTTCTTCAAATAAAATAAATAAAACATATAAATAATGCACTTGTTACCGCGCCTAGTTTCCAGGTTAGGCCTACTCAACGGCGCCAAAACTGAAAAAGTACATAGAGTTATTTACTGAACAGCAGAGTCTTTAGGGATTCTTGAAGGAGTGAACTGACTCTGCCAATTTGATGTCAACTGGAGTTGAGTTCCACAGTCGTGGGGCATACACCGAGAAAGCATTCTCAGAAAGCTTGGTTGACGTGGGAGGGATTGAGAGATGATGTTTCGTAGATGATCTTAGAGGTCTTGAGGGCTAGTATAAGTTGAGTAGATCTTTGAGATATTGGGGAGCTGAGTCGACATGGAGTGCAGAGTACGTTAGAAGAAGACACTTGAATGTGATGCGGTGTGTGTCGCGGAGCCAGTGGAGGTGTCTCAGGATTGGGGAGATGTGTTCAGTAGGAGGAGTACGGGTGATTATTCGTGTTGCTTTGTTCTGGATTATTTGTAGGTGGGAGATGACAGTGGATCCGGACAGGAGGGAGTTACAGTAATCTAGACGTGATGTCACAAAGGAATTTACGAGGGTTTTACAAGTGTCAGAGTCAACATACTTTCGGATTTTGCCGATCTTGCTAAGGTGGAAATTAGCACCTTGGGCTGTTCTGATTGCCTTGGCTTTACTGGTCATCAAGCTTTCCATGGTCACACCAAGGTTTTTGACATGTGGTGATGGCTGAATACTGACTGACTCAACGGATAGCTTCAAGGGAGGAAGTTTGGATAGCTGATGTTTTGTTCCAAATACAATCAAATCAGTCTCCTCACTGTTTAGCTTGAGGCAGTTTTCACACATCCATTTATGCACATCGCTGATACAGCATTCCATTTTTGTGATGGCACTTGACACGTTGCAAGGCTTGATGGTAATGTATAGTTGCTGGTCATTAGCATAGCCGTGGAACAACAGCGAGTGACTCCTGATTGCATTTCCAAGAGGCTAGATGTAAAGAGAGAATAGCACAGGTCCCAGAACAGATCCTTGTGGGACACCACGCTGAATTGATCTTGATTTTGATGTACAGCCATCAACACATACACACATGGATCTCCCTTTCAAATAGGACTCACACCATTCAAGGGCCACATCTGTAACTCCAAAAGTGTGACGCAGACGTGACAGAAGTATGTAATGGCTGATGGAATCGAAGGCCGCGGAGAGGTCAAGCATCACAAGTAAGACCACCTCCTGTTTGTCAACAGCTCTCAGGATATCGTTCTGTACCCGCACTAGGGCTGTCTCCGTTGAGTGGCTTTTCCTATAGGCGGATTGGTAGACTTAGGATAGACTGTGGTCACTGATGTGAGATTGAAGTTGGAAAAGGACAACCTTCTCCGAGGCTTTTGATATGAACATCAAATTTGAGATTGGTCGAAAGTTTGGTGACAACTGAGTTCTAAAATATCTAAGCAGGTTTCTATCAATTAGTTTGGCCCAAGGCGTTTGTTTCTTACAGTAACGTCTAAGAACTAAAAGTATTTGCGCCTGAATTATCTCCTTTAATTGAGGTACTTTGAACCCTCCATCTTTTGTATAACATATAATTTGACTTCTTTTTAATTTATCTGGTTTATTTTTCCAAACATAACAGTTTTATGTCTTACCGTCAATTTAAACTTCCATCAATTTTTAATTTACTTTTAGAAATTAAAGTGAAAGGTTTTTAAAAATATTTTTAATGTCAATGTTTGTATGTCTCTATTTCAGCAAACATGTACTGAAAACGATAACAAGAAATGAAAGGAGGCTATATCATGTTTCTCAAAACTTGATGATTTAATTTGGTAGACGCCTAGGTCTTGAGGTTAGGTCAAGCGATCACTTTTGTCCTCTATTGTTCTTACCTTTTAGGAAACGTAATGTGTTTTTGGGCTTTAATATCCCATTATAAAACCAATTAGAAATATCTTCGAAACAAGCCAGTGCATTCAGTAGGAGGGATAGTGCATGATAGTTCTATCATATAATATCAACTCACAAAGATGACAACCCAGCCACTGACTAAGCCTCGCGAACAGTAAAAAACTTCTCTATCAGAGTCTCACCAGGCAGATTACCAAACATCATATTAAACCACCTGTTCAAACGCAGCATCGAGGAACTCAAAGTTTGTAATCCCACAAAGCTAATTAGCAACTGAAACCTTGACTGATCTCTACATGGCATTTAGTATTGTTATGTAGGATTACCAATTTCCCTCTGTGAACCAAATTCGAGGGATTAGACCAGACCTTTATCTATGGTATACATTACAGTTGATTAACAGTGGTCCATATTAGAGGTCTTTCAGTTGAATATTGACTTCATTTCGATGGAGATTATTTGAAACAGACACTGTTATGACTTTGGATGGAAGATGTCTTCAAGTACTACAGAATCTTCCCACGGCAAGGTGAAAACGTATTGAAATAAATTCTTTGCATTTTTTACCTTGCCCTCAACAGCACAGAAAACTGTGTAATGAAGCAGCGACATATATTTATGATCACGAGTTACGCCCCTTACCAGCTG
Source organism: Gibbula magus (assembly GCA_936450465.1). Classification (NCBI taxonomy): domain Eukaryota; kingdom Metazoa; phylum Mollusca; class Gastropoda; order Trochida; family Trochidae; genus Gibbula; species Gibbula magus. The sequence goes on along the minus strand of OW388292.1, from coordinate 55,991,773 downwards.
CTTATAGACAGCCAATGAAATCACCTTTTCCATTCGGTACTGCAGAATCGATAATTCTAAAATTGTTATTTTTAGAAACATACGTTGGGTAAACGTTTCTTCTTGTACATTGCAAATCTCGTCGTATAGTACTTAAATACATGAAAATATATTATCATAAACATGCTAATCAAGAAAGAAGACCAAATGCGAGTCAGGAAGTGTTATTAGTTGATTGTTAAGTTTATTACAGAGACATATGTAGTTCATATGCAAATGGGAAATACCCACGTTCAAAAAAAGTTAAAAGATTTGAATACAAATCGTCGAATTGAATAATAATATTTCAATTAGTATAATGTGCTTATTTAAAAATTGTAACATTTATAAATAAGAGTAAGAGTTAGGCACAGTTTATCAAACAAGAAATCAAATCACAGTTTTTTAAACGTTATACAGCCTGTATTTTCGGTATGTAGTTCAGTATTAAAGGTTAGATGAAATGACATATGGTCAAATTCGTATTCGTTGAAAAGGGGTTTCAATTTGACAATTGCTCGATTACAATTTTTTAAAATCGACCCATAAATAACTTATATACGGCATTTTTTAAAAAGTGCCCAATTAAGCCCCGGCGACCAGAATGAAAGTTGGCGGGGTGGTCACTGAAGCGTATCGGGCTGTGACGTACGTGGAGGAGCCTCATCATGGCCGCTAATGTTAATTTAACGCGTTTTCGCAACTTTTAAACTGCTCATATAAGACAGAAAACGTCATCAAAACAACCCCAATTTTCAATAAATGGATTACTTAACTATTCAACTAGCGATTTCATATGGTTACAACAACTGGGGCGTGCTTAATTGGAGTGCATTCGGCGCTTTTGTATAGTATGTTTGTAGCAATTAATCGCGGAACTAGAAGGAAACATATGAGAGTTCAAGTGACACAGAAACAAGGGAAGAAGACTCTCGCGGGAATCGGGTGAAGAGAGATTAAGTAGCATCAATCGATCAAATTATGTTGAATAATCGGCATGTTAATTTTGTTTTGTATGTATTAATAAATAAATATATATGGTAGGTATAATTTCATATACACTGAACGATTGACTGTTCAAACAAGCGCGACAACATATTGCAGATTTATAAATAACATTCAGTATTTAATATAAAAGATTACTGTATTTTAAGTTTATCAATTAAAATATTCTATATATGATGTTATGCAATGCACACAATTTTCACTTCACTTTCATGAATAAATAAATGAACTGGATTGATCAACAAGCTCAATGAAATTTACATGAAGATTGCTCTATTATACACGCTAAACATATACATTATGATTACACTGATGGATATAGACAACGAACATAATCTAATTAAAGAATTATGTTACCAGTAGCATCTTAAATGAAAACGAAATTGTTTAAAATATTTTCTGATAGCCTGTATATGTCACTTCAGCACACCAACACACAATTCTCAGGTTAGCGGCCCATACAGATGAATCTTCCAGACAGATGTTTGTTTTGTTTCACTTCCAGATCAAAGGGGAGAAGTGTTGTAACAGCATATTAGTTTACGCAATTAAGAAGCGGGGTATGTGAGAAGGAAGGAGTGTAATTATGTTTGTACAGATAACAAGTTTACTGGACCGATTCAATTATATAACAAATGGCATGTCGGTGACCGGCATGTCATATATGTTTATTGTCAAACTTCCTGTCTTGGTGACACACAATACACTTAACGCGACATTCAGTCTATTTGTTTTTCTATCTTGCCATTTGCGAAAAGACTTTTGCTGAAAGAGGGTTAGCATTTGACCATCTTCTGTTTCCAAGTACTGTCAATTTCTGTCTTATGTGCATTTGGATATTCATATTGTCCGTTTGGATACGTTAATAAGGTAAGTTTCTTACATTATTGGCACTCTTGCTGAGATGTCAATTTAATACGATGTTTATTTGATTAAACAAGCATTTTATTGAAAACATTATTTTATATCTATTAGATTCTGAATGTTTTAATGTGTTAATACGTGATAACTAAATAAAATGTAACATTGGGATGCGGTGATTCGTAGACGTATTATTATCGTTGATAACCAACTTCCTTTGTTTTCTTAAATATGTGGTGAGTTGCTTTGATTGTTGTAATGTACTGTTAGTAAATTAGGTTGTCGGTAGATTAACGACGTTAAAAAATCAGGATGTTGTGATGTGCTTTGATTGTCGATGGCTTACCATAGGGCCTACTTCGCCGGCGTCTGCTAATCTCACGTTTCTTGTTTTATTTTATACACAAACATTCTCCAACAAAAAATAGCAACAACACCGAATATCTGATTTTGTTGTCTCAACTTTACTTCGTTCATATTACCATATCCTGGTTTCATATGTCATCGTATATCTCACCCCCTCGTTAGCATTGATTTATCCTATGTCTATGAATCCACCATCTTTCACTATTCATATCAATTATATTTGATATATATACCAATATTTTGGGACATTTGTAAAGTGAAACTTGATAACTAACATTACTTGAACAGTTTACAGCAGAACAGCGGTGTGGCATTGTTGCAAAGCGTAGATAATACAGATCAACTGCCGATTCCCTAGTGTTTTCCATTATAAGTAGTAAGCGGATGTTTACATCCCGTCCCTTCTCGTACGTCACTTCCGGTTAACCCCAACTCACTAAGCCCCGCCCCATTTTTCGTTTGTCGTTCGCCGTCGAAAAGCAGACGATGTTTTTTGCAAAGTTTGAGGCGGTCTAGTTTAATAAATCAACAACCTATTACCTATTTTTTGGGTCTCATTTTCAAATATTAGTCTGATGAACCAAATGCAGGTTAGAATTCAATAGAAAATATTTCATTTCGGCCTTCCTTTAAATAATTGAGATTGTTTAATGGAAATACCATGATGCCACACGCGTTATTTGGTATTTTGTAAAAAAAATTAGTTTGAAATCATTAATGATAGTTTCATTCAAACTCAACACTTGATTTCTTCGATTTCGTGCTAGTTATTTTTTAGCTTATATGACTTTTTAAAAACTATGACAACCAACTAAATTGAATCACTCAACGTACTTCCAGCTGCAATATTGTGAAATTAACAAATGATACCTGATAACATGCGCAAAATCATACGCGAAATGTATGAATGTATCCAGTTTGGCAGTCATCATACAGTAACATCGTAACAGTGTGTCCACTCCATGTCCCAACTTTAGGGCGTTTGAAGCTGTCCACTTCGACATTCTGATTATCGATTACAGGTTTATGAAAGCGAATTGTAATTATGTTATTGCATCAATTGAAAGTTTATAAAAGTCCTGGACTGATCAAAATACTGTCAAAAAGTGTGCTACAGTTTGTGATCCAAAATTAGCGGAGAAATTGGACGAATTAGAAAAGGTGTTTTCCAGTCTAAATATAGATCAAGTCTATTACATTCAAGCGTAAAGCATTGACTTTGTCTACTCGGACAATTTCATTATGATTGCGATTTTAGCACACGTTTAAAGACTGTAAAGTAAATGCTTGAAACTATGTATTCGTTTAGTAGGCCTAGTGGCAATGTATCACTGCAAACGCCTCTGCTGTTGACATCAGCAGTTCATATTGCAAGCTTTCTTCTGATTGGCCTATCCGATTAGCCTGCAGTACGCTAAAATCTTACCGCAGAAAAATCGCACCGTGAAGTCAAGGGCAGAGGGAGATGATTGAAAAATCTGTTCGTTACGCCCGTGACGTTGTGAAGATGATACTACAGAGACTATATCCGACTTCATTTTGTTTATAGGGACACACAGGCTGACTGCATAGTATTATCTAAGACAGTTTTGAAGGTGGTAAACTATGGATCCGATAGGAAAATGACAGTAAAAGATGTCACTGTTAAGTGGATTATACTTTGAAACAAACTGCTGCTCTGGTACTCCCCACTGTCTTCTTCTCAGGTGAGCACAAACACGGACATCGTCAAACTGAGATTAGTGTCGGCCATGGTACATATATCCGTGTTATGTCTCAATACTTCTGAGAACTTGACAGTCAGTACCTGATGATCAGAGTATTCCTGACGCCACTTCTGTATGTACTAACAGCCGTATATTTTTCCTAAGCGTTACTTGAGACAAACGGCTTCAGGTCTTCACTGTAGGACTTCTTGAAAACAGAAAAAATATGACCATTCAAGAACATCAGCGTTGTTCGTCGTACAGAATTTGGCTGAGACACATGCAATTGCAATTGAAAATAGGGGACTTAAACAAAAATGCTCCTATGTCTGATTCTTTAAAATTGACATTCTACTCATCGAAAGTGTCGATTCACTTTTGCGAAAGTAAATAATTATGAAGTGCTATAAAAGGTCATTAGTACATACCAATATTTAACAGGTTATGCTCACCTTATTTTAACATTTATTATATGGGATAGTCCGAATGTACCTCAATAAGGCTAATCATCTCGTAACTCTATATTCCTTAACATCTGGTAAATGGTAACCATTACTTACTATGAACATTTCTTTCATGTGATCATCACAGAGGTATAAAATTATATATTATGTACGTTTTATTTTCTCTATGTGGAGTTTTATGTTTTGATGTTAGTTTTATTTTGTATTGTCATGAAAGTATTAAAGCTTTTAAATGCTAAAATCAATTTGTAATTTTGATCCTTCACTATTGATAGAGATTGAAGACTTTTGGTTGAATTGCTATACTGAACAATGCAGCAATAAAGTGGATGTCTACACTCAGTTAAGGTCACATCACTATAAGCCTTTTACTCTCACATTAAATACCTTAGCTGTATGTAGGATTCTGTTTTAATATTTGATTGATTCATCTTATTTTCCAAGTTTAAAGTTTCATTCCTCTAAGGCTTTGCTTTTGAAACACATGCTTCATAAACTTAAATTAAACAAAATTTATGTGTATACAACAGTTACATTATAATATAGCTTTATGTTCGGACGCTATCATCTAAACATCCAAACATGTAAATCTCAAATATCAACGCATTACCAGTGCAAAGGAGTGTGTCAACATCGTGATGTCCTTACAATAACTCACCTATTGGACGCCACTATTGGACTTGGTAATCTCAATGGTTTGAACAAGATTATCTCATAAGTAAAGAGTCGAACAGTCAAGAAAAAAAGTTTGTTATCACTGCTATGCCCTAAAATAAGACTTCACGGACGCCGGTTTTTGGCATGGAATGTGAAAGGACTTAAAAAAACATTATGCATTTTGTGAAAGGCGGTTTTACCAAAATGTTGGAATGTTTGTATGTCTGTTTAAGTAAAGATGGATTGATGGAAGGATTCTATTTCATATTTCTCAAAACCTTACAATATCATAACATTTTAATGATACTGTTGCTCACCTGTGATAAGTACATTGATCATACCTGTACCAAGTTTAAACTGTTTATAGTTATATGCGTAAATTCCGTAGCTCCAGTCATAGCTTCTGGTTGAATACGATAGACTCCTATAGCTTGTGTTGAGCCAAGTGTTTACTTGTAACCTCTATCGCTTTTCTGATCATAAGCTCTGATCAATGTAGACAATGTGCAACCTACACGTTCAGAAAGGAAATTAGCTGAAGAAAAATCAGTAAAATGAATTTGCAAATTTGTTTAATGTATTATACTCAAAGTTATTACCTGCTACGGAAATTTATCGGGGTCTAATTTTCATACAATGCCATATCATTTTGTCATGGTGACATGACGGCATAAATAATGTTATGACGTCTTGTCTCCTGTATAACATTTCATTCTGAAGGCGCCATTGGCGAAAAGTCTGTTTCTGTTTGAAAATAAAGTTAGCCATGTCCCTCCACTCCAAGACGATAACAATAAGCACATTAGTTTCGTTTATGTAGCATACTATGTTTACGACACTGATATGTGAACCTAGGCATTTTCTCTTTCAGGAAATACCAACATTCAGGCACTTCTGTCATAAACATAGCATAACATAACGCTAAAATAATGTCCTCTATATTGTATACACATGATGCAAACGTATCAACTGTGTCACAGCTTCCGCCAAGTTTTAAAATGTGTGGGTATGATTGCAATATATTGCAAATAACTGAGCGAAAGCAAAATTCCAAAAGGCAAAGATAATGGTAATGGATACCCTTGCACTATTCCTAAATGTGTCGGTAAATGGACCTATGTATTAGCAATAGTGTATTCAAAGCATGAGATGCACATAGAACCATTTGATCTTCGGATTCAGGGATAACTGAAGATGACAAACACTTGCTGGGGTATGGAGGACGTTTATTGATGATCTCAATAACTCTAGTTTTGCCACCCTGAAACTTTTTAATAACATTCAGTACAAATAGTTAACATGCATACAAATATAATACATACAGGTATATAAGTACATACAAATACATTCATAACAAGTGTTTGCCACTAACATGGCAATGTCCCCCCGCCGATAACATTGAGTTTAAAAGACACATCATTTGGTCAAAATGAGCTACTTCATATATTGCATTACTGGTAAAAAGTGTCATGATGATCATCACATTTGAAGACTTTGGGTGCTCTGGTTCATGAGATATTGGTTAACAAGAATTCGAAAAGTGGTCAAAGTGTCATAGTCACCTAGAAAATAAGGTCAAGGTTACCAAAATCGACTGGTGTCTGCATCATCCCCCATTGTAGACTGACAACCAATTTGAAAACATTGGGTCCATCCAGTCATGATATATCGCGTTAACAAGAGTTCGAAAAGTGGTTAAAGTGTCGCAGTGACCTTGGAAATAAGGTCAAGGTCATTAAAAATAGACTGGTGTCTGCATCTTCCCCATATGTAGGCTGACACCTAATTTGAAGACTTTGGATATAACGCTACATGAGATATCGCGTAAACAAGAGTTCAAAAGTGGTCAATGTGTCGTGGTGACCTTGAAAATAAGGTCATGGTCACCACAGTTGACTGGTGTCTGCGGGGGGCACAATAAAAGCACATTACTTAAGCATAAGTCACACCAATACTAGAAATAAGTCAGCTGGTCTTGATAAAATAATTGTTGAATTTTTTTTTAATGGGACTTTTGTTTTAATTCCAACTCTTCAGAAGTTGTTTAATAAAACTTTCGACTTGTGGACTGTACCAGATATATGGTCTAAATCTATTAGTATCCCATTACATAAAGGCGGTCCATTTAATGAGCCAAATAACTATCGAGGGATATCTCTTTTAAGCATATTTAGCAAAATATTTACGTCAATATGTTACAGGTGGAGGATGTGGACAGAAATACTTGATAAGATTGTAGAATCGCAAGCTGGTTTTAGACATGAATATTCAACGATTGATAATGCATTTTTTAAGTGCTTTGATAGAAAAACAAATGACTAAGAAAAGAGGTAAACTATAAGCCGCGTTTATAGACTTTAAAAAGGTTTTCAATACGGTTAAGTGCTCAAAGTTATGGAATCTATTTAACAGCATTGGAATTAAAGACAAGTTATTCAAAATCATACATTATATTTATAGTGATGTCAGTGCCTGTGTAAGGAACAATAACAGATATTCTGAATTCTTCAAATGCCCCATAGGACCGAAACAGGGTTGCATCATGAGCCCACTAATATTTTCCATTTATATAAATAAATTATCAACCAGTATTGAAAGTTCAGATTGTTATGAGTTACAACGCATGTCAGACCTTAGCTTGTACATATACATCTCCTTTTGTTTGCTGATGACATTGTGCTGTTTTCTTATGTGTGTAGGATCTACAAAAACAGCTGAACATTCTCTCCTCATTTTCGATCGAATATGGTTTAAATTTGAATATGGCAAAATCAAATATAACGGTATTCAGAAAGGGTGTTACGATAAGCGCAAATGACAGATGGAAATGTGATGATGAAGAATTGAAAATTCTTAACAGTTACAAATACTTACGTATATATTTTACTCCGCAGTTGTCGTGGAATCACGCATAAAAGCTAATGAGGGTAAGTGAGCTTTGAATAGTATATTTATGAAATGCTTCATAATTAACCAGAAAAGTCTTCAACATTTATTATAGCAAAATACTATCGATCCTAACCTATGGCTGTGAAATTTGGGGACATAAAAATTACAATGCTTTAGAACGAATTGAGATAACAGTGTGCAAGAGGTTATTAAAACATCTAATTATGATGTCCTCGGAGAATGAGACCGCTTTCCTCTGTGAACACATTTGTGAGAGTAGTCAAATATTGGCTTGAGATAACCAGAATGTCTGAACACAGATATGTAAAAAAAATACAGATAATACTAAACCGCTTGTTTCTAAATAATGTTGCTTTAAGAACATTTAATAAGTACAATTTCTTACTTTTACTTTAGATATAAGTTTAGGTTTAGATTTAGAAGATGAAATTTATGCAAAAACTATTCGATATTAGAAACTTACAGTTGCCTAAAATTCTGTCTCCCTTGGTTGTGTCTTGTCTCTGTGAAATAAGATTGGTGAAATACAAAAGCATGCAAAAGAAAACACAATAGAGTAAGAGAACGACAACAGAGAATAAACTGGCCCGAGTAACATTGACATGAAATTGACATGGCTGCTATGTATAACACAAGAGAACACCTTAAAGGGGCAGTAGCACGTTTTTGCAAATTTTATTTTTTTCAAATAGTTCATTTATAATGAAAGTTTTTGTCACTTATATTAACTTTAAAGGGTAAAACATCTTATTACATAAACAAATCGAACGTCAAACTCGATTCCCATGGCTTTATGGAACCAAGTACACTCATTTTTTGTAACTTGATTTTCAAAGAGAAAAGGATATTTCACTATTGGTGACATTATTTTTCAAATCTATTTCATCGACTTATTTGAGCGGGAAAATGTGCTGGTGACCCTTTAAAATGCTATAGACAATAAGAATAGACACATGATGAAATACAAGTGTCCAACTTTATTAAACCTGATTAAAACACGTAACATATATATACTATTTTTATTAATGAAAAATGCGGCTACCACAGGAAACAATTTCAATGTCAATATCAGTTCACGATACATTGTATAGGGCAATACCACCAGTAAGTTGCAGTACATTTTTGTTTATCGTTCAAACACATTTTCCTTGTTCCTTGTTAGATTACTGCACTTGTAAAAATATCACAAATTATAGTATTTTGAAATACAAAATGCACAAATGTAAATGCGTAACATGATAAAAAGTTACTTCCTCCAATCATATCTACAAATAATTACATGTTAAATGAGTCTGACGATTACTGAACTTATGAACATTTAATATTTAGTATCAAACTAACCACAGCTGGTACGATACTAAGTAGTTGTATAAAAATGCATTGTCTGTATTAACATTTTCTTAATCTTCGCAACTAAAAAACCTTGTTGACACTTGATGTAGATCTGATAGCGTTAGCTGAGAAAGTAAGTATATTGTCGATAATGTTCAGAAGTACTTATATTCATTTCCAATTTAAAAGTGTTCATTCGTAATGTATACAGATTAAAAAATCAATAATAGTTCCTTAGTCTTCTTCGTATTCAGATGAAGGTAGATGTATTCACATCAAAGTTATTTGGTAATAACATCACAGTCTGTCAGCAGGACTACACGTTAAACTGTTGATCAATGTTGATGCACACTTCAACAGTTGTTAGTATACATGATAAATAAAATGGGGGATGACATTAGGGTTCCTCTTCACACAGGTCATCCACTGATCGTCATTGTCACTGTCATACAGATCAGGATGAGGTTTCAAGTGTTAAAAATAACATTTTGTAAGTTGGAAAATACATAAATGTGATACAACAGCGATGTCTTATTCCTTTGTCAGGAACTGGAAGGGGAGTTTGAAATCAAATTCGAGATAACAATCTCGTTCACACTGAATGACGGTGTTTGCATGGTATGTATACTCTCAACTACCGATACAGTGGTTTACTTCCCTGTATTGACATCATGGGTGATTCGAAGTAACAACATGGAGATGGTGTGGATTGTATGCGCACAGATCGTCCTGCTACATATAGTTTCAGGTAGGTTTAATTTCAATATGCAGGTAAATATAAACATTCATGTAGATGCTTGTACATGATTATGTGTTCAATTTTTAAGACAGGATCTTGAATTTTCGAGTTATCAAGTTTTCAAGATAAAAAGTGCTAAATAATGGTAGCTGATTAAGTTGAATTTTCAAAAAAGAAATATGACTTTTCAAGATACTTAATTAGATTTAGAATCTATACACTTGGATATAAATTAAGCAACACCCCAAGAAGACAAATTATCAGTATTATTTTGGATGAAATGCGATTAATTCCATTCCAGTGAATTGGTGACACTTTACTAACTGACTTTCTCACAATAGTCACTTGTTAAAGCAGTATGAACCTTTGAACTAAAAATCATAAAACTGTTAAATTCAATAAAAGTGTTTTAATGAACAAATACAGTCAGTATTTTCGGTATTGGCTTACGTAAAGCGAGAAGACGTCCTTAATGAACAGATTGAACTCAAGTAATCTCAAAGTTATTCATAGATCCTATGGTTGTAGGCTTTTTCTCAACAAAAGAGGATTGAAAATTTAATGTCTGGCTGGCTTCCTATCACGCTTGAAGCTCTTGTGGTGTATGAATGTCAACTTGGTACAAAGCATGTTGTTTTCAATAAATTAATTCTAAAGTTTGTAGTGTAGTTTCTTTCCTTGAGCAATAATTTTTTCCCCCTCATAATTTCATTAAGTTTTCATTTGGTGGATTTCTATTACAATGAATTAGCCAATAAATAAACAACTGCTCAGTCTCGGGTGATAGAATCATTCAATGTATCCTAACATTCCCAGAACACTGCATTTGATTTTACAAACTAGAGTGTTGGTTAAATTATTTCCAAGTGTATAAGTTGAATTTTCAAGAGAGGATCTTGAATTTAAATAATTGAGATACATCGACACCACACTGAAGGCCCTTAAGGTTTTCCGGACAGACGGACAGATCCGTCTCTCCTATTCGGGACTGATACATCCTAACATATCTATTCATCAGGGCTTGAGGAATTGGCTTTTAGGCGTTACTGGCTCATAATTAATTCTCAACATCAAACATCGAACATTTTCTCTTTAGAACATCTCCTAATTAAGACATTTGAAGTTAGTAATAAGGAAATGAATCAATCATTACATGGTACATGTATATCCCCTCATAAACATATCATTAACTGTTTTTAACGATGTCATATCTTAATTCGTCAATTTTGCTCCGAATAAGGTTTCTTTGTTTAGGTATAACACGATTAATAAAGTATTATAATTTTGTACATACGGACAGATGAAACTATGATTTAAAAATGTAAAACAATGATTTCTGAATCATTTTGTTCTCAGTGCATTGGTTACCAGGTTGGTTTTATTAATGATTCGAAATCCATATTGAATTCTAATGTATGTTTGCCGATAGTTATTGTCGTTTTGAAGCGTTTATTTAGTATACATTGTAACAACTTGATTTCTTCTTGTATGTGCAATTCATCCACTTCACTGCCATCTGTTGCAATTCAACTGTTCATTGACCTTTGTTACGTGAAGTCGCCATTAGGTTTGCACACAGGCTTTTGTATTACACCACTTTTCTAGAAATTTAGGCAGCAGCGTTCGAGCGCATTCAAATCTGACGGGAACAATTCTTGGTCTCAGTTCTAAACTATTGGAGCCTTTTCGTAAATGAGTAAACTATTTGAGACTTGTATCACCAAACTACGATCACAAAACTATCCTAATGTTAACGTAGTTTTGTTTTAAAAAAGGGATCAGTTTAGAAAGTGTGGATCAATAATGAAACACAAACTTTACGTTACATATTTTCAAAGGAATGTATTCAATGATGACATAATCGTTTTACAATTGACAATATTTTAGTTCTTTTAGTTATTAATTTCATTTTACTTGTTGATGTCGTTGACTCAATTAGTTTGTTGGGATTTCAGTGACGTTTTCTGCTGTTCTTTATCAGTGAAGCAGGATATCCTTTCTATTTATAAATATGAGAAATTTATTTAGCCTTTCGCCCTTTTCTCTGACAAAATATTATATCTAATTTCAAAGCTAGATTATACAGAACCATTTTGTTAAACGTATATAAAAGATAAACACAATCGCTCCTAGAGACTGTCTTCATGAAGATACACTTTTGGTTTCCTTCTTCTAGGGTCTCTGATTAACATAGGCCAAGGAAAACCTGCCTCAATGAGCTCAAGCTTAGATGGTTTCAGTGCTGATACAGCTGTGGACAGAAACACTGTTGCTGCTCCATATGGCCCACAGAACGTTATAGACACAGGTGGAGGGTATATATTGGCCTGGTGGAAGGTGTCTCTCCAGAGACAAGTTCAGGACGCTACAGTGAGGATCTACTTCAGAACAGATGGTGAGTTGATATCTTATTGTCCCTTTTCGGAAAATTCATTCACTATTAGAACAGTAGATACTGACAATTTATTGAGCTCTTGAAACAAATTGGACGATAAAGAGTTATGTTGTTACCTCACTACAGAATAATTTGGATACATCAAACGATATACCATAGCATAGGCAATGATGTCACGAAACACATATCCATTAACACAATCATTATAATTTCAATAAGATAATATTAGAGCTTACTTGTTAATGCAGTTCCAAATTTCACGACTTTTTGAGGTTAGCTATCTGCTCTGGCTGTGTATTACATTCCATATATATATATATATATATATATATATATATATATATATATATATATAGTAGTATGAGTATATACTGGATGTTTTACATTCCACATACGTGTAGATCTTTCTTGTCATGTTTCAGTTAATGGTTGTGGTTAATCAAACTGTTTAAAAATATAATATATGACAATACGTATTCGAATAGGAAAGAATTACAGGATACAGAGTTTGTATATGTTATAGCATTAAACTATCTGTTCTGTTCTTTGAATCACCGTAGGGACTTCTATTAGTAATGCCAGAACCATGTGCGTTCGTAGGTCGCAGCCATCTTTATTCTTGTAAAGGTACATAACTCTCTGCGGCAGTGTGTGCTTTGCATACCGCTAATAGGATAACCCTACAACGCCCCGTTTAGCTTAAAGCTACAAAATGAACTGAACTGCATATTCATGCATTATGAACAAATAAGATTGTCATTCAAACTGTAGTATGCAAACGGTATTGTTGCATTTGAATACAATTAAACACATTTTAAAATAAAGTCAAAGATTGAGTATGGAGGTTTGACTCTTCGCCAACTGCATGTACATTTGTACCCTTGGTTCCATTTAACTCTCAGAACTCACAACTGGACTAGTTTGATTGGTACAGGGAGGGATCTCTTCACTATTTGCCTCCTTTGGGACTACCCTTTAAGCACCTAGATTGCGCCTCAAGTTTCCACACTTAGTTTCCACCATATAGGATCTTTGAGCACTCGCTTTTCCAACTACTACACCTCCTCCTCTACCCAGACTTCATCTCCGGGTTCAAGATCTGTGCATGCCTTTGCTCTGTGTCTTATGTCAAACCTGAGCTTTGTGTGTTCCTCATGTTGTCGGAACTTAGGAATCTCTACAGTTTTTTTGGTGAGGTTGTCCTGGATGTACTGGAAGCTGAGATCGTAACTTCCGACCCATAAGCAATTCACCTGGACTTAGTCCCATAGACAGTGGCGTTGCAGAATACTCCAAGAGAGCTAAGTAAGGATCCTCAGCTTCCTTGAGCATCTTCTTTACTGTTTGAACAACCTGTTCAGCTTCACCATTGCTCTGGAGAAAAATAAGGGGCTGCTCGTCACATGCTTGAAGTCATATGACTTTGCAAGCTCACGGAACATTTCCGACGTGTACTGGGGACCATTGTCAGAGAAGACATTCTCTGAGATCCCATGTCGAGCAAACACTGAGCGCAAGTGACTGATCACTGAGCTGGACGTGGTTGATGATAATTTAGCATCGTCCACATACAATGTACATGGAGGAGTAATCTACAACAAGAAGATACTTGTTTTTCTTCAACTCAAACAGGTCAATTCCTACTTTTTTCCAGGGTCTCTCCGGCACAGGAGTAGAAATGAGTGGTTCCCTTGGTATTTGTTTGAACTTCGCACAAACCTTGCACTGTTCCACAACCTTCTTGATCTCTGTGCTGAGACCAGGCCATCATACTGAAGTTTTCGCTCTTTCTCGACACTTCCCAATCCCTTCATGTCCAGCATGAAGTCTTGACAAAATGTCTTTTCTTATGTTCAGTGGAATAAGAAGGCGATTGCTTTTCATCAGCAACCCATCTGCTACGCTGAGTTTCTCCCTTTCTTTGTAGATACTCTTCTCTTTTCCTTTCAACAGCTGGTAATCTGGCCATCCATTCTGAATGTAGTTCTCAAGCTTACCATAGGTTTGCTGTTGACTTTTTTCTGATCTCTGAGAATTTTGAGTTTGAGGCGGGGAGGCTTTTCACCGCAGTATTCACAAACATTTCCATTCCATTCTGTCTGGACCAGTTTCTCTTCAGGACTCAGTCTCTTGTCGACAGGAGAACGGGAAAGCATATCTGCTGTTATCAAGTTTTGCCTGCTGTGTGGAAGACATAAGACTCATACAATACCTTTGTAATCTCACTGAAAGCTCCTACAAGCCCTTCGAGGATAGATACAAGGGCTTTATGATCAGTCTCATAAAGTCTTTCCAATACAGGAAGTCATGGAATCTCTCTACTGCCCACGTCATTACCAAAGCTTCTTTTTCTATTTTAGCAAAGCGACACTCAGTTTCTGTCATCGACCTTGAAGCAAACATTACTTGGCACCATTTACCATTGTCATCACTGACATTGTTTTAACACTGCACCTGGACGATAGGAGGACGCATCAGCAGACATGGTTTTCCTCATAGGATCATACAATGCTAACACTGGCGAGCTGTTGATTTCTTGCTTCAAGTCATCAAAAGCAGTTTGCTAGGTTTGAGACCAGAGGAAAGCATTCTTCTTGCTCAACAGGTCTCTCAGTTGATTTGTGTTTTCAGACAATATACTTGAGAACGTCGACATCTGCTTGACGAACCCCAAACATCTCCTCAATTCAGTCACATTGGTTGGCTGCTCCATGTCGAGGACAGTGTTCACCTTTGAAGGGTCGGCCTAGATACCCTTGTAAACTTCAGTTCACGTTTGGTTAATTCACCTTCTCCAAGTTTAGTGTAATGTTACAGTACCACAATCATGAAAGAACATCGTTCAGCGTCTTGTCATGTTCTTCAAATGTAGAACCATAGTCGAGAACATCGTCCATCAAGCATTTTACGCTGAAACACTTCTGGCGCTTGTAATTTTGAAAGGTAGTGTCTTGAAATGGAACCTTCCAAACGGTGTTATGGATGTCTTCAGGTTTGATAATTCTTCAGCTAGGTTTATTTGATAAAATCCAGAGTTTGCATCCCATCGACTTAACACTTTCGCTGTAGCTGTCCGAGAATATGATCAATTGAGAGCATGATATGGAGTTCTCTTTTGACACTTACTTTGAGACGAGTCAGGTCAACACATAGTCTGACTTTATCACTTTTTTTTGGAACAACGACGAGTCCCTAACACCAATTTAATGGCTCTGTTACAGGTGTTATGACATTCATATTCTCCAGAGAATAAGAGGAATTGGAACGTGCATTGGTGCTGTAAGAGCAACTGGTTATTGTTTGTTCTCAAGCATTATTTCATATTCACCATCAAATGTTCCAAGACTATCAAACAAGTTTATGTAGTCTAACAGATTAACCTTTTTGGATTGCCTTATTTGGATTGCCTCTGGCATAAGAGGGTAAGATGACTAGGTTGGATTGAAAGTTGGAGCAATGACAGCACGGTGCATCAAATATTTCTAGTTATATGTAAGTAATTCATCATAGAAATAAAGTTATATTAAACAGCTGTATTACCAGCACAATATGTGATATGTCGACTTAAAGACGCCCATCCATTCCAAAAATCCCGGCCACTGTTAATTATCAAACTTTTTTCTTTGACAAATATAAATAATGATGCAATCAGGCCACTTGAATTAGTAGATAAGTGAAAAAAAGCCTTTAGGCAATAGAGTTCCAATTAATTATGGTCTTGAAGTGGCACAGACAGACCATATCAACTCCAGCCGTGATTGTAATATGTTTATCAAGAACATGTATATCTACAGACACTTGGAGACGAAACGGAGTGAAGCTGTACACGTCCACAAGTTCATTCCCCTACTATAACCCTATAAGTCGAGGTCAGCTGTGTCACACCGTTACTGGGGATCCGAGTGGACGTGATATACCTGATGTTTACAATGTAACATGTCCCGGTAGATGGCACTATCTCCTTCTCTACACGGACACAGACAACATCAACAATGGAACATTAACAGGACCATCTCTGGACTTTGGAGAAGTTGAGGTTGTCGGTGAGATAATGTTGACATTTGACTTATTAAACAAACCCCTTAACTAAAAGGAAGATTGACAACATTAGGGTGTTTATGTTTTCCCAAACTAAGCGTATTGTTATTGGGAAAACAAAGGTATTTTGAATTTACATTACAAAAGTTTTTACAGCGTTAAAACGTTAATATCACTGATAATTCTCTTGTTTTTAGAAATAACAATAAACAGTCAAATAATACTATGTGTATTAAATTCACTTAGTCAAGACAAGTTTTTGAGGAGAGATGTCGTATTTGTTTCGGTTGGTAGATACCCGGTAGAACCTAGCCCAATAGTATTTAGCTTACAACATCAAATGGTATAAAATCAAACTTGTGGTATAAATTGACACCTCATTATTTGGATAAGTTCCCCAAGGGTAATTGTGTTAGTGATTTAAATGTTACTTTAATCAACCAGCTAGACTCAAATTGACATGTCAGAGATTTGAAACATTTGAAAAGACACGTTCATTTACATATCTGTTATGTCTACTATGCAGTTTGTTCTGATGGAACATATGGAGAGGACTGTATCAAAAACTGCAGCTTCAGAAACTGTGTTAACATGACAACAACATGTGAGAGGGATGGAAGATGCTCTAACGGTTGTCAGTCTGGATGGACGGGACTGGACTGTACACAAGGTTGGTTGTCAGTCTGGATGGACGGAAATGGACTGTACACAAGGTAGGGTGTCAGTCTGGATGGGCGGGAGTGGACTGTCCACAAGGTAGGTTGTCAGTCTGGATTGACAGAAGTGGACTGTACACAAGGTAGGTTGTCAGTCTGGGTGGACGGGAGTGGACTGTACACAGGGGAAGGTTGTCAGTGTGGATGGACAGAAGTTGACTGTACACAAGTTAGGTTGATCGATCTGGGTACCAAAATATGAAGAATCGCACGTCTGAGAATGAAATGTAAGGACATAGATTTGAAGTTTATTACATTTAGGAGTTTGTGCGCTATATATCGATGTATACATGTAGAAGATAAGAGTCGTAGTATAAGAAAACAACACTTCCTTTTACTTTGTCTTGTTGCCGAGCCGCCATTTTGCTAGGCGATTTGTCGACCGTTCCGTTGATTTGTGGTCCGTTTTGAGGCCAAAATGTCCCTTTCAAGCGATTTGTCGCCCGTTTTAGAGGATATGAAATGAGTTTTCGGGGATATGAAATGAGTTTTCGAGGATATGGAATGAGTTTTAGAGGATATGAAATCAGTTTAGGAAGGTTTGTCGTACTATTGTGGGGATTTGTGATCTGATTAAGGGTATATTTGTACAGTTTTGAAGATTAGTGTGCCGTTTGTATGATAGGCCTGGTGGTATTCTTGACCATTTATGGAGATTAGCTATGAAACAATATATCAGTGTGTATTTCCTCATAGTTATTGCATTAACAGGCATCATTTCAAAAACATTTCAAAAACACAGAATAAACTATTGACCATCTGGACATCTGACATGTCAAATTTGTCTGTTGCATGTGACTCAAATGATAAGAAAAGCATAACTTCCTATAAAAAATATTATGAATCATCAGACACCATTATAAAACCGCAGATACAATGGACATCTTGAGTTCTGGAAAAACGTACTTTCATTTGATGCATGTCTCTTGCTTTATACCAAAAGCATAATTTCTAATTTTTTAAATCAAGACAAGGTTTCAATGATTTAATGACTTCAAAGTTATCGTCCAGTGCACCACGTATGTCATTATGGCTTTAAGCTGAACATTTGTTTCTTCTTTTATTTTTCTTTGAGTATTTTACCTTATCAAGTTTGACATCTATCTATTCCTTTTCCACAGTCAGTGTAATCATAATTCACCATTGTAATCGTAGCGGTTAATTATGAGAGAATGTGATTCTCCTCCCCAGAATGTGATTCTGGCTTTTACGGACCTGGCTGCAGCTTGTCCTGTACTGACAGGAAGTGTCTTGACTCTTCGTCTGAATGCGATCACGTGACTGGGCATTGTAAATGTAAGCCAGGGTATATGGGTACAGATTGCAGACAAAGTAAGTGATCAAAGTTAATATTATTTCACAAATCATGATATGTTACCAGTTCATGGGCAATATGAATGAAAAAAAACAGATTATAGCTGAATTATCAACGATTTTGTTTCATTTTTCTTCTTTATCGGGGGCAGGATAGCACAGTTGTCTGTACATTCGGCTTCTGTGTATATGTACACACATAATAATATAAAATATGTTATGGAATAGCATAACATAACATTGAACATGAGAAAATGGAAGAAACTGCCTGTTGTCAACTTGTTGTTTTCCATTGTATTTGTAAAATTTCTGGTAAATTGAGAAGTGTTAACATGGAAACGAATATAATGATGAATTTTCTTATAAATTTACACATGTTAAATGTACTTTTATCAGTTAACTAACAGTTTGTTTGCATCATACATATTGGCAACTGGGCCAGTACAGAAGGGGAACAATATCACGGATAAATTTATTCGAATACAGTTATGTCTTGCGGCTATGACGTCAGAATGTTGATGATAGGTGGCAACGTCATTAGTTCAAGAAATTCGGCACCCTATATTTGTTTCTTCTTTTATTTTTCTTTGAGTATTTTACCTTATCAAGTTTGACATCTATCTATTCCTTTTCCACAGTCAGTGTAATCATAATTCACCATTGTAATCGTAGCGGTTACTTATGAGAGAATGTGTTTCTCCTACCCAGAATGTGAGTCTGGCTTCTACGGACCTGGCTGCAGTTTGTACTGTACTGACCGGGAGTGTCTTGACTCTTCGTCTCAATGCGATCACGTGACTGGGCAATGTAAATGTAAGCCAGGGTATATGGGCACAGATTGCAGACAAAGTAAGTGATCACAGTTAATATTATTTCACAAATCGGTTATAATGGCTAACGTTCAACCATAGTTTTAAAACATGTTAGTTTAGAGTTTATATGACATGTCATGATATGTTGCCAGTTCCTGGGCAATATGAATGTAAGAAAACATATTAAAGCTGAATTATAAACGATTTTGTTTTATTGTTCTTCCTTATCGGCAGGATAGCACATTGGTTAGTACATTCGGCTTCCGATCAAGGTTTGAATCCATCAAGGGGCTAAATAACTTTGTCAAAGATAGGGAACATATCTATATGCATTAAGATTTGGGTGCTTTGCTATATTGAATTTCCGCACAGTTTCACTAGTTGTTCGCTAGTTCCAGCTGATGCTCGTAGCGTCCACCACAATGCAGAGATTGTTTTCTAAACGTCATTTGACAAATACTGTGATTCAGTGTCCAATGGATTTAAGTAAAACAGAAATTCAACATTAAATGATGACAATCCATTGTCATCTCCTGTGTTTCTTAGAAGACAATAATTTTATGGAAAGTATTAATCAATGTCTTAAAATTCATATATTATCCAACATATTTTTTCTGTTAAATTGTCAAACAAAGCATACTCTACTGTGATTAGGATGTGGGTCAGACTTCTATGGACCTGGATGCAGCTTGTCCTGCACTGACCGGAAGTGTTTTGTTACTTCGTCTTTCTGTAATCCCGTGACTGGCCAGTGTGTAGGTGGATGTGAGGCTGGGTTCAATGGAACAAACTGCACACAAGGTAATATTTGAGAGGTATCTAAATCGTTCATCATACATATCCCTAACGCTTTTGTCTTTATCTTTTTAACGACTAACACATTAATGACCTATATCTGTCATTCACAAAAAGCAAATTAATTAAGCAAATATTTTCTACCTTTCCCTCGTGTCTAATATATGCAAACTCTTGCATTTTACAAACAGCATGTTCTCCTGGTATAACTTACGGAGTGAACTGTGAGAAGTCCTGCAGTTCCCGGCACTGTGTGACGTCATCTCCTTTGTGTGACCGTCAGACTGGACAGTGTCCCGACGGGTGTGAGTCGGGATGGAGAGGAATGGACTGTACCACTTGTGAGTGATTTAAACTTTTCACTTTTGATAATCTAACAGTAGCACTATGATGATGTTCTGTAAATGATGTTGCATACCTGTTGTCCAAAACATAACATAAGGTTGATAAGCATTGACTACTTTTTGTAAATTTTACCGTGAATTGAGAAGTGGTAACATGGAAACAAATATAATGATAAATTAATTTATAAATTTACACATGTGAAATGTACTTTTATCCGTTAACTGACAGTTTGTTTGCATCACACCTATTTGCAAATTGACCAGAACAGAAGCGGAACAATGTCATGGATGTATTTATTCGAATACAGTTATGTCGTGCGGCTATGACGTCAGAATGTTGATGAATGGTGGCAACGTCATTAGTTCCAAAAATATGGCACCCTATATTTCTGTTTAGGCTGTCAAGTGTCTTGTATTAGTATTAGCTGATCATGAGTTACCGGTAATTGGTCCGTCATTATGACCGTCGACTTAATATGGGATGAAAAACAGCGGGCAGCGGACATCACATCTTCCCATGGCAAGGTGAAAATGTATCTAGATCTCTCCATTTCTAACCTTGCATTCAACCTAGGCAGACGTGGTGAAACGAATCAGCGACAACTATTGTGATCACGAGTTACGTCCCCTACCATCTGCTTACATACAGCCAATGAAATCGCCGTTTACATTCGGTACCAATTCAAGATAGCGACGATCGACACAGACACAGAGGCAATACACCTGTCTTCTGATTGGCTTATCCGATTAGCCTGCACTACGCTAAAACCTTAGCACTGAAAATGCGAAGGTTGAGGTCAAGGGCGGAAGGAGAAGATATGGAAATCTTTTCATTATGCCTGTGACATTGTGAAGATGCGGACATCAAGACTATACGGGGAGCCACGACGAAAATATTTAGTTTTAAGCTTATACTCCAATCATTGGGAGGGATGCAATACAGTAGACATGTAAGGCTTGTAAGAATTGACAAAATTGTTAAAAATTGCGAGATTAAAAAGATGTTCAGCAAACTAATTAATTTTTGGGTCGATTTGTAAGCGTGTCCTAGAGGAACATACGGCTCAGACTGCAGAGGGAAGTGTAGTTACTGTGACGGTGTCTGTGACAGTGTGGATGGGAAGTGCCCTGCCGGATGTCTGGAAGGATACTACGGTCCCTACTGCTCAGAGAAATGTGGTTACTGTGATGGTGTCTGTGACAGAGTGAACGGGTTATGCTATGTTGGATGCCTGGACGGATACAGGGGAGCATGGTGCAATGTGACGAGGACAACAGGTAGATGGGATCTTATCATGTTCAGTTTAGTGAATGATGTGCTTCAAAAGTAGTTGTTGATATCAAATGAAAATACGTTTAAAATTCATATAATGGGCCGTCATCACATCGTGTAAATCATTATCCTATGGTCTGTAAAATAGTAGCTTCGAGCTTAATCATCGTGTTCTCATTCCTCACAGAGTTTACTGCTGTTAGCAGATTACAATTTTGTCCAACTGGTATTCATCAAATTTCATGTCAGGATATGTTTTAGTAATACTTTAACTGACCGTCCTTGTAATTAACTGGTGTCAATCGTTCAATGGCCTGTTATCTTTGATTGTGCACCTTTTATCAGATAACAACACACTTGTTGGTGCAGTGGTTGGAACTTTCCTTGGAACTCTTCTTATTGTTGTCCTGTTGGTTGTTGGAGTTCAGCTTATTCTCATCAGACAGGGGAGGTGAGTAATGTACACTTACAGGCAAAAAAAGGGTAAACCTTACTTTCAACAGAGCCAAATACAAAATATTGTTGCCGCATAACGTTAATATTTAATGTTTGACATGAAGATGTATCTCGTAGAGAGAAATAATCAATTTCATTCATGAGAGTATGATTCTTATAAGCTTATATATTCTGTTTAAACACATGGGATGTTGTAATTGCTATTTCAAAGGGGTTTTTGGACACAATCGTTGTCATTTAAGGCAAACTGTTATGAAATATGGAAATAATATAAGTAAAAGTAGTTGTCGGCAAAATGTAACTTCTTTGTCTTTAATTTAAATCTGCATATTTGCTGTAGGATTTCATAAAACAAGCCTAAACTATATTGTACTCTCTTAGCTCGTCTGGTAAAGAAGATTCTAAAACGACGATGTTTTGACAGCCATGATTTTTCGTAATATATGAACAGATGATTTTTCAAAGTTTACAAATGAAGTTTAGTTAGACATTACATGTATGTATCTTTGTTTCTGTCGAGTTCATCACTCGTTGATTAAATTATCTTGCGTTGTTGTACCTATGCTTTCTTTTGCTCGTGAGTGTACTGATGTACAAAAGTACTAATGATGAACAAATATTTCGGTTTGGAAATAAAATACTTGAAATAATATTCCCGAATGACAAAATCTCTTTTAATCGATGAAATGTTGTGACATCGTACTGATGCCGTTCGCTCATAACCTCGATTACGTCGAGTCTGTTGGGTAAGGATGATGAACCAACCAATAGTGTTGGTATGATTGTTCTGCACTGTATACTTATAGGTATTGTAAAGTCAAGCTTTGGGTTGTTATTTATTGTTGAAGTCAGGTTTAGACTTCCTGTTAATTGTCTGTTATTATACTTCCATTATTATTATTTTATTAAAACCATTATCAATATGACTAAATAGTTCATTTGAAAATATATATAGAGTCTTACAGAACGATAGGATTAGAGTACGACAACCGTAGACAGATAACATAATTATAGACATACATTTGACCGACCATGACTGTTCGGTAGAATTTGTTTGTTTAAGTACAGATTAGTGACAATATTGTTAAAATATATTTCAGACTACATGTACACCGGGTTAGAAACCCCAAAGACAAGAAAAGAGTTCAGATGTCACGTGACGTCACACAGATGACCAACATAGCCGCACAACCTGCCGATGTCTCTGAGCATGCGCACTCGAACAGTCATGTGTACAACAACGACTATGCTGTGCTTGACGCTGAGCACATGACTGGGAACAAAGACTATGACGTCATTCAGCACAAGGAGTATCAGAATATCTAGAATTATTTCTCTGTTTATTGCATTGCTTTTTTGTTTTATATGTCGAGTACATACATATTTACAAGCCAAAACATACTAATGTTATAAAAAGCAAAATATAGATGACATATACATCAATTTTGTATTGTATATTGTTCTAATTGTGAAATGTTGTTTTATGATGATTGAGTAATTGTATAATTACACTGTTGTACTGGGGATAGTGTAATGAAAGCATGGAAGCAAGGGACACCTGTTACAACAGCTTACTGCTGGACACACACGGGTATAGTTGTGCAGAAATTACTGTCTGATTTTTTTAATAGCATTCTAGAACTTGGAGTGATGCAGATTGAAGACTTTTTTAATGACATACAACCAGTATTTTGGCAATGTTTCGACATAGATGTCATTTGACTTATTTGAGTGGTAACGACTTTAGAATATATGTGAAAATATCATTATTCGTCTTAATTTTTTAATTCTTAAAAATGTAATTTACATTTTACATGAGAAAAAATTTTAGGATGTTAAACAAACTTTCTTCTTAAAAAAACAAAACAAAAGTGTCCCCAAATGTCCTATACCTGGTTATAATGTCACCCTGGATATACTGCTATATTTTCTCTTGGACAAAAGGTGGCATTATAACCTGGGTGCCCTGTATGTTTGACTGAGGGACGAGAGCTGCAAACGGCTGCTCATCTCGCATAAGACACTAAGAACTAAACTAACTAAGTTTCTTAATTCTCCATCACATTTACCCAACTCACATTATATGGCACAATTAGGATTGATAATAGGTGAAAAAACATGTGACTCAAACTGCCATGGTTACCTTTGGGTACAATTGTTTGCTCAAAAGATATCAACTGGCGATAAACTGTTTTGGCACTATTTGATCACAATAAAAAAAAAAAATTTGCTAATAAATGAATAACAACAATAACAAAACTTTTTTCGTCATTTCTTAAAATAATGTTTATGATATATATCTGTATACTCTGACGACGTTATCCATTATCCAATATCCGGTGTCAGTTATTACAGGCGTTGAAAATGTCAAAACATTTGACACCATTTTTGTGTAACATGACCTCGCAATTTGCATCAAAATCCGCATATGACCCCAACAACTACTGTGAATATCCGTTGATTTTATCCTGGCGAGAACACACATCTCTGTGTACAATATATTTGTTATTCTAATTTTATCACTATCTTAATTCATTGATGAATTGTTGTCTTGGAAAATTTTCTACTATTCATCTTTGACATGGGTGTTCAATAAAAGTTAATCGATATGCTATCTCAGTAATATTTGAATTGTTTTAACTGTCCGTTTTGTTTAAAATCAGGAATTCTATGAAATGAAATGAAAATTGAAAAAAAATGTATATTAAACTGAGCACATCATTTATATCACATTTGTAGCAACATCGAAAATAGTTCCATCAGTAAATGTCCTATTGAATATGCCAGACAATGTAACAAAATACCGTTTTTCTCCAAAAAGGTTTTAATTTAAATGTGTTGCTCCTGACATTGCTATTCCTCCCCGTATGTGAGTAAAATTCATCCAAATGGATTCTGAGTTTATTCATTGAAATATCGAACCTCATTGAAGACGACTATATCTTACAAAATAACTATATTTACCGACGGCAGTATTATTATAAATGCTATAAACTTTTAATCATCCGATGACCACTCCATTTCCTTACACATTTGACCAAGAGACATAAATACACTTTTTTTAAAAGAATTACACATTTTAAAAGAAATGATTTATTCGTCCAATTTTCCCTTTATTAGATAACCTTTCATAAACCCTGTTCACAATTGTGTTACATTTTAGAAGTGAATGATAACCTAGAATTAAAAACATTTCTGTGAAAACCAAATACTATAATATCATCAACAGATCAACAGACTGAGGTCGTGTACATTTCTCTGCAGATACACCCTCCACCAGGCGAAGGGAAACCTGTCACCTGTGTTAATGGTTCTTTATGTTCTGTTATGGTTCCCGTCCACAGCTGTACTAGCACTGTAACCATTCATGCTGAAACTTATTAAGGCTGCCTTTCCACGGGTCACGTTCACGCTAGAATAACGTGATAACAAATCACAAACCAAAAGAGGAGTTGTACAACACAATACATCTAATGTACAGTAATTGAATTCTTTTGAATACGTCTCAAATTAATATAACTTTGTAAACTGTATATAGAATAGTATTTAGAATACGATAGCATTTTTGTGTTATAGTTAAATTCTAATCTATAGATTTCAGCGTTAAAATGTATAATGTATTTCATCTTTAAAAAGACAAGTAATGCACATTAGTCCAATGTAGTGTACGGATATTTATCAAACAGTGTCCACATAAATGTTTGGTTAACTAAAACCATGTACAACATTGTCACGACTGTTGTATAAGACGAGAGTCATGGAGACAGGGGTTATTGATGTTATATGAGTTTCTGTAGTTGTTGTCATAGTTATGTAATGTTTCTGTGTATCAAAGTTCTTCATATTAAAATTGTATATCCTAAGTGAATTCAGTGCTCAATCTAACCTAGATGTAGCTAGTACATTCAAAAACTACAGATAACATTCGCCATCTTCATATCTATCGACGATCCAGGATGTAGAAAGTTACTCTTTTCAAAACAGAGACTTAATTGCTATTCACATTTATTTGTCGTCAACTGAGCCATGAGGAAGTTTAATCATCTGCTCGAGCCAGGATAAACTATATAAATTTCGGGTGTAGAGTACTAGTTTCTGTGTGGATTAACAGCAGATATCAGGGTCGACAAAGGCGTCTCCTATTCCTGACACTATCTTCCTAGGGCAGTAAACGGTTATGAGAAATAACTGTTTAACGTAAGGGTTGCTCTGCGGGTCTTATAATTGGGGATATTGAATCAGTCATTTATAAAATACATGTTAATATGTGTTCAACAGATAACAAATAATATGATTAATTTGAGTTATCTTCAAGACTCCAGGGTGGTCATCAGTTATCAAACGACTACTGATACGGGCTCATAGCGGGTGCTTAACTAAATATGTGTTTGTGAAGACTATGGTGTTTGGTCATCAGACGACTGTTGATGTGACTGGACATATTAAGTTGTAACGAACATGTTTATAGTAACCTGAAGTAAAGGAATAAGGGTCTAAAATGAAATGACATGGACTGCACCTTAAGTTGTCTTTTCATCTTGTTATATTTAGCGCAGAAGACAAATTATAGATATAGATGAACCAAAATTAGGTGAAATGGTTAAATACGAAATGCAAAAAAATGTGTAGGAAATTTGCAAGCCGTGATAAAGATTTTAGAAGATTAAATTCGTTGGAAGTTTATTTCGTATGTGTTGTATGAAGGTTAGAAACGTCATAGGTATGATTGAGGCTAGATCATGAGATTATCAATTGAGAACATCGACTTTAACACAAAGATGTGAACAGTTAAATTTATGAACTTTGAATCTGCGATTGTATTAGTAAGGCGGGAATAGGTGCATTTCACCATTTTGCTACCATGGATAATTTGGGTGAAGACAGTTAACTAAAACCATGTACAACATTGTCACGACTGTTGTATAAGACGAGAGTCATGGAGACAGGGGTTATTGATGTCGTGTTTTCAGGCTTTTTCTCCTGGCATACATCTTTTTAGCTCGATCAATTTCCATGAAATTCCATAGTCAGTGTCCCATTTTTGTTTTGAGTCTCACGCCTATACACAACACTCGTAAATGAAACCAGAGAGGCTAGACGGAATTTTAGACATTTTGATAATGTTTTTGTTCAATGACATCATAGTCGTTGTTGCCTGCCTTTGTTCCAGAGTCGAGTACAGCGTAGTCGTTGTTGTACATGTGACTGCTTGACTGCGCATGCTCAGAGACATCAGGAAGTTGAGAGCCAATGTTGCTCATCTGCGTGACGTCACGTGTCATCTGAACTGGTTTCCTGTCTTCAATATTCTTGACCCACTGCAATCTGGAGAATATGAATTGTTATGGCAAAATAGCTACGGAAGGTTTTACAGTGATTTCATAAGGTAGAAACCTATCATCCTCCCACGGCAAGGTAAAAACGTATCGAAATAAATTCTTTCCATTGTTTACCTTGCCCTCAAGAGCACAGAAAACTGTGCAACGAAGCAGCGACATCTATTGTGATCACGAGTTACGCCCCTTACCAGCTGCTTACAGACAGCCAATGAAATCACCGTTTTACATTCGGTACTGCAGAAGCGATAATTTCAAAATTGTTATTTTTAGTAACATACGTTTGGTAAACGTTTCTTCTTGTACATTGCAATACTCGTAGTAAAGTATTTAATGAAAAATATGAAAATATATTATCATAAATATGCTTATCAAGAAAGAAGACCAAATGCGAGCCAGGAAGCCTAATTAGTTGATTGTTAAATTTATAACAAAGACATATGTAGTTCATATGCAAATGAGAAATACCCACGTTCAAACATAGTCAAAAGATTTGAACACAAATCCTCGCATTGAATAAGAATATTTCAATAAGTATAACTTGCTTATTTAAAAATTGGAACATTTATAAATAAGAGTTAGTAAGAGTGAGGCACAGTTTATCAAACAAGAAATCAAATCACAGTTTTTTAAACGTTATACAGCCTGAATTTTCGGTATGTAGATCAGAATTAATTAATTGAGATTGTTAACTCGAAATACCATTATGCCACACGTGTTATTTGGTATTTTGTAAAAAAATTAGGTTGAAATCATTAATGATATTTCATTCAAACTCAACACTTGATTTCTTCGATTTCGGAGTGAATAACATACGTGTGCTAGTTATTTTTCAGCTTATATGACGATGACAACCAAGTAAATTGAATCACTTAAAGTACTTCCAGCTGCAATATTGTGAAATTAACAAACGATACCTGATAACATGTGCAAAATCATACGCGAAATGTATGAATGTATCCAGTTTGGCAGTCATCATACAGTAACATCGTAACAGTGCATCCCCTCCATGTGCCAACTTAATGGCTTTTGAAGCTATCCGCTTCAACGTTTTGATTATCGATTACAGGTTTATGAAAGCGAATTGTATTTATTTTATTGCATCAATTGAAAGATTACACAAGTCCTGGACTGATCAAAATACTGTCACAAAGTGTACAGTTTGCGACCCAAAATAAGCGGAGAAATTGGATGAATTAGAAAAGGTGTTTTCCAGTCTAATTATAGATCAAGTCTATTACATTCAATCATAAAACACTGACTTTGTCTACTCGGACAATCTCATTATGATTGGGATTTTAGCACACGATTTGAGACTGTAAAGTAAATGCTTGAAACTATTTAAAATATGTTTTCGTTTAGTACCCCTTGCGGCTATTTATCACTGCAAACGCCTTTGCTGTTGACATCAGAAGTTCATATTGCAAGCTTCTTCTGATTGGCCTATCCGATTAGCCTGCAGTACGCTAAAATCTTAGCGCATAAAAAGCGGGCCGTGAAGTCACGGGCGGAGAGAAATGATATGAACATCTTTTCGTTACGCCCGTGACGTTGTGAAGATGGAAGCCTATATGTATCAGATATGTATGATATGTATTGCAACAAATCAGTGTTAACACGTTTATATATTCAAAGAAAAATAATGAAAAGGTTTCACCAGAGTAGGTTGAAACCAACTAGTGTTCTCACCTCCCTTGTCTTACAAGACAGAGACAAATTCCAACATTGACCAATACCACCAGGAGAAAAGTTCCAAGAACAGCACCAACAAGAGATGCAGGAGTGAAGCAGACCGATGCCTCGTCTTCAATGGCAGGACATAACATATATATTATGTAAAATAATTAATTAGTTATGGACTACAATACAAAAACATAAATCACTCCCATATGTTTTTGTGGAGTGATATAAATAAGAAACACAGTTTTCTCTTTGTCAAAACTATAACAAACATTACTATCGTAATGCATCCACCAAAAGTACATTTCCAAAACTAATAGAGATATTTGAGAATAACTTTACCTGATGAATCAAACCTGGCACTGTAATGACATGATGAATTAAAATGTGATTGTACTGAATTTTCATTCAAAATAACGTTTGTCACATAACTAAAATTACTCGAAACGTTACAATTTTAAATAGTTATGTAACATGTCATATGGGTTTTCCAGTTTCAACCTTCTAACTCAACATATGCTATTTTAAAAGAATGTCAGGTTATTCCGACCAGATTTGTCCATAAGATTACTTGAATACAATCTGACATGTTTATAGTTTGAAGTTTATGTTTCATCCAGCTTTAACACCAGAGAGCTAAACTAAAAGTCAGTTGGCAATCTCCAATCTACTTTACACAAGTCATATGTCGGAACATTGAAGATGGATATTAAGTCGATTATGTGACTGAAACTGCCTTGATTGCATGTGAGTCATTTCTTTGAATAATGCTTATCAAAATATCATGTGTGTGCATACTTACAAACCATAACAAGTCAATACAATCAACAATGGTATGTGTGTGGTATATAGTCTCTCAAATATATGTTGATCTTAATGCGATTTTAATAGTTTATGAATCAACAAAATGTACATTGTAATTTGTCAAATTCAATATTTTGTATTTTGTAATACAAATGAACTGCGGAAGATACACATTGCAATAAATATAATTTTACGTTACTTGTTATCAATTACAATTCATAGAAGCAATATGCTTGAGATACAGCAAATAGCCCCTGTTATACACGTACCTTGTATTACTACAAGGGCCACGTCACACCTGGTTCCATTGTATCCATACAGACATCCAGCAGGACACCTCCCATCCACACTGTCACAGACACCATCACACTGACCACACTTCTCTGTACAGTCTGGACCATACGAACCGTCCATGCAGACTAAGACGAAAAAGCATAATGAACCAAAGACAATACCTGAAAGGCTTTTTGTTTTAGATTCACAATCATCAGAATTATTTAAACAGTCAAACGACATCAAGGCACCAGACCAGAACAGTTTCCTCATCTCACAATTAATTATTCTTAGACAATAGCAATGAAATGATTTTCTTACATATTAATTTTATTTCAATTATGAAATAAGATCGTCTGTCTGATTTATAATATTAAGATATATATAAACAAGTCCTAAACTTACAATATGTAAACGGTTTCTGACTTAATTGAAACAGAATTCAGGCGAGGGTAAATTAAAAAAAATAATGTCAAAGCACGCGAAGTAGCATGATAAAAAAATATTTTTGAAATTAGAAGATAAGATAGTACATGTAACTGATGGAAACTGACAGAACCTGATGATGATTTGTTTAGAAAAATTTGTTTGCAGAAAAATTAAGAGTTGTTAAATTCTGATAATTTTACCTTCGTTACACCTCTGAGTTCTCCATCCATATTTACAGCCCCAAGGACAGTTTCCGGTCACGTGATGACAAGCATCATCAGAGCTACAGGTCCCACACGTCATGCTGCAGTTGGGTCCGTACAAGTCTCGGGGACCTACTGCCGGGAATAATAAACAGTTTCTAGTCAAATTCCGAAATTTTGTTATGCTTATCAAAATTGAGATTGTATCAGAAATTATATTGTACATTTGCAGCACCATGCCACGCTGCATCCTGGTCATTACACTTCTCTATTGGATCGATGTTAAAACAAAAACATATTGTGTCTTTGCAGTATTTTATTTATGCCACATCACCTATGAATACTCCTCATAAAGGAGAAAGCATGTGGAAAGTTCAAATTATTTATTAAACAATGTTTAGTACTTTGCATGCATGTCTGTCCCGTATATCCGTCCTGACATCCCTGGGAACAGACTCCATCTGCAGGACAGTCCGACTCTACCTGACATTGACGTGTACTGCAGGACGTGCAGTTAGATCCAAATGTACCAGCAGGACACTCTGCAATAGATATGTTAACAGGGATAATACAAACTTGCATAACAAAAATCATGACTGAAAATATTAATGATGGTTGAATCCGTTTCCAGGTGTGAAGTTAACATACTGATTATAACAATAATGTTTCCTTCTCTGCATTGATTGCATCACAATATTCACATTTAGCGGCTTAATTCATTCTAGAAATGTTTTAAATACTCTTTTTTTACTCACGACTTGTACAGTCGACTCCTCTCCACCCGACCTGACATCCTCCAGAACACTGTCCAGTTAGTGTCACACACAGATGATGGTTGAATACAGTGACGATCAGAGTAGGACTTGATGCAGTTGACACCTTGATTACATGATGTGGTGAGAACAGACCAAACATGCCACATGATAGTAGAGATTGTGACAGTACAATATGGTACCTTTTGAGGCTCACATCCTCTAAGAACGTCCATGATGTGATACTGTCTTTTTTTAATGCAATTATTCTTTCTTAAATGTGAATATTTCAAATATAAGTAGAGATGTTTTGTAAAGTAGGATTTTCCAAACTTATGATATTGCATCAGTCGACACTTGGTATAGAATCTGTTATCTGTTGGTTTCTTTCTTTCTAAGCAAGCAAACCATTACACCCTACACATTGATTAGGGTTCCTTACTGTTTCATTAGTCACCATTTCAAAGCATCCCTGAAAATTTCAAACTTCATTGAAATTGTGTTGTTTTAGTTTAGAAATTCTCTCAGTGTTACTGGTCATGTGACTATTGCGTTACGAGCTTGTTCATTGCAGCTTTCCGTAGATACAGCATGGCATGCTCAGGGTTTTCAATCATTCTGATATTGAAACCGCTTAGATGACAAGTAAAATATCAAAAAACGTATTTAACAATACAATCCTCAAGTATACCCATATCCTGTTTCTCTTCTACAACGGGTCTGATGTAGGTTTAAAGCAGCGTTTGAAAAAGTTACCAAGCTGAAACGAACCATTGCGTTAGTGTTATATGAAAACCTCGACCCAGAGGCATCAACGTTCATGATATATACAGGCGCTGTGTCATATAACATTAGCTATTATGTCATAGTTGGTACCTTGTATTTACACATGAACGAAGAGGTCAGAGGAAACATGTACTTAAACATATTAATAAAATTGCCTTCTTACGTTCAGAGTTCATTAAAGTATCAACAGGTGGTGTCCTGGTATATGTATTACTGCTTTTTTAGAATTACTATGAAGCTTTCTCTCAGGACAAAAATGCTGCTCGTTTTCATATATATGCGATTCCTTTCCCCATAGTTACAGAGTTATAGAAATAGTGATAATACAGGCGAAGGACAAGCAAAATGATAATAGCTCCAATTACTAGCTTCATGTTGGTGAATACAAATTTATTGGCTGAAAGATGGGATGAAATGAAACCATTTGTTTTCAACATTTTTTGTGTCATTGTTTCCTATTGAGATAAATTTCTTTGCATAAAAGATAAATTTAAAAGTTAATAATATGTAAACCCACGTGCCAAAGAAACGTCCCAAACCAAATTACAAGATATTCCAAACAACGGGCGATAAATAGACTGAAACAACGTTACATCATGTCTTCAAAACCAAACAAAAATAAAAATGAAATAAAATCGTAAGTGACAATAAAAGGATTCAGCACATAAATGATTCAATTATTTGAAGTATAATGAATTTAATCTTTTAAATGTTATTGCAAATCTTTAAAAACAAGGTGCAAGTTTCTTTCATGTCCCAATGATTATTGATACCCTAAATGTAGATGTCATAATCAAACAATTGTAAAGAAAATCAAAATGGCGACTAAACCACGTGAG